>JAFFSR010000043.1:0-1406958 GCA_017163975.1 Anastatus disparis | reverse complement strand
AATATTTAACACGAAGTTTTTGAAACAAAAAAGTTTCATAATATTGCATTATACATTTTCTTGCTAGAAATTTTTTGCATAAAATTATTTTTTTAAACCAATCTCAAAAAACAATTATTTTAAATATTTTTATAGTCATTCGAAAAAAAAAAATTATTTAAGACTAACATATTTTAAATGAAAAAGTTATATTTCCATAATATCAATAACTTTTATTAAAAACGTTTTTTTTATTATAAATAGCTGTTTTTGAGTTTTTGCGAGAAAACGTCGAAAAAGTGTTAAAAAATTGTTTTTTTTTATTATACTATAAGAAAAATTTTTTAGCAAAAAGTGTTTTGAATAAAAAATTTTTGTAACGTATTATAGATTTTTATGCAAAAAAGTTTTTTTATGATTTTGTAGACATCAAGCCCAAAAAGCCTCTTAGTCAATTGTAAATCGCACTTAGCTTGAAAATACTCATTGAATACAAATAATTTATAATATAAAAATGTTGTATATAAAAAAAGTCTACCTACTTAGAAAATTTTTTTCCAAAATTGTTTTTATGTTATTGCAATTGTTGTACCGAAAATGCCTGTTTTTTGTGGTTAATTAGACAAATTTTCGAAAACAAAAAAATACCTTTTCTGGTCGCTGCCCAAAACAAAGTTGCCGCTTTCAGGCGTCGTCGGGCAGAAAAATAACATACGACCTATGGCCAGTAAAAAAGAAAGCCTCAGATCACATGTTTGTGACATTTCTTTTTTTTCTGGCCTTGGGTCGTAATATACTAATTTTAGATTTTGATTTAAAAAATACAACCTATTTTGTTTCATATCAATACAACAAAAACACGCGGAGAAAAAGACGGTATGACCTTTTTGCGATGGTAAAATTATAAGGCACTCTGTGGAGCCGTTGTGATTAAAAAGTAGTACTTTTAACCTGTTGCCTGCGGGGGTGGTCGATTTATCGACCAGCAGTCAGGGTGGGGACTCTACCTGAAAAATCCAATGATCTCATGTATACATTTTGCACTTTATAAAAGGTCGTTTAGTACTAAAATTTTCCCGCAGTCTAAAGGTTAATATTTTATCCATTATTGGAATAAAAATTCTATTGATTAGCGTGTTTTATGAAAAAATGTATCTTATCCGTCAGGTAGAACACGAAAAAATAAAAATGTTTATATATATAGTAGATAGGCTATAGGCATACTGGCACACCCGGATTCTCGCACACCCCCTCTCCTTTTCCAAGTGTGTTAGAATCCGTGTCATTTAAAATACATGTGAATTCCTCCCCCCTGTTTAAAAATGAAAAAGGATAAAACACTTGTCTCCCTCCACTAAGTGTGTTACAATCCGGTCCATTTAAAATACCTATGAGTCTCCCCTTCCTTAAAAATGTATTGGATACTTATTTTGGGATAGAGAGAAAGGGCTGTTCCTTCTTATTTTTAAAGAAAGGATAGAGCGCCGCCCACAATATGTTCTATTTTGGAGAGCGCAGGAAAATTTTTCCACGCTTAGAAGAGAGGGATAGGGCAGACCTTTTTCACTGCGCTGCCCACTGTGCGTTTTCTTTAACGTTGCATGAAAATTTACCTGCTTTTAGAAGAGAAGGAAAGAGATGTCCTTTATCTCAATGCAGTACACTACGTGTGTGTTCTCTTTTGAGTCGCAGGTGCATGAAAATAATGGATCATGTAACCTGTATAATAAATGAGCAAACTATAAATTTGCCTTCTATTATATATATATATATATATAAATATATTTATTTTTTTAAGTCACTTTGTCATGCCCCGTCTTTTCTTTTTTTTTAAAGAAAATCTTTTTTTTTTTTGAGAAGAAGATTTATTGAAAGGGTCAGCTGCCTGTTCTCTTGTTTTTTTGAGATAAACAGATATTTATTAAGAGGGTCAGTCGTATTCTTTTTTCATGTTTTAAAAAAAGGAACAAATGCTCGAAAAATATATACGAGACCCCACCTTTGTAAAAAGAAAATCTTTTTCTATTGAAAATAATTTTTTGTCTGAGGTGTGTGTCAGTTTCCTTAAGGAAAAACAGCTTTTTGCAGGTGGTCGGAAATTTGAAGAACGAAATTTTTTTTTTGAGAGAAAAGTTATTTATTGAAAGAGTCTTTTCTTTAAAAACTATTTTTTCATAACAAGTGTGTGTGTGTGAGAAAAAAGTTATCTTGCAGGTGCATTTATTATAAGATTTACGAGAACCTTTTTGTAAAAAGGAGAATTCCTTTTCTTTAACCTTCAGACTGCCGGGATTTGGAAAAATGAAAAGTCGATTTTCCCTATAGAAAAGTGCTTTAGGCCTACTAGGTTAAAAATTATTTTTTCTCATATCAAGTGTGTGTGGGAAAAAGTTATCTTGCAGGTGCATTTATTATAAGATTTACGAGAACCTTTTTTGTAAAAAGGAGAATTCCTTTTCTTTAACCTTCAGACCGCCGGGATTTGGAAAAATGAAAAGTCGATTTTCCCTATAGAAAAGTGTTTTAGGCCTACTAGGTTAAAAATTATTTTTTCTCATATCAAGTGTGTGTGTGGGAAAAAGTTATCTTGCAGGTGCATTTATTTTTTCTTTGAATTTACTAAGAAAAAATTAAGAAAGCTTGATCTATCTCAGGTTTTTAAAAGTATTCTTAAGAAAAAGATATTTATTGAAGGGATCAATTATTTTCAAAGAAGGATTGCTTATTTCAGAAAATATATACATGACTTCTGCTCTTAAAAATGCTCCCTCTTTTTTTAAATTTGTTAGTCACAGGTATATGTATGTTTTTGAGAAAAAAACGATATTTATTGCAAGGGTCAGTTCCACGACGATAAAAATTAAAATCTTAGGCGTGTACAAAACTAATGAAGGATGGACTAAATTTTCTCTAAGGGAGGTGACAAATTTTTTAAAAGGAAATTTTCACCAATCGTAGGATTTTCATGAAAAACATTGTAAAATAAGTATCCTAATTTTCTGTATAAATACCTCGTTCTAAGCTACATTTCGTCAGTTCGAGGATCATCTTCAACTTTTCCTAACTACAGAAAAAGATTTCGAAGATCAACTTAAAAGAAAATAGAAAAATGGCTCAAGACAAAATTGGAAATATTAAAGCAGTTCAAGATCGCATTAGATGGTTAATAGCAAATGGACCAACATTGCTTATGATGTTGGAACATGTGTCATGGGCGATGCATGCAGTGGATTCCCGTAAGTATGAAATAAAATATAAAAATATTAAAATGATTTTTTTTTACATTAATTTTTTTCTTTTCAGTGCCATCACTGCCTCCGATGGCTGCTATGCAGCAGCTATATAATCATCATACACCAGGAACTTCATCAGAGAGTTCCGCTGAAAATAATCAGCAGTCGACACAGCAGTCGACATTACAAATAAATCGGCGGTCGAGGAATCGCAGCTCAAGCTCGAGTTCATCCTCAAGCTCTAGCTCGAGTTCATCCTCGAGCTCTAGCTCGAGTTCATCCTCATCAAGCAGAGGAGCAAAACAGAGCAACAAGGGACAAAAAAGATCAATTAATGATCTTGGACCGATCCCCATGAAGAAAAAGACGCTAAGTAAGTTTATTTTTTTAATGATTTTTTTTTAAATTTTACATATAATTTTATTTCTAATATTATTTTCTTATTTTTGTTTACAGATGATTCTGAAAACAGACATCGTCATGAAGAGAAATCGGTTCCCTCTACCTCTTCAGGATATAGAGCAACGGAACCAATACCATCAACCTCCTCGGCGGGCCAAGAATTTAAGCAACAAACACCGTCTACTTCAAAAGGTAATTTATTCAAAATAAATAAATAAATTAATAAAATAATCATATTATTTAATTTTTCAATTTTACTTTATAGGAAGCAAAAAAAGTTCAGCAAGAAAAAAACCAACTTCAGCACGGGAGTGGATGAAAAAAAGTTGGCCGACAGCTTGCTGAAAAAAATAAGAGTTCGGCTACTACCAGCGCGTCATCATCAGCAGACCGACATTCGGCTACAGCGTGCACGCCATCAGCAGCAGGCCGACATTCGACTACAGCGTGCACACCATCAGCAGCAGATCGACATTCGGCTACAGCGTGCATGCCATCAGCAGCAGGCCGACATTCGGCTACAGCGAGCACACCATCAACAGCAGACCGACATTCAGCTACAGCGTGCACACCATCAGCAGCAGTCCGACCTCGTATGCGCGAGGATATAATTATACGCGAGGATATAACTATAATAGAATAGTTATATTTAAAACTTTATATTTTAGTATTTTGTTGTAATACATATATTTATATATTTTTAATGAATATCTATTAGGATTTAAAAAAAAATAAAATAAATAGAAATAATTTGATTCTTCTTTTTTTTCTTTATACTCATATTCCTCCTTTCCAATTCCTTTACAATAAGTAACTTACAACTCTTAATTTTATAGATAATTAAATACAATAATATCATTAATATGAAAACTAAACAGTCAAGTTAATAAAATAAAATAAAGTGTAAATAATACATACAAATTTAGTTAGTACATTAAAATTATGTAACGAAAAATTTATTATTATTGATTTGAATATTTATATCTTTAAGATTACTAACATTAGTTTACAAAGATCATGTAAATTATCTTGTTCGTATTTAATATTAATTAATTTTTTTTTTTTTTTTTTTTTTTTTAATGAGGATCATAAGAAGGGTTGAGAAAAAACTAGAATTCTGTTTTTTATTTAATTTAATTTATTTCAATATAACTTTATACATTCATCATTATTAGAAATTTTATGGACTTCATCTTTGGAAAATTTCGCATCTAGGTAATCATGTAACCATGTGCGCATCGAAATAGCATTAATAACAGCGCACATAGGTTTTCGCCTTAAACAGAGGTCGTGGTTGAAACATGTATATCGTGTACAATTCATTATTCTTTCTAATGATGGGCATCCGAAGTCTTCAATGTTGCTGATTGTCCTGAAAATAAAGAGGAGAAGGTAATGTAACTTAAAGTATATACAACACGAAAAATAAAGTATTAATATGGTTAAATACAGTATGTTGAAGTATTAAAATAATTAAAAAGTATAAAAAAGTATCAAACAAGTATGGAAAAGTATAAAAAGTATGAAACAAGTATGAAAAAGTATTAAAACAGCAAGAAAAGTATGAAAGTTGAAACATAAATGTATTACTTACACATTTGGTAAAAGATCAGCTAACCATTGCGCTTTCTGCTCACCCTTGACAAATACTTTCTTGACTCCTTGCGAACAAATTTCAAAAAATTTTTGAAGACGATGGTAAGGTATATCTCCAGAGTTCCATTGTATTCCATGGTGATACTTTTCCAGCCATTGCGATGTACTTTTTTCTTCTTGACTCAATTCTCTCCATGTCATCGGAGGTTTAAAGAGATACGCAGTTGGAAAAGCAGTTTTTCTAAAATTCAGAAAACTGACTTCTTTAAAAATAAAAGAATCCCCAGACATGCCTTGAAATCCTTGTATGTCACAAATATAAACGTTCTCTTCAGAAAATTCTAATATTGCATTTTTAATCATTGCACCATAGTCACGGGTTCTAGCCATCGTACAACTCTGAATTTCTTTCAGCGAGAAGTGATTTGAGAGACTGAATAGGAAAATTCTTACAGTTTTTGGATAGTTTAAAAGAACAATTTATCCCTTCCTAAAACTTTTCCTTCTTTATTTTCCAAATTTTTCTTTTTACCATTGGTCAAATCTCGAAATTTGTATCCCTTCTTAAATTTTCTTTTTACTATTGGTAGAATCTTGAAATTTGTATCCCTTCTTAAATTTTCTTTTTTACTATTGGTAGAATCTTGAAATTTGTATCCCTTCTTAAATTTTCTTTTTACTATTGGTCGAATATCGAGATTTGTATTCCTTCTTAAATTTTCTTCTTAACTATTGGACGAATTTTCAAATTTTCACTAACTTTTCCTTTTACTATTGGATGAAATTTAAAATTTGTATCCCTTCTTACATTGTTTTTACCTATAAAAAGCAAAGATATTTCTTGGATGACTACACTTCGTATATAACAATCAGTGAGATTTATTCTTGAATATTGTGTGAGTTGAAACTGTTGCTCTAGTCATCTTTTAGTTAAAAAAGTAAAAATGACTTCAATCGATTTTTTTGAACGTCTTGTCCAATTACTTCGTGATACTTTACGAAGTATAAACGAATTGAGCAATGAAGATATTCATTATTGGTTAGATATGTGTAATTCTGCTGTCATTAAATTAAATGAAAAAATCGTTCGACCTAACCTCACAAGAGAGGAGAAACAGAAATGTCAAACTTGTATGACACATCTTTCGTGCATACAAGTTCAGTTGGAACAAAATCTTCATCAAGGAGGCAATCTACAATCTGAAGAAACAGAAGCTAGAGTCGAGTGGCGAGACGTAGAGTCAGCTTTCCAAAATCGAATCAGAACTGGTGTAGTGGTAAATATTAAACATGTGGACATTCTGAGTTTTTTAAGTGATGCACAAAAACTTTTTTAAAGTTAAGGTTCAGGCTTGCTTAGAAGAATATAATGCGTTAAAAATAAATTCTGATTTCATCTCTGAATTTTCTGTGCAGAAAAATACTGAGGAATTAAATGATACTAAATATTTTACAAGTGAAAGTAATACAGTATACATGTCAACTGATTTAGAGGAATGGTTCAAAGATAATATCAAAGAGCCTATTCTTACTCAAATAGAGGAATTTCAAGAAAAGGATTCAGGGTGGACTTTGAAGAGTATAATAAGTTTGTGTATAAATATGAAAAAATATTCTCCTTTGAAGGGTAGTTCTTATATACCTCTTCCGAAGTTTATAGAAAATAAGAAAGCGTGTGTTAATGTTCGCAATAATGACAATCAGTGTTTCAAATATGCTGTACTTTCCGCATTATATCCTAGTAACCGTAATCCTCAAAGAGTGGATCATTATCTACCGCATAATAATAAGCTGAGGTTTGATAAAATTGAATTTCCTGTAAAATTAAAGATATTCCGAAATTCGAAAAATTAAATAATAATATTTCAATAAACTTATACATGTTGAAAAAGTATGGTCCGAAGTTTGAAGTATCGCCGTGTCATATTACATCAGAAAAAAAGGTACAACATGTCAATTTGCTCATTATTCAAGATTTCTACATAGATGAGTATGAAGAAAATAATGATGCTGATGATGGAGACATGCCTCAATATCATTATGTTTGGATTAAAAACTTGTCTCGACTTCTGGCTTCTCAAGTGTCTAAAAGCCATATAAAATCTTACCATTGTGAGAGGTGTTTACAAATTTTTTATAGTGAAGAAAGATTTGTAATTCATGAAAATAATTGTAAAAATTTAAATAAATGTAGAATTAATTTGCCCGACTCAAAAAATAATATTCTCAAATTCGAAGATTACAGCAAGAGTGAAAAAGTTCCTTTTGTTATTTATGCAGATTTTGAATGTTTATTGAAACCTATAGACAGTGAGAAGGCTTTTCAACTTCATGAAGCATACAGTATTGGATACTACATGAAATGCAGTTTTGATGATAAATTATCTTATTATAAATCATACAGAAGGATTAACGAATGTGAAGAGACACCTGCAGAATGGTTTGTAAGAGAATTGAAATCAATCAGTGAGAAAATTGATGAACTCTACAAAAATCCGAAACCAATGAAACTTACAGATTTAGAAGAATTGTCTTTCCAGAGGTCAACTAATTGTCATATATGTAGAAAACCAATCCGTGCCGAAGAACTTGCAGTACGAGACCATTGTCATCTCACAGGACGGTAAGTTGTTCAATTGGTTATAATTAAATAAAGAAAATTAATCTGGTTATTTTACGTTTATTTCTTTTTAGTTTCAGAGGTGCAGCTCATAATTCATGTAATTTGAATTATAAGATTTCAAGATTCATTCCTGTTATTTTTCATAATCTCAATTATGACACTCATTTTATTCTGAAAGAAATCGGGACTTCTACATTGATGAAGGGACGAATGACTCTAATACCTCATAATAAAGAGAAATACATTTCTTTCACAAAATATATGGATAATAGTGACATCAATTTTAGATTTATAGATTCTTGGCGTTTTCTACCATCATCATTGGAGAAGCTTGCATCGTACCTCGAAAACGTGCCAATAGCAGTGAGAGAATTTCAAACAGATGGATTTACAGATGATAAGATAAATCTTCTTAGACGGAAAGGTGTATTCCGCGTACGATTTTGTGGATGGATTCGATAAATTGATGTCTACAAAGCTGCCAGAAAAAAAGGACTTCTACAATAAACTAACGGATTCTCATATAGCTGAAGAAGATTATAAGCACGCTGTTTAAGTTTGGAATGATTTCAATATAAAAACTTTAGGAGAGTACTCGGATTTATACTTAAAAACCGATGTTTTGCTATTGGCTGACGTCTTCGAAAGTTTCCGAGAGACCTCTCTTAAAGCCTACGATTTATGTCCTGCTCATTTCTACACAACTCCAGGCTTAACGTTTTCAGCAGCTCTTAAAATGACGAAGGTAGAATTGGAACTTTTGACAGACATTGACATGCTAATGTTTATCGAAGCAGGTATCCGTGGAGGAATAAGCCAGTGCTGTAACCGGTATGCAAAGGCAAACAATCCATACATGGGTCCTTCATATGACGAAAATCAGAAAAAGAAGACCCTTCTATATTTTGATATTAATAATCTTTATGGTTGGGCGATGATACAACATTTACCGATAGGAAAATTTAAATGGATTGATTATGAAACAATTCCAGATTTCTTCAATACATCGCCAGATTCGGATATAGGATATATTGCTGAAAAGGATTTAGAATATCCTGTGGAAATCCATGATGAACATCGGATTTACCTTTTTGCGCAGAACATCGTCCACCACCAGGCTCGAAGCAAAAAAACTGCTTACTACTTTGGACAACAAGGAAAGGTATGTCATACATTATCGGACGCTTAAACAAGCGTTAGATAATGGACTTGGATTAAAAAAAGTACATAGAATTTTAAGTTTTGAACAAAAGGCTTGGCTCAAACCTTATGTTGAATTAAATACTGAGAAGAGGAAGCAAGCGAAGAATGAGTTTGAAAAACTCTTCTATAAATTGCTTATTAACTCTGTATATGGAAAGTGCATCGAACGAGAGCGGTCACGTGTTGATGTGCAATTAATAAATAAATTCACAGGTAGATATGGAGCAGAAGCACGCATAGCTCAACCAAATTTTCACAGTTGTGCAATTTTCGATGAAAATTTGGTAGCTATTCAGCTGAAGAGAACGAGTATCACAATAAAAAAACCTATATACGTTGGTTTTTCCATCCTTGATTTATCAAAAACACTGCTATATGAGTTTCATTACTCATATATGAAACAGCGACTAGGACAAAAATGTAAACTTCTATATACAGATACGGATAGTTTAATATATGAAGTTGAAGACATTGATATGTATCAAACAATGAAGGAAGACATTCACAGATTTGATACTTCTGATTATGCTGAAAATAATCAGTTTAATATTCCACGTGCCAATAAGAAAGTTCCTGGATTAATGAAAGATGAATGCTGTGGCAAGATTATGTCTGAATTCATAGGTTTGCGGAGTAAAATGTACAGTATTTTGGTTGATGGAGGAGACACAGTGAAAAAAGCTAAAGGTATCAAATCTAACGTCGTGAAGAAAACAATCACTTTCGAGGATTACCGAAGTTGTCTTCAGGATCTTGTCATTATACACCGTGAACAGTGCAATATTCGATCAAAATTACACACAGTGCATACTGAAAAGCAAAGAAAAATTGCACTAAGTCCACACGATGATAAGAGATTTTTATTGCCTGATAGTACAGACACTTTACCATGGGGTCATTTTAGAATTGAAGAGATACAGATGGCGCAAGCTGCACTTGAAGTAGAGAGGGAATATGCAAGAAAAATGGCTGCTGAAAAAGAGCAGGAGGTGGAAAAGAAGAGGGGACACAAAGTATCCAATAAAAATAGAGTAACGCGAGTGGGGATGGATGTTACAGAGCATAGCAGAGAGGGGGAAATTGAGAGAGGGGATGAACCATCCAATGAAAATAGTGCAGCACGAGTGGGGGGTGACACTTCATGGCAACCAAGGTGAGCAAATCATTATTGAGTATGACGTATTAGAGGAGTTCATGCATGACTGGGATCCATCAATAGAGGGAATAAGTTCCGAAGAAGGTGAGAGAAGGGATTTATTGCAAGTGGCGATGGAAAGGGCAGAAATCGAGGTGGGGTATGGGCTATATCAAGGGACGATGCACGATGAGGAGCACATTCAAGTAATCGAAGAGCTTGAGAACGATCAACCTCCTACAAAGAAACCAAGAGTCAACTAACTAATCATGTAAGTTTACAGTATAATTTTTTTTTTTTTTTTCTAATAAAATATCATCTTTAACAGAAATTTTAATTTTTACTTTTTTATTTTTGATTCCAGAATGGATTTATCAACACTTAATAAGATTGCTGGAAGCGACTTCTTGCCAAGGAAAAAAGTTACAGACTTGGAAAAAGATCACCAGTACATGGTGACAGCACTTAAAGAGGTGAAGACACGATATGGTGTCAAGATTGTAGCAGAATTCGAGCAAAGTTTTCAAGTATTTCTACCAGAGAAGATTTCATCAGCAATTCTAAAAGATGAAGAATTTTTTTACAAACTCTGCGATGAAGCAAACAAACTACGTTTGGTTGCAATGTATTTGGGAGGAACTTCTTTCAAATTCGATCGGGTATAAAATATATATCTACGAAATGATTTTTAAAACTATTTATTGTAACTTGTACATAATAATACATAAATAAATAAAAATATATTAACATTATACATTTGTTTTTTTATTTATCATCACCACCTATAGTTATAATTATATTACAATATTTTATTTAAATATATCTAAATAATATAACAAAATACAATTAAATTTTTTTTATTTATTACATTATTATATTTAAAAATACATTTTAATTTTTTCAAACAATCTCATTTTTATCTATCCAACTATTATGCTTGTTACTTAGACCTAACCACTTAACATATACACGTTTACCACTTTTCTTTAAAACTTTTTCTACTAAATAAATTTCTGGATACATAGTCTTTTGAATTTCCGTTTCATAAAAGCCTCCGGAGACTGGTTCATCATAATAATCTTTGACGTGGTAAGTTATGGGATTGGTTTTTACAACTCTTGTTATTGTGAAAATTTCAGTAGACCAATTTGGTGTATAGCCTTTTTCAAAAACTTGTTTTATCTTACTTATTCGCACTTTATCTCCTACTTTGAATTTTGGTTTTTTACAGGTCTTTTTTCAGTTGGGTAATTTTTCTTGACTTCTTTTTCATTTATCTTCGTAACGTTTTCAGGCTCGATTCCTATTGTCCGATGTTTTCTTGAATTGTATGCTTTCACTAACTCAGGCAGAATATCCAACCATTTATAACTTCCTTGTTTGCTGAATTCTAACCACATTGCATTTTTTAAAGTTCTATTAAAGCGCTCACATATGCTTGCATGAAGATTACTATGTGAAGAGTAGTGATTTATCTTGTACTTTTTCATAAGATTCTGAAAGTTTGAATTGTAGAATTCTTTTTCCTTGGTCAGTTTGTAAATTCGATGGCACCCGTCCTTGTTTTAATATTGACTTCATAGCTAGAGTAACATCATTGCCACTCTTCGATTTGACTGGTACAGCCCATGCATACTTTGAAAATATATCTATGACAGTTAGTAAGTAGCGAAAACCTTTGTTTTCCTTAAAATAAGGTATCATTTGTACAAGGTCAGCTTGCCAAGTCTCATTTAATCCACGTATGTCATATTTTCTTCGCTTGTACCTTCGACGTGCTGGCTTGTGTAGCTCTTCAACTACTCTTTGACGTTCCATCTTAAACTTCAACTTTAGCAATATCCGATCGTCTATTCATTTCTTTAATTATATATTCAATACTTGCAAAATTTCGTTGAGTCATATCATAGACATAAGTTAATTTTTCGTCTATTTCTGCTTTATATATTTCAACTTTGTTCTCATATTCTTGTATAGCTTTTGCAACTTCTATAATTTTAGAAGATAAGTAATCAACTTCTTTCTGTAGGATATTATTTAGTGAATTCAAACTAATGGCATCATTTGAATCATTAGCCTCTCCAATATTGCAAAGCCGCTTATTTTCTAAATCAAAATGACCATCTGATGTAACATTGAATCCAATACCTCGAGGACCACGACTCACTTGCGAGCCCTCAAGTTTTCTTCCAAACACATCGAGACTCATGTTACTACTGTTGATTTGAAAATTGTGTACGTCAATATATATGCCCAGCTTCACGTAGTTCCTCTATGATTGATTGGATTTCATTGTTGTGATTATTATTTCCAGCAGATCGTTCGGCTATTAATAATCGCAGTCTTTCGACAAGCTCATTCGGATCATCCCAGTAGACTAGATCTATGGAAGTATTCTTTTTGCTATTTTATATTTAGGTATGAGACCCCCTCCGCTGGTAGATATTCTACTGCGATCACTGCGGAACATTGGTGCTATGATTTTTGAATATTTTCTACTCTTCGAAGAGCGTATATTCTCACTTTTGCTATGTCTTTTTCTATGGGCATTTGTTGCTTCCAGGATAATGCGATAGTTCTTGCGATCTGTTGTACTTAAAAGATTATCATCTGGTTCTTTTTTGAAAAGCAATTCCATTAGACCACTGCTTTTAGGAAAACTTAAATCTTTCACTTTTATTAGTTTATCATCAAATTGAATTTGTGAATCACCCATCATGTATACCCCACTGACTTTTCTCACTCCGTATATGTTATCGATTTTGCTGCGGCTTCCATTTAGCATTGATAAAAAGTCTGTCGGTTCAGTTTCTTTATGCGCAGGTACAAATGGTGAATATATAGATTTGAATGATGAATTTGCAGAATTGAATGATGAATTCATCATTGTGCTATTTATCGGAGAAAAATCATCGCCATTAGAAGCATTATTATCAAACGCAGAACCCGAGTCATTAATATCGTTTACAATATAACTTGATTCGTCGAATCTCAATCTTTTTTTGCCGATTTTCTGTTACTGTCTATAGCTGAAATGTGATTAGAACGTGACACACTTTCAGTTGTCGAATCGACAAGCTTTTCAAGTGGTGTAATAACTGGTTTTAAAGTATCACCAATAACCTTTTCAAAATCATCTCTCTCCTTTTTTAATAAAGAGTATTTTTTTTTAATAGCCTCACGTGCTCGTAAGAGCTCGCTAAGAACATTTTTTTCTTTCTTAAAGTCAGGCATGCTGACAAGATGCTGTCTACAATCGAACTGCAAAGATTAAGATTTATACTTCCTTTTTAATGGCAAAACAGTCAAATCCTTTTCTATATCTACCATCATTCATTGCTCTATCTTTGTCAATAACAACAAATCCATACTTGTCATTCTTCCAGCATTCAGTACAAAGATTTCGAAATTCATTTAAAGTTAAGTCAGTATTCACATGGTCTTCATAGATATGTTTAAGATTAACATCATCTTGACGATAAATTACCATCAAATTAATATTGTCCCTGATGAGATGTTTCGGTATATGAGCATATGACTGACATAGATAAAAGCTATCTACACTTTTGTGTCTCCCCATACAGAAAAAAGCTCTGACGTTATCCTGCTTCTCACAAGCCACATCGTCAAAAATTATAATTGAATTTGGTAGGGCTTCATCTGGAGACACTACAGATGCATGTTCACTGAACGGTAGATATGATATACCTTCAATTGGCTCTAAAACTTTTTGAAGAAATTGATATTTCGGTTGATTTAAGGATTTAGAGTATACATACAAATTTTCAAATCTAAGACCATTAGGGTGTGTAATTAGAGCCAATAAACTATTAGTTTTTCCACAGTTTGATGGGCCACAGAATACTGCTCGTATATTATCTGGAAGTAACTCCCCATGTCGCTTTTTTCTTTTCGTTTTCTCAAAATCAAAGTTGGCGACGGGAAGTTTGACGTTCTGCTCAGTAAAATCCATGTTTACGTAACAAAGTCAAATCTAAGATTGACCTTTTCAAAATATAAACGCTTGTTTTATATTTTGATCATCAGTTGTAAATCAGCACTCGAAGAGAGATGCTCGTACACAAATCACAGAAGCACCCTAAGGGTAAAGGGTTACTTGATAAAGTAATCAATAACTTACCTATTGAAATGCATATTCCTGGATATCAATATTGTGGTCCCGGAACAAAACTGAAAAAGCGTCTAAAAAGAGGTGATGCAGGTATCAATCCACTTGATCAAGCATGTAAAGAACATGACATATCTTATTCTGATAAAAATGCTAATCGAAAAGTAGCTGACATGAAGCTCGCTGATAAAGCTTGGCAGCGTGTTAGAGCCAAAAATGCAAGTCTTAGCGAAAAAGCAACTGCTTTTGTTGTTGCAAATGCTATGAAATTAAAAGGAAAGACAGGAATGGGTGTAAAATTGAGTAAATTAGTAACTGCAAGTAAAAAATCATTAAAACCAAGTAAACATTCTCGCAAAGTTATACAGTCCGCTTTAAAAGGTGCACGTGAAGCTCTCAAGATTGTTGGCGGTAAGAAAAAAATTATCATTCCACGTATTCTACCTGTTCCATCAAAAATAGGTGGCGCTCTGCCTTTTCTCATACCATTGTTCGCAGCACTAAGTGCAACTGGTGCTCTGGCTGGAGGAGCTGCTGGAATAGCTAAAGCAGTAAATGAGGCTAAAGCTGCACAGAAAAATTATGAAGAAAGTAAGAGACATAATAAAACTATGGAAGCTATTGCTCTAGGAAAAGGTCTCTATCTTAAACCATATAAAACTGGAATGGGATTATTTATGAAACCTCATATCGGTAATGGTCAAGTTAAAAAAAAAAAACTTCGATTTAACTTTGCCAAATCGTGCACTGACTGACTATGATCTTATAAAGTATGCTCGTATGATGAAAATCCCATATTTTCGAGATGTTTTCATGAGAAATAATCTACCTTCTGATGGCCCATGGCATAACGAATCTGCTATAGTTAACTTAGATGATTTTCAAAACAAAGGCACTCACTGGGTATGTTATCGAAAACAAGGTTCTGAAGTGATTTATTTTGATAGTTTTAGTGATCTTAAACCCCCTATAGATCTCATGTTATATTTTAACGTGAAAGAAGTGAAATACAACTATAAAAGATATCAAAATTTTGACTCATTTATTTGTGGACATCTTTGTCTTCAATTCTTGTGTGAAAGACTATAAAAGAAGAGTTTTCAGACAAGCAGGATCATTCTTTTTCAAACAGTCATGGAAGATAGTTTCACTTTGAGTCTTTCAGGCAAATCTTCTATCTTAGAAGCGCAATATTTTCCTTCAATAGAACTACCACAGCATAAGAATTTTGTTTTGGGTTTAGTTGAACTTTTAACATTCAACTCGATTCCCAATGTTGACGATTCGAATAATAAACTTCATATAAACGGAGAGAAGATTATTATTATTCCTACTGGCAGTTATGAAATTGATGCTATTAATCAATTTTTGCAAAAAGATTTGAAATCTAAAGGAATCGAATTTTCCTTAAAAGCTAACAACAATACTCTCAGAAGTGAAATTTATTGCAGCCATGAGATAAATCTTAGACCTCGGGATTCAATAGGCAGTCTTCTCGGTTTCACTCGTCGCGTTCTTCATGAAGACACTCATCACAGCTCTGATTTACCTGTGAAGATATTGAAAATAAACGCACTCAGAGTAGAGTGTAATATTACTACAGGTGCTTACATCAACGACAAAAAAGTTCACACGATCCATGAGTTTTTCCCAAAAGTTCCTCCAGGATATAAAATCATAGAAGTTCCATCGCATGTCATATATTTACCACTCAATGTTAAAAGTATAGATCATCTTCAAATCCGAATTGTTGATCAAGACGGAAATTTAGTGAATTTCCGAGGAGAGGAAATTACTGTTAGACTTCACATAAAATCTGTATAATGGGAATCGTTTATAATTCAAGTGTGCATATAAGTCAGCCATCATGTCAACCCACCATCAGTCGTCCAAAGGTACTCAAACCGTTAACACGGAAGAGCATCCAGTTTCTCAAAAGCATAGGTCTCAAAGTACGTGGAAAAAGATAAATTGTATCATTCTCTGCTGCTTTCAGAAAAATGGACGAAATTCTAAGCATTCAATCAGGTGTCGCATTCGATGAGTCTATTGCTCATTATGAGGTTCACGCACATCAACCATACTCCACATTAAGTTTCAATAACAGTGATGAAATCCGTATTTCTATTCAGCATCAAGATTTATGCCTCTTACCATCATGTAGTTACATCCATGTATGTGGAAAATTACAAAAACCAGATGGACAAGCACTAACTAAAACTAATTTCGTTAACAATGGCATTTGTCATCTGTTTGATGAAATTCGATATGAACTTAATGCTGTAGAGATAGATAAAAGTAAAAATGTTGGTCTGAGTAGTCTCATGAAGGGATGCACTTCATTTAATCCAAATCAGACTCTAACATTAGAAAATGCAGGCTGGCTTGGTGTTGAAGAAGCAAACAAAACAATTGTAGATGATCATGGAAATTTTGACGTTTCTATCCCTCTAAGTATGATTTTAGGCTTCGCAGAAGATTACAAGAAAATTGTTGTTAATATGAAGCATGAACTCATTCTCACAAGATCAAGAAATGATCTAAATGCTATAATACAGGAAGGTACTGTAGCCAACAATGTAACCACATATGAAACTTATCAAATAAAAATATCAAAGATAGAGTGGTTAATGCCATATGTTATTGCATCAGATAAACAAAAAATCCAGCTGTTAAGTTTCATTGGCAAAGATAATCCTATTTCTATGAGTTTTCGTTCTTGGGAGTTATTTGAATATCCTCTTCTTCCAACAACAAATAAACACGTCTGGACGGTAAAAACTTCAAATCAATTGGAGAAACCACGTTTCGTGATTCTTGGATTACAATCGGGAAAAAAAGGATCAAAAACTAAAAATGCCAGTCGCTTTGGCCACTGTAATATTAGTCATGTGAGACTTTTCTTGAATTCGCAATATTATCCGTACAACAATCTCAATCTTGACATATCTAAGAATCAGTTTGCTATTCTCTATGATATGTATGCTAATTTTCAGAAAAGCTATTACGGAAGAGATTCACAGCCATTGTTGACGAAGTCTCAGTTTATCAACTTTGAACCACTCATAGTTATTGACTGTTCACGACAAAACGAATCTCTAAAGAGCGCTCCTGTCGATGTACGTCTAGAATTTGAGTCTCAAACTGACTTTCCAGCTAATACTTCAGCTTATTGCATGATCTTACACGATCGCATCGTTCAGTACAATCCTATTAGTGGAGATGTTCGGAAGCTTGTCTGAATTATCTTCACTTTTACGTAAAAAAATTAATATTTCGAAATGGAATATGCGGTAGACATGATTGGTTTTAAGCAAATGGGTGGTGAATATGTTCTAAAGGAAATAGCAATCATTCCTCTCAACGACAGTGGTGATCCCATCGTTCATCTATTCAAAAAACCTTTTTCATGGAAAAGGCTCTCTGACAAATTGCAAGAAGAAAACATTCGACTCAAACATAATCATGGAATAGCTTGGAACACTGATGGACTAGATTACTCTCAAATTGCAAACTTACTCCGTGAACATTTACATGATGCTACAAAAATTTTTGTTATTAATGAATTCAAACGAAAATGGTTGCTAAGATTCAAATTTCCCGTTTATAACATCAATGAATACGGATACCCATTAAATCCATCTTTCAAATGCGTTACTGTGTGTACAAACCATAATCCAATTCATAAGACTGTCTGTGCACTACACAATGTCAAACTCATGAAATTATTCTATCTCTCACAAAACCATTTATAAGAAGAAAAAAAAAAAAGTAGAAAAAGTAGAAAACGCTATAGGCATACTAGTTCACATTCGGATTCTAAAACACTTGGGCTGTGCTAGAATCCGTACGGGTTCTAACACACCATGGGCTGAGCTAGAATCCGTACGGGTTCTAGCACACCATGGGCTGTGCTAGAATCCGGGTGTGCCAGTATGCCTATAGCCTATCTACTATATATATAAGCTGAAAAATGCCGTCTGTTAAACCGAAATATGTCGAAAACTCAAACCTTAGCAAAATTTTGAAAAAGAGTGAAAAACAGTCCAAAAACTCATTTTTTTTTACCTTTGAAAGGCCATTTCACGACAAGGTTTGCACGTAGAGGACTGACATTTTGCACAAGTTCCTAACTTTTATAATACTGAGACATATCTTGAAACCAGCAATATCAGTGACCCTTGAGTGCACACTTTTTAAAAAAAGTATTTGAATGTCCCATAATATATATTCTTTGTTCTCTCTCTCTCTCTTTTGCTCACTAATTTTTTTTCATATCCCTACGTTGTTTATAAATGAGTGTACATATAGATAGTTGTATATTTTCAGCTACTATGTTTGCAACAGAGGTGAAGAGAAAATATACACTACCACTACCTATAATCTCTATCTACCTATGCCTTAATATGCTTTTTAATCAAATATCAATCAACTTTATTAAAAGTATTTTAAAAAGGAAAAATACATCTAGCACAAGTAACTGATTTCAATTTCAAAAAATTATAGTTTTCGCTATTTTATGATGATAACATAATGGTATCTTCATTACAAGCACTGAATAAAATTCACATCATAGAAGAAGAAGGATCAACGAACTAAAATTACGGAAATCAAAAACAATCATATATACATAAGTCAAAACTTAACTGTAAATATAAAAGAGAGAGATATAGAATAGAAATGTATTTGATAGGTTCACAACACTACTCCACATAAACCAATGTAACACATACAATTAGGCAAGTTTAAATAAATTTCATTAAATTATATAAAGTCTCAGGTAAAACAAAAAAAAATTTTTTTTAAAGATAATCGTCGAGGGCGCCGATACCACGGCTTCAGACGTGTTACGGATTCTATATCCTATAAAATAAATAAGGATTAATATCAGCAATATACAAAGAATGCGACGAATACACGTTCCAACAAGTAAAGACAGAAAACGCTGACCGTCATACTAACAAGTTATAACCTGCCTGGAAACGATGAAAAACGCCGAGCACCATAGAAAAAGAGCTGATCACCCAACGACAGGTTAAGACCAGAACGAAAAATCGCTGACAGACTGATCAGCAAATTCCAATTAATAACGAATATTCCAGAAGGATAGGCACGTGGAAATAACGAATTAGGCGAGTATAAATACAGCCGAATGCACCACGAGAAGTCAGTCAGTAGACCAATCGACAGAGAGTTGAGAGAGTAAGAAACTAACCTTTAGCCACGAACGACGGGAGTACGCCTGATTGAAGCAAGCAGTAAGGAACGTATTAGGCGACGAAATAATAATAGGACATATCTCTCTTGACGAAAGTATTAATGAACTTATATTCATATCATAATTACTGAGTATTTATTTAATTTTTCACGCAAAATGACTGCTTGGATTTACCAAGATTAGTCGTGATACAAAAGATACCCACTACCTTATTATTAAATATAAATATATACGTAAAAACGAAACATAAAGTGGTGCTAAGTGTGGGGTATCACTTGTGAAGAAATTATTTTACCCACATTAAAATCAATCGAGAGGATGTTCTACGCGTAGATCACCTTGATCACCATCATTGGGTAAGTAAAACTTTTATTACCATATTATACGTCCTACGAGGCGAATACGCGCCCGCTGCGAGCCTCCCAACAGTTATAATTCAATAAATTATAATTTCTATAAAACTCAAATTAAATTATTCAGTGAAAATTATACATAATTGAAATAAAAGCAAGTGTTATAAATCATGAACGTAATCACAAGTGTCTATCAATATAAAATATATGCGATATAAAATATACACATAACAAAATGACACAAGACAACGATACACATAACTCTTCCGACAAAACAAAACTAGTACCTATCGCGTATCCTCAAACCTCGGAAGATGTAGCACTTATAGAACTCCGCAACGCATTATCGTTAGCAGACTGTGCACTCCAAGAATGTGAAAATAAGGGATTAATGGAATCTGCACTAAAAAGATTAAACGACACAGTGGTCAATGAAAAATGTAAAATGAACGAAACAGATGAATACTTCATAAAACAGGCCCGAATATACATAACTCGCACGCTAAATGAAATAAGCATGGCTGAAGAAAAATTAAACAAAGAAATAGCCCAAGAAGCCATATCTAAAACACCCACAACAACCAAAAACGTAGCGGATCAACCAATAAACATTCCTAACACATATCAAACAAGCTCAGAAGTAGATCCCCAAATTGCAGCAATAAAAATGGCACAAAAATTATACGAATTTGAAAGGAAACACGGACTAACCCACAGAGTGTTAATAAATTCGCCTCTAAAGGACCAAGGAGCTACGCCGACCATGGATGCGATTAACACGATACAAGAACGGACCAATTATGGAAACTACTACAATCGCAGGGACAATCAGGCCATAGGTACAAGAGATATAAACGCCTTGGCTAATAATTTGGAAGACGATGATCTTCTTACAGGACTTAACATGTATGAACTACCAGTGAATATGCACTTTACTAGCTCTACACTACAGCAAGTGGCCACAGGAATACCAAGAGAGATACCTAATAGCCTTGCATTATATCAAGCGTTAAATACAATTCCTACCTTTGATGGCAACTCTGATGTATTGCCTCTATTCTGCAGAGCAGTACGGGACATTGTAAGAACGTATGGACCACAGTCAGAAAGATGGGTTCTAAACACACTAGCCACTAAATTCAAAGGAAAAGCAGCAAGAGGTTACACAACGCGATTAACTCAATACCATACAGTAGAAGGGTTGCTGGCCGATCTAACAAAACATTATAGCTATGCTGGAGGAGCAGATACGATTTCAGCAGAAATAAAAATAATAAAATAGATGCCAGGCGAAAGCGCGGGAGACTACGGTCTAAGAATGCAAACATTACACAATCGTCTCTTGAACTTCTATGACTCATGCAGAATTCTACGACCTTTCGAGGTGAAAACATAAAAATCAAGCAGATAAAGAAGCCTTGGAACAATTTTTATTTGGATTAGACGGCGCTCTACAACACCAAGTTCGATCAAAGAACCCAATGTCATTGAGAGACGCCATACATGAGGCTATTGCATTCGAACAACGCACAAGCGCGAGGCGACTAATGCAACTTTCAACTAACTCAGCAGAAAACTCAGGCCAACTGGCTGATACATTACAAAAAATTGCTGACTCATTATCTGCAATAAATCTAACACAGCAAAATAATGCAAACATTAGACTAGCACCAGCTGCAGAAATATGCTCATACTCTTGAAAAACAGGCCACTTAGAAGCACAATGTAGAAAAAAGGAATACAATAATAAAAAGTGCGATTATTGCAAGAAAAGAGGTCATAATTACGCAGAATGCTATGTGCTGGAAAACACATTAAAATTAGGCAATATTTATGATCATGATAACAGAGAATATTGTATTAACAATTACGAAACCGCAAATAATAGAAACATCTCACAGTATAATGGTAATTTCAAAAGTAATTATAATAATAACCGTAATAATTATAATATTAACAGAAATCAAGACCGTAATGAAGGCAATACGTACCCTCGGTATAATAACGATAGAAATAATAATTATAATGATAATAACGAGTGTGAAAATAATAGTAATGCACTAGACAATGATTGTAACCAAAATCAACTATGCGATAGTCAAAGCAACATGAAACCTTTAAACTCCCAGGATGCTCGAGCTAGGGTCCTGTGGAGTCGAGCAGCTAAGCAATCAGGCCAAGAAATACGAACGGTCCAGCTTACGGGAATGTACTATAGAATTTATACAAGCTGGAAGAAAGCCCCTAATAGTTGAATTAAGTGGACCATTTTTAAAGTCCAGAAAAGGTCATTTTTACGTTGATACAGGTGCTAATGTAACTATTATATAGGAAAGCGCAATATCAAATAATATTTATATAAATCCTCATAAGATTGTTTCAATAAACGGTGTCATTTCAGGTAAATGCATATCATTAGGACAAATAAATCTGTTTTTGAATGAAACAGTATTTGATGTACAAGTAGTCCCAGATGATTTCCCAATAGATACAGACGGATTAATAGGTTGGAACATGATCAATAAACATAAAGGACAAGTTAATGCCGCTCGTAAATGCCTAGAATTAAATAGCAATATATTACCATTTATTGAAGAAGAATTCTCTATTATCACTCCTCGTACAAGACAAATTAATTATGCACGTGTCAAAGATATCAGTGAGGATATAGAATTCGTACCGCTCCAAGATATAGGATCGGGCATCTTAGTTGGCGATTTCGTAGCCAATTATAATGAAGGCAAAGCATATGCCATGTGTATTAATACTAATGACAGCGCAATAGAAGTAAAACCGCCAGAAGTTAAGTCAGATGTCTGTAAGGTCATAAATATTATAAATAAAGAAGAAAAAATGATCGAAATAAATAATAATAAAAGAATAAATAATAATGAAGCGAATAAGAGGATGTTACGTGGACAAAAATTAAACATATCAAGCGAGGAAAAAAAGAATAAAACAGCAAAGATATTTAACCAAACTAACTCTGAAATATCAAGGCATTTAAATATAGAAAAATTAAAAAATATTAACGAACTCATAAAAGAAAGACCATTTATAATTGAGTCACCTGGAGAAAAACTAAGAAAAACACATTTAGTAAAGCATAAAAATGAGTTAATTACAGAAAGACCAGTAAAAATCACAAGATTTAGACACCAACGTATAGAAGAACATTTGGAATCGGGAGGTACTAAGTCATCGGAGAACCCGTATTCCTCATTTATTTGGATAGTGCCAAAACCACCAAAAGTTAATCCAACACCATCCAATTATAAATCAAAGTCTTATTATGATCAAAAGCAAAATATTAAACACCTCAGAAAAGGAGAAATGATTTACTTAATGAAGAAACCAAAACATCAGAAAATGAATAAAGAATATGGATAATAACTATAAAATTCTATAAATAATAAATTAATTTAGTAAAATAAAAATTTTCCGCGGCCCTCAGACGCCGGAGATCGTAAAATATTGATTAAATATAATAATAATCAAAGAAACAGTAGAATAAAATTTTTCCACGGCCCTCAGACGCCGCCGATAGTCTCAAATATGAATTAGTAACTACAAAGTAACTATAAATTTAATTATTAATAGAATCATATATATAAAAAATTTAGTAAGCAAAAAATATTAAATGAAACAACAAACATACTTATAATAATAAAATACAAATAAATTAATAGACGAGTTATTTTAATATTAAAAAAACCCTTAAATTATATTATAAGAGAATTTAAATAAATAATAAGATAATAGATATTATTACAATCAGCGATTCTAGAAGAAATAAAGAGAATAAAAGAAATAAGATATAAAATTATTTCGTTTATTCAAGAATTCACTTATATTAAAGTAAATATAACATACAAATTATGATTATATAAAGACATCTAATATGGCTATACTTAACTATTAAATATCTTTCTCCTTGCATTATTAAAAAAAAAAAGAAAAGTAATACGCAGAATAGTATAAGATAAACCATACATCAGGGAAACAGAAATATTCCTGGTCAACTTACAGAAAACAGTAGCAGAAGAAAATAAGAAAAATAATAAAATCATCAAGAGATAATAAAAAAGAAGAATAAAGAATAAAAGAAAAGGAATAAAGAAAAGGAACAAAAGGAATAAAGAGCGCACACATATAATTAAGAAGAAGACTCAATTCCAAAGCGCAAATCTCACAATAATCGATGGAGCAGAAATCAAATCTTAAAATAAAACAAACCTAAACAAAAAAGTTTTATATAGACTGAACAATATTCGCAAAACATACATATATATGTCGAGAAAAAGTTAAGGAAATTTGATTTAATAATTATATTAAATAAAGAATATTCCCGCGATTAATTAAATAAGGGATAGATTATTACATAAGTAAATAAAGAACTAAGACTTAAATTATTAAAATAGCAAATATAAAATAATCCCTCC
Source organism: Anastatus disparis (assembly GCA_017163975.1). Lineage (NCBI taxonomy): Eukaryota > Metazoa > Arthropoda > Insecta > Hymenoptera > Eupelmidae > Anastatus > Anastatus disparis. The sequence goes on along the minus strand of JAFFSR010000043.1, from coordinate 1,382,645 downwards.
CTCGAAAGTATTGAAATAAAAAAAAAAGAAAAAAGAAAATTATAAGCACGCTAATGCTTTACTACTGTCAGGAAAATTCCTGATACAAGTATTCGAGAAATAATTCTCAGATTGCATACGTGCTATCTGATAAATGCCTATGGCAAAGAGGATCCACAAGTGGAATTCCAAAATTTTTCTAAGAAATGGCACCATACACTAAGAGTGTATCATATGTCCGCCATAATTCACAATAAAAAGTTAAGAAATTATCGGACCAGGAACGCAAAAAAAATATGCGTAAAAAAAAAAAAAAATTTTACCTGGTACCAAATAAAAAAAAGGGGACGAGAATTAAATTTTAATTAATCAAGGGACGGATTATTATAAATTATAAACAAAATTATAATAAAAACCTTATCGAAATTGGTTACGGGAATAATATTAATAATAACATTGACAAAAGTAATAATATTTATAGTAATGTAAAAACTAGACATGTAATACGATTGAAAACAAAGTATATATGTATATGCATGCGTCCAAGAAATAAAAGTAAAAGGAAAAAAATATGGACAAATAAAACAAGAAAAAGATGAAGAAATAAATATATATAGAAATAAAAACAACACACAATGCAAGAAGAAGGAACAAATAACTATATAATTATAGAAGAAAGGAAGTTAAGTGAAAACTTGCATAAACGTAGAGAAGTACAAGCATTAAATATTATTAACAAAAAAAAATATTAAAACACCAAATCATCTAGAAATGCTGATTAAACGCATATAAATATAGATATGTACGAAATTATCAAAGATATATCTACATATTATACTAACATTTAACGATAATAATTTAAATAAATTATTTAAAGTCAACAAAATAATTATATCCGAAGCTTAATAAAAATATTCAGTAGTTAATCAAACAAATAACTAATAACAAAAACGACAACAAAATAGAAATGTTTAAACTTATAAAATAAAAAATATTTAAAGAGAAAAAATATATAAAAACGAAAATAAGTGTCAAGCTATTAGATAGCTCACATATACACTAATACAAGTGCCACGATACTCATGCAACCACTAATACGCGCGCCACGCTTCTATAGCACCAAAACTTTGCTGTCGAAATCACACCTATATCGTCATATATGATCTACATTAAAAAGAATACAACCACTTTGTTGTCGAAAACACACGTATAAACCACTATTCCGTCCAAACACACGTACATTAAGATTTATACATAGCAGTGCACGCAAGCAACGAATTATCGCTCAAAGAGGAATAGAAGAATACGTAAAGAGACATAAACATTAACATAAAGAAATAGATATAGATGATCAACCCAACCAAGAATATTGAATGCATATGAATATGAGCCAAAAGATTAAATAAATCATAACTATAGAAAAAAATAATTAATAAAAATTACATTAAAAGTACACTAACTTAATTATAAATATAGACAGTCCTTTAGGGCAAATAATAAAATTATATTAATTAAATGCAAATATCACGCGAAATTATTATTATAAAAATGTTATACTTAACTATAAATTGTTGATTAAAGACAATCTTTCAGGTCCAATAACAAAAAATTAAATAATTAATATTAATCAATTATCTCAGCGAATATTAAAAAGGGTTAATATACAACCTTATGTAAATTTGCAACTAAACATCTACTATAAAACCATGAAGCGGGCTTGACTTTATTCACGGTCGCCAGGTAATATTTTAATTACCGAATTTAAATTTACTTCATTAATTTAATCTATTACATGCATATACAAGGTGCATACAGCAATATTATAAAAGAAAATTATATTTATCGACGATCTCCTCCAGTGCAATACTCTTGGAGATGCGATAGTTTATAATTTTCTTTACGTGTGGAGGAGAGGGTAAAGTGATAAAAGTTATTATCGACGACTCCATTGAGTGCAACACTCTAAAGAGTGCGACAATAAACTTTTTTATTCTTATGAGATATGTAGAAAAGTGTTTAAATCGACGACATCTTTGAGTGCAATACTCTTAGATGTGCGATAAATAACACTTCTATTTAATGCAATATGACTAAATAAATTATTATCGACGACATATCCAAGTGCAATACTCTTCAATGTGCGATAATTAATTTATTTATTTATTCTGTGAAAAATGATGTATGAAATGAGATGAGTTATATTTTTCTCAATAACTTTTTGAATACAGTCTCATTTAAATTTGAAATACTTAATCTTTTTATTAACAAATTAAGAAAATATATATTTTATAAGTCTTGAAAAGTTACATAACAATCTTTAATACAAATTATTCAGATCTTACACTTCTAACAGTATAAGATCGAACGAATATAGAATCCATGTTAGATGTTACATGGTCGAACATCTAAAAGGCAAATGAGAGAGCTTGCTTGAGTTCACGCTCTTTTATATTATTTCATAAACCTTCTATTAGGTTCTATTTCTTATTGAAGAATTATATTTTAGGAAATAGAATGTTCCATAACATTTATTTTATGTATTTACAAAAGAAACATTTAATTTAGATAAATATATTAGTAAAAGAAACATTCTATTTCCTTTACATTTCAAAAGACTATTTTTTATAGTTAATTTTATTATTTATTAATTAAAAAAGCTAATTTTTTAATTTATATCTTTAAATTTTAAATAGAGTGATCATTTTTATACATATTATATAAATAGAATGTTCTATTTATATATACACAATTATTTTAGAAAGTTACATTTTATTATTAATAATACTTCTTATTAAAAGAAATAGAACATTCTATTTCTATAATCATTTTACTATATCTATATATATATATATACATTTTGAGTTATCTTATCGACCTCGGTAGGTAACTATGAAGTCCTACTTATATCTTTAATGTAATTTAAATTTATTATTACAGAAAATCATTCTATGTTATAAATGATGACAAATTATTTATAAAATATTTATATCAAATTTAATAATTATACCCAAAATCGATATGAGTCGTTACAACCACATAATAATTAATAAAATGGTTTTTCAAATTATTTACAAAATTTTTCCTAGCTTAACAAAAGATTTAATAATATAAAGCCTACGTAAATAATTAACAACATAGAATCAAATATTAACAAACAAATAAACTTGATGAACAATAATAAAAGAAATTAGAATCACTCGCAGTACGTGTTGCAGGCATACAAGGACTAATTAACCAAGAAAAATTAAGATTATAATAATAATAATTGACTTAAAATTTATATTAAAAATCGGAAGTTTCCAGCCTGGGGGAGTTACCATAAAACTAATCACGAAAAAGTAATTTCAGGTGCCAACACCATCCACGGGGAATACGTTATCCACAACCCTGGCTAAGAGATGCAACAACTTGAACCAATGAGTATCCTGCGACGAGATAACATAATGGTATCTTCATTACAAGCACTGAATAAAATTCACATCATAGAAGAAGAAGGATCAACGAACTAAAATTACAAAAATCAGAAAACAATCATATATACATAAGTCAAAACTTAACTGTAAACATAAAAGAGAGAGATATAGAATAGAAATGTATTTGATAGGTACACAACACTACTCCACATAAACCAATGTAACAAATACAATTAGGCAAGTTTAAACAAATTTCATTAAATTATATAAAGTCTCAGGTAAAACAAAAAAAAAATTTTTTTTAAAGATATTAATCGTCGAGGGCGCCGATACTACGGCTTCAGACGTGTTACGGATTCTACATCCTATAAAATAAATAAGGATTAATATCAGCAATATACAAAGAATGCGACGAATACACGTTCCAACAAGTAAAGACAGAGAACGCTGACCGTCATACTAACAAGTTATAACCTGCCTGGAAACGATGAAAAACGCCGAGCACCATAGAAAAAGAGCTGACTACCCAACGACAGGTTAAGACCAGAACGAAAAATCGCTGACAGACTGATCAGCAAATTCCAATTAATAACGAATATTCCAGAAGGATAGACACGTGGAAATAACGAATTTGGCGAGTATAAATACAGCCGAATGCACCACGAGGAGTCAGTCAGTAGACCAATCGACAGAGAGATGCGAGAGTAAGAAATCAACCTTTAGCCACGAACGACGGGAGTACGCCAGATTGAAGCAAGCAGTAAGGAACGTATTAGGCGATGAAATAATAATAGGACATATCTCTCTCGACGAAAGTATTAATAAACTTATATTCACATCATAATTACTGAGTATTTATTTAATTCTTCACGCAAACTGACTGCTTGGATTTACCAAGATTAGTCGTGATACAAAAGATACCCACTACCTTATAATTAAATATAAATATATATATATACGTAAAAACATAAAACAAGTATCACACTCTTTATTTTCTATATAAAGTCGAAGCAAAGCTTCTGCCTACGTCCTACGACTGACACGTCTTTTATTTTTTATTTTTTTGCAAATCTTCGAGTAACAAATTTTTCAAAAAATCTTTATATGGATTTAATATGAATAGCTTCTTGATTATAGTATTAGGACTGAGTTGATGCCTGAAAAAAAATAAAATGTGAATGTAAAATAAATTTTTTTTCCTGTAATATTAATTAATTAAACATTTTTTTTCCTTAAATATATATTAAGGGGGCCAGATACTATTAGAAGCTGAAATATATTGCTGAGATATATTTATATAAATTGCTGATGTTTAAAAATAACTAATTTTATATAAAAATACATTCAATTTCAAACATTTTCTGGTTTAAAACATTTTCTATATCTTGAGAATTAAAGTGGTGGTGCTCGTTGAAAGTCTGGAACAAAAAACACTTTACCGCAAGGTTTCTTCATGAGTTTTTATTGGATTCACTTGAAATTTTATGGAGATATTCAAAATTATAGTAGAATCCATATAAGTGGAGCATATTTTGAATTAATTGATTTTTATTTATTTCTTAACTCATTATTTATAATAATTGATCAAAAAAAAATTTTTTTTTAATGGTTTTTTTTTTTTTTATTTTTTAATTATTCGAATTTTTCATGAATGTTTCACACTTATATGGATTCCACTATAATTTTAAATATCTCCATAAAATTTCAAGTAAATCCAATGAAAACTCATGAAGAAACCTTGCGGTAAAGGATTTTTTGTTCCAGACTTTCAACGAGCACCACCACTTCAATTTTCAAGATATAGAAAATGTTTCAAACCAATAAATGTTTGAAATTGAATGTATTTTTATGTGAGATTAGTTATTTTTAAACATCAGCAATTTATATCAATATATCTCAGCAATATATTTCACTTTCTAATAGTATCTGGCCCCCTTAAATACAAGAATTCGGTCCATGAATAATTTAAAAAAATCTCGTCCGATTATTAAAATTCTTTCCTCTAGTAAAGGCTTTCTCAGCTTATTTTCAAAAAATTCCGAAGATTTTCAATTTGTGCATTTTTAAAAAATAACAGTTTTAGTAAAAAAAGAAAACCTAAAGTTTGGTTTAGAATAAGTCAAAACATTTTTAAAAAATAGTTATTTTTGTTAATTTTATGTATTCAATTTGACACAACATTCACTTAAATTTAACTTGTCAAAATTCTAGCACTGTTATTTTATGAAAATATATAATTTGAAATTTTCTGGTGAATTTGAGGTCAATTAATTAAAAATGAGATGATCTCCGATCTATTCACGAAGGGCAATTTTCATAAAAACATGAGTGACGTTTTTATAACGCAGAATCTTTTTTATAAAGATCAAAGAGATATATCGTTGAATGCTAGTTACCTAATCTTTTTTACAAATCCTCGTGACCGCGTAGAAATTTCGAATTTTGCCAGACAAATTTATCTTAAAAATTCGAAATTTATTCAAGAGATATACTTTGATGCCTTTAAAAAAGATTTTTCATATTTTTTAATAAACTTAAAACAAGATACACCCGAGGATTTTCTGCCTCCGCGTGTATTTTTCCAGATGATTCATAATATTATGTGTACATACCTAAGTAAAAGAGTCAATAGTTTTATGAACACTTTAGTTTATAAATCGAGGTGGATGCAGCAACATCGAATAAATCAAGCCTCACCAAAACTTCTAAAAACACAAATAGTTGTGGCTACTTTGGAAAATAAAATTACCCTAATACTTTAAAAAAAAATGCATTGCATTTTACACGTACTTTGTCACGCGGCAACAAAAGAACGAGATGATCTTCTGCGCTTAGCCGAAAAAATCTCATACGGTGCATATGTAAGTGTGCTTTAAATATATCAGAAAGTTGTATTATTTTAAAAAATAAACATCAAAAACAGCTGTCAAAAAATTAAAATATTTTATGAGAACACTGTGACAAGGCTGTAACAAATGCAAATGATAAGAAAATAAAATAACAATGCGCAAAACCATCAACAAACTTCTTTTTAAAAAGATAAAAAGCGTCTGTTATTACAAAGTGGCGGCAGTTGTTTACCATCATTAATCATTTCTTTACTGTACTTACTTATTTCCGTTATTTAAAAAAAAATAATATAACCATCCACTTTTTTGCTACCCTCTTCTACTTCTGAGATAACATTTTGAAAAAAAAAATATATAACCAAGTTACAAATTTAGAAAATAATTTTTAAAGAGTTGTGTTTGTTTAAAAAGAAGACAAAATTAAAATAAATATTAGAATACCTTGTTCAAAGGTTTTTTCGGATTTCGACTTATAAGTTGTGGTTTGCGATACCGATGTTTCATGAACATTAAAGTTCACTTTATCAGGGTAAGCTTGAATCTGATAGTTAAGACTGTCTGATCACTATATATAGGGATAGAATTTTCCGACGGGATTTTCTGGTTGAATGGTTATGAGTGATGTGTCTTTGGTAAATGAGGTTGCCATATTGGGTTCAGGAAGTAGCCGTCGTCTCTGTTTAGATTACTTGGATCTTAGAAAACCAAAGAAAACATTATCAGCCACCTTGAAGCAGCAATTCATACTTTACTTCAAAACCAAGCCAACGACATACGCCGGAAAATAGCCAATATTTTAACCAAAAATAAACTTCTTACATCCAATCTCACCATAAAAGAAATACAAGCCGTACAAAAAATCAACAATAACCTGAACATCATTATACTTCCAGCAGACAAAGACAACACAACTGTTATTATGAACAAAAACGATTACCTCAACAAAACCTAAGAACTACTAAGTGAGGTCTCTTACAAAATATTAAAAAAAGATTCCACCACCACCATTACTGATACAAACAAAATTCTACTTAAGGAATTTAACTTACCAGATAAATTGGAAAAAAACATAACTCCGAAAAATCCCTCAACACCTAGACTCAATGGCTTTCCAAAAATTAACAAAACTAATATCTCTTTAAGGCCACTTGTGAGCGCCTTCAACTAACCTACATACAATCTAGCAGGATATCTTACAGAAAATCTCACACCATTTGAAGGACGTTCATCTTCCTACGTCAAAAACTCTTACGATTTCGTCAATAAACTCCAAAATATTTAACTAAAACCAGGTGACATCCTAGCCAGTTTTGATGTACTATCATGCTTCACAAGAGTACCAATTCCAGACACCATAAATATAATAAAAAACATCCCGAATCTACCTTCGCATCTCTTATCTCTAATAGCACACTGACTTACCAACACATATTTCTCTTTTTAGAGGAGGCCGTATAGCTCTGTCCTTGTCTAATCTAAATTTTCGTTATTATTAATAAATTAAATATTGTTATGCAAAAGTTAGGGCATATCCCAATAGATTTCAGGACGAGCAAATGATCCTATTTTATGAAAAAGTATAAAATTTTCATTAGTTTTCGAGTAAGGTCTGAAACGGAAAAACAGTTATCAAGTTCAATTGCTTTTTCCGTTTCATGCCTCACTCGAAAACTAATGAAAATTTTATATTTTTTCATAGAATAGGGGCTATGCTCTTACTTTTGTATAAAAATATCTAATATATTAATAATAACGAAAATTTAGATTAGATAAGGACAGAGCAATATGGCCGCCTCTTAAACAACAGTTTTACGAACAGACAACAGGTACAGCTATGGGCTCTCCAATATCACCAATCATTGCCAATTTATTTATGAAACATTTTGAAACTCAAGCCCTAAACGCAACTCCTGAAAAACCTTTATTTTGGTTAAGATATGTCAATGATATCTTTGTCATCTGGCTACACGGTCAATAAGAACTCCAAAAATCCCTAGAACACTTAAATCAACAACATCCTAATATTAAATTCCCTATAAAAATAGAACAAAATAGCAAACTCCCTTTCTTTGATGTTCTAGTCTACAAGGACCCCAACAACACTTTAGGACACGATGTATACAGAAAACCTACGCAAACTAACAGATATTTACACTCCTTCTCTTACCATCACCCTTCCCAAAAACTTTCAGTCATTAACTCTCTCATATATAAAGCACTTCACATTGAACAAGAACTTGACAAAGTAAAACAAGCCCTAATGAGTCAAAATTTTTTTAATGGGCCCCTAAAAATCGACTGGTCGATTTTTATAGATCCTTTTGGATATTTTGGAAACTTTATATATAAAAATTAATATCTTAAAACAATTTTCAAAATTTTCAATTTTTTAAAAAGTTATTAACAAATGAAATTTCCAAAACTTTTTTTTAAATTGCGATATCTCTTTGAATAATTAGTTAATCCCAACGAAATTTTTACCGTATGTTTAGAAATAATTAAAGTACATAAAAATATATAATTTACGTAAAAAAAATGTAATTTGTTAATAAATAATTAATTTTGCAATAAACAAATGCAAATTGAACTGACTTCTCGGTGTCGCAGCTGAAATTTTTTTTCCATATTTTTATTCCTTAATTAATTATCCAAATATCTGCACAATAAAATTGATGTGCTCTTTATTCATAAAAAAGTTATAAATATTTTAATATGTTACATAGCGGCTGTGGCTGACGCACGGCGCCTACCGCTATGCCTGATGCTGAGCTTCCCGACACACTTATATTATCTATAATTTTCCACGCCGATTAATAAATCGTCAGAATAGTACATTACTCTACTAGTGAGCCAAATAGGTCATTCCCTCACGAGTCGTTTTGTCATTCGAGCATAGCTCGAGTAACAAAAAAGACGAGTGGGTGACCTATTTTTCCACGAGGGGGGAATAGAATTTTTTCCAACAAAGTGAGCGAAATCCGTTTTCGGTGCCTGTTTTGAGTGAGAAAAACACCACATTCCCCCACTGAGTGAGGGAATATGGTATTTTGCTCACTCAAAACAGGCACCGAAAATCGGTTTTTGCTCGTCGCGTTGCAAAATAGTATATTTCTAACGGGTATGAAAAGGCTTTATTTACGAAACGAGAAGTTTACGGTCCGAACCGAAGACGAGGGTCGTAGCGAGTTTCCTAAAAGAGCCTGTTTATACCAGTTGTGAACCGTATTTTTTATCATGAGAGTCAAAAAAAGCAACGAAGTTGCGATTTTGAGGTTAAAATGGCAAAAAATTAATTACATTTTATTTAATATTTATTTATACTTATTTCTTAATAAATTTCTTTATTTTCATCACAGAACTTTTGCAATAATTTGAAAAAACCTTACATTTTTAAGAATTTTTATCACACTAACAAACCAAAATCGATATTTTGCATAAAGTACAAATTCAGAAATTATTTTTTCAAATTATTACCAATGCTCTATGATGAAAGTAGTGAAATGTTTTAAAAAATAAATAAATTTATTAAAAAACAATTAAAATAAATATTAAATAATATATAAATTACTCTCTAAAGATTTTTTAATCGGCTTCCAAAATTATAGATAATATAAGTGTGTCGGAAAGCCCAGCGTCAGGCGTAGCTTTAGGCGCCACGCGTCTGCCACAGCCGCTATGTAACATATTAAAATATTTATAACTTTTTTATGAATAAAGAGCACATAAATTTTATTGTGCAGATGTTTAGATAATTGATTAAGGGGAATCCTCATACCGACATAGAGTTCTACCTTATCTATATTTAAATTATGAATATTAATAAAAATTTAACTATTCATGACTGAAATTCGTAGGAGAGGCACATTCTTAACATGCCAAAGAATTTATTGCAACGTTAAAAGACAATATAAGGTTGGAAATAAAGGCGAAAACTGCTTAATACGATTAACTTTTCAATGTAGTTATGAATAATCGTATTATGCAGTTTTTTTCTTCATTTTTACTATTATTCTGTCTTTTAACGTTGCAATAAATTCTTTAGAATGTTAAGAATGTGCCTCTTCTATGAATTTTAGTCAAAAATAGTAAAATTTTTATTCAAATGCATAATTTAAATGTAGATAAGGTAGATCTCTGTGCCGGTATGAGGACACCCCTTAAGAAATAAAAATGTAGAAAAGAAATTTCAGCTGCGACATCGAGAAGTTTGTTGAATTTGCATTTGTTTATTGCATAATTAATTATTTATCAACAAATTACATTTTATTTTACGTAAGTTACATATTTTTCTGTACTTCAATTATTCTTAAATATACGGTAAAAATTTCGTAAGGAACTAATTATTTAACGAGATATTGCAATTTAAAAAAAAGTTCTGAAAATTTCATTTGTTAATAACTTTTTGAAAAATTGAAAAATTTGAAAATTGTTTTAGGGTATTAATTTGTATATATAAAGCTTCTAAAATATCCAAAAGAATCGACCAGTCGATTTTTAGTGGCCCATTTAAAAAAAGTTATTAACAGAAACAAATTAAACAAACAAAAAACAACGCTCCAAAATTTTCAATACCAACATTCAACAAAGGAAAAAGTCATCTTAATACAGCCACACTACCATAAATACAAGGTGTCACAAAACAGATCAGACGAGTACTAAATAAACATAGCATCCGTACCATATATAAACCTCCAACAAAAATAGGAAAAATTCTTCACAACCCCAAAGACAAAAAACCACCGTTGTACACTCACGGTGTTTACAAAATACCTTGTTCTTGTGGAAAAGTCTACATAGGAGAAACTGGAAGAGCGACCCACCGAAGACTCAAGGAGCACAGCAGCAAGGTAAAATTGAAACACTCCACACAATCAGCATTAGCAGAACACCACATCGAAACCGGCCATCAAATAAACTTCGACCACGCAACTATCCTCGCCAAAACCAACTCTTACTTTCCAAGAAGACACCAAGAAGCCAAAGAAATACTAAGACATTCAAATATTCTAAACAGAGGCAGTGGCTACTTCCTGAAATCGATATGGCAACCTCTCTTCCCAAAGACACACCTGAAATCGATATGGCAACCTCTCTTCCCAAAGACACACCAAAAAATTATGCCTCTATATATAGTGATCAGACAGTCTGAACTATCAGATTCAGGCTTACCCTAATGCAGTGAACTTTAATGTTTACGAAACGTTGGTATCCTAAACCGCAACTTACACGGTCAAAATCCGAAAAAACCTAACAATGTCTAACATCCACCGTGAAAGGTTTAAATCCAATTAGAATGCCTAATAAAGCATAACATGTTAAAAAAGCTTGTTAAAAATGACAAATGGAAACAAATAAAAATAAAAATTATGAAAGTGCTTAGAAGAATAAAGAAACATTACTTTTTAAAAAAAGAAAAAAACATTTTTACTATTAGATGCTAATAATTTTCACCGTTGGCTGTTTCCTGTATTTTTATAGTATAATATAAACATTCACTTATTCAAAATAGAACATCTTAAAATAATAATACATTCATTAAGAATAAAAAAAATGGCGAATATAAATATCAAAAGGAAGTTTGTTAGTGGTTATGTCATAAACGTCAGTATAAATCATGATTGTATATAGAAAACATTAAAAATATACGTATTTTTTTTCGAAAAACTTGTTATATTGTAATAAGTGGAAGTTCTTTTATTTTTGTTTATTATTTTACAAGAATTATTTATTTATATCTTGTATTTTTTAAGTTAAAATCAATAGTAACATAAAATAATTTTTTTTTCCAAACAATAACGCTGTTTATAAAAAAAATGGAGCATGCCCATAAAATGGTTATAGTCCCACAAGACAGTTTAAATCGTATTAAGGGAGTTGTCTTGGAAACTGATTTTTAATGAAACTTTCTGAAATTTTAAATATAGTTAAAGTACCCTTATAGAAAATTAACCATTCTGTTCGCTTAACTAACTAGTAGGCATATTTTTTAATATAATATGTCCAGATAATTCAGGATAATCGGTTTACAATACGGCAAACTTTACCAGAATATGTCGAATCAAACAGATATGCGCGAGCGCTTCTTTTTCGATCTTTTTCAGCTGTTAATCGAATGAGAATAACAGGGTTAGGTTTCATTTTTAAAGCACAGTCTGCAAAACGGAGCATTATAGTTTGTTATTACTTGTTTTAATAGTAAAGATAAATTTGAATTTCGGAGCAAAAATTATATAATATTAAACTACGTTATTATTGATAAATTTAGTATTTTTTATTTTCTGTAAGATGGAGCACATTACACGGAGTACAAACACTCTCACATCTTTTTATCATTAATTAAGAGGAGGTCACGTATCTCTGTCCTTTTCTAATCAAAGAATTAATGTTTTGCAAATCTAATAACGTCAGCAAAAAATAAAGAGAAAGTCGCATCTCGTCTCAAAAAAAGCAAATTTTTCTTTGATAAGAAAGAATTAATTTTATTGATTCATTTTTAGGAAAACCTTGAAAAACCGAATTGTTTACCCTAACCTTTATGTTTTAAGTTTTTCAAAGTTTTCTTGTAAACAAAGCGACAAAAGTAATTCTTCCTCATCAATGAAAATATTCCTTTTTTGTATACAAGATGCGGTTTTCTCTTTATTCTTTACTAAAATTATTAGTTTGTGTAAAAAAATCAATTCTTTGATTAGAAAAGGACAGATATACTCGACCTCCTCTTAAAGAATTTTTATAACATACAAACAACCCCAGTATGTCAAACATGTCTCGCCTGGGAAGTGTGTCAAATGAGGGTTAAATAAATAACCTAATTTCTTTTCGATATAACATGGTTCACCAGAGTCTTCTCACGTATTGTCCACGAAGCGTCGTCAGTATATGAGGTTGTTGGACAGAACATATGGTAGAATCTGGCCACTGAACAGAAATTTAACGATGTTCTGGCCACAAGACAGATCAATTTTCTACAAGGGTAAAGTAGTATGAATTAGTTCTCTAAATTTTAGACAATTTCACCGTCAATTTTTTAAGTAATTAATCATTAAAAATGTGTACTTTAACAAATAGCAACCTTATGAGAGTATATGTGACAAAATTTTTAAATCAGTCATCACACGAAAAATTTCTAATGAAAGTTTTTGAAAAACTAATATAATATAACTTAATATATAATTAATCAAATTTATCAATTCAAATATTATTTACCAGATAGTTTTTAAGATATTTAATCGTAAACTTTTAAAATAATTTGAGAGTTTCGTACGGCATATAAAGAGGAGTAAACGTTTGGCAACGTTGCGCTATATACATACATAGTTTGAACTATTCACCGAAGCTGGAGAAATAAGAAGACTATTGCTAACAATCAGGCGGTGTTGTCACGTAAAAAATCTTCTTTAGCGTAAGTTACAGCGTGTTCTAGCGTGTACATGTATGAGCTGTCATAGGATTCTGCTATGTATGTGTATAAAGTCGGTGACAAAGCGTTAAAGAGAGGAGACACAATTGAGAAAGTATAAGTTTGCACGACGGAATGGAATATTTTTTATGCTTATTGTATCGAGACTACTTAACAAAATGCAGCAAAACTTACAAGATGAGAAAAGAAATAAACAAGAGTGAATACTGAGCAGCACGAGGACATCCGATGATGAATTTTCTCGTCTCGATGAAGAGATAAGTAAAGTTTTAACTTCGAATAATTTCTCAGACGACCATGAATAATAAAAAAACTTTTTACAATTATTGCAGAGGTATTTATTCTTTATGAAAAATAGTAGAGTGAAAGCTGATAATTTTCCAAATACAAGATTTATAACAAAACGAGGCTCAAATGCCTGATTTGTTTATTTTAGCTCACGTCCTAAAAAATAAATAGATAAAGCGATTCAATTGATAAGATATTTAAAAACTAGCTTATCTGATCGTTAACTTGGATAAAAATGGAATCATTACTGAAAATGATTTATGTCATCAAGGAGACTCATACGTCTATTACCGTACCTAGTTAGGGCCCAACAAAATGAAACAAAATATTATTTTTGTATTATTATTAATTTTCATAAAAAGTATAAATAATTTATTGTTATATTTGTAAGTGCAATTACATTTAATTACATATAAAAGATATCCGTTATTTACGATTATTAATGTTTTAACCCTGGTAGAAAATGAAACGCTTTTTCTACCATTTTATGGCCATTTCTTTAAAGTGAAGAGCAGAAAATGGGAATGTTTTATGGCCATTATTTGAACTAATATGAAACGTTTTTTTCAACCTTCATAGTGCTAAAAAATGCTAATAAAATGTTGAGTCTGATCCACTATTATTTGAATATAGATAGTTAACAGTAGAGTCTATCAAATTGTGCTCTAATTGATTACTATTAAGAATTATTTAAGGTTTTTTCTTGAAAGTTATCATTAATAATTAATAGAATCACTTTTGTTAATATATTCGCGCGTATATTTTGAGTTGTAATCGGATTGTTAGAGGTTATTTTTAAACGATTAATAAAATTTTCCATTTATTATTTTAAAAAACGATATTTTTATACTCGTTTCGTACTGCGTTTCATATTTTTATTTTAATAAAATTTAATATTATTTTTATTTTTATAAATTCCAATAAAAATAAACATTGACGAAGGAATGTGAATAAATACTAATCTATATTTTCTCGCCACGTGGCAAAAGTGAGGTTATGATTTTACCTATGATCTGAAAAATTAAGGTCTCATTACTAAAAAGTTATATAACTAGTCAAAAAAAGTTGGTCCACAGCTTACCTAATTTTTAGATAGCTGTTACTGATTTTTCTCTCCGTTTACTTAAAATGCGTATTTTTTTGGCTAAATACAAAAATTTTGAACAACATTTTTATATTAGCATTTTTTGCCTATAAGATGCTAACCAATATACCGAAAAATTTGAGCTCTGCAGATTCAGCAAAAAATTGCCATTTATTCGCCAATATTGACATGACAAAATATTACTATTGACAATGGTCATAAATTGTTGTTTACACCATTTTTAATGTTCAAATTTCTACCAGGGAATGGCATCAATTTTAATAAATTTTAAAAATATTTTTTATATTTTATCGATAACATGTAATTTTTTTGACGAATTTAAATTCATGATGAAAAAATCTAAAATTTTTGTTCTTGATTAATAAAAAGCTACTATTTTATTACTGAGTTATAAGCATAAATGCAATTTTCGCCATATAAACCGATGTTAAATTTTCAAATTTCTATAATTTTTTTCTTTATCATTTGTTCAATAATCTTATATTTTTCAAATTGCTATGAAATACTCATAATTAACTTTTCTTGGTATTTTTAAAAAATACTCTTTCAAGAGTGGGTTACCCTATCGAGCCTTCTTAGCTACACAGGCCCACAAAAAAGTGAGTTTATCCAAAGGGGGGCCTACGTATACTTGAATATTTTGACCCGGTAAATCCAAATCTACTTTATAAAGAGGGGTCGAGCCGCAAATTTTCAACATAACCTAAAAAAACTATTAAAGATGGCATTTTTAGCAGTTAAGGTTAAAAAAAAGAAAAAATATGATTTATTCTTCACCATATTTTATAGCAATTTTTATTATTTGGAGTAAACGGGTTGAATTACATGAGAATAACAGGTCTTCCATGTGAAATAAATCATATTCTCTTTTTTGAAGCCTTAATAGGGGGCCGAACTATCAGTCTTTGTCGAATAGCGTTTTTCATCATTTATATAATCACCATCCATTGCAACAAGAAAAAATAACAGGCTCCGCTAGATATTAGTATAATAAGTAGATTTTGTAATAACAATCAATTATTTTATCGCGTAGTTTTTTAATAATATGAGACCTACCAAAAAAGATAGTTTATATTCTAGTTTGTTAGTAGGTCTCATATTATTCAAAAACTACGCGATAAAATAATTTTCTTGTTATTACAAAATTTACTTTTTTTTCTTGCTACTACGGATAATGCTTACACAAATGATAAAAAACTCTAGTAGACAAAGACAGATAGTTCGGCCTGCTCTTAAGGGTATGTCGAATCTCGCTCCTTCTAATAATGTTTCCAATCCAAGTTTATGAGTAAACGGTGCATTTAATCGAGTTTCGCTACAATAAATAAATTTGTAAGATTCGCCTTGAGTACGGACAACTCAAGAAATCCACCTAAATACTATAAGTAAAACGTTATATGCAAACTTGGGGACGCTGTATCTTTCTATTCTTTTCTAATTGAAAAATGCAATTTTTTGGAAAATCTAGTGATTGTTGATAGAAATTAAGACTGTCCGCTACTTGTTTAGTAAAAATGAATATTTTCTCTGATGAGGACCAATTAATTTTGTTGCTTTTTTTTCAAGTAAAGTTTGACATACTTAAATAACGTATTCTTTAGCATAACTTAGGATTTTTTAAGTATGTCAAACTTTACTCGAAAAAAAAGTAACAAAATTAATTGGTCCTCATCAGAGAAAATATGGCTTTTTACTAAACAAGTAGCGGACAAGTCTTAATTTCTATCAATAATCACTAGATTTTCAAAAAACTTACATTTTTCAATTAGAAAAGGATAGAGAGATACTGCGTCCTCTTAAATGTATAGTATTTTGAGGTTAGGTTTGTCGGGCTTGTGAATAACAAGTCAAAATGATTTTTTATTATAGCAAAAATTATAGTATTAACATAGCTTTAATACAGACAAGTCATTATATTTGTTTAAATTATGAATTTAAAAAGATATCAATAAAATAATAAAAGCAAAAATCGATTCCAACAGCTCTGAAATCCCATTTATAGGATGTCACATGTCTCCGTCCTTTCCTAATCAAAAAAATAATTTTTTGCAAAAACCAATGACTTGCATAAAATGAAGAGAAACCCGAATCTCGTATAAAAAAGCCAAATTTTTTTTAATAAGAAAGAATTAATTATATTACTTTGTTTTCAAGAAAACCTTGAAAAACCAAAATGTTCACCCTAACCTCTATGTTTTAAGTTTTTCAAGGTTTTCTTGAAAACGAAGCGATAAAATCAATTATTTCTTATCAATGAAAATATTGCTTTTTTGATACAAGATGCAGCTTCCTCTTTATTTTTTGCTAAAATTATTAGCTTTTGTAAAAAAATCAAATCTTTGACCAGAAAAGGACAGATACACTAGACCTGCTCTTGACTGTTAAGAAAGCCGTTTATAAATCTTTGGAGGTTACATTGGAAATTTGCGGAACGATCACTATTTTCTATTGCGGATTTGGATTAAATGGATTAAATTAAGTGGGATTAGTGGGTTTTCAAAGAAAAATAAACCATAATTTTTTAAGCCTTTATCTCTAAAAACGCCGTTTAAAATTTTTTTTTGAGGTTATGTTGAAGATTTGTGGTAGGTCAGTCTTTCCTTCAGATAATATTATTTTTTTGTGGACCTGTGTGATTCAAGTATTATAGATCTAGTGAATAACGCATTAGGAATTAAACAAAAATTTTGAGGCTGTTGGTGGATCACATTTTGCAAATATTTTGCGCACATCTAACGCACTACGGGCGATGATGGGAAATAAATATTACTGGGGGTGTGTTCCGAAATTGCTGACAGTACTGGCCAGTAACCCAAGTGGCAACCGCGCAATAAATTTTAGCGGTTTATTTAAATCAACGAATTCAATTAAAATATTTAATTCATAAAATTCAATTGCATAATCATATATTATGATTGATTATACTATTTATTATATTTTATTATATTATATTTTCACAAATTTTCTTTAATTCGATCATCAACCCAGTAATCAGCCGATTTTTATTTGCATATGCTCTATTGATGTAACTCAACAGCTAACAGCTCGCTATAAATTAAACTCTAAAATAAAAATGAAAATATAATAAAGTGGAGTAGTCGAATTAGCTGAAACTGTTTGAAGAGACAATGTTACACCGCAAACAGCGCCGTTGTCGAGCAGTTCCAAGAGCGATATAGAAAGTTTGATTAGTAGTAAAACAAAAAAACGTAAAATATCATCGCTTACAAAAGGTAAAGTGGAAAAAAAAAATATTGCAAAAAAATTCAACTATATAGCAGCAACAGCCACAACAGTAAAAGGGTCGTGGTCAGCGATGCCGAAAGTGGCAGAGTCAGAGAGGGAAATTCAAAAATGCATAAAAAAAAGTATTAAAATAAATAGTTTTCAAAATTTGATAATTAATAAATAATTCTAAAAAACAACGTTACTATAACAAAATAATTTTTTTTCTATTTTTTACATTTTTTTTGGGTTTAACAAAATTTTTCAAATTAAAAAAAAAGCGTTAATAATAAAAGAAAATTAATTTTGCTATAGTAACTTTTTTTTAGAATTATTTATTAATTATCAAATTTTAAAAACTATTCATTTTAATACTTTTTTTTTATACAATTTTGAATTTCCCTCTCTGACTGGCACTTTCGGCATCGCTGGTCGTGGTCTTTGGTTTCCTTTAAATTTATAACCATTAACGCGATAAGTAAAAAGAATGAAATATAATATTTTAATCCAACTCATGGAGCAAGGTTTTCTAATGCACGAAAACTTTTGCGTTTAAACAAGAGTGACTCACTCAAACGTATTTGAGAACGGTTGAATAATCAAAACGCATATATACTTCATAAATCTATAAGAAAAAAATTTCTTTGTCTACATTATAATGTGTATATAGTGAAATCTAAAGATGATTATGTTATAGTTCGGTGAAAGCCAACAGTTGGAAAATTTTTTATATAATTATTGGAAATTTCAAATTACATGTAAAGCATATAAATAGATTTATCAGCAATAAAAATACAGAAACATCTGATATTTCCACGAAAAATTTTTAAAATATAATTACAATGTAGCATTTGAAATATAAGAGATTAGTTAAAATACAGTCTACAAAAAATATTATTTTAAAATATTATTGTTGCATTTTTCTACAGAAACCGTAGATCACGATATTTTAGTTTTATTTTATTTTCAATGCTTAACTGAAATATTTAGATGGATGAAAAATGGGATTAAATGAAGTATCTCCGTCACATAAAATAAGCATAGAATACGAATCTCTTTGATCTTATGGAGAAAACTCATGAGCAAATAATTTTTTTGTTCTCTCTTAGCGAAATATATACTTTTTCATATTCTAATTGAAAATTTACAATCATAGAAAAAATTGATACTGCTTTAATAACTAATAAAATTTAATGAAAGTTTCTTCATACTACAATGGATACATTAATACTAAATTTCATAGCTGTAATTCTATTTAGTAAGAGTCATATTCTGGAGTTTTTGAAAACATATCTTTTCTTTCTCCCCTTTTGTACTGCAAAATGTGTTCCTGTTTCATTAATTTAACTCGTTGTCTTTGTTTTCCATTAAGCAAACATTCTCTTAAATCAGAAATATAATCTTCACATTTTTGTTTTCCTTTATGAAGACCATAAGCTTCTAAACAATCACCCATCCGCATTTCAAAATCTGCACATTGACTTAATTGTGCATCTACATACGGTAAAGCTGACGTCATAAAGCATTTTATAATCGGATCTGTATTCAAATGATGAATTGACCTGAAAAATAAATGACTGAATTAAACAATATTTCCTATGTTGTGTTGCATGACTTAAAACGTGATAAATAAACTTATACATAATTGCTTATTTTAGCAGGAATTTTCTAAGATGTAAATTGATCTATTTATTTAGATAATTTTATGGAAATCCTTAAAAGTTTTTTGTTTCACGAGGTAATGATCATGCAGCATTTTGCAACAGCTCATTTTGTAGGCATTTGTAAGGGCTGTACAATAGTATATCGGAAATTTGATTTCAAGAACTTTTCTGCAAAATATTGTAGCTTAAACAATAAAGAAAATTCTTCCACCTTAGCTGAAATTTAAACCATTTTTAGGAAAGTATAAAAATTTTAAACACTTGGTTTTGTAAGGTACTTTACTAGACTTTAAAATAATTTATTATTATTTTTCTCTTGGTCCAATATTTAGATATGGCGATTATGATGAAAAATAGACTTTTTTTATTTTTTCGATATCTTCTTAACCATAGGAGATACGAATAGAATGCAAAATAAAAAAGAAGTGTATTTTAATAATAGAATAACCTTTAATTTGTTGTCCAATTATATTGATTTGATATTTTTAACGTACACTCAAATACGTGTAAAAGAATACGGTCCGTGCATGCATAAAAATATGGTAAGAATATCAAGAAAATGAAAGTGGTCAATATTTCGTCTTCTGTTCGTATCTCCTATAATTAAGGAGATATCAAACGAATAAAAAAGTCTGTTTTTTATAAAAACTATCTGATTGTAATCAATTTTTTTACCTAGGGAAAATAATATTAATTTTGAAGTTCAGTAAAATCCTTTAAAACTATGAAAAATTTTTTATCATTATTTTCCTAATATTAATTTTCTTAAACTTTAGTAGAGACTAGAAAAAAATTTTTCTTATATTTTGCGTTATATATTTTTGACAAATTCTTGAAATTCAATTTTTAATATACCGTTGAAAGATTCTATACAATTATCATTTTGTGAAATACAAAACTGTAAGTTAGTACTTTATTTTTTAAAAGCGCTCAGTTC
The DNA here is from genome assembly GCA_017163975.1 of Anastatus disparis. NCBI lineage: Eukaryota > Metazoa > Arthropoda > Insecta > Hymenoptera > Eupelmidae > Anastatus > Anastatus disparis. The sequence continues at coordinate 1,361,765 of JAFFSR010000043.1, read as the reverse complement.
TTTATGAGGAGGCCGGACTATCTGTCTTTGTCTAATAGCGTTTTCCATCATTTATATAAAAACCATCCGTTGTAGCGAGAATAAAATAGTAGCCCCCGCTAGATATTAGTATAATAAATAAATTTTGTAATAACAATCAAATTATTTTATCGCGTAGTTTTTGAATAATATGAGACCTAACAAACTAGAATATAACCTATCTTTTTTGGTAGGTCTCATATTATTCAAAAACTATGCGATAAAATAATTTTATTGTATCAAATAAAATTATTGTTTGATTATGTTTAAATATTGTTATAAAGAGCATGATTGTGCTTTTATTGAATTGCGCAAATATTAAAGAAAACGTAAACAATGAATATTGAACATATTGTCACAATTAATATTGAAGAAAATAATTATAAATATGATTACGATAAAATAAAGCAGTATATTAACACCCTGAAGCAAGAAATTATTTGTATACTGATCAAATACATAATGAATTCCATATCATGTATTTGATGAAAATTCAAAAAAAATGAAAAAAATGCAAAGATTTAAGAAACCTATATTAAGTAGAATGTATTTAATGAGTCCAAAATATCGTGAACGGTATTTTTTAAGATTATTACTTTTGCGTGTTAAAGATGCAACTGCGTTTGAAGATTTATGTACTGTGGATAAAGTAACTTATCCAATCCTTTTTAAAGCTGCTGTAGCAAAACAATTAGTTTATGAAGATAAAGAATGGAATAGATGTTTGGATGAAGAATCATCAATGAATTTCCCAACAGCGTTATGTGAACTATTATTTGTGTATTTTATGATAAATGCAAGAGAATTGTATGAAAAATATGAAAAAGATTTTTATCATCCTAGTATTAAAGAAGGAGTTGATGAAAATATTTTATTAAATATTATTGAAAAAAATTGAAAAGTATATGGATTTTCTTTCAATGATTTCAAATGTAATAGAAAACAATGAAAAATACAACATCGTATTTAAAAAACAATTGATTTCGATGTACTTGAGAACAAAGTTTATCCATTAACAGGACCACAATGACATATTTTTCAAAATATTATAGAATTTTTTACAAAAGAATATGATAATGATTGTATTATCATTAATGGACTATGAGGAAGTGGAAAAAGTTATTTGTTAAATTTAATTGAATACTTAGAATATGAAAATATTCTATATTTACTTGTAGCATGACCAGGAATAGCAGCAAACTTATTGAAGAATGGGAAAACAGTGCATACAACATTCAAATCACTACTGAATATTAGTGAATCAACTAGATGCAATATAAACTTAAATTTACAAGAAGGAAAACATTTAGAAACAATTAAAATAATCATATAAGATGAAATATTCATGACATCAAAGTTAGCTTTTAAAGCAGTAGATCGTTTATTCAAAGATATAAGTGAAAATAGCAAACCATTCGGTGGAAAATTAATAATAGCGTAAGGCGATTTCAGGCAAACTCTACCAGTAGTTCAATATGGTAATAAAATAAATATAGTCAAAAATACTTTAAGGAATAGTTATATATAGTCTTCTTTCAGAGGTATGGATACGGAATCCATCAAGAGAAAACTTAAGAATATATAAAAATGAAAATTTAAAAAAATGGCTTTTAAATATAAGCAACTGAATATTTTTGAATACTTACGAAGAAGAGAATGAAGCCATTGAACTTTCTGAAGAAATAATATTAGTCTGATTTGGTAAGCGATGTTTTTGACACTATGTCAAATGATATTTAAAAGAAAAAGTGATTTTAGCCCCTACCAAAAAAGGTGTGGAAAATATTAGCAATGTTATTTTATTACGATTAGAAGGAGAACGTAAGGTCAATATCCCAATTGCAGATAATTTAAGGTTAAGAGTCGGCCGTATCGCTCTGTCCTTGACTAATCTATCTAAATTTTCTTTATAATTAATAAATTAAATATTTTTATACAAATGTTAGAGATGAGCGCTCTAAAGCAAAAAACGAGCAAACGATTCTATTTTATGAAAAAATATAAAATTTCCATTATTTTTTAAGTCAAGTATGAAACAAAACAAATTAAGTTAAGTTTGACTGTGTTCTCCGTTTCATGCTTTACTTCAGAAATAATAGGAATTTCATATTTTTTTATAAAATACAATCGTTTGTTTGTTTTTTGCTCTAGAGTGCTCATCTCTTACATTTGTATATAAATATTTAATTTATTTATTATAACGAAAATTTAGATTAGACAAGGACAGAGCGATACGGCAGACTCAGACTTAAGTGTACACTAAAATAATAAAAAAATACACTCAAACACATGTGATTTTTATAAAAATAGATTAATATTGTAATAAAACATACAAATTATATAATAATTGCAATATTATATGATTTTTAAATAACACCGGTCAACATGATTTCTGGGTCTGACTCTTAGTGTCAAATTTTGGTTTCTAATACTAGTCTAGGCGCCCAGAGGGTTTCGTATGAAGTTAGAGGTCCCACCAAGCAAGCAGGTGATTTATATGTATTTTGAGCCGCTGAATCCGAATTTGTAACTTGCTTTTCGCGCAAGTAGTCAAGTAATTTGTTATAAACAAATTAATTGTTTAAATGACTATAGTTTATGAACTACAATAGATGCAGTAATTTTCTCTGCAAAAACTTGTTCTTTAATAAAAAAAACAAAAAAAATCGTTTTTGTTGCGTTTTGATTCGATAATTAGAACCAGAGATATGGCAAATATATTGCAAAAAAATATAGAGACATAGCGCTAGCGTGGAACGCCCTGGTAAAAAACCTTGTAACTCGACTACTAATTGATATTTTTTGAAGTTCAACATGTGTTTGAAAAATGTCAGAGTCTCAGCTTTAATGATAAATTGTTATATATTACTTTCAAATGTTGATTATTAAGCTAGAATGATTTGAAGCAGAAAAAATTTTCAATTTTTCAGAATTGTGTTTGTTTATAACGAAATAATATAGGTTAGCGAACAAAATATTTCTATATTTTTGATATAGAATGATAGGAAATTTGATCTAATTTAAGAATCTGTCCGGTTTTTTAAATTCAAGTAAGTAGAACCTGAGATATCGCAAATTTAAGTTGTAGCGCCAACTCCTTGCAGTACGACATATGTGTGCAATATAGCGATCGCTTTCCTTATTAAAAATTCTTTCATTAAAAGGTAAGTAATCTCATCCTTTTCTAATAAAATCACTTTTGACTCGACTCTGTTTTGTATACTTTGTCATAATATTAATGATGTATAATCTTCGAGCATATACTACTGGAGGAAGCCTCCCAGCTAATAACTACGTTACAAGGCGAAGAGAGAAAAAGCTTCTATTTTGGTACGTGCTATCTCTCTCTCACTTTCTTAGTGGGAAACAGAAGCAGCTAATCAAATCAGGCGAGAGAGAGACAGCACGTACCAAAATAGAGGCTTTCTCTCTCTTCGCCTTGTAACGCTTTCTGCCATTTGGAGGCTTCCTCCAGTAGTATATGCTCGAAGTGTATAATACATTTAAATGAAGTAGATTTAGGGTTTAAATAATCATTGATTTTTCCACTATAATAGTAAAAAATTTACTCAACTTATGGAGTATTTTTACATTTGTTTATTTTTTTGCAATTGCAAAAATAACAATCGATTTTATTCAAAAAATTTGTTTTAACCTTCCGATTTATTAGAGTCATCTATTTTTAGCTGAATCCTTTTTTATTAAATTTTTATTTAATTTCCTAATACAGAGTTAAAATTAATTGTATTACAAAAAAATGAAATTACTTACCTTATAATAAAAGAATTTTTAATAAGGAAAGCGATCGCCATATTGCACACATATGTCATATTGCAAGGAGTTGGCGCTACAGCGATATCTCAGGTTCTACTTACTTAAATTTGAAAAACCGGACAGATTCTTAAACTAGATCAAATTTCCTATCATTCTTTATAAAAACTATAGAAATATTTTGTTCGCTAACCTATATCATTTCGTTATAAACAAATAAGATTCTGAAAAATTGAAAATTTTTTCTGCTTCAAATCATTCTGGCATATTTATTAACACTTGAAAGTAATATATAACAATTTATCATTAAAGCTGAGACTCTGACATTTTTCAAACACATGTTGAACTTCAAAAAATATTAATTAGTAGTCGAGTTATAAGGTTTTTTACCAGGGCGTTCCGCGCTAGCGCTACGTCTCTATGTTTTTTTGCAATATATTTGCCATATCTCTGGTTCTAATCATCGAATTGACATGCAACAAAAACGATTTTTTTTTGTTTTTTTTTATTAAAGAACAAGTTTTCGCAGAGAAAATCACTGCATCTATTGTAGTTCATGAACTATAGCCATTTAAACAATAAATTTGTTTATAACAAATTACTCGACCACTTGCGCTAAAAGCAAGTTGCAAATTCGGATTCAGCAGCTCAAAATACATAAAAATCACCTACTTGCTTGGTGGGACCTTCAACTTCATACGAAACCCTCTGGGCTCCTAGACTATACGTCATTAATGGAGGAAAAAACAATTTTTGGAAATTAAAACAGAATGACTGATTTTTGCGGGATTTTATGATATTAAAAGAAAAAAAAAAATTTATTGGGTAAGCAAATCTTTTTTTACATCAAAATAATGATTAGTAATAGAATACAATTGCAAATTCAGTAGAAATTTTGTTCAAAAATAAATATTTTTAGTCATTTTCTTATATTTGTTTGAACATTCTCGTATTAAACCCCAAATGCAATCGCCTATCATGTTTCCGTTGTACTGTCCTTGGTAGCATCGTTCGAAGTCCTTTATATCCTGTTGAAAACGTTCTCCTTGCTCCTTTAAGTAGGCACCCATATTATCTTTGAATTCATTAAGGTGAGGATGTAACATATGAAATTTATGAGACATTCTGCAACCCGTAGTTTTAAAACTTTCAACCATAGTGTCAATCCATTCGCGATAATTGTCAGCCCTACTGTTTCCAAGGAAACCTTTAATGACTTTTTTAAGACTTTTCCAGGCTGCTTTTTTATTTGTATTAAGTAGATTAGTGAATTCATCATTGTTTCTTCTTTTTTTGTGGTCCGACAAAAATACCCACTTTTATTTTGGCCTCAGTTAATTTAGGAAAAAATTCTTTTAAGAGCAGGCCGGATTCGCTGTCCTTGTCTAATTGGCATTTTTGTCATTTACTCAAGTTTTAATCGGTGCATCTTCAAATTAAAGGTCGAGCGCAATAGATATTATTATTATGAACATCTATGCACAAGAAAAAAAATATCTACCGGTTTGTTTTTGAGAAAAGTAAGTAACGCCAAAGTAAAAGTTTATGTTTATAATATTTTCGCGTTACTTACTTTTCTCAAAAACAAACCGGTAGATATTTTTTTTCTTGTGCATGGATGTTTATAATAATAATATCTATTGCGCTCGACCTTTAATTTGAAGATACACCGATTAAAACTTGAGTAAATAACAAACAACTCAATTGTGTATAAATGTCAATAAAAGGTGACTAAGAAATTCATTTCTATTGTGGAGAAGAACAGCTTTCAAGAGTCGGCCGTATAGCTTTATTCTTGTCTAATCTAAATTTTCGTTGTAATTAATAAATTAAATATTTTCATACAAATGTAGGGGCTGAGCGCTGTAGAGCAAAAAACGAGCAAAGGATTCTATTCTATGAAAATTTCATATTTTTTCATAAGATAGAATCCTTTTCTATACAGCCGATTCTTAAGCTTTTTGAAGAGCTATGGATGGGAAGGCGCCAGTTAGAAGGAATGCAAAGTATTCCGATTTCTTTAAATAAACTGATCACGTCATTGCAGTAACAATTTGACGAAGAAGTAGGAAAAACTCGAATAACGCTGTCTTTGATCAGTAATTCTCACATCATTATCAAGCAAATTTGACTACTTCAATCATGAACCCAGAAGCTCTGCTTTATTCTTCGGCAAGTTGAAGTCTCGTATTAAATCATTCAATTCTGTTTGATGAGATGTGGTCCAAGACCTAGCGATTTCTCAGTGAATTCACTGTCATCGGTGTAAGTCAGTGGTGCACTGGATTTCGTAGAGCTTTGCGAAGCTTAAATCAAGCTAAACAAGACGAAACGGGTAAATTTTCATTATGTGGTACTGGAGAAGGCGTTGAAGGAAGATCAGGATAAACAATCTCTTCAGCATTATGACCAGTTCGACACTTACTTGGATTGACGACGCAAAAATAAGAGTCCTGTAGATGATCGCAAGGTTCTCTTCATATTCTCGGTACTGCAAACTTCATGTATCGTTTTTCTTCTCAATACCAGACTAGAGATAATATTTTTAATTTACTGCTTGTTAATTATTTTAGATGTTTACACTTCTCTACCAATTAAAGCAAAAATAAAAAAAATGAAAGTCGACGGAGATACATCAATATAATATACAACCATTTATATATTAAGAGCAGGCTGGATTCGCTGTCCTTGTCTAATTGAGATTGTTATTTACTCAAGTATTAATCGGTGTATCTGCAAATTGAAGGTTGAGCGCAATAGATATTCTAATTACGAATATTTATGCACAAGAAAAAAAAATCTATCACTTTGTTTTTGAGAAAAATAAGGAACGCGAACATATTATAAACATAAACTTTGACTTCGGCGTTCCTTACTTTTCTCAAACACAAAGCGGTAGAATTTTTTTTCTTGTACATAGATATTCATAATAATAATATCTATTGCACTCAAACTTTAATTTAAAGATACACCGATTAATACTTGAGTAAATAACAAAAAAACTCAATTCTTACTCGGTCGATATCAGATTCTACTCCAGCCTGCTCTTAAGGGAATGTAAAATACCGACATTACAGTTTTCCAAATTTCAGATTTTCAATCCAAAAGTTTTAAAAATATCTCTATATTACAGCCTCCCATTTTTACTATTAAAAAGTCTGTGGGCACACAGACATAGAGTATGTATGTATGAGTGAGATATACATGTAAATGTTACGCGCAATCTGCGGTGCGCAAGTAAGTGACGAGAAGCGTAAGCTATGTGATACACGAGAGACACGAAGTGAGACAGAGCGTTCTTAACTCCTGTGTAGTTAAGTATTCTTTCTCCGCTTCCCAGGTATTTTTGTAACGACGACTTGGTGTAATAAAAGACTTTGTAATTCTTATTTTAGTCTTGCACTTTATTTCATCTCCTTAACCAACCAAGCTTCTCCGTAGTTCAGGGAACTATAGTGGTGACCCCGACAACCGTTTGGGAAGACGAAGAAAGCGCAGTTAGCAGCGAAGGTCCGGTGCCGGAAGCCAAGGAAGGCCAGCACGGCGTCGCGAGCAAAAGTGGCCATTTTGTCAACGCGAGGATCTCATCATAAGGTTAGACTTAAGATTTCTCGCGTGGCGCTGAATTAATACTTAACATTTAAAGAAAAAATTTCGTGTACAAAGGAATTGTCAATCGTTATAATTAATTTTTTTTTTTCTTCCTTCTAGTGAGATACTCTGTGCGGGAGAATAATTACTAACACTATATATATATATTAAGTAAAAATTGAGTAAATAAAATATTTTTTGTTTTTTCTTTGTGATAGGGCAATTATGGGTTTAGTGAGGTTTAGAAATGTGTAACCAACTCATTGAATTTATTCATCTACTTGGGCACAAATCGAGGCCTTGCCAATTACCTGTGGTTGTATGCCTTGTACATTCAGGTGTCGTTAATTGACCCGGATAATAGATACGCCGATATAATAACAAAATTCCCATCCGTCATAGGATTTGAAAAGCATAAAACAAAAAGAAATATAGATGTGTATCACCATATTAAAACAATAGGGCCACCAATCGCACAGAAACCACGGCGTCTGGCGCCTGATAGGATACAAGCAGCCAAAAGGAAGTTTGAGAGATGGTGTAAGGAAGGCGTTTACCAACCTTCTAAAAGCCCTGGGGCTACACCTATCTATATGGTTCCCAAAAAGAATGGTGAGTGGAGGATAGTGGTGATTATAGGAGGTTGAATACGGTCACAGTACCGGATAAATACCCAATTCCACAGAACATCTTTCCACAGATCGTCCTAGAGAGGTTGGAGAAGTTCCACCTCAAATTGAACATCGAAAAATGTCAGTTTGGAGTTAGTAAACTTATCTTCTTAGGCCATTTGATCGACAAAAACGGATTCAAACCAGATCCGTCTAAGGTCGGAGCTATAAGAGCCTTCAAGAAGCCCAAGACTAAAAACGAAATGCGTCGATTCTTGGGAATGGTAAACTTTTACAGGAAAAGCTTACCAAAAGCCTCTGAAGTGCAGAGACATCTAGTTGCTATGATCAAGGATATAAAGAAGAAAGATAAACGTCCTGTGGAATGGACCGAAGATGCAGAACGAGCTTTCAAGGTTATTAAAGAAGAATTAGCGAATATTGCATACCTCGAGTTTCTGTCTAAGAATGCAGAAGTTAGGTTAGTTACAGACACGTCAAATTTTGCTATGGGCGCAACGTTACAGCAGAAAGTAGATAACTCGTGGAAACCACTATCATTTTTTTCAAAAAAATTCACGCCCGCACAATCGAGATACTTGGATCGAGAATTAATGGCCATTTATGAAGCCATCAGATATTTTAACTATTACTTGGAGGGTAGAACATTCAAAGTATATACTGACCATGAACCGTTGACTCATGCGTTAAATAAAGGTTTAGATAGCTGCACCGCGTTACAAGCAAGAAAATTAGCATACATCGCGGAATTAAATATAAAAATCTGTTACTTACCAGGTTAAGTTGCAATATGGTGTAGAGAATACGCCATTTTATTGCGAAATCGCGCAAGATGTGCTCAGGCCATATGCACTGAGAGCAGTCATCTTTTAACTCTTTCACAATAAAGCGGATCCATCTGCTCGATTAACGAGTAAGATGATTAGAAAGCAATATGTGTGACTGAACATGAACAGGCAAATAATATCTTGGTGCAGAGCATGCATGAAATGCCAAAGATCCAAGGTTACTAGGGAAAACAAGTTTTTACCCATGAAGTTTAATGAGCCTGACGCGAGGTTCGCCCACGTTCATGTTGACTTGGTAGGTCTATTGCCACTTAGCGATGGTTACAAATATCTTGTGACCATGATAGATAGGCATACTAGGTGGCCGGAGGCGGTGCCCGTTTACGACGCATCGGCTCCCACTGTCGCGCGCGCTTTTTATGATACGTGGGTGTCACGCTTTGGTGCACCTGTCATCATAACAACGGATCAAGGCAGGCAATTTGAGTCCAGCATGTTTTTAGAATTGCTGCAACTTATAAGTTGTAAAAGGGTGCGTACAACAGCGTATCACCCTGCTGCAAACGGTATGGTGGATCGATGGCACCGTGACCTTAAGGCGGCACTTATGTGTCATATGGAAGGACGCGAATGCACGAAAGTCCTTTCCACAGTTTTATTAGGATTGAGAACGCGCCTAAGGAAAGACACGGAGGCCAGTCCAGCTGAGTTCTTATACGGAACGCCATTAACCATACCGGGAGATGTGTGAGTTCAGAGACACAGATGTGCGAGATCATACAACGTTTCTATCGGAATTTAAGGAATATATGAGAGAGGTTAGGCCGGTGCCGGTAAGGCATGATCATGCACTGAAAGCATTCGTTTATAAAGACTTGCAGAACTGCACTCATGTGCTAGAGAGAATAAAGGCAGTGAAACCACCTCTCGTTCAACCGTACGCAGGGCCATTTAAGGTAATATCGAGACACGATAATGGCTGAAATTATGTAATAAGGAAAGGAGATAAAGATGTTACGGTGAACGTCGAAAGGCTTAAACCAGCATACCTATTAGCAAGTGAGGGAGAAGATAGTGCAACAGAAGAGAATCAAGCACAAAATGTCAATATTGAACCAAGTAGTAGTAGTAGTAATGGAGCAAATAATGAAAGCAACAATCAAAAGATTGACGATACTTACTACATAGTAAGTGAAGAAAATACAGTAGTAGTTGAAGCACAAACTCATGAGGAGGCTCCACCCGCAATCGCAGAAAATTATGACGCACTAGAGGAAAAAAATCATGCGCAAGAAATAGTAAATGAGGAAGTGCATACGAACGACGAGTTAGATAATAACAAGTATGACGTACCTAACGAAAGGTATTATGACAATACGGGTAGCGTTAGCAATCCGTCAAACATGACGAATAGGAGGGAAACAGTGTTAAGAAACAATAAATTAAGTTCAAACGCAGTACAAAATGATGATGATATAGAAAAAAGTAAAAAAAGAGAGAAATTCGTTCCAAATATTTTAACGGCATGTCGGAGCTGCAGCAATCGAGTTTTGCTTTTTTTTATTTTATCAATATCTTTTTAAATTCTTAAATTAAACAAATATAATGACTTGTCCGCACAAAAGCTATATTTATACAATAATTTTTGTTAAAATAAAAAATCATTTGGACTTGTTATTTTTTTATGAGCTTGGATTGGAAATTAGATATCAAACTCGACAAACCTAACCTTAAAATACGACATATTGAAAGTTTTTATTATAACTTTGTATGTATAATATTTTGGTGGATTTCTTGAGTTGTCCACACTAGAGTTTAATCTTACAAATTTTTTCTTTGTAGCAAAGAAACTCGATTAAACGCATCGTTTATTCATAAGTTAAGATTGGAAATATTATTAGAAGGCGGACAGCTTCGTCATGCTCTTAAGGCGAAGAAATATAAATAGTATTTCAATACAAGAAAATGTAAGTAAGAGTAATAAAAAGCGTAACGTAGACGTAAAAAAAGTTAGATTTTGTACACCAGTTTCTCATTATAAAATAAAATGTAATTAGTTGTAAGTTTTTGTAGCGAAATTGTATTAATAATGTATTTCTTTTGTTAATGTATAGGTGAAGCTGATTGGGCTCTCCACTAATATTTGTATCACTAAAGAGTTCCGTTAGCCTAACCAAGATGTTTTTCCCTGAGGAATTGGCCAGGAGCCCATTGAATAAGATCAATGAAACGCATGATCTCACCAATAAAGCGGACTACAGATTGGCGCAAGATCTACAACGAAAATGGACTTTTAAGAGTTGTATATAGAAGCCTTTAAAGGCATAAAAATGTAAATATGTAATAAAAGTGTAAAAATATAAATAATTTAGATTATATGTGCAAAAATGTAAATAATTTAGGTTGTATGTGTATTGAGTATAAGCATGTGTGAGAGTAAATGCATGAGTGCATACAAATGTAAAATCGTATGAGCGAGAGTAATCGCATAAAGATAAATGCATGTAAAGAGTAATTGCTCGAGTAATTATGTGACATGTAACACTATTAAAATATCAAAAGTCGCAAGTATATAAAAAGAGATTATATGTAAATAAGTACCCACTGATTATGTAAAAATATGCATATATTTTTTATGTAAATAAACATAAATGGTTATTTAGGGGAAGCACTGTGGGCACACAGACATAGAGTATGTATGTATGAGTGAGATATACATGTCAATGTTACGCGCAACCTGCGGTGCGCAAGTAAGCGACCAGAAGCGTAAGCTATGTGATACACGAGAGACACAAAGTGAGACAGAGCGTTCTCAACTCCTGTGTAGTTAAGTATTCTTTCTCCGCTTCCCAGGTATTTTTGTAACGACGACTTGGTGTAATAAAAGACTTTGTAATTCTTATTTCAGTCTTGCACTTTATTTCATCTCCTCAACCAACCAAGCTTTTCCGTAGTACAGGAAACTACAAGTCTAACATAGAGATATTTTCGAAAATTTTTGAATAAAGCTTGAAAATTTGGAAAACTGCAATGTTGATAACTATGTATAAACCATATACCCTATTACATTCCCTTAACATGAATATGGTAGAAGATAATGATAAATAATAAGTATATACGATGAGAGAAACAATAACTTCAAACAAATTTTGCACGAAAATAAACTTTATTATATTAAAAACGCAATAATACTAGTGTAACAATACGTGTATATGAATTTTACAATTAATAATTTTAATGTAATCAATCTATACGCAATCAAGTTTACTCTACAACTGCTCAGTAAATATCGCTACTTATAAGAACTAATACGTAATACGAAATTGCAAGGCACTTCTAATGTTTACAAATAACATTACTTTTTTTATTTTAAGGCGACTTCGGATTTTAGGTTAGGTTTTATTTTTGAGTTTACAAATTAATCTTTTAATATGTAAAATTTTTCAGATTTTTTAATTTTCCACTATTCTATGGATTATAATAAATGGTGGAAAATTAAAAAATCCAAAAAATTTTAGAAACCGAAAGAGTAATTTGTAAACTACAAAATAAAATCCAACCGAACTTCCGTAGTCACCTTAAGATAAAATATATTCTTAACATTTGAATATAATGCGTCACGTTTATTTTCAGATTTATCAAATTAAAATAAATTTGATTGAGTAAAAATTACAATTCAAAAAGTTTGTAGAATGCCACTTTAATGCCCGTTTATTCTTATAATTTTAAATTTAAAATAAAAAAATATAGGGCTATATTGTTTAAAATAGAATAACACAGAGCAATGCTGGGGTTTAAAATAATTATGATTGTTCTGATATTATAAGCCAAATTTTTAAAATTATGTCGCATCGGTTTTAATAAATGATCGATAATAAAACAATTGAAATATGCAAAAAGTTTCAAGTCACTTGTAGAATCCTGCTGGAAATAAAAATATTTGCACACCATTTTATTACAATTTTTTGCCATTTCTCAAGAAATGGTAAAGAAATGGTAGAAAAATCGTTACAAAGTGGTAAAAAAATATTTCATTTCTACCAGAGGAAGAACACGGTAATTGATCGATTTTTGGCCATTTAATATACAAATGACTAAGAAATTATGAATAAATAGTCAAAAAATGGCCAGGAAATGGTTGGAAATTAATAGATTTATCCTCTTTTTATCGGAGGATTAAGACAATTAGGTACTTGTTTTTTTGCAAAATTCGTAATATTTATTTTTACGAAGATTCATATAATTAATAATTAATACTATACATCGACGGAGTTAAAAAAATTTTAATTCCATGATTTAAAGCCTACAAGAAATGTTCATTGATGATTAGCGCCAATATATATTAACCCTTTCAGAACCAATGTACACTACAATATACATTGACATTTTTTTTTTTTTAATTTTGCGAAAGTGGCTTTAAATTTTGTAAAAAAAAATATGTGTATTAGATTGAAATGGACTGTTTTCGATCTCAAACTGAGGGCCTAAGTTATTATATCTTTGATAGAAACTGAGAAAACTTGAGAAAAAATATTAGAAAAAAAAATTTTTTTTATCGCAATAATTGCTTAATAAATGAACACTTATCATCGCTAAATGTTTATCAGAACTTTTCATGATGAAATAGAAATTGCGTTCTGAAAGGGTTAAATAAATAAAAGTAAGTAAATTAACATCATTTTTCGTCATTCTTAATATATAGTTTAGAAGCATTACTCAAAAAACAATGTGTCGACGGAGTTACGCGTAATTGAAATACGCATGTAATATTTAAAAATTATTTGTATTTAAAAGTTAATTGATGTCCCTAACTAAGCAGTTAGGCAATGTTTTCTTTTAAAACTCCGTCGACAAAATTTTGACACGGGAGAAAAGGTTCAAATTTCATGTTTATATAAGGAGGGACATTGATAAGCCTTAATTGAAATATTTTTCCATTTTTTACTATCTAAATAAGAAAGTGACCTTGGAAATTTTATGAATGAATGTATTTATTTCATTTTATTAACTATAGAATTTTTGAAAATGCACCCTGAAAAGTCAACGGAGTTACGAATTTTGGTACTTATAAATGTTTTTTATTAAGTTGAGTTGAATTATCTATCCTTTGAATATGTTGAGGGATACTTAGAATATATCTAAAGTACCTTTTGATTATTATTAACATGCTTATTTAAAAAAAAAAAATTGACGAAGAATGAATATTGCCCATATTTTGAGAAATCACTATATGCTCAGAAAAGCTTCTTCATTCGGGGTCTTGGGTCCTCTGCGGATAGTACATGACCTAAAAGTTGTACTTCCTTTTGTACAAAGTTGAATTTTTCAAAGTTCAATCTTAAATTGTGCTTTTCTAATCTCTTGAATAGTTTGTCTAACAAGGAGAGCACTCCACCTCCGGAAAACGGATTCGGCTGAAACTGCAGGATATGATTATTTGATGAAAAAAAATAAACCTGTGTTTTTTCTTTTCGTCGAATAGGCCCCCTAGACAAGGATATAGACATTTTTTTAAAAATATGGTAAATAAAAGCCTTTATAAGAACTTAAATAACCAAAGAACTAAGACTGTTACAAAAAAATGCATATAAAATAAAATGAAGTACGAATTGAATGCTTTAATTTAAGCTTTGTTGCATTAAAAAATCTTTAGTGGTTCAAAAGTTAGAGGCGATTAAAATATGTTAATGAAACAACGTGGAAAATTGATCATATTTTATATGCTAAAAATATTAAGTGAATACGTGGTAATATTTAATTAAGAATAACTTTCGAACAAAAAGAGCATTTTTAATGCAACAAAGATTAAATTAAGGCATTCAATTCATGCGTCATTTTATTTTTTATGCATTTTTTCGTAAGAGTCTTAGTTTTTTGGTTATTTAAGTTCTTATAAAGGCTTTTATTCACCATATTTTCAAAAAAATGTCTATATCCTTGTCTAGGGAGCCTATTCGACGAAAAGAAAAAACACGGGTTTATTTTTTTTCATTAAACAATCATATCCTGATTTTCAGTCGAATCCGCTTTCCGGAGGTGGGGTGCTCTCCTTGTAAGTTTTCCAAATGTTCAAAACTTTGGGATATGCCCAATAAATCATCAACAAAAACTGAAACTGATTGCTGTACTGCTTGTAGATGTATCGAAAGGAGAAACATTAAACTCAGAAACTTTGTTGTTAACCATAAATGTGGTATATTTTTTGCTATTTTCGTGTAAAACGATTTATTAAAAATTACTGGTCAAGTCGAAATTTGATATGTATTCCATATTTTGACGTCTTTGAAATATTTTCTCAATACCAGGTGGCATTCCATCATCCTTAATGAGTTTCTCGTTAATTTCTCTGGTATCTAAACATAATCTAACAGAGCCATCCTTCTTTATTACAGTAACCAGAGGGTTGATGTAAGGGCTTGTTGATCTTACAATGATGTAAAGTTCATGCATCCTCTCGAATTCCTTTCCTACCTTTTCTTTATAATTAATAGGAATACTATAAGGCTAATGGGAAATGGTTTATCGTCCTTGAGCTGCAATTCATGCTTATGAAAATCTAGTAAACCTGCTTTTTTATTTATACAAAATAATATCTTACATTACAATATTACTACTATTATATCAAAGAGAAGAATTGAGACTTTTTTTTTCTCACGTAAATATCTTTTGGTTTATAGATTTTGGGTTTATAATTTATGGGTTTAAGGGTTAATGGTTTATGGGTTGATGGTTCATGGGTTGATGGTTCATGGATTTATGGTTTATAGTTTATGGGTTTATGCGTTCATGGTTTATAGGTTTATGGGTTTATGGTTAATAGGTTTATAGTTTATAAATTTATGGCTTATCGGTTTATGGTTTATGGGTTAATGGTTTATAAGATTGTGGCTTATGGGTTTATAGTTTATATATTTATGGTTTATGGGTAAATAGTTTATGGATGTATTGTTTATGGGTTTATGAGTTTATGGTTTATGGGTTCATGGTTTGTAGGTTTATGGGTTTATGGTTCATGGGTTTATGGTTTACATGTTTATGGATTTATGGTTTATGGGTTTAAGGATTTATGGGTTTATGGTTTATAAGTTTATGGGTTTATGGATTTATGGATTCATAGTTTATAATTTTATGGTTTATGGGTTCATGGTTCATGGTTTATGGTTTATAACTTTCTAGTCGATAAGTTTATGGCATATAAGTTCATGGTTTATGGGTTTTCAGGTTCATGGTTTATGATTTCATGGTTTATGGTTTATGAGCTTATGGTTTATAGGTTTATGGTTTATAGGTTTATGGGTTCGTAATTCATGATTTGGTGGTTTATGGGTACATAGTTTATGGTTTATGGTTTTATGGTTTGCACATTTATGGTTTATGGTACATGGGTTTATGGTTCATAGGTTTATGGTTTATAGTTCATGGGTTTATGAGTACATAGTTTATGGTTTATGGGTTTATAATTCATGGTTTATAAGTTTATGGTTAATCATTTTATGGTTTATATGTTTTTGGTTTATGGGTTCACTGGTTTATGGTTTATGGGTTTATAGTTTATGATTTCATGGTTTATGGTTTATGATTCCATAGTTTATGGATTCATTGTTTATGGTTTATGAGTTAATGGTTTATGGGTTTATGGTTAATGAGTGTGTGGATTTATGGGTTTATGGTTCGTGGATTTATGGTTCATGGTTCATGGTTCATGGGTTTATGGTTTATGAGTTCATGGTTTATGGGTTTATGGTATATGGGTTCATGGTTCATAATTTCGTAGTTTATGGGTACATAGTTTGTGGTTTAAGGTTTTCTGGTTTGTAGATTTATGATTTATGGTTCATAGGGTTATGGTTTATGAATTTATAGTTCATGGGTTTATGGGTTTATAATTCATAGTTTATAAGTTTATAGTTAATAATTTTATGGTTTATGGGTTTATGGTCTATGGGTTCACGGGTTCATGGTTTATGGGTTTATAGTTTATGGGTTTATGGTTTATAGTTTTATGGTTTATGATTTTATGGTTTATGATTTCATGGTTTATGGTTAATGGGTTTATAGTGTGAGGATTTATGGGTTTATGGTATGTGGATTTATAGTTCATGGTTCATGGGTTTATGGTTTATGAGTTTATAGTTTATGGGTTAATGGGTTCATGGTTTATGACTTCATGGTTTATGAGTTTTCTACGTTCATGATTTATGGGTTTATAGGTTCATGGTTTATGATTTATAGGTTCATAGTTTATGGTTTGTGGATTTATGGTTCATGGATCATGGGTTTATAGTTTATGGGTTTATGGATATTTGAGTTTATGATTCATGGGTTTATGAATATATGGTTAATGAGTTTATGTTTTATAAGTTTATGGTTCATGGTTTATGATTCATGGTTTATAGGTTTATGGGTTCATGTATAATGGGTTTATGGTTCATAGGTTTATGGTTTATAGTTCATGGTTTATAGATTTATGGGTTCATGTATAATGGGTTTATGGTTTATAGGTTTATGGTTTATGGATTTATAGTTTATGGGTTATGGTCTATGGGTTCACGGGTTCATGGTTTATGGGTTTATGGTTTATGATTTCATGGTTTATGGATTCATAGTTTATGGTTTATGGGTTTATAGTTAATGGGTTTATAGTGTGAGGATTTATGGGTTTATGGTATGTGGATTTATGGTTCATGGTTCATGGGTTTATGGTTTATGAGTTTATACTTTATGGGTTAATGGGTTCATGGTTTATGACTTCATGGTTTATGGGTTTTCTAGGTTCATGATTTATGGGTTTATAGGTTCATGGTTTATGATTTATAGGTTCATAGTTTATGGTTTGTGGATTTATGGGTTTATGGTTCGTGGATGTATGGTTCATGGATCATGGGTTTATAGTTTATTGGTTTATGGTTTATAGGTTTATAGTTCATGGATCTTTGAGTTCATGATTCATGGGTTTATGATTCATGGGTTTATGAATATATGGTTAATGAGTTTATGGTTTATAAGTTTATGGTTCATGGTTTATGGTTTATGATTCATGGTTTATAGGTTTATGGGTTCATGTATAATGGGTTTATGGTTCATAAGTTCATGGCTTATGATTTATCGGTTTATAGGTTTATAGTTTATGGGTTTATGGTTAAAGAGTTTTAGGGTATATGGTTTATGGATTTATGGTTTATGGGCTAATAGGTTTATAGGATTATGGGTTCATGGGTTTATGGTATATGAAATCATGGTTCATGGGTAAATAGTTTATGGTTTATGGTCTTGTGGTTTGTAGATTTATGATTTATGGTTCATATGTTTTTGGTTTATGAGTTTATGGTTAATGGATTTATGGTCTATGGGTCCACTGGTTCATGGTTTATGGGTTTATAAAATTATGGTTCAAAGGTTTATGGTTTATGATTCATAAGTTTACGGGTTTATAGGTTCATGATTTATGGGTTTATAGGTTTATGAATTATGATTTTATGGTTTAAGGTTTATGGGCTTATGATTTATAGGTTTATGGTTTATGATTTATGGTATATGGGTTCATGGTTCATAATTTCGTGGTTCATGGGTACATAGTTTGTGATTTATGGTTTTCTGGTTTGTAGATTTATGATTTATGGTTCATGGGTTTATGGTTCATAGGTTTATGGTTTATGGATTTATAGTTCATGGGTTTATGATTTATGGGTTAATGGGTTTATGGTTTACGGGTTTATAATTCATGGTTTATAAGTTTATAGTTAATAATTTTATGGTTTATATCTTTTTAGTTAATGGGTTTATGGGTTCATAGTTTATGGTTTCTGGGTTTATGATTCATGGTTAATGGGTTTGCAGTTTATAAGTTTCTGGTTTATAAGTTTATAACTTATGGGTTTATAGTTTATGGTTTATGGGTTTATAGTTTATGATTTCATGGTTCATGGTTTATGATTCCATGGTTTATATGTTCATAGAGTATGGTTTATGAGTTAATGGTTTATGGTTTATGAGTTAATGGTTTATAGGTTTATGGTTTATGGTTTCTGGGTTTATGATTCATGGTTTATAAGTTTATAGTTCATAATTCTATGGTTTATATGTTTTTTGTTCATGGATTTATAGTTTATAGTTTATGGGTTTGCGGTTCATAAGTTCCTGGTTTATAAGTTTATGGCTTATGGGTTTATAGTTTATGGTTTATGGTTTATGGGTTCATAGTTTATGGTTAATGCGTTTATGGTTTGTGGGTTTATGGTTCATTGTTTATGGGTTTATGGTTTAGAGGTTTATAGTTTATGGGTTCATGAATATATGAGTTTATTATTCATGGGTTTATGGTATACGGTTTATGGTTTTATGATTTATAATTTTATGGTTAATGGGTTTATGATTTATAATTTTATGGTAAATGGGTTTATGGTTTTGTAGTTTATGGTTTATGATTTCGTGGTTTATGGTTTATGAGCTGATGGGTTTATAGGTTTATGGTTCATGGGTTTATAGTATATGGTTTAATGGGTGTATTGGTTTATGGTATATGGTTCATGGTTTATGGGTTTATAAGTTTTTGGTTTCATGGTTTATGGGTTTACGGGTATATGGATCATAGGTTCATGGTTTATGATTTATAAGTTTATGGTTTATGGTTCATGGGTTTATGGTTAATGTATAAGGGGTGTCCTCATACTGGCACAGGGGTCCACCTTATCTACATTTGAACTATGCATTTTAATAAAAATTTAACTATTTTTGACTGAAATTTATAGAAGAGGCACATTCTTAACATCATAAAGTATTAATTGCAACGTTAAAAGACAAAATAACAGTGAAAATGAAAACAAAACTGCATAATACGATTATTTATAACTACATTGAAAAGCTAAGCGTAGTAAGCAGTTTTCGCCTTTATTTTTACCCTTATAGTGTTTGTTAACATTGCAATAAATTCTTTGGCATGTTAAGAATGTGCCTCTCCTACGAATTTCAGTCATAAATAGTTAAATTTTTATTAAAATTCATTAATTTCAATGTAAATAAGGTAGAACTCTATGTCGGTATGAGGATTCCCCTTAAGAGGAGTTTATGTATCTGTTCTTTTCTAATCAAAGAATTAATTTTTTGCGAAAACTAATAACTTCAGTAATAATTAAAGAGAAAGCCGTATTTCGTATCGAAATAAGCAAAATTTTCTTCAAGAAGAAAGAATGAATTTCACAGCTTCGTTTTTAAGTAAACGTTGAAAAACCAAATATTAACCCTATCCTTTACATTTTAAGTTTTTTAAAGTTTTCTTGTAAAAGAAGCAATAACTTCAATTCTTCCTCACCAATGAAAATATTCCTTCTTTATACAAGATGAGGCTTTCTCTTTATTTTATGCTAAAATAATTAGTTTTTGTAAAAAAATGAATTATTTTATTAGAAAAGGACAGATATACTCGACCTTCTCAATATCTATATTTTTCTCTTTATATATTCTTTATTTTATTCCGCTTTATTATCTCTTTCTCTTTCTCCATCCTTCCTCCCTTCGTCTTTTTCTCACCATTTCCATCTTCTTACAACCTTTCTCAATTTCGCTTTCTCCTCAAGTATAGATCTTAATTATTATATATTAATATATTATTAAAGACTACACTTGACTAGCGTTTAGATTAAAAGAAAAATTTCTTTGTTAACAATCAGCTTATATTATATTGAAGTAAAACCACTTTTTTCTGTTTCTTCGGTTTTTCGGATTTAAGCATTTTTTAAATGCGCATAATTTTTCTGTAATAAGAGTGGCAATTTTGTACTGGGTCCTATATAATTAATACTCATTAGTACTCATTATTCATAGGCTTTTTTTGGCCTTATTTTTTAGACCTCATTCTTTGGGCCTTATTATCTGCATTTCTTTAAATATTCTTCATTTTCTTTCGCTTTATAATCTCTTTCTCCCTTTATTCTTATTCCCTTCCTCTTTTGCTCACCCCTTATTATTACAAATATGTATGCACAAGAAAAAAAAATCTACGGATTTGTTTTTGAGAAAATTAAGGAACGCGAAAATATTATAAATATAAATTTTTATTACGGCGTTTCTTACTTTTCTCAAACACAAAGTGGTGGAATTTTTTTTTCTTGTACATAGATATTCATAATAATAATATCTATTGCATTCAAACTTTAATTTGAAGATACACCGATCAATACTTGAGTAAATAACAAAAAAACTAAATTTTTACTCGGTCGGTATTAGATTCTACTCCGGCCTGCTCTTAATATCTGTATGTTTCTCTTCATATATTCTTTATTTATTCCACTCTATTATTTCTTCCTCTCCCTCCATTCTTCCTACCTTCCTCTTTCTCTTTCCTCTCGATCTTCCTTTACTCTATCTCGGTTTCCCCCTCTCCTAAAGTATAGATTTTAATTATTATATATAATTCAAATCTTTACTTGATTTACTTTTGGACCAAAGAAAAATTTTTTTTTAACAATTATCTTAAATTATATTAAAGTAAAGCCACTTTTTTCTCCGATCCTCTGATTCTCCGGATTAGCGCATTTTTCAAATGTGCATATTTTTTTTTAATAAGAATAGCAATCTTTTTTTGGGTTCTATATTATTAGTACTCATTGTTCATAAGCTTTTTTTTCGGGCTTTATTTTTCAGGCGTCATTCATTGGGCCTTATTTGGACCTTAATATCTGTATTTCTCTTCTCATATTTTTTAAATTTCTTTCCGCTTTATTATTTCTTTCTCCTCTCCATACTTCCTCCCATCCTCTTTTTCTCACCCTGCCCATCTTCCCATACCCTCTCTTAATTTCTCCCTCTCCTCTGGTATAGATCTTAATCAGTCAAAAGAAAAAAATTTTTCTTAACTGCGCATCTCTAAATGCAGTTAAATTTAATTCAATCAACTTTTGGGTGCGCGAGTTCAACTCTCAGTCAGGACCACTTTTTTTAATTATTTTAATATTTTTTGTTTATTTTTTTATTTATATTTTCTTTTTTCTAATATTAAAATCTAATTTTTACGAGTATATTAAGTATGTTCGTTTTGTTAATTGATATTTTTTTAAAATGTATTATTTCTTATATGTTATTCAAAATTTTAATAAATCAATAAAAGTTATGTTTATAATACTTTAGTTAAAGTTTTTCTTCGTAAACATATATATATATATATATTCAATAATTTTTCTATAAAATTGCTATTTTAATATCATAATAAGATCGCATTTTGGTTACTTTTTCTCTCTTTCCCCCTACCTCCTTTCAAAGCACGCGCTACTAGACTGACCACACAACCGTTGAATTTACTTGAGTGACAAGTAAAAATTCCGTGGGTCACAAGTAATTTTAACATGATGCATAGCCACGTTAATTCTTTCGAGAGATTACGTAATTTTAAGTTGACCGCTAAGAAAAAATTATACCTTTTGTATATGATTTTTAGATGGATACTAATCAACTATTAAAAACCAGGGTATCACTAAAAAATCACTCGTTTCTTCAATAATATTTGGTGAAGAAATATCATGTAATAATCACTTGAAATTTCATGGAATTATAACATGATATTTCTCTCCGTGTGTTTGTGGAAATAAGCTCTTAACATTTACGTCTATAAGATATTTTTTACAAGCTTCCTTAATAAAATTTTGTTGACTTGTAACTTTTTTCTTTGAGCCTAAACTTTTCGGTTCATTTTTTTGTTGAGTTTTTATTTCATTTACCTCGTATGCATTGTGAGGTTTATAATTATATCTGTTTTTATTGTAATTATTATTATAATAACTCGGACTTTTATTTAAATAGTTCCTATTCTCTCTGTATAACCTTGTTGATTCTCTTGATTTTTATCATTAAAATCAAACTTAGATAAAATCGCAAAGAATGCACTTTTAACTCTGATACGTTGTCTACGTATTGCACTTCGAATTTCACGGTCAAAGTGACCGCTTAAGAGGAGGCCGTATCATTCTGTCCTTGTCTAATCTAAATTTTCTTTATTATTAATAAATTAAATATTTTTATAGAAAAGTAAGACAACCGCCCAATAGAGCAAAAGACAAGCAAACGATTCTTTCTTATGAGAAAATATGAAATTTTGATTATTTTTTCATAAAAAAGAATCATTTGTGTTGTAATATGTAAATGTTGCGTCTTATATTTGTAAGCGTATCACCTTCTGTCGGTAAATGCGTACTCGACCATACATACGATTCAGCAAATCAACTGAGAAAGAGAGACTCTAGTCGAGCTCAAGCAGTCTGTTGAACAGAGTCTAGCGAGCGCCATGTAGCGATAAAGACAAGCTCTTTACAATAGCATATGTAAAGTAAAGCTCAGCCATTTATAACGCACTAGATTAATAATTACTGTACTTAAACATAGTTTAGAATATAATCAACCAGTTTAATATTATAAATAAAAGTGTTTTCCTTTCCGATCCCGGAACACAAAACCTCTATTCCCAATATGGTAGCAGTCCGTGGTTGAAGGTATGCAAATAAAAAAACGTGGTTAAAAAGAAAAAATAAGATAACGTGGTTAAAAAGAAAAAATAAGAAAACGTGGTAGAAAAAAAAATAAGAAAACGTGTTTTAAAAGAAAAAAGTAAGAAAACGTGGTTGATAAACTAGAAAAAACGTGGTTATTGAAGCAAAAACGTGGTAGATTATTTAAATCAAAAAGATAACTAAAAGGCGAAAGTAAGGTGAAAAATATATAGAAAAGTGAAAAGAAAAAATTATTATAAATCAAGAGAAAGAAAAAACGCTGCCAAGTGCTTTGGCGCAATGCTTTCTCATAGAGCGCATTGAGTTAGAGTATTTTGATTTTATTTTTTTAAATACGATTAAAATATAAATGTCCCTATCCTCTGTATTGAAGGCTGTCTTAATACCTACGAAAACTATATGAATTTTACTCTTTCTTACTTTTACCATTTGCATAATGTGATTTTATGATGCTCTAAAATTAAAAATGCGTTTGTAAAATTAATTTTCCCAAGCTTGTCTTCTTAACACTATAACTAATGACTTGCATACAAATTTCGGAACATTTTCATCGAATAGTTTACAAAAAATACCAAATAATTAAATAATAAACATTGTTTTAAAATTTTCAAAACGCTTTAACGTTACAACTACACTAAGAAAACCAGTTTTCAAAAGTTCATTTTATTTAGGCAATCGTAAATAATTTCTTTACATAATTTTAAGCTACTTCATCGAGTAGTTTACGTAAAATACCAAAAAATAATTGAAATTCTATTCAAAATTTACAAAATGCTCTAAAATTAAAACTGCGCTAAGAAAATAAGTTTTTCCAAGCTTGCTTTAATTAGGCAATAACAAATAATTTGTATGAAAATTTTTGAGCAAATCTATCGAATGGCTTTTGTATAATAGAAAAAAAATGAAATCTGAACATTTTTTTCCAAAATTTACAAAATGCTCTAAAATTAAAACTGCGCTAAGAAAATAAGTTTTTCCAAGCTTGCTTTAATTAGGCAATAACAAATAATTTGTATGAAAATTTTTGAGCAAATCTATCGAATGGCTTTTGTGTAATAGAAAAAAAATGAAATTTGAACATTTTTTCCAAAATTTTCAAAATGCTCTAAAATTAAAACTGCGCTGAGAAAATTAGTTTTCCAAAGCTTGATTTATTCACATAATAGTGAATAATTTGCATGAAAATTTTTGAGCAAGTTTATCGAGTAATTTTTGTGCAATAGAAAAGAAATAAAAAATTGTTTCAAAATTTTCAAAATGCTCTAAAATTAAATGTGCGCTAAGAAAATTGAAGAAAATTAGTTTTCAAAAGTTCATTTCATTTTGACAATCATAAATAATTCCCATACATAATTTGAAGCTCCTTCATCGAGTAGTTTACGTAAAATATAAAAAAAATTAGAAAAATTTTATTCAAAATTTTCAAAATACTCTAAAATTAAAACTGCATCTGAGAAAATAAGTTTTTCAAAGCTTGTTTTATTTAGGCCATTGCAAATGATTTCCATAAAAATTTTCGAGCAAATCTATCAAATGATTTTTGTGTAATAGAAAAAAATGAAAAATAGAGATTTTTTCCAAAATTTTCAAAATGCTCTAAAATTAAAACTACGCTAAGAAAATAAGTGTTCCAAAGCTTGTTTTCTTTAGATAATAGCGAATAACTTGCATACAAATTTAGAAGCAAATCTATTGAATGGTTGTCGTAAAATTAAAAATAAATGAAAGAAAATTTTTTTTTTCAAAATTTTCAAAATGCTCTAAAATTAAAAGTGCGCTAAGAAAATCAGTTGGTAAAAGTTTTTCTTCTTTTGGCAGTCGCAAATAATGTTCATACAAATTTTCAAGAAAATTCTTCGAGTAGTTTACGAAAATATCAAAAAAATGAAAAATTAAAATTTTTTTACAATTCTTAAAATGGCTCTGTAGGGGTCTACACGCTAAGCGCCTTAGTGCGCATGTCAGAAATTGTTGTAGAGGGTTTTCGGGCCTCGTTGCGAGACGCGTCAGCGTCGTTAGTCAGTCGTGCTAGAGCCTCAGCACTGTTAACCAAATAAAGATTTATAGCCGGTAGTCCCGGCGTAATATTGTAACTGTAATTAATCTTGGTTTTTCTCTTCTTCCTAGATTCCTTCCGATCCTTTACACGCGTGCTTCTATAGACGGGCACATGGTTATCTTACATAACAATTAAGTGGATAATCACACTTCCATACAATCAAGCTCTTGTACGAACGTCTATATTGGTGACCCCGAGAACTTCACGGGAGGAGGATTTTCTGCATCTTCGAGTTTGGCATATTCTGAAGGAAGAGGAGTGCTCCATCTTAAAAGAAGCGGACGAGTCCATTATACAACGACGGCGTCCATTTTGGCTCTACACGAGACTTCGCAGTTGCTGTTCTTGCTGCTGCTTGCTTGTCGCCTCCTTGTTACAAAGGTAAAAGGGAGAGGTTGAGACAGCAAAAAATCAATTTGCGTTGTAATTTGACGCTATACCTTCTACTCTCAAGAAAATAGTAGAAGTTTTTTGTTTCTTCTCATCAACGGTTAATTTGACGCTGCGCCTCCTTGTTACAAGGGTAAAAGGGAGAGGTCGCACCCGGATCATTCAGCAGGATCTCGAGGCCATTGGGGCTTCTGAGTAACGTCATCGACAACAACATTGGCAGAGTATCATCACGGTAACATCATCAGCCTGCCTGCGTGTCTTCGTTTAGCCCCGCTGCATTATTAGTAAAGGTATTTATTAAGTGCGTGCGCGTATTATTTTCGTACTAACATATAAAGCGTTTTCAGTGCGTGCGCGAAAATAAAAAAAACAGTGTTAATTAAATTCAACATCACAAGAAAAAATTGTATAAAAAACTTGAAAGAAAGAAAAAAGCGTTTTCGGCAGCCATCTTGGCGTCGCAACGTATATATATATAGTATATAAGTGTGCACGGGCGAACGAAGGTTCGAGAAAGAGGCGTTATGTAATAAGGTTTTTGATGACGTGTTTCCGGGACGCGCGTTCTGTATGTAAAGATTATTCACTAACATTTGTTGAGGCGAAGAATTATTTATTTAATGCGCGACCTAACCTTCATACAACTGGTTAATTTAAAAAGAAAAAAAAAGAGAAGTTTTCTGTATAATATACGTCAATTTTGCATTTTCATTTCAAAAAAAGAGAAAAGAAAGTTGAATACTAGTATGAAGATCGGGTAGCCATTTTGTGCTTGTAACGTACTGCGTACATAAAAACCGACGCTTGGCCGCCATTTTGAAAATATAAAATTTTACGTAAATTAAAAATTTTTCTTTTCTTGAATAAAATCTTTTATTGGTGTAATTCTCTTTCATTTTGCGATTTCTTAAATTTAAAAAAAAAAACAATAATAAAACAATAAAGCAAAAATTTTTTTTTTGGCGAGCGTCGAGTATCGCAAGCAAGTGAACCGAAACGTTTTATTTATTTTAATAAGAATTTAAATGTATTTTAATAAAAAATCTTTCCGTTTTAAAGATTATTTTTAGTAATGTAACGAACGAAAAACTTTTCTCGTCGCTTGCTTGTAGTTACTAGTAAATTCATGTCTGGTTTAACGTAACTATTTTAAGGTAAAAAATTGATATTATCAGTTAGATTAGCTCAGTGATCGTACAGCGTCCGGGTACCGTGAATGTGTGTGCGTTGTTTTTGGAATTCTCTTAGCTGCCCAGCGGTGCGTGCGGCCGAACGACGCGTCGGGGGCGCTCTTGCATCATATTTTTTTTCCTATGTCGATCATTGCAAACCGCCAGGACTGCGGCTGGTTTGTATTAAGACAACAGCTGCGACGAGTACCAATTTGGCGTTGCCGTGTAGATACTCCTGAGCAAAGCGCCAGTTGTCGGTCCTAGGCTTTAGAGATTGTAACGCGGTGTTAACTCGAGGGCGCCCGCGACCCTGTCCTTCGACCGCGCGTGCATCTCGGCTGCAATGTGTATAGTGTGTGTGCTGTGTGTTTTGGACAGCTATCTCTTTGTGGCAAGTGTCTTTGCCGTAGCGTTTTTGTAAGTCCAAAGGAGCGTTGATGGGCGATTCTGATAAGGAAATAACTGACCCATTCGGTGTAACGAATAGACTGGCAAGTACCCCGCCACGTGGTACGACGAGAAGTGGTAAAACCTTTCTGCCAGGTATGAATGAAAACGAGAATGAGAATGCCTCAGGGCAAATGAGTGAGACGGATAAAGCGAAAAATAATAATAGTACAGGAACGTTACCGAAAAATAGGGTAGATAATGTAGATAATAACCAGGCGCGTAAAAACGGTACACCGCAGGTAACGGGTACAACAGAAGGAGTTATTCCAGTAAGTTTGGAAAATAATACTGCACCTAGCTTGTTAGGGGGAAATAACCCATTGAATAGTGGCAATAGTGTAGTTTATGCACCGCCAGTTAATCCAGGAAATCTTAATCTGACGGGTAATAATTTGCTTGGTGGTTTTAGTAGCGATTTAACTCCAGTCATGGAATTGCGAGAGCTGAAAAATCAAGTTGAAAGCTTGACAAGGCTAATATTGAGGCAGTCTGCAGAAAGAGCTGCCGCAGTGGTTAATACCGGAAGCACTTTACCAGGAAATTTCCCTGGTGTGCAAAATCCTACCTCTCGCAATGCTAACGAAATGCAAGCTACAAGTAACATCAATAGGCCTAAACAGCTAAAGTTTCAAAGCTTCTGGAAGCATGACCCTACTTCATTGTTTATGCTGCTAGAAAGCCAATTTGTCAGTTCACAAATATCAACTGATGCAGACAAATTATGGAGTTTGCTATATAATTTGAAACCGGATGAGACGTTGGTGGTGGCAACAACCATCAAGCAAGCGCCCGAAGGTACTAGATAAGCAGTAAAAGCTGAATTGATTAAGGAATTTGAAGAAACCCCACAGCAAAGATTGGATAAATTCGTAAACTTGCAGATGGAAGGAAACAAACCTTCAATATTTTTTAAGCAGTTGACCAACCTGGCTGGTGTACAGATTCCTCAAGAGACTGTACTTAAAATGTGGAAGGAACGGTTGCCTGCTGAGGTTGCTGTTGGCATGGGTCCTGAGCTCCCCGGGCAAACACTTGCAAGCAAATTAGAAATGGCAGATGAAGTTTACAGGTTGCAAAATAAAAGAAAAAGTAACATTGTTTCTGCGGTTCAGGTGGTCCAGGAGGAGGTCTCAAATGAATTAAATAAGCGTATAGATGCACTGGAAAAACAAGTTGCTGCACACAAGGAAAATAGTAATGTAAATAGTAGTAAATGTAACGAGAATAACTCATTTAAAACGTCAGGTAGAGGCAGCTGGCGTAGAAATAATTTTAATAGGTCAAAGCCTACCCAACAGATAGCTAAATCTCCAAACCGTAACAACAACGTCTTGTGTTACGACCATTTCACCTATCGTAATGCTGCAGTAAGATGTACACAGCCATGTAGTTGGCGAAACCGTACCATTCAACGGTTACCCAATCGAAACTCAAATAGTAGTAATGAAAAAAATGGGTAAGTCCTGTTTGCGAGGAGGCGGCAAACTTGGACAAAACAACTGTACGTCTCCACGTTTGGGATTATGATTCCTGCACTCTGTTTCTTGTCGATACAGGTGCAGAAATTTCCTTGCTGCCCAGAGGCGATAGGAATTTGGAGTTATCTGAATTGAAGTTGTACGCAGCAAACAACACAATTATTAATACATATGGTGTGGTGAGAAAAACACTTAATTTCGGCCTTAGAAGGCCTATTAGTTGGAATTTTGTGATTGCTGACGTACCATACGCTATTTTGGGAGGTGACGTACTTAAATACCACCATTTAATACCTGACCTTAAAAATAAACAGCTTATAGATGGTGAGACACTAATGACTGTTGCAGCGATTCAAAAGACTGTTGAAAAAGAAATTAAAATTTTGTTGATAGAGCTGTCACATAAATTTGCTAGTGTGCTTGCTAAATTTCCCAAGGTTATTGGAATAGAGAGTCCAGTTTTCTCCAATGAGCAGGGAATAGCTCATTATATTAAAACAACAGGTCCACCTATAGCGCAACGTGCTAGAAGATTGTCTCCTGAGAAACTGGCAGCAGCTAAGAAAGAGTTTGCTGAATTATGCGAGCAGGGCATTTGTAGACCCTCGTCTAGCCCATGGGCAAGTCCCATACATTTAGTGCCGAAAAAAGACGGTTCTTGGAGAGTATGTGGGGATTACAGACAGCTTAATGCAGTCACCAGGCCTGATAGATATCCAGTGCCTCATCTTCATGACTTCCCAGTATTTCTAAGCAACAAGAAAGTATTTTCATCTCTAGATATGAGAAAGGCTTATCATCAGATTCCTGTGACTCCTGAGGACATAAAAAAGACGGCTGTTATAACACCATTCGGCCTATTCGAGTATACAGTCATGACATTCGGATTGCGTAACGCAGCTCAGTCTTTCCAGAGGTTCGTAAATAGAGCCCTGGGAGATTTAGAATTTGTGTTTGTTTATATAGACGATATCCTCATCGCCTCAGAGAATATGCAGGAACATGAACAGCACTTAGAAATAGTCCTTAACAGATTAGATCAGTGCAACTTGCATCTTAACATCGAAAAATGCTTATTTGGCGTAAGCGAACTTACATTTTTAGGACACAGCATCTCGTCCAATGGACTTAAACCTTCAGCTAATAAGGTTAAAGCCATCGCTGAGTTCCCTAAACCAAACACCATCCAGCAGTTGCGTAGGTTTTTGGGAATGCTCAATTTCTAAAGAAGATGCGTCCCTAAAGCGGCAGAGACTCAAATAGTCCTTAACGACTACCTGAAAGATTCAAAAAAGAATGATAAGAGGGTAATTAAATGGACTTTACAGGCCGAGCAGGCTTTTCAGAAAGCAAAAGATGAGCTCTGCAGTGCTTCGTACTTAGCTTTTCCTAAAGAGGATGCTGAGTTAAGAATTGTTTCGGATGCATCGGATGTAGCAATGGGAGCAGCGTTGGAGCAGAAATGTGATGATTCTTGGCAACCAATAGCTTTCTTTTCTAGGAAGTTTTCGCCAACACAAAAAAGATACTCTGTCCATGATAGAGAATTGACGGCTATCTATGAAGCTCTGCGTTACTTTTACCATTATGTGGAAGCACGTAGCTTCAAGATACTTACTGATCACAAGTCTCTGATCTATCCCTTGACGCATAACGATGAGAAGGCAAGTGCAAGGAAAATCCGTCAATTGTCATATATTTCAAAATTTAACACTGAAATATGTTATATCAAGGGCGATGAGAATAGAGTCGCTGATTCGTTGTCGCGAATCGAATCAGTCAGCTCTGCTATAGCTATTGACTGGACTGATCCAGAATTGCGGAATCATCCACAGTTTATGAATGTTATCAATAAAATTGATGCATTTAGTCTTCCAACACTATTTGAATATAAATTACTCAGCGATGAGCAGCAAAAAGATGAACAGTTAGCTGAAATTTTACAGAATCCTGAGCACCCATTGAAGTTGCAGAAGCTAGCATGGGGATCAGACAGGTTGCCTATTTATTGTGACTTGTATGGTCACGTAATTAGACCTTATTTACCTAAGACCTTAAGAAAGGCTGCATTTGACTCGGCTCATTCTCTCGCGCATCCTGGCGCAAAAGCAACTGATCGAATTATAAGAATGACCTATATATGGCCGAAAGTTAGCAGGGACGTAGCGAGGTGGTGTAAAGCCTGCATAGCCTGCCAGAGAGCCAAGGTAACTCGGTATAATAAAATGTTGCCTGAGCATTTTGTGGCTCCAGATAGTCGATTCGACCATGTACATATAGATTTAGTTGGACCACTTCCACGAAGTGATGGTTATTCATATCTGTTAACTATGATAGACAGATACACGAGATGGCCTGAAGCCATTCCTTTGTACGATATATCAGCTGCTACCGTAGCACGAGCCTTCTACGATAATTGGATAGCCCGCTACGGCGCACCGGTGACTATTACCACTGATCAAGGGAGACAATTTGAGTCTCAGCTGTTCGCAGCCTTGTTACAGTTAATTGGATGTAAACGTATCCATACATCAGCGTACCATCCTCAATCGAACGGAATGATAGAGCGCTGGCATAGGACACTTAAAGCTGCTCTTAAAACTCACGCAGAGAACAACAGAGACTGGGCTTTCTCCTTATCTACTGTGCTACTGGGCCTACGTACAAGCGTTCGTTTAGATACGAATGCTAGCCCAGCTGATTTTCTGTTTGGTTCTAGTCTTCGAGTTCCTGGCGAATTCTGCGCTTTTCAAGACACTGAACCTGACAGAGCTTACTTTCTGGAGGAGTTCAGAAATTATATGCGTGAAGTAAGACCTGTGCCAGTCAATCACAAACATGCTATCAAACCGTTTAGATATAAAGACATCGCTCACTGTACGCACGTGATGTATAAAACCAAGGCAATAAAACCAGCTTTGGAAAGACCGTACACTGGTCCTCATAAAGTTATTGAGCGCCACGCTAATGGTAGAAACTTCACAATAGAAGTTAATGGCACTCATAAAATAGTTAACATAGAGCTGATTAAACCAGCCTATTTTATTCATGAGGAACCAGAGGAGGGAGTTACCGTTGAATTATCACGGTCAATGGTGGAAACACCAGAAGCTGAAATCCCTGTCCAAGACGTAGATAGTGCTCACGACGAGTACAACGTCACAAACAATAATAATAATAGTATAAATCATAATAGCCGGATCGATCCCCAGTTGACTCACAATGAGCCGGAGGACGAAAACAATGGTCAAGCCATGCCGGAAAGTTTAGCCCCCAGCGTTTCCATGGACACTGAGCGGCAAGAGGCACCAAGAAGAAAGAAATTTGTGCCAAATATATTAAAGAGATCACGACGAGTGCAAACTGACGAAACAGAGCAAGCGTCTGTGAATACTCAATTGTCTCAAAGTGCCAAGAAAGTCACGTTTCAAGCTGAAGTTTATGACATACCTCAATAGAGGCAACTAAGTTTTAGTATATGGTATACTTGCAACTGCAAGCCCAAGGACACCGCACTTGAGAACGAAAGCTATAAAAAACGGTACCTGTATAAAGAGAAATTTAGACTGATTCTTATGGAAGAAGTTTTGTTTGTATACGTAAATAAATGTAAAATAATAATAAAAAAACAGCTGTAAATATATGAAAGTATAACCGACAATTTCGTCAGTAAGATGAGCGTAGGTTAACTAAATAGAGATCTCATTTTAACACCTTAATGTAAACACGTGATATAGTTAGTAGCGTAGAAAATAAGAATAATAGTTATAGTAATTGCAGTAAATTTATCTGCTATTATCAGCATCTCTTACTCTGTTCTTGAAGGTAACCTGGCCAGTTGCACGATGGAGCAGTTGGATGAGGTGTTTAAACAACTCGAGCAGATGAAAACTGCCAGTGACGATGCATACTTCCGCTCCAAATGCTTTAATGCTGAAATACATCTACAGGCTTACAAGCAGGAGATCTCACTGCTCTTCGATCACCATCATAGGCATCTTACCCGAGGTCAAGGACGCACAGTTATGCGAGAATTTAACCCAAACATCTTGCGTCATCCTATGTTGGTTGTAAATGATAAACCTGTGTTGAAGCTCTTCCTGTTTAATTTGTTCGACCAGGTTACTTGTGAAGACATTGATAAATTTCTAAAGGCATCTGGATGTAAGGATTTCACCGTAACTAGGATTTTTAAAGGAAAAGACCGTACGTCGGCGATAGTGCGGGCTGACCACATCGAGGCTTCGTGTTTGCTTCAGTGTAAATCCTGCCTAAAACAGCTCATTTGGAAGTATAAAGACGGATCTGAGAAGTATGTAAGGGTAAAACCTGATTTTAAGTGTAAGCAGATCGTCACGGGCAGGCAACCGAGCCTTCGATGTTTTTCACCTGAGCTCGCCCAAGTTTTAGCATGTGGAGACGCGGTCAGCATTATTTGCTCGAACCTAGGTCCCAGTGATTTCTTTAATTTTTATAAAGCGACGGGTTTCCACCCAGTTTTTCACAAGTTGAGCGTACATTTTGACGCGTCGATCAACATGTATAGAGGAGCTCAAGGAGTAGAACTTATGTATAAAGATGCTAAAACTTTTAAATTTTCTAGTGTAAGTTTTCCGTTGAATTCACGCGAAGCTTATATGGTTAATGTAAATATGTTATTTGAAAGACAATTCGTGTATGTAAATAAATCTAGGGATAGATGTAAGGTAAAGTTGATAGATTTGACAGGCGTCGAAGCATCGAATCGAATTTTTGTTAAATTATCCGAGCACTTCGACGTGCAAGAA
This sequence comes from Anastatus disparis, assembly GCA_017163975.1. Classification (NCBI taxonomy): domain Eukaryota; kingdom Metazoa; phylum Arthropoda; class Insecta; order Hymenoptera; family Eupelmidae; genus Anastatus; species Anastatus disparis. Next base: position 1,328,131 of record JAFFSR010000043.1, on the reverse strand, counting down.
CTGCGTGTTGGGACTACCCGGGCGCTGTTCGATAGGGAGTTTAGGTTGTTAGGGTTAAGCAATTTATGTTTTGTTAATTGCGTTAATGCGCGTTTAAAATTCTTGTATGAACCAAACTTTAAAAGCCTGACGACTTTATCTTTAATCAATTGTAAAAAACTTCTTATGGAGGCATTATTTGATTTTGTAAAAGAGAATCAGTCGCTTAAAGAGCTTCAGTTAATTAATTGTAGTAATATAGACATTGATAGAGTGGATTTCACTATCATTGAAGCAGTTTTTTCTGGTAAAAACGTACTGGAATCATTTCAGTACTCATTTGATCATAGAGTAGACTCACAAGTCGAATGGCTGTATCAGCCTTCATTAAAACTGAACAAAACAATTAAGCGCCTGAATCTCTCTAATAATGGTAAACTTGAGCATTTAGTGCGTTTTATGCTTCCATGCATTCCAAGTGTGACGAGATTGAACGTGTTAGGTTTGAAGTTTCAAGAGCCATTAAATTTATCACGACTCTCGCAACTTCAAGAGTGTTCAGTTGATTATAGCTTACAAGCGAATGAAACTTTAAACTCTATTAGCAGTGTCAAAATTAACAACATTCAAGTAGTTAATCGTTTAGGTAAAAAGAAAACTAAGGCTTTATCGCTTAATTTTTTAGTAAACATGATTGAATGGTCAAGTCAATTGCGAGTCGTTTTAGATAATTGCTATGTTCCTGGTAGTAGTTACATTTGGAGTGTATTAAAAAGAAAAAATGTAAATATAAAAAGTTTGGAAAAAAGCTTAATTATAGATTTTAAAAAGTTATCATAATTTTGTAAACCAGACATGAAATATGCGTTTTTAATGTAATATGTTTTGTAAAAGCGATATGTTGATTTGTAAAGGGCATCACGGCTGACAAAATAATTAAACAGAGAAATGTAATGTAAACAAAAAAAGAAAAGAAATGTAATTGCAGAGAAGTATATACATGTATATATTTCACCGCCAAGTCTTTAATGAATTAATCATTTGCAATTAATATTTTTTTTTTTCTTTTTTTCCTTTTGAGGGGGAGTAGTGTAGGGGTCTACACGCTAAGCGCCTTAGTGCGCATGTCAGAAATTGTTGTAGAGGGTTTTCGGGCCTCGTTGCGAGACGCGTCAGCGTCGTTAGTCAGTCGTGCTAGAGCCTCAGCACTGTTAACCAAATAAAGATTTATAGCCGGTAGTCCTGGCGTAATATTGTAACTGTAATTAATCTTGGTTTTTCTCTTCTTCCTAGATTCCTTCCGATCCTTTACACGCGTGCTTCTATAGACGGGCACATGGTTATCTTACATAACAATTAAGTGGATAATCACACTTCCATACAATCAAGCTCTTGTACGAACGTCTATAGCTCTAAAAAAAACTGAGCTAAGAAGATCGATTTTCAATAGCTTCCCCCCCAGTTAGACAAAAAAATAAATTGCATGAAAAATTTGAAGTTAATCCATCGAGTAGTTCTCGAGATCTTATTGGCGTACTGAATACATACACACACACACACACCCACACACACACACACACACACACACACACACACACATACATACATGCAGACATTTTCTGGAAACCACTTTTTTCGACTCCCTGAGTCTAAATATGTACAAATTAATGAAAAAATAGAAAAAATTTTTTTTTACCGATACAATGCTTTCTTTATGAGAAAGCAAAAGAAGAAGAATAAATCGAAAATATGTTCGATGCAAGCGGATTAAAAATTAAAGCCACGTGGTCGCAAAAAATCAGGTTAGAAGAAAATTATTTTGAGGTTAAGTCAGAGCACGTGTTTGAAAGATGAAAGGAAAGAAAAAGAAAACAAGTGAATAAAAGGTAAAAAATAATAAATAATAAGAAGAAGATAGAGAATAATAATTTTGAAAAAAAATAAACTGTACGAGAAAATTGAAAAAGTGACAAAATAAGAAAGATTGAAAACGTAAATTCACTAAGGAAATTAATAAGTGAATTTAATAAGATAATTAAAAGAAAATTTAATGAAACAGACAAAAGCTGAAAATATAGTGCTCATTAAAGAAGAAAGAAATCGTTTAAGAAAAGTTTTTCTCACAGAACTGAAAAAAGTGTTAAGTGCAGTAAAAGAAATTGATAAAAATATAAAATTAGAAAAAGAAAGAGAAATGGCTAAGCAAGTAAAAATTGATGATTTTTATATTCCCATTTTTGATGGATGCAATTATTCAAGCCGGGAATTCAGATTACTGAATATTTTAGAATATAAAGAATGTAAAGAGCAAGCAACAAGAGTATTAACTGTAGCAGATAATCAAGATGCTTGGAAAAAAGCAGATTTAAAAGCTAAAAATATACTGATAAGCTCAATATCAGATAAGCAGTTAGAGTACATTAAAGAATGTAAAACAACATATGAAATAATGAGAAAGCTAGACAGCATGTACTCAACAAAATCTACAGCTCTACAAATAATATGTAGAAGTAAATTAGAAGATGTAAAACTGAAAAATTATGACAAAGTTGAAGATTTTTTGTAGATTTTGAACAAGCCTGTAATAAGTTTAAAGCAACTGGTGGAACTTTAAATGAACAAGAAAAAATCAGATATATAATAAAAGCACTGCTACCCAGTTACAGCTTTATTGGTGACTTTATAGATGTCATACCAGAAGAGCAAAGGACAGTAGAATATGTAAAGTCCAAAATTCAAGAGAAAAATATGACAAGATTTGAAAGTGAAAGTAAAAGAAATGTCAGCACTTTCAGCATAAAAACAAAAGGACAACGTTTTAATTGTGGGAAAGAAGGCCACAACAAGAAAGATTGTTGGAGAGCACCACAATTTAACCAAGGCAGAGGAATGCATACCAGTCAAGGTAGAGGAGCCTACTACAACAGAGGTCATGGTCAACGAGGATTTCAACGAGGATTTCCACGATCTAATTCAAGGGGGTATTCACAACAAGGCTATGGACAGAACAGAACAAGTCAGCCAAGAGAAGAATCTTCTAGTCAACGTAACGACAACTGCAATGCAAAATCATGGGTAACGATGGTAAACCATAATGAGGTAAAAGAAACAGAAATTAATGAAAGTAAAAATGAAATAAACTGGCTTTTAGATAGTGGTTGTACTGACCATATAGTTAATAATGATAGTTATTTTGAAAAATTCATTGTATTACAAGAACCAGTAGATGTGAAATTGCCAGATGGAAAAATATTAAAAGCTACTGAAATAGGTAACATTATAACGTATTTTAAAACTTATTATTATGAAAAGAAAGTTGATCTTAAGAACGTTTATTATGTAAAAGAATTAAGTAGAAATTTGTTAAGTTTTTCTAAAATAACTGTAAATAACACAATTGTATCGAGAAATCAAACAGCTAAAATTTATAATAAAAATAGAGAATTAGTAGCTGTAGCAGAAAAAATAAATAATTTGTATTTAATGAAAAGTTTTATTGATGAATATAAAGATAAAAATATTTATGCAAATACGGTAAACTTAACAGATAAAGAAAAATGGCACAGAGCATTAGGCCATGTAAATTTTCAATATTTAAATAAATTAGTTAATGAAAAATTATTGAATGGTTTACCAGATAAATTAGAAAATAATAATCTGAAATGTGCAAACTGTATTCAAAGTAAAATGGCTAATGTACCGTTTGAAAATAAGAAAACTAGATCTACTGAAACTTTAGAATTAATTCATACAGATTTAAATGGTCCACAAAGCGCAGTTGGTTATGGTGGAGAAAGATATTTTTCAACGTTTATAGACGATTATAGTAAATGTAGTAGAGTTTATTGTATTAAAAGTAAATCTGAAACAGCAGGATGTTTTATAGAATACGTAAATTTAGTTGAAAATCAATTTAATAAAAGAGTAAAAAAAGCTACAATGTGATAATGGTAAAGAGTATTTAAATCAAGAAATTTATAAATTTATTAAATATAAAGAAATTGAATTATTACCTTGTCCACCCTACGTCCATGAATTAAATGGAGTAGCGGAAAGATTTAATAGATCAGCTATGGATATAGGCAGATGTTTAGTAAGAGAAGCCAAGATACCTATAAGGTATTGGCCAGAAGTAATGAAAACAGTTTCTTATTTAAAAAACCGTACAATAGCCAATACACATGAAAATAAAACTCCATACGAAATACTTTTAAAATCAAAACCTGATGTAAAACATTTGAAAATATATGAAAGCAAAGTTTTTATAAGGGTACCAGAAGTATTAAGAAAAAGTAAATGGGACGATTAAGCTAAATTAGGTATACTAGTAGGATACACACATAATGGTTATAGAGTTTTAATTGATAATAAAGTTATAAATGCCAGACATGTTAAAGTAGTTGAAGAAGATACAGAATTAATTTGTACTGAACAAAATAATGAAAATTACATTGAGTTAAATTTAGAAAATAAGAATAGTCAAAGTAAAATTGATTCTGAAAATGAAAATGATAATGAAATAAATGATAATGAAAATTATGATAGTGAAAATTCAAATTATAATAGTAAAATAAATAATGATTCTGGTAATGTAAATAAAAGATTTAAAAAACGAAAAGATAATTTAGAAGTTGAAAGAACCTCAACGAGAAAGAAAAGTCCTATAGAAAGATATAGTAACCCAATAACACATTATATATATGTAAATTATGTAAACGCTAATGTACCGAATACATTCGAGGAGGCGATAAACTCCACAGAAAGTAAAGAATGGCAAAATGCTATGAATTCTGAAATTAATAGTTTAAATAAAAATAAAACATGGACTATTGTAGATAAACCTAAAGATAAGAAAATAATTGATGTTAAATGGATATTTAAAAGAAAAGGAGATAATTCTTATAAAGCTAGATTAGTAGTAAAAGGATTCAACAAAAAGAATATTTAGAAAATGTATACTCTCCAGTAGGAAAAATGCAAACTTTAAAAATTTTGTTAAGCTATTGTTGTGTAAATAATTTAGATATAGAACAAATGGACGTTGAGACAGCATTTCTCAATGGTACAGTAAAATCAGAAGTTTATATTTATGAACCAAAAGGTTATGAAACTGGAGAAAATAAAGTATGTAAACTCCAAAAGGCACTCTATGGTCTTAGAGAAAGTCCACGAACATGGTATGAAACATTTAATAACTATGTTGAAAAATTAAATTTTGTTAGAAGCAATCATGACTATTGTTTATATGTAAATAACACAAGCAATGATCCTATATATATGTTGGTATTTGCAGATGATATTTTAATTTGCTGTAATGATAAAAATAAGATCAAGGATATAAATACAAAATTAATACAAAGGTTTGCAATGAAAGATTTAGGCAAAATAACAGGATATATTGGAATTGATATTAATCATGATAAAGAAAAAGGTGAAATGACTTTAAGTCAACAAAAATATATTGAATCATTGGCTGTGAAATATCATTTAGAAAATGCAAAGCTCTATGAAACTCCGATAGAGACAAGTTTAAAACTTGAACAAGCAACTGAAATAGATGAAAAAATTAGTTATAGAAATTTAATAGGCGAACTTTTATACATTAGTACAGGGACAAGACCTGATATATCATATAGTGTTAATTATTTAAGTAGATATCAAAGTTGTTACAACGAAACACATTTTAAGTATGCTTTGAGAGTGTTAAAATATTTATATAAAACTAAAGATTTAAAATTAACTTATTATAATAACATAAACAAAGAAAAATTAGATTGTATGGTCGATTCAGATTATGCAGGTGATCATATTGATAGGAAATCCACAACAGGATTCGTAATTAGAGTATATGGTAATGTAGTTTATTGGAAAACACATAAACAGAAAACTGTTACAAAAAATTCTACTTTCGCTGAATACATTGCTATGTCAGAAGCGGTGACAGAAATATTATTTATAAAAGATTTGTTGAATGATGCATTTAAATTTAATATAGATAGACCAATTAAAATTTATGAAGATAATTCTGGTGCAATAGCTATAAGTAAATTTGGTAATCTAACAAAAAATTCAAAGCACATTGAAGTGCAATATCATTATATTAATGAAAATTATGAAAATGGAGTAATAAATGTTGTTAAAATTGAAACTGATAAAAATATAGCTGATATATTAACCAAAGGTCTATTTAAAAAAAATTTATTAAAAACAGAAAAGAATTAAGATTAATTTAAAAGCATGTAAAAGCGAAATTGAATCCAAAATAAAAGAAATAAAAGCCGCAAATTTAAGGAGGCGTGTTGTAATATGTAAATGTTGCGTCTTATATTTGTTAGCGTATCACCTTCTGTCGGTAAATACGTACTCGACCATACATACGATTCAGCAAATCAGCTGAGAAAGAGAGGCTCTAGTCGAGCTCAAGCAGTCTGTTGAACAGAGTCTAGCGAGCGCCATGTAGCGATAAAGACAAGCTCTTTACAATAGCATATGTAAAGTAAAGCTCGGCCATTTATAACGCACTAGATTAATAATTACTGTACTTAAACATAGTTTAGAATATAATCAATCAGTTTAATATTATAAATAAAAGTGTTTTCCTTTCCGATCCCGGAACACAAAACCTCTATTCCCAACAATTTTCTTGTCTTTTGCTCTATTGGGCGGTTGTCTTACTTTTCTATGAAAATATTTAATTTATTAATAATAAAGAAAATTTAGATTAGACAAGGACAGAACTATACGACCGCTTCTTAATTGCTTGGTTATTTCATAATCATCTATATGCTCGTCGAGTTCTTGCGCTGAATCGAAAATCTCCATGGCATTTAGCCGCTCCGGTGTATTTTCATTCCGGAATTGCAGCTTGAATTTTTCCTCAAAGTCTATAAATATTGTAATATCATTTTCATGGATATTAAACCAACTTTGAACTATTCCTTCTAAAGCCCGAGGAAAAATATATTCTATTTCTTTCTTATCTAATTTAGTAACATCTATATACCGTTTAAGACCGTTCACGAACTTAATCGGCCTTTCTTCTGGTGTTCTTTTGACTTTAGGAATTTTTAATTGTAACTTTTTAGTAGCATCACTCGATATTATTGAATTCCAATCACAGGTGTGATTAATTGTTGAATTATCTACCTATACTTAAAAGCATTTGTAGCTTCTTCATTGTTTCTTAATGCCTCATCGAGTTCATATATTTTTCGACTCTTTGTATTTGCCATGATATCGTAATTCTCTTTAGCAATATCATTTAAATTTTTGTTTTCTGTTTTCAAACTCTCTATTTTATTTTTTATGGTTTGTATCTCACTGACAAGGAGAGCGTTTCACCTACAAGTCACCGTTTTTGCTTCAATTTTGGGAATGTTTTTTGGATGCAGAAATATGAAGAAAGTCAAAATTTTAGAAGCCAACGCTCAATATTTTCCTCGTTACAGGCCATTAAAGAAAATCACTAAAAGAGTTACTAGATTTTCAAACGCTTATAGTTCCTCAGCATTATTAACTAGAAGCTTAAATCTTTTTTTAAATGAAAGTTGAGCTAAAATCCTTTTGAAATAGTAGTTATAGCATATCGAAATATTATTTTTTCCCAAAGTTATAGCGTAATAAAGATTAAACCCAATTTTAGCTTTTATTATTAACGGCAGGCCGGAGTAGAACCTGATACCGACCGAGTAACAATTGAGTTGTTTGTTATTTACTCAAGTATTAATCGGTGTATCTTCAAAATAAAGGTTGATCGCAATAGATATTATTATTATGAATATCTATGCACAAGAAAAAAAAAAAATCTACCGATTTGTTTTTGAGAAAAGTAAGGAACGCCGAAGTAAAAGATTGTTTATAATATTTTCGCGTTCCTTACTTTTCTCAAAAACAAAGCGATAGATTTTTTTTTTCTTGTGCATAAATATTTGTAATAATAATATCTATTGCGCTTAACCTTCAATTTGCAGATACACCGATTAATACTTGAGTAAATAACAAAAATGCCAATTAGACAAGGACAGCGAATCCGGCCTGCTCTTAATTAATGTTTTAAACAAAAAATTCAGGTCCAATCTTTATTATGCTCTAATTTTGGGAACAAATAATATTTTGAGATGCTATGGATGCTATTTCAAAAGGATTTAAGCTCAACTTTCATTTAAAAAAAGGTATAAGCTTTTAGCTAACAATAATGAAATACTATAAGCGTTTGAAAATCTAGTGACTTTTTTAGTGATTTTATTCAATGGCCTGTAACTAAGGAAATATTGGGCGTTGGCCTTTAAAATTTTAGCTTCCTTCATGTTTCTGCATTTAGAAAACATTCCCAAAATTTGAGCGAAATTGGTGACCCGAAGGTGAAACATTCTCCTTGTGAGCCATTTTGCTTTAGTTTCCTCTAATTTTTTGTTCATCAAATCTTCTAAAATTTTTAATTTTTTTTTCCGAGAATCTTTATTTATTTGCATATTATTTTTTTAAATATTGTGATTATTCACATCTGTTTTGATTTTTATTATCCTGGCTTCCAGGCCATCTTGGTTTTTATCAAAATATTTTAATTCTTTGGTAACTGCTCTTCTCCGTGAGCCAGATTTCCTTTCAGGAGAACTTGCATTTGAGAGTCGATCTACTAAATTTGTCTTTTCATGTAATTTTAAGATTAATCATTTTTTTTTACATTTTTAAATTTATTCAATTATAAATTCATATAAAAAAAGAAAGAAAACTTTTCTCTTATTTATAGTTTTTCTGTTAATTTACTTGGTTTTTTTAAAAGTATTTTGACCATCTTCAAATTGCTGCTAAAACCGAACAAATGAACGAACACACTTTTTATAAGTCTTATTTTTAAGACAGTTTCAAAACCTTTCAAATGAGCCCGGCTAAATTAAAATCGGCGCACAGGAAGCCAAGATATAATTATTTAAAAAGTAAGCATTTCGTAAAAATCGCGATTTCTGCCATTTTTGGGGGTCAATAACTTTTTTCTACCAACTTAAATTTTCACAAAAATTTACTTCAAAGTAGCTATATACATGTCCAATAATTCCCTTATGGAGAATTTCTTGGCCCGGACCTTTGACACCCTCATCTAGATCATTGAAAATGCAGTATTCTTCATTTTGAATAAGTTAATACACTTACTATTTCTGACTTGAACTGATCCAATTTGGTGATACAAAACATTTCATATATTACAAAAAATCGAAATTAATATCAAAATCCTGAATTCAAGCCCTATTAAAAGTCTGTAGGTATCATAGAAGCAGAGTTATAACCATTTCAAGATTTTTTAAATTTCCAAGTATCAAATCTGTAAAAGCATTTTTTTTTATTTTAACCTATATTATTAAAACTACTATATTTTTAGTTTTATACCGTAAAAATTTTTTCAAGAAATAAACGTTATTTTATCTGTTGCGCTAATCAATTATTAGGAATTGCTTTTGAAATCATTGAAAGGATTATTTTTCGATTCTGAACATAATAACTTATTATCAAGCCAAGCACCTAAACTACGGACAGAGGATTGAAATGTAATAATGTTTCCATTAAGGGAATGTGAAATACCGACATTACAGTTTTCCAAATTTTGTATTCTTAATTCAAATTTTTTTAAAAATATCTCTATATTACTGCCTATTATTTTAATCAATAAAAAGCATAATATAGAGATATTTCGGAAAATTTTTGAATAAATATTAAAAATTCGAGAAACTCCAATGTCGATAACCATGTTTTAAACATTTACCTAATTACATCACCTTAATTGAAACTTCAGTATATACATATATATATATATACATATATATATATATATATATATATATATATATATATATATATATATATATAGGAGTTATAGTTATCTGTCTAGTATTTGTCTCTGTTTTTCGCGTACAGTGGACGTCATTTGCCTATGAATACATTAAATAGTAGCTTTGAGACTCTAAAGAGATGACCAAAGTCATAAAAAAAAAAAAATGTAATAATTTCAGAATTATTTTATTTTTTTAATTATTTTGTAACAGCATCCAAGTATTCCTAAAGTAATCATGCACATTTTCAATGTATTTTTTTACGTAGAATCCAATAAAGCTAAGTTTTTTTCTCTAAAAATGATTTGTGAGTTGCTAGAGACCAATAACCGACAGAAAACCTATGAAAAAATGGTTTATCGAGTTTTTCGCTATGGCGCCATGCCAGAATCGAATTTTTGGTCATCATAAATTGTATTTGTTTTTTGAAAATACAAATTTTAAGCCCAGAAAATTACTTGTAGCCCCTCCCAGAGCAAAGTTACGGAGATTTTATGATTTAAATGTTATTTTTAGGTTAGAAAAACTGCTTTCTAGGACTCGCAAAAAATCACAGTTAAAGAGAGTGCTAAGTCCTAGTCATATGATTTTCGCGCGATTAATATCATTCATCCTTCCAGATAAAAAAAAAATTTTATAAAAAAAGTGATTTTTAGGTTATGTTGAGGTTAGGGTATGTGTTAGGAAACTATAAATATAACAAAACCTAATCTTAATTACTATAAAAACAAGAAAAAATATTAGTTTTGAAATATATGAGGGAGGGCATTTTACCTATCTTAACGGGGGGTACTCTTTGCTTTTGAGGCAGTTGATCGTCTTTTTCAAGATTTATGTGATGTACAACACTAACTCTTCGGCGGTAAAACTATAATTGTATGAGGAGATTTTTAGCAAACATTACCAATAGTTCGACATAGAAGTCGTTTTAATATTATAAAAAATTCGGTTAAATTTAGTTTATTATGGCAAAATTTTATGCGTACGACATTAAGTGAAAATCTGCAAGTTTCAGATAATGATAATAATTTCAAACAATGGTTATTAGATATCGGAGAAGGAAAACGTCGTAATCTTTTTGAAGATGATAATGAACTAAGTGCTATACCAGAAAATCTTATCATTAGAGAACATCTTGTCGAAAAAATATTTGGAAATAAAATAAAAATAAATAGTGAAAATCTAATAGATAAAGTTATTTTGGCTCCTAAAAATAATGATGTTATTTAAATCAATAACGACGTTTTGAATATAATAGAAGACTAGCAAAAAATACCTCGCTCCTAACGTCGCTCGGTTGAATTTTCATATATTATATTATTATGTATAAATTAGCCAATTTTAAAATAAAAAAGAATTGACGCAACTTATGAACTATGATATTGTAGTTTTGTACTAAATTAAATTTTTCTATTTTTATAAAAAAGAATAATTAAAGTTACAATGTGCATAAAAATTGTTTAAATACAAATCATATCTTGATGAATCAAGAATTTGTTCTACTAAATTGCAATCGAATAAATGAAAAAATATAATAGGAATTTTTTCTTTTTAATCACGTGTTTCAATCACGCACCATGAAATAATCGAAAACAGTATTTGACGTTTACTAGAACTAACAACTGCACGGAGAAAAGAAAGTATTTTTAAAATAGGTTCTAAATCAAGTATATCTAATTTATGTATTAAGGTACTTAAAAAAAGAGTGACGATATAATTTCAATTAGTACTATAGCTTGAATTTTAGGGACCAATGTTGGTACTATTATATTATGAAGTAAGATCATAAATTTGCGATGCTTACTGCCTTTTTTTTGGTATCAAGACTGATCTTTCACCTACTCGATTCAAGGGCAATATTTCGCAGAAAATCCAATTATTAACCTCTTTTCGTGCGGCTTTTCCTGTTACTAAAATTGAAAATTATTAAATATAGAATTATTTATATAATATATAACTCTTTAAAATTACTAATAATCAATATTTAAATTCGTGATATTCAAGGATTAAAACGATACATGTTTATCTTCCATATTCCGTTTTAAAATAGTTACTTTTGAGTTTTAAATTAATGATTAGAAATTTAAAATTGATATATATATTATATGATTTATATTATATTAGTAGTATATGGGGCGGTATAGCGAGACACCCCCTCCCCTCGTCTCGCTATACCTCCCCATCCCCCTCCCCCTCCTGTCTCCCCCTTCATGTCTGGGGGTGTTATAGCGTACATGTAATAATTATACGTTAGACAAGAGACTATGCGTGAAAAAGTATTTATTGTAAAAAGTTATTATTTAAATTAATATTTTCAAGAGTATTATTTTTTATTATATTTTTGAAAACGTTCTAATTTCTCCGTTTCTTTTTTATAATATTCTTTGCATCGTTCTCTCTTTATTCCGTTGTCTGTATTATACATACTTAATTTAAAATATAATTAAAATAATATGTTTTCTAACTTTAAATATAAAAACTTTATGAAAATTTAAAAATGTTAAATGAATAAAAATTCTATATTTTATAATAATAATGATAATATCTATTTCAAAAAGTTTAAAAAATTATTTGAAATTTAAAAAATATGTATGAATATTATTATTAATTAATTTTTAAAATATAGTTTTAAATTTGATTTTTCTTTTAATTAAAAAGTATAAAATATAAATTTTGAAGGGATAGGTAGATAAATAAGGTTAATAAATGAAAAATTAACAAATTAAATACGTTTATATTTTTTATTCTATACCTTCGTATACATGAGTAGCCGTCGGCGGGTTACTCGATCTTCTGTTATATAATAACGAGCGCTGAGGCTCTTGATTTATAATTACATCAAATTCTTCTTTCGAAATTATATCTAAGAACTCTTCCCCTCCGTATGGGTATTTGGTCAGCTCTCCGTCGCTCTCGTACGTGACAAGAACCTTCGCCGAATTTTGTGCAGCTTTATAGCGCCATATATAATTTACGGTATTTTTTCTTAGCGCTGTATGCATCAGCGTAGGTGTATGGATTTTGGCACTGAAAAAAATTAAAAATTATGAATACATTGAATTAAAAAGTACTAATTTTCAATAAAAATTTTTCAAAATAATTTAAAAGAATTTAAAAAATAGAAAAAAATCTAAATTTACAAAAATATGAATTTACACATTTTTTAATTACTAATAATTTAAAAAAATTTATTTAAAAAATTAAGTTTTTCTACAATTTAAAAAAAAATAGGTAGAAAAATATTTTTAAAGAATAATAGTATTGTACTTACTATGCTATTATTTTCGCCTGCAGGTATGAAATGTCCAGCAGCATATCCTGGACGGTTTTTTTTGTGATTTCTAGATGTTCCAAATTTGTATCCTCCTGAGGCCTTGCTACTGAGGTTAGAGTATTAAAGAAGTCTTCCCCCGTTAGACTGAACGGTTGTGTTGTAATTACCAGCGCGTTCGCGTGTATAATTTCTTGCGCCCAATGATAAATTATGCGTTTATCCTCAATACACCGTCGTTGGGCGACTCTGTTAGCCAGGAAATCAAGCTCCTCTTTGCACTGGCTTATGATGATTCCCAAATCTGTCAATTTTTTCAATTTCTCCATTGGCTCGAGAAATGCTGCTTCCCTCACTTTTGCGAAGTTTCTTATTCTTTCATCTATTTCAGCTGTTTTTTTGTTTTTTTTTTCTCCACTTTTTCAAATATAACTTTAACTTCCTCAGCGTCGTTATTAACACTATTATCCTCGATATATATAACATCTTCGTTATTATCATTATTATCCGCGATATCTATAACATCTTCTAAATTCTGTATTTCCTGCATTCCCGAACTTCTTTCAAGAATTGCATCATACCACATGATATGATTGTTTTGTTCTTCTTGACTATTAATATTTTTTTTATCACAAGCACTGTCACACAAGTCACTTGTTATAAAAGCCATTATGTTCCGAACGCGTTCTTCTTTCGTTCTTTCTTCTTCTTCACCAGCACTTTCAGAAACAGCACTATTCGTTGATTGATTAATAAAATCCATGGTAATATCTTCTTCTTCTGCATTTTCTGGAAGAACAAAAGTTTCCAGCCATTCCATATCGTTGTTTTCTTGCTCGTTATTTAAATTTTGGTATATCAATTCACCAATATTCGGTGATACTGCTTTTTCCAACGCCTCTTTAACCATATCATCAAACCACGACATTTCGTTGACTTGATTATTTTTTTCCATTTTTGTTTTGAAAAAATATTTTTCGTTGAAATTGAAAAAAAGCTAAGAAAAAGTATATCTTTCTCAATAAGTTTCGAAAATCGAACTAAAAAACTTTGAATATCGATCTTGCGAAGAAAACTCAGTGTTGGGTATTTTTTCCATAAAATTATCTATGATTATAAAGATAGAAGAAGAAATTAGGGAAAATATATGCTCTGTTAGATATTTAAGGGTAGCGATAAGTATGTACATCTTGTACTTACAAGATCCGAAAACATTTTTAACACCTGGTATGTTGATATTGTGTATTATCAGATATTCTTTCTCTCTCTTTTTTAAACCTATGTTTTCGCATTTGTAGAAATAGAGGGGTGGATTTCACGTAAAATTATCTGTAAACATTAAATAGTGCTCGTGCTATTGTACGGTATTTTCACTGATAAGCATACCGCTTGCAAGGTGTAAAAGAGAGAGAAAACTTTTCTTGCAGCTTGTATGCATATCGTCTTTACGGGGTATAATATTATTTTCCTTTTTTGGTTCACGTATCATTTTAATTAAAATTTTTCTTGCAGCTTGCATACTGACCGTCTTTATACATATAATAGTGTTTCCCTATTTTTCTGTTAACCGATATTTGCTACAATTTTTTCTCTATGAGAAATAAAAGCCTATATAAAGATATGCGTGAAACTATTTGTTCTCATATAGTTCTCTGCTACGATAGCGAATAGAAGCTGAAATTTTGATTGTCTAGTGATTTTTTATTGCGAAACCATGAGAAATATTGTGGAAGACAATTTTCGTGTGATTATTTTACGAATTGGTAAATATTTAAGTTATGTGGAATCGTGTTACACTGTACGAAGAGTGTGTAATTTAACGTGGCGTAGAAAAGTTCATCGTATGACATGTTTCTATCTAAAACAGCAATTAAATTTTTTTTATCATCAGTGTCGTTACGTATGATTGCGCGATTGTATAATAGATTTTTAAAAAAAACGAACTTGCTGTATCAACAGCCGCTGAATATGTGAAATCAAGAAAACTGGAAGATGCCTATGTACTGCAGGAACTAATGAATGAATACAACGAGTATCGATGTAAGTATAAAATACTTTTCAAATTAAATTGCTTCTCTTTAAAAACAGATTAATTTGAGCACTCCGATCTAATCAGATTTATGAGAAAGGTCAAAATATTCTTGTATCTTTTGAATTATTTTTATAGAAATTTACAATCAATTATTAATTTCGATAGTATTTCATTATTATTTAACAAATTAATAATTCGTTATTTACTTCATCTAATCGTATGAATTTATATATTTGTATTGAGTTTTAAATATTATTTTCGACCCATCGCATTTGTTTGGGTAGTTTATATTCGAAGATAACGATTTATAATTTCATTTCTGGTTCATAAAATTATATATCCTTTATAAGATTTCTTTTTGAAATTTTCAATTTTTAAATAAATATTAATATTAAAAAAGATAGTTTAAATTTTTATTTATTTCAATTATAATTTATATATATATATATATATATATATATATATATATATATATATATATATATATATATATATATTTTAAATCCTGAGTAGAATTTTTAATGTAACTAATTTTTTACTAATTTTTAAAATATTATTCAATAATAAAGTAAGATATGAATATTAAAAAATATTTTATATTTATTTAGTAATATTAAAATTTATATCTTTCATTGTCTAAGAAAACATTGAAAAGTTTAAATTAATATTATTTTAAAAATGTTATTAAATAATTTTTATGAAAATTTATAATCAATTTACTATTAATTTTACTAGTATTTCATTATATAGCAATTAATAATTCGTAATTTACTTCAATGAATCGTTTGAATGTGTATATTTGTATTGAATTTTAAATATTTTCGATCCATCACATAACATTTGTTTGGGTAGTTTATATTTGTAAGAAAATGATTTATATTTTCATTTTTTGGTTCATAAAACTATAAATCAGTTATAAGATTTCATGTTAAATTTTCAATTTTTAAATAAATATTAATATAAAAAAATGATAGTTTAAATTTTTATGTATTTAAATAATAATTTTTATTATATATATTATTTTAAATAATCGTGAGTCGAATTTTTAATACGAATAATTTTTTTAAATAAATTTTTAAATATTATTCAATAATAATAATAAAGTAAGATACGAATATTTATTTAGCAATATTAACATTTTTATCGTTTATCGCATAAGAAAAAATTAAAAAGTTTATTTTAAAAATATTGGTATGAAAATTATTTTTCAGCGCTAGAAATATTGCGAAGAAATTGGGAGACGGACAGCGACGAGGATTCATTCGGACGTGTAAATAACGAAAATCATCTTATCGGAAATCATGATATGCCAGGTACATCTGGAAACAGTGCCCGGCGACAATTACTCGTTACACCTTCACCTTCTTCGTCTTACCATACTTCCGATTTAAGCGTTTCTCCACAAGTTATAGGTCGCGATGCTGAAATGTTTGTTAATGAAGAAGAAGAAGAAGAAGAAGGAGGAGAAGAAGGAGGAAGGAATGGAATCAGGCAAGAACAGCAGCCGCCAGAAATAATCGTTGATAGCGATGCCGAAACGGTCTTCAATGAAGAAGAAGAGGAACAACAAGAAGAAAGAGTTGAAAATAGGCTAAGTCCCATGCAGTTTCAACAGGACTTGGGAGAAAATTTTGAATCAGAGTCCGTTTTTGATTCTGAAGACGAAGAAGAAGTTAATGAAGAAATAATAAGACCGATCGGGCGGTTAGCACGTACTATGATTGTAAATTATCCAGAGCCATTGAGTGCTACCTTAAGAGCCTTAAGCCATAATGGGCCTATACATGGTAGTGGTAGCAACGATGTAATTAATGAGATAGAAAGCGAGGCAGCAAATACAGCAGGACCCTTTGAAAATAGGCAAGAACGGACTATTCTCTTACACGGTTTTTATGCTCAAAGAGTACCGGAAAGAGAGAGATCGTTCCATCAAATCATCGACCGCACGCGCATGATTTTCCACTCTTTTGATGAGGGCATGTTAGATCGACGAGTTAATGAGTGTAAGGGATTTTTATTATAATTATAATTTTTATTATTATTTTATTATTATTATTATTATTATTATTCTATTAATATTATTATTATTTTATTATTACTATTTATAAAATATTTTTTATTTGTATAAAGTAATACGAAGAGAAGAAAACGGTGTTGATAACGTGACAAATCTAAATTCAAGATCTCTGGAGATTTATGCCCAAAGAATTAGACCAGTTCGACGCGCGCAAGAATTACGATGGTTTCATACCATGGCTGAAGATATGGAATCAGCATTGTATACAGATTCGACTACAGATTTAGCCGATCTACTCGATCGTGTACACGATAGTTTAAATGGTCCTCCAGAAGAATGAAAATTTTAAAAAATTATTTTTATTTTTCGTTTTTTAATTTTAAACGTTGCAAACATAAGTAAATAAATAATTTTAATAACAATAGTAATAAATAATATTAGTAATATTAATAATAACAGTAATAATGATAAAAATCATGTAATATAAAAATTAAAAATTCTTAATTAAATTTTTAAATAAATTTTCAAAATATTTATTTAAAATTTTTTCTAAACATAAAATATTTTTTATAGCATCGTCATCATCATCATCATCATCATCATCATCCCTCATAGAAACATCAACACCAGTTGAAAACTATGCTACGCTTCTTTCTGTCACAGAAGAAGAAGAAGAAGAAGAAGAAGGGGAGGTAGAGTGGGGAGCCACAAATGCATCAGAGAGAGAACAGTTGGGTATGTCTACGAGCAGTAGCAGCGTCAACCATGGACATAGTAATAGCAGCGAGAGGGGGGAGTCCAACGCATATGTAAGTGAGAGCGGCAATAGGAATGAGTATGCACGAGAGAGTGAATCGTGCGTGAGTGAAGTAGAAAATGTTCAAATAGGTGGCGGTAGAGGCGCTAGTGCGGAGGAATTTGCAATAAGACCCCCGGGCGTAAGATTCGATATTAATCAACAAAGGAATCATTACATAAGAAAATTTCAAATGAATGCGACAAGATTAGTACTTTGCATGCGTCCCCCTACAGAAAATTTTAATCCTGTTTTATGGTTAGAATTGGTTATGCGGGATATTCACGCGTATTTGATATCGTTAGGAGAAGAAAATGACTTAGTAGGAATTACTGTAAAAAGTATTCACTTTAGTCATGGCCCAGCAGGGATGTCACTTAGACCGATTTTGAATTTTAATTACGATGATTTATGGGAACTTATAAGTAATTTAACTCAAAGTAACGAAAATTTTCAGATTGACGATAGTTTTATTTTAGAGGCAACGTATACCAATTTACCTCGAGGTACCGGTCGGAAAAATAAATTAAATAATAACATATTGCAGAAAAAATCAATAGTTTGTATACAGAATAAAGATAATTTGTGTTTGCCACGAGCCTTAGTTGTTGGAGAGATGTATGTGAATTATAAAAAAAATGATTCAATCGATATGAAAAATAAGTGGACTGTCATTCGCGATGGACGTAGATCTATGCAAAAAGAGAACGCTTTGCAGTTAATAAAAAATGCTGACCTGAATATTCCAGAGGAAGGCTGGGGTTCCACGAGATAGATAAATTTCAAAAGTACTATACTAGACTTGGCATTGCAATACAAGTATATGATAAAAGTAATTTTGGAAGCGGAGAACCACCATTTTTTAATGGTCGTGCGTTAATTGAACAATCCCAAAATAATGTGGATTTGCAAGGAGTTATAAATTTATATTATGATTCTGATAAACATCATTATCATACTATTTTAAATGTAAGCGGAGCCGCGGGTAATAATTTTTTCTGCGAATATTGTAATAAATGTTACAAATATCCCGACCAACATCAGTGTTCAAACGTATGTTCAAAGTGTTTTGTATCGCCACCATGTGTAAAAGAAAACGGTATAATTTTGAAGTGTAACGAATGCCATAGAACATTTTTCAATAATGCTTGCTACAAAAATCATCAAACAAATGGAAGCTATAAGGCCAAAAATAAAAAAATTTGCGAACTTGTTAAAATTTGTCAAGTTTGTAATAAAGTTACCCATGTTCACAGAGACAAGCATGAATGTGGAGTTAATTGGTGTAAGCTTTGTCGAGGAAAACATTCTGTTAACGAGTTATGTTACATGCGTCCTCTGTCCACGAATGACTATGTCAATGGAAGCAACTTTAAAAAATAAAGAAAACTTTGTTTGTATTCTACGATTTAGAAACACAGCAAGATACAGAATTTAGATGTCACACTACCACGCGATTACACGTTCCTAACCTCTGCGTTGTTCAGCAAACGTGTGATGATTGTTTGGAGAATAATGATTTTTCTCAAAGATGCGATACTTGTGGTATTCGAGAACATGTTTTTCAAGAAAACCCAATTAGACAATTTTTAGATATGTATATTCGCGAGAGAACAGTTTTTAACCAAATCATATGCATTGCACACAATGCTGGTGGTTTTGACGCACAATTTATGCTGAAAGAATTAGTGGAAAAATATAATCAGACATCACCCCAGGTGATTCTTAACGGACAAAATATAATTTTGTTACAATGCGGTCGAACAAAATTCATCGATAGTTTAAATTATTTCCACATGAAACTAAGCGCATTAACAGAAACTTTCGGCTTACCGCCCAGCGCGAAAAAGGGCTACTTTCCTCATCTGTTTAATACTGTAGGGAATGAAAATTATGTAGGTCCACTGCCAGATCCGCATTTTTACGCGCCTGATTCCATGTCGCATGAGGAAA
This sequence comes from Anastatus disparis, assembly GCA_017163975.1. Taxonomy (NCBI): domain Eukaryota; kingdom Metazoa; phylum Arthropoda; class Insecta; order Hymenoptera; family Eupelmidae; genus Anastatus; species Anastatus disparis. Next base: position 1,308,259 of record JAFFSR010000043.1, on the reverse strand, counting down.
GAGAGAAATTTTTCACGTGGTATAATTCCGAAACTTTGAGTGGACGCGTATTTGATTTTAAAAACGAAATCGTAGAATATTGTCGCATGGACGTTGAAATTTTAAGACGCGCATGTTTGGCCTTTAGAAAAATTTTCTTAGACGTAGGACAAATCTGTCCGTTTACGAGTGCGACTACTATCGCAAGCGCATGTTCTCTCGTTTATAGAAAGAATTTCTTACTACCCAAAACCATTGGCATTATACCTCCTGCAGGCTATCGTCGTGCTGATAAACATTCTCAGAAGTCAATTGAATGGTTATTAGCCTGTGAAAGAGAAATTGGTCGTGAAATAATTCATGCTGGTAGAACGAGAGAATTTATCTTGCCTGAAGGTTTCCTCGTAGACGGATTTTTACCTCCTGCATCGGGAAATCAGGATGAAAAGGGTATAGTTTTCGAATATGAAGGTTGTTACACGCATGGTTGTCCCCAATGTTTTAATAAAAATCGGGATACGCGCATCGCTTTTGGACGTACGTTTAACGAAGTTTATGAAAATACATTAGTAAAAATAAATAAAATTCGACAACATGGATACGAGGTTCGTTGTATATGGGAATGCGAATTCGATAAAATTAAACTTGAAAATCCGGAAATAGCTGAATACGTGCGTAATCATCCTGTAATGAGTAGAATAACGTTAAACCCACGAGAAGCATTTTTCGGCGGAAGAACAGAAAATATAATTCCGTATTATAAAATTAAAGAGGGTGAGAAAATCAAATACACGGATATATGCTCCTTGTATCCTTACGTGTGTAAACGTGGGCAATTTCCCATTGGACATCCAAAAATTTTCATAGGAAGCGAGTGTCGTGAACTAACCGGAGGAAATAATAATGATTTGCAACGTGTCGAGGGTCTGATTAAGTGTAAAGTTTTACCACCCAGAAACTTGTACTTACCTTTGTTACCCGTTAAAATGCACGGTCGTTTGTTATTTGCACTTTGTCGTTCTTGTTGCGAGGAGATGCGAGAAAGCGATTGTAATCACGAAAACATTGGCGAGCGAGAATTCACGGGTACTTGGGTAGTCGACGAATTACGTAAATCTGTCGAACTTGGGTACCGTATAACGAAAATATATATTATATGGCAATACGAAATGACACGCTTTGATGGTATTAACGGAGGACTCTTTGCAGGATACGTAAATACGTTTTTGAAAATAAAACAAGAAGCAAGTGGATGGCCTGCTTGGTGTACAAATGACGACGAAGCAAAATTGCGGTACTTGGATGAGTATGAGCGAAACGAAGGTATTCGATTGGATCGTGACAAAATAGAAAAAAATAGTGGTCTGAGAGCTGTAGCTAAACTTTGCTTAAATTCTTTTTGGGGGAAGTTTGGACAACGCAGTAATTTAAAGCAAACGGAAATCGTGAAATCACGCGAAAATCTCTTACGAACATTAACCTGTCCTGATAAAGAAGTTCTCAGTATTTTACCTGTAAACGACGATATTTTATACGTTCATTGGCAGCTTAGAGAAGAAGCTGTTGAAGCATAATCCAATACAAATGTGGTAATAGCAGCATTCACAACTGCACAAGCCAGGCTGGAATTGTACAAACATATGGAAAAGCTTGATAGGCGTACTTTGTACTGTGATACTGATTCGTGTATTTTTGTAAAAAAGGACGATTCGGGCGAATATGAGCCAGCCTTGGGAAACTTATTGGGTGATATGACGGATGAATTAAGATGTTACGCTCCTGGTACCTATATAGACACTATGATGTCTGCAGCACCAAAGTTTTACGCTTATCGTGCAATAACACCGTCAGGAAATATTTATGAATGTTGCAAAGTTAGGGGAATAACTTTAAATTTCAAAAATTCATTAAAAATAAATTTTAATAGTATTAAAACGCTCATAGACGAGGTATTCGCGAGAAAACTTAGAGAAGAGAATGAGAAAGACACGAATAAAAGCGAGATACGGTTGAATTTTAAATCTATACGACGCACACCTTATCACGAAGTCATAACAAGAGAAGAATTCAAAACCTGTAGCGTCGTTTTGAAAAAAAGACGCTATGTTTCCCTATCGCTTTCTCTTCCTTTTGGTTATAAGAGTAAATGAGAACAACGAGTAAACGATAAAAATATTGAATAAAAAAGGAAAAGTGTTTTCATGAAATCCATTATTATTATTATTTTACAAGCAATCATCAATAATTCTTAGAAGATAACAATACGCTAACACCCGCGCGGTGATAAGCTTATACACTTCTCAATTAGCTGATTGACGCGGAAAATGAGCTTATTCCCGCACACGTGTTGAATAAGCTAATAAAAACACGTGTGCCCGCGCCGCCACCGCTGCCGCCCCCCTCCACCCATCTAGGTCTCTTAATAATAATTAAAAAATAAAAAACGTAAGAGGGTGCTTAACATAAAAAACATTAAACTTTTGTCCGTCTTTGTCAGTATTCAACATGGATACACGATGGAAACATCCCTTTACATGCATAATTTCAGGGCCGACTATGTGTGGAAAAACTGTTTTTGTCAAAAGATTTCTCGCCAGTTTACCCCAAATTTGTGACGTGCATTTTGATCGTATTCTCTTTTATTACGCAGAATGGCAAGAGGCCTATCGTAGCGAGTTCAAAGTAGAAGGAAATCAACGCATCGAATTTCGAGAAGGCTTACCACAAACTAGTGATTATTCCAATGACAATGATAAAAAAAAATTGCTCATACTAGACGATCTGATGCGCGAATCATCAAACAATACGGTACTTGATTTATTTACAAAAGGTTGTCACCACAAAAATATCAGTGTTGTTTTTATTACGCAAAATATTTTTCATAGGGGGCCAAATCAGCGTTATTTATCATTGAATTCAAATTATATCGTATTGTTCAAAAATCCGAGAGATCGTGCGCAAATACAGTTTCTCGCTCGACAAGTTTACCCGGAAGACCCCAAATTCTTGCAAGAAGCCTACATTGATGCCTGTAGTCGGCCATTTAGCTATCTTTTGTTAGATTTGAAACAAGATACTCCAGATGAGTTTCGCTTTCGTACCAACATATTTCCCGATGACAAGCTGCACTATGCTTACGTGCCTAAATTTTCATCGAGATTCAGGTAAACATGACTAAATAAAAAGAAAGAAGCATCTGTAGTCAAGAAGCAGTCTTGAAATAGCGATGGCTGGGACAACATCTATGGCCCCGTTCGTAACAAAAAGAAAACAAGGAGAAAAGAAAAAAAGTTCCATAAAGTCTCGCGTCTGTTGCACACCTGGAAAGTTATATTCAAAAAAGCACGTCGCACTTTTGAATGCTCTGAGTCGCGCTAACAGTCAACAGCGTTCAGCTTTGATTCGAACAGCCGATAAAAATCTCATAAAGTGCATTTGTGAGTGTGCACTGAACGTGTTGCAAGGTGTAGTAAAATTAAAAACTCCTGAACAAAACCGCTTAAAAAAACACAGAACTATTTTAAGGAAACTAGTAAGAAGTGGAAGAAGCAGTGGTGCCAATGCGTGGAAAGCTAAAAAACGTACTATAATTCAGAGTGGTGGTTCTTTTTTACCACTTCTATTGGGCCCACTGATAAGTACAATTTTTTCAAAAATTTTGGGTAGCAAAAATTAATTTTTTTCTCAAAATAAAATAGCCATGAAACGCGCTCGAAAAATGGTCATTGTCCCCGAAACAACTCTGGAACAAATACAAAGTTTTTCGCAGCAGCAGCAGCAGCAACAACAAGGAGGAGCTGTACCTACGATTATTTCTAGGACTGATAACATGACTGAAAATGCTGAAAAAACCATACAAACACCTGCTGATAATTTAACACGGCTTGATTTGGAAATGTACAAAATTCTTCATTCTAAAAGTTTTAGCAGTGAACGGGAAAAATGTAAAAATTATTTGCAAGTTTTGAGACGCTATTTATTTTTCAAAGATAACGAACGTGTGGATGGTGGTGACATTGGTCGAGATATTGACGAAATCGAAGCTACACTGGCACCATTAACAGAAGAAAAAATACTCGATAATGTACCTAAAATTTATGCTAGAAAAGCACGACTTTTACTAAAACATTGGCGCACTCTTGAGCCCGATCGATTAAAATGGGATAGTACTGGAAGCGTTATCGTAGATGGCAAACTTATACCACGTTCTAACATAGCAGAATTACTTAACGATGTTTTACAAAAGAAAAAGAAAAAAATAGAGGAGGATGATGAAGCACCTATTGGTAGATTTGAATTTGCAAAGTTTATTGGAAGTTCAGAAACCCCTAATAATTTGATTGGAAATACGGAAATTCTAAAAATTGCCAAAAGACTAACGTCTCCTTTAAATACTGCGAAACGGAAAACCTCGTCACCAGTATTTACACCACCCGTAACGAGACATGGTGCTAAGCAAAAATGGTTAAAAGCAAAAATCTGAAGAAAATGTCTTTGGAAAAACAGTATTACGAGCCTTCGCACGAAGCAGGTTATGCTGGAGCTCGAAATTTAATACGCGTAAATATAAAAGGTAAATCATTGATAAACAGGAAAAAAGAGCAAAAACGAATACACGAGTGGTTGAGTAATCAAGATGCTTACACGCTTCACCGCCCTATACGAAAAAAATTTACTAGATTACACTATAACGTAACTAACGTAGATGACGTTTGGGAGGCAGATTTGTGTCAGTTAACGAGTCTAAAAAAAGAAAATGATGGTTATTCGTACTTACTAGTGGTGATCGACGTGCTCAGTAAGTATGCATGGGTAGAACCACTGCGGGATAAAACAGCACACGTTGTGTCGGCTGCATTCGAAAAGATTCTTAAGCGGTCCAATGGTCGTACACCTGTTTACTTACAAACTGACAAAGGTAAAGAATTTGTTGGTGCAGATTTGCAAAATACTCTTAAAAAATATGACATACAGTTTAGAGTGGCAAGGAACCCTGACATTAAGGCGGCAGTAGTAGAACGTCTCAATCGAACTCTCAAAGAACGTGTTTGGAGATATTTCACTCATCGCACAAAAGATAGTTTATGCATACAACAATACAGTACATTCAAGTATAAAAATGAAACCTTCAGAGGTTAATTTGTATAACGCTGCTGAGGCACGAGTGAATCTACAGAGGCGCGCTCTTCAGCAAAGAAAAAATCAAAGGCAAATAAAAGACCGTAAATACGAGGTTGATGACTACGTGAGGATCAGTCGCTCTAAGGGAACCTTTGCGAAAGGATTCGAGAAGAATTATAGCGAGGAAGTATTTAAAGTCAAACGCTTTTCTACCAGGCAAAATCTTTATACCTACGAGCTACAAGATTTACAAGGAGAGGACATTGACGGATTTTTTTATACAGAAGAATTGGCTCCTGTAGGATCACAATGACTGCTGGAAGATCAACATTTCAAGATTGAACGCGTTCTTCGGACCAAAGGAAGTGGAAATAAAAAACAGTTATTTGTAAAGTGGGAAGGATATCCAGATAAATTTAATTCTTGGATAAAAGCATCAAACGTTGAAAGAATTTGAAAATAATGGATAATCTAGATGATTTTTATTTAGTATTACCGAGTAACAGTAGTATGCGTTATTTTCCTGACAATACGACTACTTGTTTTACCACTTATCTATCCCGTGAAATTAGATTAATCGGTAACTGGCAGGTCGGTCTAGCTGAAATACACGTACCCTGTACTATCATGCATATTCAAGAACCTGAAGCTTATTATACTTTTAAATTAGGAAGCGCTAAACCCAAAGTTTCGAAAAATAACGGGTTTTGTAATTTTCCTCACGGCGTATACAGTAGCATCGAACAGCTTGCAGAAGAAATAAATAAAGTACACGAGGTGCGTGAACATCAGAAGCTTGAACCGACTGAGTTTCAGAAAGGTTATTACATCTTAAAAAGGATTTGCGATTGCGAAGAGCCGTACTACACGACTTTCAACGAAAAAATTCGTCGAATTTTTGGCTTTGAAGATATTGTCCACAGGGAAACAGGAACTTTTGTCACTTCCAACTCAGGAACAAGTATAAATGTGGGCAATAGACCGGCTAGTTTAGCACGGGCTATACCCGATCAGCTTTACGTTTACACAGACATATGCGAACCTTATGCAGTCGGTGATACGGAAACGGCACTTTTACGCATTGTAGCCCTGGAAAATTCAAAGTACAAATTCGGATCAACCGTTGTCAAACAGTTTGCACCGATTCAATACATACCTCTACTACATCATACTTTTCGAAATATTGTTATCGATATAAGAGATCAACATGGGCGCAAAATACCATTTGAGTATGGAACGCTGACGGTTACGCTTCATTTCAAGCGTAGTCGTTAATTGCATAGCGATATGAGTTATTATATTCATTACTACGACGAGCAGGCTGGTGGTGGAAGCGGTATTAAAAACGTTTACTCTGGTTCAACGTTTCAAAGAGGCTCTGGAATTGGTAGCTTTCTTGGAGGATTATTTAGAAAAATTGTGCCATATCTTGCCAGCGGGGCCAAAGCAGTAGGCAAAGAAGCCGTTCGAACAGGCTTGAACGTGCTAGACGACGTGTCGAATAAGAGAGCGAATTTTAAAGAGTCTCTCAACACGCGTGTTCGAGAGTCGGGTCGAAATTTAAAAAGAAAAGCTGCTAATAAAATTTCCGATATTATGAAAGGTAGTGGATATAAAGCTGTTACTGCTAAGCGCAAACGACAGTCAACGCGAGCTCGTGTTCCCGCACACAACGCATCGAGCAAGAAAAGAAAGACAAAGAGAAAGACGAATAAGCGTGGTATAGGCAAGAAAAAGAAAACATCAAGGCGAAAGAAGAAAGTATTGAGAAGCGTATCCGACATTTTTGGACCTAAATAAATCATTTTAAAAAATGGCTTTCCTACACGCGTGCAGTGGTGAAGGTATGAAGAGCGAACTAGATATTTTTACTCTTCCTCCGACGCAAACATCGATTGAAAGCAGTTCTTTTCTCCACTACAAACCCGTATCATCTCTCAGTAATGAAAGCGATTCACCTTTAGAATTTCTGGTTCCTAGTTCGACCGAGCATTACATCGATCTAGCGCATACAATGTTACAAGTCAGCGTGGAAATCACACCCGTGGGAACCGACGCCGAGAATGCAAAAGTTGCTCCTATTAACAATTTTTTACATTCGTTGTTCGAGCAAACGGACATCTTTTTCAATTCAAAGCTAGTCTCACCCCCAAACAACGCTTATCCTTACAGAGCTTACATTGAAACGCTCTTAAATTACGCTTCCCCTGCCATAACATCACACCTAACCTCCGCACTTTGGTATGCGGACACAGCAGGATGTATGGATGCTTCACCAGCAATTGCTTCTGGAACAGTTGGGGCCAATATCGGTTCTCGGAATCGCCAATACTTTACAGCTGGTGGTAAAGTTGTCGATATGATTGGCCACCTCCATTGCGATGTATTTAATCAAGGTAAATTTTTGGTAAACGGTGTTGAAATGCGAGTGAGGCTCGTTCGTAGCAAAGACGCGTTTTGTTTGATGGATTTCACCGATGACGGAAAATTTTCAGTACGCATCAGAGAAGCGACGCTAATCGTCCGTCGAGCTAAAATAAGTCCAGCCGTACTATTGGGTCATGCTGATGCTTTGGCCAAAACTACTGCAAAATATCCAATAACAAGGGTGGAAGTCAAATCATTCACTCTACATAGCGGAATTTTAGGAGATACTCTTGATAATGTTATATTGGGCCAGTTGCCAAAAAGAATCATCATAGGTTTTGTGAGTAACCGAGCCTTCAACGGCAATCGACAATTGAATCCTTTCAACTTTCAACATTATTCCATCAATTTTCTCTCTCTTTACGTCGATGGAGTACAAATACCAAGCAAACCCCTACAGCCAAAATACACTGGGAATAATAAACTCTATGTAGACGCTTATCACACGCTATTCTCCGGTACTGGTATACATTTTCTCAACGAGGGTATCGATGTCAGCCGAACGTCTTATCCAGAAGGTTACTGTCTCTTTGCATTCGACTTGACGCCTGATTTGTCGGCTCATTTTTTATCACATTGGAATCTCGTGCGGTCGGGTGCTCTGCGCATTGAAGTTCGCTTCGAGCAGGCTCTTAGGGAAACAATCAATTGCATCGTTCATGCAGAATTTGATAACGTGCTAGAAATCGATTCAAACAGACAAATTATTACGGATTTTAATGCTTAAGGTGGAGGGGGAACATGGTGGGAGAAATATTATAAGACCATTTGCTTCATACCCCACTGCTTTAGTTGCTTCTCACTCTCAGCCGTAGCACACACGCATTCGCGTTCTCGCCAAAATGGATTACGTAATAGATATTCAAGGCTTAAGAGATAAAGATAATAAATTTTTACCCAAGGAAGTGGCAGTAGTTTCTCTACAAGAACAAGTTATTGGTCATTGGATAATTGCGCCACCTTACGAATTCGATAATTTGCCAGAAGATATAAAAACCAGTAACGATTACGTGTCGTCACGTCTCCACGGTTTACAATGGTTCGATGGGGATGTTATTCTACGAAAATTACGCTACCATTTTTATAATATAGCGAGAAACGCTACAAGAATTTATGTAAGAGGTGGTGAAAAGGCTCGCTATATCGAATCTATTATGGCCCGTAACGTTATAAACATAGAAGATTACACTACAACGGGTTTCACCGACTTACAAAGACAATTCTCTTCTCAGAAAGTATGCTGCTTTCACGCCTGCCAAGAAAGCCTCTATAAAAGGGAGTATTGTGCCATGCAGAGATCACATCTATTGAGAGAGTGGCTTCATTCACTACTCCCTCAAGAATCTCAACAAAATTTGTCTAAAAAGAGTAGCGAACTCTTCTACGACTCTCTTCAAAAAAGTTGCCTACAAGAAAAATAGCGTTGTGAGATTCGGGTCAAGCGTCGCTTTTACAGGGGTCGATGAGGTAGACGACGACGACGACGACGACGATGATAAAACCATAGAATACGCAAGTAGTGATGAGGGTTGTAATTTAACACAAGAAAATAATACAAATGAATACCACCCAAATAAAGAGAGCCCTAGAAGGGTTGAAAGCCAAAACAATTGGCGTATACGCAGCAGATCGAATTCCGAATGTAATGATAACACCAGTCGCGGTAGTGTGTAATACCGATGATCATACAAGACCTGGTACACATTGGGTGGCCATGTTCATCGATAAAAATGGATACGGAACATATTTTGACAGTTACGGTTTCCCACCCATCTCAAAATATCATCTGGAACGACTCAGAAGAAACTGTAAAATTTTTCGATGGAATACCAAGAAACTGCAGAGCATCGATTCAACGTGTTGTGGTCAATATACTATTATGTTTTTATATCATATGTGTCGCGGTGTTAGTTTGCGAACGTTTTGTAGCATCTTTTCAAATAACACGAAAAAAAATGATCGAATAGCTGAAAATTTTTATAAAAGAATTTCAAATAAAATTAGACATAGAAGATGTAAGCGCGCGGGTACATTCGGCAGAGAACGTTCTCAAGGTTCAGGCCATTGTAATCAAACATGTACTTCTAGGTTAAGATATTCATAATATATATAATTTTACTTTAAATATTATAATCAAATGTGTGTTTTAGATTTAAGTATAATCAATGTTAATTTTGGAATTTATATTTGAATAAATATACTATTGAGTGCACAAATAAAATATTTCTAACATTTTTTCCCTTAATTTTCCCCTCCCCTCCCTCCTATCCGTGAATGAAGAAACACCTGCCCTGCTGACTAGCTGTCTCTACGTTTTCCTCAGCACACCTGGTCTACTGATACCATCCCCCACCCCATCCTTCGTATCTACCCTAAATAAACACCTGCCCTGTTGCTTCTAATTTATTAAAAACGTATTTATCCCCTCTACATACTATTTTGTCCAATGCGTGGTAGAGAAATATTCTTTCCAAGTTTTAGTAAGAGTTTAGCTTCAGTACGATCAAGACATAAAAAATGGCTCGTTGTGAATTACGTGAGTCGGGAAAACCCGAATTACCAAACCTTTTATTATCTACTACCTACGCGCTCAATAAGTCTAACTCGAAAAGAATTTGTATCGGTCTTGAATATAGTGGTGGATATTATCATGAAGTGATTAAACTAGTTTCTTCAGGTGGCTCGCACAAAAGTGTCTCTCTTGATCGCCATAGCTGGGATATTCTGAAAGATCAATTTGACGCCATAACAGCTTATTTTTAAAATTCTTATTCTTTTTATCAAGATTTTGGAAGACCAACTAAACTCATTCTTTCCAATCATGATTTGAGTTTCACCACATCGTACGGCACCAAATCTATCACCATCGAAAGACCACAACCGAACGAGATACCCGAGGAAGAAGATACTCCTGGACAATCACTTTGCAAAAAGAGAAAAACTTTTAATCATCCACCAGGTATAGTCATGCAACACCAAACATTTGAAGGTCTTCGTCAGCAAAGTGTCTTGGTAGATCTTCTTCTCAACGATTTAAGCGAGCGCGTCGGTAAAGTCAACCGTACTACCGATCATATTCTAGACTTTTTAAAAAATAAACTTGGACAAGAAGGACTGGACAATGCAAAAGTAATTCTTAATGACTTAAAATCATTCAAACAATACTATTCTATTCTTAATAACGAATTAGAAGGTTATGTCATGGAAAATATGGTAGACGATACTGATCATTATAAAAGTTTATATTTAAAATTTGTTTTACATGAAATTCTCGCATTTAGTTTACCTATGATTGCAAAAGATTTACGAGATATAATGATTCCTGAATAAAAAATGTGTGTTTATATCAATTAATTACTTTAATCATATAATTAACTTCGTTTGTTATTATGTATAATTAACCTATGATTGTAAAACGATTTATCATATAAAATGATTCATGTATAAAAATGTGTGTTAATATCAATAAATAACTTTAATGCTATATTTGACTTCATTTCTTTCTTTCTTTCTTTCTTTCTATAAATATAATCACCTTTTTCAATTACCCATCATTTATTTTATGACAGTCGGTCGAAACAGACATATGACAATGCGCAGGTAAGATTGCTTCATTACGTTCTACAGACAACGGAATAAAGAGAGAACGATGCAAAGAATATTATAAGAAAGAAACGGAAAAATTAGAATATTTTCAAAGATATAATAAAAAAAAAATACTCTTGAAAATATTAATTTAAATAACAACTTTTTACAATAAATACTTTTTCACGCATAGTCTCTTGTCATATTTGTCTAACGTATAATTATTACGATGGGTCAAAACAGTTCCACCAACGGAAAAACACCTTTACTACAAGGTGGGGAAAAGAAAAAGAAGGAAAATCAATCATCGTCCAGCTGGAAACAATATTCTGAAAAATTTTCAACCAATACTTACTCTATTCCTGAAAAAAAAGGATATAAAAAATTTTAAATTAAAAAATATTTATATATTTCACACACGGTCCTTTTCAGGACCAACAAATATATTAATCGTAGGAAATAATCGATAAATAAAATTGATAAACAAGATTGATAAATAAAATTAATAAATAAAATAGTACTCCATAACAGCCCCAGACTGGGGGAAGGGGAAATGTCATACATTACCACCACATGTACGCTATAACAACCCCAGACATGGAGGGGGAGACAGGAGGGGAGGGGGGATGGGGAGGTATAGCGAGACGAGGGGAGGGGGTGTCTCGCTATACCGCCCCATATACTACTTATATTTATCAACTGTTGAAAATCGTTACACAATTTATTGGGTTTTACGTTAACAGGTATTAATTATATTGAAGTTTTTCGCTCCTAACGTCGCTTAGTTGAATTTTCTTTTATTGTATTATTATGTATAAATGACTAATTTTAAGTAAATAAGAATTAATTAATTGAATTTTGAGTACTGAATAAAATTGAAAATAATTTGATGAAACATAATATAAAAATATATGTACACATGTGCTTAAAGTAAAAAGCGTATAATTTATTTCAAGTGACTATTTCTCACTCTACTTCCATTAGAAAAACAAAGATAGTACGATATTTGATGTAAATAAACTGAGAATTGGGTACTGAGTTACAACTATAATTTCCAGATCTCAATATATGACCATGAATTTGAATTATGAAATTAATTTATAAGTGAAACATGCTTAAAAGAAATTCGTGTTGATTTCTAATAAAAATATCTTCACAAATGTATTTTATGTATATGAAATACGAAATTTAAATAGAAAAATCATAAGATTAAAATACAACATTTTAGTTAATTTTAAATTCGAATATTTCGGAATAAAAAAATAACTATTTGCAATTACTTAACAATCCTTTTTGCATCTAATATAAAAATTTAATGAGATACAAATATTACAAAGTGTATATGTATCACAAGTAAGGTTTGCATTTCATAAATATTATAATTTTTAGAAAATTCTTGATATTAATAGATTATGAATTTGGAAAATTTAATATTTTTTTATTGATGACAAGTAATTTTTCAAAAATAGTTAAAATAATACTGTAAATGTCAATCAACATTTTCATCAAAATAAATTTCGACGCTATAATTATTAAAATAAACATTTTTATTTAACTACAATCTATTGTAATAATTATTATTTTAATATATATACATATATATTAAAAAAATAATAATTTTATTTGATGAACAGTTATATAAATATTTTATATTTATAATTGTATAACTAAATTTATTAAATTAAAATTGTATTTAGTTATCATTCAGAGAATGAGGTATTTAAATTAGTTTTCATGGAAATATAATATTTAAAAAGTTACTTGTTAACAATTTTTTATAAATAACATACATTTAACCTTAATTACATTTTCATTTGTACACGTGTTTATATTTAAATAAATTGTGATTTATATAAAAATTGTTAGCAATTCATTTCATTGAAGCAACAATATTTTTAATAAGAGAAACATTAATTTTTAAAAAATATCAAATCACCTCATTTGAAAAATTCTAATTACATGATATAAAAATATTTTTTTTAATATCGTTTGAACATAAATTTTATGAAATACAATTTAAAAAAATTATTCACTAGATATTAAATTTTTTAAATAGTCAATTATAAAGATAGGACAATATATAAAATATGAATAAATGTTTCTGATTATGTCTATAATTATACATTTATTATGAATGCGGAAAAAAATAATATTCTGTAATATCACTCTATAATTTGTATTAAATATGATACAAATCATTGGAAGTACAATTATTTCATTGCGTTAAATTTGTTGTCAAAGTTTGATTATATTTTACTATAAAAAGATGAAAAAATTAACTGTCTTCTTATTCTATTGTTTAATTTCCATAAAAGGAATGTATTAATTTGTAGTATGTCTCGTGATGATTATTTATTTGAATTTTTAAATTATTCCAATCATTAGTTTTCAAGATATTTAAATTTCTGATTCCAAATGGAAAAATTTTAGTAAATAATATTGGAACCCAAACTTCTCAAGAAGTAATGAATAGATTTATGTAAAAATTTAACTGAATAATCTTCGTGATACATACTGTATGTTAATGCATCTATTTATTCAAAATTTTAAAATACAATGGAAACATAATCAATATTTATGGGTGGAAGTGTGCTGTCCATTTTACATCTCCTTAAATAATTTATATTTATAAAATTCACATAATATCATATAAAAACTAATAAAATGAGAATCATATATTCAATATAATTGACAACTATGAATAAAAAGTTTAAAATATTAAGTGATAACTTATAAATAGTTATATTATTTTATTGAATACATTTCCAACCTAAATAATTAACTTCATGTTAAAACTAAATTTAATTAGCATTCAATACCACAAGTTATTTAAAAAATTTACTATTATTTAAAATTATTAAAAAATTATTTATTAAAAGTATTCTCATATCAAAATTTCAAAATTATACCAATTTAATTTTTTATTCTTTACATTAGAGAATTAGTTTTGATGTTAAAATTTTTTTGTTAAATGAAACATATATATATATATATATATATATATATATATATTATATATATATTTATATATATTATCTTATAGTAAAATATTTTATCACCTTGTATGAAAATTATTTTGTAAAAGTAGAATAATGCTGTGAATAAACAAATGATTATAAGAAAATATTGAAAACTGTAAATAACAATAAAAAAGCGTTAGGCTAGAAACAAATAATGGTTTTCACATAGTATGGAAGATTTCACTGAAATATTTCGAATTATTCTACTGGAATATTTCAATGGAACCTTTCATGCAGATTATTGAAAGTCTTCACAGAATATTTCAGAATATTCCACTGGAATCTTCCATTGAAAGCTTCCAGGAATATTTCAGGAATATTTTAAAGGAATGTTTGAAAACTTTTTCGAAATATTCCATGTAATATTCACGAAAGATTTCTGAAATATTGCATAAAATATTCCATGTAATGTTTATGAATATTCCAGTAAAATATTTCATAAAAGATTTCAGAAAGATTCCATAAATATTTCGCTGGAAAATTCCGATAAACTTTAAAATCGTACAGCGGATAATTACATAAATCTTTCAGAACTGGTCAACTAAATATTCCACAGAAAGATTTAAGTAATCTTCCAGTGGAATATTTCATGAAAGATTTCAGAAAGATTCCATAAATATTTCACTGGAAGATTTCAAAAAACTTTAAAATCGTACAGCGAAATATTAGATAAATCTTCTATAAATATTCCACGAAACATTTCACAGGAAGATTAAAGTAATCTTCCGATGAAATATTTCATGAAAGATTTCAGGAAGATTCCGATCAACATTAAAATCGTACAGCGGAATATTACATAAATCTCCCATAAATATTCCACGAAATGTTCCACAGAAATATTCAAGTAACCTTCCAGTGGAATATTTTATGAAAGATTTCAGAAAGATTCCATAAACATTTCACTGGAAGATTCCAAAAAACTTTCAAATTGTACAGTGGAATATAACATAAATCTTCCATAAATAGTCAACGAATTATTCCACAAAAAGATTTAAGTAAGATTCCAGTGGAATATTTCATTAAAGATTTCAGAAAGATTCCAAAAACATTTGACTGGAAGATTCCTAAAAACTTTTAAATCGTACAGCGAAATATTACATAAATTTTCCGTAAATATTCCACGAAATATTTTACGCAAAGATTACAGTAATCTTCCAGTAGAATATTGCTTAAAAGATTCTAGAATGATTCCATGAAGTTTTCGTTGGAAGATTGCGCGGATTACGGGAGGTTTTCAGTGACGCCGATAAGGGGATGTTTGTTAAGAAGGGGCCGAACTATCTGTCTTTGTCTAATAGCGTTTTTCATCATTTATGTAAACACTATCCGGTATAACAAGAAAAAAATAGCAGCCCCCGCTAGATATTAGTATAATTAGTAAATTTTGTAATAACAACCAAATTTTTTACCGCATAGTTTTTGACTAATTAGAGACCTACTAGCAATCTAGAATATAACCTATCTTTTTTTGGTAGGTCTCTAATCATTCAAAAACTACGCAGTGAAAAAATTCGGTTGTTATTATAAAATTTACTTATTATACTAATATCTAGCGGGGGCTGCTATTTTTTTCTTGTTATACCGGATAGTGTTTACATAAATGATGAAAAATGCTATTAGACAAAGACAGATAGTTCGGCCCCTTCTTAAATGGGAGTTTTATCCCCAAGCGGTTAAAAGATACCTCACTTACTATAAACGCGAAAGGGTATCAGCACTTTGATGTGCACAGTCGAAGCGAATATTTAAATGCGATTTTATAACTAAATGTTTGTGTATGCGTATATGTATTGATGTATAAGTGTAATGTGTTATTATATAATATATATACCATCCCCTCACAGCATTTCACATTTTGCAAGAATCTTCCAGGAACATTTCATGAAAGATGAGAGATTACCCAAACCTTCCATCTTTATATTCTTTAAATCTCTCAAGAGTATTCCATGGTTTATTTCAATGTAGAAAGAATCAAGGACATACGAATATTATAGGAATATTTCACGGAAGATTCCTGAAATATTCCAAATCTTCCGTGCCAATATTCTGCGAATCTTCCATAAATATTCCACGGAATATTTTACGATAGATTTCTAAAACCTTCCAGAAATATTTCATGGAATATTTCATGAAAAATTCCTTAAATCTTTTGTGCATATTCCATGAAAGATTCTTTAGATCTTTCGTTTATATTCCATAAAAGGTTCATAAAATGTTTTAAATCTACCGTTTTCATATTCCGGAAATTTTCAATGAATGTTCCAACGGAATATTTCATAAAATATTCCTGCATGATTCCTGAAATATTTCAATAAAACATCTGAGATGTCCTAGATCTTCCAATGAAATATTCTTAGAATCTTCCAGCAATATTCCATGGAATATTCCAATGTAGGAAGAATCAAGGACATACGAATATTACAGGAATATTTCATGAAAGATTCCTAAAATATTTCAAATCTTCGCTGCCAATGTTCCAGGAAGATTCCATAAATATTTTATGCTGTGTGGGTTGTTTATTATCATTTATACATTATTTAAATGTAGATACTGCGAATAACCATAAACAATTGTAAATAAATTAAAGAATACAATTATCAAAAATAATTCAAAATAATTTTGATTTTAGTTCTTTTTACAACAAACTTTTTTTAATATTATAAATATATATAGATATATATATATATATATAGATATATATATATATATATATATATATATATATATATATATATATATATATATATATGGAACATTTCAAACCAACTGGAATAGCAGAAAAATAAAAATCTCTGAAACTCTGGGAATATATCCTGCCTGTTACCTAAAATGTGTAAAAAAATTTTCAAGGATTTAGATTGGGAGGATCAAGAGCCATAGATTCTTGAAATTTGGAAATTTTTCAAAATTTTTGGAAATGTCCCAACTTGATCATTTTTTTTCCTGAAAATCCTAATATTTTAGAGAGAAATTCATGAAAATACTTCTTGTTTTTAATGAAAAGCAGAGTTAGCATGATTCTTCACAGACCTGAATTTTGAAGTTTTCTATTGGTTCTTATATGTATTACATGGTAATTGAAATTACTCATTCAGCCCATTTGAGAAATTTCTTTTCGCGGGCTTATTTTCCTCTAATTCACGTGAACTTTGAAATGAATTTTTGATCATGTAAGTCAGAGCCATCAATAAGGAGTTAAAACAGTTTAAAATATATATTATCATGTATGATTAATTTTTATATTGAAAATAAATTAGACATGAAAATATATATTTTAAACTGTTATAACTTCTTATTGGTGGTTCTTTCTTACACAGTCAAAAATTTATTTTTAAGTTGATAAAAAATAGAAGGAAATAAGCCCTCGAAAAGCAATTTATGAAGTAGCAGACAATGAGTAATTTCAATTACCATGTAATACATGTAAGAACCAATAGAAAACTTTAAAATTTAGCTCGATAAAAAATAATGCTAACTCTCCTCTTTATCTAGAACAAGAAGAATTCTTATGAATTTCTCTCTAAAACATCAAGATTTTCAGAAAAAAAATCATAAAGTTGGTACTTTTCCAAAAATTTTGAAAATTTCCAAATTTTAAGGATCTATGGCTCTTGATCCTTCAAATCTAAATCCTTGAATATTTTTAACACATTTTGAGTAACAGACAGAATATATTCTCAGAGTTTCAGCGATTTTTATTTTTTTGCTCTTCCAGTTGGTGTAAAATGTCCCATATTTATATATATATATATATATATATATATATATGGGTCAATCCACGTCAAACGGATAATGGCTCTGTCCAAAATTGTAAATCACTAAAAAAGTCGTGCATGGGCTCAAAATTTTCGTCTTACACTTTACTTTCTTTTGCAATGTGGCGATTTTGAAAAATCCAAAATGGCGGCCTTAATATGGCGACTCAAACCTAGAAATTTCATAAAAAATTTTCAAAAATTAATCTCAATTCATTCAAATCTGATTCCACATATCTTTTATATCAGAAATCAATTTAGCGTTCGATTTTATATGAGAATATAGTATTGCACTCAAGGTAAAAAAATTTTACAATATCATCTGAAGGTCATATCGCGATACAATAGTTATTTCTCGAATTAATCATTGTTAAACGTTGATTAGTAAGAAAATGAAGACACTGATAGGTAACTCGAGTCACTGAATCCAAATCTGATATCCGCTTAACCCTATTAGTCTCCATCAAGGTCATTTAAAGGTCAAATTTGATAAGATTAAGACACCTATAAGTTTTACGTGATGCTGGATCCGAATCCGAGACCTGTTGGAGTGTCAAACGACGTAATTACAGAAAAATTCTTTCCAAACTGTGGTTTCTTGGAGGACAAAAATTTTCTTTTAGTCTTTAGTATCAATATTTGATTAATTTTTACGTAATTACGTCGTTTGACACTCCAACGGACCCCGGTTTCGGATTCAGCGACACGTAAAACTTGAAGGTGTCCTAATGTTATCAAATAATAAAAGATATTCGCGATTTGACCTTCAAATGCCTTTCATACAGATCTTGTAGGGTTAAGCAGACATCAGATTCAAATTCAGTAACTCGAGTTATCTATCAGTATCTTCATTTTCTCACTAATGAACATTGATTAATGAGTAATTTGAGAAATAACTATTATTTCCCGATATGACCTTCCGATGACATTGTAAATTTTTTTTCACCTTGAGTGCAATACTGTATTCCTATGTAAAATTGAACGCTAAATTGATTTCTGATGGAAAAAAATATGTAGGATCTGATTTGAATAAATTAAAATCAATTTTTGAAAATTTTTTATTATATCTCTAGGTTTGAGCCGCTATTTTGGATTTTTTAAAATCACTACATTGCAAAAGAAAGTAGAGTGTAAGACGAAAATTTTGAGCTAATATACGATTTTTTTGGTGATCTACAATTTTGGACAGAGCCATTATCCGTTTGACGTGGATTGATCCATATATATATTTATATATATATATATATATATATATATATATATATATATATATATATATAATTGCCGAAAATAATCATTTTTTATCATAATATTATTTTTACAAATTTCATTATTATTTATTTATCATATAACAATTAATTCATAGAATTATTCATAATTTCTTTAATTTTTCAGCTTTTAAAGTAAAAAGGCAGTAAATTAAATCAGTTAATATAAAAGCAATTCTTTTGTGAATATCTTTGGAAAAAGTTCATTAAAAATAAATGAAAATTCTTAAGAGAATTTTCTTTTTCAATAATGGTTTTGACTGAGGAAGATAAATTGATTGTTAAAAGACAGGGATTGTTTAGTGGAATTGCTTTAATGTTAACTGATATTCATATATTAGAATTTAATAACATTTCAAACCAGTGCACCTCATTCGACATGCAACTGACTTCACTAATTCAGAGACCACAATATGTTCATTCAGTACTGATTGATGGAGAATTTATACAGTTATTATTTATCGAAAATTTAGAAAAGAGTCACCGGATTCGTGTGTATTATAATAATAAGGTAATTCATATATATAGACAATTTGAATCTTATATATTTACAAGATGAGTATAAGATTTATATAAACAGATTATTTTCAAACAAATCAGAACTAAGCACAGCACAAACAAATAATTATGATTGTAGCGTTTTTGCAATGGTTTTTGCTGTTGCAGTACTTTATAATTTAGGTCCATGTTGTTTAAGATATAATGTTTCTCAAATGCGATTACGTTTATAAAGAATTTTTAAAACGCAAAAAATAAAAATGTTTCCAGTTTTACAAAATTATAATAATGCAAAAATTAATTACGATAATCCACCGGATATGATAATAAGGAGTTTTTGTCATGAGCAAGGTCTTAATCAAATACCATTTAATTTAGATTTCGCTGAGCTTGAAATATTATAAAAAAAACTCACAAATGCATTTATTGCCAGAACAAAAAAAGATCATGGAAACGTATCATAAACAAAAGAATTTGAATCATGAAACAATTTTGATGGAAATTGACAATGACATTTCAGATAGAAATTTTTAAAAACCAGATAATGATATAATGGGAATCGATGACATCCACTTGAATTATAACGATAATAAAATTGGGGCAGTTGAGATTAAATTAAATGAAGAAAAAAAAGAATCAAAAGAAATAGTTGAAAAAGAAACTTTATTTGTAACAAAACTCAAGAGCTTGACGAAGCGGCCCCCTTCTATTAATATTTCCAATCCTAACTTATGAATAAACGATGCGTTCAATCAAGTTTTTTTGCTACAAAGTAAAAATTTGTAAGATTATACTCCAGTGCGGACAACTCAAGAAATCCACCAAAATATTAGACGTATAAAGTTATAATAAAAACTTTCAATGTATCGTATTTTAAAGTTAGGTCTATCAAGTTTGATATCTAATTTCCAATCCAAGATCATAAAAAATAACAAATCTAAATGATTTTTTATTTTGACAAAAATCATTGTAGTAATATAGCTTTAGTACGGACAAGTCATTATATTTGTTTAATTTATTAATTTAAAAAGATACTGATATAACAAAAAAAGCAAAACTCAAGTGATGCAGCTCCGACATCCCGTTAATAGGTAAATGGTAACAGGAGAATCACATAAATATAATAAAATTTCAGAAAAAGACATTATTATGGAAATGCGAGAAACAAAAAAGTAATGATAAATTAGAACTAAGACGTGTTCAAGAAACTTTACGTAAGAAAAAAGCTTATATGAAAATGAAAAAAGGACAACCAAATAAATATAAACAGAAATTAGAAAATACTTACATAACAAAATGGCAATTCAAGGAAACAATGGGTACTGATAAATTTGAACAAATACGTGCGAATGAGGTTTTACGTAAGAAAGAAGCTTATATAAAAATTAAAGAAAAAAAAACCAAAAAAATATGAAGAAAAATTAGAAAATGTTAAGTGTAAACGATTAAAAATTGAAGATAATAATTATAATGAAAATTAGAATAATAATAATCATAATAACAATCATAATATTGTATTAAACGAAGTTATTGATAAAACAATAAAGGGCAAAGTAGAAAAAAAATTAAAGAAATTAAATGAAAAAATATCAACTGAAAAAATTAATTTGAAACTGATTGGTTGTATGGGAAATATATATTTCGATGAAAATCTCATATCTGAAAATTACATTGGTTCCATGACGAATACATGTGTTTATTGTGATGCGCAACATTTTGCTTTTTAACATGCTAAAAGTAACGATTTCTCCAATTGTTGTCATAAAGGTAAAGTAGAATCGTTAGAAAATCCACCTTACCCTAAACGATTAATGTTTTGAGCAACTGAATTTACGGAAGAAAGTATTGATTTTCGACGAAATGTTAGGTTGTACGATAATGCTATAGCATTCGCAAGTTTTGATCCCAATTTTGATACATTGCCGAGTAAAGGACCACAAGTTATTAGAATATGTGGACAAATTTACCATAATGTATATGCGTTACATCCTCATAAAGATGAAGCACTTAAATATGGACAATTATATATTTTAGATAATGAAATGGCAACGATTGAACGACATAAGTTCAATACAAACTTAACATTATTAAAACATTCAGATGACTTAATGAGAGATATTAACCCTCATGTTAAAACCTATAAAATGATGCATGAAGCAGGAGAAGAAGAATTATAACGATGTGCAAAAATCAATTGTCTTCTGAAAACTGTTACTATGCCTATTGTCCGCAATAATAATTTCGATAGAAAATAGATATAATCCACCTACCTGTAATAATGTAGCAATAGTATACGTTGGAGAAGACGATATGCCTCCTATTGAACGTGATATTGTCATTTACCCTAAGTCTGATAAACCAATTAGTATACTAAAAATTAGCAAACACACAGATCCTATGACATATTCGCTTATTCATCCTAATAGTGGTTTTGGATGGATGTCAAATATGAAAAATAAATTTGGAAAATCTAATATTAAAAATTTGCAATTTCATAATTATAGATTTAGTGTTAGAAATGAATTTAATTTATTTCTTAATTTAGGAAAATTATCTCAACAGTTTATTGTTGATGCGTTTGTAAAAGTTGAAACCTCCAGATTATATTTTATACGAAAAAACCAAAACGTATTAAGAAGTGATTGTTACAAAGGTGTTATGGACTATTTACATAACAAAAAAGAATTGGATTATTCAAAAATTGGAAAAATGGTAATATTACTAACAAACTTTACAGAAAGTCCACGATTTTTAAAACAAAATTACATTGATTCAATAACACTTGTAAATTATCATGGTAAACCTGACCTTTTTGTAACTATGACCTGTGACCCACATTGGAAAGAAATAACTGAAAACTTGGAAATATATAAAAATGCAATAGATAGACCAGATATTATAACAAAAGTATTTTATCAAAAAGTAGAAGAATTCAAAAATTTAGTAATAAAAAGGGAATATTAGGAAAATGTATTGCATATAGTTATGTAATTGAATTTCAAAAACGAGGATTACCACATATGCATATGTTGTTATTCTTAGATAAAAATGATAAATTTGACATTCCTGAAAAAGTTGATGAAATAATAAGTGCAGAAATCCCAAAAAGAGATATTTATCCAAAATTATATAGTATTGTTGAACAATTTATGATACTCGGTCCCTGTGGTATGCAAAATATAAATTGTCCGTGTATGGATAAAAATACGAAACAATGTACAAAAAATTTTCCAAAAAAATTTAATAATACAACAACATTTAAATCAAATAGGTATTATAAAGAGATATTATAAAAAATGTGTCAATATGTATTTAATATTTATGTTTTAGATTGTGTTCATAGTTGAACTTGAAATATAATAAAATATATGATATTTAATAAAAATAAATATCAACTTACGCTTTCAAAATTGTTTAATATGATGTTGAATCAGCTGTATAAAGAACGCGCTGTTAAATCGGCTACATAAGGAAACGTGCTGTTGAATCGGCTGCATACGAGGATACGCTGTTTAAACGGCTGCATATTGGGACGCTCTGTTCAATCGGCTGCATTTGGAGATGCGCTATTAGATTTGCAATGTCTAGTGTAAGAATGAGACGTTAAAACATTGCATTTGAAATAAAAAAAAATATTATAGCGTCTGGAGCGGAGCCTGTATAGAACATTATAAAAATACGCTCCACTGAAGAATCCAATGTAAAAGTATACAGGCTTAGATGAAAAGCTACGTTAGAAAACATATTGACCAAAAAAATGTAGGAATCAAAAAAATATAAAGCCCAAGAAAATATAAGGCCCATGAAAATATAAGGCCCAAAAAATATAGAGACCAAAAAGATATTGGGCCCAAAAAAATATTAAGTCGAAAAAATTACAAGGCCCAAAAAAATATAAGGCCCAAGAAAGTATTAGGCTCGATAAAATATAAGGCCCAAAAAAATTAAGGCCCAAGAAAATATAGAGACCGAAAAAATTTTGGGCCCAAAAAAAATTAGGGCTCAAGAAAATATAAGGCCCAAAAAATATAGAGACCAAAAAAATATTGGGCCCAAAAAAATATTAAGTCAAAAAAATTATAAGGCCCAAAAAAATATAAGGCCCAAGAAAGTATAAGGCTTAATAAAATATAAGGCCCAAAAAATATAAAGACCAAAAAAATATTGGGCCCAAAAAAATATTGAGTCCAAAAAATCATAAGGCCCAAAAAAATATAAGACCCAAGAAAGTATTAGGCTCAGTAAAATATAAGGTTCAAAAAATATAGAGACCGAAAAAATATTGGGCCCAAAAAAATATTGAGTCCAAAAAAATATTAGACCCAAAAAAATATTGAGTCCTAATAATTACAAGGGCCAAGAAAATTATAATGCCCAAGAAAATATAAGGCCCAAGAAAGACACATTCAAAAAATGCGGAGAACCGGAGAAACGGAGAACCGGAGAACCGGAGAAACGGAGAAAAAAGTGGTTTCACTTTAATATAATATAAGAAGACTATGTTGAATATTTAAGTATTGATACAGCCGAAGATGATAACAAAGAAAATTTAGATGTTATATTACCTACAGAATTTTTAAATACGTTAATTCCTAATAGACTTCCACCACATAAATTACATTTAAAAGTAGGAGCTATTATAATTCTTCTGAGAAATTGGAATGTAAATAATGGACTTTGTAATGGGACAAGGTTAATAGTAAAAGACCTACTAAGATATTCTATCCAAGCTGAATTGGCAAGTAGAAAAAACAAAGGTAAATTAGTTTTTATTCCAAGAATAATTTTATCTCCATCTAAAGAAGATATCCCTTTTAACATGCAAAGAAAACAGTTTCCTATTAGATTAGGTTTTGCAATGACTATTAATAAATCCCAAGGACAATCTTATGAAAAAGTTGGTGTATATTTGTCATCACTCGTTTTCAGCCATGGACAATTATATGTTGCCCTTTCAAGGACAAAACATAAAAATAATTTAATATTATTTTTAAGCAAAAGCGCAATAGTCAACGGAGAAAATAAGAATGATCAAGACATAATTTATACAAAAAAACATTGTATATAAAGAAATATAAATAATATTGTAAATATTTATATAATAAAGATATTATGATATCTAATATAATAATATTTGATATAATATTCAATATCATGATGCATTTTAGAAAGCACTGATGAATTGACTGTACACGGAAATGCGCAGTAATATAGATTGGATTTAAAAATTCACAGTACAATCGGCTGCATATGCGCTGTTGAATCGGCTGCATATGCACAGAAAGAAATTTGGCAATAAATAATTACCATATTTCGTTCGTGTACGATTTCAGAAATAATCGAAATAATATATTTCGAATTCGGTAAAGCGTTTTTCTTAAAATTGTTACCATTACAAGAAGTTTTGAAATACTGTATACATTGAATCCTGTATTACAAGGAACGTTGAAGTAAAAAATTACCACTTATTTTATTTACAAATTCAAAAATAGTAATGTTAGTTATAATTACATTTAGTATTTCAAAAGACATTAAAATCTCCTAATGACAGATTTCTTTCTGTGTGGGGATGCGCTGTTAAATCGGCTGCATATGGGAATGCGCTGTTTAATCGGCTGCCTATGGGAATGCGCTGTTGAATCGGCCGCATATGAGGATGCGACCGTTGCGAACTTGGCGAAATGAAATGGATTAAAAAGAAAAATAAGCATCCAAAAAAATTGTGTTTTTTTTGCAGATTTTGCAATTTCTAAAAAGAAAATTGCGTATTTACTCTTTTTTTGCAAAATAAAAAAATTATTCATTGTTGCGAATTGAGTAATAAATAATTTTTTTTACATTAAATAAATATTTATTGTATAATAAAAAAAGTACTAATCGTTTGCAAATTTATTGCGGATGAGCCCAAGATTTCGCAGATTTGTAAATTTGTATTATTTTATGAATTACTAAATGCAAAACATATTGATCGCAGCAAATTTTGATAAAAAAATCGTTTTATTTATAAATTATAAAAATAACGTATAAATAAAGTATACTAATCATTTGCAATTTTATTGCGGGTGAAGAATTAAATTTGAAAACTTAAACGTTCGTTTGATTAATGTAAATAATAATAATTTTATGAATTAACTGACTGATAATTTCTCCAGTGCATTTGCGCATGCGCAAATATTAGATTTAAGCGCGTATTTTGAATGTATAATATATAAATGCTTGGTACTTTTATTTGATCTGATAAAAAGAAATGTTTTTGAGATTGTACTCCATTTATTAATAAATTAAACAGGATAAATCTTTTTTATGTTAATAATTTCGAATGATTTTTTTTTTTAATTATAACGATAAAAAAATTTTTATGAATTATTGAGAAACAATCTTTACTTTCCATATATTATAATGATCGGTAAAAGAACCCTAAAAAAATTAATCCAGTATAAAAAATATTAATAAAATCGCATCCAATGATCTAGTGGACATGGATTTTTTACATGGGCTGCTTAATCTTTTCTTCAAATAATCTGAAACTATAAAAAAAAGTCAAATAATTCTAGTTTCTTTTTTTTTTATTTAATGCATTTCATCAATGCAATTAAAAACAAAGCAATAGTAAAATAAAAAAATAAATAGTAAAAAATAAATAATAAAAAATAAATAGTCTCAAATTGAATTCTTCACCCGCAATAAAATTGCAAATGATTAGCATAATTTATTTATACGTTATTTTTATAATTTATGAACAAAACGATTTTTTAAATCGAAATTCGCTGCAATCAATATGTTTTGCAGTTAGTAATTCATAAAATAATACAGATTTACAAATTTGCGAAATCTTGGGCTCATCCGCAATAAATTTGCAAACGATTAATACTTTTCTTATTATACAATAAATGTTTATTCCATGTAAAAAAAATTATTTATTACTTAATTCGCTACAATGAATAATTTTTTAATTTTGCAAAAAAACGAGTAAATACGCAATTTTCTTTTTAACCTTTTAAGGACGGGACTGGTCGATATATCGACCACCAATTTTATCAGGCACTCCACGTGATATATTTTTTCATTTTATGCACAAATATTGTTTAAAAAAAAAGTCGAATTTCAACGTCAAAATCCCCGTCCTTAAAAGGTTAAAAATTGCAAAATCTTCAAAAAAAACGCAATTTTTTTTTTTTTTATTTTTCTTTTTAATCCATTTCATTTCGCCAAGTTCGCAACGGTGAGGATGGGCTGTTGAATCGGCTGCATATGGTGATGCGCTGTTGAATCGGCTGCATATGGGGATGCGCTGTTGTACTGGTTGCACATAAAGATACACAGTCAAATCAACTGCTTAATAATTATTGCTAAATATTGTGCAAATAAACATCTGGAGCGGAGCCTGTTATAAAAAAAATTTAAAAAAAAACGCTCCACTGACGAATCCTTAAAAAAATAACAGGCTTGGATAAAATGCTTTATTAGAGTAAAAAATAAAAATGCAAGAGATGACAAAAATGCAAGAAGCTGTAAAAAAAGCAGAAGAGCAAAATAGAGTAAGAAAAAGAACAAAGAAAAAACAAAAAGCGACGGCAAGCAAAAAAGACAGCAAGAGACAGAAAGAAAGAGAATGCATGGGAGAACAAAAAGAAGCGTAAGGGAGCAAGAAGTGGGAATGCGAGAAAAAGCATGAGAAAGCGTGAGAAAACGTAGGAAATCGAGAGAGAGAGAGAGAGAGAGAGAGAGAGAGAGAGAGAGAGAGAGAGAGACTAGTTTGATACTTATAATAAATGCTCATAAGAATTTATGTACTCATTTACACTTCAAAAATATAATCGATTCCTCTAGTCATATATGTAAAAAATACAAAAATTAAAGCAACAAAAACATACAAAATATTGTCATGAAGCAAAAAATGCCGACTTGACATATGACACATGCAAAAAAACCATATAAATGACTAAATAAATTATTGGTTGAGCCCAAAAATTAAATTTAAAATAAGACCCGAAAAAAAGACTGAAAAAAAGCCCAAAAAATTAGGATAAAAATATAGCAACTATGAAAAGATAAGGCCCTAAAGATAAAGCAAAAAATTATGATATCTTCGAATTATTAATGCTTCACTATCTTTTATAAAATAATTCTTAAAAACTGTAAGGCACAAAAAAGTATAAGTTTCAAAAAAATATTAGGCTCAAGAAAATATAATGCTCAAAAAATATAAAAAAGAAAAAATTATTGGGCCCAAAAAAATATAAGGCTCCAAAAATATAGAGAAGGAAAAATTATTGAGTCCAAAAAATGTAAGACCCAAAAAAAGTATGAGTTCCAAAAAAATATAAGGCCCAAGAAAATATAAGACCCGAAAAATATTGGGCAAAAAAAAATAAAAGGTCCAAAAAAATATAATGCTCAAAAAATATAGAGAAGAAAAAATTATTGGGCCCAAAAAAATGTAAGGCCCAAAAAAATATATGGCTCAAAAAATATAAAGAAAAAATTATTGGGCCCAAAAAATGTAAGGCCAAAAAAATTTAAGGCTCAAGAAAATATAAGGCCCAAAAAATATTGGGCCCAAAAAATATAAGGCTCAAAAAAATGTATAAGTTAACAAAAAATATAAGGCTCAAGAAAATATAAGGCCCAAAAAAATATTAGGCCTAAGAAAATATAATGCTCAAAAAATATAGAGAAGAAAAAATTATTGGGCCCAAAAAATATAAGGCCCAAAAAAAATTGCTACTTTTATTAACAAAAGATTAGACACATTTGAAAAGAGCGGAGAACCGGAGATCCGGAGAAAAACGTGGTTTCACTTTAATATAATATACGATTTTATAGTACAATTTTTGAAAAGGTAATTCAGAAGTTAGTGCCATAAAATTATTATCATGTTATAATTTTAGATATTCAGCAATAATAAATGAATTTAGAGCGACACTGCGACATCTCCACATAAAAGAAACGCGAATTTTTGTGAACGGAAGTTAGCGAAGTTTATATTAATAATTTTATTTTAAAAATAAAACTATAACTTAATAATTACATTTTAATTATTTTATCAATGATTTTTATTATTAAATCTAAATTGACAATTTTATATAAGCATATTATAGAAAATCAATTTTTTTTTTTCCGTCAATAATATGATCTCACTCAATCACCAATTACGTTTTTAGTATAAATTGCTTCACATCTG
Organism: Anastatus disparis; assembly: GCA_017163975.1. NCBI lineage: Eukaryota > Metazoa > Arthropoda > Insecta > Hymenoptera > Eupelmidae > Anastatus > Anastatus disparis. The sequence goes on along the minus strand of JAFFSR010000043.1, from coordinate 1,279,422 downwards.
GCCATCGTTTCTTTAAGAAATATACATTTTTTAAAAATAAATTTAATCAATTTATTTTTTATTTATTTTAATCGTTTGCTGCTATTGTTGCCATCATTGCAATCATTTAACTTTCAAAACTTTAACACTGCTCATATACAATATTTTATTTTTAAAGCATGTTAACATGAGATGTACGAACTCAGCGATAAACTTCATTTTACAATGATGAAAAATATGCCAAAAATTGCGGAATCGTTAGCAGGTTTTGCAATAACAAATCTAAAAACTGCGTATTATTATTATTTTCAAAAAAAAAAAAAAATAATAACCATCACAGCTTTCAAGAAATGAGGCTAACATAATTTTTTATTTTTTTTATTATTTACTGATCACGTTCAGTATATTTCAACATTGGATGTAGGCATATATAAAAAACTGTATAGGCATTTAAAATCTAAACATTTTAATACTTTATTCAGCGCCATTATTAGTTGCACATGCGTACATAGTTTCCATGCAGACAGCTTACGGAAACTATTGCTGATAAAATATTTTTATCAATTCCTGCTCCACCATTGAGAATTTCTAAATTATAAAATTTTAATGAGAATCGACAATAAATTTGCAAACGATTTGTATTGTTTTTTTTTCCATTTTTAAACGTTTACACCGCTCAAAGTACGTTAGCCCCATTTCTTGAAAACTGTGATAATTATTATTTTTTTTTTGGAAAATAATAAGAATACACAGTTTTTTTATTTGTTATTGCAAAACCTGCTAACGATTCTGCAATTTTCGGTATATTATCATTGTAAAATGAAGTTTATCGCTGAGTTCGTACATCTGTTAACATGCAGCATTCATGTTCATATACTTATTTTATAATGGGGATCTAAATGTAAAAAAATAAATTATTCCTTATACGTAATAATTAAAAATATTAATGATTAAATAATAGTCATGTTTATTTTATAATACTATAGTTTAATTTATTTATAATGTAATTTATAAAATTGACATAATAAATAAATTAGACTTTAGTATTAATTTATATTATATATCAATATATATATGTTTATGAAAACAAAATTGAATTAAAGTATTATAAACATAACTGTTATTGATTTATTTATATTTTTAATTGTTACGTATAAGAAATAATTTATTTTTAAAAAATATTAATTAAAAAAACGAGCATACTTATTATACTTGTAAAAAATTAGATTTTAATATTAGAAAAAAGAAAATATAAAAGAAAAAATTAATAAAAAATATTAAAATAATGAAAAAAGTGATCCTGACTAAGAGTTGAACTCACGCACCCAAAAGGAAAAGTGCGAACGATGCGCACTAGACTAAACCTGCTTCGAAATACCTCTAGCGTAAAATGATACATGCTTATCTGCCCTTCGTTTGTTTAAAATATTTAGACTTTAAGTTTAAAATGTTTTCTTAATAGTTTCAAAGATTATATTAAAAACTTGACCTTTATTAATTTTTCTAAATAATTGCTGTTTTACCATCATAATAAGATTGTATTTTGGTTACACTTTCTCTTTCTCCCCCTGACTCCTTTTAAAACACACACTTCGGTCAGTCACACCAGTGTTGAATTTACTTGAGTGCCACGTGAAAATCCCGTGAGCAGTAAGTTAATATCACAAGGATCGCTAACTGGTTATATCCACGTGGCGCTTTTAGTAAATATAGCTGCTGTCCAAGGAATAATATCATAGCGCCTATAGTATTTTATGTTAGAATCTATTCCATCAAATTAAATTGATCTCATGAGAATCTTGAATGAAGAATCATATAATTTTAACGTGTTAAATTTATCATAAGAAAATTACATGATTTTTCTCTCCTTGTATAAATTGCCTTACTCCATCCCTGTAGTATATTTCGTGTTACAATATTCATCACGTTATTTGTTGTGCAAGTAATTGTCTCATTAGTGACACAATTTTTTTTCTTTTTTTTTTTAAGAAAAAAGTTAATATATGAGGATATTGTCCTCTATATAATTAACTTTTTTTCATATGATGATATCAGATAGATTCTAGTCCGGTTCCCGTTCTGCTCATTGCATCAGGATAGACCATCTGACCCACCATACCGAAAACTTTGACTACCGATGGATGGCCAGCCACTTTTGTGACCAACAATCAACCGATACCCAATGAGGTCGGATTTTTTTCAAGAGTCACGATATAAATAGCACATACACTAATTTTCTTTCAAAAAAAAGTCAGAGGTATTTGGCCAGGATTGGAACCCATGCCCACCGCGTTGAAGGCAAGAACTCTATCTATTACACCACCGCACTCTATCCAGTGACACAATTATTAAGTATTATGATTGCTCTAACGTGTTGAGAAACGCTTCTATTATAAAGTCTAATTCTATCATAAATTGAATATGTTGATTATCTAACAAGGAGAGTGTATTGCATTTGGGTCTTGGATTTTCTTCTAGCTTTGGGATTTTTTTTCTTACATAAAATCATGAAATTACATAAAAATGACAAGGATGGAATTTTTATTTTTTATTAAAATTCATTGCTAATTTTCTATGATAAAACAGTGAGTACCGTCTAAGACATATGCATTTTTTTACCAAAAATTGGCTATTTTTTGTCTGGACTTCCCAATGAACATACATACTTCGATGACGTGGATTCCTGTCTATACCGAAGTAACAATCGATTCGAATCTTGTGTATTCAATGAATTTCTAACTATTATTACCTAAATTTACGCGTAATATATCTCATCTATTTACAACTGGATTTTTATATGGATTCCCGCCCTTCATGTACGCGAAATTCTGTTTTACTTGTAGATTCTTACTAATTATTAAGTGAATTCTTATTTCGATTTGAGGTCCCATTTTGAATTAGATTCTCGTTCCATTCGTGGATTCTCACCTTTTTAATTGGATTTTCAGATGGATTTTCGAGGCGGAAAACTATAGTTTTACCTATCAAAAAGATCCATCTGGATGTGACTGAATAGTCGATGGATATCCAGCTTGATATTTGGATGGGTAATCCATCTGGATGATCTACCTGGATAATACCCATGTATCCAGGTAGATTATTCATCTATGTATCTAGGTGGAATATCCAGGTAGATTACTCATCTATGTATCTAGGTGGAATACCCATCCGAATATCCAGCTGGATTATCCATGTAAACCCAGTCAAAAACGTTGGACTCGTTACGAGCTCGAAGCGAACTCGAATCGTTACTCAATTCCGGGCTTAATTTGCTAGAATTGAGCTCGATTTTGGGCTTGATTGGCTCGATTCAACTCGGAGCAAGCTCGAATTCATTCAAAGCTAGATTGATGAGAATCTATGACAGATTTTAACGGAGTTCGAAATCGAGTATCGATTTAAGCTCGTAACGAGCCCGACATTTTTGACTGGGAATATCTAGGCGTATCATCCACCTAAAATTTAAATCAATTACCCATCTATACATCTAGGTGGATTTCTCATCTGATTATACAGTTAGATTATCCATGTTAATATCCAAGCATATTACCCACTATCTAATCCAGATAGATTTCCCATCTAAATATATAAGGAAATCTCTGTAACTTTTTCATTTTGAGAACTTGACTTCACAACAATTCAAAAGTCTATAATACAAGTTTCTGGAGTGGCATACACTTCAGTAAGGACTTAAATTACTCGTTTCTTGGAGTAGAATATGTAATTAAATTTCGGTATCGATTGAAAAATTGCTCTTCACGGTACATAATTTTATACGTCAAAAATGATACTTTTTTTTATATTTTCCTACGTGTGTTTCTTGAGCTGTAAAAAAGGAGCATACTTTCGATCATTCTCAAATTTTCTGAGTATAATGAATATGGTAAAAACAACAGTTTAAGCCTACCATGGTACATGTACCCCTCTTTAGGAAGCTTTTTGACTATTTTTAATGTAAGTGTAATTTTTAGGTGAAATTATGGACACAAATGCAAGTCATCTGTATGTTCATTGAGAAGCCCAGACAATAATAGAAAACCCCTAAAACGAATTGAAAAGGTGAGATTCTGCTTCAAAGTATATGGGAAGGTAAAGGAAAATCCACTAAATAATTTATAGGAAACCAAGGTACAGCACGGAAATCTGGGTAAAAATCTAACTCAAAACTACTGGAAGTATTGTATAGGAAAAAATGGAATTCCAGCTCGATAATCCAAAATCCAGCTCAAACCCAGATTGCCCAGCTAGATTTCACACTTAAGAAATCCAACTGGATTTTTTTGTCCAGTTTAAATTGAATCCATGAATCATTTTGTGAAATATTAAGGAAATATTTTAGAAATCTTACCAGTAATATTTTGTTAATCGTCCATGTAATCCATCATGAAATATTTTAAAAATATTTCATAAATATATCATATAATATTTATTTCAAAGTAATCTCGTGGGAGGACTTATAAAATATTTAGAAAACATTTTAGAACTATTATTTTAAAATATTTTATGCAATGTGGGTCCTTTAAAACTAAATAAATTTTTCAATGAATTAATATTTATTGATATAAAAATTTGAATAACATTACAATTGAATTTACTAATATTGTTTTCATGAATAAATATACATTGATAGAGGAGTATAAATGTAAATCTGCCTCCTTAATTTCATAAGTATAAATATCCCACACAGCATGAATTAATTCTGAAAGAATACATGAAGAATTGGAATCACCCACAAATAATTGTAAACAAATGGAAATGACTGTAAATAAGTTTAGAAAACTGTCAGGATGGAGACATAAATAACAGTTATTTATAATTATTTCCAGCTATTTGCTGTTATTTACAGTTATTTATATTTATATTTATCGATAGTTATTTATATTTATCTACAGATATTTATATTTATTTACAATTATTTATATTTATTCACACTTATTTACAATTATTTATATTTATTCACACTTATTTACATTTATTTAAACTTATTTACAATAATTTACGATCATTTATAGGTTTTACTGTTTTCTACAGTTATTTACTGTTTTCAGATTCAAGATTTGAAATTATAGTGTTTATATTTTAATTTTATTTCTAAATGAATAATTTCCAAATAATTTTATTTGTAAGAAATAATAGTCAAATTCTTATCAAACAAATAATGAATGAAAATTCCTGAAATATCGCAAAAAAGTTTTTAAAAAAATCTTGAAATCAATTTGGAAAAAAATACTTTGTATATTCCTAAAAGTCTTTTTAAATGATTCTGTAATTGAAATCTGTAAGTAGAAAAATTTCTGGGATGTTTTTAGTTTTTTTTTAGAAGTCCTTTAAAAGTCTTTTTAGTAACAATTTATGTTATAACTTTCTCTTAGATTATAAGTTATTACATGAATTATTTCTATTATTCTCAGTTATTAAACAGTTATTTGTGGTTATTTAAGATTATTTACGATTATTAATAGTTTGTTATAGTTATTTGCAATAATTCACAATTACTTACAGTTATTTGCTATTATGTAACAGTTCTTTACTATTATTTATGTTACTGGAATTTTTATTTTATTTTTAGAAATATGTGATATTTATTATCGATAAATCAATTCCAGATAATTATTCTACAAACTAAAAAAAAGTCACTAGCCACACATCATGAAATATTTCCGAAAAATATTTGTTGAAATATTCCAATGAAATATTTATAAAATATTTCCTCAATATTTCAGTGAAATATTTATAAAATATTTCCTCAATATTTCAATGAAATATTTATAAAATATTTCCTCAATATTTCAATGAAATATTTATAAAATATTTCCTCAATATTTCAATGAAATATTTATAAAATATTTCCTTAATATTTCATATATCATTCCGAAAGATTATTTTGAAATATTACATTGTGATAATATCAGTATTGCATGGATGTTTCGATCTAGACCGTCACACGACCACAAGCAATCCCTTGCACCGTATGACCGTCGTCGGCGATAAATAATATAGCGACGAAAAAGAAAAAAAAAAATATTTCATGCTATCCCACATAACATGAAATATTTCATGAAAGATATTTGGAAGATTTTATGAAATATTCCGTAAGAAAATCATGCATTATTTCATGAAATATTCTCTAAATCTTCCATAAAAGATTTCATGAAATATTTCTTAAATGTTTCATGTAAGATTTATAAATACCCATATGAAAAAAATTTCTGAAAATAATTGTAAATAACTAATAATAACTACAAATAAATGTAAATAACTGTAAATAAGTGTTAAAAAGTGTCGGAATTGAGACATAAATAACAGTTATTTACAATTATTTACAATGATTTACAATTATTTACAGTTATTTACGATTATTTACAGTTATTTGCAGTTATTTACATTTTCGAAAATTTTCATAAATTTATTCAATTTTTTTATATATATGCGAAAATTTTTTAAAATGTGAATAACTGTAAATAATTGTAAAAAACTATGAAAAATTGTAAATGATTGTAAATAATTATGAATAATTGTAAATAACTATAAAAAAAATTGTAAGTGATTTTAAATAACTGTAAATAACAGTAATTAATGATAAATAATAGTAAATAACTATAAATAACTATTATTTATGTCTCAATTCTGACATTTTTTAACAGTTATTTACAATAATTTACTATTATTAACAGTTATTCACAGAAATTATTTCCATACGGGTAATTATAAATAATCCATGAAATATTTTAGAGAGATTTTTGTCCCAGACATAGTAATATTTTATAAATGTTTCATGCTATGTGGGATGTGTGTATTTAATTAAAAATCCTAAAAATTAAAAGCAAATAGTTACAAAAAAATGCTAAATAAAAGTAATATTTTTTATGAAAACAAGCAGCAAGATTTCTATAATTATTAGCGAATACGTGAGCGCAATTAAAGGAAAATTATTATAAAAAATTTTATAATCTATAATGTTAATATATGGGACATTTCAGGCCAACTGGAAGAGCAAAAAAATTAAAATTCCTGAAACTCTGGGAATATATTCTTTTTGTTAACCAAAAAATGTAAAAAAAATGTTCAACGATCTAGATTAAAATAAATTAATTGCAAGATTAATATCTATCTAAAATGTATGTTTATAATGTCTACCTTACTGACATATAGGGATATATCCGGAACTTTTTAATTTTGAGAAATTGTCTTCACAACAATTGAAAAGTCTATAATACAAGTTTCTGGAGTGGCACACACTTCAATAAGGGCTCAAATTACTCGTTTCTGTAAATAGACTATGTAATTAAATTTTGATATCGATTGAACAAACGTTGTTCACGGTATATAATTTTATACATCAAAAATGATAGTTTTTTCATATTTTTCTACGTGTGTTTCTTGAGCTATAAAAAAAGTAACGTACTTTCGATCATTCTCAAATTTTCTGAGCATAATGAATATGGTAAAAAGGACAGTTTAAGCCTATCCTGGTACATGTGCCTCTCTTTAGGAAGCTGTTAGACTATTTTTAATGTAAGTGTAATTTTTAGGTGTAAAATTACACTAACATTAAAAATAGTATAAATTTATGTACCGTGAACAACGATTGTTCAATCGATACCAAAATTTAATTACATATTCTACTCACAGAAAAGAGTAATTTAAGCCCTTATGGAAGTGTGTGCCACTCCAGAAACTTGTATTATAGACTTTTCAATTGTTGTGAAGACAATTTCTCAAAATTAAAAAGTTCCAGATATATCCCTATATAAGTATCAATTAATAAGTAAAAATTACACTGAAATAAGATTAGAAATTACGGTGAACAGAGGGTTTAAGTTTTTATAGAAGTACACTCATGTTTACGTGTTAACTTTAAAAATATTATTTAAGAATACTTAGAAAACTCTTTTAGTATACATTTATTTTTTTTTTTATTTATTTTTTCATTTATTTTATACATTCATTGAACCGAGTTAGAAAGTAATAACTAATGTTATGTTTAGTTATTACACAAGATTAATTTTAAATCTTAATACTTTAATTTTAAATCACAGATGCATTAATTGTGCAGTCACAATTAATCAATAATATAAAACTAATGAATATTTTATATTTTTTCATAGAATAGAATCGTTTGTTCGTCCTTAAATCTATTGGGCTCTATTCTTACTTTTGTATAGAAATATTTAATTTGTTGATAATAACCAAAACCTCGATTAGACAAGGACTGAACTATACGACCGCAACCATATGCATCTTGGTAGCGTTACGGTCAGATGAGAGAAGAATATAAAATATTTTTTATACATCGATTTAAAATATTCGCTAAAATATGAAATATCCCCTGGTGGAAATTGAAACGTTTTTTTTTACCATTTTTTGGCCAGTAGAAATGAAAACGCTTTTTTTAACATTTATTGGCCATTTATTTGGCATTTTCATAACTAATAACCTCAAATTTTTATACACACCATTTTTAATGCTCACATTTCTACCAGGGTCTTAATAATTATAATTGCGAATAATATCAATCAATTAAAATTTGTTAACTTTATTTTAAATTATATATAGGGGCAGATGAACATGTATCATTTCATGTCAACTCGTTAACAACACCACGGTAGTTTAGTAGATAGCGTTGTGGGCACATACACATAGAAATGTGTAGAGTATATGTAAGCGCCACGCGCACCCTGCGGTGCGCAAGCGAGCGACGGCAAGTAAGCCGAGATTAGTAGATGCGTGCGAACTGGTGAGACACAGCGTGCTCAACCTCTGACGAGATAAGTCTCTTTTGTTCACCTTGTACTCTCAGGTAATATTAAGCAGCAAATAAAGACGAGGCCTTTATTGTAATTCCAGAGTCTGGTTATTTCACCATCCTCTACCTCATCTTCCTTGTATCTTCTGCCAGGAGGCACACAGTGGTGACCCCGACGACCAACGAGAGGAAAAGGAGCGGCGAGGTAGCTAGCAGCGACCGGAAGGAAGCGAGCAAAGGCGCCTGAAGCAACACGTGGTTTTTTTTAAAGAAAAACGTAAAATTTCTGACTGCACGTGGCCGCGAACAAAGAGCTTAGTCTCTTATAAAATACATAATAAAATAATTTTTTTCTTGTAAAATAGAAACAAAATTTTCTTTCAGAAAATAGAAGAGAGACGATAATCTCTAATAAAAATAAAATAAAATTAAAATAGCTTGTGATGCTCAGTGCGGTGGAGCAAAAATAACAAAAATTTTATTGTAAAACTAATAGCGATCGTGCGTTTTCTACTAACATAGTTATAAGTTAATATATATAATATAAATAAAAGTGAGAAGCCGAATCTTTTCGCGATTCACGCAGGCGAGTGGTAATTGGGTTTTTCTTTCTCTTTTATTTTGGGTGGTTATGAGCGCTTCAGGTAAAAGGGAGAGTGCCACTCCAAAGGACTTGTCCTCTAATCTGGCACTCAAACGGACACCTTGAGGTTGCTCAAAAGGAGAAACCAATAATAATAGCAGTAATTAGTAATAATTAATATTTTTTTTTTTTTTTTTTTTTATGATTGCCTGTGTGGATCGGGGGGAGTAATAGGTAAAAACATAGATCTTAACACGTGCAAAAAGCACGAAAAATATACAAATTTCTTAAGTGCAAAAAGCACGTAGAACATATATAAGCACGAAAAATACACATTCTTCTCACGTGCTAAAGCATATATATATATATATATCCCTTCTTAAAAAAATGATGAGCCGCCATGTTGAAGCATCTAAAGATCGAATCCTGATTGGTCGATATAGAATAGGCGCCAAAAATTAAATTTTAAAGGGTTTAGATTTTTTAAATAAATAAAAATTAATTTCCAGGCATTGTTTTCTAAATATAATAGAAGTAACTCAATTAAAATAGAATAAGAATATTTTATTTTAAACCAAGCAATATTATTTATGTATATAACCAATGTATAGTTTAATGATAAAATATATAACTATAAGCACAAGCAAGGTGACTACCTTTAATTTAAAAATTCCAGTAAAATTGTAAAGACATCAAATAATATAACAATTCAGATAAGTAATTTATTCCTTTATTGGATAAGTATTGCTTAATGCAGGTACAATAAATATATATTTTTAATTGTTTTTCATTTAAAAATAAGTATAGTAATAGCAATTAATGAAGGTTTGAGGTTATGGAAGTTTTATTATTCTATATTTCTATTACTCAGATTAAAAATCATCAAAGTACTAAAAAAAAGTAATATATTTAAGTAATGTTTTAAAAATAAATTTATGTGCAGATTTTAATAAAAAAATAAGGTTAGAATAAATCAAGATCAAAATTTACTGATAACAATAGATGATACAATTGACGAACAAACTGTATGTCTATTTTTAGTGAAAATTTGAAGAATCTATTTATACGAGTGTGCTATTTCATAATATACAATACTATTTAGTTAAACTTATTATATTAAATATTAATACATAAATAAATAGAAGTATAAAATGTGTGTTTTCAGTAATTGTAGTTTGAAAATAATTTACACACTGATAAAAGTATGATTACGGTAGACAGCTTTGTTATAGATTAACATATAAAATTTGTATTACAGTTGACGAACAAGCTATATGTTTATTTTTAATGAAAATTTGAATAATTTACTTGTATAAGTGTGCTATTTTATGATATACGATGAATTAATATTTAATATAATGTATTTAACTGAATAGTTTGCTTGTACGAGTGAGTTATTTTATTATATACATTACTATTTAACTAAATATTAATATATGAAATTAAAAAATGGCAAAACAATTTATGTTTTAATGAATAAAGTTTGAAAATAATTAACATACTGATAAAATTATAACTATAGTAAGCATCTTTTTTATAGATTTGTATATAAAATTTATATTACAGTTGACAAACAAGCAATATGACTATATTTTCAATAAAAATTTGAATATTTACTAATATAGGTGTGCTGTTTATAATATACAATGAATTAATATTTAATATAATATATTTAACTGATTAGTTTACTTATACAAATGGGTTATTTTATAATATACAGACATAAGCTGAAATAACTTGGGCGCCTATGCACTTTCTACTCAACTGTAGTTACTAGAGCTATCAGACCTGAGTTTCAGTCTGAAACAAATCAGATTTAAATGTAATTGATAATTTTTTGTTATTATAATATTAACTAATAAAACTTCTTTTTAGCTTAAATATACATTAAGGGGGCCAGATACTATTAGAATCTGAAATATATTGCTGAGATATATTGATATAAATTGCTGATATTCAAAAATAACTAATTTCATATAAAAATACATTCAATTTCAAACATTTTTCGGTTTAAAACATTTTCTATATTTTGAGAATTGAAGTGGTGGTGCTCGTTGAAAGTCTGGAACAAAAAACCCTTTACCGCAAAGTTTCTTCATGAGTTTTCATTGGATCCACTTGAAATTTAATGAAGATATTCAAAATTATAGTAGAATCCATATAAGTGGAGCAGATTTTGAATTCATTTATTTCTATTTATTTATCAACTTATTATTTATAATAATGAATAAAAAAAATTTTTTTCAAATTGTTTTTTTTTCAAAAATTTTTTAATTATTTGAATTTTTTATGAATGTTTTACGCTTATATGGATTCTACTATAATTTTGAATATCTCCATAAAATTTTAAGTAAATCCAATGAAAACTCATGAAGAAACCTTGGTTATTTGTTCCATTCTTTGAACGAGCACTACCACTTCAATTCTTAAGATATAGAAAATGTTTCAAACCAAAACATGTTTGAAATTGAATGTATTTTTATATGAAATTAGTTATTTTTAAACATCAGAGCAATTTATATCAATATTTCTCAGCAATATATTTCAGCTTCTAATAGTATCTGGCCCCCTTAAATAAAAAAGTTTGATCCATGAATAGTTTTAAAAACCCTTATCTGATGCTTAAAATCCTTTTGATTAGTTAAAAACTTGATTTTGTTTATTTAATAATACTATTCAAAATGAAATAATGTTGTATGTGTATCATGTCTTAAGATTTATGAATTATACATATATTTCAATACATTTCTACTTTCTCATAGAGAAAACATTGTATCAATAAAAAAATTTTTTCTATTTTTTTATTAATTTGTACCTATTTAGACTTATGAGTCGAAAAAAGTGGTTTCCACCCTGTTAAAAAAAATCAGGCGAGAAATCACCTGATTCCTTAGGTGATTTATCATGCCAAAATATCATTTAATGATCTCTTACCTGATTTTTTTTTGTAGGGCAGAAAATGTCTGTATGTATGTGTGTGTGTATGTACTCATTACGTCAATTAGATCTCGAAAAGTACTCGACAGATTTCCTTCAAATTTTGCATACAATTTCCCTAGAAGAAAATTGACCATATTGTAGGCATAATTGCTGGTCAACGAATGTTAAAATGGCACTTATCTAGAAATTCTAGAAATAATTCAAACAAAATTTCTAGATAAGTGTCATTTTAACATGCGTTGACCGACAATTATGCTTAAGATATGGTCAATTTTCTTCCAGGGTTATTTTTTTGTCTAACTGGTACGGAAGCTATTGAAAACTGGTTTTCTTGGCGTAGTTTTAATTTTAGAACAATTCAAAACTTTTTTTTTCAATTCTAATTTTTAATTTTTTTTTGTATTTTACTTTAAGTACTCGATGGATTTGCTCTGAAATTTGCTTGGAAATTATTTGCGACTACCAAAAGAAAAACTTCTGAAAACTGATTTTCTTAGCGTGGTTTTAATTTTAGATAATTTTGTAAAATTTGCAAAAAAAATTCATTTTTCTTTTATTTTACGTAAATTACTCGATAGATTTGCCCCAAAATTCGCATGCAAGTTATTCGCTATTGTCAAAAGAAAAAAATTTTTTTAAACTAATTTTCTTAGCGCAGTTTTAATTTTAGAGTATTTTGAAAATTTTGAAAAAATTTTAATTTGAAACCACTTTTTCCGACTCCCTGAGTCTAAATATATACAAATTAACGAAAAAATAGAAAAAAATTTTTTCACCGATACAATAATTTTTCTATGAGAAAGCAAAATGAAATCAAAATACTCTAACACAATGAACTCTATGAGAAAACATTACACCAAAGCACTTGGCAGCGTTTTTGTAAATGCTTAAGTTCAAATAAATGTAATAATATTTATTATTACCTATAATGCGGTTATGAAGTAGCTAAGTAAAGTCATTTATTTAATAGTCAATAAATATACAAAGATGAAAAAGATGCTTTTGTAATTTTAAATAATGAGGGATTTTTAAACTCTTATTACTAATAATAGTATTTAAAAATGTAATTTACTGTAATATTTAATTTAATTTAATGCTATCCAAACTAAAGATGTAACGCATATAATAATTTGTGAAAACAATTTTATATGAATGAGTTGAAACAAAATTTAATGCAAAAGTAAAAAATAAAATGTTTGATCTTTTATTGCAAAATTTATAGAATTTTCATACATTATTTTAAAACTCGGAAATTGATAGTGATGAAAATCATTAATCGATAAATTTACCACATATACTTTCCGCTTACGTCCCCTAGAAGTTGTCTTTTACAAAATCCGACTTCAAATTCATGATCAGTGACTTCTAAAACTCCGATAGTATTTATAATGTCTATCAACTCTTTCAAAAATTTATAATAGCGTTTTGATAAGATTTAGACTAAATTTCGACTTTTTATATATTTTTTTCATAGAATTCCATTTTGAAGTCTAATTAATCATATCTTTCTTCCTTTTTTTTAGCTTTGAAAACCCAGGAAAAAAGCATTAAAAATGAGGTTTTTCTGGGAAAAACCTGAATTTATACAGGCAAAGACTATATTTTGAGTGCAGGTTTGGATTCAGCGTCGAAAAATACATAAGAAATAATAGGTCTAGTTGATGGTACAAACAACTTTTCTCATTTTATGGGCCTGTTTAATAAGGAAATGGATTGTTTTACTTAAATTTAAATACTCAAGAAATTTAATATTCTACTTTTTTTCCTATAAATTAAACGATTACTAATTATGAATATTAACACATATATTTCAATAGAATATTTCATTTCAATAAAATAATAAATCAAATAAATAATTATAAAAATCATATGTATATATATATATATATATATATATATATATATATATATATATATATATATATATATATATATATATATAAATATATATATATATATATATATATTTATGTCGTTGTAGACCAAATTCGGCTCAATATCTATAGACCCAGCTAAATTTGTATTGACATCGCGTACGTGTTGGCTCATCTCTCAACTATGTTCAAATGTTTCTATACGCTTTCAGTAACGTATAGAAGCTTTCCATACGAACCCGGAGTCGTATGGATTATATATGGGTTCAGACTAGTCAACTTAGGTAGATCGAATGACGCGAGCGCGCCTATGCTCACAGCTGACTTTGACATTTTCTTAACCATTAAAAAATTTTGGATTATGCGAACAGCGATGCAAAAAAATTGAAGATTCATGTTTACAAATGAAAAACAAATGAAAGAGTGACAGCAACTGATTTTGAAATATTATCAAAAAATTCTAAAGAAACAATAATATATTATTTATTAATGTTAAAAAGATAAAAATAAATTGAATTAATAAAAAAAAGTGTTACGTAAATAAAAATGTTGTTGCGATTCGATTGAAATTATTCAATTGAACGCATTAATATGTTGGATTTAATCTGTAGTGTGTTGTGTGTGTGTTTTGTTTTTATTCTAAATCAATTTTGTTATAGTTCTTCATTTGGCTTGCAACGTCATAAAATTATCTACGTAACTTGGGCGTACGAAGGATGAACATGATCTCGACAAATATTAGTCTCGTCCATATTTATCCTTCGTACGCCTAAGTTACGTATATAACTAATATATACAGGGTGTCCCATTTTAAATGACGAACTTGAATATCTCGAAAAGTTGACGTCACGAGAAAAAATTGTTCAAACGAAAGTTATTCAAGACCATGTGGGTCATCTTTGTGCCGTATCAGTTTCGACCTTGAAATCAAGTTGTAAGGTCATTTGAAGGTCAGAGTAATTTTTTTGAATGGAAACCTCTACTTTTGACACGGATTCGAAAAGAATAAGATATTTTACGTCCGAAATGATATTAAGAAGATAAGATATTATTCTTGACTATGAGGTTATCTTTCTCCACTATTTGTTATGACATTCAAGTTACTTTTCAAGGTCATCTAAAGGACACGATGATAAGTAAAATTGACCTTGAAATAAATTGTGACTCAAAGGTTTAATGAATAATGAACCTGATCGATAGGATTAGCAGAAATGCTTTCTATTATTTAGATGTGTAACAATTTGTATTAACGTAGAAAGTACATAACATAAATAAATTTATTAATTGACAGAAACCAAGCTGCCTGATATAGCAATGAATTAAATAAATGAGAAAAATGTTATCGCAATAGATGTTTAAAGTGTTGTCCATTATTTTCAAAGCATAAGTTGATTCTGCGTTATAAATTCCTGACAGTTGACAACAAACCTCTCTCAGAATATTTTGACAAACCAATCTTATGTGCTCTACCATACTTTGTCTCGTTGTTGGTGGTTGAGCGTGAACACCATTTCTTAAGTATCCCCACAAAACAATCTGGACTTGTTAAATCTAGAGATCGCGGGCACCATTCAACTGGGCCACCCCGTCCTATCCATCTATTTGGAAATATTAAATCCAAATATTCGCGTACTTTTCTACTCCAGTGTGCTGGTGCTCCGTCTTGCTGGAACCATAAACGTGCTCTAGTTTGCAATGCAATGTTTTCAAACAATTTGGGTGATTCGTTTTGTAAGAATTGTAAGTAGGTTGCACCATTTACATGACCATCAAAAAAGTATGGTCCGATTAAGATGCCATCAACAATGCCACACCGCACATTAAAGCTCCAATGATGCTATCGATTAATTTGTTAAAACCAATGCGAACTTTTAACGGCCTAGTAGTGACAATCATGGCGATTCAGTTAACTGGTGCAATGGAATGTCGTTTCATCACTAAATAAAACATAGTAGAAGAAATCAGGGTCAGATTGCATCATCTCTTGTGCCCATCTGCAAAATACCATTCTCCGTTGGAAATCATCCGACGTTAATTGCTGTGTTAACGGGATGTCGGAGCTGCAGCAATCGAGTTTTATTTTATTTATTCTATCGATATCTTTTAAATTTATAAATTAGACAAATATAATAACTTGTCCGCACTAAAGCTATACTAAACCAATAATTTTTATTAAAATAAAAAATCATTTGGACTTGTTATTTTTTTATGAACTTGGAATGGAAAATAGATGTCAAACTCGACAAACCTAACCTTAAAATACGATACATTGAAAGTTCTTATTATAACTTTTCATGTATAGTTTTTTGGTGGATTTCTTGAATTGTCTGCACTAGAGTTTTATGTTACTAATTTTTTCTTTTTAGCAAAAAAACTAGGTTAAACGCACCGTTTATTAGTAAGTTAGGATCGCAAATATTATTAGAAGGCGGGTAGCTCCTTCATGCTCTTAAAGGGATGTCAAACGGACACTACACCTGTACTCATGAATTTGGCCCATCTTTTTATTTTATTGCAAAACTTAAAGAAAAAAATGCTTTAGCTTGTAGTATTTACCATGAAGATTATTCAGTCAAATTTTTAAATGAATTAATTCATTAGTTATTGAGAATTTTGGATTCCAACAATAATTATTAAAATTTTTCGATTTTTTACCAAAATATACTTATTTGAAAATTTAACTAAATAATTATTATGGTACATACTACAAGCTAATGCATTTATTTTCTGGAAATTCAACTATAAAATAGAAAGACAGTTAATATTTATGAATACAGGTGTAGTGTCCGCTTTCCATCTCCTTAACGTGATATGGTACAGATCAAACTTATGAATAGACAATATTCTTTGTGCAGTAGATTTGGAGATACCCTATTCTAATTCACATTGTCGTAAACTAGTATGCTGATTCACATTTACGTAACCCAATACTGCTAATACTTGCCGATGATCTCGTTCAGGCACATTCACTCTACGCCGTTTTCTATTTGAAGGAATATGTTGTTGACGAAATAAAATTCTTGCAATCTGACGATCGCTGGATGTTTTCTGTCTGGAAAACGTTGACGATATAAATTTTTTTCTCGATGGTAAATGTCTTGACATTCCCGAAGTATGAAAATGATGTCAACGCATTCCGTTTGAATATAGTCCGGTATTTTAAAATGATTGTCCTAAATTGTTCTCATAATCACAAAAACAGAAAATAAAGATTTTTTAATTTTGAAAAAAGCATAGAAAAATGATTCAAACAGAAGCTATTCATTTTTTAGCAAGAAATTACACACAGTCATGAAAAAGTACGTTCGATTGCGCACAAAACTTGAAATGGAAGAAATAAATAGTAATTTTAGTCAGGGAAAAATCCAGTTACCATCCGACTACCTTCCTAAAATCTAGGACTTTGGTATTTTTTCGATTTCAGCCTTCAAAGGGCAGTTACTCTGATGGATCATTCAAAACTGGATGTTAAACCTTCAAATGATTTTGAAAACCGTAAAAAATCATACTGCATTTAAATTGCCAAAGTTAAAACGCGAAAAATTAGTTGATAGCATGAATTTAGATGAAAACGGAAGAAATCATCGCATATTTAATGAAACAGAAAAAAATATCTTTAAATGCAAAATCAAATCAATTTTTGAATAAATTGATTCATTATTATTAAAAATTTCGGCTCTAATATTATTTATTAAAATTTTTCGATAACGTACCAGAAATACAAGTATCTTAAAAACTATTTAATGAATTTATTTGAAAATTCAACAATAAAATTGATAGACAATTAAAATTTATGAGTACAGGTGTATTGTCAGTTTTACATCCCCTTAAACAATACTTATAGAACATTCTATTTCTGCCTTTAGAATCAAATAACTTTTATCAGCAAAAAATAGAACATTATTGAAGGTTTATGAAATAATATAAAAGGGCGTGTGTCCAGCTAAGCAAGATTTATTCTTTCTTAGATTTTCGATCATGTAACATCTAAGATTAATATGCTTTTATATGCTTGTAACGTATAGGATGTGAAGTAAGAATAAAATGAAAATAAAAATATTTAATAAAAAATATAAGTATTCACTGATACGCTGCTTCGGTTCTGTTTTTTTACTCTAATATTTTTTATTTCACTCTGCCGAGTGAATCTTTTTACAGAGAATCGTCCAGCTGGGGGTCCTCAAGGCTTGGCTTGACTTGCTTGCACTTGTGCATCTGCACTTCTCGGACCCTGGACGTTTTTCTGTCTTTGTGCATCGCTCTATCCAGCATTGTCATTTTTTTTGTTTGTGCTGCTGTTGCTGATGGTTGGAGAATAGCTGGAGCATTGCTGGTTGCTGTTTTGACTGTGAAGTGTTGAGTGGTAGTGCAGTGGGGGGATGCAGTTGCATCTTTATGGTTTATACGTGAGTTACATATAGGTTATGCGTATGCTACATAACCTACAACATTTTTGGCGCTAAATTAACTATCTCTCGGGCAAACCTTTCAAGTGTGTCATTAGTAGCTCCATCTATGGGTTACCTTATCTACTGTCTCATCTACTCTATGGATAAGTGACAAGTAATTACCATACTTAAGAGGAGGTCACGTATCTCCGTCCTTTTCTAATCAAAGAATTATTTTTTTTGCAATATCTAATAACTTTAGCAAAAAATAAAGAGATAGCTCCATTTCGTATTACAAAAAGCAATATTTTCGTTGATGAGAAAGAATTGATTTTATCTATTCGTTTTCGAGAAAACCTTGTAAAACCAAATTGTTTACCATAACCTCTATGTTTCAAGTTTTTTTTCAAAACGAAATAATAAAATCAATTCTTTCTCATCTAAGAAAATATTGCTATTTGTAATACGAGATGGGGCTATCTCTTTATTTTTTGCTAAAGTTATTAGTTATTGCAAAAAACTCAATTCTTTGATTAGAAAAGGACAGCTATATTTGACCTGCTCTTAAGGCCTTTTGATTTTATATATTTGACGCGCGAATTTTAAAGAGCTTATTATGCTGCTTTTTTACTATATTCCTTATTTCTTTTATATTTATTTCTAAATGTGATATACTTGGGCGGAGAGTTTCACAGGCCAGTTTTTATCTTTATTTTTGTTTTGCTTTTATTATTATTTTTATTTCTCTGACGCTGCTTTTGCTACTATCTTTTATTCCTTTTTTATCATATCATAAATTCTGCTTTGTGCTTGTTCCTCTCACTTCTCTTGACATTTTAAACAGTTTAAACCATGTCACAAAATACCAAGGACTGCTGCACCATCTGCGGTTTTCCTGCTGATAATATAAGAGGGTCGAAAAAATTAATGCAGTGTTTTACATGCCGGTAGCGATGCCATGTAAAATGTAAGAAGCGCGTGCCTCATGATAAAGATGGTAATCCGAAATATGATTGTGAGGGATGTATAGCTGGCCGACCTATCGCTTCTCCCGCTGCCCCACTCGCTGGCACCATGGCCTATCGTTGCTTCTACTTTATCACGAGGATGCTCACCTGTCGCACCGGTTACAAAAGCACAAGGACATACTGTGATTAAGAAGAAGACCAATTCGCGATGTTCTGCGGTGGTTGGAGGAGAACATAGCATTAGTATTAATTTGGTTAATGAAAAATTTAGAGGTGGTGCTGCATTGGTCACCCCGGATAGCGATATTAGTAAACATAAAGATGGTGGTCTAAAGCAGAGTAATAATGGTGCTGATTCTTGCTCAGTACAGACAGCTGCGTCTGCTTTGGAGAGCGCGCTGCTCTCCAAGCTGCAGACTTGAGCTGATTCAAAATGATCTTACTAGACTTTCGGCTCTTGAGAGCCATATTATAAATACTGACAAGGGTCTGCAGGATATCGTGACTAAAATGGAGAGTCAAAATGAACTTATTAAAAATTTACATACTGGGCAGACGCAGCTGCTAGAGAAAAATCGCAAACTCAGGGAAGTGATAGGTACCTTAGAGAGGGAGTTGTTGTCTGCTCTAAATGGCATGCATTTAAGTTTTTTAAATCTCTCACGACTAATTTTGATAATATGCAGGCATTTTTAGGTAATAAATTCAATGGAGTGGACAACAACTTTTCTCAACTTATGACCAGGGTGGCTGAGGTAGTGCAGACCTTTAACGATCTCACGGCCCAGGACGAACACTCACTCAACTCCAACACCAACACTAACACTAAAATGCCCGTAAATTCGAATATAATACAATGATTTAAACGTACAGATAGTAGCTCTCATAACACAAACACTGAAGTACCTGTTGATTCGAACGATGTACAAATAGTAAAAATACATACAGATAGTAGCAGAGAGGCATCCTATCATGCTGTGAAGAGGTGTGGTTCTGGGATTAGTGTCTTGGTGATGTCCAGCGGAGTAGACTGCTCTGCGGCTGATGTCGGGCTGAAGGGTTATGCTTGCGCTGTTCTGGGAACCATACTTCCGGCTTGAGAACATTCAAATATTGTATCTGTTACTGAAATCTCTAATTCTGAAAATAAAAATAAGGACAGGATGTCTGCAGAACGTGGAATCGTTGGCGAGTGTTGCATTCTCATTGTTGGTTAGACTTTCTGGAGATGACTTGGTGCAGAAGGTGTTTATAGCTAGGCGTAGATTAACGGGTTTTTCGACAGCCAAGCACCTTTCTCAAATATATATAAATGAGTATCTTGAAAAAGATAAATATATTAAATTAAAAAATCTTAAAAAGTATGCTAAAGGAAAAGGTTTCAAGTTTGTTCGGCATAAAGGTGGTAAATTTATGGTGAGGAGGGAGAGAGGGGAAAGAGTACACAGATTTAAGAGTGAACATGATTTAAATAAAATATTAGATAAATCTAAATGTAATGTACAGAATAATGTTAACGTAACTGATATTGGGAAACACGATGAAGTTCTAATAAATATTGGTTCTACTGATAATGATAAATTTAAACCTCAAAATAGTAGGATGAGCTCGAATCATGAATTAATTGAAAATCATGCAATATCCTTAGATACAGCATCTCCCCAATGACAGCGCCGGTCCTCTTAAGAGAGTCGAACAGGGAGGAGGGGTGAACTGCGCGCGTGCTTCTTGAATGTGACGTCTTTGAGAGCTCACGTTGGGCAAGTGAACTTCTAAGTGGTTATAATTCTTACGACATATTTGGAGTTGCTGAGACTTGACGGGGTCCGTCTGTATCGGATGACGTCATTCAGGTCAGGGGGTACAAAGTGTTTAGACAGGACAGAAACTTGCGTGGTGGAGGAATTGCCTTGTATATTAAGGGTAATAAAAAATGTACTATTTTGGCCACTTCGGAGACGCAAACTAGTAATAATAGCGGTAAGCCGGAGGTGCCTGAATATATTTTCTGTTCTGTGCAAGTTGGCGACTCCAAGTCCATGCTAGTTTATGTTATTTATCGTTCTTCTGCTGTTTTATTTATTAGAAACTTTAACTTGTTAAATGATTTGAGAAATTTTTGTTCGGGCTATTCCCATAAAATTATAATGGGCGATTGAATGCCGATCTCTTTAAGAGGAACAGTTACTATTAAAACCTGAAAAATTCAAATATAAATAATTAAAAATTCATTGCTTTTATCCAAAAGGAAAAATTTTTTTTTAAAAATACTCATGTTCCAGAAGACTTTTTATTTCTGAAACTTTTCGCTATCTTAAAAATTCAACTTATGGTTCCCATTCACATTCTGGTACTAAAAACAGATTGGTCGCAAGATTTTTTCATGAGTTTTCATCTGATCTTGATGAAATTTGGTAAAGATTTCCAAAATCATCTTAGAATCCACGCGAGCGATTTTCTAATCAAAGAATTAAGTTTTTGTAAAAAAATCATTTCTTTGATTAGAAAAGGACAGAGATACGTGACCTCCTCTTAAGGGGATGTGAAATGAATCTGGCCTATCTTTTCATTTTATTGCAAAACTAGAGGAAAAGAAATGCTTTAGCCTGTAGTATCTTCTTATCTTTCAAGTTCCATACCCGTACAGGTTCTCCAACTTTTTTACGGGACACCTCGACCATCTATGTGTTCCGGTTTTTTCGCGTTCGAATCCATACCTTTTTACCCCGGAAGGTGTTCGCGTACCCGTGCAGGCCTACTCAGACTCACTCCACCCATCCTTTTAAGCGCATCGAGAGCTCACACCAACCCGGCAGAACGTTCCGGCTCAACTATAGTAGTGGAGCAGTCGCATTCTGCCTTACCAACCCTCGAATAACTATCTGCGATTTTTGTTAAAACCGCGGAACATCATTCGGGGGTGGTCTACCACGGTGTCAATGAGTCCGAAAAATTCTCCACTTTTAATTAAAAATGGAAAAAATCCCGCCCTCACCGGGACTCGAATCCCGGCCGTCTGGGTGAGAGTCGGATGTTCTAGCCCCTGAGCCACCGAGGCTCTTGGTTTAGCCTGTAGTATTTGCCACGAAGATTATTCAGTTAAATTTTCAAATGAATTTATTCATTAGTTTCTCAGAATTTTGGGTTTCAGTATGATATATTGAAATTTTTAGATTTTCTACAAAAACCTAATATTCTGAAAAACTAATGAATTAATTTATTTGAAAATTTAATTGAATAATCTTCGTGGTAAATGCTACAAACTTATGCATTTCTTTTCTTAAAGTTTTGCAATAAAATAAGAAGATTGTCAATATTTAAGAGAACATGTGTGGTATCCGTTTTACATAAGAAAAGTATTTTAATCAATCAGAAAAAATTGAATAACTCAAAGAGTCAATTGGCATGCATGGATGTGAGTCAATGAAGATAGGCAAAGGTAATGCAAAATTACAAAGAAATGTAAATGATGTTTTCTAATGCATAATTAAATAGTATTCCAATTTCAGATAAAGAATCTCAGTTTTAGAAAAAAAAACTAAAGAGATTACTAAATTAATGGAAAATTTAAAGATTAAGGAGATGTTAAACGCATACTACACCTGTACTCATAAATTTTGACTATCTTTTTATTTTATTGCAATATATTAAAAAAAGAAATGGATCAGCTTGTAGTATATACCATAAAGATTATTCAGGTAAATAATTTTTTAATAAATTTATTGATTAGTTTTTCAAAATTTTAGATTTCTTGTATAAAATCTAAAAATTTTAATATATAATATTGGAATCCGAAATCCTAAAAAACTAATGAATGAATTTATTTGAAAATTTAACTGAAAAATCTTCATAGTAAATACTACAAGCTAAAGCATTTCTTTTCCTTAAGTTTTGCAATAAAATGAAAAGATAAGCCAAATTCATAAGTACAAGTGTAGTTTTTAATTAATTAATCTAAAAAAAAAAATCCAAAATAAATAATTGAATCATAATACTTAGAGTATATAGATGGTAATTATATGAGGACATATACCAAAGCTACGTTAGCTAACTGGTATAGCTCTTGCTTCATATGCGGAGAGTGGCGGTTCGATTCCACCCTAGAGCATATAACATTTTTTAATTATTTTTCTGCATTTTTCATGTTTATATAAATGTATTAAAATAAAATTTACAATAAAAAGTTAATTTAAATAATTAATTTAATTATAAAATAACAAATTTTGAATTTCAAATATTAAGAAACAAAAGAGGTGTAAATATCAGTATGCACTGGTAACTGGCTGCTGTATAACTTGCTGTGAAAGTCATTTCTCCTCCGTGCGTAGACACACGTCAGCTCCCACTACCGCTTACATATAGCTCAGTCACGCATCTTTATCCAACCTTATTTGGTTAAAAGTATAAACCTTCGATCAAAACAAAACTTATAATAAACTTGTCTATAGTATAAAATTAAATTAAATATATTGTGAAGTCATGCGCAACTTCTTTCCTTATTCCCCCTTTTTATAAAAGCCGCGGTTTATTTGAAATATATTGAAATTCATTTAATTTAATATCTAAAATACTCTATAGTTTCTTATAATATTTTTCCTACTTAAAATATATTTTCGAAAACATATTGAAAAACCTAACGTGAAAATCAGAAAAGAGACTCTTATAAATTATACTTGGACGACCATCCGAAAACGAATTTTACAAATATAAATAAAATGATGAAAAAATAAAGAAAGGTTTTTATACTCGAATATAGTGGTATAGTCATTTAGGGTCCATGCGTACACAAACATTAACGACTAAAACTCATTTTTGTCACATATGTTAGTAAGAGCAAAAATCTGCTTAAAGAAATAAATGTCTTCGGTGACTATCGTACACCCTTTTAGTCAACTGTGTTATTGTCATCCGTAAACAATATAAAGAAACACGTAGAGAATAAATATATCCTTTAAATAAGCTAGTTAACACGTAGTAACACTTTAGTTTTTCTGGCTACTCAAAGTAATAAATAAAATTTGTAAATCTCTAGGGCGAGAATGTACTATTTTAGATATAAGTTTATGCATTTTTTTAAAGGGGCAGTATAGTGCAACCAGTTGAAAGAATAAATTTTTTTTTATTGCATACATTGATAGTATATCCCTCTAGGATATACATATGCATATTTTTATCATAGCGAATGACATAGGCAATAAAGCGATCATGTATTCTAAATCTTTCATACCAATCCTGAGATTTTATTATAATATACTATAGTTTCTTCTTATGTTTGTTGAATTTTATTTAAGTTAGATTCTTTGTAAGATATTTTAACCGTTATATGTGATGTTATCATTTATGATGCATGTTCAGAAATATTTTTTCCATCAATTGTATGTCTTAATTGAGTTCAATTTTCAAAGAGAATAATGAGAATTCTAATTATCACTCTCGTGTATAAGACAGAACCAATCACTTTATAATGCCTTTCCAATTATGAATATTCTTTTAAAATCAAATTCTTAAAATTAGTGTAAGCATCCTAAAAATTCACTCAATATAACCAGCTTCTCGTAGTTCGCTAATTATGAGGCTCATCTCTCTGTAAGTATGCAGATCTCTATTAGTTAAAGAGATAAGAATACGAAGACGATCAACTAAAACATTGGAATCATCCCATTCTCCATGTATTCAGAAGAAGACTCGTTACTATTACAATGATCTGATGAAGTATCACTGTTGGTATTGATAGAATTAATTTCTGCTTTTTTTTATCTAGATACTGGTGAAGTTTTATTATAAGGTTTTCTTTTACAGTTTTCGAAAAATTTTCTATTCTCTTCAATATTTTCTAACTGATAATAAGAACTGAAGTTACCACCTTCACACAATTTTTCTAATGCATTATTATACTTTGCTGTAGAGAATGATTCATTACTATTAGAATAACCTAATAATGTATCACTATCAACATCGTTAGGACTTATTTTTGCTTTTCCGCTTTTTGATATTGGTGAAATCTTGCTATGAGATTTTCTTTTACAGCTTCAGAATGTATTACATTTTCTTTTCTGTTGATATTTTATTATTTCATCATCAAAGTTGGAATAATCATCTTCAAGTAATTTTGATTCAGAATACTTTCTACCATCGATTGAATCAGCATTATCATTCTTCAGAAGTTTATTATTCGTATGATTCATGTTGAAAACATTATTAGGCTGTTTTTTTTTTTTGAAAGCATAGTTCTTGTTTTATTCTTTTTCTTGATAGGTATTAAAATATGATTATGCGCTGTACAACTTATAAGTTTCATATCGAAGATTCGATGAAAATTCGACAAAATTCGACAAGATTCAATAAGATTCGATAAGATTCAACAAGATTCGACGAAAATTCGACAAGATTTGACAAGGTTCGACAAGGTTCGATAAGATTCGACGAAAATTTGACAATATTTAATAAAGTTGATATGAAATTTGATTAGTGTAATATATCAGTAGATTTAATCCAATTTTATTTATATAGATCTATTTCAATATATATAATATTATTTGTGATATTCGAAGTAATAAAGAAGAATTTTTAAATTTAGCTTCATTCGCAACCAAGAAATTAACGGAGTGGTATACGAGTAACGGGCGCACTTCCTACTTTTCGGAGTAAGAGGTTCACAAGTGGCGATTCTTAATTGTACCTCACAGATGGGGGCGAAGGTTGGAGCTCTCGTCACTTTTTATAAAAAGCAAACACATCTCGATTCGCATTCATTTTATCATAGGACAGACTCCAAGTTATACCACTCAAAATTGTTCAGAGTACACTCCTTTTCTTTTATCTGATAAAAAGGTGAAGGATGAGAAAACAACATGGAAAGAGTATTATAAAAAATATAAATCGCAAATGTTATTCAAAGATATAAAATGTAAAGAGCTATAGAGTATTTAACTAAGTAGATAAGAATGGGAACTATGCTTTAAAGTCCTTCGACTAACTCTGGGACTTCTCCGGAAAATGGAATAGTCGCTGCCGCTTCCTCCAAAATATGCCCATTGATATTCCTGCAGATGATTCTTTACATAGTAAATGTAAAGTTTGTTATGATAAAGGAATAGAGATAGCATTTTTACCGTGTGGACATTGTTGATGTTGCTATCAATATGCCAGTAATATTAAACAATGCATAAACTGTAGAAGAGACATTAAGTTAAGAGTAAGAGTATTTAAATCTTAAGCACCTCAAACGAAAAAGATTTTTTGTTTTTAGGAAGCGATGGGAGCCCTAACCAACGCACTCTACCTGTGAGATACAACCGAGAATCGTCACTTGTGAACCCCTTACTACAATATCTAAATATTATGCATTATCAAGACTACATTCATCCAGCATTTAAATAAGTCTTCGAAAAATCATGCAATTCTATTAAAATATTTATCAATTTAATTGATAACTTTAGTCGACAAAGTTAAACAACATGTTAGAAATCTATCCATCATCGGAGAGTTATATGGAGGTAGTTGTATATTGAATTTGATTGAAATATTATCGAATTTGATCGAATCTGTATTGAATTTGATCGAATGTTTACCGAACTTGATCAAATTTTTTATCGAATTTGATCAAATGTTTATCAAACTTGAACGAATTTTGATCGAATTTTCGTCGAATCTTGTCGAATCTTATCCAACCTTGTCAAATTTTTCATCGAATCTTGTCGAATCTTGTCGCATTTTCGTCGAATCTTCGTCGAATCTTATTAAATCTTGTCGAATTTTCATCGAATCTTATTAAATCTTGTCGAATTTTCATCAAATCTTATTAAATCTTGTCGAATTTTCATCGAATCTTGTCGCATTTTCGTCCAACCTTATCGAATGTTCGTCGAATCTTGACGAATCTTGTCGAATCTTATCGAATTTTTCATCGAATCTTATTGAATTTTGTCGAATCTTATCGAATTTTGTCGAATCTTATCGAATCTTGTCGAATTTTCATCGAATCTTGTCGCATTTTCATCAAACCTTATCGAATGTTCGTCGAATCTTGACGAATCTTGTCGAATCTTATCGAATTTTTCATCGAATCTTATTAAATCTTGTCGAATCTTATCGAATTTTGTCGAATCTTATCGAATCTTGTCGCATTTTCGTAAAATCTTATCGAATTATCGTCGAATCTTGTCGAATCTTGTCGAATTTTATCAAACATGTTGAATTTGATGATTTCTCTATCGAAATTGCTAAATTAATATTGAAATTATAACATCTAAAATCTCAAAATTATCTGTCATCTCACAAATCATTTTATTAAAGCAAAGTCTTTCACAACTATTTTACTATAAATACTGCAGATTTTACATTTCGGGAACAGTATGCATCATAAGCATAAGCTATCAACATGTCAAACTTTCTTGAAATAGAGAGATAAGGGGTATATACCCTGGTGAAAAAAATCAGGTGACAAATCACCTGATTTATCAGGTGATTTATCATGCCAAAATATCATGTAACGATTTTGTTGGTTTTTACACGTTTTAAACCATGTTTAGGCAATTCAAACAATTTATGAAAAATTTCTAATTTTTTAAATAAATTCAAATATTTTTGGATGTTTTTACCATTTCTAGTCATTTAATTTCGAAAGCCTATATTCATACAAGAATGACATCAATACTAAAGCTAAATCTATTTGGTAAAGTTAAATTAGTTCATTAGGTCATCAGAAACCTTACGGTGCAGGAATTATGGATTCGAAGGTTCATCGAGTGATCATGGGAGTATGGCTGGAGTGAAATAAGCCTAACAGGGCTTAAAATAAAGGTGTTTATATTTACTTCAAGGTAATATTTTAAATATTTCAAGATTAATTTAAATATTAACAAGAAAATTGTATTTTATTTCTTAAGGTTTAATGTGTATATACTCCCTTAAGAGAGGCAAATAAATCTAAACTTACAAATCAATTGAATTCTAATATGGGCAAAGTATTAGATCGAGAGAAAAAAACAACATTCATAAATAATTCAGAGATTGATGTTACTTTGCATAATACTGATGAGTCTCCGCTTAACACATCTTTACAGCTTATAAGAAGTTCTAGAGAAAAAGATATACTTCTTTTAAATGATATTCTTTTTTATAAGAAGAAAGCTATGAGTAATGGTAACATTCACTGGAAATGTCAACTTCACCATTAAAAACAGTGTTCAAGTCGTGTAATAAACAAGGATATGAAGCTTGTAAGTTGTACAGCGTATAGTCACACTTTAATACCTATCAAGAAAAAGAATAAAACAAGGACTATGATTTAAAAGAAAAAACAGCCTAATAATGTTTTCAACATGAATCATACGAATAATAAACTTCTGAAGAGTGATAATGCTGATTCAATCGATGGTAGAAAGTATTCTGAATCAAAATTACTTGAAGATGATTATTCCAACTTTGATGATGAAATGAAAAGGAAATGTAATACATTCTGAAACTGTAAAAGAAAATCTCATAGCAAGATTTCACCAATATCAAGAAGCGGAAAAGCAAAAATAAGTCCTAACGATGTTGATAGTGATACATTATCAGGTTATTCTAATAGTAATGAATCATTCTCTACAGCAAAGTATAATGATGCATTAGAAGAATTGTGTGAAGGTAGTAACTTCAGTTCTTATTATCAGTTAGAAAATATTGAAGAGAATAGAAAATTTTTCGAAAACTGTAAAAGAAAACCTTATAATAAAACTTTACCAGTATCTACATAAAAAAAAGCAGAAATTAATTCTATCAATACCAACAGTGATACTTCATCAGATCATTGTAATAGTAACGAGTCTTCTTCTGAATACATGGAGAATGGGATGATCCCAATGTTTTAGTTGATCGTCTTCGTATTCTTATCTCTTTAACTAATAGAGATCTGTATGCTTACAGAAAGATGAGCCTTATAATTAGCGAACTACGAGAAGCTGGTTATATTGAGTGAATTTTTAGGATGCTTACACTAATTTTAAGAATTTGATTTTAAAAGAATATTCTTAATTGGAAAGGTATTATAAAGTGATTGGTTCTGTCTTATATACAAGAGTGATGATTAGAACTCTCATTATTCTCTTTGAAAATTGAACTCAATTAAGACATACAATTGATGGAAAAAATATTTCTGAACATGCATCATAAATGATAACATCACATATAACGGTTAAAATATCTTACAAAGAATCTAACTTAAATAAAATTCAACAAACATAAGAAGAAACTATAGTATATTATAATAAAATCTCAGAATTGGTATGAAAGATTTAGAATACATGATCGCTTTATTGCCTATGTCATTCGCCATGATAAAGTATACAAAGTTTTAACGGTTATATGCTTCTGTGATCGAATCTAAATAATTTGCTACCCAAAATTTTTAAGATTATTTTATATTCTTATTGTATTTATTGTATATATTTAATATTACTATATTTCAATACTATAAGCAGAGAATCTAGTTAAGATTATTAGAAGTATTTTTTCTTATAAATAATCACAATCGAAAAATTTATTCAAATTTTAATATGGTTTTCAGATCTCAGATACAAAATAAAATAGAAACTTCCTATGTAACTTAAACATGATCAGTGAGTAAGGTAGACAAAGTGAAAGGATCTATACGAAAAAAATTTTTAATTGAAAGAGCTCAACACATTCTTTTTTTTGCGAATAGCAATATATTGAAATGTACGTTTTTATTTTAATTTCAACTACTAAATCTCCAAGTTTGCAGCTGTAGAACTCAAGAGTGTGCTGAATCGCTCACTTTCGACTTTCGGGCTCTCAGAGGTCAAACCGATTCAGAGAGGTAGCCGTCTGCACAAATTTGAATTTCCAGAAAGTAAGCCGTTTGAAGATAGTATCTCATATTTATTTTAAGTTGCAATATAATAAATTCTGTAATAATAAAACTCAACTCTTGTTGTTAGGCAGATTTAAAATAATATGAGCTCTCAAAGACTAAAAGTTCTGTGCTCTTCTAATTCAAAATTTTTTTCCGTGCTATAGCAAATCTTTGACCAAACTTTAATAAGTTGACAAAACTAAAGTTATTCACAAATTGGTATAATCTTACAACTAAATCAAAAACACTATCAATTTATTTGTAGCTATACCGTACTTTCCCCTTGGAAATATACATATGTATATATATCCTAGAACTGATATACTATCAATTGGGTCCTTGCATGAAAAAATACATTATATTTGTCAGGTAGAATACGAAAAAATGAAAGACCCGTATTTTTTTGTTTTTAAAAATATGATAAATTGCAAAAGTTATAGCCAGTAGGAATTAATAAAATTTTGATATATATAGATATAGCGCCAATGTATATGACGTCACGATTGCTAAAACAATCTTGATGTCACACAATTTCAACTGCCTCTATCTCTTTGAGTTTCCATTTTTATGATATTAGAAAAAATACGTGTCTTTTATTTTTTCTTTTTCTAAATAACGGATATAATGGATCCAAAAACATTTTTCATGCAAAGACCCAATTTATGCAATAAAAAATTTTTTAATTATTTTTAGCTGACATGCGGTACACTTCTCTTTAAAAAAAATATGCATATTTATATCATAGAAATGATATACTATCGATTTATGCAATAAAAAAATTTTGTATTATTGTTGGGTGGGACGCGGTACTCTTTAAAAGCAGGCCGGGTTCGCTGTCCTTGTCTAATTGAGATTTTTGTTATTTACTCTAGTATTAAACGGTGTATCTGCAAATTGAAGGTTAAGCGCAATCGATATTATTATTACAAATATTCATGCATGAAAAGAAAAAAATCTATCGCTTTGTTTTTGAGAAAAGTAAGTAACACGAAAATATTATAAACATAAACTTTTACTTTGGCGTTACTTACTTTTCTCAAAAACAAAACGGTAGATTTTTTTCTTCTTGTGCATAGATGTTCATCATAATAATATCTATTGCGCTTAACATTTAATTTGAAGATATACCGATTAAAGGTTCTACTCCGGCCTGCCGTTAAAAAAATATACAAATGTACATCCTAGAGATGATATTCTATCGATTAATGCAATAAAAATTTTTTTTATTATTTTTACCCTACATGCGGTACACTCCCCTTAAAAAAATATGCATATGTATATCCTAAAGGTGATATACTATCGATGTATGCAATAAAAAAAAATTAATTTTTTTAACTGGTTGCACTATACTATCCATTTTAAAAAATGCATAAACTTATGTCTAAAAAATTATATATATATATCTTACTAATTTAGAGAATCTACATAGCTTGACTAAAAATGCTAAGCCATGTTCAAGACCCTCTGATTCATTCAATGACCTAACATCGATCAACTGATAAAAAAGCTGATGGTGCTTAAAGTTAAGCCGAAGTTATAAAATAAACTTAAAGAGTTCATCTAGAACAATGACGTTTCATCCAGATCTCGAAAGACCCGGGTTCGATAGCACGAGGTTGACAACTCGTGTGCTTAAGCACCGCAATCGGGACGAAGTCAAGCCGCCTTCTTAATAAGACTCTTTGACTCACTTAGAGGGTCCGTTCAGCGCGACGACTCAACAGCCGACTGCCACGAGTTTGTCCAGATCTCGAAGAGACCTGGCCAACCTCATTGGCAACAAAAAACAGTCAGCACAGCTGAAGGGCTCCAGACCCTGAGAGCTCTGGTTTGCTGAGCGACCGCAAGCTGACTGACGAAGCGCGCGTCTCTCCCGAGGTATATACCTAACGACGGCACGCGCATAGATGCGGTGGCGTACGGAGTATACAACGCGCGAGATACGAATATACCACGCGTAGTATAACTTTTATGTTATACCATCAAACATCTTATATTACTAAAATTTTATGTATTAAAAAATTTTCTTCGTTTACCAAAATTCTCACTACAAAGTTTGCCGTCACTGCGAGAGCGGCGACCAATCAGCGGTAAGATGTGTACCTATAAAATAAACTGGGTTCTCGAATCAATTTTATTCTTTCGTTCTTTCACTACTTGAAAGCATGTCTCCTGAAGACGAGGAGCCACAAAACTTCGGAACATTGGGAGAGCTGGTAAAAGATTTTTTCATGGATAAGATTTCCTCTCTCTTTGACCAATCAGCCCTTTTCAGGGCCAAATATATTTTTTAGTAAGCCAAATGTCTTTTTTAATACTATATAAACGTAAAAATTATTGGTTCAAAATAAAAGTATGTGTATATGTGTGTATATATATTAGACAGGTCGTTATTTCCCAAAGCTTATCGATCAACCCTTAGATCGATGTGTTTATACTAAAAATTGAAAAAGCAGCTGGAATACCTTGTTGGAATAGAGATTTAACCTTGCCGAATCGCGAAAAACCGTATTTTTTATTGTTTTTTCTTATTTTTCTTGTTTCTACATACAGCTATGGCTGAAAAAAATTTTTTGAGACCCTCTTTCACACTTTTTCTATTGCCGCAAGTTAAAATAATATCTTATAGGGTGATTTTAGAGCCGAGAAAAATTTATTTTCCGAATTGTTGCTCTTGAAATCTAAAAAAATTTTACTCAAACGGGTTTATTCTCGTATATTTTGAGGTTAAAAGTACTTTATAATTTTTTTTCATTCAAACAACCAACATAACTTTAAAGTAGGCTTAAAGATCTTCAATTTCCTTTTTTATGAAAGTTTCTAGGTGCTTCTGATACTGAGATATGGCCATTTAAATTTGATAGGAATTTCGTAGAATAAAATCTGTAAACATCGTGAGCATGCAATTGACTATCAACTCCCTCTGATCACAAATTCAGTTTCAAAGCACATGGATACGGTCTAAGTAAAGCAAAATAAAGGTCTTAATTTCAACAAAAAAGTGGCGCACAGGTGTCTTTCGCACAGTCAGAGTTATGGAATTAGTAAATACCCATATGGAAATAATTTTCGTAAATATCTGTAAATATCTGTAAATATCTCTAAATAACTGTAAATAATTAATAAAAAGTATTGAGACAGAAACATTAATAAAAGTTATTTACACTTATTTATTATTATTTACAATTATTTATAGTTATTTAGTTATTTACGATTACTAACTGATTTTAAAAGTTATTACAAACACTTACAGTTACTTACTCTTAATTACTATTATTTACTATTATTTACAATTTTCAAAATTTTTAGGTAAGTAAATAGTTTATTGTTATTTATAATTATTTATGATGATTCAGTTATTTATAGTTATTTACTTTCGTTGTCTTAGATCATTTTCCGGAGCGTGGATGAACGGTAATGGTCCCGGTCGTATTTTTCGTATTGACAGAAGACTCAATGCTCAAGCATAAGTAAACATTCTTGAAAATGAGCTTCTGCCAAGTCTACGAAAACGATACGCAGACGATGAGATGCCAATTGATATAATGGAGGATAATATACATACCGCACATATAGTGCGTGATTGGTACGCAGCGCATCCCCAGCTTCAGAGATTTGACTGGCCACCACGTTCACCAGATCTCAACATCATCGAAAATGTCTGGTCATATATGGTGAAAGGATGGAGACCTGGAATGGCACGAAATCGTGAGCAGCTCGTGGAACTCGTTCAAGAAGCATGGACTGCCTTATTTGATAATCCCAAATATTTTCATAATTTATGCGATTCTGTCCCACGAAGATTGCAGAAAGTGATAGATAATGAAGGTGGATTTATTGATTATTGATTTTTGATGACTTTATATTAGAAATGATTACAAAATCTATTGAATTTTGATTTTGAATTTTTTTCAAGCTTTGTTTGCACACTGCACATGCGCAAGCAGCGCACAAAATACACCTGTTGTGATCTCATAAAAGTAGTTCATAAGATTTAAAATTATAAAAGTTTTAATGTTATTAATTAGTTCTCATAAGATATGTGAAAATTTAAAATTAAAAGTTTCGATCAAAGTTCGTTTGCACACTGCACATGCGCGAGCAGCGCACAAAATACACCTGTTGTGATTTCATAATAGAAGTTCATAAGATTCAAAATTATAAAAGTTTTATGTATTATTATTTAAAGTTTTGAATAAAGATATGATATTTTTTAATTTCAAAGTCATTTATAATCATTAAAACGTAGTTCCAAGTTAACATTTTTATATAATTATATATTTCAAATAATTTAAAAATTTTGTTATTATACAGTTTTCAAAGTATTTATAGTTATTTCAAATATAAATGAAGTGCCTAAAATATATAATGTTGAAAAAATATTTTTCAATACATTTTAAGTTTGCACTATTGGTTGTATTAAAGAAATGTTAAATTTTTAAATAACAAACACTCGTAAAGAAATTTAAAGTTTAAATTTCTTCTTTGTTCAGTCAAATTTGTATCCAGTAAATATTTATATCCTTCCGGATGCAGGATAGGATATTTAAACAAAAGCATACTGGAACGAGTCCATTCATTTACTCAGTAGTTAATTAATAAGCATTCATGTAGAAAGAAATGAGGTGCATGTCTTGCTTCAACTGTTTGTAAGCGAAAAAGCTGCAGTTTCCTTGTTTCACAGTTCATCAGTTCCTCGACTAATTTATAATTGTAAGTATTTAATTTCATACCAATAGCTTTTATGGATTCACAATAAATAAATAAAAATAAAAGTTCAAAAAGTAAGAAATTAATTTCAAATTTGATTGGAGACGATGGGTTAATAAAATTATGAAATCATAAAAAGCCTTGATTACGTAAACAAGTATTCATAGAAAACAAACATTATGTCATCTAATAAAATTATTATTCACAAATATTACAAATTTAATCAAACATTCTCAAGTGTTATAAAACATATGACTAGTGGATCATGTCTTTTTTTTAATTAAATCATGTCTAAAAGTATAATATTTGTAATAATTAAAAAATTAATATTCAAAAATAAATTATGTTTTGGAATCATAAATAATGTCAAAGCTCCTAAGATTAGATAGCAGGTGCAAGCTACCAACAGAGTAAAATAGAGTAAAATTCCTTTATTTCCCATAAACAGAACCATGGATGCTGTATTGGTTATATCGAGGAGATGTAAATATTGGAATATTGGAATAGCAAACACTCGTCAAGAAATTTAAAGTTTAAAATTCTTCCTTGTTTAGTCAAATTTGTATCCAGTAAAAATTTATATCCTTCCGGATGCAAGATAGGATATTTAAACAAAAGCATACTGGAACGAGTCCATTCATTTACTCAGTATTTAATTAATAAGCATTCCTATAGAAAGAAATGAGGTGTATGTCTTGCTTCAACTGTTTGCAAGCGAAGAAGCTGTAGTTTCCTTGTTTCACAGTTTATCAACTCCTCGACTAATTTATAGTTGTAAGTATGTAATTTCATACCAATAGCTTTTATGGATTCACAATAAATAAATAAAAATAAAAATTCAATAAGTAAGAAATGAATTTAAAATTTGATTGGAGATGATGGGTTAATAAAATTATGGAATCATAAAAAGCTTTGATTACGTAAACAAGTATTCATAGAAAACACACATTATGTCATGTTAATTGTATGTAATCTAATATAATTATTATTCAAAAATATGACAAATTTAATCAAAAATTCTTAAGTGTTATAAAGCATAAGACTTGTGGATCATGTCTTTTTTTTAATTAAATCATGTCTAAAAGTATAATATTTGTAATAATTAAAAAATTAATATTCAAAAATAAATTATGTTTCGGAATCATATATAATGTTGAAGCCGCTAAGATTAGATAGCAGGTGCAAGCTACCTAGAGTAAAATATAGTAAAATTCTTTTATTTGCCATCAACAGAACCATGGATGCTGTATTGGTTATATCGAGGAGATGTAAATATTGGAATACTGGAATAACAATAAACACTTGTCAAGAAATTTAAGCATACTGGAACGACTCCATTTATTTATTGAGTAGTTAATTAATAACTATTCGTATAGAAAGAAATGAGATGCATGTCTTGCTTCAACTGTTTGCAAGCGAAGAAGTTACAGTTTCCTTGTTTCACAGTTTATCAACACCTCGATAAGTTGCAGATACTGAAGTTGATCTGGGGTTTGATGCTGCTGTTAAAATAGCTATTAACGGTAGGCCGGAGTAGAACCTGATACCGACCGAGTAACAATTGAGTTGTTTGTTATTTACTCAAGTTTTAATCGGTGTATCTTCAAATTAAAGGTCGAGCGCAATAGATATTATTATTATGAACATCTATGCACAAGAAAAAAAATATCTACCGGTTTGTTTTTGAGAAAAGTAAGTAACGCGAAAATATTATAAACATAAACTTTTACTTTGGCGTTACTTACTTTTCTCAAAAACAAACCGGTAGATATTTTTTTTCTTGTGCATAGTTGTTCATAATAATAATATCTATTGCGCTCGACTTTTAATTTGAAGATATACCGATTAAAACTTGAGTAAATAACAAACAACTCAATTGTTACTCGGTCGGTATCAGGTTCTACTCCGGCCTACCGTTAATGGAGCCCGTATACATAACTCTGATTCATAATTGATTAATTATAATAATAATTTCATGAATCATTAATTTATGTAAAATTTTATTAAAAATAATTGAATAAAATTATGTAAATGTTGAAAGCAATGGTACTGTCAACTATTATATTTAGGAGGCACTCATTATGTCATACTAACTTTATTAAAATTAGTATAATAATTCATAATAGAAAAATTAGAAGTTTATTAACGCATGAAATTTGTAGATCATGTTTCTTTCAGATATATGCATATTTATATATTTAATAAATAAAAAGTTGTATAAAAACATAGTTTATGTATTACAATTTTAAATTTAAATTGTATTGAAATTAATGTAGTTAATTATTTTAAAAAGATTGATGATTTGAAACTCGATGTATAATTCATAGTTCGCTTACGCCATAGACTAAATATGCGACGTTGTCATTTTAGGTACACCTTCGGAAAAAATCATCTAACGGTAAGTGTACATGCGTTTCGAAAAATTATTTAAGACAACGAAAGTAAATAACTATAAATAATATTCAATCATCGTAAATAATTATAAATAACAATAAACTATTTACTCACCTAAAAATTTTGAAAATCGTAAATAATAGTAAATAATAGTAATTAAGAGTAAGTAACTGTAAGTGTTTGTAAATAATAGTAAATGACTTTTAAAATCAGTTAGTAATCGTAAATAACTAAATAACTATAAATAATTGTAAATAATAATAAATAAGTGTAAATAACTTTTATTAATGTTTCGGTCTCAATACTTTTTATTAATTATTTACAGTTCTTTAGAGATATTTACAGATATTTACGAAAATTATTTCTATATGGGTATTTACTAATTTCATAACTCTGACTGTGCGAAAGACACCTAGCGCCACTTTTTTGTTTAAATTAAGACCTTCATTTGGCTTTACTTAGATCGTTTCTATGTGCTTCGAAACTGAATTTGTGATCAGAGGGAGTTGATAGTCAATTGCATGCTCACGATGTTTACAGATTTTATTTTACGAATTTCCTATCAAATTCAAATGGCCATATCTCAGTATCAGAAGCACCTAGAAACTTTTATAAAAAAGGAAATTGAAGATCTTTAAGCCTACTTTAAAGTTATGTTGGTTGTTTGAATGAAAAAAAAATTATAAAGTGCTTTTAACCTCAAAATACACAAAAATAAACCTGTTTGAGTAAAATTTTTTAATATTTCAAGAGCAACAATTCGGAAAAAAAATTTTTCTCGGCTCTAAAATCACCTTATAAGATATTATTTTAACTTACGGGAATAGAAAAAGTGTGTTAGAGGGTCACGAAAATTTTTTTTCAGTTATAGCTATATGTAGAAACAAGAAAAATAAGAAAAAATAATAAAAAATACGGTTTTTTGCGATTTGGCAAGGTTAAATCTCTATTCCAACAAGGTATTCCAGCTGCTTTTTCAATTTTTAGTATAAACACATCGATCTAAGGGTTGGGAGCGATGATCGGTAAGCTTTGGGAAATAACGACCTGTCTAATATATATATATATATATATATTAGGGTGTCCCTTATTTACCAATGTTTTTTTTTTCGTTGTGCCGCCCCCTGGATCTTTAATTTATGCTAAAAAATGAAGATTTTACTCGGAAAAAGTGAGAAAAAGACGTTTTAAACCGTGCCTATTTCGCAAAACGAGATTTTAGTCCACGTATACGCGTTATACTTAATCTAACGTATTTCATTTCTCTACTATGTTTAAAAAGAGCTTTAAACAGTTCAACTATTATATTTTTTCATGTAAAATTTGGCATAGAATTCGAATTTTTACTCATTTTAAATCAAAACGTACATATAGTAAGGTAAGAGACACTTTTACATCAGTTAAGGTCAGTTTTTTTAATGATTATTTATTTTTTATTAATAATGAATGTTATTTATGATTTGTCTGATTATTTTGAGTAATAATCCCGGTTTATAAATATTGTGATTACTCAAATATGAAAATGATTGTGCTTCACCTGCATCTTTGATTCTCGATAAAATCATAATTGTACATCTTTTTATTTTTTTGTAAATCGAAAATGAGTTTTGGGTGCTGAAATAAGTTTCGAATTGATTCAATCGGTAGTTATTGTCTTTATATTGGTTTCGATCATAACAATGAATTGCGCGTCTTTTGAGCTTTAAGATTATATTATCATCAGCAGTGTGTCTAATTAAGGCCCGAATTTATAGTCGACACTTGGCACTCAGCACTCAGTTTACATGTAACAAACATCATTCTATCTTATTCTACTTCCATAAGAAAAATAAGGATAGAATGATGTTTGTTATATATAAACTGAGTGCTGAGTGCCAAGTGTCGACTATAAATTCGGGCCTAAGAAATTATAACTTTAATAATATTTTAATTTTTCTATGACAACCGTAACGTAAATCCACCACGCGCTTGCGCAAGCGCGTGCCGTCATTCGGTCAAAAGATTAAAAAAATCATACCGCATTAATTTAACTAAAGGCTATCACAAGATTGAGTTAATGGACAAATGTTAAAGAAAATAGTGATTCGTTCTTGCAAATTTAAAGGAAAATAATAATTAAATGATGTTATCAAGACTTATCACCGCTCTCATTTTAGCTAATATCAGTTACAATGTAGTTCATATTGTCTTTAAAATGTTGAGAAAAAATAAGAAATATACTTCTTAAAAACCTCCCACATCTATTGGAACCAGAGCAAATTGTCAATCGTACGAAATATAAAAGAAATATACTTTTTGCATATAGATTTATCATATACTTTATGATCACGATTATCGATAAGGGTGAAATTAGATGAAGCGGAAAATAGACGACGGAACGTCACAAAACATTCATTCCGTCGCCTTGTTTTCCGTCAAATTTTTTCCCTATGTTCACATGGCCCAGAATATAGCTGAAAAATTGTTAAAAATAGCATACAAATGTATCCGCGAATTTTAAATTAACAACAAAAATGTTAAAAAAGTTGGAAATAATCACCTATTGTTATTGTAATGAGATTCTTTATTTATAAAAATAAAATATAGTTTGTTATTATAACCAAATATTTCAATTAACATCATTATTTTTTAATTACAAAATTGCTAATCAACGTCACAGAACTTCTATTCCGCTCCATGTGAATATAGGGAAACAAATTTGACGGGATAATAGAAGCGTCACAGACTTTTTTGAAATTGTTTAAACAAATAGTTAACCAAAATAGAATTTAAAAGTTTGATTGAAATTAAAAGTACAGCTATGGAAAGCAAATTAAAAATATTACGTGAGGTTATTGAAGCACTAATAATTTTTTTAAACAAAATAAAAATTGATGTCTATTACGTCGTCTTTACTCCGTTGGCGGAATACAAAGATGCGGAATTGAGGTTCTGTGACGTTCCGTCGCCTATTTTCCGCTCCATCTGATTTCACCCTAAGATCTGATAACGTTAATTAGATTATTAAAATGTTTCTAAATATGTAAAAACGGTTTAATAATGCAAAAATTTTTAATAAATTAATTAAAAACTTGAATACATCGAAGGTAGGGGAAATCAGGGTAAATCGGACCCCGGGAAATCGGACCGGCATCACTTTATGTAAAAATATAGTAAATTTTTATTTGACCAATAAGATTTTAATATTGTTACATTGAATTACTTTTATTGCTAAAGTTTTTTTATGTAGTTTTAATCTTCTAATATTTACGTATATTCATATAAAGTAATGCTGGTCTGGTTTGTCCCATGGGTCCAATTTACCCCGGTTACCCCTAATATTATAAAAAAAATATTATCATACGCTTAAACTAACTATTGTAAAGAAAAATTGTTTTTGAAAACAATCTTAGAAATTTCATAATGTACAAAATATGTTAATTTATAATTGTTGTGAATTTTATGTCTATTTTTTGAAAATTATTACTCAAAATAATCAGGCAAATCATAAATAACTTTCATTATTAATCAAAAAAGCAAAAAATAATTTAAAAACTGACCTTAATTAATGCAAAAGTGTCTCTTACCTTACTATATGTACGTTTTGATCTAAACTAAGTAAAACTTCGTTCTTATGCCAAATTTTACATAAAAAAAATCTAATAGTTGAACTGTTTAAAGCTCTTTTTTAACATAGTAGAGGAATGAAATACGTTAGATTAAGTATAATGCGTATACGTGGACTAAAATCTCGTTTTGCGAAATA
Source organism: Anastatus disparis (assembly GCA_017163975.1). Taxonomy (NCBI): domain Eukaryota; kingdom Metazoa; phylum Arthropoda; class Insecta; order Hymenoptera; family Eupelmidae; genus Anastatus; species Anastatus disparis. Next base: position 1,238,237 of record JAFFSR010000043.1, on the reverse strand, counting down.
GGCACGGTTTAAAACGTCTTTTTCTTACTTTTTCCGAGTAGAATCTTCATTTTTAGCATAAATTAAAGATCTAGGGGGCGGCACAACAAAAAAAAAACATTGGTAAATAAGGGACACCCTAATATATATATATATATATATATATATATATATATATATATATATATATATATATATAAACATACTTGTTTTTAAAATATAACTACTGCATTATTACATATGAGTCTAGAAACTTTTGAAAAAAAATTTTATGAAAATTTTACCCAAAAATATTTAATTGTTTATCATTGTTATGATGAAGATATGATGCTTTAATCGTATTACTCTATGAATTCCACTACAAAAAAATAACTATAACAAAGAATAACATTAAACTAAAATATCAAATGCTCAAATATTGCACATTTAATAAAATATTTTTATTCAATTAATATTGCAATATTTAATCATTTGATATTTTAGTTTCATAACATTTTTATGCAGTTATAATTTGTGTTGAAATTCATAAAGTAATACTATCATAGCGCTATATCTTTATCATAGCAATGAGAAACAATCAAATATTGTTGGGTAGAAGTTTTTCTTAAGATTTTTTTTTCAAATTTTATAAAAAGTTTGTTACATATATGAATTTATCACATATAGAAAGTTATATTTAAGAAACAATTTAATAGTTCTAAAGTAGTTTAAACAAAATAAAAAAAATTTTGTATGAATATTAAAACATTTATAAATTATATACATTTAAATTGCAAACATTTTCTTTTTAAATCATTAAAAATAATATAAAACATATGACAAATAATTACTATTGATTATTAATATTAAATTTTTTATGCATGTTAAAAAAAATCGAGTAAACGTTAAATAGAAAATAAACTTATTAAAGATAAATAACATAAAAATTTAGGAATTTAGATAATATAACATATTTGTTTTGTTTTATTAAAACTTTTAAAAAAATACAATTAATCAATTGATCTTTTGCAAATTATTATCTTTATAAGTATTTTATAATATTTTTGCAATATTTAAGGAATATCTGTAAATCAAAAAAGAAAGCTTATAAATGAAATATAAAAAATACTTATAAATAGAAAAATTATATATATTTTATTTATAAAATATATTTTACATGAGCATGTTAAAAATAGAACCTAGTGAGCAATAGCGAGCGAGGTATTTGTGGTTAGTTATTATTATTTAATATTTATCATTAAAAGAGAAAAAGTTATGATGTAATTAGGACGTTACACATATTTCATGAAAGGTTTATAAAATGTTTCAAATCTTCCGTTTTAATATCCCGGAAATCTTCCATGAATGTTCCATAGGAATATTTTATGAATTATTTCTGCAAGATTCTTGAAATGTTTTAGTAAAAGATCTGAGATGACTCAAATCTTCCAATGAAATATTCTTGGAATCTTCCAACAATATTCCATGGAATATTCCAATGTAAGAAGAATCAAGGACATACGAATATTACAGGAATATTTCATGGAAGATTCCTAAAATATTTCACATCTTCCGTGCCAATATTTCAGGAAGCTTCCGTAAATATTCTATGCTGTGTGGGATGCAACTATTATTTTTTAATAATAAACAGAAAATAATAATACTATATTCATCAGCCGATCATAAAAAATTTATAGATTTAGATTAGATATAGGGCGCGCTTGCACGCATCGATTTTCTAGTTTTATTAAAAAATATACAAAAATAATTCACTTTTTTTTCAAATATTGCGAAAAAAATTTTTGTATTTTAATTTCCCACTTCTTGAAAATAATTGACTACAATTACTGTCCCCTAGACAGTCACCTATCTCATTCCTAATGCTTATATGTATAGATATAATTATTCTATTTAGTTCATCAATCTCTATTTTCAGCCTAAATACTGGAGACGCATTTATTGTTTTGGAGTTAACCTCACTTTTGGAGTAACGTTCAGTATACTCAACAAAGCGAAATATAGCGAAAGTATTTTTTGGGCGGTGAATGCAATAGCAATATTAAAATATTTAATAATAAAAAATTATTAAAATGTAAAGAAACATTAAATTGAAAAAGAATGAATAATCTTGGTAACGAGAGTGTCGTATTGCCGAAATAAGCTGATAACTTGGAGATTGGATATTGTTCAAACGTAAAATACAATTTTTATATTTTCTTTAATAGTTTAGGAAATAATATCTGGTTTATTACTTAATTTTCACTCTTTAAAAAAATATCAATGGAATATTGTTGTGAAAATAGTAGTTTCTTTCAATACATAAAATTGCAAGAACTTTTTGTAATATTTAAGAAAAGGAAAATATAGCTCTTGTATCATAAATAACTTAAATTGCATTTTAAACTTTATTTTTGTACATCTAGTAATTTTCATTTTAAAGACTTTTAGTTTTGACAAGATAAAGATATAAATTCTTTAAATTTTTTGTACAGTAATGTAAGTTTTCTTCAGCCAACTGATTTTCATTGTTAAATATGAACTCGTATAAAAAAGGGTACAGAAACGCTCTCACGTTTCGACTGTGCAAGTATGGCTTCGAGCACATATACATGGAGACAGCATGTTATATGAAAAAGTGGAGACTATTTTAACGATGATGTGAGAGAGAAAGAAAATAACTAAGTAGTTATTATTATTATTATACATACTGTCTCTCTCGTGCAGCACTTACGGGAGCGTTGCGCGAGAGAGATAGGATGTAAGTTATTATTTTCTTTCTCTCTACCTAAAGTTGACACCACTTTTTAACACGGCATGCTTCCTCCATAGTATATATGCCTAAGACATATGGTCAACACGCGGACCAGGCAAACTAAAATGACCTATGGTCGAATCGCGTCTAAATTGTCGACGCCGATTTTGAAAGGTCCTACCTCCTTATTAAATGTTTTCTTTGAAGCAAAAAAACTCGATTAAACGCATCGTTTATCAATAAGTTGGGATTGGAAATATTATTAGAAGGCGGACATCTTTATCATGCTCTTAAGAAAGCAACTCTTTTCCAAGAGTTTTCACTCTTGTAAAAAGTTTAGTCAGTCATTACCGACACTCCAACTTATCAACACAATATTTTGGTACTTGAAGTTAAACCTTATCGATTTATAATTATTCTATTTTACTCAGTTGACATTCACACTATATTTTGTATTAATTGATTTTATCTGTCATTAAATAGTTTATAATATAACATTAATTTCAACGTTACTTAATAAATCCTCGTAATATTTACGACATATTATCTTATTAAAAATATAACTCAAAAACAATTTGTAACATCTTTCCTTTTGACGTTGAATTATTATAATTTGAATTTAACTAATTCATTCTATTTAAACTTAAGAGGAGGTCACGTATCTCTGTCTTTTTCTAATTAAAGAATTGAGTTTTTTACAGAAACTAATAACTTTAGCAAAAAATTAAGAGAAAGCCGCATCTTGTATTAAAAAAAGCAATATTTTCTTTAATAAGAAAAAATTAATTTTATTGCTTCGTTCTCAAGAAAACCTTGAAAAACAAAATTGTCCACCCTAACCTCTATGATTTAAGTTTTTCAAGGTTTTCTTAAGAACGAAGCAATAAAATTAATTTTTTCTTATCAAAGAAAATATTGCTTTTTTTAATACAAGATGCGGCTTTCTCTTCATTTTTTGATAAAGTTATTAGTTTTTTTGAAAAAATCATTTCTTTGATTAGAAAAGGACAGAGATACGTGACCTCCTCTTAAATTTATTTCTGATATTAGCAATTAATACTTCATTTTCATTGTATTTTGCTATATCTTATGCTTGTCCGCTTAAGAAATCTGTAGTAGCATTTATTTTTCCAAGTATATGCCCTGGTATTATGTATTATGTATATGTTAAAGTCTTGAATTGACAATGTCAATCAATTTGACTTTTATTATTTTATTTATCTAATTTTTGTAATTAAATATATGTATGTATATATTAATATTTTCATTGTTTATTTATAATGCATGACTTTTTTATTACAATATAATGTATATAATAATCATTATTAGCTTCATATCACACTGTTATGTGTTCTAGTTTATGGGATTACGCATGAAAAATTTAAAACTTTTAATGAACAAATTTTAGAAATTTTACCAGAAGACACGTTTATTTTCATGTACAAATTTTCATAAAATATTCTCAGTTGTGTGCACTGAGAAATCAAGTGTACGCATGCTCAAAGAACGTTCACATGAATGAAGAATCTGCATGAAGGAAAAGCACTTCCAACGAACGAGCCCTTCATTCTATTACAGTGGTCTTACCCGGAATCTCCAGATGTAAATTTTTATACATCTATATTATAAAGTCTGGAAACAAACTATCAGAGGGCAGAAAAATGTACACTGAGTTTTTAAGAAAAAATCTTTTTCCGTGTATATTCATCTAACTGTGATAATATCGCTGCTATAGTGTAATCACTAGCATCCGTTAGAATGAATGGTTTTTATATATTTACAAATTTTAGTATTATATTCTGTCACGGTATTTTACCGTGTTTGAATATCGCACGAGCAGTAGATAATATACGACACACGCGCGGTCATACAAGCCGTCAGAGTTACGCGAAGAAATACGTAACTTACTAGCCATCAAGGGAAGAACGCCGAGTCGACCACGAGGCGCGTTAGACCTTTTCCAGCTGTCGTTGAGAGCACATTGCGATAGGTGCAAATAGTCGATAACTTTTGTTGGTGCATTTATTCCGTGTCAAGACTCGTGCTTCTATACGAACCGTGCGACACGTGCATTATCAAACCCAAGGCGTTATCCTGATCAAGGAAGATAGCGGCCTTTGTTCGTCCAGAGACGATTTCTCGAAAGCGGGCTTCGACTAGCTCCCGCGACCAGGATTGCTGCAGCGTCGCGACCGTTGGCCAACGAGCGAGCGATCAGCGTAGAGTCTTCGGTGTAAGAGAAGCTTCTCGACGTTGTCGTAAGTAATTGTAAGTTTTGTAAAGTAAGGTTTCTTTCTTCGCAGAAACTTAACGTTATAAAGTGCGTGCGTGATATTACTTGTGTTATAGCGCAATTTAGTTCGCGTCGCGTCCTCCCCTATTGCTATCTTTATTGTAATTCAAACATTGTCATATTAGTTAATTATTTCTTCTATTTTATCATTAACGTTTCAATTCTTGATTTTGTATTTTTCTTTATTACTTTTAATAAATTCACTTTAAATATAAAATCTTTATTTTATCTGTGCTGTATGTGCATATCATATAATAAGCCTGTACCTGTCGCTTACCCCGACGCCTCCGCGGTCCTTATTTTTATCATAGTAAAACATATATATTTTCTATATAAAATATTGAATAGGTTTAACTAAGAAAGTTAAACCGAATAAAAATAAGGAGAACTGCGCTAGCGGCATCGCGTCTCTCGATCAGGTAAGAGAGAGAGAGAGAGAGAGAGAGAGAGAGAGACGCGCAGCGACGAGCGAATAGAAAAATACTCCGTCGCACATCAATCTAATATACTAACTAGCTTTGCCGGAGTCTGTTGCTAGTTCATCATATTTAATATAAATTCTGGCAGCTCCGTATTCTAACAAGAGTACATAGTCTTAGCTAACAATTAAATAGAATTAAAAATCTAATTTCTTTTGCAACGTGTAGTAAATTACCGTTACAATTCTTAGTAAAGAGATCTTTTATACTTTCAAAGGCTTTTTGCTGCCTTGTCCCTCCCCCACTCATAGGGTACTTTTTTTCTTAATAAACCAATTGGTCAAATTTCATTCGCATAAACTTTTGCGAATTTTGTATAGAAATTCACAAATCCTAAGAAGGCTTGCAATTCTTCAACATTTCTTGGTGTTTGAAAATGTTTAATTGACCGTATTTTTTCTGGGTCAGGGTTATTCCTCTTGGAGTTATGAAAGGTCCTAGAAATTCTATTTTTTGTTTTATGAAATTTGATTTTTTTAAATTGAATGATAAATCGTAATCGATTGCTTTTTTAAATAATTTTTCAAGATGGTTTAGATGCTCATCAAATGTAGCTGACCTTATATGCAAATTATCTACAAAAGCCAGTACAAATTCTTGCATATCTTTTACTACATTGTATAGTCCTCTTAGCAATGCAGCACTGCTGGTTTTGATACCAAATGCAGTTACGTTAAACTCATATACTTTGTTGTCAATTTTAAATGCATTATATTTTTTACTTGGCTTAGTTAACTCTATCTGCCAATAGGAGCTTGTTAAATCTAAACTAGACATGATATTTTTCTTTTTGCATCTTAGAAATATTTCTTCTATTGAAGGTGGCACTTCGTAATCATCAATTATTTTTTCGTTTCATTTACGAGCATCTAAACAAAGCCTTACAATGCCATCTTTCTTTATAACTGTAGCGCCATGCTCAGCTATAGCGGACTCGAATGTGTAAGTGTAATTTGGTTATGTTTTTTCTGTTCATTTATGGTATTTAAAAGTCGTTGATAGCTAGCGCACCAAGCCTAGCAATTATGGACTTTTTATGGGTGTATTGTTAATAATTTTTTAAGCGTTATTCAAAAAGCCCGATGTTGCGAAGAACCAAAAATGCCTTAACATTCGGGTCCCTTCACTGATGAATAGAATAGGAAATGATATGGTCGTGGATATGCTCTTTATTTGTTCAACTTTAGGAGATTTAATACAATCAGAATCTAAGTACAAATTCACAAGCTACGAAGACTAAAATGTTTGCTTGAAGCACGTGGTTGGACAATCACCGGTTGTACTTCGAGCAAGCACACGTCCGTTACCCAAGAGAGCAGATCCAAGAATGCTCGAGGCCTCTGTGCTATCGCACTGCAAGGCTCAGCTCTTCAGAGCATCTCTCCCTCTTTTCTTCGTTCAAAAGGAGAAAGGGACAGAGAATCGTGTACTTGCATGGGGTATTGCATGTGTATGTACACATACTTTTCCCGTGCAACAACTTTGGTCTTTTTGGGTGTTCGCACGCGCAACTTCCAGTATCATACGGTTTCAGGACCGTACTTACTTGGGCGCTCACAAATTGAATCACATCAAGTCAGGGTTTAAGAGGAGGTCGCGTATCTCTGTCCTTTTCTAATCAAAGAAGTGATTTTTTTACAAAAACTAATAACTTTAGCAAAAAATGAAGAGAAAGCCGCACCTTGTATGGAAAAAAGCAATGTTTTCTTTGATAAGAAAAAATTAATTTTATTGCTTCGTTCTCAAGAAAACATTGAAAAACTAAATTGTCCACCCTAACCTCTATGATTTAAGTTTTTCAAGGTTTCCTAGAAAACAAAGCAATAAAATTAATTCTTTCTTATCAAAGAAAATATTGCTTTTTTTGATACGAGATGCGGCTCTCTTCATTTTTTGCTAAAGTTATTAGTTTCTATAAAAAACTCAATTTTTTTATTAGAAAAGGACAGAGATACGTGACCTCCTCTTAATAATATTTTCCAGATATCACTCTCGGCCCTGCTATAGTAATTTTATTGCTATAAATGCTAAATATAAGAAAATTTCATCTGACATATAAGTACATATTTTTTATTACGTTTGTTATAATTTTTTAGTTGTCTAAAAATTCCTTATAGAATCTTTAAATTAGAGTATTTAATATATTTTTTTATTTTTAAATTACTTAAATTGTATAAAATTTGCTTAAAGTTCGTGTTTTTTATCATGACCACTGTTTCTGTACATTTCATTATATATCATATAATTTGCTTTTTTTAACAAAGCTAATTAATCTTGTTTGAGAATTGTATTATAAATCAATTGTTATTTTTATAATCTTATTGAATTTTGGCAGAAATTTTCTACATACTTTAATAGTTTCTCATTATTTTCCAATTATTTTGTATTTATAATATTTTTCGCATTTGCAGAGAGATAGTCGCATCTAAAGCATCATCAGAAGCCCTGGCTAAAGATTATAAAGATGATGAATGATAATGATGAAGATAATGATGATAATGATTATACTGGTGATTGTGATAATGACAGTGTTAGAATTTAAGATCAGGCCGGAGCAGATTCCATACCGACCGAAAATCGGAAATCCATTGTTTAATTTTCTTCTACTATACGTAATGGAATGCACTAAAATTTTAAATACATTCATGAAATTTATTTCTCTATTGCGCTCACCAAAAATAATTGAAAAAAATTTTTTTTAATTAAAAATTTTATACTATAGCTATTTATTAAACTCTAGGTACGGTTACTTACTTTTTGTTTAAAATATGGTGAATTTGATGAAAAAAACATCTATTATACAATCATGTATAAAAAATTGCGCTCAATAACAATTTCTTTTGAAAACAATATAATTATTTTATGATAAAATAACATTTTCAGTTCTCGGTCGGTATTCAAAACTGCTCCGACCTACTCTTAAATCAAGAAGGTGTAGTCAGAAAGCACAAAGAAGTAATTTTTATAAGTTCTTGATTTTGTGCTCTCTCTCTCTCTCATGCTATCAGACTTGAACTAACTAGATGGCCATGCACTTTGTGCTCTATGGACCTTATCCTAAATTATTATTTTGTTTTTTAGTTTATGAGTGTGTGTAAATATATATATATATTTACTTTTCGGGGTTTATTCAGTCCGGGGCAGATAACGATTTTAACAGTATATGTAGATATGATAGACATATTTTAATAATATCATTATTTTTTTCAATATGTGTCATACCTCTGCCGTCCAAAGTAAGAAAACCTTAACTCCAATGGGATTCCAATGTAGTTAACCACTTTTATACTTTGGACGGCAGACCTTTTGTAAGAATTCATATTTCGAGGTTTATAAAGCCCGAAAATAAAAACAGGTTTAGGATCAGAAATTCGAAGCAGATAAGGTTTCCAACGATGTATGTATATAGAATAGTCATATTTATTACAAACTCCATGATTAATTTTTTGAATTTTATGCCAAAAAAATATATATCATACTTTTTGTAAGTGTCCATAAATCAGGGTTTATAAAGTCCAAAAATAAAAAGAGGCTTAGGATCAGAATTTCGAGGTAGACAAGGTTTTCAATTAAAATGCTATTTAAATTAATAAATACTTATTTGAAGTTGAATTACTAAATAACTTTTTTAACATCTTTAATTTTTTTAATTACTTCTTAACTGAACTAGAAATAACTGGGAATATCTGTGAATAATTGGAAATAACTCGGAATATCTGTGAATAACTGGAAATAACTGGTAATAACTGGGACTGGTGCTGACTGTTACCTCTGTCTCAAACTGAACATTTTATAACAGTTATTTCCAGTTATTTACAGATATTCCCAGTTACTTCCAGTTTTTTTTCCGCTAGGGTTTAAATACGAGAAATTTAAATAATATATTACATTACGAGGGACGAATATTGTTGGTTCCGTCTCGGCAGAGAGGTACTTCGCCGGACGGGATCAACAAGATTCGTCTCGTGTAATGTATACTCTTTTTCATACCAGCCTGCCGGAAATTTTTATATTGCTCGAAAATTCATGCGCTCAAGCGCGCCCTATATCTAATCTAAATTTATATAAATTTTTAATGATTGACTGTTGATATAGTGTTATTATTTTCTGTTCATTATTAAATAATAATAATTTCATATCTACTGATATATATGCATCAGTAAAGAAATCGATGTTATATACTAATGTATCAGAGCAGTTTACGCGGCATCAATGAATTTATAGACACAAAAAACTTCGAGAAAAATAAATCCTATTTAAAAGATATATTATCACTATATTCATCTTCTTATTATTATTTTAAAAAATTGAAGAAATAGTAAACTTTTAAATTATTTTTTAGATATTTCTTAAATCTTTCAAAATTTAAATAACGTAAACTATTACAAAGTCAAAAGTTATTTGACAAATATATAGCTTTTTATACACATAATTTTTAATATCAATCTAACGTATTTGATTTCCAAATCTTAAGAGAATTCTAAGATCGATCTCTAGACATAGTCATGTGAAATTGTCCATGATTAAAAACATCTGTTTTTATACAATGTAATGTGGTTTATAAAAACGACTTTTCCAGTTTTATCATCACTTAAAGTTTCACATTTTAAGGAGACATAAAATGGACACTACACCTATACTCAATAAATATTGACTATCTCCACTTTTTAGTGCAAAATTTCAGGAAAAAAAATGAATTAGATGGTATAAATTTTTAAATAAATGTATTCATTAACATTTATGAATTTTTAATTTCTGCCCGATCGGAAAAATATCGTGGCTAGCCAAGATGCACGGTCGTATATACAGGTCCCGAATCTCCCATGGTGGGGGAAGGTCTGTTATTTGGACAAGGCATAGTTTGAAAAATGATTGCTAGAGAGCACTGCAGTAGGATTACTATGCGGAAAAACTGGCACCCGCAGAGAGGGAAATTTAAAAATTTGTAAAATATGAAAAAAAGTATTTACAAAAATAGTCTTCATGATTTGATAGTTATTACAAAAAAGCAGTTACTGTAATAGAATTAATTTTTTATAAATGATTCTCATATTTTTCAAGTTTAGAAAAGATAGTTTTAGTGCGCGAATAATTTTTTTGATAGTCATTTCAACTTATAAATAGGGACATATTATATATAAAAAATACATATAATATTCGTTAGTTATGACAGTAAGATAATATATTTTTTAAATGTAAATAGTATTTGCAAAAATATGAATTATCTTATTAATTTAAATTACGAATAATAAGCTAAATTTTTATTAAATTTTATTTTAAATTATATAGGGGCAGATAAGCGTGTATCATTTCATGTCATAGAATTCAAAATGATGAGGTGGGTTAATGGCTAACGGTCTTGCTTTTGGTTTTTGCTGCTCAGGATCGAATTCTGGCTGAAGCATCTTTTTTTTGCTTTTTAATTTTTTTAAAATATTTTTTAACTGTTTATATTTTTTCCTTTCATACATATATACTTTTAGTATGTGACTTTGAATCTTTTTGCGTGTAAATGATTTGTTTCAAGTTCTTTTAATATATACCTAAATAAATGAATTAATCATAAATAATCACTTACTCTAATGAACTAATAAAATTTGTTAAATTATTAATAAAGAATATTTTTTTCATTTTGATGATGCGTTGATTAAATAAACAAAATAATTTATTAAAAAATACGTAAATAAATATTTTAATTGATTATTTCTTTCATACGAATTCTAGTAAAGTTATCTCTTTTGTTTAAATATACATTACATTTTTTATAAAAGAAAAATATTATTGGTAAAAAACTATTTTGTCCATAAAAATTAAATAAATTTTCCATAAAATACCTGAATAAAAAAGTTAATTTTCATGTACGAAAATGAATTTTTAATGCTTTCATTTATTATTTATTTTTATAAATGACTTATTAGTATTCGAATATTTATTATAAATTTATTTTATTTTATTAACATTGAAAATAACTTCTGAAAAAAATTATTCACATTCTAAAAAGATTAAAAGTTACGTACAACAAGGAAATTTGTAAATATTTTATTGAGAAATTAATTTCAATGTTAATAAAATTAAATGAAATATAATTCATGCATCATTAAATTTAAAAAAAATCATTCTTTGTTATTAATTTAATGAATTTTATAAGTTAATTAAATTAAATTATTTATAATTGATTCATTTAATTACATACATAATATGAGAACTTTAAACACATTTTTTAAACGCAAAAAGATTCAAAATCACATACAAGTATAAGTATGAAACAAAAAAATATATACAGTTAAAAAATATTTTAAAAAATTAAAAAGCAAAACAAAGCATGAAAAAAGCAAAAAAAGAAGATGCTTGAGCCAGTTTTCGATCCTGAGCAGCAAAAACCAAAAGCAAGAGTGTTAGCCACTAAGCCACCGCGATATTTTGAAGACATGAAATGATACATGCTTATCTGCCTCTATATAATTTAAAATAAAGTTTAAAATCTAAAATTAAAATTATTATTCGTAATTAAAATATGTAAGAATTCATATTTTTGCGAAAACTATTTATAATCCAAAAATATAATATCTGACTGTAATAAGTCACGAGTATTATATGTATTTTTTATATTAAAAACTATTATTTTAGAAAATTATTAAATAGTTATTTTTCTGTACATTTATGTACATTACAAATTTTCAATTAATTTAGAATCATTTAATTATATAAAGAAAATAATATAGCACAAGCACAAGACAGATGCCTACTACACTGAAAAAAACCCGAAGCCAGCGCTGCGAAGTTAATCTGAGCGGTTGCATGCGAACAACATTCGAAGCGAGTGATTACAGAAAATCGTAATGTATGAATGCGTAACCATGTTGCTGTAAATAATTACGACTTTCTATGTAAACGATTACGCTAATCTGAGCAGAGCGCCACAACTGTGTTGCGAGCACGCTGGCTCCGACTCTCCAGCATCGCGCGTGCAGAAAGCCGAAACCAAGCACAGCGGCAGAGCTGCGAGCATGCTCTCTTTGACTCTGCAGCATTTCTCATGCAGAAAGCCGAGACCAAGGGTAACGACAGAGTTACAGGCTCGCTCACTTTGAATTTCTGAACATTGACGTACCAAAAGCGAGGCCAAGCACTCTAAACGTTAAAAATTTACATTTAAAAAAGCAAAATTTCTTTTTCTTTTCTTTTTTTGTAAGTTTTAACACTTTATGTGAAGTATAATTTATTTAAGTAAAATTCTATAATATTATAAAAATTAAATTTTATTTCATAAAATTTTGTTTAAAATGTTTCTTAACCTAAAAATTGATATGATATTTTACTTTTACCATTATTCGCCTGAGTATATTAATGTAATAATGTAAATTTATGATTTTGATTTATTTTTAATACCTTATTTGTGCGATGATTAGTGCTTTTATACCTTTGAATTGATTTTAAATTTATTTTAATCATTCGTATTTTTATAAATTCGTATTTTTATAAAGCTGATGATGAATAAAATGTACTCGTCATGCGTAACGATTTCAGTTACTCTTATAGATGGTAAAGTTACAATTCCAATAATTATAAAATTAAACTTAGATAATTCAAAGTAATTTACAAAAAATTTGTCTAGATATATATAAGCAGTCATTTATTAAGTTATTCTTTATAAACTATATGATTGTATTGTTATAAATTTCGTACACGAATGTAGTTCTCTTGGTGTATGAGGGAAGATATGATATTTACAATTGATTTTTATGTCGTCTAAATTGTTGGTAATCTAATGGCATCTAATGGTATTATTATTATTATATATATATTAATAGATATCATGTATATATATATACATATATACACGGTTAAAAACATTTGCGTAATCTGTTAACTTTTTTCGACTGTTACTTAATGTCTGTTGAATCAACAGACACAAGTATGTCAATTTAAAATGTATATTACATTTTTCACGGACAATTTGTCTGTTAAAGTAACAGACATTTTTGTCTGTAAACAGTTTTTAACAGACGTGTCTGTTAATATTTCTAACTGTGTATATATATATATATATATATATATATATATATATATATATATATATACATGTAATTTTTACATATATTACTTGTATTTTATATATATACAAGTAATTTTTCACTTATATATATATATATATATATATATATATATTAGTGAAAAATTACTATTCACTATACACAATAACTGCCCAAGTTAGTTTATTATTTAACGACTTGAATAATTTTTTTTTATTTTTAAAGAATAATTAAATTTTAGCGACAACGAGGAAATAACTGAAAACTTCTTAATTCATAAAAAAGTATGAAAAATAGTCATTTTATAATCAATCATAATAATTTTTTCTCCAAACGTATTATATATATATATATATATATATATATATATATATATATATATATATATATATATATATATATATTGTAACGCGGATTTTTTTTATAGAATTTTTTTTTCTTTTAAAAAAGTCTTTTTGTCTTAATGAGAGATAGAAGATGTTTATATTCACATCTTCTCTCTCACTCGAAGACTATCTTCTCGCTCTTGCTATCCCCTTTAAAACTTAATATAAAGAAAATGATAATGTAACGTCGAGAAATGAATTAAATTAATAACTCATTAATCGCCGCTACACACGCGTAAATTCTTTTACGCAGCGTCGCGCTTTAGTGGGTTGTTGTCGAGTTTGACCACGTTTTACTTAACGCGGGGCGAGAGTCTAATTTGGTCCTTGAAATGCAGAAACCTATACTGAGTCCTTTCCGCGTCGCGATTTAATTTTTTATTTAATTTGAGTATTAAATTTTTATACTCTTAGCCAAGCAAAGCAACATGTCTCTATCGCTCTGCTTGGGGTCTGATGAGGACGGTCCTCAAAGTCGGGGTCGCGTTATATTTAAAAAAGAAATATATGAAATATATATATATATATATATATATATATATATATTAATGAAAAATAGATAGTTGTAAAATTATATATAAAAAATTAAATCAAAAGAAAATATTATAATAAAATAGAAATTTGTTTGTTATTTGGATGATCAAAAATAAGAATAAAAGGTTTTGTTTTTAATTTTGAATTTAATGAAAAGAAAACGATGAATTTTACTTACTTCCAAAAAAAAGGCAGAGAAAGAAATGTATAGAGAGTTGCTGTGGACTTGTAGTGAATTGAGAGTTGCTGTTGATTTGTAGTGAATTGAGAATTGTTGTTGACTTGTAGTGAATTGAGAATTGCTGTTGACTTATAGTGAATTGAGAATTGCTGTTGACTTGTAGTGAATTGAGAATTGCTGTTGCTTCCTTGAAGTTCCTGAAGAGAGTAGAGAGCGTGTTTATGAGACACGCTCAAAGGCGCACTGAAGATTTTGGGCCCTAGTTGGGGATTATATACCCTGAAATTGGGGCGTTGACTAACCACCCCCGCTTGGGTAGTTTTCCAAAATTTTAAATTTTCCTATTGGTCAATTCTGTTTTCTGTCTGTCACTTGGCTGTCCTAGTGTCTATTTTCTTCTTTCTTTCTCTTTTCTCTACCTTTCTCTCTCTTTTGAAAGTAAGCTACATAAATTGTCTTAAATCTAATTGTTATTAAAAATATAACGAATTACGCATATAAAAAAGATAAAACTAGAAACTAGAGTTTTAATTTATAATATTTTTTCAACTAATATCTATAATAAAATAAGCTAGTTTAAATAAATCTAATAATTAGTAAATTAAATTGTTTATTTGCAAAAGTGAAAACAAAGGAATAATATGAAATAGATATTAATTAAATAAACATTATAAATTAATATTAACTTAATATATATATATATATATATATATATATATATAAAGTAGAATTACGCATAAAAAAAGACGCTAACGCAAGTTTAACAATAAAAAGGGTTTAATAAAAGAGGTAAAATTAATACTAATATTATTAACTTTTCAATAATTAAAACTAAAGTTTTAATTTAATATAAGTGAAATAAATGTTAAAGAAATTAAAGAAAATAAAGAAAAATAGAGAGATGCTTCACACACAAAAAAAGACGCTTGGTAATAAAAAGGACGCTTAACATATAAAAAATTATAATTAATTAAAGATTTTGGTTTTGTTGTGTTTTTTTTTGTTTTGTTTTTTTTTCCAAAGCTTTTGAAAAACTAAACTTAATTTCTAAATTTTATTTAACAAATAAATTTAAAATAATAGAAACGCAATATTCTAATTTCAAGCGTGGTGTAGGCTTGATGCATACGCAATTTTTTATTATTAAACATTGTTTTTAAATACTATTTAAAACTGTTATATGTATATATATATATATATATATATATATATATATATATATATATATATATATATATATTAGTTTTTAAGAAAGAAAAAGAATAGAAGTTTATAAAAATTTTACATAAAAAAGAATTAGTTATTTTTATATGAATAATTTCATATCTATATACATATATCGGTTTTATTTAAAATATAACGAAAAGAAATCATATTTTTGAAACAAAGGGATACTCTTTCTAAAACTTTTTAGGTATGATCTTTAATGTTGTTTTTTTATAATAACAATTTGTTTTTATATTTATTTGTTTTTTAATGTCTATTAATTTTTAAATATTTTATTTATAGAAGAAAAGAAATTATTTATTATAATAAAATTTGTGTGTTGATATATAAAAAAAAAGAATACATTATGAGTAAATTATTATTAACAAAACTTATTAATTTGCAAAAGAATATTATGAGTTTCTTAGGTAATTATGAGTATATTTTTCTTTGGCGCCTAACTTAATGAGTTTCTGTCTCGGTGTTCTAATTGATAACGGTAAAATTTTTCAGGCAGTTTCAATATACACGAAAATACGTGTGAATTTCTACATAATATTTTTCAGGTACCCAAGATTAGAGTATCCCTTAACGATTGTTTACACAGATGAAGTATTGTACTTTATTTTATTTAAAAGGTACAATAATTACTTATCTCAAATGAAAATGAGTTCACACCGAAACATATAGAGATCGGACAAAATAATAATGGAAAAATAATGATTTAAAAATAATTAACAGAAAAATAAAGTGTTGGTCTTATAGGAAAACACATTGAAAGTATTTTAAAAAAAAGAAATTTTCGTGAAAAGATATTAATATGAATTTTTTTGTTTAAAAGAAATCGGCAAAATTGACCGACGTTACAATAACTACCTTACCGCACACGTACACGCTGCATACACATGCACACCAGGAACACGCCACTAAAACCCAGGGTATTAATCCACCTGGTTGTTGATTTTTGTTGTTCCCGGTGCTGATGCTTACACCTGTCAACCAGTAACACGTGAGACCGTGCTTTGGAGGTTAGGCCAGGTGGGGACACTCACTACCACAAACCAAGGCACACACACACACATGGTTGTAAGCACTTCACTCACGAGACGCGACGGAAGCCCCGAGCAGACGATTCGCACCACCAAACGCCTAGGAGGCGGCGAAGCGGCGCCGACGACACAAACAATATACGAACACGTGCTCGCTATTGTGGCGCTCGCGTAGAGTTAGTTAAAAAGTAGAAAGAGAGAGAGAGATATAGGAATACACTGATAGAATAATGAAAGTCGATAAAGTAGGATAAACGCATATGGTAAAAAGATAGCGTACAGATAAAAAACTCAATTATAATAAAAAGAGATGCTAGATTAACAGATAAGAAACTCAAATGAGTCACATTATAGGTGGCGCGCAAATACTAAAGATATTTAAACATAACTTGAATAATAACTTCAGTTTGCTCGTTATAAAAATCTTTTTGTATATTTTTATAGATGGCGCTACAGTACAAATAAATAAAATAACTTTATAATTGTACTAAATAATTAAAAATGAAAAGTGTTAACACAATAAAGACTCAAATTAACCTAAAATAATGAATAACAAGAGATTACTGTTTATATTATTAACTAATGTTTGTTTATGTTACTTAATGAAAAATGAAACTTTTTATTATAAGGAAATAAAGGATTAATTATTTATAGAGAAAATGAGATGAACAGTAATCAAATTAAGCGCGCAGATGGCGTAACCTGTAAAGTATAAAAATACTACACTAGTAATAGGAAGTAACATGTAATTTGACTAGCGAGTCGTAAACTACACCAGAATAAAATGATAAAAGAATCTTATTTGATTAGTGAGTCGCGAAATAGAAAGAGATAGCAAATAGGAAATAACAAGAGTAACAAAGAGAGCAATAGAGAAGAAGAAGCCACTGATGCTCAGCGTGCGCTTTCTTCTTCTTCGTGCCTCATTATCGTTTAGCTAGCCCTGTTGCACAGTCGTACGTTAGTAATTTTGTTCTTTAAAATAAAACTCTTTTATTGTTACTTATTAAAGTTATTATTGTTAATTATTATTGTTGAGTTTTCTTGGTGATTATTAAAGATAATAGATCATTGTTAAATTTTTTTTCTCTTTTATCAAATAAAAACATTCGGTCGAGTGGAGGTTAATACCAACCGTCGACGATAGCCATTGGCCTAGAGGGTTTATAGCATAGATTGCCGGCCATTTTGGGGAGTCGACCTTCATAGATTTTTGTTGGATTTTTGTCGTTGCTTCTTCTATTGGAATAAGATAAAATAATGGCCGAGGTCGAGCGTAGCAACGAACAGAAACAGGTATAATTTGTATTAAATTTAATTTTTTTTTAAATTGTGATAAAAAGAAAAAAAAAGTGATAGTGCGCGAAGTGAAAATACAAATTCTCTCTCTCTCGTGGTGAATTAATAGCAACGTATAAATTAATCGAATTTGTTGCTATTAATTAACAATTAAGAAATTAGAAAGTAATCAAAATCGTATTTTTGTCGTAATATTTAAAAATTCTTGCGGAGAAATCATGGCAGGCTATATAAATAGCCACGTGGTTATCTAACCTAAAAGTAATTTGTAGCATCATTGTGGAATAGCGAAAACTTAACTTGTTGTTTCATTTAATTATTGAGGAGAAATTTGTTATTAAATTAAATAGTGAAAAATTAATTGTGAGATTTCCTTTTATATTCCTAACCTAAAACATCAAAGAGTAAGAAGAAATTTAGTAACTTAAGAAGTGATTGTGAATAAATGCTATTTCTTTCTAGTTAATTACATTTGTTGTAAATGAAATATTTAATTATTTATAAATCAAAAATAGTAGTTGTAATTAATTCTAGAAGCTTTTCTTTTCCTTAGTTTTCTTTTACTTAGTTTTTGATCTTATTGAATTTATATCAAGTAGCTTAAGTTATACTAGAATCAAAAGTAATAGTAATTTAGTTCCTGGATATTTATATATTACTTATATATATTAATTTGTGAGAAAATATATAACCTCGCTTCTATAAAACGACTGCTGAAAATTAAAGAGAGAAAGACTCCGAGGAGAGACGATACTAGCACCACCAATTGGAGAATTGCGTAATCTGAGATACGCACTGCTGTTCGAGCCCTACCCTTACATAACCTAAAAATAGATATTGAGCACGTGTTGCTCCATTACTCAATTTTGTTATAAAATTAAAGAGATTCAGATTATTATTGTTGCTTAATAATTTAAATTAATAACTTTCTTTTCTGTAACTTAGTAAATTTTAATTGATCTTCTATATTTTATTATTATTTTAACTTAATTTAGAGAAATCGTCCATAACTTAACCTATATTCTTTTAATTAGATTAATTAAAGCCTATTTAGTGAACTTTACTCCCTATAATTAAATATTTGTTAACTTGTTTATTGAAGAGATTTTATAATTGATTAGAAATTTAAAGGTAGAGTATTTAATTCTCTTCTTATACTATTATTATTAATTTCGTAGGCTGGTAAATCTCAGAATTTGGGAATTATAAGCCAATTATTACTTCGTATTTAATTAGATATATTTATAATATCCCAAATAAAAACCACCCTTACAACTGGCGCCCAACTCAAAGGCCAAGTAACGGCAGAAAAATACTGAAATTGGTGGTGCAAAGTCCAAAAAGTGAGGTTAGAAATAATACAGAATTGGTTAGGTGTAAGAGAGAGAGAGAGAGCATATATATATATATATATATATATATATATCTAAAGAGAATATATATATAAAAATAATACATAAAATAGAAAAAGAGCATACATATATATATACATATATATACATATTCATATATAAAAGAGTATAAAATATATTTATATATATCTGTATAGCAAGAATTGGGAACATCCTTCTTTTATATATATTGGGTGGGCCCTCCTACCTAAAACAAACTGATTTTTACGAGTGTATATAACCTGTCGAGTGCCAAAATTATATATATACCCATTTTACATTTACGGTAGCGATTCTTTTTTGCGGATTTTACAACTTACAGGAAGATTTTTCTTACATATTATAAAAATAAAAAGCAAAATTCAAGAAGAAAAATAATTTGATTATTCAAGAAAAATAATATATTATTACCCGAGAAAAATAAAACTCAAGATAAATAATTACTCAAGATAATTACCAAATTTTTCTTAAATTTTAATTATTATTGAATTTTTTTTTCTTTTTCTTTCTTTTTCGCGAAATTAAAGTACTAGGAATCACATCAAGAGATTCAAGAAGATTAGAATTTTTTTTTCTCGCGTTTAAATTTTCTTATTTAAATTTTCTTTTTCTATAAGAAGGAATTACATAAAATTTTTTTTTACTTACTCAAGAAGAATTGCGTTTAGCGAAATAAAAGGATTCAAGATAAATTAAAATCTAACTTACTCAAGAAACTCAAGAAGAAATAAAGCAAAAATACAATTTCGCAAATAAAAATTTGCACAAAATTTTTTTTTTCCCTTCTAGGTAAAATAAGAGTAAAAGTAAAAGACGGTAATCTCCAGAGTAACATAATTTATATACATATACATATATTTATTTATACATATCTATTTATATTGGCACTCGACGGAGAGATTAGCGTAGAGACCCCTTTTTACATCCCCAAACTTAAAATAAGTAACGTTTTACTTATTTTACCCTATCGTGGAACTTCTATTGCATACGTGTGCTTTCGTCAGCGCGGTTTACGTTTGCGAAAATTTTTTTTTTTCTTTTCTTTTTGGTGCTTCAATAGTGATAGCTGCCCTCATTTGAACTCAGAAGTAGATTTTGTCGTGGTGGAGATTTTTAGTAAATCGTTAAAGTATTATAAAGAAGAATCTCGTACTTGTTTGGAGAGACCGTAGATCGTGGCAAAGCAATTAGCGGATCAAGATGTCGGACCACAAGACAAAGATGGATAAATTGAAAAAAAATAAAGAGATTAAAGAGTTGGCAAGAACTATTAAGCGGTTAGATCCACAGGAAGTCCAAAATAGACTAAAAGAGAGAAACTTAAATTCGCAAGGTCCGGTGTTAGCTATACGAGATAGGTTATTACGAGCATATATCATGGATACAGAACCAGATAAGGATGTTCCATGGTATCCAACTGATGAGATAGCAGACGAGATGAATCAAGCATTAACGGAAGCCGGAGACCAACAGGAAGCACCAGAGATTATAGCAACAGAAACAGATACCACTGATAAAGATACAGATGTAGAAAGAGATAAAGTACCACTCTCTATCCAAGACACTTCAAAATCACAGATGACGGCGATGGTAACTAGAACTAATCCTTCTACAACTCAACCAATAGGACAACAAAGTTCGTTACCGGAGGTAGCAGGATTGCCTATCTGGAGTAATATGGTACTACCGCCCCTAGGACCACAACGGAAGAGAATATCTGTACTTCTTTCTCCGGAAATCGAAGAAATACTAAAGAGAAATTCAGAACGCCGAGATGGTGAAGAAGTGCAAATAATTCAGAATTTACGTTTAGTAAAACCTTCATTAGGTTCTGAGCCAATAATCATAGCATCTCCAGATTCTACCGTAGCGGTAATGGAAAGAGGAGTAGAAGAAACTACAAGTATAATCAATAGTCTGGGAAATGTGAGGATAACTGAAATAAATAACTCCAAAGATATGCTGAGTAGTTCTAATAGTAGAAGTAGTACCTCTGAAGCCTTCAGTAGCGGTGATGAAATGGGAAATAACCAAATCGTCAACCAGACTTACCAAAATCTTATTCAAACTCTGACAGGAGGAAGAAAACCGAGAAAAATGCAACAGAGTACAACTTTACTTACAAATCCATATTTAGAGGAACCAAATAATCAGATTCTGAGACAACGCTCTACACCTAAGGTGAGCAAACCAACCAGGGTCGAAAAATTGAATTTCTCCAGAGTTAATGATCAGTCGTCAAGAGTGAGTGATGAAAGAAGTCATAAGAAGGATATACCCACGGAAGAAAATAGAAGAAAGTCTAAGAAAGATAAACAGAAGAGACAAAATAAAAAGAATAAGGAGCCGTTCAGAGGTAAAGAGGACGGCCGAAAACCTAGAAAGGGAGAATCAGACAAGGAGGTTTCATTTAGCGAAGATGATAGTAGCGATGAGTATACCTATAGTAGTGATAGTGAGGAAGTGTTACCTAGTCAAAGGTCAAAAGGTCACCACAGAAGATCTAATAGAAGACGAAAGTCCAAAGAGGTGACAAGGGTTATGAAAGCCCTACGAACCTGGAACCTACAATTCTCTGGTGATTGTAAAGAAGGACCAGAACACTTTCTAACACAATTAGATGATTTTAAAAAGAGCAATCACTACAGAGGGAAAGACATCATCAAAGCCCTATCTGGAGTGCTGACTGGCGCAGCAAACGTTTGGTATCTTACCAGAAAAGGAGAAATATCATCCTGGTCACACTTTAAGAAAGCTTTCCGACATCAATTCATTGGTGAATTATACAGGGAAGATCTGATAGATGAATTGAGACAGAGAACCCAAGCTAAGGGTGAGAGAATATCCAATTATTTATCGTGTCTCAGATATATCATTAAACACTTTAGATCTCCTCCAACATCGATAGAATTAGTGGATATGGTATTCAGAAATTTGTTACCAGAATATAGAAGAGCGATGGTGGATAAAGAAATCAATTCGCTGGATGATATTGAAAGGTATGGTCGACGCTGGGAACGTCAAAAGGATTTAGACAGCCGATACGTACCACCACCACCGAAAGATAAGATGAGATTACCAACAGCTGGCTATGCTGGGAGTAATACCAAAGTTAGAATAGCAGCAGTCCGGGAAATATCATCAGAAGATAGTGAGACCCAAAATAGCGGAAAAAGTAACAAAAGAAGAAGGAGTAAAAGAAACAAGAAGAGTAATCAGATTGAGGTAGCGGCGACTAATAAGAAAGAGGAAAATGAAATAATAGCGGCGGTTGTAGATGTCAAGAAAGAGAGTGTAGAAGAAAATAAAAACGATAATCACGAGACAGCAGGAAAAACAAACGATAATCATGGAGTACAAGCACCACAGAATAATAATTACGATAGGAGGCCAAATTATGGAAATTAAGGCAGAATTAGATGGAATCCACCCAGAAATGGCGGTTATAACGGATCCCAGGGTTCAAGAAATCGACCACAATCTGGGCAAAATGCATCTAATTACGATAGATCTAATAGTTGCTACCACTGCCGTCAGGATGGACATAGAATGTATGAATGTCGAACAATCACCTGTTATTGTTGCAAAGCACTTGGACATAGTGCTGATTATTGTCCTAGTAGACCTAGTAGAAACAACCAGAGTCAAATCTACTGTCAAGTCTGTAATACACCAAACGTAACATTTCAAACCTGTGTAACTTGTGCACCATTACGACAAACCTGGGGAAACGGATCAGCAGGGGGACTGCCTCGTCCCACACCCCCCTCATAAGCCACCCAGGGACGTCAATCAATGAGAAAAACCCACCAGAGATAAGAGAGATGTTAAATAAAAATAATAAGGAATTAAAGAATATTGAAAATAAGATAGAAAATGAAGATAATACAGTAAATAGAATAGATAATAATGATGAAGAAGATAAAAGAATAATAGCGGATTTGTTGAATATTGATAGAAATGACGAAGAGTTATTTAGGAAAGCGGAAAGGGAAGCTGGAAAGATAAACCCTTACCGAACCTATAATAGAAGAATCGCTCAGAAGGGGAATTCCATAAACGAGGGAATTTCATGCTGGGAGAATCAAGGAAGTTTATCAACGGAAGATTACTCGGCGCAGAAAATTAATGAACTTCGGTTTAAAGCTCTGGGGAATTCCAGCACCCAAACTTATGGTGATGGCTGGTCAACAACCTCAGATGAGGAAGAAACTGAAATGAATCAGGATTTCAAGCGTGAGGTACAAGAAATAGTAGGAGACTTGAAAAGTGAGATGATAGAGGCAACGAAAGTACCTACCACCGAGGCAGAGGCTATAATAGAACCGGTTGATCTTGTTAATGGTCCTGGTTTTGCCGAAAACATCGACAATTCAACGAAGCTGGACAACTTCGCAAAAATTGCCGATGAATCTGCAAAACAAGGGGGGGGGGGGGGAGGCTGTGCCAAGCACATCAAATTTTTCGTCACCTATGGAAGAAGAGAAGAAAATAGCGGGTATGGCCACAGAAAACAGAAATTTTCTTCGAATTATTTTAGCTGGAAAACCATTTAAGGCATTATTTGACCCAGGAGCAATGGTATCATTGGTTGGTCCTCGCGTCTATGAACAATTCCAAGACAGATTGAAGGAAAATAATACACTGATTAAAACCGTAACAGGAAAAATTTCGAAGGTAGTAGGAGTACTTCAGCTTAGTTTGGATATAGATGGCGTAGTTGACTTATTACCAGTAAAAGCTATCGATAACTTGGATCAGGATATAGTGTTGGGAGTGGATTTCTGCCAAAAATTCGATTGCGATGCTCGTCTAGGAAGAGGATTATGGAGAGTAAAAGAAGGTGAATGGAGAAGTTTTAGTCAAAACGATGATGAAGATACTATGATTCACGCAAAATGTGCTGGAATAGCAGAAATAACAGATGATGAAAAGAGAAAAGTAGGAAAATTAATAGAAAAATATCTCCCAACGAGTTCAAATTCTCTCGGACTAACGAAATTAATAGAACATCGTATAGAGGTAACCAACCAAGAACCTATTAAACATAGGCCACGTAGGATGTCTCCAATGATGTTAGCGATTGCTCAAGTAGAAGTAAGAAAAATGTTGGCTGAAGAAATTATCGAACCATCAGCAGGCGACTATAGCAGTGCACCCGTAATGGTACGAAAACCAGATGGCAGTTATCGCTTCTGCGTGGATTACAGAGATTTAAATAAAGTAACGAAGAAAGATGCATATCCTCTACCGAATATGGACACAATTTTGGACAAGCTACGAGAAGCTCGGTATTTATCTAAGATAGACTTGAAGTCAGCCTATTTTCAGGTTATGGTAGAAGAATCAAGTAGGAAATATACGGCATTTAGCGTACCAGGATCTGGACTATGGCAATTTCGCCGTTTCCCGTTTGGTCTGACTAACTCACCAATGACTTTTCAAAGATTAATCGACTCTCTGTTTGGCCCAGAATATGACCCGCTTATATTTGGATACTTAGATGACATAATAATTGCCACTAAGACTTTTGAGGAACATCTTAAATGGTTAGAAGAAGTATTAAAGAAAATAGCTGAAGCTGGGTTAACAGTAAATAGAGAAAAATGTGAATTCTGTAGTACGAGGGTAAAATACCTAGGATTTCTACTAGATAGCGAAGGACTTAGACCAGATCCCGATAAGGTTGCACCAGTGATGAACTATCCAGCACCAAGAAACGTAAAAGAATTACGTAGGTTCCTAGGTATGGTTGGATGGTACTCCAGGTTCATCGAAGGAGATTCAGAGAAAAAGGTACCTTTGCTAAGACTCTTAAAGAAATCTAAAGAATGGGAATGGACAGAAGAACAAGAAGAAGCATTTCAACAATTAAAGAAAGCATTGACTATGGCTCCAGTATTAGCGAGACCTGATTTCTTAAAACCTTTCACTATCCAGTGTGATGCTAGTAACTTCGCAGTTGGAGCTGTACTTACCCAAGAACACGAAGATGGCGAACACCCTATAGTATATGTAAGCCGTAGCTTGACTGCTCCTGAGCGCAACTATAGCACCACTGAAAAAGAGTGCTTAGCACTTATATGGGCCATGAAGAAATTGAGACCATATCTCGAAGGATACAAATTCCGGGTTATAACAGATCATAGCGCCTTAAAATGGCTGATGAAGATGAAAGAACCAACTGGAAGATTAGCAAGATGGGCACTAGAAATCCAACAATGGGACTTCGAAATAGTTCATAGAAGAGGATCAGCTCACCAATTTCCAGATGCTCTATCACGAATGTATGACCCCGAAGAAGAAGCTATAGCAGCATTTAAAGAGATCAAAGACGAAGAATATACCAAGAAAATGGCAGAAGTAGAAAAATTCCCTAGAAAATATCAAGGCTGGAAGGTTGAAGACGGCTTACTATATAGATTTCGCACTGACCCTCTGTTAGATCCTATAACCAATAGAGAAGAAAATTGGAGATTAGTTGTACCTATGGAGCAACGCGACAGAGTGTTAAAAGATGCTCATTGCGAACCTTCAACCGGACACCTAGGAATAGAAAAAACCTACGATAGAATAGCAAGAGAATATTACTGGAGAGGCTTATACTACGATGTTACTCACTTCGTAAATAGTTGTGTAGAATGTCAGAAATATAAAATACCACAACAAGGCCCACAAGGATTAATAGGAAAGCGAGTAGTAGATAGACCATGGGCAGTAGTAGCAGCTGACTTAATGGAATTTCCTCCAAGCAAGAAACAATTCAAGTATGTGATATTGTTTCAAGACCTTTTCACAAGGTGGATTGAATTAAAACCTATACGAAATGCAGATGGTAAAGCGGTAGCAGCAGCATTTGAAGAACTTATTCTATTCCGATGGGAGACTCCAGAATTCTTTCTAACCGATAACGGAAAGGAATTTGATAATAAGTTCTTAGATAAGGTATTAACAGAATATGGAGTCAAACATGTTACAACACCGCCATACCATCCACAGGCTAACCCAGTTGAAAGAAGTAATAGAACATTAAAAACTATGATTGCCACCTTTGTGAAACAAGACCATAGAGACTGGGACCAACACATACATGAATTTCGCCATGCTGTAAACACTGCTACTCAAGCATCAACCAAGGTATCACCAGCTTTCCTTCATTATGGTAGACATCCTCAACCAGTAAAAAGTCTCCGAAGAGAAGTCGAAAAACCGGGTTTAATATACAAGGTAGACCCAGAAGCATGGTTAGACAGAATGAAAAGATTGGATGCACTAAGAGACTTAGTAGCGAAATTTATTGATGAAGCAAAGGAAAAACAAGGAAGAATATATAATAAAGGAAGAAGAGATGTCCAATTTAGCGTTGGCGATGAGGTGATGCGAAGAACGCACCCTCTATCAAATGCGGCGTAACGATTCTCAGCGAAGCTCGCTCCCAAGTACGACGGTCCGTATAAAATCGTGGCGGTTCTTTCTCCGTGCGTTTACGAAATCGAAGTCGGGTCAAACAAACAATGCGCGAAAGCACACGTGTCGCAATTGAAGAGATATATTCCCCCGCGTTACCCTTCAACCAACCCAAACCCTAAAAATAAAAATTAGTCTAGGAGAAAAATTGGCGAATCTATCATGAAAATATACATATATACATATAAGATAAATTAGTGGTTAATAAAGAGTTTGGTGGCTAGGATGCTCCAGGCAATGGCACACCGGAGGCCATGGAGAACACCTCGAGCCCTCCGAACACTAATCTCATTGATTTAGATGGCCCGACCCCACCACCTTACAACGACGGGTTGAGTGAGGTGGAGGAGGCTCCGGAGTATGAGATGAGTGTGGAGGAGGAAGCTCGATTGTTGAGCGAGGACATGGACTCTATACCACCATGTACCACCCCCTCAACAACAACCACACCACCACCAATAGAAACGGCCATGCTGGTAGAGATCTGCGGTGATGACGCAGACGGAACCATCAGAGACGAGATTCTTGACTCCGTTCCCTCACCCCACCTTAATTGGGCAGACGAGGTAGAGGAAGAGGAGAGAAGGAACGCGGCTCTGAAAGAGTTTCGTCGGTCATCCGAAGAATTAGGGGAAGAGATGTCGGTAGAGAGGCCACTTTCTCTGACCAACCAACATTCGACGCCTGCTCCTCGCCCTAACCCGGCTGAGGAAGTAGAGGCGAAAGAACGGAGGTTGGCCCAAGAAAGGCAGGACTCTTTGCTTAGACAAAGAGAAGCAGAAGAGGCTCAAAGAGCCGAAGAAATGAAAATTGAAACAGAGAGGCAGCGAATCATAGCGCAGGCCGAAATGGAGATGTTGAAAAAGATAGCTGCAGAAAATGAAGCAAAGGAAAGAGAAACAAGAGAAAGGAGGTTAGCGGTGGCAGAGGCGAGGATGGCGGCATTAGAGCTGGATGACCTCGACGAAGATGACCCGCAGCAGATTGCCGAATACCTTAAAGCTCAGGTGGCCAGAAGAAGGACTCAACAGCAAGAGCACTGGACACCAGGAACGCCGGTGCCAGCTTTACGCCGACCTAAGGCCCCTGAACCCATTACTGAGGTAGTAGAGGTAGCTGCCGTCGTGATCAGCGAGGAGGTACCCCAGCAATCAATTACCCCACCTAAAGGAGATAGGCCAAAGACCATAGTGGTTCCGCATACGGGAACGAATGCGAGACTCCAGATCGTGGAGGACTCTGACGAAGAGAGGAGGTCCACTAGGGCCCCCACCCCCGCCATAGTCCACCCTGTGAATGGGTCCTCTGCGCTACCGTCGTCATACGTTCCGGTGGTCTCCGCTGAGGTGTTGAGTAATACGCAACCTCAAGCCTGGGATCTACCGGAGGGTATGGAGACGGAAGACTTAGTTTTCCCTATATCAAGAGAGATTCCTCGATCGGAGAATTCCCGGAGCAACCCAGGGGAAGGAACTGGGAGATCTGCCCGACGCCATAGAGCCAGAGGGAGGAGAGCAGCCGGAGAGACTAGGAGGCAGCTACATCCTGATGACTAAGAATCATCAGTAGTACTGCCACCTCGACCTCCCCGTGCACTCCCCCTCCCTATGGCTCAGTTGGTTCGAGCTGAGCCCTCCCTTCCCTCTGCACCACCGAATCCTCCGATCGAGAATACTCCTAGATCCCCGTTGATTCGCGAGGGCATCATGTTTGGGAATCTGACGGCGATTCCCACTGACTCCACCGTTGATCCACCTCACGGCGCCTGCTTCTCGTGCTGGCGTTCCGGACACCGATCAAGGGAATGTCCACGGCCATTGGATGTTGCACACTGCTTCAATTGTGGAAGGAGAGGAGTTAACCTCAACTACTGTCCCCGATGTAGCAGCAAGCACCGATCCTACGTGGCTCATACCTTCGGTCCTGGAACCCGACGCGAGGTACGGAGCACGGACTTGGGTACACGGGGAGGAAGGAGAGAAGAACACTCCAGACTCAACGAACGAACCTCTCGCGACGCTGGATCTAATAGAGCCTTTAGTGATAGAAGTACTAGGGGATTACGAAGCAGGGCTCTCTCACGTCGAGAAAATCACCGGGTCTGAGAAGAGGCGGCCCCTTACCCCTCTCGAAGGACAAGGGAGACCCACGTAAATCCCCCAAGAAGTACAGCGCTGGAGCGTCTGGGAGAAGCGGTTAGGCTGGTGGAGCGCCTTCAAAACCTTCCGGAGGATACTAGGAATACACTCCTCCGGGCGGTTTTGGAGGAAGAACCAAGGTCTGACCGTAGACCTAGACGTTAAGTCGCCTGCATTAGCGAAATAGCGGAGTTGTGGAGATAGCGGTATTAGCGGAGAAGAGTAAAGAATAAAATGAAGATAAAGGAGGAGGAAAAATAGAATTAATAATGAAGATGAATTGGTTGTGAGGATTAAGAAGAGAGGGGGTTGGTAATAGAGGAATTGAAAAGGTATAAGCTCATAGGACAATGATATGTAGTGAGTGTTTTAGAAGTTTAATATCAATGTGAAATAGTAGGTGAAGGGTAAGAGGTAAATTGTGACGTCCTATATAATAACGATTAGGTTAAAAATAAAATAACCAAAATATGCATGTATAAAATGAATCAAAAATATATATATATATAATATAGCGGATCCTGGTTCATTATGTGTAGCGTCGAAATGCGGTACATCGGGGATGTCCCGATTTAAGGGGGGGGGTGTTTGTAACGCGGTTTTTTTTTATAGAATTTTTTTTTCTTTTAAGAAAGTCTTTTTGTCTTAATGAGAGATAGAAAATGTTTATATTCACATCTTCTCTCTCACTCGAAGACTATCTTCTCGCTCTTTCTATCCCCTTTAAAACTTAATATAAAGAAAATGATAACTACCTTACCGCACACGTACACGCTGCATACACATGCACACCAGGAACACGCCACTAAAACCCAGGGTATTAATCCACCTGGTTGTTGATTTTTGTTGTTCCCGGTGCTGATGCTTACACCTGTCAACCAGTAACACGTGAGACCGTGCTTTGGAGGTTAGGCCAGGTGGGGACACTCACTACCACAAACCAAGGCACACACACACACATGGTTGTAAGCACTTCACTCACGAGACGCGACGGAAGCCCCGAACAGACGATTCGCACCACCAAACACCTAGGAGGCGGCGAAGCGGCGCCGACGGCACAAACAATATACGAACACGTGCTCGCTATTGTGGCGCTCGCGTAGAGTTAGTTAAAAGGTAGAAAGAGAGAGAGATATAGGAATACACAGATAGAATAATGAAAGTCGATAAAGTAGGATAAACGCATATGGTAAAAAGATAGCGTACAGATAAAAAACTTAATTATAATAAAAAGAGATGCTAGATTAACAGATAAGAAACTGAAATGAGTCACATTATAGGTGGCGCGCAAATACTAAAGATATTTGAACATAACTTAAATAATAACTTCAGTTTGCTCGTTATAAAAATCTTTTTGTATATTTTTATAGATGGCGCTACAGTACAAATAAATAAAATAACTTTGTAATTGTACTAAATAATTAAAAATGAAAAGCGTTAACAGAATAAAGACTCAAATTAACCTAAAATAATGAATAACAAGAAATTACTGTTTATATTATTAACTAATGTTTGTTTATGTTACTTAATGAAAAATGAAACTTTTTATTATAAGGAAATAAAGGATTAATTATTTATAGAGAAAATGAGATGAACAGTAATCAAATTAAGCGCGCAGATGGCGTAACCTGTAAAGTATAAAAATACTACACTAGTAATAGGAAGTAACATGTAATTTGACTAGCGAGTCGTAAACTACACCAGAATAAAATGATAAAAGAACCTTATTTGATTAGTGAGTCGCGAAATAGAAAGAGATAGCAAATAGGAAATAACAAGAGTAACAAAGAGAGCAATAGAGAAGAAGAAGCCACTGATGCTCAGCGTGCGCTTCCTTCTTCTTCGTGCCTCATTATCGTTTAGCTAGCCCTGTTGCACAGTCGTACGTTAGTAATTTTGTTCTTTAAAATAAAACTCTTTTATTGTTACTTATTAAAGTTATTATTGTTAATTATTATTGTTGAGTTTTCTTGGTGATTATTAAAGATTATAGATCATTGTTAAATTTTTTTTCTCTTTTATCAAATAAAAACATTCGGTCGAGTGGAGGTTAATGACAACCGTCAACGATAGCCATTGGCCTAGAGGGTTTATAGCATAGATTGCCGGCCATTTTGGGGAGTCGACCTTCATAGATTTTTGTTGGATTTTTGTCGTTGCTTCTTCTATTGGAATAAGATAAAATAATGGCCGAGGTCGAGCGTAGCAACGAACAGAAACAGGTATAATTTGTATTAAATTTAATTTTTTTTTAAATTGTGATAAAAAGAAAAAAAAGTGATAGTGCGCGAAGTGAAAATACAAATTCTCTCTCTCTCGTGGTGAATTAATAGCAACGTATAAATTAATCGAATTTGTTGCTATTAATTAACAATTAAGAAATTAGAAAGTAATCGAAATCGTATTTTTGTCGTAATATTTAAAAA
Organism: Anastatus disparis; assembly: GCA_017163975.1. Classification (NCBI taxonomy): domain Eukaryota; kingdom Metazoa; phylum Arthropoda; class Insecta; order Hymenoptera; family Eupelmidae; genus Anastatus; species Anastatus disparis. The sequence continues at coordinate 1,206,645 of JAFFSR010000043.1, read as the reverse complement.
TTCTTGCGGAGAAATCATGGCAGGCTATATAAATAGCCACGTGGTTATCTAACCTAAAAGTAATTCGTAGCATCATTGTGGAATAGCGAAAACTTAACTTGTTGTTTCATTTAATTATTGAGGAGAAATTTGTTATTAAATTAAATAGTGAAAAATTAATTGTGAGATTTCCTTTTATATTCCTAACCTAAAACATCAAAGAGTAAGAAGAAATTTAGTAACTTAAGAAGTGATTGTGAATAAATGCTATTTCTTTCTAGTTAATTACATTTGTTGTAAATGAAATATTTAATTATTTATAAATCAAAAATAGTAGTTGTAATTAATTCTAGAAGCTTTTCTTTTCCTTAGTTTTCTTTTACTTAGTTTTTGATCTTATTGAATTTATATCAAGTAGCTTAAGTTATACTAGAATCAAAAGTAATAGTAATTTAGTTCCTGGATATTTATATATTACTTATATATATTAATTTGTGAGAAAATATATAACCTCGCTTCTATAAAACGCCTGCTGAAAATTAAAGAGAGAAAGACTCCGAGGAAAGACGATACTAGCGCCACCAATTGGAGAATTGCGTAATCTGAGATACGCACTGCTGTTCGAGCCCTACCCTTACATAACCTAAAAATAGATATTGAGCACGTGTTGCTCCATTACTCAATTTTGTTATAAAATTAAAGAGATTCAGATTATTATTGTTGCTTAATAATTTAAATTAATAACTTTCTTTTCTGTAACTTAGTAAATTTTAATTGATCTTCTATATTTTATTATTATTTTAACTTAATTTAGAGAAATCGTCCATAACTTAACCTATATTCTTTTAATTAGATTAATTAAAGCCTATTTAGTGAACTTTACTCCCTATAATTAAATATTTGTTAACTTGTTTATTGAAGAGATTTTATAATTGATTAGAAATTTAAAGGTAGAGTATTTAATTCTCTTCTTATACTATTATTATTAATTTCGTAGGCTGGTAAATCTCAGAATTTGGGAATTATAAGCCAATTATTACTTCGTATTTAATTAGATATATTTATAATATCCCAAATAAAAACCACCCTTACAATATATATATATACATGATATCTGATAAAATACTTATTACGTTTTCTTCAAAATTTAATACGTTTGGTGAAAAAATTATTATGATTGATTATAAAATGACTATTTTTCATACTTTTTTATGAATTAAGAAGTTTTCAGTTATTTCCCCGTTGTCGCTAAATTTTAATTATTCTTTAAAAATAAAAAAAAATTAGTTAAGTCGTTAAATAATAAAATAACTTGGGCAGTTATTGTGTATATTGAATAGTAATTTTTCACTAATCAAGTAAGCTAAAAAATCTACATATTGTAATTTCCAAAAATTCAATTACATCCTAGATATTTCTAACAAAGATGTTTCTATTAAATTTTTATTTTGGTTTGATAGTTTTGAATAAAAAATTCATTAAATTATTGATTTTAAAAAAACTTTAAACAATAAAAATATTTCTAGTAAGAAATTTAAGAAAGTTAAAATTTTTATGTCAACATTTTAACTTTGAAAATTACATTAAAAAAATTTGTGTTTCATTTGTAACACTTATGTGTGTTAAAATTACAAATTTTTACCACTGTGTACTTTATTTTTTAAAATTTTTAATATAAAATGGTTATTGCAACAAAATAATTCATTCAATTGAGTAAATATTTTATAAAATAATAATTTATTACTTTTAAGAGTCCGCCGTATTTCTGTCCTTTTCTAATTAAAAAATTGACTTTTTTTCAAAAATTAGCAACAAGAGACAAAAATAAAGAGATGGTTTCGATGTGTTTAATAAAATGTAATATTTTCTTTGATTAGTATGAATTAATTTTATTGCTTCGTTTTTAAGAAAAGTTGGAATAACTTAAAAAATTAGAAATTAGTGTCAAATAATGGGATTTTCAAGTTATTCCAACGTTTCTTGAAAATAAAGCGGTGAAATTAAATTATTCTTATCAGAGAAAATATTGCTTTCTATTACACGAATCGAAACCATCTCTTTATCTCTGCCTGAAGCTATTAGTTTTTATAAAAAATAAATTTTAAATAGATTCGGTAAAACAGGTAACTGTGTCGGTATACAGCTGACTCTTAAATTTTTATTTTTGAAGTTAATGATTGAAAATATTAAGCCTAACATTTCTTTCTTAATTTAAAACGAATTTTTATTGAATTTTTTGATGAATTCATTGGAACTGATTTTTAGACTTGAAGAATCTATTTCTTCAGATTGGTTATATTTTATTGAAATCACAGGCTAATTGTATTTTAACAAAAAAAAATTATTTTGAATACAAAGACATCCATAGTTAATCAAACGGCAATGTTATTAACTTAGCAAAATATTTATATATATATATATAGAGCGGAAATAAAAGTTAGAAGGAAAAAATAGAACATTGAAGGTGAGGGCTGTAACGAGTTTCATAAAAAAGACTTTATGTACCAATTGTAAACTGCATTTTGTTCTACATGAACCAAAATGTTACCAAGAAGTTATGATTCTAAGGTTATAATCAGGTGCTTGGTCTCGGCTTTGTGCACGCCAGATGCCGGAGAGTCGGAGCAAGCAAGCTCGTAGCTCTGCCGCAGTGCTTGGTTTCGGCTTTCTGCACGCGCGATGCCGGAGAGTCGGAGCAAGCGTGCTCGCAACACAGTTGTGGCGCTCTGCTCGGATTAGCGTAATCGTTTACACAGAAAGTCGTAATTATTTACAGCGACATGGTTACGCATTCATACATTACAATTTTCTGTAATCACTCGCTTCGAATGTTGTTCGCATGCAACCGCTCAGATTAACTTCGCAGCGCTGGCTTCGGGTTTTTTTTTCAGTGTATAATACATGTTATATAGAATTTCCACAACCATTACTATTCATGAGTAAAGCGATCACACCGCTTTCACTCTTGTGGTAGGAGAAAGAATCAATCGTGCTCGCTTAAGAGAACTTCCCCCACTACGGGAGTTACGGGAGTCTACGACCGTGCCAAGATGACTTACAAAGCCCTCTATAGGCGGCCAGGCGTGGCCCACGCTGATTTTGTAACGGGGATAAGATACGGCGCAAGCAGGGCCTAGCCTTTTTATGTTGATATGCGCATGCGTCGACACAAACTATACAATACTTTTTTCCTAACCTAAATTTAACTTTGTATAGTTTATGCTATATATAGATATAGATTTACTGCAGAGAAGACGTTGCCTTCCAAAGGCCTCGCTAGCACCTCATTACACAGCGCCATCCTTCGCCACAGTTTGCCTAGAGAGGACCTTGTTAGGTTTTCTTGGCAATAGGGAACTTGCATGAAAAAATGCATTATACCCGTCAGATAGAAAACAAAAAAATAAAGGTAACGTATTTTTTCTTTTTTCGTGAAAATAAAAACTCAAAGAGATAGAGGCAGTTAAATCTGTGTGACGTCACAATGCATGTTGGCTTTTGTCATGGCGCTATATCTATATATATCAAAATTGTATTAACTTATACTGGCTATAACTTTTGCAATTCATCATATTTAAAAAAACGAAAAAATACGGGTCTTTTATTTTTTCGTATTCTATCTGACGGATATAATGCATTTTTTCATGCAAGTTCCCTATTGGTTGGGGCTAAGCGGGCGCCCTGTTATCATTTCCGATCGGGTGGTACCAGAAAAATTTTAATATATTATATTGTAATCCTAAATTCTCAATAACTAATGAATGAAGTTATTTAAAAATTAATATTTTCAACAGTATGAAATCCATAAAATATATAAAGAGTAAAATAGTTTAAATCAATTCTGAACGATATGTATATCGTCCGTATTTTTAAAATACAAATAAAAATAAAAATTCGAATTTATATTTTCTTAATTATAGTAATTATATTATTCTTTCAAACAAAAGATTTTTAATTTTAATAAGCGTGATTCAATTTGAATTTTGAAATTAAATAAACAAACTTTTAAAAATAGTACATTTTAGGCAAGTATTATACTATATTTTTGAAAAAAAAATTTTCAGCTGTCGACTTGTTGTGATAGATATAAATGTCGGAACGTGTATAGCTGATGCGACAGAGAAAGACTGTTCGCTCTGTTTTTATTTCTAAGTTTGTCTTTCTCTTTTGCATTGACTACATTCTCATACGCGCTCACTCACACTCACTGTATATGAGACTCGAAAACACGCGCACGGGCTTTGATTTTCTTCCATCCCTATGTGCACGCCATCTACACTGAGAATAAAACATAGTTGACTTTACTACGTTCAGATTAATGATATTTACTAACGTATTGTTTCTGTCGTTTACTACAGCAACCTAGTAAATGCAACTAGATTCTTTGGTCGGCATTCAGTAGCACATGATGAATAGATCTTAAGAGGAGGTCACGTATCTCTGTCCTTTTCTAATCAAAGAAATGATTTTTTTACAAAAATAATAACTTTCTCAAAAAATGAAAAGAAAGCCGCATCTTGGATCAAAAAAAGCAATATTTTCTTTGATAAGAAAAAATTAATTTTATTGCTTTGTTCTCAAGAAAACCTTGAAAAACCAAATTGTCCACCCTAACCTCTATGATTTAAGTTTTTCAAGGTTTTCTTGAAAATGAAGCAATAAAATTAATTCTTTCTTATCAAAGAAAATATTGCTTTTTTTATTACGAGATGCGGCTTTCCCTTCATTTTTTGCTAAAGTTAAAAGTTTCTGTAAAAAACTCAATTCTTTGATTAGAAAAGGACAGAGATACGTGACCTCCTCTTAACCTCAAAATCTATATAATATATATTATTATTAATTTGCATATTTACAAACGAAAGTAGATGAAATAAGAATATTTAATTATAATAAAAGCCTAGAAGACTCAAAAGGAGACTTCAAAGTCTTAAAACTTCGGTTAGTATATCTTGAAAAAAGTAAATAAAATACTAATAAAGACTGTAGAAATTCCTACTACGTTCAATCTAGTAAATGCTACTAATATAAACGGTTAATTTGACTATATATTGAATACTAGAGTAACATGGTTATCGTTACTAGAGGACGCAATAAAGCCAACTATGTTTTTTTCTCAGTGTAGTTATCCGGCAAGGAAATCGGCATTTTCGGCAGAGATGGTATGAAAAATAATTTGCTGGAATACGAAGAACCTCTAAAATATGCGTTTGTTTCAATTAAATACTCATTTATATGATTGTAAAAAACATTTAAAATTACTATTAATTTATTTTAAAAGCAGGCCGGAGTAGAATCTGATACGGACCGAGTAATAATTGAGTTTTTTGTTATTCTCAAGTATTAATCGGTGTATCTTCAAATTAAAGGTTGAGCGCAATAGATATTATTATTATGAACATCTATACACAAGAAAAAAAAATTCTATTGCTTTGTTTTTGAGAAAAGTAAGGAACGCCGAAATAAAAGTTTATGTTTATAATATTTTCGCGTTCTAAAATGTATTTTTTTAAATAAAACACATATGGAAAAAATTTCTGTAAATAATTGTAAATAACTCTTAAAAACTAAAAATAAATCTAAAAAAATTTTTTGTCTCTTGTATAATCGACGCATCATTAAATTATAAAAAAAAAATTAAAAGATACACTTCTTTAAAGTAATTATTTATGATTGTTTTATTTAATTATACTGACATTAAAATAATTTAAAAAATAATTATTTATACAGTCACAAAAAGTATATTTGTATGAAAGAAAAAAATAGATTTAATTAAAAAATATAAAAAGAAACAATCAAGTTATAAAAAAAAATTGATGCTCTAACAGGGATTTGATTCTCAGTAGCAAAAATCACAAGCGTACACGCTGTGTGCCTCCTGGCACAAGATACAAGGAAGATGAGGTAGAGGATGGTGAAATAAACAGACTCTGGAATTACAATAAAGGCCTCGCCTTTATTTGCTGCTTAATATTACCTGAGAGTACAAGGTGAACAAAAGACTTATCTCGTCAGAGGTTAAGCACGCTGTGTCTCACCAGTTCGCACGCATCTACTAGTCTCGGCTTACTTGCCGTCGCTCGCTTGCGCACCGCAGGGTGCGCGTGGCGCTTACATATACTCTACACATTTCTATGTGTATGTGTCCAAAATACTCCCTGAATAACCACACATTGGTTATTTAATGCAAGCGATTAATACGCAATCATTCCATCATATATACATAATTATTCAATTACATTTTTGCGCAATTAAACAATTATTTTTTACATTTCTTACATATGCAATCCTCAGTTTTACATCAATTATCATACAATTTACATGCAATCGCTAGATTTTACACTTTTTTATATATATCCAGATTTTTACATATTATTTTTACATTACATGTTTTTATCAAACAAAGATCTTTACTAATCAAATTTATATTTTATAATAAAAGAAAATTTTACATTTTATACGTTTTTATCAAAATTTTTGTACTTTCTTATTATTCTAAGTTTTATTTACATTCTTTTTTTTACATTATATTTATATAAGACATTTTTTTTCACACACATACATCTCCTATATATTCACATTTTTCTTTTATTTTTACATATTCATTCTCAGGTAATTTTACGTAATTTTTTATACTTTTATTTACAATCATCTCGTTCATTATATTTATTTGACAATATTGCATTCAATTAATAATTTAATCTAGTTACTATGTTTTTAAAATATTTTCATTCAATAATATTTTATAAATAATAGTTTTGTCAATCAAACTTAACATTTTACAAATTTAATAATTCACGTGTACGATATTACACGGACGTCACTTACAATAATAACAGGTTTTTACAAAAAAAATATATTAGTACAATAATTTATACAATTTTTTCTTAAATCTATTTAAATAATTGGAGTGAGAACCTGTACAAAATCTAACTTTCTTTACGCATTTATTAAATTCATTATCACCTACTAAAATACTATTTACGCTTTTTTTCTTTAAAATATTAGGGATAAATTTCTCTCTTTTATTAGTTTCTTTACTAACCTCAATTTTTTTACTATTTTGTACTATTCTTGTTCCTATTCCAATGTCATTTCTATGGTTCTCTTTATTTACATTACTATAATTGCTTTGCAATTCGTCATTATTAAAATTTTCTTCATTGACATGTTCAATTGTGTCATAACTTGCTTGTTGCTCTAGTGGAGACTCATTATGCACTTCTAGGTGCGTTCTTATAACATTGTTTCCGTCGTTCACAACATTTGTACTTTCTAGTTGTTCGTCCATCTGATTTTCTTCTATTTGACTATCTTCAGCTATTATACTACGACCATTAGTATCAATTTCACTCTTCATCTCTGATCAAATACGCTGGTTTAAGCCTCTCCATATTTACCGTAACATCCTTATTTCCTTTTCTTATTACGAAGTTCCGGCCATTTTCGTGCCTTGACACTACCTTGTATGGTCCGGTATATGGTTGCACTAATGGAGGTTTTACTGCTCTGATCCTTTCCCACACATGTGTGCATTTATCAAGATCTTTAAACACAAATGCTTTTGTAGAATTGTTGTGACTCACTGGTACAGGCCTAACCTCGTCCATGTACTCTTTAAATTCTGATAGAAACAGATTTTGATCTCTTACATCCGTTTCTCTAAAGTCACACATATCACCAGGTATCGTGAGAGGTGTCCCATATACAAATTCAGCAGGACTGGCTTCCGTGTCTTTATGAATTCGCGTTCTCAACCAAAGTAATACTGTTGGCAGGACTCCAGACCATTCTGGTCTCACCATATGACACATAAGTGCCACCTTAAGATCACGGTGCCACCTCTCTACCATACCGTTGGCTGCTGCATGATAAGCTGTTGTGTGTATTCTTTTGCAGCTTATAAGTTCTAATAGTGCCTGGAACAAGGAAGATTCAAATTGTCTGCCCTGGTCGGTCGTTATGATGACTGGAGCGCCGAAACGTGATACCCACGTGTCATAAAAAGCGCGTGCGACTACAGGAACCGATATCTCATCTAGAGGTACCGCCTCCGGCCACCTAGTATACCTATCAATCATGGTTAGGATATACTTATAACCTTGGCTAGGTGGCAACGGTCCTACTATGTCGACATGCACGTGTGTAAAACGCCCATCTGGCTCGCAAAATTTCAAGGGTAGAAATTTATTCTCCCTTGTGACCTTTGACCGTTGGCATTCTCCGCATGCTCTGCACCATGATGTAATGTGCTTATTCATGTTTGGCCACACATACTGCTTTCTTATCATCCTGCTAGTTGATCTAGCAGATGGATGTGCACTTTTATTGTGGAAAAGATCAAAGATGGTTGCTCTCAACGTCTCAGGTACGTATGTTCTGAGAGTCTCTTGAGCTATTTCACAGTAAAATGGTGTATTTTTTGCACCATACTGCAACTTAACCAGTTTCAGCTGATGCTGAGGATCATCTATGATCTCCTGCAGCTGCTGATCTTCCTTTTGATACTTGGCTATTTCATCTAACGAAAATGCTGTGGGGAATCTAAAATCATCTATTCTCGATAGCATGTCAACTACCACGTTACTCTCCCCTGGCAAATAGCATATTTTTACGTTGAACTCTGCTATATATGCTAATTTACGGGCCCTAAGAGCTGGACAACTGTCTAAACTTTGATCCATTGCATATATTAGAGGTTTATGGTCGGTGTAAATTTTTATTTCTCTACCTTCTAAATAATAACTGAAGTATTTTACTGCTTCATAGATAGCCATTAATTCACGATCGTAAGTTGAGTACCTTGACTGTGCGGGGGTAAACTTTTTCGAAAAGAATGCTAGTGGTTTCCATTCGCTACCTACTTTCTGCTCTAACGATGCACCCATCGCAAAATTCGATGCATCCGAAACTAACCTAACTTCAGCATTTTTCGCTGGAAACGCAAGATATGCGACGTTAACTAATTCTTCTTTTATCTTCTTAAACGCCTGCTCCGCTTCCATTGTCCATTCCACTAGTCGTTTATCCTTCTTTTTAACATCCTTTATTGTGGCTACTAAAGATCTCTGTACCTCTGCGGCTTTTAGCAAGCTTTTTCTATAAAAGTTTAACCAAATATATATAACCAAAAACTCATACAATCCAAATGGAGTAATTACCGCTGTTTTAGGTACGTCGTCTGGATATATAGGAATTTGTAAAAACGCTTTTTCCACATCCAATGCTTTAAAGATTGTTTTTTCTTCTAAGTTAGACGCGAAGTCATGCAGATTTGGTATTGGGTACTTATCTGGTACCGTAACAACGTTCAGCTTGCGGTAGTCTCCACAAATCCTCCATTCACCGTTCTTCTTTGGTACCATATGTATTGGTGTTGCCCAAGGGCTCTTAGAAGGTCTACATATGCCTTCTTTGCACCACTTCTCAAATTTTTTTTTAGCTGCTTGCAGCTTTTCAGGTGCCAGTCGTCTTGGTTTCTGTGCCACTGGCGGTCCTATTGTTTTTATATGGTGCATACGTCTTTTTTATTAATGGTTTTCGGCTTTTCTAGGCCTACTACCGCTGGAAATTTCTTAATTATTTCCGCATATTTGGTCTCTGGGTTTATCAAAGACACCTGCACATACGTAACTTTCTTTGCAGTGCCTGCGATCGATTCACCCGTGTTAGCATTCACCAACCTGCGTGTGGTTAGATCTGCAAGCAAGTGATAATGCTGGATGATATCGCCGCCCATAATAGCATATGGAACGTCAGCCACTATGAACGTCCATTTAACTTTAATCCTAAATCCCAGGTCCAATTCTTTATAGACCACACCATATGTAGTTATCCGTGTATTATTGGCTGCATATAGCCTTACGGACATTGCTTTCTTTTTACTATTTTTCTCTTTTGGTACCAAGGAGACTTCCGCGCCTGTATCAACTAAGAACGTTTCTTTAGTTGTTCTATCGACAACGTGGAGGCGTATGCTTTCTTTTTCCGACGAGTTCACCTCCTCTACTCGCCGGTCCGTGAGTTTAAATGTTCTCTGCCTTTCGCGTACTGATTGTCTTTAACGCTATTACTCCTTTTAATATTTCCACCAGGAGATTTTGACTGATGCCTTTCCTCTTTTCTCCTCGGGGGGACTGACCTATTTTTTACTTCGTAATTTACCCACTCGCAGGGTTTAGAGCACTTATACGCTTTAATGCCGTATTTTCTATGAAATATGCACAAGTGTCTCTTATGTCTCTCCCTACTACTACTCCTATATTTATCATATGCTGGTCGGTCTGTCTTGTGCTGCCCTCTTGATTTCCTTTCTACTTTATCGATTGTCTTTTCTACTATCGCTGCTATGTGCGCATCTAAATTAATTTTTTCTACATTACCTACCCTATCTACTTTACCTACACCCAGCTGATTATCATGCGACGTATCTACCCACGTATGGTCAACTGCGTTAACATTTCCTACTTTACCGACCTCTTCGAGTTCATTTTTATAAATTTCATCGGCATGGTTTACCATGGATGATTCATTTCGTAGGTTTATTTCGCCTAACAAAATCTTTTTTATTTTTGGGGGTAGATTATATTTCCAGGCTTTTAAGATAACCTCTCTTTTTATATTTTGGCCTGCTACGTCTAACATTTCCTTTAGGAAGTCGGAGGGTTTTTCTTGCTCGCGACATTTTCTAAATAACCTATTAAAACGGTCCTCTTGTGACTGTCCGTATTTCTCTAATAAAAAATCCCTTACACCGTTGTATCTTTGTCCGTTTTTCAATGTTTTAACTAAGTTCGATGTCTCGCGAACTACGTCTCTATCTAGATTCGCGATCAACAGCATAAAACCTACACTATCCTCATTTACGTTTTGTAATTGCATTTGTTTTTCGAACAGTTCAAACCACGTTTCCGGATCGTGTTTCCAAAAGGGAAAATTAATCTGCCGGAATTGCAACAAGCTACTCTGTGCTAATTGTTGGAACTCTAACCTATTATCGTTTGCTTGGATATTTCCGCCTAACCTTTGCGCGCGAGTGTTGTCGTCTGTATGCATCGCGATATTTCCGTACGCCTTTTGTTTGTTACTATCTCTCTCTAACGTTTCTATTTTTTTCTTCAACGACTGCATATTATTTTCCTAATAACTTTTTAATTCTTCGAACTTTCGTTTATATTGTTCGTCTATTTTTCTTGTTTCTTTAATTAATACCTCTTCTAATCCGTCGTTTCCTTTTAAACTATTATTTCCTAACGCGTACATTCTATTAAAGTCTATTTGTTCTCTATACCGATGGCGTTCATTTTCTTTTTCATTTTTTTTCGGCGTACTACTACGTACCGTTGACACGTATCCTGCTTCACTCGTTTCGCTATCATTAACTTTTCCGTCCTTCATTTCGATATTATTACTTTTAAAACTATTCATTTGTCGTGATTTAAGGTTATGTCCTATAAACGATTTCTTATAGCGAGCTATCCTATCTATTTCTTTTAACACTTATCAGTCTTTTTTTCTTTTTGACTAGATTGTTAAAAAAAATATATGTGACTTCACGAAATAAATTAAATAAAACAGAATCACCGAACAAAACTATTAAAAAATATAAATAAAATACGTGAATAAATAAGTCAGATAAATTAAAATAATAAATTAATACGATACAATAAATAAAATAAATTAACAAATAAATAAATAACAATTACTATCGGATAGTCCAACTCGCTATAAACAATTTAAATTTCTTAAAATATTACGATTATTAATTTCCGTTACAATAACCTTCAAAAACAATACTAAACTTCGATGATGTGGGCGCTCTGTTTATCTTTCTTTATTTTAATAAACGTTATTTAATCCTCTTCAAGGACTTGTCTATTTACTTTCGCGACTCTACTTTATTTACGCGCACACAATATTTAACCTTAAACCACTGCGCTTTGTTCAAAAGAAAAACAAACTTTTATTTTCGCGTCCTAACGGTTTCTAGAATTTTCGGTTTGAATATTCTACATACAACACTCGCGATTTTCAAAATTTCTTACACACCACGTATATTCGCGATTTTCTAAAATTTCTTTTACGCACACGTATATTCGCGATTTTCTAACTATCTCTTTTATATACCCACACAATCAAGGCTACTCTTTTTTATATGCCTTTTTTTCGTGCTTTTTCTGCACACCATAAAACCTTGTATTTTTTATACACACTAGCGACATTCATGCGCGCGAAGCGCGCAACAAATTTATACTCCGGGGTCAACTATGGATATAATAACACCTATAAACATGATGAGTAATTTTAATAAACGAAATTATTCTAGTAGCAATTTTATTGTTTTGAAAAAAATGATGAGTGGTCATCCATCAAAAATTAATTTTAAATAAAAACCAAAATTATGAACCTTAAAATCAAACGGTACAAAGTGCCTTTAATGCGTCATCAAAAAATAAAAAAATTAAATTAAAAAAAATTTTTAATATAATTTTTCACATACATAATTTTCAATATTTATATTAGTTCTTTGGCATGTAGGATATAAGATCAAACTCTAGACATCGCAGCATACAACTGACCATGATCAAAAACTTCTCTTCATCAATCAATAATTATATTATTCTTGAGCAGCTGACAGCAGCTAAAAATTTTTTTAAGGAACTGAATAAACTAATAGCAGTATCTGTTTCAATTTTTCTTTATTTACAACATATAAGTGATTTGAAACATAATAGAGACAAATCTGCATTGGTTACACACTGTAAACATTCTGGCCATAGCTTTGATACAAACATAGGAACCTCAAACATATTAGACATTGAATGCAATTATCAAAAAAGATTGCTATCAGAAATGATACATATTAAAAAATATGAAAATTGCAATAATACACGACACTGAAAAATTAAACAACGTATATAATAAATACATAGTTGAATTATTAAAAAGAAATTAATTTTTTGATAAAACGGTTTCAAGAATAAATTATTTACAATAAAACGCAATAATTGTTAAATGAGATTAAATATAATTGAATCAGATTCATTCATGTGAGTCAAAATCTTGAATCAAATACTAAGTACATAAAGGAATACACTTGCTAGTCACTTTGTACAAATGTAACTCACCTAAATTACCTATGTTAAAGATTTGTATAACTTGCGAAAATTTTTATTATTAATAGAAATATCTATTATTATATATTTTTATAAAACAAAAATAGTTTGACAGTTATGTAATACCACATGTGTAATACTTGTAAGTTTCATTTTTTATTTTTATTGTTATACCTAAAATGTATTATTTCAGGTGATGTTTTTTTAATGTATTGTTGATGAATTTAGAAATTTTTAATCTATAAGAAACTGTTATCAGTTGTTATTAAATTTTATGTTTTAGCACCTGAAGAAGCCTCTCTAAAAAATAGAGGAGAAAAGTCGTTTTTTCTCTTATAGAAATAAAGAAAAATTGAAACAGCTGTGGCTATTAGTTTATTCACATTTAAAAATATTAAAGACAAAGTCTGTTAAAACCAGTTAACAGACAAAAATGTGTGTTACTTTAACAGACAAAATGTCTTTAAAGGATTTAACAAACAAATGTCTGTTAAAATTTTACTTATAAATTACAGATATTGTCTGTCAACGTACTAAAACTTTTTTTGGGCTTGTTTTCCGTACACATACATACACGTTTTATATATAGTTTTATTTTTTTTAATTCGCGTTTAAATTAATAAATGTACAAGAACTTAGCACCTGAAGAAGCCTCTCTAAAAAATAGAGGAGAAAAGTCGTTTTTTCTCTTATAGAAATAAAGAAAAATTGAAACAGCTGTGGCTATTAGTTTATTCACATTTAAAAATATTAAAGACAAAGTCTGTTAAAACCAGTTAACAGACAAAAATGTGTGTTACTTTAACAGACAAAATGTCTTTAAAGGATTTAACAAACAAATGTCTGTTAAAATTTTACTTATAAATTACAGATATTGTCTGTCAACGTACTAAAACTTTTTTTGGGCTTGTTTTCCGTACACATACATACACGTTTTATATATAGTTTTATTTTTTTTAATTCGCGTTTAAATTAATAAATGTACAAGAACTCAAGAAATATTAGAAAGAACGTTTTTTATTATATCTTATATAATATTATATTCGTTTATAATATGATATTCATTGTCTAATGAATAGCTTCCGTGACATTTACAATGATATAATTTTAATAATTATTAACAATTTTTATAAACAAATTATAATAATGCGTTTTTACAAAAAAAAAAAAAAAAAAATTTATGATATTTTTAGGTCATTTTGAGTAAAAAGGGTTCTCATGAATATATTGCTAAAATGAACTGAATCGGCAGAAAAAAATCGCAGTTTGAAAAAAAGCGATTTTTCAAAACTTTGACAGCCTATAGCTCAGCTTCTACTGATTTCATTTTAACTCACAATAGCTTAAATTGTTTGTTAAAATATAAACTTAAAGATTACAATAGTTAGCGACCGTATTTATAATGATTGCATTACCCATTAAGAGGCGGTCGGGACTATTTGCCGCATGGGGGCACTGCGATCAGGTGAGAGAAAAATGTAAAATAATTTTTACTCAGCGATTTACAATTTACTGAAACAATAATATACCCCTAATATTGTCAATAACTCTAGCCATATATATGTAGAATAATTATTGATACTAATCTTGTTTGAAAAGTCTAAAATATTGTTGTAAAGCGAAAAATGCAGCGCGAGATAGAGCCGGCGTGAGCATATGTATTCATCATTCTTTGGTATTACTTTCTCTGTCGCATTAAAGAAAAATACACATGTTTACATCGACTCTATTATGCGCAGAATTTTTCGCTTTACAAAAATATTTTAAACTTGTCTTAATAAATTGTAAATCCGTGTATAAAAAATATTTTATATTCTTCTCTCTCTTGCAGCGTCACCAAGCGGAAAATGGTTCTGATCGCTTCTCAATCGTTCAGAAAAGTGCCGTTTTTTAAAAACTCGCGTTTTTCCAAACTTTGCAATTTTTTTTCTACCGATTCAGTGCATTTTAGCAATATGTTCATGAGAACCTTTTTTCGAGATTGCATGAACCTTTAAATACTTATATTTCTTATAAGCATTACAATAAATATTTTCCTCAAATGTAATTTACTGGAAGGATTAAAAGAATTTAAGTATTCTAGAAGAAACATTTCATCTGATTCATTAATTTGAAAATCAAAATTTTAATTACTACTTTGATAGTGTTCCACATAATTAATCATAAATCCAAGGTTCTCATACTAGGAGAGGACCCCTTGTTTGGGTCTCGGATCTTGCTGTAACTTGCGGATATATTTTTATACATCAAATCATGAAAAAAGCTGCGAAAAATTCGGTCTAACGCTCGATCATTCCAAGATTATGAGCCATTTTATTCAATTTCTTTAAAAAATCATTGTTTATAATATCAAAGAAGAAAGACGCTTATAGAAGGATTCTTCTGGGTTAAATTTTTCGTCCGAAAGCCTGGGTAACACTTTAACATTGTTTGTATATCTATACATATGAAAAACGTGCTATCTATATAACATATATAGATATAAAAATACATGAGATTTGTTGGCGCTCCCAAGTAGCTGGGCAACAGAACTAACTCATTTTTGGCAGAAATTTCCCATTTAAAAGTACGCTTCTATAAGCGTCTATATTCGTTGATAATATTGAATATTTCTCCCCAATGGGAGCTTTTAAGTTCATTCTGTAAAATTCTAATAAAAGTTGAGATTAAATCCTTTTAATTAAAAAAAATGTGTTCAAAAAGCTTAACCCATTCAAAAGTTATGGAAAAATAAAAATTTTTTTAAAAATTGTTATAAAAATTTTTATAAAAATTAGCATAAAATTAAAATTCAATTTTCATAAAATTATTGTGCGGATTTTTTTAATGTTTTTCATTTTGCTTTAACTTTTGAATGGATCGAGCTTTTTGAACATGTTTTTTTTTCTAATCAAAAGTATTTAATCTTAACTTTCACTATAATTTTGCAGAATGAACTTAGAGGCTCCTATTGGGGAGTAATATTAATATTATAAACAATGATTTTTAAAAGAAATTGAACAAAATAGCTTGTAATCTTGGAATGATCGAGTGTTAGACCGAATGTTCGCGGCTTTTTTCATGATTTTTTGTATGAAAACATATCTGCAAATTACAGCAACATCCGTGACCCAAACAAGGGGTTCCCTCCTAGTTAGACTACTATGGTAAATCTGACATGAAATTGATGATCAGTAACATTGATGAACTACTGTAGATACGATTTTAGCTTTTTTTAATAGGTGTGCTATTCCTTTAATGTTTTTAGTAGTAATTGAAAGAATATAATACTTGCTCAAAGGGTATCCTCATATCAGCATAGAGTTCTACCTTATCTACATTCAAATTATGTATTTTAATAAAAATTCAACAATTTATGGCTAAAATTCATAATAGAGGCACATTCTTAACATTCCAAGGAGTTTATTGCAATGTTAAAAGACAATATAAGGATAAAAATGAAGACGAAAACTGCATAATACTGTCTATGGCCAAATTGGATAGCTAATCGTATTAAGCATTTTTCAACTTTATTTTTACCCTTATATTGTCTTTCAACATTGCAATAAATTCTTTGAAATGCTAAAAATGTGCCTCTGCTACGAGTGTTAGATAATGTAGAACTCTATGTGGGTATAAGGACTGAAATTTCAGTGACAAGGTGACGAATACTAGGTATCAACGTTCTCTCTCTCTTGCTCTTTTATATTTTAAATCGCCTTACGCTGTCGTACACGCTTTCCTTCGAATGATCGATCTAGAGGATTTCTGACATGTTCTTGTTCCTTTCTAGATGTTTCTCTCTTTGTCATCCAGCAGTAATCTGCTAACATGCTTATACCCCAGTTTCCTTGAAATTTACGTTTGAAGTCTTTTAAATCTTGGTGAAATCGTTAACGATGCGCTTCACTAAAGTCCCCGTTATTTTCTGGAGACTGATTAACATGTGAATCAAGAAAATGAAGTTTTAAGTTCATTAGACAACCTAATTTTTCAAAATTACGTACTAATCTTTTTACAATATATTTATTCTTTGCGGTTTTGGTATTACCCGAGAATTTCGTTAATACTTGTTAAAAACTTGACCATGCTGCTATCTCGACATCGTTCATAGTTTTGTCAAAATTTTCATCTCTAAATAAAGTTTGGATTTTAGGACCATCAAAAATACCTTCACCTAATTTAGCATCAGATTTATGTGGAAATACTTTGCTCAAACATTCAAGACATTGACCTTTCTTGTCCATGGCTTTGACTAATTTTTTTTATCAAACAAAGCTGTATGTGCGGAGGAGATATCAAAATTTTAGACGGATCAATGAGTGGTTTTTGAAGTGAAGCTTCTTTAATTTTCTAAAATTTCGAACTTCATATTTATAATGTCTATCAACTCTTTCAAAGATTCATTATAAAATTTTAATAGCGTTATTGCATGAAAAAAATATAAAAATGATGGTTTTTGATGTATTTTTTTCATAGAGTTCCATTTTGAAGTAAAATTATTCGTATTTTTGTTCCTTTTTGCTTTTTCATAGAGAAAGCATTGTATAGCCAAAAAAAAATATTTTCTATTTTTTCATTAATTTGTACATATTTGGTCTCAGGGAGTCGAAAAAAGTGATTTTTAGAAAATGTCTGTGTGTGTGTGTGTGTGTGTTCAGTAAGCCGATTGGATCTCAAAAACTACTTGATGGATTTGCTTCAAATTTTTCATAGAATTTATTCTTTTGTTTAACTCGGCGAGTAGCTATTGAGAATTGGTTTTCTTAACGTAGTTTTAATTCCAGAGTCATTTATTATAATAAAAAAAAAATTTCGATTTTTCATTTTTTTGGTATTTTTTGTAAGCTATACGATGAATCTGCTTAAAAATTTGCATGGAAATGATTTTTGATCCTCGAAATAAAATAAACTTCTGAAAATTGATTTCCTTAGCGTAGTTTTTTATTTCAGAGCATTTTGAAATTTTTGAAAAAAATATTTGTATTTATTTAGTTAATTAGATCTCAAAAAATAAACGATGGATTTGCTTCAAATTTTCCATACAATGTATTTTTTGATTAACTTTTACGGAAGCTATTGCAAATTGGTCTACTTAGAATAGTTTTAATAAAATAGTCATTTAAAAAATTTTTTTAATTTTCGATTTTTAATTTTTTGATATTTTACGTAAAGTACTCGATGAATTTTCTTAAAAATTTTCATGGAAACTATTTTTGATTGCGAAAATAAAAAGAACTTTTAAAAACTGATTTTCTTAGTGCAGTTTCAATTTTAGAACATTTTGAATTTATGAAAAAAATTTTTGTGTTCATCGAAAGCTATTGAAAATTAGTTTTCTTAGTGTAGTTTTAATTTGAGAGCTTTAAGAAAACATAAACTGAACATAAATAATCCAGATTCCCGATTAGAAATGTATATACGGGAAACATCCGTTCCGGATCCGGACAATTTGTGTTTTTCTGAAGGCCTTTCTCTCCCTTGAGATTGTTTTTGTTTCATATTTGGAATTATGGAGGAGAGTATTCACCAATACTGTATCCTGAAAATAATATTCCAGTCCCGATCCGGAATCGAATTATTACCTTATTTGGGTGTGTCAACAGGGAAAGTTGCGGACTCTGTCAGAATACCTGATTTCAGTTTTGCTATTCAGGACTATGACAGGACCGAAATAGGACAGTCTGAAGTACAAAGAAGTGCAAGAGACTAAATACAGATCCGGTCCGGATGCGGTGCAAATCCGGTGCGGATAAGGTTCACATTTGGTTTTAATATAGGTTTTTACTCAAAGATATGACATAAAAGTTATGTATGAATAAAATTAATTCAGAACAGATTGCTATACATTTTTAGTAGCTGTTAAGTTAGCTATCACTATCGATACAACTATTTTGATTCCTATCATATTTTTTATATTTAACCTCTTTCTGTTACGCAACATATATCTCTCCATTCTCTAAATATGAACTTTATTTAAGATATTTTCAATAAATAAAAAAAGAAAATGAAGTTAATTCCATGTTACACTTTAATTCAATTAATTAAGATTCATTAAAGTTACGGTTGGCCGTTTTATGTTTCATTTCACTAACTCATTTCTTACTTTATCACTTCCTCTGTCTTTCTATCTTAAATTGATCATCATTTTTATCCAATTTTCGTAAATCCCTTACTCTCTCTAATTTTTCTTAAATAGAAATTATGTTTTTTACATTGAATTCACATTTTTAAAAATTAAATCAAATTGCTCCAACTCAATGAGCTCTATAAGAAAGCATTGCGCCAAAGCACTTGGCAGCGTTTTTTTACTTTATTCTTTCTCTTTCCTTGCTCAATGCGTGAGAGATCGATACACCAACACTTAGAATTCGCTCTCATAGTATACAGATCCCTCTATCTCTTTTTCTCCATATACCTTTTTCTATCTTCTATCTTCTACCTCTTCTTCTCGATACACTAACTCCTGGCGTATGCGTGGTCATTGCTGTGTAGTAGTAAGTGTATCCTTTCTTGACTGGCTGCGATAGCAGCACTTACACACATGGTATACGAGTGTATGTAATAGCTGCCGTGCGTATCTGCTAGTTTCGTCGCTTCGCCTCGTCGTACCGTTAACAAAAAGAAAATAATCTCGTATCTCTTTGTCTAATAGTGTTTTTCATAATTTATATAAACACCATCGGTTGTAACATAAAAAAAATGGCAGACACCGCTAGATATTAGTATAATAAGTAAGTTTTATAATAACAACAAAATAATTTAATTACGTAGTTTTGAATAATATGAGATCTACCAAAAAAGATAGATTACAATATAGATTTTTAAAAGGTCTCATATTATTTAAAACCTACGTGATAAAATAAGATTGTTGTTACTATGAAAATTATCTATTATACTAGTATCTAGCGGGAGCTGCCATTTTTTTGTGTTACAGCCAATAGTGTTTATATAAATGATGAAAAATACTATTAAACAAAGACAGATGGTTCGGCCTCCTCCTAATTCATTCATTTCTTTTAATTAACGCTTAGTTGCACGGTAGTAACGTGGGTTACCAACAGTGTGGCTATCTCGTGCGGACAAATCAATGGTGCGCAATATATATGCTCTATAGGTTTGTCCACACGAGATAGCCACACAGGTTACCAACAACTTAATTTTAGAAAGCCGGTCTGTGGCACAGTCGGTAGGAGCGTTAGATTCGTATTCTTGGGGAACCGGGATCGAGTCCCGCTCTCGGCTGTTTTTCAAACGAGCACCTCTGTTTCATGTGCTTTGTACGCAGAACACACTTACGAGCTCCGTCGCTAAGGGATGAAAAAGTGCAGTTGAAAAAATCAACTGACCTTGCGTCCCAGTGGACCAGGGTTTGATTCCCTAGGAAAAATTAGAAAAAATAATTTTCGAAGTTTTTCCGAGGGAATAAACCCGAAAAACACAAAAATATATACAAAAAGTCCCAATGGACAAAACACAAAAATTATAAAAAGTCCCACTGGGCAAACTAAAATATCAAAATGATGAAACCTGGTGATGGCCTAAGATTGTACTCATCTAATCAAGAGGCCAATAAAATATTAAGAAGAAGAACTTAATTTTAGATTTCTACTATTTAATTAATTGGTAACGTATTTAAGTCTTTTTTTTATTTATTTGCTAATATATAGGAAGAAAACATCAAAATATAATTTATTCGTCATAATTGTTCATAATAATTTTTATATAAATAAATAAACATAAAAAAATGCAGTTTTTTCGAAAGAATTAATTTTTGAAAAATCTATTCAACAAAATAAATTTAAAATTCTAACTCGGAGGTTTTCAGGTTCAGTAATTACGAATCCGCAGTCAAAATTTTGAAATTTTCATATTCAAGATGGCGGTTCCAAAATTTCGGAAAAAGGCTACATGAGCTTAAAAATCTCTACTCAGAAGTTTTTGGGATCGCTGATAACGAATCTGAAGTCAAACCTTCGATATTTTTTAATTCAAGGTGGCAGATTCAAAATGACGGCTCCGAAATTTTGGAAAAAGAGATACACGAGGTCGAAAATCTCTACTTGAAAGTTTTTGGAGTTGCTAATGAGGAATCTGAAGTCTGAATTTTCAAATTTTTATAATTTAAGGTAGTGGCTCTAAAATTTGAGAAAAAAAGATATGTGAGCTTGAAAATTTTTACTCTTGGGTTTTCGAGGTCGCTGTTTACGAATCTAAAGTCAGAATTTTTAATTTTTAAATTTAAGATGGTGGTTGCGAAATGGCGAAATGTTGAAAAAAGGGTTAATACATCCCTTTTTCCAAAATTATGCAGTCACCATTTTGAACCCGCCATCTTGAATTGAAAATTTAATACGTAATCAGCGACCTCGAAAACGTGCAAGTAAGAATTTGCAAGTAAATTTACTGAACAGAAAAATATATGCAACAAAAGGTTAAACGTGAGCTCGGATCGATATTTACATCGGTGGTGTGTCTGCTGTATGAGTGTGTACTATAAAAATTATTTTTTCAATAATAATTTATTGTGGCGTACCACGTCACAAAACAACCCAATATTGTAAAAAATAACTCTAAAATTGATTTTTGTTCTGGTATCCTTAGTGACCATTTATCACGTAATCTATATATATATCGCACATATACAAATCATAAGGACAAAGGCATCGTCAGCGCCTCATTACATATTAGTTCAGGGCCTAGCTATCACGCCTGGCTAGAGCCTCATGATTTCGTAAGGCATCCTTACAATCATTTCTACCATATTTTCCAATATTTTTTATATAACTAATACATTACCTTGAAATTTTTTTTCAAAAATATAATGATAAAATTATTTAAATTTATCATTATATTTTGTTAGTAATAACTAGCATGACATTCTTTGCTTCTAACATTCAGTGTGACATTATTGATCCAGTTTGTATTTATTTTATTATTGTATTTTTAAATTTCAATTGATAAAATAATAAAAATTCAAAAAAAAGAATGATCTTGTGATAATTGTTACTTGTAGAAAATTTTTTAAATATTTAATATGATTTATTTTTAAATAAAGTTGTTTGAAATTATTTCTATAAATATTATTTAGATGTATTAGTATATATATATATATATATATTATGACAACCTTAGGGATCAGGAGGTTTCATTGATTTTAAAAGTAGATAAGATGCAGTTAATTAAGTAAAAAAAAAAGAAAAGCTTTATTTCAGTAATTTTTACATTAGTCGCACGCGTGCTTAAAATGGACACCCCAGCTGCGTATAGCGTACGCGACGTCGCTTGCACTAATTATGTAATTATCGGCACGACGAAAAGCAGATAGTAAAAAAACATACGCTAAAAGGGCACGAGCACACACAAAAAAAAAAGAATTAGAATAGCACTAAAAGGAAAGTACACAATAGAACGCGCACGCGATCGCCCGGCACACATGTCACAAAAGAAAGAAATTATATTATTTTAATTAGCAATCGTGCACTCGCAACAATGGAAAGCTTCTCTAAGCACAATAAAATAAATTATAGAGTAGTGAATCTAGCTATTTTCACTCACTCAAGCTTCGATATTTGCAAAACACAATAAAAAGATACTACGCAATATCAAAATTGCTCGTAACTCGTAATGGCTCTATACTGGACGCCGGCGACAGAAGGAATGACGCAATCGCGTTTCCATTTTGTCTCTGTTTAGCTTCATCTCTCGTGATGTACGCTGCGCGCGTCGCAAGAGAGAGACAAACGATCTTTAACGGACCCAAGCTCAGCTACTCGAGTCAAGCTGCTTGCTATCTATATGAGTGCACAGTATGCGTGCTATAGATATTTGCACGTGTGTGCCAACGATTTTGGGTTGTAGTTTTAAATATTTGACTCGCGTAGTCTGCTTTCCGTCTTGCCAGTAGTCAGATGCTCCCTTCTGTCGTCTATATGCGCTACAAATATACATATAAGTAATATGGTTAATCTGCCATGTTACAATATATATTATGAATAATGAAAAATTTTTCTTTCTGATATTTTAGGTTCAGAATACTGCATTGACATTAAAAAGGAACTTAAAGAATTACAATCGATACAAATCAGAATTGGTTATAAATAAATATTTTAAATGAAAGATAATGTTAACTTATAAATATTTTAACATATAATACGAATTTATTATGTAATTATAATACGAAATATCCATGATTAAATTAGAACTGCTGTTACAAATCATAAAAAATGATTTTCTCTTTTAATTGTCGTTTTTGTCAAATCAAATTAACGTATATGTATAAATTTATGCATGTATATATGTTAGTGTGCATGTGCTTATGTATATGTACAAATGCGTATGTGTAAATGTGTATGTGTAGAAAGAATGCCTCATGTATATGTTAGAAATGTAGACACGCTTAATCATGTATGTGTGATATCTGGCGTCGCCGTAAGGCGGAGTATGTTTGATGAGCGCGATGTGCGCTTACTAGGAGAGTATCACAACTCCGGATCACGGATTTTGCTCAAACTTTGTGATAAGTTTCCAAATGTCAGAATATGAAAGGAAACAGAATTTTAGGCACCAACGCTCAATATTCCTCTAGTTATAGGCAATTAAAGAAAATCACTAAAAAAGTTACTAGATTTTTAAACGCATATAGTTCCTTAGCATTGATAGCTAGAAGCTTAAAACGTTTTTTAAATGAAAGCTGAGCTCAAATCCTTTTGAGTTAGTACTTATAGCATGTCAAAATATTATTCTTTCCCAAAGTTATAGCGTGATAAATATTGGATCTGATGTTTCTTTTTAAAGCATTAATTAATAACAAAAGCTGAAATCGGGTCTAATGTTTATCACGCTATAACTTTAGGAAAAAATAATATTTAGACATGCTATAAGTACTAATTCGAAAGGATTTGAGCTCAGCTTTTATTTAAAAAACGTTTTAAGCTTCTAGCTATCAATGCTAAGGAATTATATGCGTTTAAAAATCTAGTAACTTTTTAGTGATTTTTTTTATTGCCTATAACTAGGGAAATATTGAGCGTTGGTATCTAAAATTCTGTTTCCTTTCATATTTTGACATTTGGAAACTTATCACAAAGTTTGAGCAAAATCCGTGATCCGGAGTTGTGATACCCTCCTAGTTAGTTTTCCGTAAGCGACTGTTTAACAGTTGAGTTGTATTGGTTGCGGATGTAGTTTATATTAAATTATATAGTCGGTTTAATTGAAGTTGGCTCTCAATAATTTATCAGGTTATGCGCCCAGAGCGATTTTTTCCTTTATCTCCTGGAAAAAGCAGCAGAGATAGCGAGCCAGGGAAATGAGAGACAGAACAAAAGACGACAGAAGGAGGAAAAGGGGATGATGCCGGGTAAAAGAAGGAATATTGTTTCTTTATTCTCTCTCGAGCTTCTTGGAAAAGTTCAATTAATGGCGTCGCGTGCTCGCCTATATCGTGCGCTCATGTACAAAGAGAGAGAGAGAGAAAAATCGAGTGGATCGCCATGTTAGGCAAAGTGGCGCGATGTGCGCGTATATAAAGCCGGAAAGCGATAGGTTTGTGCGTGAATGAGAAAATTTCTTAAGCTTCGTGTGTGAGTATGCGTGTATATATATATATATATATACAAAGAATAGTGAGCTGTTGCTAGAAACAACGCGCTTGATTCTCATATATGTAGAAGCAATGTATTTCTTATATCGGTTGCTACTCTATTTTTTGCGTATAATGGCCTGAAGACAAATCATAATTGTGGCAGTTTTAACAAAGAATATAAATGCTTACATAGAAGTGTACTTTCAGGCTCGAATTTATAGACCCAACACGATTGTTACTAAAACCTTATTCCGTCTTTGTCTCTCTAATGATTCAGTGATCTCTCGATACAAGAGATTGCGATATAAGAGATTTCGAGCTTTTTCTTCTAAATATGGGCGTGAGCCTAAGTATTTGCGTTATCCCACCACTATGAAAGTGAGAGAGACAGAATATACACGCATGTTGGATACAACTCACACAACAAAACAGTAGGTGTGGGTATCACTCTTGACTCAAGCGTGTTGGGGACTTTTTGTATGAAAGAATTTTCAAGAAAATTCCTCTCCTGAAGGCCCGTTGATTCTCTTGTATCCAGAGTCTACTGTAATACAAAAAGACAGATGATACGACCGTTACTTCAGTTATGTTTAAAAATCTTATTTTAGCGTGCAATAGGCGTAATTTGGCTGTAAATACATCAAATAGTAGCTTTATGACTCTAAAGAGATGATGATCTTTTAATTTTGGAATTTGGAACCTAATTAGAATCATTTAATTGTTCAAATCTACCGAGTTCGTGATTTATGGAGGACAGAAAACATGTTAGGTCTCTTACAAGCTAAAGAAAAACACTGAAAAGAATAGATAAACATTGGTTTTTTATCTATGTATAAGAAAAATAATTTGCGTTTCCTAAGAACAACTCACTATTCCTTATGTATATACGAGGGATAGCAAGTTATTCCACACACATATATATATATATATATATATATATATATATATATATATGTACATATAGGAGTTAACGTTATCTGTCTAGTATTTGTCTCTGTTTTTCGGTCGTAGTGGACATAATTTGCCTATGGATACATTGAATAGTAGCTTTGAGACTCCAAAGAGATGACCAACGTCATAAAAACATAAAATGCAGCAACGACGCAAAGTAGCTATGTAATAATTTTAGAATTATTTTATTTTTTTAATTGTTTTGTAACAGCATCCAAGTATTCCTAAAGTAGTCATGCACATTTTCAATGTATTTTTTTACGTAGAATCCAATAAAGCTAAGTTTTTTTCTCTAAAAATGATTTGTGAGTTGCTAGAGACCAATAACCGACAGAAAACCTATGAAAAAATGGTTTTTCGAGTTTTTGGCTATGGCGCCATGCCAGAATCGAATTTTTGGTCATCATAAACTTTATTTGTTTTTTAAAAATACAAATTTTAAGCCCAGAAAATTACTTGTAGCCCCTCCCAGAGCAAAGTTACGGAGATTTTATGATTTAAATGTTATTTTTAGGTTAGAAAAACTTCTTTCTAGGACTCGCAAAAAATCACAGTTAAAGAGAGTGCTAAGACCTAGTCATATGTTTTTCGCGGGATTAATATCATTCATCCTTCCAGATAAAAAAAAAATTTTATAAAAAAAGTGATTTTCAGGTTATGTTGAGGTTAGGGTATGTGTTAGGAAACTATAAATATAACAAAACCTAATCTTAATTACTATGAAAACAAGAAAAATATTAGTTTTAAAATATATGAGGGAGGGCATTTTACCTATCTTAACGGGGGGTACTCTTTGGAAGTCATAGATATTTCATCCCAAATGATTATTTGTGTTTCCTTTAATTTTTTTCTTTCTGCAGAGTTAGGCTTAACATTACATGTTGTGCAATCTGTTATATTCAACGGTAGTTTAAATGTTGTGTGCACTGTTTTTTCATCAATCAATGAATTCGCTGCTATACCTGTCCAAGCAACACATAAGTAACATATATTATGATATTTAAAATAAGCTATTAAAACGTCAAGTAAATAACTTTTTTCAGTTCCACCTGGTCCATCAATAAAAATACATTTTTGTTTATTTTGATTTAAACTTTTTATAGTAGAGTCAAATATTTGTCTTTGTTTCTCTTTTAAGGAATTAATTTTTGTTTCCAATTCATTTAGAATATCATCATTATAATTTAAAATTTTTTCATCATCATTATCTTCTATGTGTGTGCTTATGTTAGGTAAATTAAAATCATTTAAAGAAAATCCATTGATATGTAAATTATTTTGAATAACGTTCAATGCCAATAATTCGCCTATATCTTTTTCGTATTTAGGATGATAAAACTTATCTTTATATTTTTCGTATAAATCTCGTGCATTCATGGGATTATGAAAAATGCAAATAAAAGCGAATAATTCACAAAGAGCATGAGGGAATTCTGTTAATGATGCTTCCTCTAAACATCGGTCCCATTCTTTATCTTCATTAATTAATTGTTCAGCTTTAGCTGCTTCATAAAACGAAGTATATATTACATTATCAATAGTACGTAAATCTTCAAAAGATATGGCGCCTTTAACATGTAATAGTAATAATCTAATGAAGTACACTGTTAAGAAAAAATATTAAATTTAATATAAAATATGAAATCAGCTTCCGAACCATGTTATTAATTTTAAAAATTAATTCTTAAAATTAATAATTTTACCTTAATTTTACCAGAAAATTGCATAAAAATTAATAATTTTATCGTAATTTTAAGAATTAATTTTTAAAATTAATAATACGGATCGTAAGCTGGTTTCATATTTTACATTAAATTTAATATTTTTATTTAACAGTGTAGCGTTCTCTATCTTTTGGATCTACCAAATACATTCTACTAACTAGGAGAGTGTCACACCTCCGGATCACGGATTTTGCTCAAACTTCGGGATAAGTTTTTAGATGATAAAATATGGAAAAAGCTAAAGTTATAGTCATAAATACTCAATATTTCCCTAGTTACAGACAATTAAAGAAAATCACTAAAAAAGTTACTAGATTCTTAAACGCATATAGTTCTTTAGCATTAATAGCTACAAGCTTGAAACTTTTTTAAAATTAAAGCTGAGTTCAAATCCTTTCGAATTAGTAGGTATAGCATGTAAAAATATTATTTTTTCCCAAAGTTAGAGCGTGATAAACATTGGTCCTGATTTTTCTTTTAAAAACGTTAATTAATAATAAAAGCTGAAATCAGGTCCAATACTTATTACGCTCTAACTTTGGGAAAAAATAATATTTTGATATGCTGTAACTACTATTTCAAAAGGATTTGAGCTCAGCTTCAATTTAAAAAAAGTTTCAAGCTTGTATCTTTCGACGCTAAAGAACTATATGCGTTTAAAAATCTAATAACTTTTTTAGTGATTTTCTTTAATTGTCTGGAACTAGGGAAATATTGAGTATTTATGACTATAACTTTAGCTTTTTCTACATTTTATCATCTGAAAACTTATCCCGAAGTTTGAGCAGAATCCGTGATTCGGAGGTGTGACACTCTCCTAGTAAGTATTGGTTTCCTTATTTAATTTCTTTTATTCCACTTTTTTAGTTTTTTGTCAAATGTATAAAAATGCGGTATTTCTGTATACAAGTAATCTTGAGCTTCTAAATTTTCTCGATTCAATTAAACATTTGCTGTTAATGTTGTTCCCATATTTATCTGCATGATCGTTTCTTCTTTTCCTTCTTTAAAAAATACATTTTGTTGATTTTCTTCATGAACGCTTAGACGTTTTATAGTATGTGAAATAACATGTAAAGGATATTTTCATAATCTGTACATTGCTTGAGATGGACATAAATATTGTGTATTAATGTATTGTTGGGTTTTGTCATATTCATATTCAACATTTTCACAATCGTCATTTTGAGAAGTGTCTTTATTTTCTGATTGAAAATCAACACTTACTTGATGTATTTCAAAGTATGCACAATCATGGTCTTTATAACAGTATTTGGATAAATATTTAATGCAGTGTACAGTGGAACAAACTTATACGTTTATGTGTGCATTAAATTTCAATAACAACAAATCCAGTATCTGCAATTCTTTTTGTAATTTTATTTTCGAGAATTATTTTGACACCATCATTTTTACGTTTGTATAATGGATAGCCGCTGGATTTAAATACTGTTTAATCATTAAATTTTTTTGGGGAACTTTTTGTACATTGTTTCGTATTTTTATCCATACATGGACAATTCATATTTTGCATACCACAGGGACCGTGTATCATAAATTGTTCAACAATACTATATAATTTCAGATAAATATCTTTATTTGGGATTTCTGTACTTATTATTTCATCAACTTTTTCGGGAGTGTTAATTTCATCATTTTTATCTAAGAATAATAACATATGCATATGTGGTAATCCTCGTTTTTGAAATTCAATTACGTAACTATACGCAACACATTTTCCAAATATTCCTCTTTTAATTACTAAATCTTTAAATTCTTCCACTTTTCGATGAAATACTTTTAATACAATATCCGGCCCATCTATTGAATTTTCATAATTTTCCAAGTTTTCAATTATTTCTTTCCAATGTGGATTACACGTAATAGTTAAAAAAAAGTCAGGTTTACCATGATAATTTACAAGTGTCATCGAGTCCATGTAATTTTGTTTCATAAATCGTGGACTGCCTTTAAAATTTGATGGTAATATGACCATTTTTCCAATTTTTGACGATTTTGATTCTTTTTTGTTAAGTAAATAGTCCATTACTCCTTTGTAACAATCACTTCTTAATATATCTTGATTTTTTCGAATAAAGTATAATCTAGAGGTTTCAACTTTTACAAATGCATCAATGATTGCCTGATGAGATATTTTTCCCAAATTGAGGTATGGATTAAATTCATTTCCAATACTAAATCTGTAATTATAAAATTGCAAATTTGAAATATCAGTTTTTCCAAATTTACTTTTCATATTTGGCATCCATCAATAACCACCATTAGGATAAATTAGCGAGTATGTCATAGGATCTGTATGTTTGCTAATTGTTGGTATACTAATTGGTTTTTCATACTTAGAGTAAATGACAATATCACGTTCGATAGGAGAAAGATCATCTTTTTTAACATATACCATCGCGACTTCATTACAGGTAGGTACATTATATCTATTTTTATCCAAATCGTTATTGCGGACAATAGATATTGCAGCTGTTCTTGGAGGACAATTGATTTTTGCACATCGTTGTAGTTCTTCTTTTTCTACTTCATGCATCATTTTATAGGCTTTTGCATAAGGGTTAATGTTTCTTATCAAATTATCTAATTCTTTTAACAAAACTAAATTTGTATTGAATTTATTACGTTCAATCGTTGCAATTTCATTATCTAAAACATATAATTGTCCATATTTACGTGCTTTATCTTTATTGGGATGCAAAGCATACACATTATGATAAATTTATCCACATATTTTCATAACTTGTGGTCCTTTAACCGTCAATTCATCAAAATTAGCACCAAAACTTGCGAACGCTAAAGCATTACTGTATGATCTTACATTTTGTCGAAAATGAATACTTTCTTTTGTACGTTCAGTTGCTAAAAGTTTTAATCGTTCTGAGTAAGGAGGATTGTCTAACAATTCCACCTTACCTTTATGACAACAATTGGAGAAATCTTTACTTTTACTATATTCGAAAGCAAAATGCTTTGCATCACAATAAATACATGTATGTGTCATGGAGCCAATGTAATTTTTAGATATAACATTTTCATTAAAATATATATTTGCAATACAACCAATGAGTTTAGAATTACTTTGTTCTGCTAGAACTTTTTCATTCAATTTCTTTAATTTTTTTCCTATCATGTCCTTAATTTCATCATTTTTTTTGTTTATCATGACATTACCATTGTTATTACAAATATTATTATTGTTATTTTCAATATAATAATTAATGTCTTCAATTTTTAATCGTTTACACTTTATAAGTAACGTTTTTAATTGATAAGAATCATATTTATATTTTCGCTTTCTCTTATCTGTTGGTTTATGCATTACAATATTATAATTAAAATGTTGAAATTGGTAAATATCATTATTCATTTGCGTTTTGTCAATAAGATCTGAAATTTCTAATTGTCGATCGTCAATTTTTTCAATTATTTCCATTTTATCATATTCAACATAATGTTTATTTTTTAATTTTCTATAAGTTTTTTTTTTGCGTAATGCTTTTTTTTCACGTAGCTGTTTCAATTCATCAGTACTTACATTTTGAATCGATTTTACTTTTGCTATTCTATTCTCTTCTAATACTTTTTCATATTTATGTGATTGTTCTTTTTTCAATTTTATATAAGCTTCTTTCTTTCGTGAAGCCTCACTCGCACGTATTTGTTCCAATTCACCATTAATTTTTTCCTTTGATTTCATTTTGGTTTTTTTATTATTTTTTAACTTTGCTATATATTTATTTGGTTCAGAATATTTTGATTTTATATAAGCTTCTTTCTTACGTGAAGCCTCACTCGCACGTATTTGTTACAATTCATCATTAATTTTTTTTTCTTTGGATTCCATTTTGGTTTTCTTAGTATTTTTTAACTTTTCTATATATTTAGTTGGTTCAGAATCTTTTAATTTTATATAAGCTTCTTTCTTTCGTGAAGCCTCACTCGCACGTATTTATTCCAATTCATCATTAATTTTTTTTTCTTTGGATTCCATTTTGGTTTTCTTAGTATTTTTTAACTTTTCTATATATTTAGTTGGTTCAGAATCTTTTAATTTTATATAAGCTTCTTTCTTTCGTGAAGCCTCACTCGCACGTATTTGTTCCAATTCATCATTACTTTTTTTTCCTTGGATTCCATTTTGTTTTTTTTTTAGTATTTTTTAACTTTTCTATATATTTATTTGGTTCGGAATCTTTTAATTTTATATAATCTTTTTTCTCACGTGAAGCCTGATTCGCACGTATTTGTTCCAATTTATCATTACTTTTTTTTCCTTGGATTCCATTTTGTTTTTTTTTAGTATTTTTTAACTTGTCTATGTATTTATTTGGTTCGGAATCTTTCAATTTTATATAAGCTTCCTTCTTACGTAAAGCCTCATCAGAACGTATTTGTTCTAATTGATCATTACTATTTATTTTCTTGAATTCTAATTTCGTTTTCTTAGTATCTTTTAACATTTCTTTATATTTATTTGGTTGTTCAATTTTCATTTTTAAATAAGCTTTTTTCTTTCGTAAAGCATCATTGACACGTTTTTGTTCTAATTTTTCATTTTTTTTCCTGCATTTTTGTAATTTTCTGTTTTATTGCATTTTTTCGATATTCATTCGATTTTTCTGTCACCTTTTTCTCAATCAGTTTTGTTATACGTGAAGATTCCTTGTTATCTATTCCTTTTAATTCTTTTCTTTCTTGATTTAATTCAATTTCATTATTTCTAATTTTATCATCGTTATAATTTATGCTAATATTTTTTTTTTTTTTTATTTAAAGCAATTTAATCTCTTTTGAAGAGATTATTTAGCTAATACATTGGTTGTGTACAGATGAATACAGTTATATTTACAGTAATTTATATACTCAGATTACAATCTTTTAGAAATGCGCTTATAGAGTTACATATTTTGTTTGTAGGTTCGGATAGCAGCGAGTTACATGTGTTAGGAAGATATACTTTTAATTTGTGTAGATGTTTAACAAACCTTACTCTTTGTTTGTCGTAAAGTGGACATTGCCAAAATAAATGGTTCAAGTCTTGTAATTCATGGTCGCACTGACATTTTGGATTGTTTGCACAGCCTATCTTGTATAATGATGCAGCCAGATTGAAATGTCCTGATCTACAACGGTTTATGGTTGTAATAGTTCTTCTACTTAGATTTTTGCTATAGAACCAGGGCTTCTTTGTTTTTTTGTAAAAGTGCTTAAAATATTGTGTGCCTTTTGATTCACTGTCTTTGATTATTTCTTCTATTGTTTTTTCGCGTGAGTTTGCTTTTAGGTATTGTTTTATATCCGTGTATGGAATTTTTAAGGTGCTTGAGACTGGTTGGTTGGCAGCAGATTTTGCTAGTTGGTCTGCTCGTTCGTTACCTGCAATACCTATATGCGAAGGCAACCAAAAAAATTTTATGGTGTTATTGTTAGGTTCTAAGGATGCTTGATGTAATTTTTTTTTTATTTCGCATATGAATGGATTGATTTCTATGTTGTTAATGTGTTTTTTTAGGCTGATTAACGCACTGAGTGAATCGCTAAATATAAGAACATTTTGATCTAGGTGAGTACATGCATAGTCAACTGCTTCATTTAGGGCTATACACTCCGCTGTGAAGATGAATGCTTTTTTATTTATACTTTTTATTGAACTATAATTTGTGTCTTGAACATAAAAGGCACATCCCGTTGAAATTGAGTTTGTTGACTTGCTTCCGTCTGTATAGATTGCATAGCCCTTTTCGTTTTCAATTAATTTATTAATTGCTATATTGGGATCTTTACTTTTTTTAAGGAGTTGACCGAAATCTATATTGACGTTTGCCTCTGTAAGTAATGTACGATAGTCATATGCATAAATGTTGTAGTGATTTCTTGCGATAATTTCAGAAAACGAGACTTCTTTTAAACATTCAAATATTTTTCTCTTAGTGATAACGTCTTTAATTTGATTTTTTTCTATTTTTCCTTGGATTTTGTTTATTGTTTGATGTACTAGAAGACTTTTGTTTGAGTAAATTTTATTTAGATAATTCTTACACAAGAATTCTGCACGATCCCTTATTGTTTCCAGTTTCGATTCTCCTAGTAAGACGTTAATCGGAGTACTAATTCTATAGCCAAAGGCTAGTCTAATTGCTGTGTGTTGAATTTTTTCTAGTTTGAGTGTTACGGTTGATTGTGTTGGGTAATATATGAAAATTCCGTAATCAATAATGGATCGCACAAAACTCTTGTAGAAGATCATTAAGGTTTGAGGGTCGGATCCCCACCAAGTTCCTCGTAGGTATTTGATGATATTTAGTGCTTTTAATGTTTTGGCTTGAATTTTGTCTATGTGATTTTTGAAGGAGAGTTTATAATCAAATTCTATCCCCAGGAACCGTGCTTTTTCGCTTGATTGGACAGAAATCTCATTTATTTTGATAGATGTATTGCCTGGTTTGATGTTTTTTTTATTGAAGTGTATAAATACTGTCTTTTGCGGTGAGAGATTCAAGCCGATGTTATTTAAGTTAGTTGATATTAGATTTATTGCTTTTTCTAATAGTTTTTTATTTTTACTTGCTGAGAATTTTTGACAGAATAAGGCGATGTCATCCGCAAATTGCAGTATCTTTACACTCTTCGGTAGATTTTTAATAATATCGCTAACATATATATTGTACAAAATGGGACTTAGAACTCCTCCTTGGGGGACGCCTTTATGTACGAGTCTGAATTCGTTTTCATTGTTCTTTGTGTATATCAGTCTTTCGAATGTTAGGAATTTAACCAAATTAACGAGATTTCCAGGACAACCTAATTTTGCAAGTTTTTCTATTAATATATCTATTAGAACGTTATCAAAAGCGCTATTCACGTCAAGAAATACTGCTAAAACATCCTTATTGTTATTAAACGATTCCTCTATGTTGAGAGTAAGGTTTGTTAAGTTGTCAATAGTACATTGTCCTTTTCTAAATCCAGACTGGCTTTCAGGAAGAATACCGCGTTTTTCGATCCAGTATTGTAATTTGTTTTTAATCATTGTTTCCATTAATTTGCACACACAAGACGTTAGCGCGATTGGCCTTACGTTAATGCTATCTGATTTTTTAATAAAGTGCAAGTATGACTTTTTCCAATCTTGTGGATAGTCATTTGTTGTATACATCTCATTAAAAATGTCAAGAAGTATTAGTTTGAATTTAATTGGGAGCTGACTCAGACATTCGTAGTCTATGCCGTCGAGCTCTGGGGCTGATCGAAAATTTTTATTTTCTAAGGCGAGATTAAATTCCGTAAAATCGAAGGTAGAGTTAAGAAAGTCGTTTTCTTCACATTTTGGAAAGCCGTCTGGATTTAGACTTACCCATGGAGGACTGATTTTATCGAGTGCTAAATCGATTTTGTTCTCTGCTTGGTGGTTTTCAGCGGAGTGAGAGGGTTTTGTATTGATCCATTTGCTTTTTAAAATTTTGCATGTGTTTCATACATATTTTGTGCCTGTTCTGAAATTGATGGTTTCTGCGAATTTTTTAAAGGATTCTTTTTTTTTGTTCTTAAATAAATTTTTTGCTTGAGTGGCTATTTTTTTGTAGTGGCAGTAGTCATTTATATTGAGTGAGAATTGATATTTTTTAAATGCGGCTTTTCTAAGTCTTTTTATCCTCTCACATTCTGAGCCCCACCATGCAGTAGGATTTCTGTGAATGTTATTGTTTACAATTCTTTTTTTTGGTGTGTTAGTAGAAATGGCGTAAGACAGAGTTTGTATAAAGTACGAATATTTCTCACTGGCACTTGATTCGTTATATTTAATGTCAAAGAAGTTGAGATAATTGTTTTCAAGTTTTTCTTTTACTTTTTCCCAATCAGTGCGCACCGAATTTATCTTAAAGCTTTTTTTTCGATATATGTGTTTTTCTATGTTTACGTTAATAAGAATCGGGAAGTGGTCTGAATAAAAGCAGTCATCATAAACCTTGATGTCAATTTTATCTGCTACTATAGGAGTTGTGAATATTAGGTCAATGTTGGATTTTATGTTTGTATATGGTTGAATGTGTGTGTGTGTTTGTGTTAAGAAGCATGATGTTGTGTTTGTTTAAGCTTTCCGATAATCTCTCTCCATTCACGGTATTTTTGCTACAATTCCATGATAAGTGGTGCGCATTAAAATCTCCCATTAAAATACCGGATTCAGTGCAGTTTATGTTACTGAATATCTCATCCCAAGTCAATTGCGAGTGAGCAATATTCGGAGGGTTATAACATACGTAAATGTTAAAAGGATTTTGTACGTTGGTTATTTTTATTCCTGTAAGTTCAATAGAGTCGGATGGACAGTTTAAATTTTTGAGTTCCGTATATGCTATGTCATTGCGCACTAAAACTAAAATACCACCGCCTCTGGAATACTGACGATCCTTTCTGAATGTCTTGAAGCCGCTATAGGAGAAATGAGGTATCTTTTCTGAGAGCCATGATTCTACACAAACAAATATATCTATATCTTCAATCATCTTCTGTAATTCTTCCTTTTTGTTAAAAATGCTACGTGCGTTCCAAAATAGTATTTTAATATTCTTATCGTGCATATTTGCGTTGATATAATTTGTTTGATTTTATATTCCAGTAGTTTCGTCTTCAGTACAGTAAGATTTCGTGGAATTAGAATCATCATCACTTAAGCTTTGCTTATAGAGTTTGTTTTTAATTCTCGTAAGTCTTCCTTTGAACGACCTATTGTTTACATGTAAGTGGCAGTCTTCTATCATCGTTATTATACTTTGTGTATCATTTGAGAATTGTTGTGAGAGTTTAAGTATGTTGCTACATCCGTGTGCCTGTTCTAAGAATTCTCTTAGTTGATTGAAATTTAAGACGTACGAATTGTTTTCGTTGTCCAGAGCGATTTTGGCTGGGAGTAATAATTCTTCGATGCTTACATTGGTTACTTGAGCGACGGGTTCTGACAAAATTTTTTCCTCTTCTACCTTCTGCTTTTTTGTTAGAGGCTTTTTAAATTCGGAGTTTTTATTACTGCCTTTGGTCTGTGGAGTTTTTTCTAGCGGGGATTTCTTGTTTTGTTGCTCGTTTATGCTTAATAGTGACGAAGTTTCAGAAGATGTTGAAGGTGGTTGGGGTCTCTTTAAATTTTTATTAGTATTGTTGGTGTTGTCTTCAGTTTCGATGTTCTCATTTACCTCCATAACTTTGTCTGCTTCTTTTTCGTTGGGTGTTTGCAAGGATGATTCAGTAGATTTTTCTGTTTGACTATTTTCTATATTTTGTGTGATATCCATGGTGATGCTCTGGTCCACGTTACTTGTGCAGTTTTTTGCCAGATGGCCTTCAAGGTTACATGCAAAACATTTGATGGATTCCGTACTAGCATAAATATAGTAATATGTGTCGTCGTGTAGTATTTTGAAAGTTTCAGGTATTTTTTTGACGTCTTCAGGTTTAATAAATACTTGGCGTCGATGACTTGTGACATGGCCGTAGCCCTCTTGGGAAATAGCTGCTCTTAGAGTTGTGACTGGAGATCCCTTTCTTACGTTCAATTCTTCAAGGATATCGTCTATACAGTAGTTTGGAATATTTGTTGGGACATTTGAGAAGATGATACGTTTGAGTTTACTAACTAGCGGTCGTACGGTGACCTCAAATTCTTTAATGGTTACGCTTTGGTATTTTTCAGTTAGGTCGTTAACTAGTTCCTCACTTGTTAGAAAGATACAGATTCGATTGCTTGAAACTCTAGACGACGAAATTACATTTTTTGGTTGAACAATGTCTCCGATAGCACAGGTGTAGTCCGTCAAGGTTAATCCCTCAACGCAATCAAGTACTATTCCTTGGTTTCTTTTGGTTGTCTTCTGAGTGATGCCTGCATAGCTGAGGTTGGTTCTTGAGTGGAAAACTGGAATTGGTTTTTGAGACAATTGGCTTCCCCCTGTGGGAGCCATGATGTTGAAGGAAAACTCGTGAAAAATCAAAACTTGATCACTTTAGTCTGTTTTCACTTGAACACCGCTAACACACTATATAAACTCGAGGCTAAACGATTAGTCACGGAGCTCTCACAAACACGTCCGTTCACTGCGACGGTCCGAGCCCGACCTTTATGCTAATATCATCAAAATCCATTAAATAATCATTTTGTCTTAAAAATTTTTTTTCTGAAGAGTCATTGTCAATTTCTATTGGAATTATTTCAAGATTAGAATCTTTTGGTTTGCAATACATTTGCATCATTTTTTTTTGTTCTGCTAATAACTGCATTTGTAATTTTTTTTCAAGTAGTTCAATTTCAGCGTTATCTAAATTTGATGGTATTCTATTTAAACAAGGTTCATGACAAAAACTTCTTATCATGTCCGGTGGATTATTGTAATTGATAGTTGCATTATTATAATTATGTAAAATTGGAAACATTGTTATTTGCTGTGTTTTAAAAATTTTCAATAAATGTAATCGCATTTTAAGCGACATGGACATAAATTGTAAAGTATTGAAACAGCAA
Organism: Anastatus disparis; assembly: GCA_017163975.1. Lineage (NCBI taxonomy): Eukaryota > Metazoa > Arthropoda > Insecta > Hymenoptera > Eupelmidae > Anastatus > Anastatus disparis. Next base: position 1,168,776 of record JAFFSR010000043.1, on the reverse strand, counting down.
AAACAATTGCAAAAACGCCGCAATCATAATTATTTGTTTGTGATTGTACTGTTTTGAAAACTATGCTTAATTCTGATTTGTTCGGAAATAATTTGTTTGTACAGATTTTATGCTCATCTTATAAATATTTAAGATTAAAGCTGTCATATATATGAATTATTTTATTATTAAAATACATACAAACCCAGTGACCATTTTTGAAATTTCCAGAAAATAATTATTGTATAAATTGGGTATCAATAGGTACTGAATTAATATATTGCGGTTTTTGAATAAGTAAACTTGATTGCATATTAAAATGAGGTGCACCGTTTTAAAATATTATTAAATTCTAATATATAATTATCAGTTAACATCAAACTAATTCCTCTATACAATCCTTGTCCTTTAACAATTAATTTATTTTCCTCAGTCAGACCCATTATTGAAAATTAAAATTCTTTTAATACTTTTTATCTACTTTAAATAAACTTAGAATGGCTTTTATATTAACTTATTTGACTAATTGTATTTTTATACGTAAAAGCTGGAAAACCGAAAAAAAAATTATGAAAAATGCTATGAATTATCATTAGAAAAAAAATTGAATACAAATAAAATTAAGTCTTAGCATTAATTTAATTAAGGGCACTAAATACTTTTCACAAATCTTTTTACTCTATCTTATTTATTTTTACTTATATGATGAATATAGCAAGATGAACTTTAGATGATTTTTATTTCTTTTTTCAATTGTGCAATTTTCCAGAAATTTGTAGCTAAAATAATATGATATATAATACAAATTTTTTTTAATTAGCTGATTTAATAATGAATATATCTTAAATAATCTCCGAAAAGTTTCTTATGTAAATCTAATTTCGTTTTTATTTTGTTAAGAGGCGGTCGGAACCAAATCAGATACTTAGTTCAGTGTTTATAATAAACGCTTATAATAATTTAATTACTTATTCATACGACAAAAATTAAGTCAATACCTCCAGTCATGTACATGCATAATTTAAAATAGTTAGAGCCACAATAATATACAAAATATTATCGTCAGGCGAAAAATACCATTTCATAGTCAAAACGACAATTTTTTGCATGTAATATATGTCAAGTCGGCATTTTTTTTCGCTTTATGACAATATTTTGCATGTTTTTGTCGCTTTAATTATTTTATTGTATTTTTTACATATATGACTAGAGGAATCGACTATATTCTATCAGTGTAAATGAATAAATAAATTTTTATAAGCATTTATTATAAGTATCAAACTAAGTAACTTCAAGACAGTTTTTCTTAAATATTAAATTTTAAAAATCTTCAGTCTGCTTTTAAATAATATTTTTATTATAAAAAAAATTGAATTAAATCCAAGGGGAAAAGGGTTTTTAGTGCCCTATATTAAGAATTTTATTGAGTAAAATAACATAATAACTTATAATTATTAGTTATAATAATTTTCTGAACTCTTTTCACATTAATTCAAATAATGTTAAATATATTTTTATTATTTTACTAAATCTTGATATCATGTAAATGTTATAAGTATAAGTTATTTAAAGTGAAATATATTGCAATACAAAAAAAAAGTAAAATATGATTTAGCATAACAATAATTATGTCAAGATATATTCAAGTGTAACAGTTAATTATTTATCTGTTGACCTTAAAACAAATCTATTGTTTCATTCGTCGATATGAGTACTAATTATATTGCAATATAAAAGAATAAGTAAAATATAATTTAACATAACAATAATTATTTCAAGATTTATTCAAGTGTAACAATCAATAATTTATTTGTTGACCTTACAACAAATCTATTGTTTCATTCGTTGAGATGAGTACTAATCAATTTAAATTACCTTATAATATGAATTATTATATTTATTTACTTCGATAACAAATATTTTTGCATTTCAGCTACAACGAATAAAATAACAAGATTCTTTTTTCAAGTATCTTTTTTCATATCTTTAGCTTATGTAAATAAGAGATACTAGGAAAAAATTATCTTATAAAAGCTAAGTATAGAATCAATAATTTCAAGATATAATAACTAGAAACTTCAAAACAATTTTTCTTAAATATTGTATTTTAAAAATCTTCACTCTGCTTTTAAATAATATTTTTATTCTAAAAAGAATTGAAATAAATGTAAGGGGAAAAGGTGTTTGGTGCCCTTTATCGAAATTTCATTGAGTAAAATAAAACAATAAATCACAAGTTATTAGTTATAATAATTTTCTGAACTCTTTTTACGTTAATTCAAATAATGTTAAATATATTTTTATTATTTAACTAAATCTTGCTATCACGTATATGTTATATGTTCTTGAAAGTGAAATATATTGTAATATAATACAATAAGTAAGATATAATTTAACATAACAATAATTATATCAAGATCCATTAAAAAAAAATATAGAGTCGTTGCACCAATAAATGAATTGTTTAGAAAAAATTCATTTTGAAATATTTCTTTTTCATATTTAAAAATCTTTTTGAAATATCAAACTTGGATCATATTCTTTAGTAAAGTTTCGAGAACTTAATTAAGAAAACCGTCTATTTTTTTTAAGTATTTAATATCTATTATATTTATTGTGAATTTTATAATATGTGTGATTCATGTAATTTTTTCTAGATACATTTTTAATTTATCGTTTAACATGTAACATCAAAATTAAAGTTTGAAATGTATTCTTTTAAATAAGATTGATAAATAAAACTATATTTTTTTATAATGCTTAAGAGGCGGTCGGAACCATTCGCCGCTTGGTGGCGCTGCGGTCAGGTGAGAGAAAAATATAAAATATTTTTTATACAGCAATTTAAAATTTACTGAAACAATAATATACTTTTAATGTTGTCATTTCCTCTAGCCATATATATGTAGAATAATTATTAATATTAATCTTGTTTGAAAAGTCTAAAATATTGTTATAAAGCGAAAAATGCGACGCGAGGTAGAGCCGACGTAAACATTAGCATACATCATTCTTTAGTATTGCTCTCTCTGTCGCACTAAGGGAAGGTGTACGCATGTTTACATCGGTCCTACGTCGCATCGCATTTTTCGCTTTACAACAATATTTTAGACTTTTCAAACAAGATAAGTATTAATAATTATTCTACATATAGATGGCTAGAGGAAATGACAACATTAAAAGTATATTGTCGTCTCAGAAAATTGTAAATAGCTGTATAAAAAATATTCAATAGATTTCTCTCACCTGACCGCAGCGCCACCCTATATGTAGCGGCGAATAGACCCGACCGCCTCTTAATATTTGGAATTAAATCTATACCTATTCATTCATTGGTGACATTTCACATAGAATATATATAGTTGCATATACACACATCCACATTCACATACATACATACGCATACGTTTACAACATACATATATTATTCAGCAATAATGTACAAACATGAGCACTTACTCATGCCCTCACACACACATACATACAAATACATAGATACACATGTACATACACTTTTACACATGCACACACACACATAAAAACATACATTTACACATATGCATATATATACATATATTTAAACAAATGCATATTCAAAAATACACATATACGGACATATATATATATATACATACACAAATACATTTGAAAATGGATACTTTGAAATTTAAAATATTTTAAATTGAAAAATATTTTTTATAAAGGTCAGAATCAAACCGAGCGACGTTAGAAGCGAGGTAATTGAAGCTAGTAGTATATTAAGTAATAAATTTAGAAAATACAGATGTTATATTTAATTTTTTTAGTTTATAATAGCACCATAAAATATTTATTCATGGGCCTGGTAAATAATTTTGTAAAATTTAAATAAAATTTAAAATATTTCAGAATATTTATTTTTTTTAAATTTTTTATTTTGGCCTACCCTTACCTACAAGGTTAATACAGCCAAAAAATATAGTACATAATATAGTAATAAACAATAAATAATACATGAATACATGAAATGGAAATTACAATGCTAGATCACACTCATTTTAAATTTTTATCAAAATCAAAATAACTTAAGAGTTTAAGTTCTTTAGGATAACACTAAGATCATTATTGATATAAATCTTGTTCAATTTAAATTCCTCAGACACTTTTTCACGTTGTAGATTAAAAATTTGGCACTCCCAGAAGATATGTTCAACATCTTGATTTTCAAGTAATTGATGCCTTTAAGGGTTCCTGATTGTAGTATAGTTTGATTGTGGTTGACTAAGGCTTTGGTTTTTCTAAATGGTTTTAAAATCGGAATACGGAATTGAAAACTTTCCTGGAGAATCCTTTGTGGCACTCCTAGGTCTGCTAGTTCATTTCCTGTAATTCTGATATGTGCTGGAATCCAAACCAATTGTAACGGAATTAAGATACTACTACTTTTATTTATTTTCCAGATTTTGTTCTTGGCTTTGGCAATTAAGGGATGACTAAGAGATGACAGTTTAGAGCTCTGTTAGGCTAGAAGAACACTTTGAGAATCCAAAAAGATAATATGTTGTTTGTTATAAAGAGCGTCAGTGGCATAACCGGCTAAAGCGCACGCCTTATACGGTCTCTACACTTTCGCTGCAAGCGGTCGGGGGTTCGATTCCCGGTGAAAACACCTGAAATTTTTTTCAGGCTTTTTTCATCGGAAAAAGAATTTCTGAGTGCGATGGGTCAATGTTCCTGGCGTGGGTTTTCTCCTGGGGGAGTTTTCCCTACGTCACAGGTCTAAAAAGCCTGGGTAAATGCGGGAACCGACCGTAGAAATCTACTTACCGACTGCTCTTGAAATGCGGCAGTCAGAGATTTCTCGGGGATGTGGGTTTTAATTATCTTAGGAAAAAGAAAAATAGGATAATAAAAATAGGAAATGATATAATAGGAAAAATGTGTGATAGGAACATCCTCACACAGAGGTGGTAAGGATGCGGGTGCTAGGCCAAGTCAGGCTGCGCCCGGGCCAATAGGGCAAAAAAAAAAAAATATGTTGTTTGTTATCTTTAATAACCAGGTCAAGCGCAAGATTAATTGAGAGCTTCCGCAGTGAAGATGGAACAGTAATTATTAATACTGGAGATGATGACAACTTGGTAATTCTGTGACACAGGCAGACCCGACGGATAAAGAATTTTTGGTCTTACCACCATCAGTGAAATATCTAATTGCGCTTTCTTCAGAAAAACAAGACCTGGATTACTGGATTTACGAAAGAAAAATCCCAGCTCAAAATTGACTTGAGGGAAAAATGAATGGTGTCTTAATTATTTCCATAAATATCATCGATTTTGCTGACACCCACACAGCATTAAATATTGCAGTGAAACTTTCACTGAAATATTGTGCTGAAATATTGTCACAAGATTGCAGCAATCTTGTCTTAACATTGCTAAGAGGTTTCATGAAACATTTCAGTGTGATATTGCTGCAAACTTGCTACAAGGTTACAGAAAATAATTTAAGCAATATTGCCAGGAACCTTTCATGAAAGGTTGCAGCGAGGTTTCTGCAAGGTTTTATAAAACATTTCATGAAATATTGCAAGAAACCTTTCATGAAAGGTTGCAGCGAGGTTTCTGGAAGATTTTAGAAACAATTCATGAAATATTGCAAGAAAACTTTCATGACATGTTTCAGCGAGGTTTACAGCAAGATTTAGAAAACATTTCATAGAATATTGCAAGAAACCTTTCATGAAAGGTCGCAGCGAGATTTCTGAAAGATTTTATGAATATTTCATGAAATATTGCAAGAAACCTTTTATAAAAGGTTGCATAGAGGTTTCCAGCAAAATTTAGAAAACATTTTATAAAATATTGCAAGGAACCTTTCATGAAAGGTTGCAGCAAGGTTTCTGCAAGATTTTATTAATATTTCATGAAATTTCGCAAGAAACCTTTCATGAAAGATTGCAGCGAGGTTTCTGTAAGATTTTAGAAATATTTCATGAAATATTGCAAGAAAACTTTCACGAAAGGTTGCAGCGAGGTTTTCAGCACGATTTGGAAATTATTGCATAGAATATTGCAAGGAACCTTTCATGGAAGGTTGCAGCGAGGTTTCTGCAAGATTTTAGAAATATTTCATGAAATATTGCAAGAAACCTTTCATGAAAGGTTGCAGCGAGGTTTCTGTAAGACTTTAGAAACATTTCATGAAATATTGCAAGAAAACTTTCACGAAAGGTTGCAGCGAGGTTTCTGCAAGATTTTAGAAACATTTCATGAAATATTGGACAAAAACTTTCACGACATGTTTCAGCGAGGTTTTCAGCAAAATTTAGAAAACATTTCATGGAATATTGCAAGGAACCTTTCATGGAAGGTTGCAGCAAGTTTTCTGCAAGATTTTAGAAATATTTCATGAAATATTGCAAGAAACCTTTCATGAAAGGTTGCAGCGCGGTTTCTGTAAGACTTTAAAAACATTTCATGAAATATTGCAAGAAAACTTTTATTACATGTTTCAGCGGGATTTTCAGCAAGATTTAGACAACATTTTGATGGAATATTGCATCGAACTTTCTATGAAAGATTACAGCGAGCTTTCTGCAAGATTTTAGAAACATTTTATAAAATATTGCAAGAAACCTTTCACGAAAGGTTGCAGCGAGGTTTCTGCAAGATTCTAAAAACATTTCATGAAATATTGCAAGAAACCTTTCACGAAAGGTTTCAGCGAGTTTTCCAGCAAGATTTGGGGAACTTTTCATGGAATATTGCAAGAAAACTTTCATGAAAGATTGCAGCGAGGTTCCTGCAAGATTTTAGAAACATTTTATGAAATATTGCAAGAAACCTTTCATGAAAGGTTTCAGTGAGGTTCCTAGCAAGATTTGGGGAACATTTTACGAAATATCGCAAGAGACCTTTGATGAAAGGTTGCAGCAAGGTTCGTGCAAGATTTTAGAAACATTTTACGAAATATTGCAAGATACCTTTTATGAAAGGTTTCAACGAGGTTTCCAGTAAAATTTGATGAATATTTTATGAAATATTACGAAGTATCTTTTGTTAAAAGTTGCAGTAAGATTTCTGCAAGGTTTTTGACAAGATTTCTAAGATATCACAAAAAATATTGCTATGTACATTTCGTTAATGGTTATTACCATATTTTTGGCAATCTATATAAAATATTCCAGAAAAGCGTTTCACATAAAGTATCAGCAAAGTTTCATGAATAATTTCAAAATGAAATTGCAGCAAACCTTTCATAATTAGTTTCAGAAATAATTCCGCAAGTTTTTATAAAAGATTCTAAGAGCAGTCCAGATTCGCTGTTCTTGCCTTATATTTGGTTTCCTGTTATTTACTCAAGTATTTATTGCTGTAGTTGTATTGTAAACGGGAAGTTGAGCGCAATAAGTATGCTATTATTATAAATATTTATGCGTAGGGTAAAAAAATCCATCGAATTGTTATTGAAAAAAGTAAAGAACGCATAAATATTAGAAACCAAACCTTTTATTTCAATATTCTCTACTTTTCTCAAAAACGATGCTGAGGAATTTTTTCTTCTTGTGCACAAATATTGATAATAATACTATTGCGCTCAACTAGCAATTTATACATACAACGATTGATACTTAAGCAAATAAGAAAAACTTTATCACACAAGGATAGAAAATCCTGCCTACTATTAAATATTACTGCAGCAAGCTTTTGGCAAGATTTAAGAAATATTTTACAAAATATTGCAGGAAACTATACGGAAAGGTATGAGCGTTGTTCGCGGTAAAATTTGGGAAAAATTTCATGAAATATTACGAGAAACCTTTTATGAAAGATTGCTGCAAGGTTTCTTGAAATGTTGTTGCGAGGTTTTCATGAAAGGTTGCTGCGAGGTTTTTAGAAATATTTCAACCGGGTTCTAGCGTGGACATATAAATATTGCTGCAATATCTCATAAAAGGTTGCTACGAGGTTTTCTGCAAGGTTACGGCGTGATTTTCTAAAAAATTGCTGTGTGGTTGCTTGAAATGTTTTTGCTATTTTTCCCGCAAGATTTCTGTGAGGTTTCTTGAAATGTTTCTGTTACATTTCCTGAAAGATTGCTGCGAGGTGTTCTAAAAGATTGCTGCAAGGTTTCTTGAAATGTTTCTGTTACATTTCCTGAAATATTGCTGTGAGGTTTTCATGAAAGGTTGCTGCGAGGTTTTTAGAAATATTTCAACCGGGTTCTAGCACGGACATATAAATGTTGCTGCAATCTTTCATGAAAGGTTGCTGCGAAGTTTCGAAACTTTCATGAAACCTTACAGCAACCTTGCAGCAATCTTTCATGCTGTGTGGGCATATAATATTTTGTCAGTGAAAGTAATCACATTATTAAAATACTCGGTAATTAATCTTTTTCTTTTGAGTTTGGATATTTAGTGCTGAATGTGACTCGTTGGAGAGAGCCTTAACTATATAATTACAACCCAAGTAGAATGCTCTATCTTTAAGAGGAATCTGTATAGCTCTATCCTTGTCTAATCTAAATTTTTGTTATAATTACCGAACTAAATTTTTTTGTACAAAAGTAAGGGCAGAGCCCAATAGATTTAAGGACGAGCAAATGATTCTATTCTATGAAAAAATTTAAAATTTTCAATAGTTTTTAAGTGAAGTCTGAAACTGAAGAAGAGTTAAATACTTCGATCAAATTTAATTCATTTTCTGTTTCAGAGTTCACTCGAAAAATAATGAAAATTTTATATTTTTTCATAGAATAGAATAGTTTGCTCTTCCTTAAATCTGTTGGGCTCTGTCTTTACTTTTGTAAAAAAAATATTTAATTTTATAATAATGACTAAAATTTATATTAGAAAAAGACAGAGCTATACGGCCTCCTCTTAATGGATGTGATTTTAGACTCCACTAAGATAATGTTTTTCGGAGTAGAAATTCTGTAATCCATAGCAGTTTTTAGAGCTGAATATTGTAAGTTTTCAGTGATGTCGCCAAGTGGATAGTCTTAGGATAATAAATAAAGACACCATAATCAATGACTTAACGCATGTAACTTTTGTATAAAATGAGCAATGTTTCTGAATGAAAACCTCACCAAGTACCACAAATCTATTTTAAAATCCTGCTGCAATCATAGTTACTCTTTCCCAGGTTACAACTGTCATAGAATCGACCGTCCTACAGAACGAGATACAGGCGGTGGTATCATCTTTATTGTGAGAGCTGATATTGACTTCAAAGTACTTGACCTTCCTATACTTGACTCTGACATAGAACTAGGTGGTATCAGTATAAAAAAAACGCTGCCAAGTGCTTTGGCGGAATGCTTTCTCATAGATCTCTTTGAGTTTCATTAAATTTTTTATATTTATTTAAATGTGATTTTCCCTTCTTAAAAAAATGATGAGCCGCCATGTTGAAGCATCTAAAGATCTAATCCTGATTGGTCGATATAGAATAGGCGCCAAAAATTAAATTTTAAAGGGTTTAGATTTTTTAAATAAATAAAAATTAATTTCCAGGCATTGTTTTTTAAATATAATAGAAGTAATTCAATTAAAATAGAATAAGAATATTTTATTTTAAACCAAGCAATATTATTTATGTATATAACCAATGTATAGTTTAATGATAAAATATATAACTATGAGCATAAACAAGGTGACTACCTTTTATTTAAAAATTCCAGTAAAATTGTAAAGACATCAAATAATATAACAATTCAGATAAGTAATTTATTCCTTTATTGCATAAGTATTGCTTAATGCAGGTACAATATGTATATATTTTTAATTGTTTTTTATTTAAAAATAAGTATAGTAATAGCAATTAATGAAGGTTTGAAGTTATGAAAATTTTATTATTCTATATTTCTATTACTCAGATTAAAAATCATAAAAAAGTACCAAAAAAAAGTAATATATTTAAGTAATGTTTTAAAGATAAATTTATGTGCACATTTTAATAAAAAAAATGAGGTTAGAATAAATCAAGATCAAAATTTACTGATAACAATGGATGATACAATTGACGAACAAACTGTATGTCTATTTTTAATGAAAATTTGAAGAATCTACTTATACGAGTGTGCTATTTCATAATATACAATACTATTTAGTTAAACTTATTATATTAAATATTAATACATAAATAAATAGAAGTATAAAATGTGTGTTTTCAGTAAATGTAGTTTGAAAATAATTTACACACTGAAGAATATATGATTACGGTAGACAGCTTTGTTATAGATTAACATATAAAATTTGTATTACAGTTGACGAACAAGCTATATGTCTATTATTAATAAAAACTTGAATAATTTACTTATATAAGGGTGCTATTTTATGATATACGATCAATTAATATTTAATATAATGTATTTAACTGCTGAATAGTTTGCTTGTACGAGTGAGTTATTTTATTATATACATTACTATTTAACTAAATATTAATACATGAAATTAAAAAATGGAAAAACAATTTATGTTTTAATGAATAAAGCTTGAAAATAATTAACATGCTGATAAAATTATAACTATAGTAAGCATCTTTTTTTATAGATTTGTATATAAAATTTGCATTACAGTTGACAAACAAGCAATATGACTATATTTTCAATAAAAATTTGAATATTTACTAATATAGGTGTGCTGTTTTATAATATACAATGAATTAATATTTAATATAATATATTTAACTGATTAGTTTTCTTATACATGTGGGTTATTTTATAATATACAGACATAAGCTGAAATAACTTGGACGCCTATGCACTTTCTACTCAACTGCAGTTACTAGAGCTATCAGACCTGAGTTTTAGCCTGAAAAAAAAATCAGATTTAAATGTTTTTGTTATTATAATATTAACTAATAAAACTTCTTTTTAGCTTAAATATACATTAAGGGGGCCAGATACTATTAGAAGCTGAAATATATTGCTGAGATATATTGATATAAATTGCTGATGTTTAAAAATAACTAATTTCATATAAAAATACATTTAATTTCAAACATGTTTCGGTTTAAAACATTTTCTATATCTTGAGAATTGAAGTGGTGGTGCTCGTTGAAAATCTGGAACAAAAAACTCTTTACCGCAAGGTTTCTTCATGAGTTTCCATTGGATTTACTTGAAATTTTATATAGATATTCAAAATTATAGTAGAATCCATATAAGTGTAAGACATTCATAAAAAATTCAAGAAATTAAAAAATTTTTGAAAAAAAAACAATTTAAAAAAAAAATTTTTTATTAATTATTATAAATAATAAGTTGATAAATAAATAGAAATAAATTAATTCAAAATCTGCTTTACTTATATGGATTCTACTATAATTTTGAATATCTCCATAAAATTTCAAGTGAATCCAATGAAAACTCATGAAGAAACATTGCGGTAAAGGGTTTTTGTTCTAGAATTTCAACAAGCACCTTCACTTCAATTCTCAAGATATAGAAAATGCTTAAAATCAAAAAATGTTTGAAATTGAATATATTTTTATATGAAATTAGTTATTTTTAAACATCAGCAATTTATATCAATATATTTCAGCTTCTAATAGTATCTGGCCCCCTTAAATAAAAAAGTTTGATCCATGAATAGTTTTAAAAACCCTTTTGTTTATTTAATAACACTATTCAAAATGAAATAATGTTGTATGTGTATCATGTCTTAAGATTTATGAGTTATAAATGTATTTTAATACACTTCTACTTTCTCATAAAAAAACATTGTATCAATATAAAAAATTTTTCTATTTTTTTATTAATTTGTACATATTTAGACTCATGAGTCGAAAAAAGTGGTTTCCACCCTGTTGAAAAAAATCAGGCGAGAAATCATCTGATTTCTTAGGTGATTTATCATGCCAAAATCTCATGTAATGATCTCTCACCTGATTTTTTTTTTGTAGGGCAGAAAATGTCTGTATGTATGTGTGTGTGTACTCATTACGTCAATTAGATCTCGAAAAGTATTCGACAGATTTCCTTCAAATTTTGCATACAATTTATTTCTTGTCTTACTGGTACGGAAGCTATTGAAAACTGGTTTTCTTGGCGTAGTTTTTATTTTAGAACAATTTAAAACATTTTTTTTCAATTCTAATTTTTAATTTTTTTTTGTATTTTACTTTAAGTACTTGATGGATTTGCTCTAAAATTTGCTTGGAAATTATTTGCGACTGCCAAAAGAAAAACTTCTGAAAACTGATTTTCTTAGCGTGGTTTTAATTTTAGATAATTTTGTAAAATTAGCAAAAAAAATTCATTTTTCTTTTATTTTACGTAAATTACTCGATAGATTTGCCCCAAAATTTGCATGCAAGTTATTCGCTTTTGTCAGAAGAAAAAAAATTTTTTTAACTAATTTTCTTAGCGCAGTTTTAATTTTAGAGCATTTTGAAAATTTTGAAAAAATTTTAATTTGAAACCACTTTTTTCGACTCCCTGAGTCTAAATATATACAAATTTAAAAAAATAGAAAAAAATTTTTTCACCGATACAATAACTTTTCTATGAGAAAGCAAAATGAAATCAAAATACTCTAACACAATGAGCTCTATGAGAAAGCATTACACCAAAGCACTTGGCAGCGTTTTTGTAAATGCTTAAGTTCAAATAAATGTAATAGATATATTTATTATTACCTATAATGCGGTTATGAAGTAGCTAAGTAAAGTCATTTATTTAATAGTCATTAAATATATAAAGATGAAAAAGATGCTTTTGTAATTTTAAATAATGAGGGATTTTTAAACTCTTATTACCAATAGTGGTATTTAAAAATTTAATTTACTGTAATATTTAATTTAATTTAATGCTAACCAAACTAAAGATGTAACGCATATAATAATTTGTGAAAACAATTTTATATGAATGAGTTGAAACAAAATTTAATGCAAAAGTAAAAAATAAAATGTTTTTTTTTGTGAAAAACTTTTTGATCTTTTATTGCAAAATTTATAGAATTTTCATACATTATTTTAAAACTCGGAAATTGATAGTGATGAAAATCATTAATGAATCAGATGAAATGTTTCTTCTAGAATATTTAAATTCTTTTAATCCTTCCAGTAAATTACATTTGAGAGAAAAATTTATTGTAATGCTTATAAGAAATATAAGTATTAATAAAGGTTTATGCAATAGTGCGAGATTGCAAATTTTAGAATTTTCTAATCATTTATTAAAATTTAAAATTTTGACGGGTGGTATAAGATAATATTTTTCCAAACCATAGTAGATTATATTGTGAAAATGAATATTCCTTTTACATTTAAAAGAACGTAATTTTCATGTGAATTATCTTTTGCTATGATGATTAATAAATTACATGGACAAACGTTTGATAATATAATTATTCTTTTAAGGAACTGAACACGGTTAAAAACAATTGTGTAGTCTGTTAACTTTTTTTTCTGTTACTAAATTGTCTGTTAAAGTAACAAACAAGGATGTGACGATTTAACAGACTTTATGTCAGTTGATTATGAAAATGTCCGTAACAAACAACTAGAACAGATAGTCCAGGGGCAAACTACATAAGTCTTGGTCGATCAAGGTCCTCGATTCTAGCCAGGTTTTTTTTATGTATTTTGACCAGCTGAATCCGAATTTTTTTGGGTAGAAAGTCTGAAAATGGCGCATTTAATAATTATTAACAATTTTTATAAACAAATTAAGGTAAAGTAGCCTATTATAGAACAGTAAGAAAAGTGGCTCCAATTATGAAACACACGTGTAATATGTAATTTTATATAAAATTTGAATGTTTTTAAAGCTACAGTAAAATATACGCGTTTTCGTCTACATCTCCTCTTTTTGATACAATCAAAATAAAAGTCACATATAAACTATACAAATTAAAAAAATTAATATAATGAGACTGTTTAAGATAAGCACTAAATAATACTGACTGATTGACTAATCATGGACGAATGAAGCTCGTAACTATTTTATTAATTTTATTGCTATTTTATCATAATTTGACCCAAACAGTTATTTGTTTTGTAGATAAAAGACCATAGAATTGATTGATATCGTTAATTATTGGTTTTGAAAACAATAATCTTGAAATAAACGTGTGTTTCTTAATAGGATTCAAAATTTAAATAGACTCCTATTTATGGTATATAGGAAATTCATGTGTGAGATATGTATTAGGCGTGAGAATGGGCGATCATGTCTCTCCTCATAGAGCTGCGCTGGGTTGGCTGCGTACTGATGCGAGGAGACAGTATTTTATGGCTGTACTTATGTACAAAATCGTGCGCATGAATACTCCCGAGTATCTAGTGGGTCTCTTCACTAGATATGTACCTAGGGTAGCCACTAGGGGAGAGATTAAGGATTTCGCGGTGCCCTACATGCGTACTGAGACTGGAAGGAATTCCTTTCAGGTTCAGGGTGCGCATTTTTGGAACTCCCTGCCTGCTGATATAAAGAATCTTCCATCGCTCAGCAGGTTTAAGTCGGCTCTGAGGGGGTACTTGCTCGACCTTCAGTAAACTAAGTTTTATTTTTTATTTATATGTTAATTTATTATAATGTGACGTCCCTTATATAGGCTTAAGGTGTGATTGTATTTATTGGCTGGATGGTTAGTGAGTGAATGCTCTACTTGTTTTTATTATTTTGACTGCGTTTTTGTGCTACTGCATACGCTTTATTATTTTATTGCATTATTTATCATTTTTCATTTTGTACTTTAAATTAAAAATTTTATATACTATGACTGATAGATATTGTATGACTGACTTTTAATTTATAGGATTGCGTGTATTTTACTATATTTTTTTTTTATATCTGTGATATCACTTCTTTTGTTGTGACTTACTTATTCAGTATTATTAGGTTTAGTAACTGACTGTGATATCAATTGCAATATATTGTATTTATACATTGTTTTATGTGCAATATTTTATATTTATACATTGTTTTATGTGCAATATTTTTACATTTATTCATTGTTTATGTGCAATACTTAATATTATATTTATGAATTGTATTACACGCCCTTTGTATAATAATATGATATACAATAAATAGTATCTATCTATCTATCTATGTATTTGAAGAGGAGGCCGTATCATTCTGTCCTTGTCTAATCTAAATTTTCGTTATTACAAATAAATAAAATATTTTTATGGAAAAGTAAGACAACCGCCCAATAGAGCAAAAGACAAGCAAACGATTCTTTTTTATGAAAAAATATGAAATTTTTATTATTTTTCGAGTGAAGTCTGAAACGGAAAAACAATCGAACTTGATTGAGTTGATTGAACTGTTTTTTCGTTTCAGACTTCATTCGAAAAATAATCAAAATTTCATATTTTCTCATAGAAAAGAATTGCTTGCTTATCTTTTGCTCTATTGGGCGGTTGTCTTACTTTTCTATAAAAATATTTTATTTATTTATAATAACGAAAATTTAGATTAGACAAGGACAGAATGATACGGCCGCCTCTTAAATCATGGAATCATAATCTAAATTCTAACCTAAAAATAGTAATACTTTTTACAATTATCTAAAATTTTAAAAATGACTAAAATAGGTTTGATCTGACATAAAAACCTTCCCAATATAAATTTTAAACGATTTTTAACGTTTTCTGACAATTTTTAATTTAAATATTAATAATGATTTGTAAATTATAAAATGAAAAGTGTTTCAAAATAGGGAATGAAACAGGGGTGCCGGCAAGAAAATTGCGTATAATAATAGGCTCCAGAAACCTTTTCACTATTTTTTAAATAAATTATTGAATATAACATTAATTAAAAATTTTAAAAAAAGTATTTATTCTACAGAAAAAAGCGCATCCAATGAGCTATGATAGTATTCTATTTCATGTAATTTATTTATTTATATTTTGTGTTAAAAAAAATTATCGAAAATCGTTCCACAATAGGCTATTTTACCTTATAAAAATGCGTTCAGAAAAAAAAAATTTTATCATATTTTTTAGTTTATTTTGAGTAAAAAAGGTTCTCATGAACATATTGCTAAAATACATTGAATTGGCAGAAAACAAATCGCAAAGTTTAAAAAAACGCGATTTTTCAAAAAACGGTACTTTTTTGAGCGATTGAGAAGCGGTCGGAACCATTTGCCGCTTGGTGGCACTGCAAGTGAGAGAAGAATATAAAATATTTTTTATACACGGATTTACAATTTATTAAGACAATAATATACCTCTAATGCTGTCAATAACTCTTGCCATATATATGTAGAATAATTATTGATGCTAATCTTGTTTGAAAAGTCTAAAATATTTTTGTAAAACGAAAAATTCTGCGCATAATAGAGTCGATGTAAACATGTGTATTTTTCTTTAGTGCGACAGAGAAAGTAATACCAAAGAATGATGAATACATATGCTCACGCCGGCTCTATCTCGTGCTGCATTTTTCGCTTTACAACAATATTTTAGACTTTTCAAACAAGATTAGCATCAATAATTATTCTACATATATATGGCTAGAGTTATTGACAACATTAGGGGTATATTATTGTTTCAGTAAATTGTAAATCACTGAGTAAAAATTATTTTACATTTTTCTCTCACCTGATCGCAGCGCCCCCATGCGGCAAATAGTCCCGACCGCCTCTTAATGGGTAATATAATCATTATAAATACGGTCGCTAACTACTGTAATCTTTAAGTTTATATTTTAACAAACAATTTAGGCTATTGTGAGTTAAAATGAAATTAGTAGAAGCTGAGCTATAGGCTTTCTAAGTTTTGAAAAATCGCGTTTTTTCAAACTGCGATTTTTTTCTGCCGATTCAATGTATTTTAGCAATATGTTCACGAGAACATTTTTTACTCAAAATGACCTAAAAATATCATAAATTCTTTTTTTTTTTTTTCTAATGCATCATTATAATTTGTTTATAATAATTGTTAAGAGGAGGTCACGTATCTCTGTCCTTTTCTAATCAAAGCATTGAGTTTTTTACAAAAACTAATAACTTTAGCAAAAAATGAAGAGAAAGCCGCATCTCGTATCAAAAAAAGCAATATTTTCTTTGATGAGAAAGAATTAATTTTATTGCTTTGTTTTCAAGAAAACCTTGAAAAACTTAAATCATCGAGGTTAGGTTGAGCGATTTGGTTTTTCAAGGTTTTCTTGAGAATGAAGCAATAAAATTAATTTTTTCTTATCAAAGAAAATATTGCTTTTTTTGATACAAGATGCGGCTTTCTCTTCATTTTTTGCTAAAGTAATTAGTTTTTGTAAAAAAATAATCTCTTCGATTAGAAAAGGACAGAGATACGTGACCTCCTGTTAATAATTATTAAAATTATATAATTGTAAATGTCACGAAAGCTATTCATTAGACAATAAATATCATATTATAAACCAATATAATATTGTATAAGATATAATAAAAAACGTTCTTTCTAATATTTCTTGAGTTCTTGAACATTTATTAATTTAAACGTGAATTTGAAAAAAAATAAAACTATATATAAAACGTGTATGTATGTGTACGGAAAACAAGACCAAAAAAAGTTTTAGTACATTGACAGACAATGTCTGTAATTTATAAGTAAAATTTTAACAGACATTTGTTTGTTAAATCCTTTAAAGACATTTTGTCTATTAAAGTAACACACATTTTTGTCTGTTAACTGGTTTTAACAGACTTTGTCTTTAATATTTCTAACGGTGAATAAACTAATAGCAACAGCTGTTTCAATTTTTCTTTATTTCTATAAGAGAAAAAACGACTTTTCTCCTCTATTTTTCAGAGAGGCTTCTTCAGGTGCTAAAACATAAAATTTAATAACAACTGATAACAGTTTCTTAATGATTAAAAATTTCTAAATTCATCAACAATACATTAAAAAAACATCACCTAAAACAATACATTTTAGGCGTAACAATAAAAATAAAAAATGAAACTTACAAGTATTAAACATGTGGTATTACATAATTGTCAAACTATTTTTGTTTTATAAAAATATATAATAATAGATATTTCTATTAATAATAAAAATTTTCGCAAGTTATACAAATCTTTAACATAGGTAATTTAGGTGAGTTATGTTTGTACAAAGTGACTAGCAAGTGTGTTCCTTTATGTACTTGGTATTTGATTCAAGATTTTGACTCACATGAATGAATTTGATTTAATTATATTTAATATAATTTAACAATTATTGCGTTTTATTGTAAATAATTTATTCTTGAAACCGTTTTATCAAAAAAATTAATTTCTTTCTAATAATTCAACTATGTATTTATTACATTGTTTAATTTTTCAGTGTCGTGTATTATTGCAATTTTCATATTTTTTAATATGTATCATTTCTGATAGCAATCTTTTTTGATAATTGCATTCAATGAAACAGATACTGCTATTAGTTTATTCAGTTCCTTAAAAAAATTTTTAGCTGTTGTCAGCTGCTCAAGAATAATATAATTATTGATTGATGAAGAGAAGTTTTTGATCATGGTCAGTTGTATGCTACGATGTCTAGAGTTTGATCTTATATCCTACATGCCAAAGAACTAATATAAATATTGAAAATTATGTATGTGAAAAATTATATTAAAAATTTTTTTTAGTTTAATTTTTTTATTTTTTGATGACATATTAAAGGCACTTCGTACTGTTTGATTTTAAGGTTCATAATTTTAGTTTTTATTTAAAATTAATTTTTGATGGATGACCACTCATCATTTTTTTAAAAACAATAAAATTGCTACTAAAATAATTTCGTTTATTAAAATTACTTATCATGTTTATAGATGTTATTATATTCATAGTTGACCCTAGAGTATAAATTTGTTGCGCGCTTCACGCGCATGAATGTCGCTAGTAATATAAAAAAATTGTTTAACATTAATATTTATTTATAAATTTGTACTTTAAAAGAACGATGACAACGAAATTTCTAATCGTAACCACGCTATGAAAGAAGATAAATGAAAAATAAAAATTTGGAAAATAAGTTTTCCAAATCGTATTTTCTTTAGACAATAGTAAATAATTTGCATACAAATTTTGGAGCAAATCTATCCAATGGTTTTCGTGAAATAGAAAAATAATAAAATTAATAGTATGCCAACAAAATCAGTTTTTAAATGTTCTTATTATTTTAACAGTATCAAATAATTTCTATACACATTTTTAAGCAAATTCTTAGAGTAGTTTACGTAAGATCCAAAAAGAATAAAAAATTTAAAATAAATTTTTTTTTTAATTTTCAAAATGCTCTAAAATTATAACTGCTCTAAGAAAATAAGTTTTTCAAAGCTCGTTTCATTAAGGCAATAACGAATAATTTTCATAATAATTTTATAGCAAATCTATCGAATGGTTTTAGTGTAATATAAAAAAAATGAAAAATGAACATTTTTTCAAAATTTTCAAAATTCTCTTAAATTAAAACTGCACTAAGAAAATAAGTTTTCCAAAGCTTATTTTCTTTAGACAACAGCGAATAACTTGCATTCAAATATTGGAGCAAATCTATTGAATGCTTTTTGGGAAATATACTCTCTCTCCATCTGTAAGTAGTTAAACACGCTTTATTTTTCACACTTGTTGTTTTTGTTCTGGTACTGCATTTTTGTGCCCTAGGGCGTTTTTCTTACAGATTCTTGCACGCTCAATTTGCAAGGCACCGTTTCAGCTATAAATCATCAGTTTTATTGGCGGTCCTTGCGTTTTATCTCATAATTTACATCAGGACGCTGCACTTTGGAGATTAGAATTGTTGCAGTTTTGAGGTTAGTTGGGAGGCAATTTTCATCTGCAGGCAGAGATCTTGGTGGCTGATTTCTCAACCTACTCCTCGACCAATAATATAGAAGTTTACCTTACCCTTTAAGGAGTATACACAAGAGGTTGGAGTTATGGACAGTTGTGCGATCTGTAAGTTATCCACTAATGATAAATGGGGCATGGCAAAGCTCCATTTGTGTTTTACATGCCGGCAGCGCTGTCATGCGAAATGCATGACTCGCTCAAAAATGGAAAGTGGCACAAAATACGAGTGCAAAAGATGCATGGAAAAAATAAGAAACAATTCAAGGTCGTCTGCCGGTGGAAGCATCAAGGCTAATGGAGTTCTACAGGTCGCACGCAAAGCTGCTCCTAATCAGCCAATCAGTGCCTCTACACCATCAAGAACTGACTCGAAAGTGACATCTGTCAACACCTCACAGAAGCAGCCTGAAAGAGTGGAAACTGCTTTATCATCGCAAACTTTGTCCAACAACAGCGGTGCCACGGCGGATGGAGGGAGAAGTAGAATAAGTATGCCTTTATCTGATAAACTATTGGGAGGTGGCGCTGCGCTCGCTGCCTCGAGTAATAATAATAATAGTAATAATTTTATGAAAAATAATTCTGATGTAGTCCGAGGTGACTTAGATTCTTCTTCATTGCAGGCAGCTGTATCTGCTCTAGAGGGCGCACTATCTGGCAGGCTTGACACAATACTAAATTCTTTTGATCGATTTTTGGCTGTAGAGAGCCAAGTTAAAAATTTTGACAAAGGCCTGCGGGATATTGTGTCCAAAATTGATACACAGAATGAATATATTAAAAAATTAGAAATTGGGCAGATGCAGCTGTTAGAGGAAAATCGCAAACTTAGGGAAATAATAGTCACTTCGGAAAGGAATTTCTTGTCCGCTCTAAATAATAAAATTGAAACATATAATAAAACAATTAGTTGTAAATTTGATAATATTCAAACTTTTCTTAATAACGAGTTTCACGGAGTGGACAAGGGTTTCTTTGACCTTACAACCGGGGTAGCTGGCGTGGCGCAGGTCGTCGCGGATCTCACGGGAATGAATGAGCATACATTAAACACATCTAAATCTGTAGAAATGCCACAAACACCACACACTCATACTGTAATTAGTGAGGAGGCACCTCGTCAAGTTGAGACGGAGTGTGGCTCTGGGAGCGGTACATTGGTGATCTCTGGCGAGTTTGACTGTTCAGCAGTTAATGTTCGGCCTGATGATTACGCCAGTGCCGTTCTTGGTACCATTCTTCCGACAATCAAGCGTACAAATGTAATCTCAGTTAAGAAAATCGCTAAACATGATGATGTAAACGAGGTGTCTACAGATCGTGGGATCAATGGCGGCCCGGGGGGTCCGTTCTCATTGCTGGTTAGACTTTCTGAGGAGAACCTGGTGCATAAGGTGTTTGAGGCTAAACGACAATTCACTGGTTTTTCGACAGCGGATCTTAATCCCTCCCTCCTTGGCAGTCTTCCAGCCATCAAACGCCACGGCTTGATATTTATTAATGAATTTTTGCCTAAAGAAAGATATGTTAATTTCAAAAAGTTAAAAAAGTATGCCAAAGAAAAAGGCTTTAAATTTGTTTGGCACAGACATGGTAAATTTCTGGTAAGGAGGGAGAGAGGGGAGAGAGCTCACAAATTTTTTTAATGAAAATGATTTAGATAATTTATTGACAGAAAGTAAGAAATTAAAAGACGGTGTGCATGTAATTAATGTAAATTCTGAAACTCCATCGAATATTAAGTGTAATAATAATAATATATGTGATAATAATGAAGCCTCTGAACATCAACGAAATATGTCGACAAACCAATTATTAGGTACAAATAATGGAGTTACGTCGAGTGTGGCCTCTCCCCAATGACTGCACCGGGCCTCCTCTGAGAGTCGTACAGGGAGGAGGGGTGAACTGCGAGCGTGCTTTCTGAATGTGACTTCGTTGAGGGCTCACATTGGGCAGGTACGTAAGTTTCTGAGTGATGGTCCTTCTTGCGACATATTCGGAGTGGCTGAGACCTGGCTGGGTCCATCTGTTTCGGATGACGTCATTCGGGTCAAAGGGTATAAAGTATTCAGACAGGACAGAAACTTGCGTGGTGGAGGAGTTGCTTTGTATGTTAAAGACAATTTAAAGTGCACTATTTTGGCTACTTCGGATACTCAAACTAATCATAGTGAAGGTAAACCGGAGGTACCTGAGTATATTTTTTGTTCCATGCAATTGGGCAGCTCCGAAGCCGTGTTGGTTTCTGTTATTTATTGACCTCCTGCAATTTCCTTTTTTAAAACTACCGATTTTTTGGATAACTTGAGAAATTTTGCTTCCGAATACTCTCATAAAATTATAATGGGAGACCTGAATGCCGATCTCCTGCGTGAGAGCAGTGATGCCAAATTTATTAATAAATTGTCGGCTGAGCTTTCGTTACAGTTGGTTCAGCACGGTGCCACGCATCACACTCCAACGTCTCACACGTGGATTGACCTGATTCTTGTTGACGATAATGATACAGTACTTGACGCACGCAACTTACCGGCGAATTTTCACAGTCGGCACAACTTAATTGATGTATGTATTTCTTGTCATCACATCAAGACAGATAATAAAATAATTAAGTATAGAAATTACAAAGATATCTGTCCAAACTTATTGGTACAGAGTTTGGCCGGCTGTGATTGGACGCCATTTACAGTTGGTACAGTTGACCCAGAATCTGCACTTGGCTGCCTCTGTGACAACCTTACGGCGGCAATACAAAATCTAGCGCCACTAAAAACACTTAAATAAAATATAATTAAATAAATAAAATTAAACATCTAAAATATTTCTAGCTTGAAATTTTGTTTTTAAAAAATATAGTATAATGCCATATTTAAAATACACATAATAAGAATTTTAATTCTTATTAGATATATGGCGCACTTGCGCGCATGGATTTTCTAGTTCATTAGGAAAGCGAGCATACTTAATATACTAGTGAAACACGATCATAATAAAATCGCATTTTGGTTGCTCTATCTCTCCCCTACCTTCTTTCAAAACACGCGCTACTCGATTGGCCTCACAACTGTTGAATTTACTAGAGTATCACGTGAAAATCACACGGGCCACAAGTAATTTTAACATGATGCATCGCAACGTTTGTTTTATCCGGAGCCTACGTAATTTTAAGTTGACCGTCAAGAAAAAATTACACCCTTTGAATATGATTTTTAGATGGATACTAATCATCTATCAAAAACATGGGTATCAAAAAAATTACTTGTTTCTTCGATAATATTTAGTGAAGAAATATCACTTAGTAATCACTTGAAATTTTATGGAATAATAACATGATTTTTCTCTCCGTATATACAACCTATAGATTTATTATCTTCACGCAAGAGATCAACATCAAGAACAATAGCATTAGTGGCATAACCGTGAAACACTCATCTAAGCAATAAACAAAATTATAAGCAGTGGATTGATGTTCATTGTTATTTGGGCTAACAATCAATAAAAGTATCTCTAGTCATCAAAGTCAATCCCTGTCTAAGTTTCGAAATTTGCAACAACGAACCAATATCAAATGAAAGCACTGAATCTAAAGAGGAGCTCAAATGATTAGTGTACCTAGTTGCTACGTTAATCAATGAATTTTGCCGTGCGCTTGTTCAAACAGGAGAATGAAAAAGGAATCTAGGTTTGTTTTTCTGCTCGCAGAAAAACGAACTGAGACGTTAACATTTACCTTTGAAAAACGACGAGCAAGATACACTGGACAACATAATGTAATAATCGCATAGGCCTGTAACAAAATGAAATATTACCTTTTTCTCTCAACTGATAACCAGCTAAGATCCAATCTGTATGTCGACACTTT
Source organism: Anastatus disparis (assembly GCA_017163975.1). NCBI lineage: Eukaryota > Metazoa > Arthropoda > Insecta > Hymenoptera > Eupelmidae > Anastatus > Anastatus disparis. The sequence continues at coordinate 1,145,164 of JAFFSR010000043.1, read as the reverse complement.
TTACGAGTATTAAGGGCATGACGGAGCTCGCGACCTTCTAAAATAATTTATTAATATTTTAACTCCAAGTTTACGAGTGGAACGGTTCATTAGATCGAGTTCTTTTATTACAGTAAGAAAATTTGTAATATTAAACTTGATTGCGGACAACTTACAGAATTTACCAAAACACTGTACATAAAAAGTTATAACTAATTTTTCAGAATATAGTATTTCGAGGTTAGATTTATCGAGCTTGATATCTCATTTCGATTCCAAGCTTATAAAAAATAACAAGTCCAAATGATTTTTTATGTTAACAAAAAATATTGTATTAACATAGCTTTAGTGCGAACAAGTCATTACGATTGTTTAAATTACGAATTTAAAAAGATATCAATAAAATAATAAAAACAAAAATTGTGTCCAGCAGCTCTGACATCCCGTTAATATTATCATGAACTAATATTACATACACGCTAAGTGTTCTAAGAAGCTTCAGATTCTGGTATCGATAGAGGTTGTCATACACTATGCACGCGTACACTGAAAAACTTTTGGTACGAAAACACTATGATGAAAAGCAAAAAGTGTTTTGGCACGAACGTATTAATGCTCTAGTTTACGAATATTCGTAGTTATTCAGCACGAAGATCGTAGTGCATGAGCTGTAAAAAACGGTACAAGTAAAACCCTCTGACGCTCGAAGTTAAGGGCTATGAATTTCGTAGAATATATGATTGATACTAATATCATATGTGTATACTTTGAATTTCGTAGCTCAGCACTATGAGCTTCATAGTAAAACCACACGAACATTCAAAACTCGAAAAGAGAGTCGAGTGCGGCTCTCCCACTCCTTCACACAAAAAGCAAATGAGGGGAAAATATAAAACTCACGCTTTATGAGAAAAACTGCCTCGATTGAAATGGCGTTCTTTAATAACATATATATTATTTATATATACACTGATAGAAGTCTTAGCGGACTACCTGCTAAGAGGGGAGGTGTGCAGTCCGCTCATACTCAGCGGTAAACAGCAAGAGAAATGTTGGCGTTTTGAATCCCAACGAGTTGCGCGCGCACGGTCGGCTGATATCAGTTGGCTTTCAAAACGCCAACACTTTATTTCTATTAACCAAAAGTTTTCAAGCGTACTGCGCACGCTTGTAGTATACTGCGCACTCACACTTCGGCATGCAGTATACAAAAAGTTTTTTCAGTGTAGATATAAAATTAAAAATATATTTTAATATTTTACGCAATCTAAGTGTAAAAAAAATTTAAATAAGCATTTTGAAAAGCCAATAATTCAAAAGAATTATTTAATCTATTTGTTAAAATTATTCTAATTATTGTGTCAGGCAAATTTTCCTAATAATAAAATGTTAAGAAATATTTTTATTGTTAATCTATAGTTCTATTATATTTTTAGCATAATAAATATAACTTAATTTTTTGTAAATATTTATTTCGTTTGAATGAAATTTAAATTATATTTACATTAAAACTTCTTAACAATACTATTGGTTTTAGTTTTTATATAATAATAATTTGATGTAAAGATATATTTGTTATAATTCTATTGAAGATAATAGTATATACATGTAAGCAAATATTCTATAACTACATTAATAGTGAATATAATAGAAATTTTTTTAGTAAAGTTTTGTGTTCCTCAAAATAACGGAATGGAAACTGTTAAAAAATTGTTTAAAAACAGTGATATTAAAAGTTAAAAGTTCTAGAGAATTACTCAAATAAGCGATACTGAAAAAATAATTTTATAAAACTAAAAAAATTTCTATTATATTTACTATCAATGTAGTTATAAAATATTTGCTTACATGTATATACTATTATCTTCAATAGAATTATAACAAATATATCTTTACATCAAATTATTATTATATAAAAACTAAAACCAATAGCATTGTTAAGAAGTTTTAATGTAAATATAATTTAAATTTCATTCAAACGAAATAAATATTTACAATAAATTAAGTTATACTTATTATGCTAAAAATATAATAGAACTATAGATTAACAATACAAATATTTCTTAACATTTTATTATTAGGAAAATTTGCCTGACACAATAATTAGAATAATTTTAACAAATAGATTAAATAATTTTTTTGAATTATTGGCTTTTCAAAATGCTTATTTAAATTTTTTTTACACTTAGATTGCGTAAAATATTAAAATATATTTTTAATTTTATATCTACACTGAAAAAACTTTTTGTATACTGCATGCCGAAGTGTGAGTGCGCAGTATACTACAAGCGTGCGCAGTACGCTTGAAAACTTTTGGTTAATAGAAATAAAGTGTTGGCGTTTTGAAAGCCAACTGATATCAGCCGACCGTGCGCGCGCAACTCGTTGGGATTCAAAACGCCAACATTTCTCTTGCTGTTTACCGCTGAGTATGAGCGGACTGCACACCTCCCCTCTTAGCAGGTAGTCCGCTAAGACTTCTATCAGTGTATATATAAATAATATATATGTTATTAAATTATTGGCTTTTCAAAATGCTTATTTAAATTTTTTTTACACTTAGATTGCGTAAAATATTAAGGGGTGTCCTCATACCGGCACAGAGATCTACCTTATCTACATTTGAATTATGCATTTTAATAAAAATTTAACTATTTTTGACTAAAATTCATAGAAGAGGCACATTCTTAACATTCTAAAGAATTTATTGCGACGTCAAAAGATAGAATAAAAGTGAAAATGAAGACAAAAACTGCATAATACGATTATTCATAAATACATTGAAAAGTTAATCGTATTAAGCAGTTTTCGCCTTTATTTTTACCCTTATATTGTCTTTTAACGTTGCAATAAATTCTTTGGCATGTTAAGAATGTGCCTCTCCTACGAATTTCAGTCATGAATTGTTAAATTTTTATTAAAATACATAATTTAAATGTAGATAAGGTAGAACTCTATGTCGGTATGAGGATTCCCCTTAAAATATATTTTTAATTTTATATCTATATATAAATAATATATATGTTATTAAAGAACGCCATTTCAATCGAGGCAGTTTTTCTCATAAAGCATGAGTTTTATCTTTTCCCCTCATTTGCTTTTTGTGTGAAGGAGTGGGAGAGCCGCACTCGACTCTCTTTTCGAGTTTTGAATGTTCGTGTGATTTTACTACGAAGCTCATAGTGCTGAGCTACGAAATTCAAAGTATACACATATGATATTAGTATCAATCATATATTCTACAAAATTCATAGCCCTTAAGAAGGGGCCGAACCATCTGTCTTTGTCTAATAGCGTTTTTCATCATTTATGTAAACACTATCCGGTATAACAAGAAAAAAATAGCAGCCCCCGCTAGATATTAGTATAATAAGTAAATTTTGTAATAACAACCAAATTTTTTCACTGCGTAGTTTTTGAATAATTAGAGACCTACCAAAAAAAGATAGGTTATATTCTAGATTGCTAGTAGGTCTCTAAGTAGTCAAAAACTATGCGGTAAAAAATTTAGTTGTTATTACAAAATTTACTAATTATACTAATATCTAGCGGGGGCTGCTATTTTTTTCTTGTTATACCGGATAGTGTTTACATAAATGATGAAAAACGCTACTAGACAAAGACAGATAGTTCGGCCCCTTCTTAACTTCGAGCGTCAGAGGGTTTTACTTGTACCGTTTTCTACAGCTCATGCACTACGATCTTCGTGCTGAATAACTACGAACATTCGTAAACTAGAGCATTAATACGTACGTGCCAAAACACTTTTTGCTTTTCATCATAGTATTTTCGTATGAAAAGTTTTTCAGTGTAGTCAAAAATTGGAAAGATGGGAGACTCCACTAATCTCCTTCTAAGGTTTTTATTTAGAGAGCATCTATAGGATTTCAGAGAGTGGAACGTACAGTGGACTTTGCTTACTATAGATAACATTTGTTTTTCCCAATTTAATGTTTGCTTTATCCAGACGCCCAAACATTTGACCTACGAAGAAAAAGAAACCAGCTCATCATTAACCATAATACCTGTACGAGATAAAAGATCCAACCAGGAAATAAATTTCTCACTGCCGATTATAATAGCTAGAGTCTTAGATACATTAAGTCTAAGGCCGTTAGTGCTTGACCACACTGCAATCGGGATTTAAAGAGGCATGGCTGACTTTCCAATATGGCCTACGGAAGGCAGTGAGTCTGCTGAATTTTACATTGTTTACATAAGACTGATATACTTCAAGTTAAATATAAAATAAATATGCGTCTTCTAATGGACGGAATTTGAAGATTTGTAAAATGCAGTCCTTCAAGTAGGAAATACATTGAAGAAAAAAGCATTTTAAATTCTAAAAACGTATTATATTATGAAAAATCCGAAGATGGGTAGTACAGGTTACTGTATTATGGCTTACTGTCTTCAAGCATTAAATATTCGTAAAAGTCTACATGAAATAAAAGGGAAAATACGAAAAAAATAGATCGATTGATTTAATGTAGGACAAAATATTTTTAAAATAATGACAAATATTTTTTATGAAATTGTATTATAAAAATATTAAAATAAAAATAAAAAATACTTAACAGATTAATGAAGGCTTTACATCCAAAAAGTGAGGCTTTTTACATACCTTGCATCGCAAAAGGCATCAGCGAAGTAAAACCTTGAAATGCCCGAGCAGCAAGCCACACTGGCCCGAAAGGCCAGATTATAAATTAAATTTATTCATTATATTATTATATATAAGTATTAAAAATTACGACTTTTGATTTTTGTTGTTACTATAATTAAAAATTATATTATACTAGTATAATGGTTAAATTTTATAATAAGAACAAAATAATTTTACCACGTGGTTTTTAAATAATATGAAACCTACCGAAAAAAATTAATTACATTTTAGATTTTTAGTAGATTTTATATTATTTAAAAACCATGTGATAAAATTATTTTGTTCTTATAAAATTTAACCATTATACTACTATCTAGCGAGGGTTGCAATTTTTTTCGTGTTACAGCCAATGGTGTTAATATAAATGATGAAAAACACTATTAGGCAAAGACAGATAGTTCGGCCTCTTCTTAATAATCATAAAAATAAAAAGATGAAAGAAATGATGAATGCCATCAAAAAGTTACAGAATTATTTTAATAAAAACCATGCTTCAAGTCGAATTGGTAGAAATAGTAGCCTCATTTGATTTTTCCCAAATTCTTAATATTTAAATGTTTAATTATTATTAGAATTATAATTATTTTTTTCATTGAATGTTAAAACAATCATCGTAATAAGATTTTCAAATATTTAACATTTATTGTATATCTATACATATGAAAAATGTGTTATAAAAATTATATATAACTAGGGGGGTACCCCCCTACTCGCGTTGCTCGCCAACCCCCGACACTAAAGTGATAATACTTTTTCTTACACGAAGAGGGTCTAATTTAGCTTCACTGAATATATATTCATTAATAAAACATAAAGGTGTAACAACACTAATATATGATAAAACAAAATGTGTAAATGAGACTATAGAATTTATTTGAATAAAAGATTTGAATCAACCCATCGACAAATTAAATTTATTTTATTTTAAATTTACAGTTAAGAGCAGGCCGAATTCGCTGTCCTTGTCTAATTAAGATTTTTGTTATTTACTCAAGTATTAATCGGTATATCTGCAAATTGAAGGTTAAGCGCAATAGATATTATTATTACAAATATGTATGCACAAGAAAAAAAAATCTACCGATTTGTTTTTGAGAAAAGTAAGGAACGCGAAAATATAAACATAAACTTTTACTTCGGCGTTCCTTACTTTTCACAAAAACAAAGCGGTAGAATTAGCATTTTGCATGAAAAAATGCATTACATCCGTCAGATAGAATACGAAAAAATAAAAGACCCGTATTTTTTTGTTTTTCAAAATATGATGAATTGCAAAAGTTACAGCCGATATAAGTTATTACAATTTTGATATATATAGAAATAGCACTATAATAGATGACGTCACGATTGCTACTGGCAAAATGACAATCGTGACGTCACACCAATTTTAACTGCCTCTATCTCTTCAAGTTTTCATTTTTATGAAAAAAGAAAAAATACGTGTCCTTTATTTTTTCATTTTCTTAATAACGGATGTAATGGACTTAAAAAAAAAATTTCATGCAACATCCTAATTTGTTTTTCTTGTGCATAGATGTTCATAATAATAATATCTATTGCGTTCAACCTTTAATTTGGAGATACACCAATTAATACTTGAGTAAATAACAAAAAACTCAATTTTTACTCGGTCAGTATCAGATTCTACTCCGGCCTGCTCTTAAGTAATTATACAAACTATCTTTTATTGTATGGATTTTACAATTTTTAGAATAATTAAAGATTTATTCATTCTAATGTATTTTATACAATTTATAATATCATTTTGTAACAAATGTTTTTGGTAAAAGTCAGCTTAACCGCATAACGTATAGATATACCTATAATGTAAAAAAATAAGAATACAATTTGCTTTCTTCTATAATGTGAATGTTCTTGTATTGCGAAATATTTAGATTTTTATTTTAACAATAAATTTTTTATAATAATTCCTGCCATACTACATTTTGAATTACATTTTCATTCTCATTATTGTTTTGTATGAAAATTTTTTTACAATTTTTGGATCGCGATAATGCTACATATAATTGACTATGTGAAAATAAAGGCTTATTTAAATATATTCCTACATTCTCAAAACTCTGTCCTTGTGCTTTGTTAATGGTCATTGCAAATGCTAAACAAACTGGAAATTGTCTACGATGTAATATAAATGGTAATGAATTATGTTCACGCGTATCTAACGTTATTCTTGGTATGAATACAGTCAAATCTTTTTTTATTACCTGTAATAATTTCCGCTTTTATGTTGAATTTATATAAATTAATAATTTTTAATCTAGTGCCATTATAAAGTTCTTCATTTACACATGAATTTCTTATTAATATTACAATGGCAGTTTTCTTAAGAATTAATTTACGTACTGGAAATCCTAGAAACTTTAATAAATTTAAATAATTAATTGGAAATTTTAATTCGATATCTATTTCAGTTTGATCAATTTCTTTGTGTTTAGCGTAATCAATACTATAATATTTCGTTGCTTTTGAATTAATTTTGTTTAATATCTTATTATTAATATTATATACATCTTCATTATGAGAACGAAGTATAATTTCATCAGATAAATCTTCTTTTATATCTATTTTATTACCATATATTTTTGTACATATATCTTCTGTTTTCCAAGGCTCAGGAATGTTGAATGACGTAATTAATCTATTTCCAATTTTTAATAAAAATTTTGAAAAATCATCATCATTATTTCTCATATTTTTTGTTAATTTAAATGTTTTAAAATTTTTCCAAAATTCTAAAAATTTTAAAGTTTTATTTATAATGATTTGTTTTATTCCATATTTACTTACTGGAAGTGTTTGCATATAATCTCCTCCAAGAATGAGTATTATTTCCAAAAAAATAATTTTCCATATTACAAATATCACGAATAAGTTTATCAACAAGTTTTAATGCCTTCTTAGGTACCACAGAAGACTCATCCCATAAAATAACATCACATTCTCTGATTTTTTTTATCTACATCTAATTTAACAAACAAACTTTCTGTACTTTTTAAATGTAAAGGTAATTTAAAAACTTTATGACTTGTTTCACCGCCAGGTAATAAAATGGATGCAACACCTGTCCAAGCCATTGCTAAAAATTTTTATTTTTACTTAAAAAATAATGTATTAAATCATTGTATAATAATGTTTTTCCTGTACCTCCAGGTCCATTAATAAAAATAATTGTCTTTTTATTTTATGAATAATATAATCAAAATTTGTTTTTGATCGTTATTTAATAATGGTAATAAATTTTTTAATTTTTTATAACTATTTTGCATATTTATTTTTAACTCAAAATCTTTATTATCTTTTATGATAATTGAATCTTGCAATCCAAAATCAGAACATTTTAAATTTTCAATATTTAAAATCTTATTTATTTCACTTAGAGCTTTGTTTTCGTTATTATTCATAAATACTTCACAAAAATATTTTTTCCAAATATTTAATGCTAAGCAACAATTATTATCAGATATATACCATGCAAAATTTTGTCTTAATTGTTTTGGCATCATTATTTCACAAGCTTCGTAAAAAATTTTATACATTTTTCCATCACATTTAACTAATCCCATTGCCATAGCTGTTTCTCTGAAAGATTTATATTGGACTCTATCATAAATTAATAAATCATCAAAAATACTTTATGATATTAAAATAGGAGGAGTTGATGGAGAGTTAAGGAGGGAACATGAGGGGGAGTTGAGCGAGCGTTGAGGAGGATACATTTTCAGAAGCTGACAGCGACAGCGGCAGCGGCGAAAATCTTTTATTATATAGATCGTTATATATAGATATACAAATACATAGGATTTAGTCACGCTCTCAAGTAGCTGGGTATCAGAACTAACTCATTTTTTGACTAAATTCCTCGTTTAAAAATACGTTTCTAGAAGCGTCTATATTCGTTGGTTTTATGTATATATATATATATATATATATATATATATATATATATATATAATAGTATATTATTCACCTAGGGAGTAAAAACGAAAAATGTCTTAAATCGTATGTTAAATGTCACCCGAGCCGAAGGCGAGGGTGACAAACATACGATTTAAGGGATTTTTCATTTACTCCCGTGGAGAATATACGATTTTTTTACACAGGCAGCGTACAGTGGGTACCTTACTTTTCGCTAGGAGGGAGTAAAGTACCCACTGTACGCGCCCTGTGTAAAAAATATATATATACATACATATATGGGTGGGGCTACCCCTCTGCTCGCACAGCTCGCCGAATCGCTGTCGTCATATTTCACGTATATCTTACTAATCATAGGTCGCATCATATTATTTTAAGCAATATTTTTTCGCCATTCTAACCCTAAAATCGCAATTTTGTTGCTCTTTTGAGGCTCTTATGGCGAAAAATACATTACCCAATTAGTATGCAAAGGCTTTTTTACGAAACTCATTACGACCCTCACCTTCGGCTCAGGTCATAAACTTCTCGTTTCCTAAATAAAGCCTTTCCATACCCGTTACGTAATGTACTATTTCTATACATAAAAAAAAATTTAATAATTCCTTTTTCTAATTTTTAAAATTATTTTATTATAAATATTTATATATATATATATATATATATATATATATATATATATATATATATATATATATATATATATATATATATATATGTTATGTATTTTATATGTTATACATTAACTAAAAATATTATGTTATATAATACAATTTTTTTCAAACACCTTCTACGTAATTATATTTTGAAAAATTTAATTTTACATTTAATTGTTTATTCATACAAAAGACAAAACTAATCTGGAATAACGACTTTCCATACCACCTTACATTTCAAACTGTAATTAGTATTATGATGAATTGCATTTATGTATTCAATTTAATTTTATAAATTTACTTAATTTTTAAATATAATTTTTAATTCAACTACTGCATTTTAATCGTGTGAAATATAGAGATACCGTACAGCACGTTAGAATTTTTGATTAGTGGAAACACTCGCCAGGAGCCCTAAAAACCACTTTGTTCTATAAATCATATGATATCATGTCATATATTTATAAAGTAATTCATGTTACGTATTGTATATGAATAAAAATATTCATATTGTACAAAATATAAATAAAAAATATTTGTCATATAATTGTCACCCTCGCCTTCGGCTTGGGTGACAATTACATACGATTTAAGGCATTTTTAATTAACTCCCGTGGTGAATATACGATTTTTTTACACGAGGCGCGAATAGTGGGTGCTTTTTATTCTGCCGGTAGGGAGAAAAGTACCCACTTTTCACGCAGTGTGTAAAAAAATATTTAATCATACACATGTTAAACTATTCCTTTTTGAAAGTATGACACTTAAAGTTCTAAAATTTTGCAAATAATTCAGAAATATCCTACTCTAACAATGTCAATGCAAATCAATGTAATCTAGGTTGTATAATAAAATATAACATTAAATTCTAGAGTTTGAAAAGAAATAGTCTGGTACGTATCATATGAAAGGACTCATCATATACTAAATCAAATATAAAACCGCTTACCAACTTTTTTAAGCAAAATAACAGTACAATATAAATTACAATCATATGCATTGATACCATGTTATAGGAAGATATTTTAAAAGAATGTCCAGAGTATTATAGCTTTAAGTACTACAGTTAAAAAAAAAATCTAACACATACCACATAAAAAATTTTATTGGACATAAACTAAAAATGATACTGGCCATCAAGCTTTTTAAAGTGATATTATAATTTCATTTTTACTTATTTATTTCGAAAACTATAGCATTTACAATCATAAAACTTTGTAAATAACTTTAGAATGTTTTGCATAGCATAATATTAATATAAATCCATATATTATAGATTGCATTGTAATTTCACTTTGAAAAAATTGGTGACAAGTTTCATTTTTCGTTTAGCTACAAACAAAATATTTCATAATACATATATTCGTTTTGAAAGTCTGACACTCAAAGTTCTAAAATTTTGCAAATTCATCATAGACTAAATCAAATATAAAACCGCTTACCAACTTTTTTAAGCAAAATAACAGTACAATCTAAATTACATTCATAAGCCTTGATACCATGTTTGAGAAAGATATTAAGCAATATCCGAAGTATCATAGCTTTGAGTACTATTAGTTTAAAAAAAATAATCAAACACGTATCACGAAACATTTTATTTAACATAGACTAAAAATGAAACTGGACATCAAGCTTTTCAACTAACTAACAAAACTTAAAAACCACATTAGCGCGTCTATTTTCGAAGTTTATGGTTAGGCTAAAATTTTGAATAAAAAGTCATATCAGAAAATTAGGATATAATAAAAACAATTCATTTATAGCACTGCGTGACATAAATTCGCACTTATGCCACGCTTTCCCGGGGCAAAAATAGCCTATTTTTTAACAGTAAAAAAAACTGTGAAAAATTTTTTACTTTTTTATACGGTTTAATAAAGAAAGACTAATTTTAGATGTGCCTTAACACTTGATCAACAAGGAACGTCAGTGTAATAAGCAATAATTTGATATCTTAATTATTTTATAGTTTTTATTGATAATTATAAGGTGTAGATTATTGCAACTCATTTATATTGACAATTTTGAAATTAAATAACAATTATAAGCAAGTAAACTACGAGTAAAACTAAAATCGATAGTAGCGTAACATGCAAAGCGAAGTGGTATAGTCATTTCGGCGTTGTATTATAAAATGCTGCAGGGAATCCCCTATTACTACGCACGATTGCTATTGCTATACTATACATAAGTTACCTCCTCACCGCTCCTACGACGGTAATACATACGTGCAACAAAATTTAAATTTATGACTTTATAAAAGATGATTTCAACAAACAACTCCACATAATATCAATTATATGGATTCAAATTAATTATAATTACACATTTCAAGTATATTTTTAAAATTATAATTTTTTAAAATCTTTTTCAATTTATCATTTACGGAGTGTTAAGTTTTGGCTCATATATAGTTTTCGCTTTCTTTTTTTTAATTTATCATTCACGGAACGCCTAGTACTTGCTTTTTTACAGTTTTCGTTTTTATTTTTTGAATTAACATTTGTGAAGTGTATAGTTTTTGTTTGTTATTGTTTTTTATTAATACAGATTTAATATGGCGAATTTATATCACTCGAGCTATAAAATAGTATAAGATACTCGTGGCTAAAATTTGTATCACTTGTATCTTAATATACTATTTTAATTAAAACCTGAAGAATAATGAATAAAAAAATAATAAAGAAGAGTAGAAAAAGTTTACAATTAAAGTTAAACTTGTTATACTATAAATACAAGCTTATTATAGTAGTAAACACAAATTACACATTTAAATAAGTCCATATTATGGCCAACTCATGGTGAAATTTGACAATGTAATTACACCGTACAAATATGACCATATGTTGGTAAACACACCATATTTTATGCTAAACTTTCTACCAGGGTAGCCTCTATTTATATCATCGGGTGTAATTACTTATACAATTAATAATATGTCTGTATATACCCGACAACGCTAACGTATCTGTTTTTAAATTGATGGTATTGTTAAAACTATTTATATATATCATTTCTGAAATTTTTCTTTTTCTAAAATAACATTCTCTATTTAAAATTACAACGTTTTCCTAATCAAAATCATGAGAATAATCTTTAATATGTTGAACAACAACGGTATTTTCATTTTTATAGTCAATATCTTCCTTAAGACGAGTTTCAAGTGATCTTTTAGAATCGCCCACGTAACAAGCAGAGCATATTCTACAGCTAAATTTATATACGATAACTGATGAATCTTCTTTCTTAATTTTGTCCTTGCCTAATCTGATAATATTATTTAATTTGTTGTTAAGAATTAGTCTAGTGTTAATATTGAAATTCTTTAAAGTCCTTTTACACTGATTTTATAGATGAGGAACAAACGATATCGATACAATGCATAACACATTCATATTTACATTCTTATTTTTGTCAATAATAATATTATTGTTATTCAAAATATTAGGTTCTCGAATTCGATTACTTATACAATGGTCAATGAAACCGGTTGGATAATTATTTTGATACAGGAGTTCCTTAATATAATTCAAATTTTTTTCCTTAAATGATACATCAGCTAGATTAATCACACGGTTTACTTGTTGAGAAACAAAGTTTAAGGTACATTTATATTGTATTAAAAGTAAATATTGTAACCGCGCCCTAGCTATAGTAAGATAGTATATGTGTATGGGTGAGAACATATATGCATGTACTATAGTATATCGTCAGAAGCACAGAAGAAAGGATAGCGGCCGCATGTGACGGCATGCAAGTAAGAGCTGCTTCGAAAAGCACGATGCTCTCGTTTGTATTCAAAGTTTTCTTTTTAATATTAATAAATTAAATTAAGCTTAATTACTGGAAATTATTCACCTGGACCTTGATATTTTCCAACATTACTAAATTGTAAATTATATTGCACTTTATAATTTTAAATGCGATTAGAATTTTTAGGTTTTTGAAACCAATCAGTAATTATAAAATTATTATTTTTAATCAATGTTATACCCAAAACATTCAGTCTATTGTTCATTTCCATTTCATGTGTGAATTCACGATTTGAATTATAACCGTTAAAAACTTTCAGAACAGTATCAACGTCATTTTTGTGAATCCATGTAATAGGATCGTCTATATATTGATAATGAAATTGAACAATCGAGTGAACTTACCTTTAAGGAAAACTTGATCATAATTGTACGAGCTGCCTCGCCCGTCTTCTAGATCAAATACGTAGATGTTTAAGGCAGTCTGCAATTTTTTCTTTTCTTATTATTGTCATTAATATTATTTGTTGTTACAAGATGAAATTGGTGACTTAACAGGAATAGGATTTGTATGATGTGAAAACTTATGTAATTTTTATTTGAATCTTCTGATAAATTAATACAGTCATCTCTCCGAATAAGCGCATAGAAGCCCCCAAGGGGAAGAGGTTTTCCACGAATCGGGGTTCCCCCACCGCGCGTACATAGATCCTTTTTTCCTGACTTGCTGTCTCTCTTGCACATTTTAGGTTTAGTGCTTCTCAATAAGCGTATTGGCGATAGTCCCTTAAATTGCCGTACATTTATTGTTTTAACGGCTACTTTTTGAGAACAGACACGTGTCATAAGTACAGAAACACTAGGTGAGTGTGTAAAAATGTCAGACTCGATTAAAAAAATCAAACACGAAAATTCTTTTGTTCAAGCAGGTGCTAGTGATGCAAAAAATGAAAGTGATTCCGTGAAAGTGAGTGTCGAAGAACCTGTAGCAAAAAAACACAATTCAAAACAATTTTCAAAATGAATTTCTAATAACAAAAGCTTACAATATTTTGTCAAAAAACATTTAATAAAAGTAAATAAACGTTAGAATTAATAAAACTATAAATATTTATTATAAATATATTTATAAACATTTTTAATAAAAATTTATGCTTCAATAAAAAATTTCGTTATTAATAATATAAAATATTAAGATTTTATTTGAAATTTAAATTTTAAATCCTCTATGAGCGATTGCGCTTATTGAGAAGCAGTCCGCAAAAGTTTAGTGAACTCGGACGTGGTAGTCGCAGTGGGGGCATGGCTCGCGAGCAAACATAGGGGTATGCGCTTATTGCGGATGCGCTTATTCGGAGGGATGACTGTACATATTCAATTAAATAAAAAGAAAATTAATTCAATTAAATAGTTTCAAGACAAAATTTTTTTTTTCGAACGTTAGTCTAACAAAACTTTTTTAAATTGCGTAGTTACCGCTTGGTGTTATTTCATTTTTTTTTTCTAATATTGATGGTGCAAATGCTTGATTGTCAATTAGCGGTTTATTATAAAATTGTGCAGACTTTTGAATTCTTTGACCAGCTTGCTGTTCGCTTAATAATATCGATATTCACTCCGTTTCTTGCAGCAGCAGAGGTTGAGGTTGCGTGCCGCATGCTATGTGCAGAAAATATTGTAATGTCTATTCCACTTTCGCCAATTCTGTATTTAATCCATCAACTAATCGACTGCGATGTCACAGCATGATATGGCTTTTTGAAAGTCAGCAATAGCCTATTCTCTTCTTTAGGTCGCAAATCAGCTGTTTTTTCCAAATAAGCTTGAAGCGTTTTTGCTGGACAGATGTTGGTTTGCAAGAAAACAAATAGTCCTAAAGTTGGCTGTTCTTTTAGGTGTTTTGATGTTTTTATCCTATCTGTTATTTTGATGGAGATTAAATTTTCTAGCTGAGAAATATTACGTATTTTTATTAAGGATAGAGTCCGCATTCTTTGCGTCGTACAAAGGCTAACAACGTAATTTATTTCTCTGTTATCTTTTCGAGAGTTAAGCTTTCGTTTGGAAACCAAGTTGGCATATAATTTAGCACTATACTTGGGTTCCAATTCTCCGAATATTTAGCTTTTCTTTGTTTTTCGTTCTTCAGGCCCTTAAAAGATCTATTTATTTCTGGATCGCTTTCCAGCTTATTCGACATTAATAATGAAAGCGCAGACCTATATATATATATATATACACTGAGAAAAAAATTTCATCAGATCAACTGAAATGTTATTGATTCAACAGATCTGCTGTTAATCTGACAGAATTCTTTTGATTTAACAGAATCTTTGCAGTTGAAATAACCCGAATGCGATTGTACTGCCAATTTAACAGCACGGCTGTTGATATGATTGAATAACAGTTAACATAAAAAAACATAAGTCAAAATAAAAGTATGACTTACATTTCAACATAATTTTATGAATTGAATCAATAAAATGTGCATGCTTAAAATAACTGATGAATTATTTCAATACAAATGTTTCAATTTAATTATATCAACAGCACGGTTGTTGATATAATTGAATAACAGTTAAAATAAAAAGAACGTAAGTCAAAAAAAAAGAACGTAAGTCAAAATAAAAAGAACGTAAGTCAAAATAAAAGTATGACTAACATTTTAACAAAATTTTATAGATTGAACGAATAATATGCGCATGCTTAAATTAACTGATGAATTATTTCAATATGAATGTTTCAATTCAATTATATCAACAGCCCTACTGTTGATATAATTGAATAACAGTTAGTATATAAGAACGAACGAATTTATCCGCTCTATGTAGAAATGCGATGCGATGCATATCGATTATTAGCGAGCGATGTTAGATTTTATTTGTAAATATTAATAGTGTGAAATATTTAAGAAAAAATGTTAAAAAATTTCACTTAAGAATTTGTATAATAATGATCATTGTTTATAGTATGAATTATGTGTTAATTAATATCTAGAAATTGGAACACTGTGAGCTGTGAGTTTTAACTAAATAAAAAAGTTTCTATCATCTTTAAAACTTATTTGTTTGCCACAATAAAAAGTAACGGCTATTTTGACTTACTTTGCTGTTAAATTAAAGTTAATTTTAAATTGAATCAATATTACGATATCCATCAAATTATCAGAACTCGTCTGTTAAATGAATAGAATATTTCATCGTGGTATATTAACAGAAGGATTCAGTTGATACAATCATATTTTTTTCTTAGTTTATATATGTTCAATGTGCTATACGAATTAGTGGTTTCTGATTGTGAAGAACTGAATAATTTCTGGACTGTGTGCATTAAATAAACATATATTTTTCTTCTGACAGTTATAACACTATAGTCGTATTGGTTTTTCGTATTACTTCAATGTACGTTCTGTTATTGAGCTTAACATAACTGCCGCGGCTTTTTCGGATATCCCTTTCCTTGTGGATGCTTCGATGACAACTTTGCTGCAACCAGGGAAAGTTTGTTCGAAAGTGGGTGCATCTGTCTAGAAATAGAAAGAAGTAATTTAGGATGAAGTTCCAGTTTTATTAAGGATGTTATTACTAGAGATGTAAATTAAGGAAACCAAGAATGCGTTGGCCATAAAGGTACGACAACGATTCCTTCTGCTTCATCTGTTATTATTTTTTGTAAAACTTTCAGAATCACTTGCTGTGCCACTTTCAGTTTTTCTGAAAAATCTTTTCCGTAAAGCAACCCGTCTATTTTCGCGTCAACAGTTACATTTGCAGCTAAAGTTTTTAAGCTAGGTTTGATGAATGCTCTTCTTGACAATAAAGGTGTGGGGAATACGTTAAAATCCTAAAGATGAACGTGGAAGCCACCAAATTAAAAAAAATTAGTAATTTTTAGAAAAATTGAAAATAGCAACGATCATGTTATAATAGAAAATAATTATGGATTCTTCATAATATACTAATAATATATTAATGTATATTAAAACAATAACTAATATTTGTTTCAAAATAACCGTTTGACAGAAAAAAATTCATTCGTTTAATATATTTTACCTGATGATGTTACATGTCAAGAAATAATCCATGTATTATAAAAAAATGTTTTTAATTTGCTCCAAATTTCATCTTCTTCATTTCTTGAATGCTATTCATAGAAACGTTTACATATTCCTTAAGAGGGGATCGTAACCATTCGCCGCTCTATACAGGGTGGCGCTGCGGTCAGATGAGAGAAATATAGAAAATATTTTTTATTCAGCGATTTATAATTTATCGAGACAATAATATACTTCTAACGTTGTCAAAAGCACTAACCATATATATGTAGAATTATTATTGATGCTAATATTGTTTGAAAAGTTTCAAATATTATCATAAAACGAAAAATGCGGCGCGTGGTAGAACCGATGTAAACATATGGGTATGTTTCCTAAGTGCGACAGAGAAAGTAATAGTAAAGAACGAAGTATACACATGCTCACGCCGGCTCTACTTCGCACTGCATTTTTCGTTTTATAACAATAGCTTAGACTTTTCAAACAAGATTATCATCAATAATTATTCTACATATATATGGCTAGTGCCTTTGACAACGTTAGAAGTATATTATTGTCTCGATAAATTATAAATCGCTGAATAAAAAATATTTTATATTTTTCTCTCACCTGACCGCAGCGCCGCCAAGCGGCAAATGGTTCCTACCTCCTCTTAAGAAACATTTTATATTAAAAACGATTATTTAATAAATCAAAATTATTTTTCAATTAAATAGTAGTTTTCAAATATACAAAGCAAAAATAGAATTTTAGCTGAAAAGCGCAAGTTTTGTAACGTTCTAGCCCTTGAATTAAATAGAATTATTAAATAATCTGCAATATGCAGAATAATATATTATTTTGCATATAACAGATTATCTTTTTGTCATTAAATTGAAACAAAATTTTTTTTAATAAAAAATAATTTAAAAAATATCTTCATAAAACGATATATATTATATAAATTTTCAAAATTTCTAACAAATAAATAACATGTATTAAAAGCGCGCCTTCTTCTCTCGTACATGCACGACAAAAAGTGATGCATGCTTTGTAAAACGCGAAGCAGAACGCACGATGAAACATAGAGCAGTTTGCATCGAAATTTTTCGTGCGCGCATCAACATTCGACACGCATGAGCGCCATCGTGTAGTACAAGTAAGCATCATCTTATTTAGTGCGTCTCACATCACATTTTTCGATGCAAAACTTTTTCCGTGTACGCGTTTTTCTATTGTTTACTTTAGAAGTAATTCTAGGTGAATGTGAAGCGCTATGTCTGGCATATGACGAGGATGATGAAGAAGATAAGCGCGATATACTGCGTGGACTACCTTCTCCGCTTCTGCTTGAATAAGTGGTCTATGTACTGCGACTCGTGCTTCGAGAGCAGTCATTATCGCGAAGTGAGCTTAAATTGTCTCTTTTGCGTGATGGCGTTTCTCTAGGGAGACGCTCTACGTCGCAAGACTGTAAAGTACCCCTACGTGACTCATCTCTAGTATAGTCTTTTTGGGCTTTATTTTTGACGTAATTATCAGATCTATATCTTCTCGTACTTGATTCGCGCCGAGCGCGGGGTCGATGGTAATGTTCTTCCCGAATTTTGTAGTTTCTGCTTTCCCTGCGTGTACGAGAATATGATCTTTTATGAGGCCTTCTATAGCTTGATGATTTTTTGTGGATCTTAGAGCATGTATCCGAGCGATACCGTTTAGATGTAGATTCACTTTTGTGTCTTCGTCTTGCCTGATAATTCTCCCTTGAACGTGACCTCTCTCATTTTCTACCTTTACGGTAATGAGAAAAGGAAGTGCGTTCCATAGTACGATTGAAGTTTTTCCTTAAGCAACCAAGTGTGTGCATCGCAGAATGCACAGAAAAGCGTAATGACGATCGAGCACAGGAGCAGCCAATTTATGAGACAGCACGCAGCACCCTCTCAAATTTTTGAAAACTTTAAAATTCTGTGGCGGAATGTACGGTAACTTAGCGTTACTAGTATTTGATCTAGATGATGAGGCAGAAAAGTACAATATTGAATTTATGTTATGAACTTCATTTAATGTTTTCCAGCATTCTATCTCTAAGTCATCCATAACCAAGTCAGCAAATAAAGGAGATATAGAGGAACCCTTAGGTGTGCTAAAAATTTGTTTATACATTTTTTCATCGAATTTAAAATATGTGCTATCAGATCAAAACTTAGTAATAGAAATAATGTTATCAAAAGGAATTTTTGACCTATGATGTAAAGAGAGAAAACGCCTTTCCAAACTTCTTAACCTTTAGAGGGCCGGAATACGCCTCTAGGCGTAAGGGGTCTGACTCACCAACATCGCAACTTAGAAGCTGGTTGATTAATATTTTTTAAATCGTTATAAAGAACTTTGGCAAAGAGCCGGTCTGTGGCACAGTCGGTAGGAGCGTTGGATTCGTATTCTTGGGGAACCGAGATCGAATCCTGCTCTCGGCTGTTTTTCAAACGAGCACCTCTGTCACATGTGCTTTGTACACAGTACACACTTACGAGCTCCGTCGCTAAGGGATGAAAAAGTGCAGTTGTAAAAATCAACTGACCTTGCGTCCCAGTGGATCGGGGTTTGATTCCCTAGGAAAAATTAGAAAAAATAATTTTCGAAGTTTTTCCGAGGGAATAAACCCGAAAAACACAAAAACATACAAAAAGTCCCAATGGGCAAAATACAAAAATATAAAAAAGTCCCACTGGGCAAAAACTAAAAAATCAAAATAATAAAATTACCAGATGATGGCCTATCATATAGACAATAAAAAGTCTGGAAAAGGCCAATAAAAAGAGAGAAGAAGAAGAAGAAGAACTTTGGCAAAATTATGGATTGGACTATTGATAGTGGATATAATAAGTCTAAGAGGGATATCAAGTTTGTGTATCTTAGGCAGACCATATGCTCTTGATAAAACTGTCTGTTTGAGTTAATTCTAAATCTTTATATTATTTATCCAGTAAATTATCATTATTCAGCTCTTTTAAATATTTGTAAACACCATTTTGAAAACGGCCAAGGGCTATTAAGAGGCGGCCGTATAACTCTGTCCTTGTCTAATCTCAATTTTCGTTATTGTTAATAAATTTAATATTGTTATACAAAAGTAAGGGCTGCAACGATTATCTATAATCGTGCAGTAAGCACGGTTTAAATCTCCCGCGAGGCTGGGTAGTAGCAGGATCAGCCGCCAGGTGGCGTAAGTTTTTGCTGTTCCCGCAAGAGGAACAGCGAGCTCGAGTACATATAAGACCAACGGCTCAGCCATAAGGCAAGCACTGTGGACTGTGCTCTCCCCCTCTCTTAGCCGAGTGCGCTCGCTGGCCTAGAGAGAGAGAGTAGATACAGTACTGGCTTCTCTTACGTGGAGCTCCCACACTGTATAAGAGAAGCTTGCTCTCTCGCTTACTCTAATGCATTAAATCATTAGTAGTAAGTCGAATTGCAGACAATCTTCGCCGAGTGTGCTCGCTGGCCTAGATTAAATGCAATCGAGGAAACCGCATATACGCTTCATCCTGCCGCCTCCGCCGCATTAAAATTAAGGGTGCCGTCCACCCAAAATCTGATAATACCTTTATAAACCGCCGATAAAGCAGAGCGCTTCTCGCTCTATTACCGTAAGGGTTCCGTATACCCACTTGTAAATAATTATTTCTTATTGTAATAGTAGTATGTTAAGGGTGTCGTCCACCCAACGTTTTCTTTATTAGTCCATAAGATAATAGTATTAGTAAATTTAAGTTCTAAGAGTGCCGGCCACTCAAACTCTCTCTTTAATTGATAATTTAGTATTAACAAGTTTCTCTTCCACGACCTATGTTTCAGGTAGAGGACGCCACCGGATAACTGACCGCCCGGGCCGTTATCACAGACGAATAACGTCTCTCTTTCGATATTACATTTTTGTTATCATCGGCCGATAAGTGGCAAAACTTTATTACCAAGAAAACAAAACTTATTCTTTTCTTTCTTTGACGCGTCAAATATTTTTATTTCTTTGGTTTATATAGAGTCATTATTTTCTTATTTATTTATGTTGGAATTGTTATCGTCGTTGTACCTTTTCTTTTACTGTCTTGTGGCAGCAATAAAGCTAAGGTACTCCCAAGCATAAAATCAACCGTGTTTAAACCCTTTATTTTCCTATTCTTCCGCCGTCCGTCCCTGACCGCCTCCTGCTCCGAATCCTGGTTACTCTCTGAAGCATCTGGCAACAGGAGGCAACGTTTTCTTTCCCACTCTCTTTACTCATTATATATATACGTAGTAATAAATTTATATAGTAATAAACAAAAAGGAAAGTAAAAACGTTACATGGCGCCCGAACAAATGGATTTCCGGTTGATTGTTTAACGTTATTTTATGTTAAATCATTCGCCACTTGCAACAAAATGTTACATGGCTTTAATTGAAAAATTCGCTAGCCATTTGCAACTAAAACGTTACATGGCACATGAACAAATGAACCGCCGGTTAGGCAAGTAAAATTATAAAATATATATATATACCACTCACCATTTGTAACATTAGTTACATGGTGTCTAAAATAAAGACATCACATTTTTCTTTATTTTTTCTTCTTTTCTCCCGCCAATCGTAATTAAGATTACGAGAAAATACTTTTATACTCTTCAACCAGCGTGATTTTCATCACGTGGTTACTCCTTTTTACCATCGTAGTCAATAACTACAAGGTAATAACTGCCAGTTAAACAACCCTCGTCCGTTGTACATCCATCTCCGTTACTCTGGATGTTGCAGATGGAAAGAAGTTGTTACCAACCAAATTCCCGCCTGTTTCTGCATCCTTCTTCATTCAAATTCTTCTCCTAATTTTTTTTTCTTCTTTTCTTTTTCTTCCTCTTATTTGGACTTCAATCCTTAACCGCACTAATCCTTCATCCTTATCCACGGAAAACTAAAGGGTTGAACCGTTATTTTTTTTTAACAAGTACCAAAATTAGCAAATTAGTTAAACTTTCTTTCTTGTATTAGTATCTTAATTATCATTATTATCATTATTATCATTATTATTGTTAGCAATATTTTTAACTTTAGCTTGTATGTAAGCGTAGGACCGCCACGCCGCGTAACTAACAATACTAAATTTCTTCTCTCTTTTACGCGAATCGCGATATAAACCCTTTACCCAGCCGATAAGCATAAACATAAGGTGAGATTTAACAACAGTTTACTGTTTCTAGTTAAAATTTTTTTTTATTTTTCGTTTTTCTCGATCAAGTCGATCAACCGAAACTGTTGTCAAAACTCAACCATTAAAACTAACTACCTCTAGTGGCTTGTATTAATTGAGACACACCGGGATTTAACGTAATTAACCAGACCTTAAAAATACTCTCGATACACAACTGTATAATTTAATTTTTAATTAACCATAAAATATTTTTTTTATTTTCTTCTCTTCAACGCTGGTTAATCACGTCTTGACCCCCTGCTAAGACAGGTTCTAACCAAAAACACTCTCTCAATTAATACAAAAGGTAAATAACAAACTAAATCATGGCCACTCGAATTAAATGGGTTTACAACCTCTCCGATGAGGAAGTGATCACCCATCTAGCGGCGATAAATCAGTCCACGACAGGTACAACAGATGAACGCCTGGAGAAACTAATAACATACGTCAAGACACATCAAGAAGACTACAAAGATTTTCCTACCGATCCGCCAGACTTCGATGAAATAGCTCTCATATTAGCAAGAAAACGAGCACAAGCCGAAAGAGACGGTCGCATAAATGCAACAAACAGAGGACACACTTCCACAACCGTTTTCGCCAACACGTCTAACGCAACACTTCCAAGAGAAACAGTTTACATACAAAGCAACACATGCATCATAGAAAAGATGCGGAAATGGAATTGTCACTTTGATGGAAAAGAACTATATGCATTCTTAGAAAGAGCACAAGAGCTAAAAACAGCATACAACGTCTCAGATGTAGACTTCTTGAGAGGCTTTCCAGAACTTCTAAGGTCCAATGCACAACTCTGGTACAGAAACTGCGCCAGCAGCATAACGAGTTGGAACGAACTCAAAGACAAACTAAGAGCATACTACCTGCCACCAGCCGAACGTAGAACACTGGATAGGTTAATCACCGAAAGGAAACAGAAAGAAAATGAATCCATCCGCTCATATGTCATAGATTTAGCAACCTTAATGCGTCGTCGAGGTAATATAGCAGCAACCGAACAACTAGACAACCTGTATTACAATATGAAACCATCGCTGCGCCTACACATCAAACGAGGAGACATAGAAACACCGGAGGATCTAATTCAAAGGGCAGAAGAACTGGAAGAGACAATGAAAGAAATAAAACCGGAAAATAAAAATAGATTCTCGAAACCACCGAATTTCCAGTTTAAACAGCAAAGAAGAACATTCTTTACACCAAAAAGACAGCATAACCAGCCCAATAGGACAAACTCTGCTGCCGTAGGTAAACAATACAACGCTTCAAAGACGTGCTGGAACTGCAAACAATCTGGACACCACCGCGACGTTTGCAAGAATAAAGCAAAAATTTTCTGTTCTCGCTGCGGCACAGACAACGTAATGTCCAAAAATTGCCCGTGTCCACGTCCAAAAAACCTATAGAGGGTCGGCAACAACAGCAAAAACCGACCCGAACCGTTTTCGCAAGAAATCAAGTCTTCAATACGAATGACCCAAGATATTACCTAAGAGTAAAAGCAGACACGCATACCATGACAGCACTCGTAGATCCAGGAGCCGTTGCTTCCTTTATACACCCTAGACACGCAAAAATTCTAAAAAGAGGAACTTGGAAAACTTTTTCTGATCCAAAAACCGTTGTGCTCGCAGATAACCAGAACGTAGCCCTAAAGCAAGCCATCAAAGGAAAAATAAATACAAACGGAACCATTATAAAACACTCTTTTTCTATAATGCCTAACTTGGACTCTGACATCTTATTCGGTATGGATTTATTAGCAAAACTAAAGATAAAAGTAAGCCTGAATGAAGAATTGTTAAAAACTCCGAACACACATTCAGCATGCACGATAAAAGCTGAACCAGGCTTAATAGAACCATCCGATAATGAAAAACTCCTTCTGGAAAAATTCTTAGATGAAGAATTCAAACTGTTCGAGCAAATAAAAGGAACAACTCCACTGGCTAAACACAAGATCAAGCTGTCAGACCCTACACCAATCAAACAAAGGTATAGGCCTAGAAATCCGCTAACACAAGCCAAGATAAACGCAGAAGTAGAAGAGATGTTAGCAAATAACATCATACGTCCTTCATCCAGCCCCTGGAGTTCACCTGTAGTTTTAGTGAAGAAAAAAGACGGCAAACAACGTTTCTGCATAGATTTCCGCAAATTAAATTCAGTCACTCGCAAAGATGCGTACCCCTTGCCGCAAATAAACTCCATTTTAAACAAGTTAAGAGGTGCTAAATTCCTGAGTACAATAGACCTCAAAAATGGCTACTGGCAAGTACCATTGACGGAAGAATCCAAACCACTCACAGCATTCACCGTAGCAGGCAAAGGATTGTTTGAATTTAACGTCATGCCTTTTGGCCTACATTCCGCAACCGCAACTTTTCAAAGACTCCTAGATGCAGTAATAACGCCAGACATGTCTCCAAATGCTTTTGCATATTTAGATGACATAATAATCGTGTCATCTACCTTCGAAGAACACATGAATCATCTGCGAGAAGTCTTTTACAGACTACGCCAGGCAAATCTGAAGCCTAATGCAGAAAAATGTTGCTTCGCCAAGAAGGAATTAAAATACCTGGGGCACACAATAAATGAAACAGGCTTACATACAGACCCAGATAAGACAAAACCAATCTCAGAACTTCCACCACCGTCAAACATCAAAGAACTGAGAAGGTTTCTAGGACTCGTGTCTTGGTACAGACGCTTCGTAAAGAATGCGTCACACATCTCCGCACCACTTAACCACCTGCTTAAGAAAAAAGTAGAATGGTTATGGGGACCAGATCAACAACAAGCCTTCGAAACTCTCAAAACTCTGTTAACAGAAGCCCCCGTTCTAGCGTGTCCAGACTGGACAAAAATGTTCATATTGCAAACTGACGCAAGCAACGAAGGTCTAGGCGCAGTTCTCACACAGGAAATAGACGGCAAAGAAAGAGTTATAGCATATGCTAGTAGAACTCTCACTGCGGCAGAGAAAAACTACTCAGTCACAGAGCAAGAATGCCTAGCCGTCAAATGGGCAATATGGAAAATGAGAGATTACCTAGAAAACTACCACTTCGTAGTAATCACAGACCATTTATCTTTAAAATGGCTCGACCAAATCGACAACATAACAGGCAGACTCGCCCGCTGGGCTCTCGAACTGAGTCAGTACGATTACGAAGTAAAATACCGGAAAGGTACAGAAAACACCATTGCCGACATTCTTTCACGAAAACCAGTGAAAGTATGCGCAGCTTCGAATGCCGAAGACAATTGGTACCACAATCTGTACAACAAGGTCAAAGAAAATCCCGCGGCCTTTCCAGATTACCGTATAATAAATAAAAAATTATTCCTGCATAAAAAGAGCAATCCGTTAAATCCGTCAACCGATCCGGAGTACAAGTTATGCGTTCCGTTTAATCAACGCAATAATGTACTCAACGAAGTCCATGACTCCGTAACCGCAGGACACCTCGGTATTTTTAAGACACTACAACGTCTAAAAACAAGATACCATTGGCCACATATGCTCACCGATGGCGCTGAACATGTCCGAACATGTTTAAACTGCCAAAAATACAAACCGCAACAAAAATATCCGCCGGGACTCATGCAGTTTTCCAAAGTAGACGTACCTTGGGAAACAGTTTCAGTAGATCTAATGGGTCCATTTCCGAAGTCAAAATCACTAAATACTAGTCTAATAGTGATGCAAGACAGATTCACAAAATGGGTAGAACTCAAACCAGTAAAACGAACAACCGCAAAAATTATCACTAAGGCAATTACTGATCAGATTATATTGCAACATGGTTGTCCTAACACCATACTTAGCGATAACGGCAGCCAGTTTATAGGTTATGAGTTCCAAGAATACCTAAAATCCAACAACATCAAACACAGGCTAACCCCAACGTATTCTCCGCAATGTAACCCAGTGGAGAGAACTAATAAAGTAGTCAAAACAATGATAAGGCAATACGTTGGCGCAAACCATAAAACTTGGGACGAAAATATCAAACGATTAGCTTTTGCTTATAACACAGCAAAGAGTGAATCAACGGGATTCACACCAGCTTTTCTAAACACAGGTCGTGAAATGACTCCACCAGGAGCAATAAACAACCTGCCGTCCCGAAAATCCACACCTTACACACGCATAAGTAACCTACAGAAATCATTAGAAGAAACACGCAACAACCTCAAATTAAGCTTCTTCAAACAAAAAGGCCATTACGACAAACGCCATCGAAATTGGTCTCCGAAATTAGGTGAAAAAGTGCTTAAGGAAATACACACTCTATCCGATAAAGCAAAAGACTTCTCGTCAAAATTGCACCATTCGTTCAATGGCCCGTACAAAGTACATAAAATATTATCTCCAGTAGTGTACGACATCATCGACAGCAATAATGTCGTAACGGAAAGAGTACACATCAAAGACCTAAAACCATTCCGAAAATAAAAATTTTTTTTTAGTTCAAAAAAATCCCGCTAGACGCCGCATAAAAACACCTCTCCCACAGTAGAAAACACCACCTATAGAATACTTAAATAGCCCGCATCCGCAATAACTTAACCATAGTCAACCACATACAAAATGTATAAGGGCCTAAAAGCGGAGTTCGACGAACTGTGGGAGCAGTCGTCTACACCTGCACACACACACACCAGACGCACCACAAAATTACCCGCACACCTCACCCGACCACCAACCAACATACCTACACCTACACCTCCAGACCCGATCACAGACCCACTCGCACTAAAAACAAACACATGTACTCACAAAAACATGCACACAAACACACACACCCGATCCACGCTCTTTTCTCCAGTTTTTCCACACCCACCGAAACCCCACTCACCCATACCACCGTCACCTCCACCTCACGCACACACTCACACCGGTACTTCAACAACAACCACGACACTTAAAGTGAAAAGTGACCAATACTTCAAAGCCAGCAAGCCAATACTTTGGAAACAGATTCCATCCACCGACAAACGGAAAAAAAGGAGATTGGTGAAGATACCAGACGGATCATTTGTCGAAGTACCGGTGGGAGCCAAAAAGTTTCGTGT
Organism: Anastatus disparis; assembly: GCA_017163975.1. Classification (NCBI taxonomy): domain Eukaryota; kingdom Metazoa; phylum Arthropoda; class Insecta; order Hymenoptera; family Eupelmidae; genus Anastatus; species Anastatus disparis. The sequence goes on along the minus strand of JAFFSR010000043.1, from coordinate 1,117,809 downwards.
GCGAACGGCGGCGGTTAAGTGGAGCCTCCGACTCAGTCCATCCACCGGCAGAATCCTAAAGGCTAGTATGGCCCCCATATAGGTATGATTCTCTTTTCCTTATTATTCATTTTTTTTTTTATGATACCGGTACACCAACGTTCACTACACGTTCACTCTCTGAAGTAAGGAGGGTGTGCAACGATTATCTATAATCGTGCAGTAAGCACGGTTTAAATCTCCCGCGAGGCTGGGTAGTAGCAGGATCAGCCGCCAGGTGGCGTAAGTTTTTGCTGTTCCCGCAAGAGGAACAGCGAGCTCGAGTACATATAAGACCAACGGCTCAGCCATAAGGCAAGCACTGTGGACTGTGCTCTCCCCCTCTCTTAGCCGAGTGCGCTCGCTGGCCTAGAGAGAGAGAGTAGATACAGTACTGGCTTCTCTTACATGGAGCTCCCACTCTGTATAAGAGAAGCTTGCTCTCTCGCTTACTCTAATGCATTAAATCATTAGTAGTAAGTCGAATTGCAGACAATCTTCGCCGAGTGTGCTCGCTGGCCTAGATTAAATGCAATCGAGGAAACCGCATATACGCTTCATCCTGCCGCCTCCGCCGCATTAAAATTAAGGGTGCCGTCCACCCAAAATCTGATAATACCTTTATAAACCGCCGATAAAGCAGAGCGCTTCTCGCTCTATTACCGTAAGGGTTCCGTATACCCACTTGTAAATAATTATTTCTTATTGTAATAGTAGTATGTTAAGGGTGTCGTCCACCCAACGTTTTCTTTATTAGTCCATAAGATAATAGTATTAGTAAATTTAAGTTCTAAGAGTGCCGGCCACTCAAACTCTCTCTTTAATTGATAATTTAGTATTAACAAGTTTCTCTTCCACGACCTATGTTTCAGGTAGAGGACGCCACCGGATAACTGACCGCCCTGGCCGTTATCACAGACGAATAACGTCTCTCTTTCGATATTACATTTTTGTTATCATCGGCCGATAAGTGGCAAAACTTTATTACCAAGAAAACAAAACTTATTCTTTTCTTTCTTTGACGCGTCAAATATTTTTATTTCTTTGGTTTATATAGAGTCATTATTTTCTTATTTATTTATGTTGGAATTGTTATCGTCGTTGTACCTTTTCTTTTACTGTCTTGTGGCAGCAATAAAGCTAAGGTACTCCCAAGCATAAAATCAACCGTGTTTAAACCCTTTATTTTCCTATTCTTCCACCGTCCGTCCCTGACCGCCTCCTGCTCCGAATCCTGGTTACTCTCTGAAGCATCTGGCAACAGGAGGCAACGTTTTCTTTCCCACTCTCTTTACTCATTATATATATACGTAGTAATAAATTTATATAGTAATAAACAAAAAGGAAAGTAAAAACGTTACAGGGCATAGCCCAATAGATTTAAGGACAAGCAAACGATCCTATTCTATGAAAAAATATAAAATTTTCATTGAATAGGATCGTTTGCTCGACCTGAAATCTATTGGGCTATATCCTTACTTTTGTATAACAACATTTAATTTATTAATAATAACGAAAATTTAGATTAGACAAGAACAGAGCTATACGGCCTCCTCTTAAGAGCAGGCCGGAGCAGATTCGATACCGACCTAGAATCGGAAATCCGTTGTTTAATTTTTTCCTACTATGCGTAATGGAATGCATTGAAATTTTAAATACATTCACAAAATTTATTACTCTATTGCGCTCGCCAAAAATAATTGAAAAAAATTTTTTTAAATTAAAAATTTTATACTACAGCTGTTTATTAAACTCTAAGTACGGTTACTTACTTTTCGTTTAAAATATAGTGAATTTTATCAAAAAACCATCTATTATACAATCATGTATGTATAAAAAATTACGCTCGATAACAATCTTCTTTTGAAAACAGTATAATTATTTTATTTATGATAAAATAACATTTTTACTTCTCGGTCGGTAATTAAAACTGCTCCGGCCTACTCTTAATGACTTTATATGTTTTTTCTTCAAACAATAAATTATGATTATTAGATCTGTCATCAGAGACATTCATACAAACTGTAAGGTTACCCTTATTAACAACAAAAATAACATTATTATGTTGGGCAAGGACAAAATTAAGAAAAAAGATTCAGGAGGTATTGCATATAAAATTGGCTGTAGAACATGCTCTATTTGTTACGTGGGCAAGTCTAAAAGATTACTTAAAACTCGACTTAAGGAACATATTGACTATAAAAATAAAAATACCGTTGTTGTCCAACATAATAAAGATTATTCTAATGATTTTGATTGGGAAAACGTTGCAATTTTAGATAAAGAATGTAATTATAGATAAAGAAAAAAGAATATAATTATAGAAAAAGTGAGAAAAGTTCTTATCTTCCGCAAAATTTTAGACGTAAGATATGGCTTTCTTTCGACCTGCTTTCCGAGTTAACAAAGTGGATATTACTGTTGAGGTGGGAATAAAAAACTTTTTTTCCGCAAATCAGCAGGAGTAAAGTACCTGCCTACCTCAAATTTGATTTTTAAGGAAATTGAGCAAGAGTAAAGTACTTTTCTCCCGCTAAATTTGTTTTTCTAAATTGTAACAAAAGTGAAGAATGTTCCTCCCGTCAATTAGCGGAAGTGAAGTACTTTTCTCCTGCTAAGTTTTTTTCCACATTGTAGCAAAAGTGAAACCAATGAACACTAGAAATATAAGACAAGTCAAGAGCAGCATTTTGTGCTGACAGGCTGTCTATACTTTGCATATCCTATCAATAAATATAGAAGTAATATAGAAGTAATATAGAAGGATATTTCCTATTCTAAATTTGGGGACTCGTTTTGAGGGGATATTCCATATAAACAGCGTGTGTCTCCTGAAAAAAACATGTCCTTAAAACTAATATAGGTAATAGGGTCGAATGACTAGTTACCGTACCTTTCAGGTTAATGCAGATACATTTTCTTAAATAAAACAAATCTCATTATTTTTTAAAAGTTTTATAAATTGTTTATTTAAAGTACAACACACTTTTTACAAATAAAACAAATTTCCTAAGTGAACATTTGAGAATTATTAATTTATTGGTTGCATTTACAAAGCTTATTCGATGTGTCAGTTTACCGTGTGTCGTCTACTTACCATATAAATACATACATTTATTACCGAGCTCTGAATGCCGAATCCGTATGCTTTAACATAGGGCGCGGTAATCGGGGAAGGCACAGTAACTTCCACATTGACCCTAGTCTTCTATAAACTTTTATATTCGTTGCTTAAATGCATCAAGATCAGACTTATGATTAACAAAAACCGGCATTCTCGTTTCGGCTGTCGTACAGTGAGCGTCGTTTTTGCGGCGCTGCTCTTCTTGTAGTAGCGCTAGTGTACCATTTAATTTAGTTCGCACAACGTTTTTTTCTTTTGAACACAGTGGCTTTAAGAAAGGAATTATAGTTGCAAGTGGGAATCAGAAGGAAAAGCAGTAAAATCAGAAAATAAAAATTAGAAAAGGAAAAGTTTTTCCAGCCATATCGTCCATCCAGTTCTCATCTGTATCTTATATTTTCTTCAGTTCGACAAAGCTGTGTGCTTGGCTATAATGGCCGCCTAACGACAATTTTTAAACTCAAGACGACTGATACACCTTTGTACGCCATTTTGTTGAGGTGTTGCTCCTCTCTTTACAAGGAGATTATTTTATATTTCATTTACGGCAGTTCACCTGGAGAATTTTGTGCGCAGATTATCCTGGATCCCGTATTGTATTCCTTATACCTAAAATTATAAATTATACTGCTGTACATAGGTTGACGCGGGGCTGCGTTTTGCTCTTTTTCTGAGGCTGGGATTAGTGTTAGCGATATGGCAAATATTTATAGTTTATACTAAATTTTATTATACTGAGGGGGTTTTAATCATACATTGTTCCTTTTTTTTTTCTTCTTTTTTTTTAGAACACGTTTGCTGAGTGACCTGTTGCTTTTGCGGTGTGTGGTTCCTGGTTTTTCCCATTGGGTTAGCCTACATCGAATAGATAGACATTTTGGCCGCCATTGCTGATCGCTCCCCCTACCTGCGTCCGCCAACTGCTTTTTACGGTCTCCTGTACATTATATATTTTTTTGTTCCTGTTTTGGTTATACAATTTGTGTAATACTGTTTGATTCCTTTTTGGCCTATTTTTCTCTCTAACCTTCAATCTTTTTTTTGTTATTGTCTTTCAGCATGACTCCCGTCTCCAACGCAATGCAGACTGGACTGCCTTCTCAGTTAAATGAGGAGAGATCTCCGGACTTCATGGGATTTCCAAGGTCTACACCCTCACAAGATGTTCGCTATGATTCTACTTACAACAATGCTCTTTCTCGGGCAGCTTTTACTACTGATCCTCGGGTTACTGGGAACCCGTACATATGGCACCGATCCCCGTAAGCCTAATCAAGATACTTTTAACATTCAAACCTTCGAGAGACAGAGCCTGAATAGATACGATGAGCGATCCAGAGCTCCTTTTGTCGTCTTTGGCTTCGACTCCGACAAGGATAAGAACATGGGGAATTACCACTTAACTAGCGTGGGATTCAAGTTATTTAATGTTGGAATAAAGCCTCTGAGCCTTAATAGAGCTGACCCAAAAAAGTTTTCTATTACCTTCTCTACATTCACTGAAGCAAACAACTTTGTTGACACTGCTCCCAAGATTTCTGAGAATTGGCGAGCTTTTATACCTGACCAAAGCCTATTTCAGGTGGGTATGCTCTTTGACGTTCCTACTTCCCTCTCTGATGAGGACATTCTCAAAGGTCTTAATACTCCTTATGGCTCTGGTGTGGAGAGGGTGGAAAGAATCACTCGCACGGTGGGCTCCGATTCGGGTCCCCAAACAATTCAAACCGACAAGATAAAGGTTTTCTGTAGGGAAGAGCTCCCCCAGTTTGTTACGCTCTTTTTTGTTTTTTATAAAGTCCACAGATTTGTTGCAGCAGTACTGCGATGCTTTAGGTGCCAGAGATATGGCCACGGCACGAACTTATGCAACAACCAACCCAGGTGTGGAAACTGTGGCGAAAATCACAGTGGCCACTGTTCCAATAAACAATTCTGCTGTAACTGCAAAAGTGATCAACATGGTGCTAAAAGCAAATCTTGCGTGTTTTTTTAATTTAATCGTGAAGTCAATCTTTTAATGGCGCTGCAGGGAATAGATAAGGCGCAGGCCTTGTTTGTGGTCCAGCAGGGATACTCCGACAGATCTGGGGAAAACATTCTTAACTCCTTGGACAATGCCAATCCGTATATCGATAACAGAATCAGAATGGAGTCTGCTTCTAAGGCTAGCTGTCAAAGGGCTGAGGAATTGAATCGCTCTTTATTATCTCATTGCACAGATCGCCAGAATAAACTGGGATCACGTTTGACTTTGCCTACTGAAAATTCTATTATTAACCCACAAGTAATTGTGCCTGAGGATACGGAAACATCTGAGATGCTAAACAGTACTGCCAATAATGGCACATTCGAGAGTCCAGCTAGCCCGTTGAATGGCTTCTCTAGGGCTAAACCTGTGAAATCAGACCCCAATAGGGGCAACAAGAAGAGGAAAAAAAATAAACAAGGAATGAGAACGGGTCCTGCGAACCCTGGCGAAGTCGAAGGACATCAGACCGGGAGGTCCTCAATCTCTGACGTCGACATGGATGGTGACGGTTCGGATACATCTTTTACGAGTGATCTAGATGGAGGAGACCCTTCGAGGGGAAATAATGGCGGGAGGAGCCAAAGAAATGGGAGAAACTAGGATGTCTATCGAAAAACCCCCTGTCAATGTCGGTTATTGGAACTGCAATGGACTATCCAATAAATGGGCGGAGTTTACCAACTACATTCCTAATTTTGACATCATATGTACCTCGGAGACCAAATTTAATAATTCCAGTCTCGACCTTCCCTTTAGAGGCTATAACTTTGTTCGTGAGGACAGAAGCAACTACCATAAGCGGACGGGAGGAGGTATGTTGGTTTATATTAAAAATAACATGTTTTATAGCAGAATTTATCTTCCTTTTTCAATCTACGGTCTGGAATATATTTTTCTCAAGGTTTGTTTTGGAGGTGTTCTTTACCACCTTCTTTTTCTTTATAATCCTCCGGATAATTATCTTTCAATTGATTCCTTTCATAGCATTCTGTCTCTCTCTTCCTCTTACTCTAGACTGTTACTGATGGGTGACATAAATGCACAACACTCTTCTTGGGGTAGCGGTTTCAACAATCAAATGGGAATTAATCTTCATGCAGCCCTTAGAGATAGCTGCGAGTTTTTTGTTCTTAACTCTGGAGCTCCTACCAGGGTTTCCGGGGTTACCAGCTGCCCAGATGTTGCCCTGTGTTCTGTTGACATCATTGATCTTGTCTCTTGGTCTGTGGGAGATGACCCCATGAGCAGTGATCATTTACCTATATCTGTGGCCTTGTCTCAGGCCTTGTACTCGGCTTCGAGTGTTACTAAACGGTTTTTCTATTCTAAGGTGGATTGGTCTTGCTTCTCCACTACCGTGGAGTCAAATATGGAGTCTCTCAAGGGTGCGGAGGATGACCCATTGCGGGAATATTCCCGCTTTATAGATATATACAAAGCTCTATTCAGTGCGAGCCCTCCTGCTCGTGCGCTCAATCATCATCGCTCTCCTCCTGCCTCGCCCTGGTGGAATGCTGAATGCAGCCAGGCGGTAAGAGATAGGAAAAGTAAAATGAAGGAATTCTTAGCGAATCCCTCCCACTCTACCTTAATGGAATACCCTGAGTCGAAGAAGAGAACCTCCAATATTATTAGAAGGACTAAGAGAGAGTCATTCCGTGGTTTTTTGTCATCTTTGGACCCTTCTCGTCCTCTTCTACAAAACTTCCGCTTTATTAAAAAATACAAAAATAGGTTCTACTCGGTTGCCGAAGGTTCACGTGGAACCAACGTCCCAAACAACATCCCTCTTTTATCTGAAGCCTTTGCTAAGATTTCTCATCGATACCATTATGATTCAACCCCGGATTTCGATTATACGCAATCTGATCACAGATCTTTAAATGATCCAATATCCATATCGGAGGTGCGCTGTACTATAGATGGGGCTAGGGTCAGATGTGCTCCAGGATTCGACGGCATCTCATATGAGGCCATTAAGTGTCTCCCTACTCGTGCAATCCACTGGCTCTCTGGTCTATTTAATAAACTTTTGGATCGCAATTTGTTCCCAAGTGCTTGGAAAACTTTCAAGGTGTGCTTTATCCCAAAAAAGGGCAATTCTGGCTTTAGGCCAATCTCTCTGGCCTCTACTCTTCTCAAAACCTTGGAGAGGATTCTCAATGATAGACTTCTTTGGTGGTGTGAATCCAGCTCGATCTTGCCTCGAAATTTTTTCGGTTTCCGCAGGGGACGTTCCTGTCAGGAGTGCCTCGCCACACTCCAAACAAATATTTTTCTATCACGTCTCAGGGGTGAAAAATTGGGCATCTTGGGCATCGACCTTGAGGGTGCCTATGATTCTGTTGATTTAGTCAAACTCACTGAAATCATGGTATCCCTTCGTATCCCAAAAAAGATGGTCAATTTTATAATAAATCTAATTAATGATCGAGTCATTATCGGTTTCTTTGAAGGCAAGGAATTTGCCAGGGGCAGCACGAATAAAGGCTTGCCCCAGGGTTGCATCCTCAGCCCCATTTTATTTAATATCTATATAGCTGGTATAACTAATATATTGAACGAAAAAATTAAGCTTCTTGGTTTTGCAGATGACATTCTATTATAAGGCAGCCACACATGTCTCGATTCAATATTGAGAGCCCTTCAGGAGAACTTTGCCCCTATGAAAGATTTTTTTAGCTCGCTTAAACTCAAAATATCTATTCCCAAATCTAATTTTTTAATCTTTGATAGCGATGGAGTTACAGCACCTCGCAGCGTCTCTTTGGAGTTGGGAAATCTTTCTCTCCTTAATCAAGATTCATTCAAGTATTTGGGAGTCACCTGGGACATAAATCTATCATGGGAAAAACATATAGAAAGTCTCCACTCATCTGCAAGACTTGGCATTGCTATGCTCTCCTCCATTGGGGGATTCAAATGGGGTGTTCATCCTCAAACAATGCTCCAGTTCTACAAAATTATCGTGCTCCCACGTTTGGACTGGGGATCCTTTCTATTTGCTAGAGCCGATCGCCGTCCGCTCAAAAGATTGGACGTCGTCCAGAATGCCGCCTTAAGAAAGTGTTTGGGTTGTGTTAGGACCACACCTATCAACGTTTTGCACCATCTAGCCGGAGTAGTCAACCTCCATATCAGAAGGAAATTGCTGGGCCAGAGGATGGTCCTCAGAGTGTCTAGAATTACTAGCTCGCTACTCATTCCCAAACTCTCCTGCATATACCATTTTTACGACCGTCGCTTTAATAAAGTTGGATTTAGTGCGAGATTTCCTTTCTTATACTCCCTTTGGACCCAGTTAAGGGCTGATGGCTTTACTTTGATTACACACCCCAAATTGCCGGTTTTCGAGTTCCCTTATTCCGCATGTTTCCTCGAGGGGGTTGCCTCCCTGGATATCGGAGAGGAGATCAAGGGCGATCCTAAGAATGCTCCCTTTCTTTTTAGCGTTTTCATCATTCAGAACTTTAATGGGGCTCAGCTTGTATTCACTGATGGAGCAAAGAGGGAAGATGGTTCCTGTGGCTCCGGTGTCTTTGTTTTATCACCTAGAAGAGCGATCGGAGTCAGACTTGAGGATCGGTGCTCTGTCTTCTGCTGTGAGGCCTATGGTCTTTTACTGGCTTTGAGGCACATCAGGGATAATCCCGCCCCTGTCAATTTGGTTTTCTCTGATTGTAAAAGTTTGATTATGTCCTTCTTGTCCCTGGGTCTTTCCTCGGATGTCCACCCGTGGATTACTGAATCACGAGGTTTATGCTCGGATCTTATAAATAATGGAGTACATATTGGTTTATATTGGATACCGGGCCATATGAATATTTATGGCAACACAATGGCGGACAGGATTGCCGGAGAGGCCGCAGGGAGGGCTCGTATTGATGTGCCTCAGATTAATTACTCATCGCTTTTTCCCTTTTATAGAGACCGTGGTCGGACGGAGATGTGGGGGGCGATTAGCAGTTACGGGGGCGGTATTAAGGGATGTAGATACACTAAGTTTTATGTAAGTTTTTCCTCTGTTCCGTGGTTCCTGTGGATCATGTCCCACCATACTAAGGCCCGAAATCATCTTTTTGACAAGGGTTTCAACGTGGATCCTACGTGTGAATGTGGAGAGAATGTCCACGAGATCAACCATCTTTTTTGGGAATGCAAAAGATTTGACAGGATTAGACGCCCTGTTCTGAGCGAGCTTCGGGGGAGGGGTGTAACTGTGGGTACAAGTGTTTTTGAATTATGCAACAGGTCACCCAGCATTATTGGGAAAATCCTAGCCTCTTTTTTTATTGAGTGTGACATTGATGTCTGATTTTTGTTTCGTGAAGAGTTGCGCCTCTTCTTCTGTGCAGTGGTCTTCCTTGTTCCTTCTTTCTGCCCTTTGTGTCCTGTCCTATGATCCTGGTTCCTTTGTGTGACTGCTTCTCTTGGATGCCGAGGGGAGATGATCGTTTTTTTTTTTGATACATCGACGCATACATATGTATAAGCTATGACGACCAGCTACCTGTTGTGGCTGTGATAGTCTTGTCTGTTTTTTTTTTGTTGCTGACGCTTGGACTGCTTTGTTGTTCCTCTGTGTTCCTTTCTGTTCAGCCGGAGCACCGCATGGGAGGAGTTACAATACGTCCGGAATGATGCCAGGGATGATGTGATCGGAACGGATGATTCTCATCACAGGACGGTTGTGATATCCCCTTTGTGGGTCAGTTATCTTTCCGTAGAGGTGGACTGTAGTTTTGTCGAATGATCCAGTGAGGAATGGTAATGGGTACATGTCCAGTAGGATATAACCAATAAATAGAAAAAAAAAAAAAAAAAAAAAAAACCGGCTTTGAGTGCACTGATTAACGCAAATTAACAACAAGGTTCTTAACAAATAGCTAGGTTATAGTGCTCCCAAAAAAATCTCACAAAACAATTTCTGTATGGGTGATTACGAAAAAAATCTCAAAAACATCTAGAATTCCCTAAAGAACAATTATATGTTTAATTTTTTTGTGCTTTCCATTAACAATTTATTAAAAGATGCCAGATAATTTAATACTGTTTTATACTGATGACAGTTTCATCACTCTAAAGGAAGGGATAAAGAAGGATCGAAGAAATATTTGAAAATTGTAGCAAATTAGTTCAATTAAAATCAACTGTCTATAAGAGCAGGCTGAAGCAGATTTGATGACTGGTTAAAGTGGACGTCATTGTGTAATTTTCTCCCCTTATAAATAATTATACTTTTTGTAAAAACAGCTGCAAATAGCATTTTTAGAGCCCTTTCCAAATCTTTTTTCGAATTTTTTCTAGCTCAATTATTTAAAAAACTACAGCTGATTGAAGAAAAATGCAAAAATGAAAAAAATTTCAAAATTGCCAAAGCGATTTTTTTTTTTAAATATTGTTAAAAAAATGTACAGTACCGGGCAATAATTCTGAGCAGGTTATCAAATTTTTGCTCCGACTTTGAAAAAGCGTATCTTCTTCAATTTTGATCCTAGAAAAAATTAAAAAAAAGCATTTTAAAGTATTCTTTAAATGCTTTCTTTTTAGCTTCTTTACATTTTTTTAACAATATTTTTAAAAAAATTAATCGCTTTGGCAATTTTTAAATTTTTTTCATTTTTGCATTTTTCTTCAATCAGCTGTAGTTTTTTAAATAATTGAGCTAGAAAAAATTTGAAAAAAGATTTGGAAAGGGCTCTAAAAATGCTATTTGCAGCTATTTTTACAAAAAATTTTTAATTATTTTTTGTCAAGTTTTAAGCATATAAAGTTATTGATCTAATACTTTTGCAGTTGTAAAAAACACTTCAATAGCAAGTAGAAAATAATCGCTGGTGAAGTAGTGATTTAATTTTAGTAGGAAATTATAACTATTCATTATTAATAATAAAACATAATAAGTATGAAACAACAAAAAGATTTATTTTGCAAAAATTATATCATAGGAATCAAAAGTTTTGCACCAGCGATTATTTTCTACTTGCTATTGAAGTGTTTTTTACAACTGCAAAAGTATTAGATCGATAACTTTATATGCTTAAAACTTGACAAAAAATAATTGAAAATTTTTTGTAAAAACAGCTGCAAATAGCATTTTTAGAGCCCTTTCCAAATCTTTTTTCGAATTTTTTCTAGCTCAATTATTTAAAAAACTACAGCTGATTGAAGAAAAATGCAAAAATGAAAAAAATTTCAAAATTGTCAAAGCGATTATTTTTTTTTTAAATATCGTTAAAAAATGTAAATAAGCTAAAAAGAAAGCATTTAAAGAATACTTTAAAATGCTTTTTTTAAATTTTTTCTAGGATCAAAATTGAAGAAGATACACTTTTTCAAAGTCGGAGCAAAAATTTGATAACCTGCTCAGAATTATTGCCCGGTACTGTATGTCAATATAGTCTAGGCGCCAGATAGGTCACAGTGGCCTCTTTAATTTAGATTGACCCATTAAGGTTTTTTAATGTATTTTGACCTCCTGAACATGAAAATCGATGGTGGATTTCGATCCGGATGTCGAATAAATTGTTATAAACAATTTAATTGTTTATAACGCTATAACGATTAAACAAAAAAAGATACAAAAATCTTGTTTAATACTTTCTTCTGCGGCTATTTAGAACAAATACACCCGATTTTGAATCATGCTGTTTCGTTAATTACAACTTCAGATATTGTTAATTTATTGCAAATTGACGAGATAAACTCGTTGTGCTTGATGAAATTCGACTATATCTCAGGTTCTATTAAACATTTTTGATCGATTAAGGTCTCATTTTAAAGGTAAAAGTATTTTTCACAAAACTATACTACTTGAAGTTATTTATAAACATCGATAAACAAAAGGAGACTGATCAAAATGAGAATTGAAGCACTTTTTTGCTATTTCAATTGTTTATAACGCTACAACGTTTAAACAAAAAGAGATAAAAAAATCTTGTCTAATACTTTTTTCTGCGGCTTTTTAGAACAAATACACCCGATTTTGAATCATGCTGTTTCGTTTATTACAACTTTAGATATTGTTAATTTATTGCAAATTAACAGTACGAACCCGTAAAAAATTAGGTACAAAAATTAAATCTATCAATCTATTTTTATTAATAATGAAAAACAAATAAAGAAATATACATAAATAAAAAGGTAACATTGAAATATTAAGAAAAAAATTATATTATTTACACTGAAAAAAAAATTCGTTGAATTCAAGTAAATTGGTTTACTTGAAATTCATTTACTTGTATCAAGTAAATTTTATCTTAAATTAAGTAAAAATTTGTTGAATCAAATAAATATTTATTTGATTATTAAATCAGGATTTACTTGAAAACATTTACTTGAATTAAATAAGTTCAACTTTGAATGAAAAAATGGGTATTTACTTCAAATAAATAAGAGTCAACATAAGAAATTTACTAAATTAAGAGGCCGCTGTATCTCTGTCCTTTTCTAATTAAAAAATTGACTTTTTTCCCAAAATTAGTAACAAGAGGCAAAAATAAATAGATGGTTTCGATGTGTTTAATAAAATGTAATATTTTCTTTGATTAGTATAAATTAATTTTATTGCTTCGTTTTTAAGAAAAGTTGGAATAACTTAAAAAATTAGAAATTAGTGTCAAATAATGGGATTTTCAAGTTATTCTAACTTTTCTTGAAAATAAAGCGGTGGAATTAAATTATTCTTATCAGAGAAAATATTGCTTTCTATTACACGAATCGAAACCATTTCTTTATTTTTGCCTGAAGCTATTAATTTTTATAAAAAATAAATTTTAAATAGATTCGGTAAAACAGGTAACTGTGTCGGTATACGGCTTACTCTTAAAGTAAATACTTACTGAAAACAAATAAATATTTACTAAACTAAACAGGAATTTCAAAAAAATAATTTACTTGATCCCAACAAACCAATGTATTGATATCAGTTTATTTGTATCAAGTAAATATTATCTAAAATGAAATAAAACGCTATTAAAATTAATAAATATTTATTTCAAAGTAATCAGTTAAATTACTTAATAATATTTACTATAAAAAAATAAATTATTCAGTTAAACGTAATGCATAGGTTTATTAATAAAAGGTTTATTAATAAATAAATAATTTATTTGAATATTAAAATTGGATTTACTTTAAAATATTCATTTCAAAAGAGTAATTTAATAATTTAAATATAATATATTTACTTAAATATAAAAAATCATTTACTTGAATCAAAAAACATATTTGTTCAAATTTAAGAAGTCACTATTATATAAATATTTACTTTAAATACACAAGTGAAACTTTGAATGAAAAAAAAAATAGATATTTACTCAAATAAATAAGAGTCAACATAAGAAATTTACTAAATTAAAATAAATATTTACTAAAAACAAATCAATATTTACTAGACTAAACAAAAATTAAAAAAAAAAAAAAAAATAATTTACTTGATCCTAACAAACCAATGTATTAATATTAGATTATCTGTATCAAGTAAATATTGTCTAAATTGAAATAAAAGGCTACTAAAAATAAATATTTATTTCAAAGTAAACGGTTAAATTACTTGATAATATTTATTACAAACAAATAAATTATTTAGTTAAGTTTAATGCATAGGATTATTGATAAATAATTTATTTGAATCAAATAAATATTTATTTGAATATTAAATCTTAATTTACTTGAAAATATTTACTTTAAACAAGTAGTTTAGAAATTTTAATTCAATATAATTTAAAAACATATATTTGAATCAAGAAAAATAATTTTCAAATAATGACAAAAATCATCATTTGCTAAAAAAGTCATGTAAATATAAAAAATTGCACTAGATAGCAATTTCTACTAAAAAAATATTGTAATTTTACAGAATGATGAAACGGCATTACCACTCCTATATTGGTTATTAAATTTGATCAGTAATGATATTAAATATTGATAAGAATGTACATATATAATATATGGTATACTTTGAAAGATTACCCAAGCGAAAGAGATTTGTAATAAAAAAATGATAAAACATGATAATCATGAATTAAACGTGATTAAAATGAATAAATCTTGATAATAAGTAATACAAAATTCAAAAAATAGATAGAAATGGATAAAAAGTGTAGAAATTCGGTCATTTTATCTGTTTTTGTTCATTTTTATTGGTTATTGTTATTATTTATTATATTGAATCAATCTTTATTATTTTTTATCAGTTTTTATCAATTCTATAAATAATAAATTTTTAAAATGTTTGAAGTCTCACGAATAGCATGTAAAGTAGGTAATGTAGGTTTTCAAAAATTATATTGTTCTAATTCATTTGCAAATTTTTTAAACAATCATAGGTTAATACATATTCGTGTGTTTACTAATATAAAATAAAAATTTTATTTTAATTTATCAATTGCTACATCCTGCTGGTAAAATACATAAGTATATTGAGAAAATTCAAAAAATTACTGTTAGCATTATAACCTACTCACATGAAAACGTGCTCTTTTTCCTAGCGTAGTAGTAAATTTTATCAGGTTTCTAAAATTATTTACAAGATAAGCTGCAAAAAATGCTGGGACATTTTTGAACTATTACAAAACAATCTTAAAATAATTACTGTGTTACCATAGTAAAATTTTGAACGTCTTAATTATTCCAATAATAACTATAAATTTTTATTAATTCACATAGTAATTTTTGTCATGCATTCGAGAAATCCTATAACCTCTTGTCAAAATACCCCTTGCGTATGTAATTCTGACTACTAATGATACCAGCATACTTTAAACACAAAAATCCTGTCACTTGACATTAAAATTTGTGTCCAACTCCGGCAAGTGGTGAGAGTTCAGTACACTTGGTGTATAAGTCCAATTCATCTGACCATTACTAAAATGCGCGCGTTAATATTAGGTTAGATATGATATAGGTTAGATTAATTCACAGCAACCAAATAAATACAGAAATTTTCAAAAACAATATGATTCATTTATGTATTTTTTTACTTATATACCATTTTAGAAATTTTGTTTTTAATATATTTTATATCTAAATAAATACTGATAAAAAAAATAATAATTGATGAAAAAAATTAAAAACTAATATAAATGGATAAAAAATATCATTTTTAATAATAATAGATAAAATCGGATAAAAAGGTATAAAATTTAATAAAATGTCCGAATTCATACCAATTTTATTCCCTTTTATTCAATTTTATTACTTATTATTATATTTTATCCATTTTCATCCACTTTTATCCATTTTTATCTATTTTTATTACCTTTTTTCATTTTTTATCACTTACAAATAGTTTTTATTTATTTTTATCATTTCTTATCATATACTGAGTTGCTTTAGAAAATTGCAAAACTCTCTATCACAGAGCCAGAAGATATGAAATCAATATGCTGAACAAAGATAGCATATATCGATACACTAAGTTTATCCCTCCAGAGCAACCCCCCTGGAAAGGAGGATAGATTATCATGAATACGTGATTTCCACTTTAACTTCAAAATTAAATAGGATTGATTGTATTTTAAACTAGATACATAAATATATAACTTGCTATATAATATTTGACTTGTATCTTTTACATAATTGAAAATATTTATGGAATTGGATACTTTAAAAATATTTTATAATTTTCAAAGTTTAATAAATTATGAAGTAATGGTTTAGAGGATAACTTATAATAATAACATAATACAATAAGTTTAATAGAAAAAAGTCAGATAATAATATTAAAAATCATAAATTTAATATTTTTAATAGTAACCCATCATTCATTTTTTAAGCTATAACCTTCTATCAATGAATATAGACATAGTATAAAAGGATATTTCCTATAGTAATTTTGGGGACACATTTTGAGAAGACATTTAGTTTGACTACACACTCCTGGCTGTTGAATAGGTATTCTGTTAGCATATATATTCAAAATGTCCCCTGAAAATATCTTCCAAAAATTACTATAGGAAATATTTTTCTATACTACTTCTATATTCGCTGCTTATATTACAATAAATTAGAAACAAACACAAACATTATAAAATCATTACAAGCAATAAAAGCATACCGAAATCAAGAGATCGTAATAAATAAGCAAACAACGTATGAAATCTAGCTATTAAGTTACTGAAAAATGTTCAACATGTTAAGAAATAATCTTAAAGTATCAACTGCTAATGAAGCCAATATAAACAAAAAACTATAAAGTTTTACAATTGTTAATTATTAGATTATATATTTACAAAGTATTTTGTTTTATAATTCATTTTGGTACTATTGAGCAATTTTATATTTTATTGATAATTTTTATAGTTTCAAATTAATTTAAGATAGCCAGCCTATCAACATATAATCAAATTTTCTTATATGATCAAAACAGAGAAAAATTTTAAATATTGAGTCATTGAATTTCTAATGAAAAGAATGATAATAAATAAATGTGATATTATTTATTTAAAATATTATCAAAAACTATTTGTTATGAGAATATAAATTTTAATTTGTTCTTAGACAAATAATTTCATTTTAATTATTTGTTGATAACATATAAAAAAAACCTATTTGCGTTTTGTTATTTAAATATTATAAAATGTTATTTACATGATTGACCATATATTGTTGTTAATTTAAAAAAAAAAATTACTATTCTATGAAGAATTAATTGTGTATATTTGTATAAATTCTAAGCTAGGTACATAGAGATATTAAAATATCTATGAATCAAAAGTGCAAGTAAGCTAAATTATATTTGAATTTGTTTTGAATCAAAACATTATATGAAATAACATAAGTATAATTGTTTATTCTCATGTAGAATAACATTTCAATCATATCCATTCAAACATGTAATATCATTTGAATATGACTCCATTGCTCTTCTATAAAATTTTAAATGAATTTGGATGAGTTATTTATTCATCTCCATAAATAAAGAACCATTGGATAAATAATCCACCTGAATTAATATATAACTAATATTGTCAATAATATTTTAACCTGAATTAATACACAATTGATATTATTAATAATATTTTAATAATTAAATATAACATAGACTTACATTTTAAATGAATAATCAACCTTCTTCGATATAAATATTAAATATTTTGGATTAAATTTTGAAGGCTACTTTAGTTGCGTAACAAAACTTAATGTTTAGTATCACTATAAAAATTTAACGAAAATGTAGAAGCTTATTTACTTGAAATAACGAGAATGTAATTATCTTTCTTCACTAATACATGAGCAATTTTGGCGACAAACGTAGAAAAATAAACAGTAATTAAAAATTTTTTTTATTCTTTTACTTTGAAAAATTAGATATTTTAATATGAAAATAGCTATGAAAATTTTTATGAAGGAAATTTAAAGATATCAATTTGCTTCCTTTGACGAAATTTAACAATTATGTCGAGCTCAGTTTTTCTAGGAAATAGGAAAATATCTTAAAAAATTTTATCTGCGCTATTCCACCAATAATAGCTTTATTTTGATTTCGTTCGACAGGAAAATTTGCTTTAAATCTTCTTTATTTAACTCTTTTAACTCTTGAATTAAATGCAAATGATATTCATTATTAGAAGCTGTCTACATTACGTTCTTTCTACCGTGCTCCGTGTCTTGAGGGGCTGGGGGGATTGCTCCGGAGCGATAAACTTAGTGTATCGATATATGCTATCTTTGTTCAGTACATTGATTTCATATCTTCTGTCTCTGTGAGGTACTGGACACATAAGCGCCGTGCCGTGCTGTGCCATGCAGTACCTTAAATTTCAAAATGATTCACCGTTTCTAAATTGAGATAGGAACAGGGCTGGTATTAGAAAAACTCTACGCTCACAGTTCGTGACTGTAAATGTAGAGAGATTTCGCGCTTATAGCGCTATAGTGTATGTATGTGTATACAATGTATTTATACACATGCATACACATAAGCCGAAATAACAGGTAACAGCGCGTATATTTAAAGAGGTATAAAACAGAAAATGATTATAGGAATATAAAAGAAAATACAAATAGGAAAACACTTGCCACCATAAAATTAAGAAACATCATAAAAAAGAGAGAAAATACTTAAGTAGCACACAAAGGCCAGGTTTTCCCCAACCGTTTAAATCTTTTTATTACTCAGGTCATGAACGATGCATATGTGCACATCAACATTCAAAAATACAGCTAGTTACTGTTTAGCAAATATACCCAAAGTAATTTTAGTTTTTTATAATCGATAGATCTTACGTATAGTTTTAAGAAAAGAAAATAGAGGCGAGGGAGGGAGAAAAGACCAAAAATGTAAGCCTAAGAAAACACACTCAGGACACTTCGTCCTCGAACCTTGTACAGGAACTTGTTGAGAAAATATAATTCTTCACTTACAACATTTAACATCAGTCTATTGTCATTTTTATTTACATTCACTTCCATATACAACAGATTCTTTATCCAAGGTGCTTGATGCGGCTTTGATTATAAAACGCAATATCGGACATCAAGGCATTGTAGACGCGCCCGAATCTACATACTTCAGTGGTGACAGCGGTTTTTTGCGTATATCAAAATCGTTTAAAAAAGAAAAAAAAAAAAGTGTAAAAAAAAAGAGTGAAAAAAAGTGTTAAGAAAAAGTGAAAAAAAAGGCGCTGGATGAACGTCAACCATCAGAGGCAGCTTCAACTCCAAGTAATGAGACAGAAGAAATTGGCAAATTGAGTTGTAGAAGTGTACAAAAATAGAGTTATAGACAATATTAGTTACTCTAAGTGAATATTAAATAATATTATTGTAAATCTAGTTATTACGTTTGCCAATTCTACGCTTCGAAACTGTAAGTAATAGAATATTTTTCTCTCTCTTTTTGGTGGCAAGTTAGGAAAAGTAATCATAATTTTAGTTTAAATATAAAAAATTTTAGTATTAAGGGTATGGTTTCACGCTACTTTACCGATCGAAAATTATAATTTTATAAAATTACAATTTCTGAAAAAACTATGCATCGGAATGAGTTTTCCTTTTATAGATCACTTCATTTAATTTCGATGAAGGGCGGAAACTCTAAAAATTAGCGGAAAAAAGCGTTAATCGAAGATAATTAGAAAAACAAATTTCTCAGTTCGAAAAAATCAAATTTCTCAAAAACCGTGTTTCGTAAGGAAATTTCCTATTCAGGATCATTTTATCTTTGAAAAATGAAGGGCGGAAACTTGGTTTGATAAATCATATCGCAAAAAAGCAAAATTACATTTTTCTAAAAAGATGCAATCAGCTGTAAGAATACAATGGCCGTGCAAGAAGCCATGTTTCATAGTTGGCATCAATGCTAATGTATAGTTTGGTACGCGCCAACTTCAAATTCGAATTTAAAATGTAAATTGAATTTGTTTTATATGTACAATTTCTACAAATAAACACTTTTTCAACATAAAACTGTTTTATTTTATTTAAAACATAAATATGTAAAAAATTTAATATTATAGGCTGATTCCATTTCAAATCGAACAGTCAGTATACACTCAAGTCACCAATTACTGCGCTAATGGAGTATGTTATTCTACCCTAAAAATAAGGGTATACGTATTTTTTTATTTTGCTGAAATATCAAAATTGCATCAGATATGCACTTTTGAAAATTGCATACAAAAACTAAATGTTAAAACTGAAAATGTTGAGAATAACTTTAGAGAGCTATCGTTTTACCAATTTCCAATGAATTTTGATAAACCTTTTTTTATTTTATTTCGTTTTGAGCCCTCTTCAACTCCGTGCAAGAAATTTATAAAAAAACTAAAAACTGAGATATATGCATTTTACCAAAAAATGCACTTTTTATGCACATGCATTTTTCTCGAAAAGGCCATTTTTTTTTTTGCTGAAATTTTTTTTGCTGATAGAGGACCAAAATACCTATCTAATAGTACTTGTTTGATCCCGGGTTTTTTGGTTTGGAGCGAGAAAAAAATTCACAAATTTTGTTGGTGAAAAATGCTTGTATATACGTTCGGAAGTCTTAAGCAGTCGACATTTAAATATTATCCTTCGTTTAGCATTATCCAGGTACAACGACGTGGACGTAGAGGGATTCTGTTCCCTTCGGGGTGCTTTTTTAGAGTGAGTTCCCCTTGCCTCTCACTGTTGGGATGCGTAAAAAAAATAATTATAGATAATTATTTTTTTTTATTTTTGCGCTTAATATTTTTAGTTTTAAATGTAGTCTCACGACGCTTGGCTTTTTTTTTCTTGTTTTTCACTTCATTTAGTGCATGTATAGCTGTCCTGCCAATAAATATATGTGATTTTAATTCCCCAAGTTTTTTTAAACACATATGACTTTTTTGAATTCCATTATATTTAGAAACCCCACTCCATTCAATATTTTTCTTTTTTCTAAATCTTTCAATCTCATTTATTGGTAGTAAAATGATTTTTATTGCATTGGTGTAACTTTGAACCCAATTTATAAAATCGTCAGCATTTTGTATCGATTCTTCATGAACTCTTTTCAAGTTATGTGAAGTAGCATAATGCTTTAGAAGCCCACCTATTCCATCAACGGCTCCTTTCCCATGACCAGTCGCAGAAAATAACCATTTCATTTCATAAAACCAATGTTTGAATTCATGTAGTTGAAAACGATTTTTAAATTGGCTTGGAGCTCCATCTGATATGATTTAGTAACTAAATAATTCTTTTTCATAAGATCGATAATTTTATTTATTGCTAGCAGTGCATATGCAGTATCATGCTTTTTGTCGTCACTAACTATCGCAAAACTTTGTGTTATCTCTCCTTGGTAACAGACTGCAGTAAAAATAGAAATTTGGTTATTTACCCAATGATTTCCTTGAACCGCTTTATTATTTATTACAGACCAATTTTCTGCAAAGTCAACGTGGATGATTAACTTAGTAGGATCAGCTTTACCTTCTTCTTTTTCTTTTTTTATAGCTTCACGTTGAATATTTTTTATGTATATATGAGTACTTGCTTTCAATGCGCAGATTGAAAGTTTTTCTTTAAAAACTGTTAAGCTTATTGTTTGTTTAATAAGATTACCATTATCCCACAAAGCAAACGTAATTTCATCTTCACAATTTTGTTTCAGTTTTAACAATTCTAATGTGATACCCGCACCACCGGGACAATCTTTGCATTCTTGCAAGAAACATGAATCAGATGGTTCAGAACACAACATTGTGTTAGTTATTTCTGAACGAATTGAATCTACCCATATGGAAATGATTTATGTGAAAAACTGTAAATAATAGTAAATAATTGTAAATAAATATTAAAAAATGTAGGAATTGAGACATAAATAATAGTTATTTACAGTTATTTACTATTATTTATTATTAATTACTATTATTTACAGTTATTTACAGTTATTAACTGTTATTAACTGTTATTTACAGTTATTTACAATTATTTACAATTATTTACAGTTTTTTGTAATTATTTACAATTATTCATAATTATTTACAGTTATTCATAATTATTTACAGTTATTTACATTTTCAAAAATTTTTGAATTAGTGGATAATTTAATGTTATTAATAATTATTTACAATTATTTATAGTTATTTACAGTTATTTACAGTTTTTTTACAGTTATTTACAGTTATTTATAATTATTTACAACTATTTACAATTTTCCATAGTTTTTTACAATTATTTACAGTTATTCACATTTTTAAAAATTTTCGCCTATATATAAAATTATTGAATAAATTCGTGATAATTTTCGAAAATGTAAATAACTGCAAATAATTGTAAAAAACTATAAATAATCGTAAATAACTGTAAATAATTGTGAAAAAAGTGAATAAATGTAAATAACTGTAAATAAATATAAATAACTGCAAATAAGTGTAAATAACAGTTAATAAGTGTAAATAACAGTTAATAACTGTAAATAAGTGTAAATAACAGTAAATAATTGTAAATAATTGTAAATAACTGTTATTTATATCTCAATTCCCACATTTTTTAACACTTTTCTACAGTTATTTACAGTTATTTACATTTATTTACATTTATTTACAGTTATTAACAGTTATTTACAATTATATCCAAAAATTTTTTCCATATGGGTAATTCGGAATTCTTATCGCCTCTAAAACGAATCAAACTTGTAAGAAACAGTTCAAAAATTTCGCAATGTACACAAAGACAAGCTTCCTTCACAGGGCTAGTTAAGACGAAACTTGGTCTTAGACTATAGAATTTCGATTTTCCTATTTGTAAGTTTGGATTTTCTTTTCTTAATTGACTATATGTTTCTTTTAAGCTTCGAGTAAGAAACCGTTTGACTTTTTTAGTTTTTGTGTTATTAATTTTAACAGTTACGACATCAGATTTATTTGGACTTTGTCAACTACAATTAAAATCATCATTTAAAAAATATTCCATAACGATATTTTTTGTGCTTTCATCAATAGGATGACCAGTATATAAATCTGGCTCCGAATAAACTCCTTTATTTTTCACGAGATTTCTTGATTTATTTATCATATACTCGCTTATATTCGGGAATAGTGAGCAAACTTTTATTTTGCTTAATTTTGAAGGTAGTAGAGTTAGAAGTTTTATTTTCTCCGAAATAGAAGAGCATTTTTCTAAAGCCAATTTAAAATTTTCTAAAAATTCATTCCAATAGTTTTCAGTGGAATTTTCGTCCGATTCTATTGATTCAACTGAAATGCCATACGCATCTTCTAATTTACTTCCAACAGTAGCAGAAAAAGCTGAAATTAAGGATTTTTTCTTTTTAGATACGTAATTTCCTCTAAAATTTTTAGGTATTGCAGTTTTTCTTTTTAAGGGTGAGATGCATTCAGGTAAAACTGAATTAATACTTTCGTTTAATTCCTCTATTCGTTCGGGTGTCTTCGGAATAAAATCATCATCTCTTCCGCTAAAAAGTTCAGTGATTTCATTTTCAGATATAGACTCAAGATCACTTAAAATCATTTTTGATATGCGTTTATGGCAATTTTTACATACATTAGTAGATGGCAATATATTTAAATCTGGATGAAGCTGTGCCAAATTAATGGCTAAATCTTCCAACGGTCTAAAACGTGAATTACTGCTCATATAAACTACCTTTTTTATGCATTTGAAAAAAAATCAGGACATGAAATTCTTTTAGAAGAGTAAATTTCGGACATTGTTATTTCACAATTTTGTTGAATTTTTACACAAGCCCGAGAAGCACCTTTCAAAGCAGCCGTAAAAATAACTAGCTTCTATATAACAGTTCTAATATGCTGTTTTGGTTACGCGATGTATTTGTCCGCGAGTTAGCCTCCTATTGTTTGTACATCGAAACATACATAATATAGATATACACGAATAGAATTCTTTTTTTTCATGTTTAAATATTTATTTTTATATTACGAATTTACATATATATATATATATATATATATATATATATCACTATTGATGCTATATACATGCATACAAATGTAAACAAATGATGAGCCAAGCATACGACAGTGTTTGAATGCAGACTGCTTAAGACTTCCGAACGTATATACAAGTATTTTTCACCAACAAAATTTGTGAATTTTTTTCTCGCTCCAAACCAAAAAACCCGGGATCAAACAAGTACTATTAGATAGGTATTTTGGTCCTCTATCAGCAAAAAAAATTTCAGCAAAAAAAAAATGGCCTTTTCGAGAAAAATGCATGTGCATAAAAAGTGCATTTTTTGGTAAAATGCATATATCTCAGTCATTTTTTAGTTTTTTTATAAATTTCTTGCACGGAGTTGAAGAGGGCTCAAAACGAAATAAAATAAAAAAAGGTTTATCAAAATTCATTGGAAATTGGTAAAACGATAGCTCTCTAAAGTTATTCTCAACATTTTCAGTTTTAACATTTAGTTTTTGTATGCAATTTTCAAAAGTGCATATCTGATGCAATTTTGATATTTCAGCAAAATAAAAAAATACGTATACCCTTATTTTTAGGGTAGAATAACATACTCCATTAGCGCAGTAATTGGTGACTTCAGTGTATACTGACTGTTCGATTTGAAATGGAATCAG
Organism: Anastatus disparis; assembly: GCA_017163975.1. Lineage (NCBI taxonomy): Eukaryota > Metazoa > Arthropoda > Insecta > Hymenoptera > Eupelmidae > Anastatus > Anastatus disparis. The sequence continues at coordinate 1,093,598 of JAFFSR010000043.1, read as the reverse complement.
CCTATAAGAGAGAACAATATAGTTTACATCATTTGCGAACTCATTATTTTTTTTTAAATTTTCATTATAGCAAAATAAGTAATCTATTCGTTTCTTTTGTTTGAAACAAATTATTTTTTGAATGACTTTATTGAATTAGCGAAACTTTGGCATATCCTAACCTTTTTATAATGAAAATATGTTTTGAAAAGCGAATGATAAGGATTACTTAATTTTATTGCTAATATAATTTTATTATATAATATAATCTCATCAAATATTATTTACAGTTATTTACAGTTAGTAACACTTATTTACCATTATTTCCAGAAATTTTTGAAGCTATGCTTCTTACGCGACGTTACGGCAGGGGCACTAAATGTATAAAAATCGACAGTCCCAAATGTCACCCAGCGTGAATGTACGAATATGGCACAGGGTGCCATAATTCTATCAACATACAAACACTTAAATTCTTTTTTCTCTTTCTTTCTTTCCCTCTCTCCCATTCCGCTTAAGAATATGCGTGCATGCACAAGTGGATGTGCGCGTTGAATGTATACTACGATTGATGCTTGTAGTGTGTGTGTGTGTATATATATATACACAGTAAAATTTTGAGGAAAGTATCTATATATACTAGAACGTTATAGGTAAACACAAAGCGGGTACTGTTTCTCTTTTTCTAAATATGTTTTCATGTTAACGAGGTTTCCCTATACCCTTTCACTTGCACCTACTGATTTCGTATAGGTACTTTCCTCGTAATCTTACTGTATAAATATATATATATATATATATATATATATATATATATATATATATATATATTTTTTGCTCAGTTAAAAAAATATAATTCTAACAAAAAAACTATTTATTTTCCCTAGTCTTCTTACATATCTTTATTTCTTAAATAGTTATAAATAATTGAAAAAAGTTAAAAAATTCCACAAATTTAAAACCTATTTGATACGGTAAAAAAAATAGATAAAAATGACTTAGAAAAATTTTACAGCACAAAACAAAATTGGTATTTTATCTTTATTTTACCCTGGTAGAAATGTGAGCATTAAAAATGGTGTGTATAAAAATTTGAGGTTATTAGTAATAAAAATGCCAAATAAATGGCCAATAAATGTTAAAAAAAGCGTTTCCATTTCTACTGGCCAAAAAATGGTAAAAAAAACGTTTCAATTTCCACCAGGGTAATTTCTTTTTTAATTTTTTATTCTTTGTTTCTATTTAAAAAATTATTTTTTTACGAAAAATTTTTCGTAAATTTTGGTATTGTACATTTCTGTATATTTTATTTGAGAAACTAGAAAGTTTTACTGCTTCGTTTTTTTATATCAATGAAACTTTATAAGCTGTGTATAAACATTTCTTTCTTAATTTTTTAATAATTGATATTAATGAACTATATTAATAATATATTTTTAAATACATAATACATTGAATGAAAAATAACCAGTTTCCATTAAAAAAATTAACTATAATTTTTGAACTTCCTAGTTTCTATATATATACTGGAAGCATAGCTTCTGTCGGCCAGTCCCCACGACTGCCACTCCTGTTTTTTCCATATGGGCTTATCTAAAATTATTTACAACTGTTTATTTTTAAAGAACGATAATATAAAATATAAAAAACAAAAATGTCAAATATAGAAGAAAATAGATCTGACATCTCCTTGAACGCTTTTGAGGTCGTGAATTACGCTAGAAATTTCCATATTATTAGTATTATCTTCGGAAAGTCAAATGTCGATTTCGTCTCCTTCTTTCTCACTCGATTATAACTTTGAAACAACTAGATTAGCTCCAAGAGAAATTAATTGCCTTGATAATATTTCTAATTATTCTAGCCCAGGTTCAGAGTCATATTTATCAGTTAAATTAGCATTAGAATTAATACCGATATTTGATGGTCAAGAAACGTGCATTAACGAATTTCTAAAACAGTGTAAAAAAGCAAATTCACGTGTTAAACCTAGTGATAGAATTAATTTATTAACATTAATTAGAAATAAAATAGTTGGCTACGCTAATGGAGTAATCTCTAGTAAAGATCCGGAAACTATAGAAGAATTAACACAAATACTTAAAGAATTTCAAAATCCTTCGATTATAATACATTATACCGTGAATTAACTACACAAAAACAAAATGAAAATGAATCGGTACAAATTTTTGGAGCGCGTATAAGTAATATTCTACCTCGTGTACAAGAAGCGGCTCAAGAAAGTATCATTGCAATTCAAGCAAACGCAAATATCGAACTGTTAAATAAAATTGCTATAAACACGTTTGCTGAAGGTCTAGGTAATCAAATAATCGTAAGCTGGATAAAACCAGAGATTAGTAGAGATTGCCAATGCCGTGTTAATGAAACGTGCCGAATTCGATCATGACGATCCTTGCGGCGCCTCTGGAACTATACGCGCAAAGCCCCTCCACGTCTACACGCGCGTAGAGAAGCAAGCGAGAGGGGAGGAGACAAACACACGAAACACGAGGCACCAGTGGCGTAGGCAAACTTACGGCAAACCCGCTTTAGCTTGTTTTCGCCGCGATACTTTATAGCTTTATTTCAATGCGATTAACCCTCCCGGAAATTTTTTAATTAATTACATATTTTTATTTAAAACAGATACATATTTTAATGATAAAAATCATTAAAGTAATCAAACAAATAAATAATAATAAATAAAATCTTTTGGGGGAGCGATAAACATATGTAACTTTTTACCCTCTTCAACAAACGAATGCGGTGGCTGTGGTCACTAAGTTTTTACGCACTTCGCTCTCTACTTTTGCCAAGTTCAAACCCAATGATCCCCCTATTTTTTTTTTTTTTTTTTTATTTTTAAACATTATATATTTTTGTAATCAATTTTCATAGCGGAAAAAATAAAATTAAAAATTTATTTAACACCTTAAATTCTATTTTATTTCAAAAATAAAAAAAAATATATTTACAGATAGGGATAGAAAAAAGTTTTAATGTTAATATTACATGGCTATATAACTTATATTAATATGAAATAAAAACTAAGCTAGTTCTGTAATTTTTTCCTACTAAATATAAAAGATATTAAAGATTGAAAAAAAATTATTTTAAATTATAGTTGTTTTTTTCATTTCCACTCAATTGCATATAATAAAACCTTTTTTGTTCCTTAAAAAAAGGACCTTTTCTAAATTTATATAAATTTATGACATTTTTAACTAATTTAATAAAAATAGAAAATAAATATAAATAATTCTAGTTTTATTTTAGATAAGTAAAATAATAAATTTACCTGAAAAAATAAATAATTTTACGAATTTAAACTTCATTAAAGCGCATTTTAAATAAAAATTACTATGAATATCATTAATATTTTTAAAAATTGGACTTTTTCTTCTTTCTTTTATTAAATATATTTTTATTATATTATCAATTATTATTTTCAAAACGAAAAAAATGATCTAACAAACATAATAATTTAAGTTCTCACAAGACATATTAACGGTAGGTCGAAGTAGAACCTGATACCGACCGAGTAACAATTGAGTTGTTTGTTATTTACTCAAGTTTTAAACGGTGTATCTTCAAAGTAAAGGTCGAGCGCAATAGATATTATTATTATGAACATCTACGCACAAGAAAAAAAATATCTACCGGTTTGTTTTTGAGAGAAGTAAGTAACGCGAAAATATTATAAACATAAACTTTTATTTTGGCGTTACTTACTTTTCTCAAAAACAAACCGGTAGATATTTTTTTTCTTGTGCATAGATGTTCATAATAATAATATCTATTGCGCTCGACCTTTAATTTGAAGATACAATGATTAAAACTTGAGTAAATAACAAAAATGCCAATTAGACAAGGACAGCGAATCCGGCCTGCTCTTAAATAAAATTTTCGCTACATTTTAAATAGCCTAAATTCTGTTAATCTCTCAAAAACTGGCATTTTTTAAACTTATATAGGAGCATGATAATATTGTTTTTAATTCATTTAATAAAAATTCAACATAAAATGTTGATAAACATCATTTTATTTTAGACACATAAAAGAATGAAAAAATGCTTTTATTAAAAGTATATCCTTTTTAATATCAGTAATATAGTAATATAGTAGCAAATATCTTGATATCAGGTTTTAAATTTCTTTTTATTGAATTAACTTAATATAAATTTATAATGTCGATAATTTGATTTAAGAAAAATGAAACTTCACGAAACCTTGCAAATTTCACGAAAGCGTGTTTTCAATGAAAATGACTTTAAATTTTATTTTATTTTTAAAAAATTTACATAAAATTTTAACATTGCCAAAAATTAAAAAAAAATAGATTTCAATGTTTTCTTTGTAATTATTACAATGGTTCCAAACTTTGAACCATGATATGAAAAGCATTTAAAATTTTTTTCAGTTTGACAATCAATTAGGAAAAATTTTTTTCCATATTGTTAATTTTTAAAAATAGCAGTTTATGTACAAAGTACATATTTTTATATGTTTTGACGTTTATTATATCTTTTTAAAGTATATTTTTTACTGTTATTTAGGATAAATGTAATAAAATGCGTGAATACTTTATTTTTCATAAAAAATGTATTTAAATACAATATTTAAAAAAAAAATGAAGAAATTTATTATTCAAATAAAAAAAATTTAATCATAAAAACCACGTGCAGCATGCAACGTATTTGTCCTTAAAATGCTAATTTTATTAATTTTGTTATTTAATAATGAAAATTATTTAGATAATTAAAAAAAATTAAGTTTGGGGTGAGAAAGCGATAAAAATATGTAATTTGGTTTAAATAAAAAACGTACAATAGCTGTGTTAGCTAAGTTTTAGGGTACGTTGCAGCAATTAAAAAATTTTTCAAGTTCAAATCTTACGCTTTGTAATTTTTTAATATGCTTACTAATAAAATTTGTTACAATACAATAAGAAAAATTTTTGACAAAAAGTATTGACCTACAATACAGCCATTTAAAATAAAATAACCGTTAACTATGCAAGCATTTTCTAAGCATATGCTGATTTACGCTTTTTTCAATATAAAATTTTTAATTCAGACTTTCTGTTCTTTGCATTGCTAGTATAAAAAAATTAAAACTTTTTTCAAATCCCTAAACGCAGTTTAATGCAGAATTTTGATCCAAATAATAATTTGAAATAAAAAGATTTTTTCAATAAGAAATATTACACTGAGAAAAATAGATTATAACTTTAGTTATAGATAGTAATAAAAATTACTATATTTTATAGGAGAGCTGGGACATTTCTGCATTATAACGATTTTTATTACATTTGTAACAAATATTACTATAAATTTGATAAGGTTGGCAACAATCGTTTAAGAAATGAAACTATGTCTTATTAGAAAAATTGCTATATTACATAGTAAAAATTATGCTATAGTAAAATTTGTTATGACAGAGTAAAAATATTTGATATCTGATGTTGGAATTAATGTTATAAAAATAATAAATTTTATTATGCATATAATAAATTTCATTATGCATATAATAAATTTTATTATGAATATAATAAATTTTATTATTTCAAATAGTAATGTCGAGTCGATGATCTGTAAATTTATTTCTAACCTCAAAATTTTCTACTAAATTGAAAGTATAGTTGGGTAACATATGTAGACGATTCGAAATTTTATAAGCAACATGTCGTAATGGCGCAGTCGGTAACGTTCACGCTTTCCAGTCTCGAGGTCCCGGGTTCGACTCCACTTCAGGTCCGTTTTTTTCTTAGGTAATTAATTTTTAAAAAATTGATATAATTAAAATTAATAAATAAATTTAAAATTAAATGAATTTAAAAATTTCAATGTCAAATTTCGGGTACAAAAAAAAAAAAAAAAAATTTTTCAACATATCTGTTTTCATAAATTTTACTATGTAATATAGTAAAATTTATTATAATGCAGAAATGTCCCACTCGTACTATATAATATAGTAATTTTTAATACAATCTATAGTTATATTTATTATAGGATTTCTCTCAGTGTAGCAATCAAAATTTTAAAAACGTTTTTTTTTTAAATATAAATTATTTTCTTAATTTGAATGTAATTAAAATTTTTATTTGATATTTAGTCTTCTCTTTTTAAATTCTTCTTTACTATAAAGTAAAGAAGAATTTAAAAAGAGAAGACTATAAAGTAAAGAAGAATTTAAAAAGAGAAGACTAAATATCAAATAAAAATTTTCTATAAAGATTTATTTTATATAAGTAATTTGTAAAATTAATTATTCTGACAGATTTTCTTTTATAATTGTAGCCAAAGCTCATTTATGTTGATTTTTATGAAGTAATAAAAACATTATTGTATTTTATATATTTTAAAGATAATACGTTTATAAATATAATTTATAAATAGATCAAATAAATTTATGCATAACATTTAAAAAGAATTGATAAAATATTAATTAAACTTTGAACATAAATAAATTAAAAATGTACTTAAAAAGAGTATATCATTTGAAAATTGTTTAAAACCTTATGAGAAATATGTTTGATAATAGAAAATGTTAAATGGAAAGTATTAAAATATAATAATGAAATAAAAATGTTTAAGACATCAATAATAAATCTAAAATATCATAAAATAAATAAATGTTCTTAAATAAAGTTTAAAATTTGGCAATTTTTAACGAAAGGGATAATATGTTTAGAATAAACATTATATAAAGTTAACTTTTTAACAGCATTGAGCTTTTTTAAGCTAATAAGGCTTAAATTAAAGTATTTAACTTGTACTTTTTTAATATTATACATTTTTCTATAAGATTTTTAGTTGTCCGGTCATTCAAGTTCTTACAACAACTTCTTTTCATTATATTATTGAAAAATATGTATAACTTTGTCTCTAAAATCCATTTAAACAAAAGCAAATACGGATTAATTTTTTTCATCTCGAAGGTGGAGATGATCTTTCCTTATAAGTAGGCTTTGATCATTAGTTATATATGAAAAAAATATTTATACTCAAGATATGATTGCCTAATTAATTAATACAAGTACTTTAAATGAACTTTAAGTTTAAAATTTCAAAATTTTTTTTTTCGGTATTATATTTGTTAGCAAAAATTTGTAGTATTGTAAAAATTTCAAATTTAGTAAATGTTTAGGTGCAATATCAATATCATTAACATTTTATTTTAAAAAATACAACAAAATAACCTTTACCACATACATTTAAAACTGTTTTAAGGCGACTACGGAAGTTCGGTTCGATTTCATTTTGTAGTTTACAAATTACTCTTTCAATATGTAAAATTTTTCAGATTTTTTAATTTTCCACCATTTATAATAATCCGTAGAATGGTGGAAAATTAAAAAATCTGAAAAATTTTACATATTGAAAGAGTAATTTGTAAACTCAAAAATAAAACCTAACCTAAAATCCGAAGTCGCCTTAATAATAAAATTATCAATAGTACATATATTTGATGTAAATTTGACAAAAATTTTTTTTGTTCCAAAGCATACAAAAATTTTACGTTAATTTTCCGTACTTATGTGTTAAATTTTGATACGATTTCCTATGAAAATAATTTTCACAAACTACACAAAACAGTGCAATACTATCAAATATATTACTTTTCAAATTTTATTGAATCATACTTGAAAAGTTGCTAAACAAATACATTTTTTTAAATTTAAATGAATACATTTTATTTTTCAGTTAACTTTATAATATGATAAGAAGCTTTGAAAAATGTAATGCATTCTTTTTAGTAAATACTTTAAAATACTTACTTTTTTTAATTTTCTTACGATATTTCTTTCTAAATATACGATAGTTTTTTTGCATCAGGTTTTTTTTAGTTTTTCATCTAGTTCGATAACACATAGCGAATTTATAAGCAGTATTATAATTAAATTATTTTTGTAACTATAAAAATTAAACCATTTTTTTAATAAATGTTTTTTTAATATCAATGGTATTTAACGTGATTTTTATTGAATGCGCTTTGATGAAATTGACAACACTTCTTAAAAAATATGCCTTATTAAAGCACATTTCTTAATTCTTTTATTTATTCATTATTATTCTTTTATTCATTTTAAGTTAAATTTTTGTTAAATCAATAAAAAATATAATAATAAAAATATTTAATTTACATATCCATAATAAACCATTTAAACATATAATAAACAATTTGAAATTGATTTTTTAAGATACATTTCATAATTCTTTAATATTTTTTAATTGGAAGAGATGTTTCCCTTTATCTGTCATTCTCAATATTTTTCTCATAAAGTTTCAAAGATTTAAAAATCATATACATTTTGTTAATAGTCAGATATCTCCTCCATCAGCTATAATTTGTTGTTTATTAAAAAGGCGGATAATCTTTTCAAACTTTAAATGGGTTTTTATTTTATATGTTATTATTGTAAATTTTCAAATAGCCTTGCCAATTTCTTTAAGATAATCTCGTTTAAAGTATGATTACTTTGGGTCTTAATAAACTGCTAATAAATAAAATCAGTATTGTTTGTTTATTTAAAATTCATATAATTTCAGTTTGAAGAACCGTTGAGCTTTTTATTATTAAAATACTAATTTGCATGACATCTTAAATCTTTTAAAGTAATTTTATTACAAAAATAAGTAATTAACAGAATTAGCAGTCAGATGAGATGCAAATTAGTCATTTTTCCCAAAAAATTTTCAATTTTTCTTAAATAATTAATCTGTGTGTAACTTAAATTCTATGTTTATCTAATTTTTGAAAAATTAAGATTTTTCATCTTTAAAATTTTGTAACTGTTAAAATAGAATGTTATTTTTTTGAAAATTAATTTTAAAAAATGTTATCATGCCCCTATATAACTTTAGAAAATGTCACTTTTTAACGGACAAAAATAATTCAACCATTCAAAGTTTAGACAAAATTTTGTTTAATAAGAACTGAAAATTATTCCGTTCGTAGAGAATTATCAATTTTTTTATTTTAGAAATAATAATTGATAATATTATAGAAATATATTTTTAATAAAAGAAAGAAGAAAAGTCCAATTTTAAAAATATTAATGATATTCAATGTAATTTTTATTTAAAATGCGCTTTAATGAAGTTTAAATTCATAAAATTATTTATTTTTTCAGGTAAATTTATTATTTTACTTATCTAAAATAAAATTAGAATTATTTATATTTATTTTCTATTTTTATTAAATTAGTTAAAAATGTCATAAATTTATATAAATTTAGAAAAGGTCTTTTTTTTTTAAGGAACAGAAAAGGTTTAATCATGATTTGTCTTACCCTATTTTGATTAAAACTTTCGTCTCTTTTTCTTTTTAAACAATTCATTGCAAGATGATTGGTTTTTTTACAATAATTACAAAATTTTTGCTGATGGTTTAAAATTTTACGTTTGTTATTTTCACGTTAAGGGCAATTTATTATAAAATGACCGGGTTCATTACAATTGTAGCATGCACGAATATTATTTATTTTATGTATTTTAGCGTTAAAGGGGTATGGTCTAGAATTTATGGTCTGTTTATTTTGAACGCTAACGTTAAATGTTGCTGCTTGATTTTCAAAAGATTGTTCTAATTGTGAAGCTAAACGTATAGCTTCATGAATACTATTTTTATTACTCTGTTTTATCCAGCTAACGATTATTTGATTGAAAATGTTGAGATCCAACAAAATCATTTAAACTTTAACGCAGCTCCACAGACCGGCCGCTCGCGGAGCATGGTAGTAGTAGGCCAATCCAATGCTACAGAATCTATTACAACTTCAACGTAGAAAAAATACCAAAATTGCCCATCATCACCCTTGATCATGACATATTTTTCGAAGGTCTTGGAAACTTTTTAATTGATACAGGATGCCAGATAAATCTGATTAAAGAAAACTCCTTCTCAGATTCAGCAATCGTAAATACACAAGTAAATTACCATTTGACAGGTGTCGGAAAAGGGATGATTCGAACGTTAGGTCAAGTTAGAGTTCCGATTCGCGACATAACTATAGACTTTCAAGTCGTAGAAAATAGTTTTCCAATAGGGCACGCGGGTATTCTCGGTGTATCTTTTTTATGTAAACAAGAAGCTATCTTGAAATTTAAAGACAAATTGCCAAGTAGCATAATTCTCGGTGAAAAAGAAATACAATTCTTCGAACACGTCTCTTTCGAATTACCTCCAAGAAAAAAAAACTTATTGCCCTACCGATAAAAAATAAGGAAATTAAAGAAGGGTATCTACGTCATATCGATATAGAGGAAGGAGTTTACCTCCGAGAAGCTCTTGTTTCTCAAAATAACGGTTTTATTTCGGTCTTTGTCACAAATTCTACGCCAAATCACGTAACCATTTCGACGCCGCCTGTTGAATTCGAAGAATTCGAAGCAATTAGACCTTTTCCGCGTACGGTAAAAACAGCAAATCTGGGTATAAGCAGAGAAAGGGTGGCTGCAGAAAGATTAAAAGTAATGAGCGATATGTTAGATTTAAAAGACTTGAACGAAGAAGAAAAAACTTCTATTTTCGACGTTATTTACGACTACCCATATCAATTTTTTTTACCTGGTGACAAAATAGGTTATACTGATGTCACAACACATAAAATTATCGCCACAGATGAAATACCTGTAAATTCAAAACAGTTTAGATTCGCATTTTCTCAAAAGTCGGAAATAAATAAACAAGTAAAAGACCTTTTAGAAAACGAAATAATAGAACCTTCATACTCCCCGTGGGACTCTCCCGTTTTCATAATTCCCAAAAAATCCTTTGTAACATGGCAGATTGGCCATATTACTTAAGTGTATAGTTGTAGCGCATATAGACGACAGAAGGGAGAGTCTAACTACGAGCAAGATGGAAAGCAGACCACACGAGTCAGATATCTAAGAGCAAAACCCCAAATCATTGGCACACACGTGCCAATCTCTAAAGCACGTATAATGTGCACTGATATAGCTAGCGAGCAGCTTGACTCGAGTAGCTGAGCTTGGGTCTGTTAAGGATCGTTTGTCTCTCTCTTGCGGCGCGCGCAGCGTACAGCAAGAGAAACGAAGCCGAGCAGAGGCAAGAAGGAATGCCATAGCATTATTCCTTCTGTCGCCGGCGTCCGATAAAAAGCGTTTCGACTTGCGATATTGCGTAATACTTTTCTGGTTGTGTGTTACAATTATCGTAGTTAGTGTGAGCGAGAATAGATAAATTCAATATTCTCTAAGTTATTTTATTGTGCTTAAAATTGTTGCGAGTGCACAATTGCTAAATAGAAATAATATAATTTCTTTCTGTCTTTTACGACGTGTGTGCCGGGCGATCGCGTGCGCGTTCTATTGCATATATTCCCCTCGTACTTTTCTAATTCTTTATTTTTTTGTGTGTTTATTGCTTGTGTTCCTTTTAGCTTACGTTTTTGTTAATATCTGCTTTTCGTCGTGCTGATAGTTATTTAATTAGTGCGAGCGTACGATTACTGTACAAATTTCTTAAATAAAGTTTCTCTTTCTTTCTCGTTACCTAATTAATTACAGCTTATATATTTTTATAAATTAGTGCAACCTCCTGATCCCCAAGGTTGTCACAATTGGCGCCCAACGTGGGGCCGACAAAAATTTCGGTGAAAATTTTTTGTTTAGAATCACGGGATTGAAAATTGAAAAGAAAAATTTGTGCTTTAAAATAATAGAAAAATCTGTGCTTAAAAATCAAAAAGAAAAAAGTGCGTAGAATAGGACAAAAACTGTGTTTAAAATAAAAGAAAAAGAAACTGTGCTGTGAAAAAAGAAAAAAAAACTGTGCTTTAAGTCAAAGACAATCGGCTATGCCAGTGAAAAGAACATTTTTCTACTCATGCATTTCCGCTTCGCCACGTGATCGCCACTACGAACGACGCACACACGACGAGGCTGAAAGGAGGCGCTCTAGCGGCCATTTTTGTTCTTGGCGTCGCTTGGTATGAGGTAAACGCGACATTTTATTTTGCAGCAACATTTTTTTTATAAGAGCGTGCAGTAAGCAAAGAAATAAGATATTTTGTTTTTCATTCTTTTTTGTTTTGTGCTAAACGTTTTGCTTGCACTTTTTTTATATATACGTAGAGCATTATTTTTTTATTTGAGCGTGAGCCTTAAGCTAAATAATTTATTTGATAATAGCACTCCATTTAAATACGCATACATATACATATATTTCGATACACATACATATATATCATTGCATTGTTGCTTGTATTTGTCTTTACTTGTGTTACCCTAAAACTCATTTCCCTCTAGCTTCATTATCTTTTAGCACTACGTGTCTTAAAACTCCGTATTAAGCAAAGCTGATTTTTTTTGTATATATAATCTAATTGAATATCTTACGTGTGCCGAGCAATCTATATTCCTATTTGTGCTTGCGCAGAATATATCACTATAGTGGCTACCTTAGTGCGTGTTGGTACACAATAGCTTACGTATAATTTTCTTTTGCTTTAGCGTGCATCTGGCTTTACAAAAATTTTAATTTTTAGCTCTTGAGTATTACGGGCATGCTATATAAAATTGATCTACTATTAGACAATTCTATTTTTTGTTGTATCTCTAATATAACTTAGCTTTGTTTTCGTTTAGTTTTTTTAATTATAAAGCATTTAACAATTTTCTTTTCTTTTACTGTAAGCCAGAGCTATTCTTATTCGAACCTCCTGAGATAGAATCTCACCAGGGCATTAATTATTAGTAATAAATTTTTTTTCCTTGTGCGTACCTTTGTGTTGTAAATACCCTTTTATTGTAAATATGATAAGTCAACAGTTAGATGTAGAGCCCCTATGGATTTCTGAGCGTATATGTAGGAATGATGTTTTTGAAGCAGCAAACGAAATTGCGCAAATAGCAGACCGACTATCTGCGGAGCAGCTCTTTAGATACAGCGAGCGAGGAGTGAGCATGGTCGGAAGTATTTCGATGTTTAAAGAACGAGTTTTACGATATAAGCTTAGACAACATCTCGGCAAAAGAGCCGCCGCTTGTAAAATAATAGATGAGGTGACATATGATTCACGGCTAGAATTTATTAACCTCCCAACAGAGCAGAGCGCGTACAATTAATTCGTTAATCTCTCAAATAGCTTAAAAATCCCTATTCCTCCTAGCAATAGCAACGCAACCATCCACCCACCGATCACGTGTACCACTACTACCTGTCTTTCTTTTAGTACAGCGAGCATACCTCATACTGTGAGAGCAACTAATTTCCTTCCTACTATTACTGCAACGACGTACCATGGAGGACATAATAGCGCATTAACTCCTTATTTTTATCCATACTCGTATTTCCCTTCTTATCCTAGTCCATGGAGTCACGTCCCGTATATTGCAGCACCTTCTAGATATCTGCCCGTCTCACAACCTATAAATCAACCCCCTGCACCAGAGCATACAAGTTATGCTTATAACTCCAGAGAACTGCAATGGTTGAATCAGAAAGAAGAGACTTGCAGAGCCCCAAAGAACGTATGCAGACCCCTTCCAGCTCCGGATGAATCCTTAGTTCCCACTACAGCTTGCACTGGTATAAAGTCGTCTAACAGGAATGAGACAGATTTTACTTTTCCCCTTTAATTCGAAGATGCTTTAATGCATCAACACCCAATGCCAGTGTTAGCATCCATTACTAGCAATCACCCTGTAACCCCTTTAGCTAAGATTTCAAATAAGAACAAGCGCGTACAGAAAGAAAGTCGTCGCTCCAAACCAAGAGAAAAAGATAAAACTCGAAGAGCGAGCCGAGAAAATAAAGAAGAACCAACGACGAACCTATCGCCAATTAGGAAAAACTTTTGGCGAAAGCAGGTAGAGCCGTGCTTCAGGTGTAGTAGCTTAGGACACTGGCTGCGAGAATGTTCTCAGCCTATAAAGTGCTATGGATGTGGACAAATCAACGTCCGTATCCGCGACTGCACCCAGTGTCAACAGAGCGAGCGAGCAGAGCAGAGCAAGGGCGAACGTGCAGAGCAGAGCCACAGCATGCGAGCAGAGAAGAACAAGAGCAAGCGAGCAGAGCCAAACCAGAGCATGCGAACAGAGCCAAACCAGAGCATGCGAGCAGAGCAAAACAATAGCAAGCGAGCAGAGCCAAACCAGAGGATGCAAGCAGAGCAAAACAAAGTCGAGCGAGCAGAGCATCGACAGAGCAAGCGAGCAGAGCACAACTACGATCTCCTAAATTTTAGCTATGCGGAGTACATCTCTGCTACAGTGGGCGAAAAAGCAATCCATTGACCCGAGCCTTCAATTCAGTATAACCCTTTCATACCATCATTAATATGCCTATATTAATCCTCCAGCATCATAAATAGCTATTTAAAATCCTTGTCAACTAAACTCGCGACCCATTCAGCTAATCCACTCATTAAGCAATTTTGTGCGTTTACTAAATGACCTTTTTTTTGTTATTAAATTACCCCTTTCCTGTTTCTATTTAATTATTCCTCATACACATTGTACAAACATTACTAGCTATTCACACGTTCTACTGACCCATGAACAAGTGCTAAATTTTATTTTTATGCATTACTATTACGTAATTAAGAATAAAATCTACAAATAGAATATTTTCTTGCGTATTTAGAAAATTGCTGCAGAATATTAATTATAAAATAATTAATCTTATAAAATCATAGTATGCATCAACACATACCATCAGAGCGTCACCATTCAGTGAGCAAACACGTAAATTTTCATTTTTATTTTTAATTAAAAATTTTTTTTTGTACAAAATGTAATTTTAATTTTTTTTGGTGGGTGTATGAATGAAATACATGTAAGAATGGGCTATGAGTGTTATTTCCTTTAGCTTTGAGATAACTAGTTTTAGGATTTGTAATTTTTGTAAATAATATATGGATAAGCCAGTCGCGTCGTTTTAAATTAAGCAAACTCATATACAGCGTGTAACACTTACACTTAATTTAGCTAAAAGTCAGCAGATACAGCAGAAGAAGAAGTTTATAGATACACTTCACACTGCTGCAGATAACACCGGTTATCTTAGTTTAAGCCCTAATACTTTTCTTTTCGATACATAAATTTTCTTTTTTTTTGTTTTAATTTAGCTTATGCCTTTTTTTTCGTTTGACGAAAGTATCCGGTTCCACCATATACTTCCGTGTGGTGGGGGGGGGGGGATTGTAACATGGCAGATTGGCCATATTACTTAAGTGTATAGTTATAGCGCATATAGACGAAAGAAGGGAGAATCTAACTACGGGCAAGACGGAAAGCAGACCACACGAGTCAGATATCTAAGAGCAAAACCCCAAATCATTGGCACACACGTGCCAATCTCCAAAGCACGTATAATGTGCACTGATATAGCTAGCGAGCAGCTTGACTCGAGTAGCTTAGCTTGGGTCTGTTGAGGATCGTTTGTCTCTCTCTTGCGGCGCGCGCAGCGTACAGCAAGAGAAACGAAGCCGAGCAGAGGCAAGAAGGAATGCCATAGCATTATTCCTTCTGTCGCCGGCGTCCGATAAAAAGCGTTTCGACTTGCGATATTGCGTAATACTTTTCTGGTTGTGTGTTACAATTATCGTAGTTAGTGTGAGCGAGAATAGATAAATTCAATATTCTCTAAGTTATTTTATTGTGCTTAAAATTGTTGCGAGTGCACAATTGCTAAATAGAAATAATATAATTTCTTTCTGTCTTTTACGACGTGTGTGCCGGGCGATCGCGTGCGCGTTCTATTGCATATATTCCCCTCGTACTTTTCTAATTCTTTATTTTTTTGTGTGTTTATTGCTTGTGTTCCTTTTAGCTTACGTTTTTGTTAATATCTGCTTTTCGTCGTGCTGATAGTTATTTAATTAGTGCAAGCGGCGTCGCGTACGCTATACGCGGCTGGCGTCCATTTTGAGCGAGCGTACGATTACTGTACAAATTTCTTAAATAAAGTTTCTCTTTCTTTCTCGTTACCTAATTAATTACAGCTTATATATTTTTATAAATTAGTGCAACCTCCTGATCCCCAAGGTTGTCACACCTTAAATAACGAAAAAAAAAACAGAATGGTAATTGATTATAGAAAATTAAATAATAAAACAATCAAAGATAGTTATCCTCTCCCCAACATCACTGAGATTCTCGATCAGTTAGGTGGAGCCAAATACTTCAGTGTCCTAGATCTCCACTCAGGTTTTCATCAAATTTTAATAGACGAAAAATCCAGAGAAAAGACAGCTTTTTCCACCCCTGAAGGACATTTTCACTTTAATCGTTTAAGTTTCGGTCTGTGTAATGGACCAGCAACATTTCAAAGGGCCGTAGATCAGGTGCTATCGGGACTGAATAATATCGAACTTTTTATTTTTATGGACGATGTAGTCATTTTCGGAAATTCCATTCAAGATCATTCAATAAAATTAAGAAAACTACTCGGTCGATTGAAAACAGGTGGTTTGGTGCTTCACCTGGAAAAGTGCAATTTCTTACGTCGAGAAGTTGTATATTTGGATCATGTATTAAGCAGTGAAGGTGTTAAACCTGATCCAAAAAAAATCGTAGCGGTGAAAAAATTCCCCATACCTGAAACAAGAAAAAACTTAAAATCATTCTTAGGGTCAGTTAATTACTATAGACGATTTACAAAAAACATGGTTCATATCGCAAAACCATTAACTCATCTAACTAAAGAAAAGTCATTTTTAAATGAAACGAAACAGCTCAGACCGCGTTTGAAACACTGCGAGACATATTATTTATTTATAGCTACATCGCGCGCGACAGATGCGCGGTCGATAAAACAGGTCGCTCTCGATTGCACAAAAAAATAACAAAATTTTAATTATTATTGAATTTATTACTTTATTTTAATAGAATTAAGTTATTTAAACGTAAAATATGCATTAAAAATATCAGGAATAGTTTCTATTAGGTTTAAAGTACTTATTTTCAAAAATTTAACTATAAATTGTTCATAATTATTTTTCTCCCCATTTTTAAGCAAAACACCCTGGAAATTCGGATTTAGGGGGTCAAAATATTTAAGAAAAGCTTTGGTGTTTGAGGGGACATAAAAATGGCCATGGGATTTGTAGTGGACCCCTAGACTATAATGCCCCGAGCACAATAGTCCAGACTTGTGAAGTTAGCGCCTGTAAAAATAAAATATTAATATTTTTTAGCAATGAAAAGCTAAAACGTTTGCTCCTCATTTGCGGAAATAGTCTCCGTGCAAATTTTCATTTGCGGATTTTTCATTTTCAAGTTATTGGAAAAACAAATTTCCCAATATAAGCGCGGCGCTAAAAATGTTTTCCTTATTATTTCATTGAAAACTCCTGTAAAATAATATTCTTTCTAGATTAATTGATTCCTCCTTTCTTGCGGATCACATAAATATTTTCTCTTGATTACATAAATATTGTCTTTTGAAGACGTCTTTTAAAGACGTCTTTTTTATCAATATTTTAAAAATAATACCCACTAAAATGTTTCGAAAAAGGACGTACTTAAGCTAAAGTGTATATACTTGAAGTACGTAATTGAAGTATGTATACTGATTTTTAACTGTGAATAAACATGCAAAATTATAACCTCATATACCTGCATCTCTGAAATTTGGATAAGGGATTGCAAAGTTAAGAAAAACGGCACCTCACGGTTACAAATGTAACTACTGAAAAAATTATTCGAATCGACTATTAATTCTGTCTTTGACTGTTAGGTGGCGTTTTTCTTAATACGCGAACTCCTACGAAAATTTTAGTGACTCGGGTATATAAGGTTATAACATTTCCAGTTTGTTCGCTCAAGCTTTTCGGTCTGCAGAGAGCTGATACTTATTTTGTTTCTGTATTCCTAAAGAAAGATACCCTATTAAAAATAATAACGCAATAAAATAATACTTTTTTGGAACATTTTAGTAAGTACTTTTTTAAAAATTTTGATAAAAAAGACGTTTTGATTTAAAAGATGTCTTCACAAGACGTTTTTTTGTTCCAAATCCAGACACGTCTAAAGACGTCATTATTTTCAATAGGGTAGTGGAAAGCAGTTTAAAATCTAGTTATTTTTTAGGGATTCCTGTTCCGCTCGTTCCTATATTCTAATTTTAATATCGCGGGCGCTAAAATTATGAAAATAAATTGAATATATTGATTATTATTCAAGGAATTTAGTATATTTAATAGCATAAATTGTTTTCTCCTCGTATGTGGATTTATTTATAAGTAATAAATTTACATAACTTCGAATAATTAAAATTTTTAAGAAAATCAAAATTAGTCAATGGTAGAGTCAGCTGTTATGAGTTTACAAGGTTATAAAATTTAAAGGGACGATTTTAATTTTTGCAGACGCGTACGTAAGATGAAAGAAATTTTCTCTTCTACATAATTAATAGAAAAGTAACATAAGTAAATTATATTCTTAAATAATCAAAACGATGCAACAATTAAGAATAAGAGGATTTTAACATAGTTTAAAAATTGCAATATTTTGCTTCTTATATTTATATCTCAAATAATCTATGTATTTCTTTGATCCACGCTAACCTAGAAACTAGTCAACAGCTTCAACATCAAGGCCAATTCATTCAGAAAAATCATTTTTTTTTCTTAATTGATATTGGAGATTATCAAATAGTTTCAGATAAGTATATTGGAACATAAATATCATTGGATTAAGGTATTCAAAAACTCGATACTTTGTGATTTGTTTTATAATTTTTTTCAGATAATACAGCATCGTTTGAATTTTTTATTCTCTTCCACTAGTACTGGATTACAGCACTTATCCTTGACCAGTTTCGCCTCAAGCCTCAAGATTATTATTTTACTTACAAACTAGGTTTATATAATAATAGTATATATTAGTATATAATAATAGTAGTAGTTTATATTCCACATGAATCATTAATAAGAAACATTTCATAAGCCAGAAAAAACTTGAACCTCATAGAGCAGGATATGAACTTTCTCAAGGATCAGTTCACCTTTGTGGAACATGGAGAGCATTGCAAATAAATTTCATTGAAATGTCACTCAAAACAGTTGGATAAGTATACTTTTTATTTACGTTAACTTTATTAATAGAAGAACTTATTAAGATTTTCTAAATGTAGGCAATATAAGTTCTTTATGACATTGCAATGTTCTATTTTAATCTTTTTTTTTTGAGTTTTTTATTATTAAACGTGAATCAATAAATAATAATAGACAATAAAAATAAAATCAAATAATTTAAAAAAGAGTTATATCACTTCCCTACTGAAAAAAATCACATGGGATCCCTTATGGGATTTCATATGGGATCCTTTATGGGCTCCCATATGGGGTTTTAGCGCGGGATCCTATATGGGATCCCATATGGGGTCCCATAAGAGGTCCACAAACTCAATTCTAAATATAATATGGGACTACATATGGGATCACATATGGGGTCCTATAAGAGGTCCACAAACTGGATCCTAAATGTGATATGGGGCCATATATGGGATCTCATATAGGGTCCCATAAGAAGTCCACAAACTCAATTCTAAATATATGGGACCACATATGGGATCCCATATGGGATCTTATATGTGTTCCCATATATTTAGAATTGCACTGAGAGAAAAGCGGAGTCATACCAACGAAACTAACGTACCTTGTCTTGACTCGCGCTAAAGGAGTTGCATTTACTCCGCGAGGCGAGTCATCCCCACTCCTCGCTGCGGTATATAGACGACGCACGAACTCGATCTATTTGTCTTTGATTACTGAGAGTTTATAAAGTTCAATTTGAAAATTAATTTTGTTAATGAAACAATTAATTATTAAGGTGACTACGAAAGTTTAGTCAAATTTCATTTTGTAGTTTACAAATCACTCTTTCAGTTTCTAAAATTTTTTGGGTTTTTTAATTTTCCACTATTTATTATAATCCGTAGAATGGTGAAAAATTAAAAAATCTAAAAAATTTTACGTATTGAAAGAGTAATTTGTAAACTTAAAAATAAAACCTAACCTGAAATCCGAAGTCGCCTTAATATTGGAATGCAAAATGCATGATTTTGTGAAAAATCTTTCGATGAAATGGAACCTAAGTCAATTAATTGATAGATTTGCAGTTAAAAAATTTTAAACATAACCTCAAATACAAATTTGAATGAGTTTTTTTTTATATGTAAATAACTTATATAATCAATATATTCATATAATATTTTATAAGTATTTTCATAAATATTCTGAAAATGAATGTTGCATATCAATTAAATATTTTATATTTTCAATTAAATATTTTATATTTTCAATTAAATATTTTATATTTTCAATTAAATATTTTATATTTTCAATTAAATATTTTATATTTTCAATGAAATATTTTATATTTTCAATTAAATATTTTATATTTTCAATTGAATATTTTATATTTTCAATTAAATATTTTATATTTTCAATTAAATATTTTATATTTTCAATTAAATATTTTATATTTTCAATTAAATATTTTATATTTTTAATTAAATATTAACTTATTAATTGAAAGTATAAAATATTTAATTGATTCAATACAATATACATCTTGATGTGATGAAATATTTAATTGTCACATTGCAATTAAGTCAATAATTGATTCAATTAAATTTTTCTCTCAGTGTTAGTTTAAAGGTGGAATGAATGCAATTAATTCAACGTAACTATTCTTAAAAATTTTTATTTAAAATTTATTTCTAGATTTCACTGTAAAATCGTTGATTAAGTCATCAGAACAAATAGTATCTCATAACTCAAGGATCAGGGATCCTTGAGTTTTGCCTTGAACTTGTGTATATTGCTTGGCCGTTGCGGTTTCGGCCATTTTCCAAGCCTGCCGTGTGAAGGACCGCTGTGACTCAAATTGTGACAGGCACGCTCCGTCAAGGATAACACAACCCAGTTCCAATTTACATGTACTTTGCTGCTTGACAAGAGAGTTTTATGCGCAGCTGTGTCATTGTGCTTATTCGATCACAGTGTTTTGTGCTGGTTACCACTGTAATTACAAGGGATTATTTTACCATAGCTACACGTACTTTTATTTTATTTAGCCTGACACCGACTTAATCTTAGTCGTTAGTGCTTTTACTGTGATAAGCGCCTTTTTTTTATTTTATACATTTGCATCGCACTGAGCCTATATTTTTTATTTTTTTGGAGCATATACATGGATGTGTTCGACGGGTATTGATATTGGTCACGGACCGTATATATGTGTGTCATTGGCTCTTGGATCTCTCTCTTGGTTTCTTTGTGTATCTGCGCATGCCTGCTTTTTCAACGGTAACCTATCTGGTACACTGGTATCTATACCCATTGCTTTGCCACTGCGTGTGTTCTACTGTATCTCGCGCAGACGATCGTATGGTTGCATATACCATACGTATATGCGCTTTTGCTTTGCGTTTGGTTCTCGTCTGCTAATTGACTGACACTCTGCCTTATATAGGTGTATTTTGGAATGCATTTGTCAGGTGCTCGCTTTTATACACGGACTATTAAACGAACTGTCTGTTAATCGCACTACCTATTAAGCGTACTACTTTTTACTATTTATTATTTTACGATGGCGGAAGGTGCTGCCTTTGACGAATGTCCTGGTTGCAATAAACCCTTTTCGCAAAAATCAAAAAGGACAACTTGTCAAAAGTGCGTGAGAGACTTTCACTTGGTCTGTGCTAAGTTTCAGATGATCACTGACGGTGAGGATAATTTTAAGGTCTGTGAATCTTGCAAGGCGGCTATTTTTGCTTCTAAGAGTGATGAGTCCTTAATTCTTAATGATGTCTTTCCTGTTGATGAGTCAATGAGCTTGCAAGATACTTCTTGTTCTTCTGCACCCATGGTTGGTCTTACTGGGACCAACGCAGCGGCGAATTCTGACTCGTCGCTCAGCCTTATTCTGAAGAAGCTCGAGAAACTTGATATTCTTGACAACATAGATAGCAGAATTCATACCTTTCAGACTTCACTCAAGGAGGTAGAGGACAAAATTGAGTCTTTGGACAGGCGTATGGCCTCTTTAGATGATTTGCCTATTCTCATCAGACGTGTTGAGGCCAATGAGAAAAAAATCGATGACATCATGGAGGAGCAGCAGGCACTTGGTACTCGACTTACGGAGCTGTCTGAGAGGAGTCAGGCTCGGCCGGATGCCTTATTAACAGCTAAGTTAAAGGAGCTTGAGGCGGTTAATTCATCTTTGAACAGCAGAATAAATCAAGTGGTCTCTCAGCGGCTTCACTCATCTTCGGATCTGGTCATCAGTGGTATTGATATGAGCGGCTCTACTGATTATGAGGCTGTCACCTTTGCTACTCTGAGAATTGTTCGATCTGCTACATCCTTATCTGAGATTTTATCAGCTAGAGTTATGGTGTTTCGTAATGATGGTGCATCTTCTGAGGAGCCAGAACCTGTTGCAGCTCCACCACCAAAGATGGTCGTTACACTAGCAACGCCCGCTTTGGTTACTAACCTGATTCAACTGAAGATTCGCAGGGGTAAGGTTAGGTCCACGGATTTGGACCGGGATTTATTGGCAAAGGCTGGCTGTGTATTGCCCATCAAGGGGACCTTTATCAATTACAATGAGTTTCTTCCAAGTGAGGTCTATCGTCTGAGGACTGAGGTCTGGAAACGGAGCAAGGACCCCAAGAGGGGATTTATTTCTTTCGTGAGGAACGGCAACATCTATGTTAAATGGAAGAAGGATGATAAACCAGTTGTCATCACCTCCATTGGAGATCTAGATTATTTTTTAGGAGAGACATAGTAGGTGACTATCTTTCTCTCAATGGTAATCATTCCTATCATCCGATTCCTCTACACAACCCACATAATCCTTTACATCACTCAGCTCCCGTTTCTTCATCTCCTTCTCATGTCACAACATCTTCTCATCTTACAATTTTTCATATTAATGCTAATTCATTGTGTGCACGTCATCAAGAAATTCAACACTATCTCAATTCTCATTCCATTGTTCACATCTTTGCAATTTCTGAAACTAAATTGTCTTCTGGAGTTGATTATTTCTTTCTCAACATCGAAAATTACAAATTGCTGCGCCATGATCGAAATTGTCATGGGGGAGAAATAGCTTTATATGTTCATCTATCTTTAACTGTCAACATTATCTACTGCTCTACGACGAGGTAGTCCGGCAGGCCTGGTCATCCTGAGTATATGTTCTGCGATGTCTCTGTTAAGGGATGTAGTCCTATTTTTGTGGCAGTTGTTTATCGTCCTCCTCATGCACCGTTTATCGAAGGCACTGACTTCATAAGTAAACTTTCCAATATTATGCACACTTTTTCCTCCAAGATAATTATGGGTGATTTTAACGCGAA
This sequence comes from Anastatus disparis, assembly GCA_017163975.1. Taxonomy (NCBI): domain Eukaryota; kingdom Metazoa; phylum Arthropoda; class Insecta; order Hymenoptera; family Eupelmidae; genus Anastatus; species Anastatus disparis. Next base: position 1,070,255 of record JAFFSR010000043.1, on the reverse strand, counting down.
TCAACTATCTGAATCTGATAATGCTTTGTTCATTCGCTCGTTGATCGAGGAAAACTCTCTTTATTCCATCCCTTTTGGTGCCACGTGTCATTCCTCCACCTCCCATACTTGGTTGGATCTGTGCATGGTTGACGTTAATGATACTGTTGTGTCCTTCTCGAAGTCTGAGTCACCCTTTGCTGATGGCCATGACTTAATCACTGCTACTCTTGAAATTTTGGTTCCCATAGTGGAGCAGCAGGAGTACATTTATCGTGATTACAAGAGTATTGATCTCCCTGATTTTCTCTCCTATCTTAATGGCTGTGACTGGTCTTCTTTTTGTAATAATGCAGATATTGATACTGCACTTGACTCTCTCAATCCTAATCTTACATCAGCCATTGATTTATTTGTGCCTTTAAAAAGCGTTAAACCTTCAAGAAAACGTCACCCTTGGTTTACTTCTCGTCACAGCTTACTTATCAGGGACCGTGATAGACTATATAGACGCTTCAAACGCACGCGCCATCCACTTGATCTTCATTACTATCGTCTTGCGAGAGATCTTGCTCATGATTCTATATCAAACCCAAAGCTCGATTATTATTATAACAAGTTCAGGAATCTCTCTGAGCCAAAACACCTTTGGAGGGAGCTCAGACATCTTGGTATAGCTACTGGCTCTGTTGACACTGCTTCTCCTTTCTCAGCTGACGAGCTTAATACGTATTTTGCGGGTGTTTGCCATGATCCGCAGGTCATGCCAGTCTCTGACTTCTTATCCACTTTGCCCCCTGATATAGCAGATGCCTTTTCCTTCTTGTCTGTCACTCTTGAGGAGGTACAAGGTATGATTCGTAACAGCTCATCTCAGTCGAGGGGTGTTGACGACATTCCTCAGTCCATTATCAGGGATGCATTTCCTGTTATTGGTCCTTATATCCTACATATTTTCAATCTCTCCCTTGATGGTTCTGTCTTTCCGGCTGTGTGGAACAGATCTCGTATTAAGGTACTCAATAAGGTTAACTCTCCTAAGACTTTGAGCGACCACCGCCCCATTGCATTGCTTTGTTTTCTTTCCAAATCATTGGAGAGATTAATTCATAAACAGCTTCTTGACTTTATTGAGTCGCATGGTCTTGCGGATCCTTATCAGACTGGTTTTTGTACAGGGCACAGCACCCAGACAGCGATTTTAAGGATTACTGACGATATTAGGGCTGGTATTGATAGGAAGAAGCTCACAGTGCTTCTTCTTTTTGACTTTATTAAAGCCTTTCATAGAGTTAATCATGTGCTTCTTCTTAAGAAGCTTCTGCGCATTGGATGCTCTGGTTCTATTATTAGGTGGATGGCTTCTTATCTGTCTGGTCGAATGCCGATCCCATGCAGTGATAGCTCGAGGAGGCGGTATGTCTTCCTACTGCTCTATTAATCTGGGAGTACCTCAGGGTTCAGTCCTCGGTCCCCTCCTCTTTGCTGTTTATGTCAGTGATATTTCTCATGGTCTTGACGACTTGATCTCTTATGTGCTCTATGCTGATGATCTTCAAATGTATCTCCAGTGCCGCCCTGATGAACTAGAAGTCTGTAAGAACGCTTTCAGCCGGGCTGCAGATTACCTGGTGAGCTGGGCGTTTGAGAATGGCCTTTCTCTTAATACCTCTAAAACCAAAGCTATCATATTTGGATCACCGGTTTATATCAACCGTATTTACTCCGAGATAAGTTATATCAACATTGATGACTCCATGGTGCCTTTCGAGTCATCGGCAAAAAGTCTAGGGGTCTTCCTGGACTCTAAACTATCTTGGAAGAAGCAGGTTACTTCAATCTGTAGTCGAGCGAATTCCCTGATGTACCGTCTCAATTTTTTGAGAAGCAGTACTAACCTTCCTCTGTGCAAGCATTTAATATTATCTCTTTTGTCTCCTCTTACTGATTATTGCTCAATTGCTCTATCAAATATTTCAGAGGAGCAAAATCTTCATTTGCAGCGTGTGGCGAACTCCGGTATTCGATACATATTCGGAGTAAGAAAGATTGAACACATCTCACCATATAGGCGTTCCCTTGGATGGCTTTCCACTAAGGGTCGTCGTCTTTATTTTGGTTCTTGTCTACTGTATCGAGTACTGTGAACACAAGTTCCATCTTATATTTATAAAAATTTCAATATAAATATTGCCACTAGACCGGTCAGAGGTGAAATACCACCTTTATCAGTGCCTCGATTCTCTACTGAAACGCTACGCAAATCCTTTTATGTCACCTTTACTTACTTCTAGAACTCTCTGCCAAATCACATACGCAACTCTACATCCATCCTATCCTTTAAAAACAAAGTACACTCTCATATTTACAGCATTGAGGGAGGATGTCACGGAGCTATAAATTATTTTTTATCTCTCGTTTTTATTCTTTGTATTGATTTTATTTTGTTTAATTTGATTTAATTTAATTTCTTTTTATTTTATTATCTTGTTCACTTTTATACCATGCTGTTGTTATTGTTTTATTGTTTAACTTGATGTAACTAATTTTGTATTGTACAACATATTGTACAGAAATAAATTAATCTAATCTAATCTTATCTATCACGCGCGGCTTGTTCCCAAAGCCCGCGTCGTGCTACGCGACTCGCATAGTCCCACAAATACGTGATACGTATACTTGGTTCTCCTTCTTTAAAATGCACTCGCTTCATTTTATTATTATTATTATTATTATTATTGTACATTTTTACTTATAATACACAACTTTACTCTTCATACAAAAAAGCGAATAAATCGTTACATATAAAAGGTAAAGTATTAGCACTTATTTTTAATATTAAAATATTTAGATCTGATTTGCACAAATCATTGTCGTCAAGCATTTTTGTTAAAACAAAAGACGTCACATCGTGAACTTTTAAACTATAGTATTGTTGAAACATTAAAAAGTTTTTCATTATATTCATTTTCACATCTTCTTCACTATCTTTCTTAATTTCATCTTTTAGATATTCTAGAATGTAGTCAATAATTCGATTTACCTTACCAGCCTGCTGCTCCAACTGCGCAATACGTTCATCGATGCAAGGCATCATCAGTTTGAGTCTGTCAAATGTCACTTTTTGAAGACACGTAGTGGGTGGTTGGAATGTATGCCTTCTTCTTTTATTAGGTGATTCGTTTTCTTCATCTTCGTTTACTAATTTTGGTAGAGCCGCAGGGTTATGTACAGCTCTCTCCTCAAATATAATACTCCTCGTACTATATGATGTTGTAAATAAGATATCGTGATTTTCTAAATATACTTTCGAAGGGTTACCGTACTCCGTCTTGAATATATGCGCTTCTTGGAAATACTCGTTAATAAGATCAATTTGGTTCTTCAATAATCGCTAAGAACTGATATCAAAAGTAACCCATCTGTAAAAATGTGCAGTCGATATTTTTACACATGGTACGTAGTAGCCATCACAAAATTGTAATCCAACAGAAACTCGCTTACTTAGAGACTCATTGATAAAGTACGTTGTCGAGAGAAGCATGTTATTCAATTGAATGGCGTAGTCTTTTGTAAGATTGCGTTCACTACACTTTTCACCAGTAGTCTCCGCCATGTTTGTTTTTTAAATATAAAAATCTTATAACTTAGATCTTACTACGACTGGTGCTGAAAATATACTGAGTCGTATCTGGATTTTGCTGTTGACTTTATACCCAGAGCCCTCTAAAAAATTTGGTATTATGACGTGTCTGTACACAATGACTTCTTTATGAAAAAAAAGCGATAGAGGATAAAGTGTTTTTAAAGAAAGAAATAATATACGATCGTAAATGTCTAAAAAAGGGTGTGAACTCGTTATATTTTACAGCTATACAGATCACAAAGGTTCTATTCATATCAATATATGTGTGTTTACGGCTACGTCTTTATTCGGTTAAGTGAGAAATTTAATTTTATTACTTTTCTTTTGAGATTACTTATCGATACTTTTTTAAGAAATCTAAACAAACTTCAATAAATTAATTTGACAGATACTCATGACACTTACTTTTATGGTTTTAAAAGAGAGAGCAGTATGGTGGGAAATTTTTTTATGATTCGAAAATAAATTTTTTTTTTATGATTCGAAAATGAAAATTTAATACTTTGGCTTACAAAAAGAACTCTATTCATTATCAAGTCTAATATATTTTTAGTGTGTGTGTGTGCGTGAAGGAAAGAAAGCGGATAGGTGTTGAAGGAGGAGGGGTGTGAGAAAAAATCAACACATTAATGTACATTTTCAATTCTGTTTTATTAATCATAAATTTATTATAGAGTAATACATTCTTTTTTTAGTATGACATTTTTGAAGTGCATGACTGGTTACAAAAACCAAAACCTAACGAACGTTCATTCTGAAAAGTTTCCACATTTTTCTTCCATTTAATCTCATTTCATAAATTAGTGTTATAAAATTTTACAACTAATTTATCGTTTTTCTTTGAATCTTTTAAGAACTTGCTACAAAACATACGTAAATTATGAAGATGTCATATATGGTAAAGAAACATAATGCAATATTGTCCACATGCTTGTGAGTCGTAGCTTTGCATTTTTTGTTTATTCCACTGATACTGTCTACAGTTACGTTTGAGCCTATTGAGATGATGTGGTGAGACTGGTGGGTATCCATAGCTGTCAAAGTACGTTCCGTATCCATTATTATCTATATATATATATATATATATATATAGCGATCCAATGAGAACCACGCTTCGTATGATCATCAATGTTTGCCACAATTGCTGTTGGATGTTCTAGAACATTCGGGATTCGATCGGCCGCATACACACCTATCGTTCTAGCTCTCAGTGAGGCAATGGCTTTGCTTATTTGCAGAGTATTCATACTTTGTCGTTTTCAAGACCTTCGTCGTTTTCGTCGTCATCGTCGTCGTTGCTGTTATCGCCGTTTATTTCTGAATTACGATTCACCGTAGCCTTGGTTTAAGATGACGGTGTGTCGCAGCAATCAATCTCATCTCTACCCCCTCTACGATAAAGTCTTGACAATCTGCGTGATCTTATTCGCTCCAAAAGCGCATCACTTGATTTCAAAGGTTCATCCTTACAACCGGGTCTCATACAATCCAAGAGTATAGCATGCAACCACTTTCGCAATAGGTATGCCTGATTAAGCGCACAGATACTGCTTTTATTCTTTTCCTTGACACAATGACTTACGCAGAAAAGAGACGTTTTTTGATATTTTTGAAAAAGTTCATGAAATGTAGGTGAATATAAATCTTCAAGATTAATTATTTCTCGTGACATATTTGACTCAAGATATTTAGCTTTTTCATATCCTCTAGTGTAAATACTGGTTGCAATCTTGGCAATATTATATAAATGATGTTGTAATTGTGCTATACTGATATCACCTTCAATCCAATTGATTCCATGATGATGGTTGATAACAAACTCGTTAGAACGTTTTATACCACTGGGTAAATCAGAAAAATCATGCGGTGATTTAACTATGCAATGATTAAATATTCTTGTTTTTAAACTCAGTACAGCTACCTCCTTTGGGAAAAAATTATTATTTCGATCTTTTAGACCTTGAATATCTATGACAAAATCCATGGTCCTTTATTTTAAAAATAACTATATTGGCAATGTTTACGAAGCAGACTCTCTTAAAAGACTGATGTCTGATGAGAGCGCGCAATGTGGTTTTATAACTGTACCATCTATCACCAGCGCCATCACAAAATAGTTCAAGTGCTAAAATCCGTTATAATTTGACGGCTAGAATCTATTTTAAGAACATTATCGTATTCAGCGTAAATAATACAATTTACTGTTTGCGCCAAGGCGTGATCAAATTTCACTTCTATCCGTACACTACCACGCTTAACGAGGTTCCAGTGCTGGGCTGAATTCGCAGAGAGATCGGGTGTTAGATCAAATGCAAACAGACAATAACCTCTAGAATAATCTATTCGAGTAAGAGCAAGAGACTCGTTAAGGAAATGTATCCCAGTACCGGAAAATAATGTATGGTAAGCCTCTACATATTGAGGGTTATTACCTGTAAATTTAGGCTGTAGAGGTTCACTCGGTATTTATATACCATCAATGTAGAGAGAGAGAGAGATAATTAATAGAGAAATGTTGAAAGTTGAATGGATTAAATCTTCGGTTACCATTAAACGATCTGTTGTCGACAAAACCAATGATAATTCTTTTGGGGAGCTGACCTAAAATAACGTTGTCGAGTGTATCTCCGAGAATGACTCTATGCATAGTAAATGATTTAACTTCAACACGTGTAATAGGATATTTTGCAGTTGCCTTTGATAAAGCATTAGCATGAGCTAATAATATCCCAGAACTAATTTTTACACGACGAATAATCAATGATGCTTCTTTAATACTGACGGTAAAAGTGTCATTTTCTGCAGCATCCATTAGGCAGAAAGCGTCTTTGCTTCGTACAAGACGTACGCGTACTTCCACACTGTTTAATAAAAATTTATTCTGGTTAAAAATATCGCAATGTAAATGACCGATTAAATCAACAGTACCCGCATTACCCGTATAGTATTGACGGTTTAAAAGTCTCAAGTTAGCTTCTGGGTCATCCCGATTCAAATTGGGTAAGCCTTCCATTTTTCCAGGAGCATTCAGGTACCATAGCGATGTAGTCAAGTGCGAGTTCATTGCACCAGTTGAGTAATTTAACAAGGTTTCAATATAAGCTCTGTATGGATATGCATTATTTGGTGGAGAAATGAGTTTTTGATTAAAAAATACATCGATTTGGTTGAAAAGCGAATGAAGACAATTATTTACTGGACCCACTTTATTATTCTCAGCAGCGATATTTGGTAAAATTCGTACGCGAACACTTAGCATGGTGTGTGCTAGATCAAGATAATCCTCACCGCCCGGTACAACAAATTCAATAGGCCTATCGTCGGTAAGAGATGAGACTGGTTTATAATGAATAAACTGAGAGGACTCTAAAGATGTCTGCGTCGGTGGAAGAGTGAACAAATCTAATTCGGATTTCATGCATTCACACGAGTTCACGTGTAAGAAGGCCATGTTATTATCTTGGTCCAAAAATATCTGTTACACTCCGTAAAGCCTGTTTCTTTCTCCTACCAACAGTCCTTTTCCTCTTCCTAATACCAGCTTTCTTCTTCTTCTTTATACTGGTACGATTTTTCTTAGCTTTCTTACGCCCTGCTGAATCGCTCTTTAGAGACTGACGCTTCCGCTTACTTACCCTTCGTTTATAACCACTACCTTTCATCATTTCACTGATTTTCTTTGCAGCTTTTCTCTTGAGATTTTCTCTTGATTCATGCACTCTCGTATTTATAGCATGCTTAAAATTAACTCCACTATTGGTGACGTCATCCAGCACATGCATGCCAGCTCGAACAGCTTCTTTTCCAACCGCTTTCGCCCCACTAGTTAAATAAGGTAAGACTCTACGGGAAAGTCCACCTAAAAAACTTCCTATTCCATGTCCACGTTGATAGTGTGAACCGTTATACACACGATGAACTCCCCCACCACCAATCTGTTCGCTGTAATAAGCTGTATAGTGAGTCATTTTTTCCGTTTAGTGATTACGCTTAAAGTGAAGTGTAATTGTCAACGTCCCGTACTCAAATGGTATATGTTTACCGTGTTGATTCCTTATATCGATAATGATATTCTAAAAAGTATTATTTAGTAAAGGGATATAATTTATAGGTGAAATATGTTTCACTATGGTTGGTCCTAGCGTATATTTTGTGTTATTGAATGTAACTATACGTAAAAGAGCTGCTAGAGTATCTCCAACAGTATGAGGTAAGCATATATCTGTGTAAATAAAGAGTTGATCGGGTATCGCTCTTACTAAAGACGCAGGTCTGTCTCCAATAATTGAGTGCTGTTTCTTAGCATCTTTGATTTTCATCGTTTTTAAAGGGATGATGCCTGTTTTCCGATAAATTTCTTTTTCAAAACCAAAAATACCTCTGATTTTCTCATTAAAATAAAGGTAATGTGTTTCCTTACAATCACATACGCGTCGTATTACGTAAAATCCTCTTCTTCTTTTTGCTGGTTCAATTACTATGTGCTTATTTAATTCATTTGCTTGATTGATGGCACGTGATAGGTCTGCAATATTCTCATACACACCATATGGAAACACAAATTCTATAGCACGCGCATTATCTAAATTAATAAGGTTTTGTGATACCACTTCTTCTTCATCTGATGAATAAAGTAAAAAACTTGCTTCAGACTCTTGAATGTGTAAAATAGTGCAGGAAATATGAATTTCTGTCATACCGACGCTCCAGTTACCTTGTACACGAATTTCATGTGATAAATGTGTGGTATAACAGGTTTTAGTATTATCCGGAAAATATTTCATACTGCTGTTACTTGGTAATACCAAATAAAAGTCATCTTCGTCCATTTTTAATTTTTAATTGAAGTCAATTCACTCGCTTTAATCCAAGAATTGAATTTTTCTGAGTATCCGTACCACTTTACTAGAACTTTTTTGTTTGATCCTCGTCCTTTACCACGTATTATACGTTCAATTTTAAAATTTTCTGTTTCTGCTAAGCGCTTTTCTCCAACTTTGACTAGCTCCTCCGGGTGAAAAAAGCCATCAATCTTTTCACCATTTAAATCCGTCAATTCGTATGTGTATAGTTGTTGTCGTCTTGATATTCGTGAAATTTTGAAAATTTCTTCGCTGTAATTTTTTTCATATCCTTTCTCGAACGTGCCTTTCGAACGACTGATGCGTACGTAAGAGTCCCGCGTGTATATAGGTGCGCGTGATGGTTTTCGCTGACTAAGAGCTCTTTTTTCTAAATATTTTCTCGCTGTAAATGCGTTATAAATAGTTACATCTGCGGGCACCATTTTAATTCCCGTATGTAAAGTATGATTATACGCATTGACGATATTTTGTATTACATCGATGTACCTATAAGTATTTTTGTGTGTAAAATATCTAAACATACGTTCCTTAAGCGTGCGATTTAAACGCTCTACAACAGCTGCTTTGATGTCTGGATTGCGCGCTGTGCGAAAATTTATATCTTGCTTTTTTACTCTTGAAAAGAAGAATTTATAATCTCTTTACCCTTGTCCGACTGTATAGTTACAGGAATCCGTCCATTTACTCTCTTGAGAATCTTCTCGAAAGCTATGGTGACGCTACGTCCGCTTTTATCTCGAAGCGCCTCTACCCAAACATATTTGCTGAGGAAATCTATGACGACGAGTAGGTAGCAGTAGCCATCGTTATATTCTTTGAAAGATTGCATATCACACAAGTCTATCTCCTAGCAATCATCGATATTTGTTACGTTGTATCTTAATCTTGGAAATCTTCGATGAATAGGCTTGTGTAGCGTATAAGCATCCTGGTTACTTAACCACTCATAAATACGCTCTTTTTCTTTTTTATTTCTCCGAGTACTTTCACGAATTAAATTACGGGCGCCAGCGTATCCAGCCTCGTGTGAAGTATCGTAATATATTTTTTCAAAAGACATTTTTATATGCTAAAACTTTTCCACTTTTGCTTAAGTATTTTTTTCTTATTCCTACCTTCGGCTTTACTGTATTCGTATCGAGAGTGTAGCTCTCTCTCTAAATCTTCAATATCTGTTGAATTTTTTCGCTTTCGTTTATTATTAGACTTTTCAGCATCTAATGTCTTATACTGCTGTAACATATCTGTATTACCGACAAGTTTAAACGACGTTTCTGACAAAGCTAAAAATCTTGTCATTTGTGCTCTTCCGGCGGGTGAAGTGAGAGATTTTTTTCTTCTTATAACGTCACTGATTAGGTCTATAATATTAGAATGCGGTATAATATTGCCTTCTATCGTTACACGACCTGTGTTATCCCACTTTAAAAGGTTGCCAACAGCACTTTTTTTCCAATGATTTAGTAGTAACCGTGCGCTTCTTTTATAGCTTTTGGATACGTTATCGAGAATCGAATCTTCGGAGAGTGGCGCTGCCAGCATAGCTTCACCTTCTTCCACTTCATTTTCGCTATCGACCGAGCTTTCACGTCGTTCGATATTTTTGGAGTATCTGCATATATTTTTGATATTTCTCTCGTTCATCAGTGATACTTTAGGAAAAAAGAATATCATGCATCTCAGCATCTAAGCGTGATAAATTATCTCCTTTTGTCTGTACTGTTTGTTCTATTTCTTTTCCCGTAGACTGGTTTTCAGACACTATCGAGGATGAACGTATTCCCCGCTCATACTCATCTTCTGGGATAATGACCATTTTACGCGTACGTTCCATAGTTTAAGCGTTATTGCCACCAAAAATTTTTGATACTAAAGCACCTATGATTGGGGCTAAATTTTTTTGAATAAGTTAATTGAAAATCATTTAATGTTTTTATTTACAATAAAATATATACATATTTTTCATTATTACATAAAATATTGCTCAAGTTTTCTTATAACCAAATGGTAGAGAAAGTCTAGGATTAATATAACGTCTCTTTTTCAGAACCGCGCAACAAGTTTTAGATTCTGGACGTGTAACAACCTCATGCATATGTGTACGCCGTATACTTTTGAAATTTAATTTAATTTTTTTACATGGTTGATTTTCTCGCTCGACCTCGTCATCTATTTGATTTTCATAATCATCATCGGGATTTGATGTACTGCGAAATGCATCAATAATCAATTCATTGATGCTTTCAAAATTTATTTTCAACCCATTAGAGAAATTTAAAGTTATACCCTTAACCTTACAACATTCAAATATTTCCCCATTAAGGTTTACAGCGCGATAAGCGTAAAATTTCGGACCCCCTGAAATAAAATATTGTATATACGCACCCTCTCCATCGGCTGTCAACTCGTCGGTCATGTCACCGAGCTTTGTACCCACGACCGGATTATATTCCACGATTTCATTATCTTTGGATGTAAATATACACGAGTCGGTATCGCAATATAAAACGCGTCTCCCTAATTTTTCTAGATCCTCATAAAGTTTCAATCTAGCTTGAGCCGTCGTATAAGCCGCAATAACGACATTTGTATATGCTGCAGTAGGCGATGCTTCCTCTTTGTATTGCCAGTTGGCATACAAAATTTCATCATTCACAGCAAGTATGTCGTACACTTCTTTATCGGCTGCTGTAAGAAGTTTCAAGAGTGCTTCTCGTGACTTTATAATATCCGTTTGCTTTAAATTACTACGCTGTCCAAATTTACCCCAGAAGGAATTGAGACAGAGTTTTGCAACAGCTCTTAACCCTGAATTTTTCTCAATTTTTTCCTTACCCATACGAATACCTTCATCTATTTCATACTGTTTGATATATTGATCTTTACTAGCGTCATCGATACACCAAGAAGGCCAACCGCTAGCCTCCTCTTTGATCTTTCGAAAGGTGTTTACGTATTCAGCAAAGAGTCCACCACTTGCAGTCGCTTGGTCGAACTGCGTCATTTCATATTGCCAAATGATATATATTTCAGTTATACGATACCCTAGTTCAACAGCTTTACGCATTTCATCGACAACCCCTGTACCTGTGAATTCACGATCTTTTACATTTTCATGACTACAATCTCCTTGACGCATTTCTTCACAGCAAGAGCGACATAGAGCAAAAAGTAGTCGATTGTGCATTTTGATAGGTAGCAGCGGTATATACAAATTACGAGGTGGTAGCACCTTACATTTAATTAAACTTTCAACGCCTAATAAATCGTTATTGTTACCTGATGTCAGTTTTTTACATTCTTCTCCGAGTAAAATACGCGGATGCCCAAGAGGAAATCGCCCGCGCTTACACACGTAAGGGTAGAGAGAGCAAATATCCGTATATTTAATTTTTTCTCCCTCACCAACTCTGCACTGAGTGACAAAATTTTCCGTTCTATCGCCCAAAAATACGTCCCGTGGATCCAAAGTTATATGTAGCATTATGGGGTGATTACTAACGTAATTTTTAATATCGGGGTTCTCGCTTTTGATACGATCGAATCCACACACGGTGTCTAACTAAAGAAGAAAAGTATGTTTGCCTTAACGTTATAAAGTACAAAGAGGAATATCTTTCTAATACTTCAAAGTACTCAAGAATGTTCGCTATCAAATCTGAGCTGATCCCCTTTTCCTTATTTTTTTAAAACAAGATATACGGTCAAAACTTCATATCGTATTAAATACACAATATTCTAATTTGTTATAATTTAAATAAAATTGCTAATTTAAATAAAATATATGTTTGATTATTTAATACAGAGACTACTAAATATACCACTCTCAGCTTTTATCCCAGGATCAACGACGAGGACGTGGTGGTAAAACTGATCCCATACAAATAATTTAAAAAAAAATTATTTCTTAGAATTTCTTCACAAAAAAAAATTTAAATTATCAAGACAACAAATATTTGTATTTGCTAACAAAAAAACAACAACAAAAAAACAATAAAAATTAAACAACTTTAAATATGAAGTGATGAAAACTCAACTGTGGCATCTTTAAGTCGTTGTGAATAAGAAGAGTCGACTGTCAAATTAATTTTCCGTTTTTCCCAAAACTTCAGAAACTCTTGATGAGCCGCCTCTCCAGCTTGTTCTGACCACAGTCCTTGTATATTATTCAATAATACTGAAAATTGACTGAGATGTTGTAGAAGAACATGCAATTTTAATGTCTTAGACGTTTCTATGGCCAACATTGCTTTGCGTAACTCATCAATAAGTTTTTCTATATGATCAACTGATTCAAGCCTTTTTACCGTAAAACACGCATTTACAATCTGATTCATTATTCTAAAGACAGTAATGTAAGGTGTTAGTGAAAATAGTCCGAGTTTTCCATATATAGCCTTACCATCAAGTTTGTCGGCTTCCTTCAATAATTTTCTACACGCATTGCCTTCAAATACCTCTCCATGATAACTTTTCGATATTGATTTCAGTTTCGTAGGACACGAAAGAGCTTTCTCCTGACCGACAAGAGGCACTAAGCTATTCCAGAACATATGATTAATAAAGCCTTGCAGAATATGAAGTTCTGGAATAATACATTTTTCAAGAATCAACATCCTGACCACCATCTTTCATTACTTTAATAAGATAATTACCAACAAAACTGCGTTTTTCCAATATAGTATCTATAAGTTCTTCTGAATTCGCCCAAATAACAAGTCTTTTTTCTTCTTTAGTGTTCTTAGTTTCAAATTCCAAAACGTCAATTTTATATATATGGTTTAGTAACTTTGTCCTATCACTTACATGGCGATTGTAATAAACAGGTACAGATTTTTTACCACTACAATGTTGAATAAAACTAGGTAATTTGTTCATTTGACGAACTGTAAATCCTGAATTACTATAAAAACTATCTAAACTCTCTAAATAAAATATTGGAACGTCATTTTTTTTCTTTTAGAAAAATAAGTTTCTTACGTCCTTGAGTACTTAATGTGAACGAATCTTCATAAACACTTCTAATTTTATCATTAATAGTTTTTGATGCTACTAATTCCTGTTGTTTCTTTGGCAATTTATCTACGAGCTTTACTAAATTATTTCGAGTAACGTGGTCACGCTTGTCACAAACATGTTTTTTACCCTTAAAAATTTCACACATACATATTTTACACATTTTCATTACATTTGGATTCTTACAATGAACAATATTTTTCTCAACTTTAGGAAGAGTAGTTACTGTTGGATTTTTCGAACCATGTAATCTGGTTGAAACCGTTATTTTTGTACCTAAACTTTCTGTTGTCATTGTGAATTTCGTACTATAATAATGACCTTTGAATTTACCTGTTAAGCATATGTAACAATTGCAAATCGAAGATGAATCTGTCAATGTATTATGCGTTCTTGTACTTTTAGGGAGTAAAATATTTTCATAATTAGGTATTTTAGGTAATGGTTTTATGGTTATACCTTTTTCATGTTGAGACAAAGTTAGACGACACGTTGTGCATATGCTTAATGGAAATCTTTCATTTTTTTAATTGTAGCAGTTGCAAACTAATTTTCTAATTGACTTTTGATGCTCTTTTGTTAATCGAAAATTATTAACATTTACCTTTCGGAAAACAACTTTTTTTCCGCATGGCCCACAAACGTTCTTTCTATTCTCTTCATGAAAACATGCGTCGATTGGCATGATTACAAATATTAAACACAATTATTTACGCATAGAATTATCGAACAATTAGAAAAACAAAATGATCGATATTATATAATAGTCTTGTACAAACTTTTCCTTAATGCACGACAACATTCGAGTAACTGATTACAAACTTACGATATATCAATCGCGGAATGTGTAATATTCGAAAATATATTGTATTTTAAGAAATTATTGAGCTTAACATTTTCGATGTCAACAGTAGAAAGTTCTAGGTGTTAACAAAAACAATAGAGCTAGTGTACCCAGGGCCGGTTATTGACCCGGGCGACCCGGGCGATCGCCCGGGGCGCCGATTGCTGGGGGCGCGAAATTTTTTAAGATTTAACTATCAAAAATAAAATTTAAGTTTCAAATTCAATAAAATTTTCATTAAGTTATAAATCGACAACAAAATAAATACTTTCTATAATTATGTTTTTTCATAAATAAATTATAATAATTATAGACTGAATAATTTTTTATGTAAATCGAAAACTTAATCCCAATAATTAAATTATTAAACATAAAAATAAAATCCAATCTCAACCGAAACGCGTTTACAACGTATTGCACGCGTTTTGACTATAGCTCTCTCTTTCTACTTCTGAAAGACTACATAAGAAAGAGAGAGAGAGAGATACAACTGACTTGACGAACATCTTGCTCGCTTTTGCTATCTCTTTCTCTCTTAAGGATTATATAGGAAAAGGAGAGAGACGGCATAACGTTCACGCGCATGCGCACAGCATTGCATACCACGAGTTAATACTTTCTGACGAAATAGACCGGGAGAGTATAGCTAACTTTCTATCCTGAAATCGGGGAAAAATTTTTTAAAATAAATTTGATTAATTAAAATTAGTAGTTATTATTTATTAGTAGTTATTATTATTCATAAATAAATTTAGACATTATTAGGTTTTATTGAAAATTGAAAATTAGAATATAATATTTAAATTGTGAAAATGTCTAAGAAACCGTCAGGAGCTGAATATAGAAAAAGGAAAGCTACAAAAGATCTCGAATATGAAAAAAATATTAAGTTTATGAACTTGGAAAAATATTTAATTAGTGAAAACTCTGATAATATTAAAGAAAAATATTTTGCAGAAAACAGCAGCTCCACTACTTCTATTGCACTGCTAAGTCCAAGCGACCAAATAACATCTGAAAATTTAGAGAAAGAACAAGATTTAGTCATTGAAAATGATCATTTTGCAGAAGTTCAAAGTATAATAACTTCAGATAGTGAATTTTCTAAAAGTAGTGATAATTTGCAAAACGAATATTCGAACCAAGATTTAATACAGGATAAAAATCCAACAGAAGTGAAAGATTTATCTGATCCGGTGCAATGGAAAAAGATTTTTAATGATCGAGAGCTAGAGCAAATTGTTTCGGAAGGTCCAAAGCAAATCATGCTTCGAAATTATCCTCAAAACAAAGAACGACGTCATTTTTCAGAAAATCATTTTTATCGGCAGCTTTCTAATAATGAACTCATTTTGCGGCGATGGTTAGTGTACTCGCAAGCTATGAATCGTATATTTTGTTTTTGTTGTTATTTTTTTTATACAAATACAAATTCTAAAACCTCTTTAGGTAATGAGGGTTGTTCTGACTGGAAGCATATAACAACTGTCTTAAATCAACATGAAAATAGTAGCAATCACACTAAATCTTATATTAAATGGGTAGAAATTGAAAAAAGGTTAAAAACTCAAAACACAATCGATCGATGTGAACAATTGGTACTTTTAAAAGAAATTGATCATTGGCGAAACGTACTCAAAAGATTAATGAGTATAATTTTATACATTGTCGAAAACAATATGGCACTACGTGGTAGTTCGGATAAATTATATACGCCAAATAATGGTAAATACTTGGGACTCATCGAATTACTTGCAAAATTTGATCCTGTCATGCAGGAACATACAAAGCGAATTTTAAATAACGAATTAAAGAATCATTATTGTAGCAAAGATATCGCCAACGAATTGATTGCTCTAATGGCTGCAGAAGTGAATTCGCAAATTAAGTTGAATATTCAAACTGCTAAATATTTTTCTATTATAGCTGATTGCACACCAGATATAAGTCACACAGAACAATTATCTATAATTATAAGATATGTAAATATATCCAATGAAAATATTGAAATTTTTGAAAGCTTTTTAGGTTTTACATCAGTGACAGATTCAACAGGGAAAGGACTATCTGAAACTATATTAGAAATTTTAAAAAATAATGAACTTGATTTGAACGACTGTAGAGGGCAAGGCTATGACAATGGCGCCAATATGAAGGGAAAACATATAGGAGTTCAGAAGAAAATAATTGATATGAATGCATTAGCATTTTTTGTACCCTGCGCGTGTCATAGTTTAAATTTAGTATTATGTGATGCAGGAAAGTCTTCACTGCAATCTATTAATCTTTTTGGAATTTTAGGAAGATTGTACTCGCTTTTTTCTGCATCAGTAAAACGTTGGCAAATTTTACTAGATCATGTACAAATATCAGTGAAGCGGTTAAGTGACACTCGTTGGGAGGCAAAAATAAACAGCGTTAAAGCAGTTCGTTACCAAATTGGTGCGATACATGATGCACTTTTAAGTTTAGCAGATTCAGAAAAAGTAATGATACTGAAGTAGCACATGAAGCTCGTACTCTGTGCAATCAATTGAAAGATTTTAATTTTCTGACATCATTAGTAATATGGTATGATATTTTATATCAAATTAATATTGTGAGTAAATCTACTCAAAGCCTGAAAATTAATATTAATGACTCAGTAAAATTGATTGGCGATGCTTATGAATTTCTTAAAAATATAAGGAAAATGGTTTACAAGAGGCAATTATAAATGCGACAGAGCTAGCAAAAGAATTGAAAATTGAACCAGTATTTAAAAATGAAAAGCGAATTCGTAGAATAAAAAACAATTTGATTATGAATCTGCAGATGAACCTATTGAATCAGCCTTTAAGAAATTTGAAATAGAATTCTTCAATGTACTCCTTGATACTTCCATATTAGCTATTAAAGAAAGATTTGAACAATACAGAGATCACGCAAATAATTGGGATTTTTATATAATATTAAGCAATTACCTGAAAAAAAGCAAGAATTATTGTTAAAATGTGAAAGACTTAAAAATAAATTAACATTAAAAGGGAATTCTGATATTGATGCAATTTTATTATGTGAAGAATTATTAAGTATACAGATATTTTTAAAACCGAAGACAGTAATCCCTTGAATGTTTTGAATTTCATTAAAAAAATAATATGATAGATTTATACCCAAATATATGGATCTCGTTGAGAATTTTATTAACTTTACCTGTTTCAGTAGCCAGTGGGGAAAGGAGTTTTTCAAAATTAAAATTAATAAAAACATATTTAAGATCTAACTTATCACAGGAAAAATTAAATCATGTCGCATTATTATCAATTGAAAATAAACTAGCAAAAATGATCGACAATGATCAAGTGATAAATACTTTTGCAAGTGCCAAAGCAAGGAAAATTAATTTTTATAAATAATTAATTTTTTAATATGTAATTTAATCATGAAATAAAAATGTTATGAAAAACTTAATTAAAATTATAATAATTTTATTCAATATCATTTCATAATGATTAAACTTGGAAAAATTAAAAATCGCCCGCCTTACATGGGGCGCAACGAATATTTCGCCCGGGGTGCTATAAATCTAAAACCGGCCCTGATTAAGCGATTCAAATGCGGCCACGAGCAACAAAACCGTTTTCACTGTCGCGTCTATCATCGCTACGTGATATTCAAAAATTTGTAAATCTTTTCCTAATAGAGATCCCCCAAATTTTATTGCGATTATAAGTAAAGGAAGGTCTAAGGAATAAATGATTAGAGAAAAAAAATTTCCTAGCCCTACGAGAAGTGTCATAAATTTCAATTTATTTATTGCAAAACTAATTTTTTATTAATAATTAATATTTTTTTAATTTATTTATATTCTATTCGATTCTTTAGCTATTTTTGAATTTGTAAATAAAATTTCGTTAACTTTTATCTGATAGTTTCTGAGTAATCGTGTTTTGAAAAAAAAGTGCTTAGAGGTTAGTTTGCTAATAACTTTTAGAAGAATGAAAATTTTCAAAAATTACTTTAGGACTTCATTTTTAACATATAAACCTTTAACAATTTGCAAAAAAAACTATTAAATTTATACGGTGGGTTTTTAGTGGCCCGTTTCAGGTAGCCTGACTCTTTATGTTATATACCGACAGTTCCATCTGATAAAGCGAAAAGCGGTCAACCAAGCGATACATCGAAAACGAAAAGAAATTTATTTATATTCTACGATTTCGAAACCCGGCAAGACACATCGTATAGGGATAGCTCCAGTATAAAAATACATGTACCAAACCTCTGCGTAGTACATCAGGTATGCGAAGACTGTATGGATGTCGAGAATATAGGTACTTTTTGCTCTACATGCGGTGTACGCGAGTTTGTTTTTTGGGATGATTCGGTCAAGCGTTTACTCGAAATTGCTATTCGTAAAAAAACGGGGTTTGAGCAAATAATATGTATTGCACATAATTCTGGAGGCTTCGACGGTCAATTTATTTTAAAAGAAATCGTGGAAAATACATCTTACGTGCCAAGCGTGATTTTAAACGGGTAAAGTATTATCATGCTTCAATGTGGCAAGACTAAGTTTATCGATAGTTTAAACTACTTCCACATAAGGTTGAGCGCGCTTCCAAAGGTTTTTGGCTTACCACCATCTAGTAAAAAAGGTTATTTTCCACACCTGTTTAATACACAGGAAAATCAAAATTACAGAGGACCTTTACCAGATGTTAAATTTTACGGTATAGTCACAATGCCTCTTTCCGAGAGAGTTGAATTCTTTACGTGGTATAACGAGAATGTAGGTAACTATAAATTCGATTTAAAACGTGAAATCGTAGAATGTTGTCGCATGGACGTAGGAATTTTAAGGCGATCGTGTATAGCCATCAGAAAAATATTTCTAGAATGCGGGAAAACATGCCCTTTTACGGGAGCTGTAACTATAGCATCCGCGTGTTCAACGGTATATAGAAAAAATTATTTACAAAAAAATATTATCGGTGTTATACCATCCGCTGGTTATCGACAGGGTGACAAGCCCTCGCAAAAATCTCTAGAACGGTTAGTGCAGTGTGAACGCGAACTCGGTAGAGAAATAGCTCACGCTGGTAGAGTACGTGAAGTCATGCTACCAGAGAGATTTTGCGTTGACGGTTTCTTAGCAGCAGATCAAAATTTACCAAATCAAAAGGGTGTTGTATTCGAGTATTAGGGTTGCTTCATCCACGGTTGTCCCAAATGTTTACGAATAATCGTGAGCAGCGATTGTCTTACGGTCGCACATTCAACGAGGTTTTTGAAAACACAGTAAAGAAAATAGAAAAAACAAAATCATTCGGCTACGAAGTTCGCGAGATATGGGAATGTGCACGGTGTCTAACTGGAGAAGAAAGATTTGTTTGCCTTGACGCTAAAAAGTACAAAGAGAAATATCTTTCTAGTATTCCAAAGTACTCAAAAATGTTCGCTACAAAATCTGAGCTGATCCCCTTTTCGATATTTAAAAAAAAAAAGTTTTGCGATTAACCTTTAGGGAACGGAAAAGCCACTATAGTGGCTCGACCCTGGATAGACACTTTACATATGAGTATTTCCCAATATTAGAGACACATATTATGTGTTTTTTATAGAAAATACTGAGAAATTGAAAATTCCAAATTCCCTGTCCTCTAAAGGTTAAAAGTATATATTACATACATTATATTTTTATGTTCTTATATACTTAGAGAATATAATATTGTAATGTATTATTAGTTGAGCTAATTTAAATGAAATTTACCTTTTCGACCTATCCTTAATAATTTCTTTATTAGTAATATTGATCGATCATTTCAATCGTTTAAAGAAACATGATATTTATTTGGTACACTCAGGGCCGGTTTTAGATTTATAGCACCCCGGGCGAAATATTCGTTGCGCCCCATGTAAGGCGGGCGATTTTTAATTTTTCCAAGTTTAATCATTATGAAATGATATTGAATAAAATTATTATAATTTTAATTAAGTTTTTCATAACATTTTTATTTCATGATTAAATTACATATTAAAAAATTAATTATTTATAAAAATTAATTTTCCTTGCTTTGGCACTTGCAAAAGTATTTATCACTTGATCATTGTCGATCATTTTTGCTAGTTTATTTTCAATTGATAATAATGCGACATGATTTAATTTTTCCTGTGATAAGTTAGATCTTAAATATGTTTTTATTAATTTTAATTTTGAAAAACTCCTTTCCCCACTGGCTACTGAAACAGGTAAAGTTAATAAAATTCTCAACGAGATCCATATATTTGGGTATAAATCTATCATATTATTTTTTTTAATGAAATTCAAAACATTCAAGGGATTACTGTCTTCGGTTTTTAAAAATATCTGTATACTTAATAATTCTTCACATAATAAAATTGCATCAATATCAGAATTCCCTTTTAATGTTAATTTATTTTTAAGTCTTTCACATTTTAACAATAATTCTTGCTTTTTTTCAGGTAATTGCTTAATATTATATAAAAAATCCCAATTATTTGCGTGATCTCTGTATTGTTCAAATCTTTCTTTAATAGCTAATATGGAAGTATCAAGGAGTACATTGAAGAATTCTATTTCAAATTTC
This sequence comes from Anastatus disparis, assembly GCA_017163975.1. Classification (NCBI taxonomy): domain Eukaryota; kingdom Metazoa; phylum Arthropoda; class Insecta; order Hymenoptera; family Eupelmidae; genus Anastatus; species Anastatus disparis. Next base: position 1,049,312 of record JAFFSR010000043.1, on the reverse strand, counting down.
TTAAAGGCTGATTCAATAGGTTCATCTGCAGATTCATAATCAAATTGTTTTTTTATTCTACGAATTCGCTTTTCATTTTTAAATACTGGTTCAATTTTCAATTCTTTTGCTAGCTCTGTCGCATTTATAATTGCCTCTTGTAAACCATTTTCCTTATATTTTTTAAGAAATTCATAAGCATCGCCAATCAATTTTACTGAGTCATTAATATTAATTTTCAGGCTTTGAGTAGATTTACTCACAATATTAATTTGATATAAAATATCATACCATATTACTAATGATGTCAGAAAATTAAAATCTTTCAATTGATTGCACAGAGTACGAGCTTCATGTGCTACTTCAGTATCATTACTTTTTTCTGAATCTGCTAAACTTAAAAGTGCATCATGTATCGCACCAATTTGGTAACGAACTGCTTTAACGCTGTTTATTTTTGCCTCCCAACGAGTGTCACTTAACCGCTTCACTGATATTTGTACATGATCTAGTAAAATTTGCCAACGTTTTACTGATGCAGAAAAAAGCGAGTACAATCTTCCTAAAATTCCAAAAAGATTAATAGATTGCAGTGAAGACTTTCCTGCATCACATAATACTAAATTTAAACTATGACACGCGCAGGGTACAAAAAATGCTAATGCATTCATATCAATTATTTTCTTCTGAACTCCTATATGTTTTCCCTTCATATTGGCGCCATTGTCATAGCCTTGCCCTCTACAGTCGTTCAAATCAAGTTCATTATTTTTTAAAATTTCTAATATAGTTTCAGATAGTCCTTTCCCTGTTGAATCTGTCACTGATGTAAAACCTAAAAAGCTTTCAAAAATTTCAATATTTTCATTGGATATATTTACATATCTTATAATTATAGATAATTGTTCTGTGTGACTTATATCTGGTGTGCAATCAGCTATAATAGAAAAATATTTAGCAGTTTGAATATTCAACTTAATTTGCGAATTCACTTCTGCAGCCATTAGAGCAATCAATTCGTTGGCGATATCTTTGCTACAATAATGATTCTTTAATTCGTTATTTAAAATTCGCTTTGTATGTTCCTGCATGACAGGATCAAATTTTGCAAGTAATTCGATGAGTCCCAAGTATTTACCATTATTTGGCGTATATAATTTATCCGAACTACCACGTAGTGCCATATTGTTTTCGACAATGTATAAAATTATACTCATTAATCTTTTGAGTACGTTTCGCCAATGATCAATTTCTTTTAAAAGTACCAATTGTTCACATCGATCGATTGTGTTTTGAGTTTTTAACCTTTTTTCAATTTCTACCCATTTAATATAAGATTTAGTGTGATTGCTACTATTTTCATGTTGATTTAAGACAGTTGTTATATGCTTCCAGTCAGAACAACCCTCATTACCTAAAGAGGTTTTAGAATTTGTATTTGTATAAAAAAAATAACAACAAAAACAAAATATACGATTCATAGCTTGCGAGTACACTAACCATCGCCGCAAAATGAGTTCATTATTAGGAAGCTGCCGATAAAAATGATTTTCTGAAAAATGACGTCGTTCTTTGTTTTGAGGATAATTTCGAAGCATGATTTGCTTTGGACCTTCCGAAACAATTTGCTCTAGCTCTCGATCATTAAAAATCTTTTTCCATTGCACCGGATCAGATAAATCTTTCACTTCTGTTGGATTTTTATCCTGTATTAAATCTTGGTTCGAATATTCGTTTTGCAAATTATCACTACTTTTAGAAAATTCACTATCTGAAGTTATTATACTTTGAACTTCTGCAAAATGATCATTTTCAATGACTAAATCTTGTTCTTTCTCTAAATTTTCAGATGTTATTTGGTCGCTTGGACTTAGCAGTGCAATAGAAGTAGTGGAGCTGCTGTTTTCTGCAAAATATTTTTCTTTAATATTATCAGAGTTTTCACTAATTAAATATTTTTCCAAGTTCATAAACTTAATATTTTTTTCATATTCGAGATCTTTTGTAGCTTTCCTTTTTCTATATTCAGCTCCTGACGGTTTCTTAGACATTTTCACAATTTAAATATTATATTCTAATTTTCAATTTTCAATAAAACCTAATAATGTCTAAATTTATTTATGAATAATAATAACTACTAATAAATAATAACTACTAATTTTAATTAATCAAATTTATTTTAAAAAATTTTTTCCCCGATTTCAGGATAGAAAGTTAGCTATACTCTCCCCGGTCTATTTCGTCAGAAAGTATTAACTCGTGGTATGCAATGCTGTGCGCATGCGCGTGAACGTTATGCCGTCTCTCTCCTTTTCCTATATAATCCTTAAGAGAGAAAGAGATAGCAAAAGCGAGCAAGATGTTCGTCAAGTCAGTTGTATCTCTCTCTCTCTCTTTCTTATGTAGTCTTTCAGAAGTAGAAAGAGAGAGCTATAGTCAAAACGCGTGCAATACGTTGTAAACGCGTTTCGGTTGAGATTGGATTTTATTTTTATGTTTAATAATTTAATTATTGGGATTAAGTTTTCGATTTACATAAAAAATTATTCAGTCTATAATTATTATAATTTATTTATGAAAAAACATAATTATAGAAAGTATTTATTTTGTTGTCGATTTATAACTTAATGAAAATTTTATTGAATTTGAAACTTAAATTTTATTTTTGATAGTTAAATCTTAAAAAATTTCGCGCCCCCCAGCAATCGGCGCCCCGGGCGATCGCCCGGGTCGCCCGGGTCAATAACCGGCCCTGCGCTTAATAAACAAAAGCTAATCGTTTTTTTTGCAAAATCAAACATGCATTTGTTAATATTCATTAATGTTATTGCTATCATCATGACACCACCCCCTAAGTGTTGTAATCCATTCCAAAAAAAAATCATAGTTGTTTTCGGAAAAATTTAACTTTTTTATCAAAAAATCGTGACACAAAGTTCAGTGCTTTATTTGGTTTATTCGTTTGTGCTTCTTGTAGACGACAACTGTATTTAAATAAAAATTCTATTCAATTTGAGGTTAATAATACAACAAATAAGCAAAATAAAGAGCACGTAGAAGAAGTAAATAATGAAATAGAGGAGTCAGAAAAAGAAGAAAATGATGAAGATTTTGTCTGCAAATTTGTTGATAATAATATCAAAAGACAGAAATTAGCATCTTCATTTGAAGAATGGATTGCAGCTCCGGCTAAAAAAAAGATGCTCCTTAATTTGTCGAATGATGATCAGAAGATATTGCAGAAAACAATTAATAGTAGCAATTTGAATATCTTCAATAAATCTGAAAATTGTACATGGATAAGTAAAGTCAAAGAGGCATTGTCTCACGCATCTACTCGACATCAAAAAATTGTTCTTTTAATGACATTACCTAATGAATGGTCAATTCGAAAAGCGGCGAAAGTATTTGATGTTAGTAGGCGCATGGTTTCTACTGCAAAGAAGTTGAATAATGATAAAGGTCATGATGTTCTGCCAGACGTAAGAAAAGGTCGAGCTATGAGTGTAGATCTAGTTGAAAATGTTAATAATTTTTTTCTTTCGGATGAAGTCAGCCGAGTAATGCCAGGAGTGAAAGATGTCAAGTCAGTTATTGTTAATGGCAAAAGACATCTAGAAACGGTAAGCAATATAAAAAAAACAATGATAGTGATTTTTAAACAATCAGAAAGTTGTCAATTTATTTCTATGGTATTTTTTAAAATTAAATTTTTTTTCTGGAGAAATTTATGTAATTCGATTTTTATATTTTTTATATGTAAAAGCAATATTTCTTTTTAGAAACGTTTGTTGTTAAGCAATATAAAAGATTTACATGAAGATTTTTTGAGCAAAAATCCAAATGAAAAAATTTCATTGGCATCTTTTAAAGCGCTAAGACCTCAACAGTGCATTCCAGTTGGTGCTAAAGGAACGCATAATGTTTGCGTTTGCAAAATCCATGGCAACATTCGACTTAAATTTAGAGGAATCAAAGAAGCATTTTCTGGAAAAAAATCTGATTTTAAATTAACTTATAGAGAATTCTTAAATAATATATGTTGTTTAAATCCATCTGAAGAATGTTTTCTGGGAAATTGTGAAAAATGTCCTGGTACTCGTCAAATTTTTAAAGATTTGAAAACGTCTTTACAAAAATTAAAAATTAAAAAAATTTCTTATAATCAATGGCTTACAACTAATAGGTAATTATATTAACAGATATATTTATATATTTTATGATAATTAGCTTTTACAACCTAATTATTTTTTTAGATGTCAATTACTTCATAAAACTGAGACTGTTAATATTTTTCTTAAAAATCTTGCATCCGATTTACCCGATGTTTTGAAACATGATTTCATTGCTCAGACTCAAGCAACGTATTTAGAACAGCTAAAAGAAAAACTTGAAGATGAAGAATTCATTGTAACCTTAGATTTTTCTGAAAATTATTCATTTCATGTACAAGATGCTATACAATCGCAACATTGGTGCAAAGACCAAGCTACGTTACATGTATACGTGATTTATTACAAACAGGATAAAGTTATCAAAAACATTAATTATGTTGTTTTCTCTGAATACGAAAATCACGACGCCACTGGAGTGCATCTGTACAATTCAAAAATGATTGAGTTTTTAAAAAGAAAGTTTTGTGCACAAAAAATTAAAAAATTTATTATTTTTTGGACGGAGCTGGCTCCCAGTACAAAAATAGATTCAATTTATCAAATTTACTGCATCATGAAAAAGATTTTGGAATCAATGCAGAATGGCATTTTTTCGCTACTGCACACGGAAAAGGTGCTTGTGATGGTATCGGTGGATGTGTGAAAAGACATGCATACAGAGCCAGTTTACAAGATAAGACGATAACTACAACAAAAAAACTGTTTGAATGGGCATCTGATTTCTTCAAAAAAATTAGTTTTGAATTTTGTTCACTAAATGAATATAAAAATCATCAGAAAAAATTAGAAAATCGCTTTAGTTCGGCAAAAACAATTGTTGGAACACGTAAATTCCACTGCTATAAGCCATATGACATGGAAAAATTAGAATGTAAAATTTTTTCAAATTATTCAAAATCTGCTGTAATAAATGTTAAAAAATAATTGAACTTTAATTCTACAATAAATAGTATAGTATTCTAGGAACAACAGACTTACGATTTATTTAACTTATTTTTCAAAGAAGAAAAGGCGTGATGCATAAGGATCCATACAACGGTAAAGTACTAGAACGTGCGCCGCCATCTTTGATGCGTTAAACATTCACACCGCAGATTAAAAAAATTTGTAAATCTTTTCCTAAAAGAGATCCCCCAAATTTTATTGCAATTATGAATAAGAGAAAGTCTAAGGAATAAATGATTAAGGAAAAAAAATTTCTTAGCCCTACGAGAAGTGTCATAAATTTTCATTTATTTATTGCATGGCTAATTTTTTATTAATAATTAATATTTTTTTCAATCTTTTTATACTCTATTCGATTCTTTAACTATTTTTGAATTTGTAAATAAAATTTCGTTAACTTTTATCTGATAGTTTCTAATTAATCGCGTTTCGAAAAAAAAAGTGCTTAGAGGTTAGTTTGCTAAAAACTTTTGGAAAAATGAAAATTTTCAAAAATTACTTCAGGACATTATTTTTAACATATAAATCTTTAACAATTTGCAAAAAACAGTATTAATTTTGTATGGTGGGTTTTTAGTGGCCCGTATCAGATAGCCTGACTCAAATCGTTCACATTATGTTTTCGACGACATGTGCTGCACCAATTAACCCCGCATACATGCTTATCTTTAATTTTATTAATTCTTTTACAGCAACGAGGACACGCTTGGACAACATCGCATAATTTTTTGTTATTTTTTTTGTAACTACCGACTGTTTTATGCTTGTTAAAACAAATTTGTCCAAAAAAATCTCTATTGCAATCGTTGCATTTTATTGATTTAACGTTTTCAGTTTTACAAGGTGGTGATACAAAACAGCTAGAGCAAATTGACGAACACTTATGCATATTTACAAGAGAATATTTAAAGTTATAGTATTCGCAGAAAAATTTACTTTTAGCGACGCCAGTTAAATTTAAAATAGTATCAAAATGTCGAGTACGATTGTTATATAAAAGGTTAATGATTGAATTTTTATTGTGCTCTACATACGGCCGACCGTCGAAAAATGGTGGCTCCCCACACCCAAAAGTTGATTCATCATAAATAACAATAGTTATTCCGCGCATCGTGTAGTATGTTTGAAACTTCTCTATTTCCTCTATACCGCAGCCATTTTCGGGAATTTCAACGTCGGCGCTAGTTATAAGAATATCTGCGCGTTGCCTCTATGAAGCCCCTCTACTATTTCTAATCTTTCCCCAAATATCTCAAACTTCTTTTTCCACTGAATTTTCAAATTTAATGTAGGCTTCACCCACTACCAAAGCCCTCGGTAGGCATTTATTATCATCGTTTTTTATGGAAACGAATGATCTCGACCCGATTACATCTATACAGAGATTTTTTCTTCTTACACCTCCTTCACCCCGCGGAACATTTACGATAGTTACTGTTAAAATAAAAGTATCATTTGATTGGAAATGTTCATTACTTTGAACCAGACTACCCAGTAATAGTCAAAAATCATTATAAAAAAAATTATTTACAGGTCCAAGCGACAATCCTGCTGCTCCGTGAGCAAAATTATTACTTCTTATACTTATACCTATTCTATCATCTTCACCCTCCATCGACATTATGTACGCGTGTATATCTCGCATTACATTTTCCAGCCAAATAATTAAATTAACATCGGGAGGAGGTGTAAGTATTTTTAATAGAAGCTCTATACCATAAGCTTTATATTTTTCTAAATAATTATGTGTACTCTGATTTATAATAAACCTTTCGCCGGGAGGTTGCACATCGATTTCACCTGCTTCTTCTTCTTCTTCTGCATTATTATTTCCCTCATCGATATTATCTTCATCTCTCTCACTATCGTTTTCGACGTTAATATTCGCTGCACCACCGCCCGTTTGCATCGTTTGAGAATCCGTTTGGGATGAACATGCAGATACATCGCCATCATAATCATAACTTTCAATACTCGGTGCAACACATCCCAATTGCATCGTTTCAGAATCTGTTTCGGATGAGTAAGTCGACACATCGCCATCATAATCATAGCCCCCGATAGAGTGTGGTGAAGAAGGAGACGCTGTATAGTGTAAAGTTAACGGTGATGAAATTGGTGTTGAATAATTGACACAAGTATTTTCACTGACTGTAAATTTATTATTATTAAAAATTATTTTATGATTTACAAATAAAAATTTATGGTTCGGGTCGTCCGGAAAAACATTCAGCTACGCGTGTTAATAAATCTATTGATTCCGGCATACTATCTTCATATATAGCAGAATGTGGATCACGAGCTGAGTCATGGATCCATCTTATTTCTTGGGCTCGGTTTGAATACATGACCCGACACGCCCCCAAGAATATATGTGATGGTAGACGGTCTATGACCTCACTATTCCGACGAAATACTTAAAAAAAAAAAACAACGAAATGTAATAGCTGAAGGTATTTTCGGAAATATCATGATTTAAAAACATTCTACTTACATTCATTTAAGCCAACATCCCTGATTCTGTTTTGAATGAAAGAACAATAGGGAGTCGAAATACGCTCTTCTGCAGTTTGCTCCCGGTCAACAAAACGTCTCAAAATTTTTTTTCTCAACTCTCCCTCGTCGGAATCCGGTTCATTACGTCTATCATAATGTCTTTGTATCGTCCTATCAATTAATTCAGCTATGGTGTAGTTTGGGACATAATAATTAAGCAACATATCGTCAGTTCTACGTGCCAAGGCCCTCGCACGATTCGCTGCAGACATCACATAATCATTTTCAATGTTTAGAATGTTTTGTGGTAAATTATCATCATCGTCATTGCTACTACTACTTTCATTACTATCACTATCGCTATCATCGTCATTGTTATTTTCATTACTATTATCGCTATCATCGTCATTGTTATTTTCATTACTATTATCGCTATCATCGTCATTGTTATTTTCATTACTATTATCGCTATCATCAACATCACTATTTTCATTTTCGTTATCATCATCATCATCATCATCATCACGGCTATCATCTCTGTCATTTTGATTATCGTTAGCATCATCATCATCATCACCATCATCACCATTATTTTCATTATCATCGTTATTATCAACATCATCGTCGTCGTCGTCGTTGTCGTTATCATTCTCGTTATCATCAATATTGTCATCATTACCGGCTTCCCAAATATCTGTCGGTGAATCCATTGATTTATATCCCGTACTACTACCACTATCACTCCAGTGATTAGATACTTGATCATCATCATCTTCACTACTACTACTACTACTACTACTACTACTACTACTACTACTACTACTACTACTACTACTATACGCAGGGAGACAAATGTCTTTGGGCCTAGCGACCCCACGTACCCGAGCTGAATGAATGGTATACGGAGCGTGTGGATGGTAATGAGGGTGGTAATGTTTGAATACGCAGGGGACTGCACAGTCCATGGGCCTAGCAACCCCACGTACCCGAGCTGAATGAATGATAAATTGGATGTGTGGATGAAAGTATGGTTGAAAATGTGTGAATACGCAGGGGGACTGAAAAGTCCTTGGGCTCAGCGACCCCACGTACCCGAGCTAAGTGAATGGTGAATTGAGTGTGTGGATAAAGGAGAGGATAGAGATGCTTGCACACGCAGGGGGACTGCACAGTCCTTGGGCCTAGCGAACCCACGTACCCGAGCTGAGTGAGTGAATGGTATACTGAATGTGTGGATGGAAGCGTGCGAAAGAATGTACGAATACGCAGGGGGACTGCACAGTCCATGGGCCTAGCGACCCCACGTGCCCGAGCTGAGTGAGTGAAAGATATATTGGATGTGTGGATGAATGAGAGGATGGAAATGTGTGAATACGCAGGGGACTGAAAAGTCCTTGGGCTTAGCGATCCCACGTACCCGAGCTAAGTGCGAATGGAGGAGTGAAAGGAAGGATGACAGGCAAATGTATGCATGTTTAGACGTATGAATGGACACGGCCTAGTGCCTGGACGGACGGACGAGACGAGTGACAATGGACAAGACCGCAGCGTGAAGTAATGCTAACGCAGTCCCACGCTGCGGCTCTGAACGGTGGACGTTACGGATCCCTCCCCGTGTAAGTGAGGCATTTTCTTGCTTCTCTTCCGCGGCCAGGGTGAAGGGGGTTTAGACGGTCTCTGCCTGTAGATGCCTCGAGGGCGAATGCGAACCTACCAGGTTTCTTTCTCCCTCCAGGCTGACGCAGCGTCAGAATCCCGTCACACCAGTGATGCGCACTGCAGTTGGGGTGATCCAGCTGCAGCCCACGTCGCTGTAGGTCTGATAGCAGATTTACCCGTTTTTTCACCACCAAAAAAAAAAAAAAAAAAAAAAAAAAAAAAAACTACTACTACTACTACTACTACTACTACTACTACTACTACTACTACTACTACTACTACTACTACTACTACTACTACTACTACTACTACTACTACTATACGCAGGGAGACAAATGTCTTTGGGCCTAGCGACCCCACGTACCCGAGCTGAATGAATGGTATACGGAGCGTGTGGATGGAAATGAGGGTGGAAATGTTTGAATACGCAGGGGGACTGCACAGTCCATGGGCCTAGCAACCCCACGTACCCGAGCTGAATGAATGATAAATTGGATGTGTGGATGAAAGTATGGTTGAAAATGTGTGAATACGCAGGGGGACTGAAAAGTCCTTGGGCTCAGCGACCCCACGTACCCGAGCTAAGTGAATGGTGAATTGAGTGTGTGGATAAAGGAGAGGATGGAGATGCTTGCACACGCAGGGGGACTGTACAGTCCTTGGGCCTAGCGAACCCACGTACCCGAGCTGAGTGAGTAAATGGTATACTGAATGTGTGGATGGAAGCGTGCGAAAGAATGTACGAATACGCAGGGGGACTGCACAGTCCATGGGCCTAGCGACCCCACGTGCCCGAGCTGAGTGAGTGAAAGATATATTGGATGTGTGGATGAATGAGAGGATGGAAATGTGTGAATACGCAGGGGGACTGAAAAGTCCTTGGGCTTAGCGATCCCACGTACCCGAGCTAAGTGCGAATGGAGGAGTGAAAGGAAGGATGACAGGCAAATGTATGCATGTTTAGACGTATGAATGGACACGGCCTAGTGCCTGGACGGACGGACGAGACGAGTGACAATGGACAAGACCGCAGCGTGAAGTAATGCTAACGCAGTCCCACGCTGCGGCTCTGAACGGTGGACGTTACGGATCCCCCCCCCGTGTAAGTGAGGCATTTTCTTGCTTCTCTTCCGCGGCCAGGGTGAAGGGGGTTTAGACGGTCTCTGCCTGTAGATGCCTCGAGGGCGAATGCGAACCTACCAGGTTTCTTTCTCCCTCCAGGCTGACGCAGCGTCAGAATCCCGTCACACCAGTGATGCGCACTGCAGTTGGGGTGATCCAGCTGCAGCCCACGTCGCTGTAGGTCTGATAGCAGATTTACCCGTTTTTTCACCACCAAAAAAAAAAAAAAAAAAAAAAAAAAAACTACTACTACTACTACTATACGCAGGGAGACAAATGTCTTTGGGCCTAGCGACCCCACGTACCCGAGCTGAATGAATGGTATACGGAGCGTGTGGATGGAAATGAGGGTGGTAATGTTTAAATACGCAGGGGGACTGCACAGTCCATGGGCCTAGCAACCCCACGTACCCGAGCTGAATGAATGATAAATTGGATGTGTGGATGAAAGTATGGTTGAAAATGTGTGAATACGCAGGGGGACTGAAAAGTCCTTGGGCTCAGCGACCCCACGTACCCGAGCTAAGTGAATGGTGAATTGAGTGTGTGGATAAAGGAGAGGATGGAGATGCTTGCACACGCAGGGGGACTGCACAGTCCTTGGGCCTAGCGAACCCACGTACCCGAGCTGAGTGAGTGAATGGTATACTGAATGTGTGGATGGAAGCGTGCGAAAGAATGTACGAATACGCAGGGGGACTGCACAGTCCATGGGCCTAGCGACCCCACGTGCCCGAGCTGAGTGAGTGAAAGATATATTGGATGTGTGGATAAATGAGAGGATGGAAATGTGTGAATACGCAGGGGGACTGAAAAGTCCTTGGGCTTAGCGATCCCACGTACCCGAGCTAAGTGCGAATGGAGGAGTGAAAGGAAGGATGACAGGCAAATGTATGCATGTTTAGACGTATGAATGGACACGGCCTAGTGCCTGGACGGACGGACGAGACGAGTGACAATGGACAAGACCGCAGCGTGAAGTAATGCTAACGCAGTCCCACGCTGCGGCTCTGAACGGTGGACGTTACGGATCCCTCCCCGTGTAAGTGAGGCATTTTCTTGCTTCTCTTCCGCGGCCAGGGTGAAGGGGGTTTAGACGGTCTCTGCCTGTAGATGCCTCGAGGGCGAATGCGAACCTACCAGGTTTCTTTCTCCCTCCAGGCTGACGCAGCGTCAGAATCCCGTCACACCAGTGATGCGCACTGCAGTTGGGGTGATCCAGCTGCAGCCCACGTCGCTGTAGGTCTGATAGCAGATTTACCCGTTTTTTCACCACCAAAAAAAAAAAAAAAAAAAAAAAAAAAAAAAACTACTACTACTATACGCAGGGAGACAAATGTCTTTGGGCCTAGCGACCCCACGTACCCGAGCTGAATGAATGGTATACGGAGCGTGTGGATGGAAATGAGGGTGGAAATGTTTGAATACGCAGGGGACTGCACAGTCCATGGGCCTAGCAACCCCACGTACCCGAGCTGAATGAATGATAAATTGGATGTGTGGATGAAAGTATGGTTGAAAATGTGTGAATACGCAGGGGACTGAAAAGTCCTTGGGCTCAGCGACCCCACGTACCCGAGCTAAGTGAATGGTGAATTGAGTGTGTGGATAAAGGAGAGGATGGAGATGCTTGCACACGCAGGGGGACTGTACAGTCCTTGGGCCTAGCGAACCCACGTACCCGAGCTGAGTGAGTAAATGGTATACTGAATGTGTGGATGGAAGCGTGCGAAAGAATGTACGAATACGCAGGGGGACTGCACAGTCCATGGGCCTAGCGACCCCACGTGCCCGAGCTGAGTGAGTGAAAGATATATTGGATGTGTGGGTGAATGAGAGGATGGAAATGTGAGAATACGCAGGGGGACTGAAAAGTCCTTGGGCTTAGCGATCCCACGTACCCGAGCTAAGTGCGAATGGAGGAGTGAAAGGAAGGATGACAGGCAAATGTATGCATGTTTAGACGTATGAATGGACACGGCCTAGTGCCTGGACGGACGGACGAGACGAGTGACAATGGACAAGACCGCAGCGTGAAGTAATGCTAACGCAGTCCCACGCTGCGGCTCTGAACGGTGGACGTTACGGATCCCTCCCCGTGTAAGTGAGGCATTTTCTTGCTTCTCTTCCGCGGCCAGGGTGAAGGGGGTTTAGACGGTCTCTGCCTGTAGATGCCTCGAGGGCGAATGCGAACCTACCAGGTTTCTTTCTCCCTCCAGGCTGACGCAGCGTCAGAATCCCGTCACACCAGTGATGCGCACTGCAGTTGGGGTGATCCAGCTGCAGCCCACGTCGCTCTAGGTCTGATAGCAGATTTACCCGTTTTTTCCACCAAAAAAAAAAAAAAAAAAAAAAAAAACTACTACTACTACTACTACTACGCAGGGAGACAAATGTCTTTGGGCCTAGCGACCCCACGTACCCGAGCTGAATGAATGGTATACGGAGCGTGTGGATGGAAATGAGGGTGGAAATGTTTGAATACGCAGGGGACTGCACAGTCCATGGGCCTAGCAACCCCACGTACCCGAGCTGAATGAATGATAAATTGGATGTGTGGATGAAAGTATGGTTGAAAATGTGTGAACACGCAGGGGGACTGAAAAGTCCTTGGGCTCAGCGACCCCACGTACCCGAGCTAAGTGAATGGTGAATTGAGTGTGTGGTTAAAGGAGAGGATGGAGATGCTTGCACACGCAGGGGGACTGTACAGTCCTTGGGCCTAGCGAACCCACGTACCCGAGCTGAGTGAGTAAATGGTATACTGAATGTGTGGATGGAAGCGTGCGAAAGAAAGTACGAATACGCAGGGGGACTGCACAGTCCATTGGCCTAGCGACCCCACGTGCCTGAGCTGAGTGAGTGAAAGATATATTGGATGTGTGGGTGAATGAGAGGATGGAAATGTGAGAATACGCAGGGGGACTAAAAAGTCCTTGGGCTTAGCGATCCCACGTACCCGAGCTAAGTGCGAATGGAGGAGTGAAAGGAAGGATGACAGGCAAATGTATGCATGTTTAGACGTATGAATGGACACGGCCTAGTGCCTGGACGGACGGACGAGACGAGTGACAATGGACAAGACCGCAGCGTGAAGTAATGCTAACGCAGTCCCACGCTGCGGCTCTGAACGGTGGACGTTACGGATCCCTCCCCGTGTAAGTGAGGCATTTTCTTGCTTCTCTTCCGCGGCCAGGGTGAAGGGGGTTTAGACGGTCTCTGCCTGTAGATGCCTCGAGGGCGAATGCGAACCTACCAGGTTTCTTTCTCCCTCCAGGCTGACGCAGCGTCAGAATCCCGTCACACCAGTGATGCGCACTGCAGTTGGGGTGATCCAGCTGCAGCCCACGTCGCTGTAGGTCTGATAGCAGATTTACCCGTTTTTTCACCACCAAAAAAAAAAAAAAAAAAAAAAAAACTACTACTACTACTACTACTACTACTACTACTACTACTACTACTACTACTACTACTACTACTACTACTACTACTACTACTACTACTACTACTACTACTACTACTACTACTACTACTACTACTACTACTACTACTACTACTACGGTCTCTACGGAGGCCGTAATGGTGGTTGCAAGCGTAATCCCTATAGATCTCCTTGCGCTGGAGCGCCAGCGGATCTATGAAAGAAGCGCTGAAACAGGACGGACAGAAGCGGCAGTTCGGGAAAGGGACCTGACAATGACGCTATGGAGTGAACGTCGGACGAGAGACGGAACGGGTGCATGGACCAGACGTCTGATCAGGGACCTGAGACAGTGGACGCAACGGACTTTTGGGGAGGTGGATTTTTACCTTACCCAATTCTTGACCGGACACGGCTACTTCAGGCGGTACCTGCACCTGAGAGGGAAGGTACAGCGTGCGGGCTGTACCTACTGCGGACATGACATGGACGACGCTGAGCATACGTTCTTCGGATGCTCACGTTGGGACTTCGACAGACGAACGCTACGGAGACAGACTGGAGACCTCACACCGGACAATGTTGTAGACTGGATGCTGGAGGACGTCCAAAACTGGGCTTCGATGGTGACCTTTGTCACAGTCGTCCTTAAAGCGAAGAAAGAGGATGGATGTTTAATGTGAATGAATGAATGAGTGAATGGATGAGGAATACAAATACGCAGGGAGACAAATGTCTTTGGGCCTAGCGACCCCACGTACCCGAGCTGAATGAATGGTATACGGAGCGTGTGGATGGAAATGAGGGTGGAAATGTTTGAATACGCAGGGGGACTGCACAGTCCATGGGCCTAGCAACCCCACGTACCCGAGCTGAATGAATGATAAATTGGATGTGTGGATGAAAGTATGGTTGAAAATGTGTGAATACGCAGGGGGACTGAAAAGTCCTTGGGATCAGCGACCCCACGTACCCGAGCTAAGTGAATGGTGCATTGAGTGTGTGGATAAAGGAGAGGATGGAGATGCTTGCACACGCAGGGGGACTGCACAGTCCTTGGGCCTAGCGAACCCACGTACCCGAGCTGAGTGAGTAAATGGTATACTGAATGTGTGGATGGAAGCGTGCGAAAGAATGTACGAATACGCAGGGGGACTGCACAGTCCATGGGCCTAGCGACCCCACGTGCCCGAGCTGAGTGAGTGAAAGATATATTGGATGTGTGGGTGAATGAGAGGATGGAAATGTGTGAATACGCAGGGGGACTGAAAAGTCCTTGGGCTTAGCGATCCCACGTACCCGAGCTAAGTGCGAATGGAGGAGTGAAAGGAAGGATGACAGGCAAATGTATGCATGTTTAGACGTATAAATGGACGCGGCCTAGTGCCTGGACGGACGGACGAAACGAGCGACAATGGACAAGACCGCAGCGTGAAGTAATGCTAACGCAGTCCCACGCTGCGGCTCTGTACGGTGGACGTTACGGATCCCTCCCCGTGTAAGTGAGGCATTTTCTTGCTTCTCTTCCGCGGCCAGGGTGAAGGGGGTTTAGACGGTCTCTGCCTGTGGATGCCTCGGGGGCGAATGCGAACCTACCAGGTTTCTTTCTCCCCCCAGGCTGACGCAGTGTCAGAATCCCGTCACACCAGTGGCGCGCACTGCAGTTGGGGTGATCCAGCTGCAGCCCACGTCGCTGTAGGTCTGAAAGCAGATTTACCCGTTTTTTCACCACCCAAAAAAAAAAAAAAAAAAAAAAAACAACTACTACTACTACTACTACCACTACTACTACTACTACTACTACTACTACTACTACTACTACTACTACTACTACTACTACTACTACTACTACTACTACTACTGGGAGTTGGCCCAGGGAGCCCCCTTGGGCAAATGTCATCTTCCAGGGTCCATGTCCCGCTCCCGGGCGTCTTTGTCGCATCAATGCTCAGAGCAGCAATGCTTTAACGGAGACGGCAAATAGGAAGCACTGACTGGCGGATGAAGCAGGTATAGTAGTAACTGTTGATGCCAACAACTACTCAAACACTTTCCACACAATACACAAACAAATACACTTCTACTCGTACACGGCACACACCTAACATCGAAAGGCCAAAGTGAGTGGATTGGGGGCCCTATAAACGGGTTTCTCCCTACTGAGCGTATGTGCGTGAATGCTGTCGCTGGGGGCTCTATAAACGGGTCCCGCCCAGCGAGTTGAATGGGATAAAGAGGCTGTGAAAGGCGTATGGATGGAAATGAGCAGGCAGGATGGGGGCAGCTTGCAGTCCTTATCCTGGCTGCTGAATGGACGGCGGGGACTTTATAAACAAGATCTCCCGGAAGCGGAAGGACAGGGGACCCTATAGACGGGTAACTCTCCCTTGAATGACTGAGGGTCCTCAGTGTGAATCGTAGTGTGGATGGGCCAATGGACACTTACACAAACAAAGCAGGAATGCCTCGGGGTCTAGTGTCGGCCGTAGGTAGGCTGACTCAGGATGGGAATCGTGTCGCTGCTGGAGGATACAGGGGAAAAACCGTGTGGATGCTGCGGGCCGCCGGATAGTACAGGGGCCCGGTCAGAGCTAGCCACTTTGTACTGGCTGCCCTATCAGCCGGCGAAAAATCCATCTCCCTGTTGCCTGGTGCCGGGTGGCACCCGGACTGGGCGCCGACAATGGGGAATGGGGGCTCCTCCGAGGTCACCGGCGGCGGGGCGATCCTTAAGGGGGGAGGCTGACAAACGGTGTACGAGCTGGACCTTACCGCAGGTAGAATCTTGACCACAAACACATATTAAACGAGAAGAGACGCAGGAGAAAAATTGAAACCAAAAATGCTGATGTCAACGAAAGAATTAGAGCTTTCAGCATCCATCAGCGCTCCGGCACCCCAGGCCCACATACCTCAGAGGCGGCTGTCTTGGCCTCAGGGGTGTGTTTTACTAAATCAAGCGGGGAAAGGGAAGGGCAGGATCGAGTGCCTCCTGACATCATTAAGGGGCAGATTAAGAGGATCTTGGAGTCAGTAGCCAAGATGGAATTGGTAAAATCGAAAGTTAGGACGGTGAGCACTGGAATCACGGATGAATGGCCTGTCATCAAGGATGCATGTGAGGCGGTAATCGCCGAGTGTGAGCGGATGACTGCACAGCGGACGACTGTGGTGACGGCTGCTGCTGAGGCCCAGAAGCGGAAGAGGGAGCCGACCGGTGCCAGTCCTGAGCAGTCGGCGGCCTTCCAAAAGGTCGGCGAGGGCTCCGGATGGAAAAAGGTTGGAGCCAAACGCAAAAACAGGACTGCAAGTACGGCACCTAAGGACGGACCGAAAGAACTGAACGACCAGAGGACTCAGAAGGACGCGACGAAACGGAAGAAGAAGACCGGTCGCGGACAGTCCAGACGGAAGCAGGATGCACGCAACGACGTCGGCGCCGTCTTGGTTGGTCTATCCGCCAACATGACGTACGCTGATGCTCTGCGCAGGCTCAAACAGGACGTAAAGACTGACGAGACCAAGGTGCAGATACAGGGCTGTCGCAAGACGAAAGACGACGGACTCCTGATCAGGCTGCGATGCAAGACGGAGGACAGACTGCAATTCGAACAGCAGGTTAAACAGGCACTGGGAAATGACGGCACGGTACGTGACTTGACGCCGGAGGTGCAGATCGAGATTCTTGATCTTGACTGTATCACAGAGGCACAAGACGTTACGGACGCAATAAGACGGGAGACAGGGACAGTGAGGGATCCGAAGCCGCATATCTTCGGTCCCAATGATCAAAATGTCTGCATGGCCGTCTGTGGCGTGGAGGAGAGTGCCGCTCGAATCCTGCTTCAGAAGGGCCGGATCAAAATAGGGTGGATGAACTGCCGCGTACGGACGAGACTAATGGTGCCGAGGTGCTACAGATGCTTCGGCTTCGGACACAAACGACGAGACTGCAAAGGTACCGACAGAAGCAGACTGTGTCGTAGGTGCGGACGGACGGGACATACTAGCGGAGGGTGCAACGAGAAAAACCCGACTTGCTACCTCTGCACGGAGGCGAGGCTTGGAGGATGCGCTCATGTGCCGGGCTCCGGAGCATGCGCCGTCTTCCGGGCTGAGCTGGAAAAGCGGAAAAGGCAGACAACGACATGACTTTGACGCTACAAGTTAACCTGAACAGGTGCGAAGCGGCTCAGCTTTTACTGGACCAAATCGCGACGGAACGGAACGCTGACGTACTTATAATAAGTGAACAGTACCGTGACTTACGCCAACAGACATGGCTTTCGAACGCGTCAGGCTCGTCGGCCATCTGGATTAGAGGCGCGCGCTCAAGGGGTCCTATAGTTTCCGGTGCGGGAGAGGACTACGTGTGGGCGAGGGTGGGAGATATTACTTATGTGAGTATATATCTCTCACCAAACTGTACGGCCGGAGAATTTGAAGGTAAAATTGCGGCTCTAGAGGACTGCCTCAGAGATTTACCGGGGAATCTTGTCGTTGCCGGCGACTTTAATTCCAGGGCGATCGAGTGGGGCATGACAACCACAGACAGACGCGGACGGCTGGTGTTAGAGATGGCTGCGAGGCTGGAACTAACAGTAGCAAACAGAGGACAGGCTTTTACGTACAGACGACCGGGTTACGGTAACTCGATACCGGACGTGACGCTGACAACGGAAGACCTGGAGACGCGGATAAGGGGATGGCGGGTGCTCGAGGACTTTACGGCCAGCGATCACCAGTGCATCGCCTTTGAAGTTACGGAACGGAACGATACGTCACAAAACGTTTCGGTGAGACCCTCGCGGTGGAACCTTAACAAACAGGACAGGGCTCTGTTTCGGAGGACGCTGCTGGAAACGGTTGCGCCTTCTGAAAACATCCCGACGGATCTGACTGACGAACAGAGGACGGAGTTGATTGTGGACAGGACGATGACTGCTATAGTTCGCCTCTGTGAGGCTACTATGCCACGCATCGTGCCTCGACATAATAAACCGGCAGCATACTGGTGGACGGACGAAATAAGTTCCCTACGACGGACGTGCATAAAACACAGACGAGTACTATACAGAGCACGCAAAAGAGGACCGGATGATGCAATGAGGCTTGCACAGACATACAAAGACGCTAAAAAGACCCTGACGAACGCCATAAAATACAGTAAGAGGCGATGCTGGAGACGGTTGTGTGAAGAGGTGGACCGCGACCCCTGGGGTATGGGCTATAAGCTGGTTACCCAGAAACTGGGGGCTCTTGGTCCTCCAGAACACAAAGACGGACAGTTGATGGCGACGATAGTGGACGGGCTGTTCCCAAACCATCCGGTTACGGAGGGGCCAGTCGACTACCGGAGCCAAGCAGTTCCGGAGTTCACGGAGGCAGAATTGCTGGAAGCTACTGCCTCTTTGAGACCCGGAAAAGCGCCAGGACCGGACGGCATTCCAGGAGAGATTCTCCGGCAGATTGCCTTGGGCAGGCCACGTCTCCTCCTGGACATGTACAACGAATGTTTACGGACGGGGATTTTCAGCACGCGTTGGAAAAAGGCCAGACTGGTTCTCCTCTACAAAGGAAAGGGAGAGCCAAATGCGCCTAATTCCTACAGGCCATTGTGCCTCTTAGACACGGCAGGAAAGACATTAGAACTTTTACTGAAAAACAGACTGACGAAAGCAGTGGACAGAGCTGGAGGACTCTCGGACAATCAGTATGGCTTCCGCAAAGGCCGATCGACGGTGGATGCTGTGCGGGAAGTTCTTGAGCCTTCTAAAAGGACGGCACTGATGGACCACAGACAAAGACCGGTGGTACTGCTTGGCACGCTGGACGCGAAGAACGCCTTCAATAGCGCCAGGTTCTCCGATATCCTCGGGGCCTATAGGTCTTTCGGGGTGCCGGATTACCTGATGAGGATGGTGGAGGATTATTTGCGTAACAGATGCATAACGTACGAGACGACGGAAGGACAGATACGCAGACCAATAACCGCGGGGGTCGCGCAGGGTTCGATACTGGGACCAGACTTTTGGAACGTGGACTATGACAGCTTGCTAAGACTGGAGATGCCCGAGGGCGCATCACTCGTCGCTTACGCAGACGACGTGGCGGTAGTGATCGTCCAGAGGACTACAGAATTAGCACAACTGACACTGAACAGAGTCATGAGGCGGGTCGAAAGGTGGATGACAGAACACGGACTGTCACTGGCACTGAACAAGACGGAACTGATGTTACTGACGGGAAGGCGTATACCGACGCTCATTCCCATGACAGTAGGTACAGAAAGGACGGAGACGGTAGGTTTCCTCAAATACCTAGGAGTCACTCTGGATACCAGGCTTACTTTTTGGCCACATATCCAGAGGGTGGCCGACAAAGCGACTAGACTGACGTCATCGCTGGGCCGCCTCATGGCAAATACGTACGGACCGAGACAGAGCAAGAGACTGCTCCTGATGACGACGACCCACTCGATCATGTTGTACGGGGCGGAAATATGGGCCGACGCGCTCCGCGTCCGGAAGTACCGAAAGCGACTGACGGACGTACAGAGACGGGGAGCGCTTCGGATAGCTTGCGCCTCCTGGACGGTCTCTGCGGAGTCCGTAATGGTGGTTGCAAGCGTAATCCCTATAGATCTCCTTGCGCTGGAGCGCAAGCGGATCTATGAAAGAAGCGCTGAAACAGGACGGACAGAAGCGGCAGTTCGGGAAAGGGACCTGACAATGACGCTATGAAGTGAACGTTGGACGAGAGACGGAACGGGTGCATGGACCAGACGTCTGATCAGGGACCTGAGACAGTGGACGCAACGGACTTTTGGGGAGGTGGATTTTTACCTTACCCAATTCTTGACCGGACACGGCTACTTCAGACGGTACCTGCACCTGAGAGGGAAGGTACAGCATGCGGGCTGTACCTACTGCGGACATGACATGGACGACGCTGAGCATACGTTCTTCGGATGCTCACGTTGGGACTACGACAGACGAACGCTACGGAGACAGACTGGAGACCTCACACCGGACAATGTTGTAGACTGGATGCTGGAGGACGTCCAAAACTGGGCTTCGATGGTGACCTTTCTCACAGTCGTCCTTAAAGCGAAGAAAGAGGATGGATGTTTAATGTGAATGAATGAATGAGTGAATGGATGAGGAATACAAATACGCAGGGAGACAAATGTCTTTGGGCCTAGCGACCCCACGTACCCGAGCTGAGTAAATGGTATACGGAGTGTGTGGATGGAAGTGAGGGTGGTAATGTTTGAACACGCAGGGGGACTACACAGTTCATGGGCCTAGCAACCCCACGTACCACAGCTGAATGAATGATAAATTGGATGTGTGGATGAAAGTATGGTTAAAAAGGTGTGAATACGCAGGGGGACTGAAAAGTCCTTGGGCTCAGCGACCCCACGTACCCGAGCTAAGTGAGTGGTGAATTGAGTGTGTTAATAAAGGAGAGGATGGAGATGCTTGCACACGCAGGGGGACTGCACAGTCCTTGGGCCTAGCAAACCCACGTACCCGAGCTGAGTGAGTGAGTGAATGGTATACTGAATGTGTGGATGAAAGCGTGCGAAAGAATGTACGAATACGCAGGGGGACTGCACAGTCCATGGGCCTAGCGACCCCACGTGCCCGAGCTGAGTGAGTGAAAGATATATTGGATGTGTGGGTGAATGAGAGGATGGAAATGTGTGAATACGCAGGGGGACTGAAAAGTCCTTGGGCTTAGCGATCTTACGTACCCGAGCTAAGTGCGAATGGAGGAGTGAAAGGAAGGATGACAGGCAAATGTATGCATGTTTAGACGTATGAATGGACACGGCCTAGTGCCTGGACGGACGGACGAGACGAGTGACAATGGACAAGACCGCAGCGTGAAGTAATGCTAACGCAGTCCCACGCTGCGACTCTGAACGGTGGACGTTACGGATCCCTCCCCGTGTAAGTGAGGCATTTTCTTGCTTCTCTTCCGCGGCCAGGGTGAAGGGGGTTTAGACGGTCTCTGCCTGTAGATGCCTCGAGGGCGAATGCGAACCTACCAGGTTTCTTTCTCCCTCCAGGCTGACGCAGCGTCAGAATCCCGTCTCACCAGTGATGCGCACTGCAGTTGGGGTGATCCAGCTGCAGCCCGCGTCGCTGTAGGTCTGATAGCAGATTTACCCGTTTTTTCACCACCAAAAAAAAAAAAAAAAAAAAAAAGTAGTAGTAGTTGTTTTTTTTTTTTTTTTTTTCATATATTTTATTTTAAAATTATGTAAATAAATTATCTATTTGTAAAAATTTCATAAACTTTTACGTTTTAAAATTATTTATGTCAATCGGAGTTTTATGTACTCACGCGTCCAAACACTCGTATAAGTGTTTCTCTGCATATGCGCGCGTGTGTATGTGTTTTTTATGTGTGTGCGTAATTTAAAAATATTTTATATTAAAAATAATATCATTTAAATATAAAATAAAAATTTATTATTTCAGCTCGTGACATATTACTATGGGATAGTAGTAGTAGTATTAGTAGTAGTTTTTTTTTTTTTTTTTTTTTTTTTTGGTGGTGAAAAAACGGGTAAATCTGCTATCAGACCTACAGCGACGTGGGCTGCAGCTGGATCACCCCAACTGCAGTGCGCATCACTGGTGTGACGGGATTCTGACACTGCGTCAGCCTGGAGGGAGAAAGAAACCTGGTAGGTTCGCATTCGCCCTCGAGGCATCTACAGGCAGAGACCGTCTAAACCCCCTTCACCCTGGCCGCGGAAGAGAAGCAAGAAAATGCCTCACTTACACGGGGAGGGATCCGTAACGTCCACCGTTCAGAGTCGCAGCGTGGGACTGCGTTAGCATTACTTCACGCTGCGGTCTTGTCCATTGTCACTCGTCTCGTCCGTCCGTCCAGGCACTAGGCCGTGTCCATTCATACGTCCAAACATGCATACATTTGCCTGTCATCCTTCCTTTCACTCCTCCATTCGCACTTAGCTCGGGTACGTGGGATCGCTAAGCCCAAGGACTTTTCAGTCCCCCTGTGTATTCACACATTTCCATCCTCTCATTCACCCACACATCCAATATATCTTTCACTCACTCAGCTCGGGCACGTGGGGTCGCTAGGCCCATGGACTGTGCAGTCCCCCTGCGTATTCGTACATTCTTTCGCACGCTTCCATCCACACATTTAGTACATTATTCACTCACTCAGCTCGGGTACGTGGGTTCGCTAGGCCCAAGGACTGTGCAGTCCCCCTGCGTGTGCAAGCATCTCCATCCTCTCCTTTATCCACACACTCAATTCACCATGCACTTAGCTCGGGTACGTGGGGTCGCTGAGCCCAAGGACTTTTCAGTCCCCCTGCGTATTCACACATTTTCAACCATACTTTCATCCACACATCCAATTTATCATTCATTCAGCTCGGGTACGTGGGGTTGCTAGGCCCATGGACTGTGTAGTCCCCCTGCGTATTCAAACATTACCACCCTCACTTCCATCCACACACTCCGTATACCATTCACTCAGCTCGGGTACGTGGGGTCGCTAGGCCCAAAGACATTTGTCTCCCTGCGTATTTGTATTCCTCATCCATTCACTCATTCATTCATTCACATTAAGCATCCATTCTCTTTCTTCGCTTTAAGGACGACTGTGACAAAGGTCACCATCGAAGCCCAGTTTTGGACGTCCTCCAGCATCCAGTCTACAACATTGTCCGGTGTGAGGTCTCCAGTCTGTCTCCGTAGCGTTCGTCTGTCGAAGTCCCAACGTGAGCATCCGAAGAACGTATGCTCAGCGTCGTCCATGTCATGTCCGCAGTAGGTACAGCCCGCATGCTGTACCTTCCCTCTCAGGTGCAGGTACCGTCTGAAGTAGCCGTGTCCGGTCAAGAATTGGGTAAGGTAAAAATCCACCTCCCCAAAAGTCCGTTGCGTCCACTGTCTCAGGTCCCTGATCAGACGTCTGGTTCATGCTTCCGTTCCGTCTCTCGTCCAACGTTCACTCCATAGCGTCATTGTCAGGTCTCTTTCCCGAACTGCCGCTTCTGTCCGTCCTGTTTCAGCGCTTCTTTCATAGATCCGCTTGCGCTCCAGCGCAAGGAGATCTATAGGGATTGCGCTTGCAACCACCATTACGGCCTTCGCAGAGACCGTCCGGTAGGCGCACGCTATCCGAAGCGCTCCCCGTCTCTGTACGTCCGTCAGTCGCTTTCGGTACTTCCGAACGCGAAGCGCGTCGGCCCATATTTCCGCCCCGTACAACATGATCGAGTGGGTCGTCGTCATCAGGAGCAGTCTCTTGCTCTGTCTCGGTCCGTACGTATTTGCCATGAGGCGGCCCAGCGAGGACGTCAGTCTAGTCGCTTTGTCGGCCACCCTCTGGATGTGTGGCCAAAAAGTAAGCCTGGTATCCAGGGTGACTCCTAGGTATTTAAGGAATCCTGCTGTCTCCGTCCTTTCTGTACCTACTGTCATGGGAATGAGCGTCGGTATACGCCTTCCCGTCAGTAACATCAGTTCCGTCTTGTTCAGTGCCAGTGACAGTCCGTGTTCTGTCATCCACCTTTCGACTCGCCTCATGACTCTGTTCAGTGTCAGTTGTGCTAATTCTGTAGTCCTTTGGACGATCACTACCGCCACGTCGTCTGCGTAAGCGACGAGTGACGCGCCCTCGGGCATCTCCAGTCTCAGCAAGCTGTCATAGTCCACGTTCCAAAAGTCTGGTCTCAGTATCGAACCCTGCGCGACCCCCGCGGTTATTGGTCTGCGTATCTGTCCTTCCGTCGTCTCGTACGTTATGCATCTGTTGCGCAAATAATCCCCCACCATCCTCATCAGGTAATCCGGCACCCCGAAAGACCTATAGGCCTCGAGGATATCGGAGAACCTGGCGCTGTTGAATGCGTTCTTTGCGTCCAGCGTGCCAAGCAATACCACCGGTCTTTGTCCGTGGCCCATCAATGCCGTCCTTCTGGAAGGCTCAAGAACTTCCCGCACAGCATCCACCGTCGATCGGCCTTTGCGGAAGCCATACTGGCTGTCCGAGAGTCCTCCTGCTCTGTCCACTGCTTTCGTCAGTCTGTTTTTCAGTAAGAGTTCTAATGTCTTTCCTGCCGTGTCTAAGAGGCACAATGGCCTGTAGGAATTAGGCGCATTTGGCTCTCCTTTTCCTTTGTAGAGGAGAACCAGTCTGGCCTTTTTCCAACGCGTGCTGAAGATCCCCGTTCGTAAACATTCGTTGTACATATCCAGGAGGAGACGTGGCCTGCCGAAGGCAATCTGCCGAAGAATCTCTCCTGGAATGCCGTCCGGTCCTGGCGCTTTTCCGGGTCTCAAAGAGGCAGTAGCCTCCAGCAATTCTGCCTCTGTGAACTCCGGAACTGCTTGGCTCCGGTAGTCGACTGGCCCCTCCGTAACCGGATGGTTTGGGAACAGCCCGTCCACTATCGTCGCCATCAACTGTCCGTCTTTGTGTTGTGGAGGACCAAGAGCCCCCAGTTTCTGGGTAACCAGCTTGTAGCCCATACCCCAGGGGTCGCGGTCCACCTCTTCACACAACCGTCTCCAGCATCGCCTCTTACTGTATTTTATGGCGTTCGTCAGGGTCTTTTTAGCGTCTTTGTACGTCTGTGCAAGCCTCATTGCATCATCCTGTCCTCTTTTACGTGCTCTGTACAGTACTCGTCTGTGTTTTATGCACGTCCGTCGTAGGGAACTTATTTCGTCCGTCCACCAGTATGCTGCCGGTTTATTATGTCGAGGCACGATGCGTGGCATAGTAGCCTCACAGAGGCGAACCATGGCGGTCATCGTCCTGTCCACAATCAACTCCGTCCTCTGTTCGTCAGTCAGGTCCGTCGGGATGTTTTCAGAGGGCGCAGCCATTTCCAGCAGCGTCCTCCGAAACAGAGCCCTGTCCTGTTTGTTAAGGTTCCACCGCGAGGGTCTCACCGAAACGTTTTGTGACGTATCGTTCCGTTCCGTAACTTCAAAGGCGATGCACTGGTGATCGCTGGCCGTAAAGTCCTCGAGCACCCGCCATCCCCTTATCCGCGTCTCCAGGTCTTCCGTTGTCAGCGTCACGTCAGGTATCGAGTTACCGTAACCCGATCGTCTGTACGTAAAAGCCTGTCCTCTGTTTGCTACTGTTAGTTCCAGCCTCGCAGCCATCTCTAACACCAGCCGTCCGCGTCTGTCTGTGGTTGTCATGCCCCACTCGATCGCCCTGGAATTAAAGTCCCCGGCAACGACAAGATTCCCCGGTAAATCTCTGAGGCAGTCCTCTAGAGCCGCGATTTCACCTTCAAATTCTCCGGCCGTACAGTTTGGTGAGAGATATATACTCGCATTAGTAACATCTCCCACCCTCGCCCACACGTAGTCCTCTCCCGCACCGGAAACTATAGGACCCCTTGAGCGCGCGCCTCTAATCCAGATGGCCGACGAGCCTGACGCGTTCGAAAGCCATGTCTGTTGGCGTAAGTCACGGTACTGTTCACTTATTATAAGTACGTCAGCGTTCCGTTCCGTCGCGATTTGGTCCAGTAAAAGCTGAGCCGCTTCGCACCTGTTCAGGTTAACTTGTAGCGTCAAAGTCATGTCGTTGTCTGCCTTTTCCGCTTCTCCAGCTCAGCCCGGAAGACGGCGCATGCTCCGGAGCCCGGCACATGAGCGCATCTTCCAAGCCTCGCCTCCGTGCAAAGGTAGCAAGTCGGGTTTTTCTCGTTGCACCCTCCGCTAGTATGTCCCGTCCGTCCGCACCTACGACACAGTCTGCTTCTGTCGGTACCTTTGCAGTCTCGTCGTTTGTGTCCGAAGCCGAAGCATCTGTAGCACCTCGGCACCATTAGTCTCGTCCGTACGCGGCAGTTCATCCACCCTATTTTGATCCGGCCCTTCTGGAGCAGGATTCGAGCGGCACTCTCCTCCCCGCCACAGACGGTCATGCAGACATTTTGATCATTGGGACCGAAGATATGCGGCTTCGGATCCGTCACTGTCCCTGTCTCCCGTCTTATTGCGTCCGTAACGTCTTGTGCCTCTGTGATACAGTCAAGATCAAGAATCTCGATCTGCACCTCCGGCGTCAAGTCACGTACTGTGCCGTCATTTCCCAGTGCCTGTTTAACCTGCTGTTCGAATTGCAGTCTGTCCTCCGTCTTGCATCGCAGCCTGATCAGGAGTCCGTCGTCTTTCGTCTTACGACAGCCCTGTATCTGCACCTTGGTCTCGCCAGTCTTTACGTCCTGTTTGAGCCTGCGCAGAGCATCAGCGTATGTCATGTTGGCGGATAGACCAACCAAGACGGCGCCGACGTCGTTGCGTGCATCCTGCTTCCGTCTGGACTGTCCGCGACCGGTCTTCTTCTTCCGTTTCGTCGCGTCCTTCTGAGTCCTCTGGTCGTTCAGTTCTTTCGGTCCGTCCTTAGGTGCCGTACTTGCAGTCCTGTTCTTGCGTTTGGCTCCGACCTTTTTCCATCCGGAGCCCTCGCCGACCTTTTGGAAGGCCGCCGACTGCTCAGGACTGGCACCGGTCGGCTCCCTCTTCCGCTTCTGGGCCTCAGCAGCAGCCGTCACCGCAGTCGTCCGCTGTGCAGTCATCCGCTCACACTCGGCGATTACCACCTCACATGCATCCTTGATGACAGGCCATTCATCCGTGATTCCAGTGCTCACCGTCCTAATTTTTGATTTTACCAATTCCATCCTGGCTACTGACTCCAAGATCCTCTTAATCTGCCCCTTAATGATGTCAGGAGGCACTCGATCCTGCCCTTCCCTTTTCCCGCTTGGTTTAGTAAAACACACCCCTGAGGCCAAGACAGCCGCCTCTGAGGTATGTGGGCCTGGGGTGCCCGGAGCGCTGATGGATGCTGAAAGCTCTAATTCTTTCGTTGACATCAGCATTTTTGGTTTCAATTTTTCTCCTACGTCTCTTCTCGTTTAATATGTGTTTGTGGTCAAGAATCTACCTGCGGTAAGGTCCATCTCGTACACCGTCTGTCAGCCTCCCCCCTTAAGGATCGCCCCGCCGCCAGTGACCTCGGAGGAGCCCCCATTCTCCATTGTCGGCGCCCAGTCCGGGTGCCACCCGGCACCAGGCAACAGGGAGATGGATTTTTCGCCGGCTGATAGGGCAGCCAGTACAAAGTGGCTAGCTCTGACCGGGCCCCTGTACTATCCGGCGGCCCGCAGCATCCACACGGTTTTTCCCCTGTATCCTCCAGCAGCGACACGATTACCATCCTGAGTCAGCCTACCTACGGCCGACACTAGACTCCGAGGCATTCCTGCTTTGTTTGTGTAAGTGTCCATTGGCCCATCCACTCTACGATTCACACTGAGGACCCTCAGTCATTCAAGGGAGAGTTACCCGTCTATAGGGTCCCCTGTCCTTACGCTTCCGAGAGATCTTGTTTATAAAGTCCCCGCCGTGCAAAGTGCAAACTGCCCCTATCCTGCCTGCTCATTTCCATACATACGCCTTTCACAGCCTCTTTATCCCATTCAACTTGCTGGGCGAGACCCGTTTATAGAGCCCCCAGCGACAGCATTCACGCACATACGCTCAGTAGGGAGAAACCCGTTTATAGGGCCCCCAATCCACTCACTTTGGCATTTCGATGTTAGGTGTGTGCCGTGTACGAGTAGAAGTGTATTTGTTTGTGTATTGTGTGAAAAGTATTTGAGTAGTTGTTGGCATCAACAGTTACTACTATACCTGCTTCATCCGCCAGTCAGTGCTTCCTATTTGCCGTCTCTGTTAAAGCATTGCTGCTCTGAGCATTGATGCGACAAAGACGCCCGGGAGCGGGACATGGACCCTGGAAGATAACGTTTGCCCAAGGGGGCTCCCTGGGCCAACTCCCTACTACTACTACTACTACTACTACTACTACTTTTTTTTTTTTTTTTTTTTTTTGGTGGTGAAAAAACGGGTAAATCTGCTATCAGACCTACAGCGACGTGGGCTGCAGCTGCATCACCCCAACTGCAGTGCGCATCACTGGTGTGACGGGATTCTGACGCTGCGTCAGCCTGGAGGGAGAAAGAAACCTGGTAGGTTCGCATTCGCCCCCGAGGCATCCACAGGCAGAGACCGTCTAAACCCCCTTCACCCTGGCCGCGGAAGAGAAGCAAGAAAATGCCTCACTTACACGGGGAGGGATCCGTAACGTCCACCGTTCAGAGCCGCAGCGTGGGACTGCGTTACTACTACTACTACTACTACTACTACTACTACTACTACTCTACTACTACTACTACTACTACTACTACTACTACTTACGCAGGGGGACTGCACAGTCCATGGGCCTAGCGACCCCACGTGCCCGAGCTGAGTGAGTGAGCGATATACTGGATGTGTGGGTGAATGAGAGGATGAAAATGTGCGAATACGCAGGGGGACTGGAAAGTCCTTGGGCTCAGCGACCCCACGTACCCGAGCTAAGTGCAAATGGAGGAGTGAAAGGAAGGATGACAGGCAAATGTATGCATGTTTGGACGTATGAATGGACGCGGCCTAGTGCCTGGACGGACGGACGAAACGAGCGACAATGGACAAGACCACAGCGTGAAGTAATGCTAACGCAGTCCCACGCTGCGGCTCTGAACAGTGGACGTTACGGATCCCTCCCCGTGTAAGTGAGGCATTTTCTTGCTTCTCTTCCGCGGCCAGGGTGAAGGGGGTTTAGACGGTCTCTGCCTGTAGATGCCTCGAGGGCGAATGCGAACCTACCAGGTTTCTTTCTCCCTCCAGGCTGACGCAGCGTCAGAATCCCGTCACACCAGTGATGCGCACTGCAGTTGGGGTGATCCAGCTGCAGCCCACGTCGCTGTAGGTCTGATAGCAGATTTACCCGTTTTTTCACCACCAAAAAAAAAAAAAAAAAAAAAAACTACTACTACTACTTTTACTACTATCCCATAGTAATATGTCACGAGCTAAAATAATAAATTTTTATTTTATATTTAAATGATATTATTTTTAATATAAAATATTTTTAAATTACGCACACACATAAAAAACACATACACACGCGCGCATACGCAGAGAAACACTTATACGAGTGTTTGGACGCGTGAGTACATAAAACTTCGATTGACATAAATAATTTTAAAACGTAAAAGTTTATGAAATTTTTACAAATAGATAATTTATTTACATAATTTTAAAATAAAATATATGAATATTTATTACTATTACAAATAAAATTATAGAAATAATTTTGTTTTAAATTTTATAAAAAATTTATTATTTTTTAATTACATAAATAATTATTTCAAAATCGAAACTCATAATTTTTACAAATAAAATAAATAATTTAAAAATTATATGAAAATTATATAAATGATTTTACAAATAAAAATTAAATACATAATTTTTGTTAGTAGTAATAATAATATTGAATATATTTTTATAGGGGACTATTTATATGCGTAATTTTTACAAATAAAATGAATAATTTAAAATATATGAAAATTTTACAAAATGGAAAATTATATAAATGATTTTACAAATAAAACTCTTTTTTTATCTCATTCCCTATCCCTTCCTTATATTTTCTCTGTCACTCTATTTCAACCACTATCCCTCTTATTCTCCTTCTTTCTTTCATACATACTCGTTCCTTCTCTTTCTCTCTTTCTTGTTCATTTATAAGACCCCCCATCATGCTTAGTTTCTTCTTTCTAACCTTACTTACAGACCCACGCTATATATATATATATATATATATATATATATATAGCGTGAGGGAGGGTCCCCTTCAAGAGGGTGCTATATATATATATATAAATATACACGGACATACATTTTGCCACCCACGATTTAAAATAAAATCTACCGCTGCTTCATGAGCAGGTCTAGATTTTTTTATTATACTGTCATATAATTGTTTGATTTTACGTGGCCCGCAAAAACTTAAAAAAAAAACGTATCTCCCGTTTGAGATGGACACACACCATTTGTTTTACGCGACGTCGCCATGCATCGTTACACCTTGTAGCGAGACGACGATCTTCGTAGCTTAACCGTGCTGCTATGGCGACGACTACCTCGCGTAAAATTTTTTCTTCCGCGTCGTACATCATGTTGATTACGACTAACGAAAAATATTTGGATGACTGCTTTTATATACCCAACAACCCTAGAAAAATTTACACTAACAAATAAACCCATTTATTCTTTCATCTTATAATTTTCCTTATCAACTTGTCAAATTTTTCAATATTTAATTACTTTTCAAAGAAAACTTTTCTAAATTATTTATAGCTGTGTGAAAATTGTAGAATTGACCGTAATAAAATTTAAAATATAACCACGATAAGAGCACGTGTTTGTGTGTATGCATTTTCGTTTTCTGTTTATGTTTCCTTTAATATATTACACCGATTCTGAAAAGGAATTATTCATTGACATTTGATTTTTGTTTTTTATTTTCTTAGTATACACCCTCAATGTTTCTCATATTATTTTTCATTTTGCGATGTGATTATTATTTATTTTTATGGTATGTGACATTAACACCTTCAAGAGGGGTGCTTAAGTAATATATACATCTAAACGTTACGTTACTCACAAAGCGTACCCCCCGTTAAGATAGGTAAAATGCCCTCCCTCATATATTTCAAAACTAATATTTTTTCTTGTTTTTATAGTAATTAAGATTAGGTTTTGTTATATTTATAGTTTCCTAACACATACCCTAACCTCAACATAACCTAAAAATCACTTTTTTTATAAAAATTTTTTTTTATCTGGAAGGATGAATGATATTAATCCCGCGAAAAACATATGACTAGGTCTTAGCACTCTCTTCAACTGCGATTTTTTGCGAGTCCTAGAAAGCAGTTTTTCTAACCTAAAAATAACATTTAAATCATAAAATCTCCGTAACTTTGCTCTGGGAGGGGCTACAAGCAATTTTCTGGTCTTAAAATTTGTATTTTTAGAAAACAAATAAAGTTCATAATGACCAAAAATTCGATTCTGGCATGGCGCCATGGCGAAAAACTCGAAAAACCATTTTTTCATAGGTTTTCTATCGGTTATTGGTCTCTAGCAACTCACAAATCATTTTTAAAGAAAAAAAAATAGCTTCATTGGATTCTACGTGAAAAAATACATTAAAAATATGCATAATAACTTTAGGAATACTTGAATGCTGTTACAAAACAATTAAAAAAATAAAATAATTCTAAAATTATTACATAGCTACTTTGCGTCGTTGCTGCATTTTATGTTTTTATGACCTTGGTCATCTCTTTACAGTCTCAAAGCTACTATTCAATGTACCCATAGGCAAATTATGTCCACTACACCCGAAAAACAGAGACAAATACTAGACAGATAACGTTAACTCCTATATATACATATATATGTATATATATATATATATATATATATATATATATATATATATATATATATATATATATATGTGGAATAACTTGCTATCCCTCGTATATACATAAGGAATGGCGAGTTGTTCTTAGGGAACGCAAATTATTTTTCTTATACATAGATAAAAAACCAATGTTTATCTATTCCTGTAACTATTCTTTTTAGTGTTCTTTTTTTAGCTTGTAAGAGACCTAACATGTTTTCTGTCCTCCATAAATCACGAACTCGATAGATTTGAACAAACAAATGATTCCAATTAAGTCCAAATTCAAAAATTAAAAGATCATCATCTCTTTAGAGTCATAAAGCTACTATTCGATGTATTTACAGCTAAATTACGCCTATGGCACGCCAAAATAAGATTTTTAAACATAACTGAAGTAACGGTCGTATCATCTGTCTTTTTGTATTACAGTAGACTCTGGATACAAGAGAATCAACGGGCCTTCAGGAAAGGAATTTTCTTGAAAATTCTCTCATACAAAGAGTCCCCAACACGCTCAAGTCAAAAGTGATACCCACACCTACTGTTTTGTTGTGTGAGTTGTATCCAACATGCGTGTATATTCTGTCTCTTTCACTTTCATAGTGTTGGGATAACGCAAATACTTAGGCTCACGCCCATATTTAGGAGAAAGAGCTCTAAATCTCTTATATCGCAATCTCTTGTATCGAGAGATCACTGAATCATTAGAGAGACAAAGACGGAATAAGGACCGTTACTTCAGTTATGTTTAAAAATCTTATTTTAGCGTGCAATAGGCATAATTTGGCTGTAAATACATCGAATAGTAGCTTTATGACTCTAAAGAGATGATGATCTTTTAATTTTTGAATTTGGAACCTAATTAGAATCATTTAATTGTTCAAATCTACCGAGTTCATGATTTATGGAGGACAGAAAACATGTTAGGTCTCTTACAAGCTAAAAAAGAACACTAAAAAGAATAGTTACAGGAATAGATAAACATTGGTTTTTTATCTATGTATAAGAAAAATAATTTGCGTTTCCTAAGAACAACTCACTATTCCTTATGTATATACGAGGGATAGCAAGTTATTCAACATATATATATATATATGTACATATAGGAGTTAACGTTATCTGTCTAGTATTTGTCTCTGTTTTTCGGGTGTAGTGGACATAATTTGCCTATGGGTACATTGAATAGTAGCTTTGAGACTGTAAAGAGATGACCAAGGTCATAAAAACATAAAATGCAGCAACGACGCAAAGTAGCTATGTAATAATTTTAGAATTATTTTATTTTTTTAATTGTTTTGTAACAGCATCCAAGTATTCCTAAAGTTATTATGCATATTTTCAATGTATTTTTTCACGTAGAATCCAATGAAGCTATTTTCTTTTCTTTAAAAATGATTTGTGAGTTGCTAGAGACCAATAACCGACAGAAAACCTATGAAAAAATGGTTTTTCGAGTTTTTCGCCATGGCGCCATGCCAGAATCGAATTTTTGGTCATCATGAACTTTATTTGTTTTCTAAAAATACAAATTTTAAGCCCAGAAAATTGCTTGTAGCCCCTCCCAGAGCAAAGTTACGGAGATTTTATGATTTAAATGTTATTTTTAGGTTAGAAAAACTGCTTTCTAGGACTCGCAAAAAATCGCAGTTGAAGAGAGTGCTAAGACCTAGTCATATGTTTTTCGCGGGATTAATATCATTCATCCTTCCAGATAAAAAAAAAATTTTATAAAAAAAGTGATTTTTAGGTTATGTTGAGGTTAGGGTATGTGTTAGGAAACTATAAATATAACAAAACCTAATCTTAATTACTATAAAAACAAGAAAAAATATTAGTTTTGAAATATATGAGGGAGGGCATTTTACCTATCTTAACGGGGGGTACTCTTTAGTGCATTTTGTTGATATTAATGCAGCATTGAGATTTTACGATCGAAGTAATAAATTTCTCGTTGACATATAACCACCCATGCTTTTAATTTTTCTCTATATAGCGTTTTTAGTACGTCTTAACGCTGTAGGTCATTACACACTCATATATAGAATTTCAAAAACATGCATTCTCATAAGTATATATATAAAAAAGACTGCTTTATTTAAAACTATTTTGAAAAAGAGAAAATTTGAAAAGGGTCTTAGCAATCATAAAACAATAAAAGTCCAGTTGTATGTGGTGCAAAGGATATTTAAGACTGGGCGTGAAAGAAGAAACTCATCTTACGCAGTTTACGACTCGGTAAAGTATATTTACTATGCGTATGGTACACTTCAAGCGAAAACTAAATATATGTCGCTCAAACGATAATCGAATTTCATTTCTTAGATAATTTTAATACGAAAACATCTTTGTTTTTTACCAGAACTCTCAAAAATTTTCAAAATAAGAAGGTTCGATTAGAAAATAAAATCAGGAGATATTTGGTTTTGAAAATGAGTCCGCCAGAAGAACATATTACTGCTGCTGCATCTCCAGCAGAAGAGAAGGAGGCTGTTGCATGCCTTCCATCTACGAGTGGTTGTATACCCACAGGCGTGCAGGAGGTGTATTGGCGGAACCTTATCGCCGCACGATCAGCGAGGGCTCATCCATTTCACCGTTGTGAAATGATAAGTACCCGACAAAATTTCTTAGTGGAAATTTTGATGTGGCCAGAATATTTTCGAGTGTACAGTATTCAGGAGATTGCGCTGGAAGCTATAAATATCGATCGTGAAAAGATCGATTAGTTTCCAAGGAACACTTGGATTTGGCCCCAAAATCAGCAGCCACGGTATGCTATTTGTTATTTTAAAAACCATTGTTGGGCGGTCCTTTACGCAAATGGTCTCCGGACTGAGGAGCGTAAAAAGGGAGAGCGCTTCATCTACAGATGAAAAAAGTGCAGTGTTGTATTAACAAAATTTTTGTATGAAGTGTGTGCAGTTTAAAAATGCTTGACGACAATGATTTGTGCAAATCAGATCTAAGAATTGTAATATTAGAAATTAGTGAAACAAGTGCATTTTAAAGAAGGAGAACAGTGTATACGTATAATGTATGTGTGGGACTATGCGAGTCGCGTAGCACAGCGTGGACTTTGGGAATAAGCGGCGCGTGATAAAGAGAGATTTAGAATGAGAGTGAAAAGAATGAAAAATATTATACAACCTATACTTTTTAAAAATTAATGATTGTTCAATCAATAGAAAGTAAATTTTTCTGTACTTTTACATTTTTGTAAATAAATTCTTTAAACTATTTTAAATAATTATTTCTATTAATTACAGTATATAATCACCCATCATTACATATATATATATATATATATATATATATATATATATATATATATATATATATATATATATATATATATATATATATATATATATATATATAAAATGGTCCTTTTCAGGATCACCATTTTAATTTCATACTTCCTATCTTAACTATATAATAAGAAATATTTCAAAAAGTCGTCATTTGTATTTCAACCAGCGATGAGTAAACATCTTTAATTTTAATACCTTTCACTATTTCCTCATGTACACACACACACACACACACACACATATATATATATATATATATATATATATATATATATATATATATATATATATATATATATATATATATATATATATATACACATATTTTATAATTTTATATAATCACTATCATTTCATAAAAGTCGTCATTTTCATTTCGACCTGCGGTAAGTGCACATCGTGCTTTCTCTCTCTCTCCACATATATATATATATATATATATATATATATATATATATATATATATATATATATACTCTCTCTCTCATGTTTCACGATCTATCATGGGTTATTGGGTTGAAACTGACGGGACCTACGATGAGGAAGATGACGTCATCCGTCTCCCCATCGTGAGTCTTATACTACTGGTATGAATTTCAAAAATCTCTCGATAGGTCCATCCTCGATGACATGACGTACTGTGAAAGTTAATTGATCCTCTGGTGATATGTCTGTCGTCGAATCAACAGAGATCGAATAATATTTAGCTTTCTTCAACTCATTAATGATACGAGTAGAAACTCGTTTGCCCATAAATGTTCATTTTCTCCTTCAAAAGCTAAACCTCTACTTGCGATAAATTTAATATTTACAATTAGTCGTCTTATTAAATCTTTCTAATAACTCTTAATATTTCTTTGTCTAACAATTGGATGATTTTTTCATCAATGCGACCTACTTTATTTTTACGTTTACCACATATTAATAAACAATTTTTATGTTCAGGTCCTTCTTCGTGTTCTTCAATTCGTATCATATTTTTCCAGTCATCAAAACCGAAAGTACTAAACCGACTTTTTTCGGAAGAAAAAAGTCTACATACGAAACAGTATATACAACCATTTGAAGGTGAATACAATAATCATTTGCAAACTATGACTTCTTCATTTTTCAATATTACATAAAATGATGATTCGCATCCCTACTAAAAAATCTCACGTGAGATCTCATGCCAAATTCTCATGTAACTATATTCGTGAAAATTCTAAGTCCGATAGTTACTAAAAAATTTTAAGTTCCAACTATCAAAAGAAAATTTTTTAATTTAATATATTGCTTTCTCATAGAGAAAGCATTGTATCAATAAAAGATTTTTTTTCTATTTTTTCATTAATTTGTACATAATTAGACTCAGGGAGTCGAAAAAAGTGGTTTCCAGAAAATGTCTGTCTGCCTGTCTGTCTGTCTGTGTGTGTGTGTGTGTGTGTGCGCGCGTGCGTGTATGCGTGTGTGTGTGTGTATGGATTTGCTTCAAATTTTGCATGCAATTTAGTTTTTTGTCTAACTGGGGGAAGCTATTGAAAAATGATCTTCTCAGCTTAGTTTTTTTTTAGAGCCATTTTAAGAATTTTAAAAAAATTTTGATTTTTCATTTTTTTGGTATTTTACCTAAACTACTCGAAGAATTTGCTTGAAAATTTCTATGGACATTATTTGCGAATGTTAAAAGAAGAAAAACTTTTACCAACTGATTTTCTTAGTGCACTTTTAATTTTAGAGCATTTTAAAAATTTTGAAAAAAATTTTTTTTTTCATTTATTTTTTATTTCAGGACAAGTATTCGATGGATTTGCTCTTAAATTTGTATGCAAGTTATTCGCTATTATCTAAAGAAGACAAGCTTTGGAACACTTATTTTCTTAGTGTAGTTTGAATTTTAGAGCATTTTGAAAATTTTGGAAAAAATCTCTATTTTTCATTTTTTTTATATTACACAAAAACCATTCGATAGATTTGCTCGAAAATTTTTATGGAAATCATTTGTAATGGCCTAGATAAAACAAGCTTTGAAAAACTTATTTTCTCGGTGCAGTTTTAATTTTAGACCATTTTCAAAATTTTGAATGAAATTTTTCTAATTTGTTTTATATTTTACGTTAACTACTCGATGAAGGAGCTTCAAATTATGTATGGGAATTATTTATGATTATCAAAATAAAATGAACTTTTAAAAACTAATTTTCTTCAATTTTCTAGCGCATATAATAATTTTAGAGCATTTTGAAAATTTTGAAAAAATTTTTATTAATTTCTTTTCTATTACACAAAAATCACTCGATAAACTTGCTCAAAAATTTTTATGCAAATTATTCACTATTATCTGAATAAATCAAGCTTTGGAAAACTTATTTTCTTAACGCAGTTTTAATTTTAGAGCATTTTGAAAATTTTGGAAAAAATGTTCATATTTCATTTTTTTTCTATTATATAAAAGTAATTCGATAGATTTGCTCAAAAATTTTCATACAAATTATTTGTTATTGCCTAATTAAAGCAATCTTGGAAAAACTTATTTTCATAGCGCAATTTTAATTTTAGAGCATTTTGTAAATTTTGAATAGAATTTTACTTATTTTTTGGTATTTTACGTAAACTACTCGATGAAGTAGCTTTATATTATGTATAGAAATTATTTACGATTGCCTAAATAAAATGAAATTTCGAAAAGTGGTTTTCTTAGCGTAGTTGTAACGTTATAGCGTTTTGAAAATTTTAAAACAATGTTTATTTTTCAATTATTTGGTATTTTTTGTAAACTATTCGATGAAAATGTTCCAAAATTTGTATGCAAGTTATTGGTTATAGTATTAAGAAGACAAGCTTGGGAAAATTAATTTTAGAAACGCATTTTTAATTTTAGAGCATCATAAAATTACATTATGCAAATGGCAAAAGTAAGAAAGAATAAAATTCATATAGTTTTCGTAGGTATTAAGACAGCCTTCAATACAGAGGATAGGAACATTAATATTAATATCGTATTTAAAAAAATAAAATCAAATTACTCTAACTCAATGTGCTCTATGAGAAAGCATTGCGCCAAAGCACTTGGCAGCGTTTTTTTTTTGTTTCTAGACATTTTACAATAATTTAGTTCATTAACAACTAATACCTTTCTGCTAAATCTCACGTGAGATCTCATGTAAGATCTCATGTTTAAATTTCATGCAAACAAGTTATTAAAAATTTTAAGCTTTTTAATTTACATGAACATTTTCAAGTATGAAAAACAATTTTTCGAAATTCATTTATTTGGTTTCTAGATAATTTAATATAGTTAACCAGTTCGATTCAAAGTCAGACGATTGTTCAAAATATTTGAAACAAATGCCTTCAAAACTTATAATTTTTTTTATTTTTGGTCATTTTAATTTGATTTAGCTTCACAAAAAATAACATTTTACAAACTTCTATTTTGACTTTTCATGGAAAAGACGAGTCTTATTATTTTTTTAAATTTCTTTGTCTGGAGTAGAAACAACTGTTCATAGAAGGCAATAATTTTTACATTTATGTACATTCTAAAACAATCTAACTTGTAACAAAATAACGTTTCACTACTTGTAAAAAAATCTTACCTTAGATATTGTACCAAAAAAGTAGGTAAGTTGGTGTCTTATACCTGACACAGGCAAGGGAGTTTGGTCCGATTAATCTGAGAGAAAAAAGACGCCGTAAAATAAAAAGGGCGCGAAAAAGCGCGGGAAATGTGCACAATATACAGCTTTGTTTCTTAAACCCGAATCAAGCATGAAAACTTCTCCAGTTAGCCTGAGGAAAGAAAGACGCTGAAAAACAAAAAAGAACGTGAAAATGCGCGAGAAACGCGCACGATGCGTGTAGCATTGTCTTTTACACATGACACAGGCACGGAATGTATAAGAGATAAAACTGCACGCGTCGTGGGCGCTTCTCATCCTTTTTATTTTACGGCGTTTTTCTTCTCTCAGGCCAATCGGACAAACTCCCTTGCCTGTGACGGGTATAAGAGACCCACTTATCTACTTTTTTGGTACAATATCTAAGGTAAAATCTTTTTACAAGTAGTAAAACGTTATTTTGTTAAAGTTAGATTGTTTTAGAATGTACGTAGATCTAAAAATTATTGCCTTCTATGAACAGTTATTTCTACCATAGACAAAGAAATTTTAAAAAATAATAAGACTTCGTCTTTTCCACGAAAAGTCAAAAATTGAAGTTTGTAAAATGTTATTTTTTGTGAAGCTAAATCAATTTAAAATGACCAAAAATAAAAAAATTATAAGTTTCAAAGGCATTTGTTTTAAAAATTTTAAACAATTGTCTGACTTTGTTTTTGCTACGTAAAGTACAGAATCGAACTGGTTAACTAATTTTCAATGTATTCAATTATCTAGAAACCAAATAAATGAATTTCGAAAAATTATTTTTTATACTTGGGACTTAAAAATTTTCATATAAATTAAAAAGCTTAAAATTTTTATAACTTGTTCGCATGAAATTTTAACATGAAATCTTACATGAGATCTTACGTAAGATTTAGCAGGAAGGTATTAGTTTTTAATGAACTAAATTATTGTAAAATGTCTGGAAACAAAAAAAAAAAAATATTAAATTAAAAAATTTTTATTTTGATAGTAGGAACTTAGAAATTTTTAGTAATCATCGGAATTAAAATTTTCAGAAATATAGTTACATGAGATGGCTGCTATTCATTAACATTATTTTCATGTATTCAAACAGATTTAACAATACTAGTACACGTAACTTCGTCTCACAAGTGATTTTTCTGAATTTTATTATCTGATTTGGCATTAACAGAATCATTTTCCTTTTTTTGTAAAAATGGGTAAGTTTAGTTAATTTTGATGTTTTGATTAACACGTTTTCTGCTTTTTTTGTTTTTTGGACACCACTTAATTGTACACGTTTATTCGTTTTGAAAAAGAACAAATAAAATAATTTGTTAGCGCACCTAAATGATGATTGAAGAAAACTTAAAAATAAAAAATAAACATATGCGTCCACAAATTAGAAACACCGATAAGTTTGCACAATAACACTTACGCACATGCTAAAGCTCTGTCGAGTCGAAACAATAACAAACGTTGATTTTTTATTTTAGGTATACTCTTTCCACAATACTAATAAAATATTGTAATGCGGGTAAATTAAAATTAAAATTTTTTATTTTTAATTATTCTAATTATGATATATACTTTTTTTTCGAAATCGTCATGAAATAAATAACTATTAAATAGTTTTGCCATTATTTAAATAAATTCTTTTTGCAGTGCCAATGGTCACATGTTCAAGGACGTTCCCTCGTGCGCAGTTGTACTCAACTTAACTGTAGTTCTCTTCTAAATTCATTTTTATTAAATGGAATTCGTGCATTTTCTACCTTTCAAATATCAATTACTCAAAATTTAGTATCGTTTGCATAACTTTTCTTTACACCAATTAGAATCGTTATTATGTGTAGATTATAAAACAAGGTTTTTAAAAAAAATTCTAGGTAAACTTAAAGAGTTGTTAACCAAAACATGAGTCAGAAAGAGGCAGACTATTGTATCCCTGTGTTAAAAATCTTAACTTCGGAAGTTGATTATTTAAAAATTAATATTGTAAGCGATATTAAAAATAAGCTCAATGGAAAAAGCGTACAAAAATCTACTTACTAGGAGAGTATCACAACTCCGAATCACGGATTTTGCTCAAACTTTGTGATAAGTTTCCAAATGTAGAAATATGAAAGGAAACAAAATTTTAGACACCAATGCTCAATATTTTCCTAGTTATAGACAATTAAAGAAAATCACTAAAAAAGTTACTAGATTTTTAAACGCATATAGTTCCTTAGCATTGATAGCTAGAAGTTTGAAACTTTTTTTAAATGAAAGCTGAGCTCAAATCCTTCCGAATTAGTAGTTATGGCATGTCAAAATTTTATTTTTTCCCAAAGTTATAGCGTGATAAACATTAGACCCAATTTCAGCTTTTGTTATTAATTAATGTTTTAAAAAGAAAAATCAGGTCCAATGTTTATCACGCTATAACTTTGAGAAAAAAATAATATTTTGACATGCTATACCTACTATTTCAAAAGGATTTGAGCTCAGCTTTCATTTTAAAAAAGTTTCAAGCTTCTAACCATCAATGCTAAGGAACTATATGCGTTTAAAAATCTAGTATCTTTTTTAGTGCTTTTCTTTAATTGTCTATAACTAGGAAAATATTGAGCATTGGTGTCTAAAATTCTGTTTCCTTTCATATTTCTACATTTGGAATCTTATCACAAAGTTTGAGCAAAATCCATGATCCGGAGTTGTGATACTCTCCTAGTTAATTCAATAATTTAAACCAATATTCTAAGAAAATTAAATTCCAAAGGAACGTCCTTGAAAGTAGTTTTATTTTATAAAAAAGTGAAGACTTCTTTTATTTTTTTAAAAACATTCGCATTAATATATATTTCGCTTTGATGCATATATGTATCTTAATATAGATATGTACATATATGTGTATATATACATATATATACACATATATGTACATATCTATATTAAGATACAAAGTATTAAAATATTTCTTTTTAAAAATATCTAACAATCATGATAATTGAAAAGAAAAAAAAATTTTTCATTTATAAAAGATAATTTATTATAGCATGAATTTTAACTTTTTTCTGTTTTGCTTTACCATTGAATTTTCATAGGGCACCGACATACCTTCGGGCCTAGAGCACCAAAGGAGACAAAGACGTCACTGAAAAGAAGAAAGGTCCCTATCTTCGGAAAACGAATTTAGTTGAAACTACAGAATCTGATTTTTTATGAAAAAAAATGAAATGAAAAAAGGTTTCGGATATGAAAATACCGATATTTCATCAAAAATATGGTGAAAAGAAACGCTTATCGGAACTTGAATAGCCAAACAGTTAAAATTTTTCCTAGAAAATGTGTGCTAGATCAAAGAAAGTACTTAAATATATTAATTTAAGCTGTTTGCATCAAAAAAGCTTATGTAGTTCAAAAGTTACGAACGATCAAAATATACAAGTGAAATAGAGTAAAAAATTTATCATATATTATATGCTCAAACTATTAACAAATATGTAATAATTTTCAATCAAGCATAACTTTTTAACCATATTCAGCTTTTTTGAGCTAATAAGGTTTAAATTAGAGTATTTAATTTGTACTTTTTAAATATTTAATACATTTTTCTGTAAGATTTTTAGTTGTCCGATCGTTCAAGTTCTTACGACAACTTCTTTTCATTATATTATTGAAAAATGTGTATAACTTTGTCTCTGAAATCTATTTAAGCAAAAGGAAAAATACGGGTTAAGAGGAGGCCGTATAGCTCTGTCCTTGTCTAATCTAAATTTTCGTTATTATTGATAAATTAAATATTGTTATGCAAAAGTAAGGGTATAGCCCAATAGATTTCAGGACGAGCAAACGATCCTATTCTATGAAAAAATATGAAATTTTCATTAGTTTCCGAGTGAGGTCTGAAACGGAAAAACAATTGAATTTGATAGCTGTTATTCCGTTACAGACCTCACTCGGAAACTAATGAAAATTTCATATTTTTTCATAGAATAGGATCATTTGCTCGTCCTGAAATCTATTGGGCTATACCCTCACTTTTATATAACAATATTTAATTTATTAATAATAACGAAAAATTCAATTAGACAAGGATAGAGCTATACGGCCTCCTCTTAATTTTTTTCATCACCAAATCATGTCTTGTAGTTTTAACCGAGTTTATTTCTTGAAGGTGGAGATGATCTCTCCTTATAAGTAGGCTTTGATCATTAGTTATTTAAGTATGAAAAAAATATTTATACTCAAGATATAATTGCCTAATTAATTATTACAAGTACTTTAAATGAACTTTGAGTTTAAAATTTTAAAAGTTTTTTTTTGGCATTATATTTGTTAGGAAAAATTTGTAGTATTGGAAAAATTTCAAATTTAGTAAATGTTTATTAATATCAATATAATTAAAATTTTATTTAAAAAAATACAACAAAATAACGTTTACCACATACATTTAAAACTGTTTTAATAATAAAATTATCAATAAATAATTTTTTTTACATATCGTCGGCTTGAATTAAAATTCGGCTTACTTCAAAAAAGTTTTCGGGTAAATTTTAAAATGAAAATTCCAATAAAAAAATTTATAAAGAATATAAATTTTTTGAATAATGAAATGTATAATTCTATGTAATGAGACAATTTGAATAATGAAGTACATATATTTGATGTAAATTTAACGAAAATTTATTTTGTTTCAAAGCATACAAAAATTTTACGTTGATTTTACGTACTTATGTGATACGATTTCCTATGAAAATAATTTTCACAAATTACACAAAACAGTGCAATATTATCAAATATATTATTTTCAAATTTTATTGAGTAATATTTGAAAAGTAACTAAACAAATCCATCTTAACAGAATTAAACGAACATATTTTCTTTTTCAGTTAACTTTATAATATGATTTGAAAAAATGTAATGCATTCTTTTTATTGTAT
Source organism: Anastatus disparis (assembly GCA_017163975.1). NCBI lineage: Eukaryota > Metazoa > Arthropoda > Insecta > Hymenoptera > Eupelmidae > Anastatus > Anastatus disparis. The sequence continues at coordinate 1,005,272 of JAFFSR010000043.1, read as the reverse complement.
ACTTCAAAATACCTACTATTTTGGATTTTCTTACGATATTTCTTTCTAAATATACGATGATTTTTTTGCATCAGGTTATTTTTTAGATTTTTATTTAGTTCGATAACACATAACAAATTTATAAGCAGTATTGTAATTAAATTTTTTTGTAATTATAAAAATTAAACCATTTTTTTAATAAATGTTTTTTTAACATCATGGTATTTAGCGTCATTTTTATTTAATGTGCTTTGATGAAGTTGACAACACTTTTTAAAAAATATGTTTTATCAAAGCATATTCCTTCCCTGGTAGAAAAAAGCCTGGATTTACGGTGTCATTATGGTGTATTTTATGGTTTGCAACCATAATATGGCCACAAACCCAGTCTTATTTCGACGGAATATGGCCAGCTTATGGACTTGACAAGGCTACAAACCCAGTCTTATTTTGACGGAATATGGTCAGCTTATGGACTTGACAAGGAATACAAATTTATAATTTTGAAAAGATAATTAAAATTTTGGAATAATAATTAAGGAAATTATAATTTAGAATTATCAGAAAATGATTCATTTTAATAAATTATCATCATATATTATTCATTTTTATAAACTATTTATTTTTATAATTAACAATAACACATTAAAGTTTCATTTATAAAGTTATAGTTAATGGTCTGACATTATTTACAATTAATAACAATTACTTGTTAGTATATCACTCGAATAGACAAAGGTTATAATGAACAATACAAACTTTATAGGTTATGATTTATTTTAAAAATAAATTTAGTGTTAATATAAATGAATGAGATATTAGTATTATTTAATATTAATTGTAGTTACACTCATATAAAATATCAATTAATTAAGAACTTAAGGTATCAAGCCCAAATTCAAGCCTAAAACAAAAATTAAATTTAAATGTCATAATAATTTTTTTATAATAATATTATTTAAAAAAAAGTTTTTTTTATCTTAGATATATAAAATATAAGACTTTGGCCCATGAATAATTTTAAATAATCTCATGAAATGATTAAAATTCTTTCTTTTATTCGAACACTTGATTTTGGTGGTCACTGCAAGCTTCCTCAGCCAATTTTCAACGAATTGACTTCAAAATTTCCAGAGATCTTTAATTAATATGTATTCACAAAATAACACTTTTATTTAAAAGAAAAAGAAAAAGAATTTAAAAGTTTGTCGAACAATTAACTGAGAAAGCTTACGACAACCACCAAATTGAAGAAATCACATTTTTGACTAATCAAAAGGATTTTAAGCATTGAATGAAATATTTTAAAATTATTCATAGACTTTGTAAATAAATTTAGAATATTCTGTCTATTATAGTTGTATTGTAATTTCACTTTAAAGGAGTTGGTGGCAAGTTTAATTTTTGGCTAGCGACAACTAAAATATTTAATAATACACATGTTAGAATATTCTTTTTAAAATTATGGCACTCAAAGTTCTAAAATTTTGCAAATAATTTTAAAATGTCCTACTGTAACATAATGTCAATGCAAATCAATGTAATCTAGGTTGTATAATAAAACATAACATTGAATTCTATAGTTTAAAAAGAAGTATAGTCTGGTACGTATAATATGAAAGGACTCATCATAGACTAAATCAAATATAAAACTGCTTACCAACTTTTTAAATCAAAACAACAGTACAATATAAATTACATTCATATGAATTGAAACCATGTTCGAGGAAGATATTTTAAAGCAAAATACAGAGTATCATAGCTTTAAGTACTATAGTTAAAAAAAAATCTAACAAGTACCACATGAAACATTTCATTCGATATGGACTAAAAATGAAACTGGCCATCAAGTTGTTTAAAGTGATATTATAATTTCGTTTTTACTTATTTGTTTTTAAAATTATAGCATTTACAATCATGAAATTTCGTAAATAACTTTAGAATGTTTTGTCTAGCATAATATCAATATAAATCCATATATTGGGAATTGTATTGTAATTTCACTTTGAAAAAATTGGTGTTAAGTTTCATTTTTGGTTTAATTACAAACAAAATATTTCATAATACACATATTCGTTTTGAAAGTCTGGTACTCAAAGTTCTAAAATTTTGCAAATAATTTTAAAGTGTCCTGCTATAACATAATGTTAATGCAAATCAATTAGTTTTATTATATAACATAATATTGAGTTTTTCAACTAACTAACAAAACTTAAGAACTACATTAGCGCGTCTATTTTTAAAGATTAGGGTTAGGTTAAGATGTCGAATATAAAGTCATATCAGAAAATTAGGTTATAATAAAAAAAATTCATTTGTAATTAAAATCTGAAGAATAGTGAATAAAAAATAATAGAGAAGAGTAGAGAAAGTTCACAATTAAAGTTAAACTTGTTATACTATAAATATAAGTTTATTATAGTAGTGCGCACAAATCATACATTAGAATAAGTCCATATTATGGCCAACTTATGGTGAAATTTGACAGTGTAATTACACCGTACAAATATGGCCATATGTTGGTGGACACGCCATAATTTATGCTAAACTTTCTACCAGGGTTAATTCTTTTATTTATTCTTTTATTATTCTTTTATTTATTTTAAGTTAAATTTTTGTTAAATCAAAAAAAAATATAATAAAAATATTTAATTTACATAACCATAATAAACCATTTAAACAAATAATACTCAATTCGAAATTGATATTTTAAGAGACATTTCATAATTCGTTGATATTTTTTAATTGGAAGAGATGTTTCCCTTTATCTATCATTCTTAATATTTTTCTCATAAAGTTTTAAAGATTTAAAAATTATATACATTTTGTTAATAGTCAGATAGCTCCTCCATCAGTTATAATTTGTTGTTTATTAAAAAGGCGGATAATCTTTTGAAACTTTGAATGGGTTTTTATTTCATATATTATTACTATAAATTTTCAAATAGCCTCACCGATCATTTCTTTAAGATAATCTCATCTAAAGTATGATCACTTTGGGTCTCAATAAACTATTAATTAATAAAATCAGTATTGTGTGTTTTTTTAAAATTAATATGATTTCAGCTTGAAGAACTGTTTAGCTCTTGATTATTAAAATACTAATTTGCATGACATCTTAAATTTTTTAAAGTAATTTTATTACAAAATAATAATTAACAGAACGAGTAGTCAGATAAAATGCAAAATAGTTATTTTTCTGAAAGAATTTTCAATTTTCTTAAATAATTAATCTCTGTGTAGCTTAAATTTTAAAACTGTTTATGTAATTTTTGAAAAATTGAGAATCTTCGCCTTTTAAATTTTGTAACTGTTAAAATAAAATGTTATTTTTTAAAAATTAATTAAAAAGAATGTTATCATTCCCCTATATAACTTTAGAAAATGTCACTTTTTTAACGGACAACCATTCAAAGTTTAGTCAAAATTTTGTTTAGTAAAAACTGAAAATTATTACGTTCGTTAAAGAAAATTATCAATTTTTTTATTTTGGAAATAAAAGTTAATGATATTATAAAGATATGATATTTAATAAAAGAAAAAAGAAAAAGTCCAATTTTTAAAAATATTAATGATATTCAATGTAATTTTTATTTAAAATGCGCTTTAATAAAGTTTAAATTCGTAAAATTATTTATTTTTTCAGGTAAATTTATTATTTCACTTATCTAAAATAAAATTAGAATTATTTATATTTATTTTATATTTTTATTAAATTAGTTAAAAATGTCACACATTTATATAAATTTAGAAAAGGTCCTTTTTTTAAGAAACAAAAAAGGTTTTATTATTCGCAATTGAGTGAGAATGAAAAAACAACTTAATTTGTAATAATTTTTTTTCAATCTTTAACATCTTTTATTTAGCAGGAAAAAATTACAGAACTAGCTACGTTTTTATTTCATATTAATATAAGTTATATATCCATGGCATATTGACATTAAAACTTTTTTTCTATCCCTATCTGCAGGGTTGCGAAAAAAGTAATTAAAAATTATTTGAATCACGAATCATTTTTGAATTTGTAATTAAAGTTTTATTTAATTAACAATTCCTTTTAAATTAATAATTAAAAATATTTTAATTAACAAATCAAAATCTAATTGTGAATTGAAAAGGCTTTAGTTAAAAAATCAAAAGGAATTCTTAATTAAATAAATTTCAATTAAGAAATGAAAATGTAATCGTGAATTGAAAGGGCTTTAATTACAAAATCAAAAGGAATTCTTAATTAAATAAATTTCAATTAAGAAATCAAAATGTAATCGTGAATAGAAAGGGCTTTAATTCCAAAATCAAAAGGAATTCTTAATTGAATAAATTTCAATTAAGAAATCAAAATTTAATCGTGAATTGAAAGGGCTTTAAATCCAAAATCAAAAGGGATCCTTAATTAAATAAATTTCAAATAAAAAATCAAAATGTAATCGTGAATTGAAAGAGCATCAGTTATGATTATGATTTGTGAATTTGAGGGCTTCAATTAAAAATTCCACAATTCCTTTTTAATTAAACGTACTAAGGAATTTTTATCATATACACTCCCCTCCACATGCTTTTGCGCACCCAGAGAAAAAATTGTAAGAGCTAAAACATTTTATTACTCAGCAGCTACAAGTCGTAACTCAAAAAATCCAACGGCGTTCGAAAGAGCAGGTGAAAAGCTTTCGAAAATACTATTGCGAACTTTAAAAAACTTAAATTTAAGTCGTTTGGAAAAGTTAAAAAACAACTAAAAAAAAGCAAAAAAATTGGTCTTTCTTTAATTTGCTGCAGATTTAGATCCAATAATCGTAGCTTAAAAAAACAAACTGGGTTTAAAAGGGTATTTATTCAGCTTTAAAATGAGGGGTCAGGCATTTATTTTTGTCATTTTTTACCAGAGCTACAGGATTTTTTGTTAAAAAACACGTTTTTTTTCAAATGCCATATTTTGAAAAGTAAGCGAGATAGAAAAAAACTTTAGAGAAAAAAAGTTACATTTTTACGTATAGAAAACAAACTTGCAGTTTAAAATAGAATTCAAATAAAAAAAATTTTTCGACTTTTAAATCTACTAAAAAATTATAAACAATTTATAAAAAAAAAAGTCGAAAATTTTTTTTTTATTTGAATTCTATTTTAAACTGCAAGTTTGTTTTCTGTACGTAAAAATGTAACTTTTTTTTCTCTAAAGTTTTTTTCTATCTCGCTTACTTTTCAAAATATGGCATTTGAAAAAAAACGTGTTTTTTAACAAAAAATCCTGTAGCTCTGGTAAAAAATGACAAAAATAAATGCCTGACCCCTCATTTTAAAGCTGAATAAATACCCTTTTAAACCCAGTTTGTTTTTTTAAGCTACGATTATTGGATCTAAATCTGCAGCAAATTAAAAAAAGACCAATTTTTTTGCTTTTTTTTAGTTGTTTTTTAACTTTTCCAAACGACTTAAATTTAAGTTTTTTAAAGTTCGCAATAGTACTTTCGAAAGCTTTTCACCTGCTCTTTCGAACGCCGTTGGATTTTTTGAGTTACGACTTGTAGCTGCTGAGTAATAAAATGTTTTAGCTCTTACAATTTTTTCTCTGGGTGCGCAAAAGCATGTGGAGGGGAGTGTATATGTATATAGAAAAACATATGTGCGTATGTATGTGGACGCGCACATACATACGCACCTGGGCTCATATATATGCAACATTTCGTGTCGACCCACACACACACATACAGACAAGTTGATATATATATATATAAATATATATATATATATATATATATATATACTAGGGGGGGTACCCCCCTGCTCGCTCTGCTCGCCAACCCCCATTGGTGATTATGCATATCTTACATATATTTTACCAATAAAAGAAAAATTAATCATTTATAAATCACATGATATATCTGAAAAACAAATAATAATTTAATTATGATTGTTTATACCTTATAAACTAAACGAGTTTCCACACCACCTTACATTTCAAACTAGTTATTATGATGAATTGCATTCATATATTTAATTTAATTGTATAAATTTTTCAATATTTAAATATAGATTTTAATTTAACTAATATATTTTAACTGTGTGAAATATAGAGGTAACGTTACGGCGCGTTAGATTTTTTGATTAGTGGAAACCCTCGCCAGGAGCCCTAAAAACCACTTTATTTTATAGATAATATTACATAGATTAGTTATACATTTATAATATAATTTATTTTATGTATTGAATATGAATAAAAAAATAGTGATATCGTACAATATATAAGTGAAAAAATAACTTATTATTAATTAAATGATATTAATGATCAAAATTATAATAAATTTAAAACTATATAAAAATTTTTAAATAATTATTTGGTATAAAAATTTTATTAGTTTTATATTTGATATATCATAATGTTTATTTATGTCTTAAGATTTATAGGATTATTTTGATATAATTCCTTTTTGATATCTTTTTGACTTATTTTTACATTTTTAAGATATATCAATATTTTATACTAAAATTTAAAAATTTGTTTACTTTAATATTCAAAAATAAGTGATGTAATTATTATTAATATTCATAAGATCATTAAATCATTATATTATTTTAATGATTTTAATTTGTATATATATAAAATAAAATAATTTTGAAATATTAAACTTACTTTTTATTACTTACTTTTATAAATTTTGATCAAATATGTTCTTAATAATATTAACTAATCGTAATAAATATCTAGAATAAATTTGATAATTTTGATTAATATAATATTCTGTTATTGGTTCACATATTTGAATTTTATATTCTATAATTTTATTAACGTAATATTTATAATATTCTGGTACTTTATTCCAATCATTGTATTCAACTTTTTCTTCATTCCCGCCAATATATGAATTAATAATATTATTTATTTGAGAAATTTCTGTATCCTCTGAAATATTATCATTTAAGCTTTCTAAATAATATTCATATTCTTCTTCATAATTTAAGTGGGGGGCAGTGGGGGGTGACGCGGGGGGCATACATGGGGGCTACGGGGGGCACGGGGGCTATAGAGGGAGTGAATGGTTACAAAATATCGTAAAATTACAAACAGTTTTACGTTATTTTGTAGGAATTCCTTACAAAACATTATTGGGAGCTGTGGGGGGGCGTGGGGGGCTGAAACTGAATTTTTAATATAACTATATAATATAGGATGATATATATATATATATATATATATGGGACGTTCCATGTCGTTTCGCATGCATGCACGCACACGTTAATATTCATGGGATTTTTCGTGTCAATTGAAACGCAAGCAGACAAAGGTTTATATATATGGGACATTTGATGTCAATTCGCATGCATGCACACAGGCTTTAATAAACATGGGATTTTTCATGTCAATTACAACGCACGTACATACAGGTTTATATATATGCGACATTTCATGCCAATGCGCACACACACACGGGATTATATATATATATATATATATATATATATATATATATATATACATACTAGGGGGGTTCCCCCCTGCTCGCGCTGCTCGCCAACCCCCGTTTATATTTACAATTTGTCAGCCAGTAATGAAATTTGTACTGACAAAAATTATTTATAAAATTTATATTAATTATATATTTGCTCAGACAGATTTCCACACCACCCGAAAAGGTACTGTCAATAATACCTTACAATTAATAGTTTATAATATAAATTAAATAAAAAATGTATGGTATTACAGCACGTTGGTTTTTTTTGTTTTATTTTTAATGATTATATAAAATCAATTATAATAATTTTAAGTTATTTTAAGACATGTTAAAATTAATTAAACTTATTCCTTTTTTTTTATAAAATTATTCAAAATAAAACCATGGTTACCTTCGCCTGTAGCCCTACACAACCATGAGAGTCTATATTCCTTCCTCCTTATACCATAGACTCTATTTACAATCCATCCTCCACCTTCAGTATTACATATTTAAACAAAGTTTTAAAATCATTTTATAATTTGTACAATTGTTGTTATATAACAATTGTTCAATTAATATTTATCTCTTTTAAATCTTTGTTTAAGTATGTTTATTAGAATAATTATTATAACTTGATATTTTTCAATTAAATATTATTGTAAAATGTCTTACAATAATATAGAACCGGAATTTTTTTATTATAATTATTCTAAATTTAAAATTTAATATTTTATTGAATTCTGTTTTTTAATATTATTATTTTTAAAAATTTTATAATTATTTCTTATATTTGAATATTAATTATTATTATTTTTTTTTATAACATTTAGTAGATAGATAGATAGATATTATTTTATTTGTATAAAAGTACAAAAACGTGTAATACAATTTGTAAATACAAAAACAATATATATTGCACAAAATGCTATAAAAAAGTATAAATGTAAATATTGCACAATTAATATCACAGTCAGTCACTAAACCTAGTAATACTGAATAAGTAAGTCACAAACAAAAATAAATAAAAGTGATATCACAAAGTAATCATAAAATACACGCAATATAAATAAAAATAATCATATAAATATAAATAAAAATCAGTCTTACAATATCTATCAGTCATAGTATTAAAATTTTAAAAAAATTAAATTTAATACATAATAAAATAAAAATAACAAGCGTACGCAATAGCATGAAACGCAGTCAAAAATAAAATCAAATAAAAATTCTCACTCACCAACCATTCAGCCAACACTCATACAATAAATACACTCGCACCTTAAACCTATATACAGGACGTTACAAAAATAAATTAAATAAATTAACATAAATATATAGTAAAAAAATATTAATCTAGGTCGAGCAAGTACCCTCTCACCGCTGCTTTGAACCTGCTGAGAGATGGAAGATGTTTAATCTCAACAGGCAGGGAGTTCCAAAAATGCGCACCTTGAACTTGGAAGGAATTCCTTCCAGTCTCAGTGCGCATAAAGGGCACCGCAAGATCCTTAGTCTCTCCCCTAGTAGCCGCCCTAGGTACACGTCTAGTGAAGAGACTCACTAGATGCTCCGGAGTATTCATGCGCACGATTTTGTACATAAGCACAGCCAAAAAATACTGTCTCCTCGAATCAGTACGCAGCCAACCCAACACGGTTCTATAAGGAGAGACATGATCACCCATTCTCAAACCCATTACATATCTCACACATGAATTTTGTAATCTCTGTATTCGTCTTCTCAACTCCTGAGAAGCATCGAGCAGAACTACCGAACAATAGTCAAGATGTGGAAACAGCAGGGCGGTTGCTAGCTGTTTACGCAGAGTCTCCGTGGTGTACCGACGGAAAAACCGCAGGGCATACAAAACTCTATTAAACTTTTTTGTAATCATATCAACGTGCGGTACCCATGAAAGTTTAGGGTCAAGCACAACACCAAGACTCGTCACATAGTCAGAGAAACTTTTTTAATGGCACAATACGTGCCTGCTTCCAAAGGCCAGGGAAAACCCCCCGCGCAAAAGAAGAATTGAACAGAGTCACAAGATGTTCACCAATAAATGGTAATGCTTTAAGTATCACACCTTGCGGAATGCCGTCCTCCCCACGAGCCTGCGATGAGAAGTGAGAAACTGCAAGAATAACATCGTTAATATTAATTGATTTAAAAGCGAAACCATTTTCGCTGCATTCAGAAAGAAACTTCTTACTTTCCTCACCATCATCATGTGGCGAAACCGACACCCCAGCAAAGTGCGCATTAAGCTCATCTGGAGCAAATCCATTCAGATCCCCTTGAGGTCCGGATAAGAGTCCCAGCTCTCTCAACTCCTTCCAGACATTACCACCCGCAAGAGCCTCGAACAGTCTGTTATGATAATATTCACTTCTTGTACGCTCAATCTGCTCGTCCAACGTCTTACGTAAAATTAAAAATTCTGAAAAATATTTATTGTCGTTTGTCCGTTTGTATCGCCTATATGTGGCATCCCTCCTGCGCTGCATCTGTGACAACTCTCCATCCATCCATGGTGGCTTCTTTTTCGTACATTTAAATATTTTCACTGGTGCTAAGTCTTCAATAGCAGCAGTAAGATTATCACAAATGCAGTGAAGTGCAGACTCAGGATCCACTATATCAGTTGTCAATTTGGACCAATCACAGCCGGCCAATTTCTCCAATAATAATTTTCCACTAATATTTTTATAATTTCGATACTTAATTGGATCTTGCACTAAACTGCTAGCATTGTAGGCTATAGAAACTTCAATTAAATTGTGCCGACTATGAAAGTTCACAGGTACGTTACGTGCGTCCAGTATGGTGTCATTGTCATCTACAAAAATCAGGTCAATCCATGTGCGCGACGATGGAGTTATATGCGTGGCACCGTGCTGGACCAACTGAAGCGAAAGCTCTGTATCTTTAATCTAGTATCTCATCTCTCCAGTATCTTTAATTTATATACTTGAAATTAATATATTTCATTTTTTTTAAATATTAGTTTTATTCAAAGTATATATTTTACAATAAATTTCAATATCATTATGATAATTATAATATTATTAATTAATATATTTCATAAATAAAACGATAAAATTAAATAATATGATTTTTCCTTATTTATTGATTATTTTAATTTTATTTTTAATATATCTTAATTTTAGTTTTAAGTCTTTTGGATGTATAAAATATATATCTATATTGTTTTCTAATACCCTTGACTTTTTTGCTAGTATTAAAAGAGATATATTAAAATAATTTTTGCAAAATTAATAGAATGTATTTTCATGTTTGTTTTTTTTTTATTATCGATTATTTATTTATTAATAAATAATTTTAAATATTATTTATTAATTAAAAAAATCAATATAATATAATACATAATGATATGAATTTTATTAATTTTTTTTTGTTTTATAAAATAATTTTTTATTTATCCTTTAAACATTTTATTATATTTAAATTCAATTATAAATGTTTAAGTTATAATAGGATTTTAATTGATTTATTTAACGTTTAATGCCTGTATCATAATTATAATAATATTAATACAATTAATTACTAATTCATGTACGTTATAAATAAAATTATAAAGTGAGTATTTTATTAAATTTCATTTATTTTTTTTTAAATATATTTTAATGCAATTAAGTCTTTTTGATGTATGAAATATATTTTAAATAACTGTTTTAATATATTTGATTAATTTTTTGTTTTTATAAAAGATATATTTATTATTTTTATTAATTTATTACCCAAATATATTTTATATTATATTTTATAATATAAAAAAAATTACATTAGCAATACGTAATAAATATTTATAATATATTGTATTATGAGTTGTGATATAATATTCCATTATTGGATCATGTATTTCTAACTTATATTGAATGATTTTATTTGTCATATATTTATAATATGTTACATTGTTCCAATTTTCAAAATGAAATTTTTCATTTTCAATACCGATATAGTTATTAATTGCATTATTTAATCTAGATAAATCTGTATTTTCATTCAAATTTTCCATATACTCTTCGTACTGCTCTTGAAACCGTTCAAATTCGTTTATTTGGTTATTTAAATCATCTAATTCTTCTTGATGTTGTAAGTTTTCTACAACAATGTATTCATTTGAAACTGGATCCCATTCCATTTTATAATGATTCGATTATTATTAGTATTAATTAAATTATATTTTAAATAACTTTGTTATTATTTTTTTTTTATAAAATATTTGAAGTTTGTTTTTATTTTCTTTTTTATTATTTTAAATTAATTTTTTTATATAGAAAATTTAAAGTATGTTTTTATTTTTTGTTTTATTATGTTATATCTGAAAAAAATAAATGTTTTATTAGAATGTAAGGAATATAAATATATTTTTAATATTAAAAAAATTAAAGTTTTTTTTTTAAATTATTTTTCTAGTACTTCTTTCCATACTATATTGGTTAATTCATTTTTATTTTCTAATTCATTTTGAATATGTATTTTAGAAGGATTTTTACTTCTAGAAAGAGCAACATATAATTGTCCATGTGAAAATAATGGTTTTTTTATGAATATTCCTACGTTTTCAAAACTTTAACCTTGTGATTTATTTATTGTTATAACAAAAGCTAATACAATAGGGAATTGTTTTCTATATAAAATAAATGGTAAAGACGATGATTCATTTGTGCTTAATGTTATACGCGGTATAAAAACTTTATTTCCTTTATTTTCGCCTGTAATTACTTCAGCTTTTATATTGTATTTAAATAATCTCGTTATCTTTAATCGTGTTCCATTGCATAATCCATCTTTTATACTTAAATTTCTAATTAGCATTATTATGGCATTTATTTTTAAATTAAGTTCATGTGGAGGTAATCCTTCTCTTATATTATTTAACATTTCTATTGGATAATTTAAATCAATATTATCATCTGTTTGATCAACACCTTTATATGTTGCATAATCAATACTATAATATGTCATTGTTTCATTATTAATTAAATTCAATATTTTATTATTTAAAATATTCACATCTTCATTATGCGTACTTAAAATAACATTTTTCGAAAAACTATAATTATTGTTAATGTTTTGATAAATTTTATTGCAAACATTATTAGCTTTTCCATTTTTCTGGTATAATAAATGTATCAACTTTTCCTTCTCCGATATCTAATAAAAATGATGAAAAATGTTCATCATTAGATCTTATATTTTTTTTTAATTTAAAAATATGAAACATGGGCCATAGGATTGAATATTTTATAGTTTGTTCTATAATTGTATTTTTATTTCCATGTTTTAATACAGGTAAAATTTGACGAAAATCTCCACCTAAAATAATAATTTTTCCTCCAAAAATTTCATTATTATTACAGACATCTTTTAATGTTTTGTCAACTATTTCTAAAGCTTTTATAGGAATCATTGATGCTTCGTCCCATATAATTACATTTGCTTCTCTTAATTTTTTCTTATCTGAATCAAATTTTAAAAATGCACTTTCAATATTGTTTAAGTCTAATGGTAATCTAAAAGTTCGGTGACTGGTTAAACCCTTTGGTAGTAAAATTGAAGCAATACCTGTCCAAGCCATTGATAAGAATTTTTTTTTATTGTTATAAAATAATATATTAATGTTTTATATAAAAATGTTTTTCCAGAACCTCCTGGTCCATCTATGAAAAAAATTTTATGATTATTATTTATTATTTGTTCAAAAATATGTTTTTGATCGTCATTCAATTGTTTATACATTTTATGAAATTTTTTTTTCCTAAAAATTAAAATTTCGTCATTAATTTCTTCGTTTTCCTCGATATAGTTTTCATTTGGTTCAGGTAAACCAAAATTTTCACATGACATTTGTTCTGAATTTAATATTTGATTAATATGGGATAAAGCTTTATTTTCTTTATTTTCTTTAAAATTTTCAATAAAAAATTTTTTATATTTTTCCCAAATAATGTTACCTTGAATATTTTCACATAATAAAAAACATGCAAAAAATTTACGTAATTGTACTGGTAACATAACTTGACATGCTTCTTCAAAAATATAATAAATTTGTTTTTCGTGTTCTATTAAATTCATTGCAAGAGCAGTTTCTTTATAAGTATTATAAGTTACATTTTCATAAGTTCGTAAATCTTTAAAAGATGTTGGACCTTTTACCCTGTTTAATATTAATTTAAAAAAAAAACATTCACTATCTTTTGGTGATACTACATTTAATCTACCAATGGCTATATTTTTTCTAAGTTGTGATCTTTTAATCCAAGATTTAGTCTTAGAATTAAAAATATAATATTGTGGAATATTAAAATATTTAATTTTTTTAGCAAAATCATCTTTTTTATTCAATTTAAACCATGCAGTCAATGTTGTTTCGCATTTGTTTAATGCTGAATGTATATTATTTTCATCAAAAATTATTTTTTGTTGATTTTCTGTATGGATATTTAATCTTATTACTGTATGACTTCTACCGCATAGAGGAAATGCTTGTAATCTCCATGCAGCCTCCATTGGACTTAAATATCTTCCATCTATGTATTGAGTTATTTCATCATAAACATCATCATTATTATTTTCTTCATTTTTATCTTGTTTTATTTTACAGTAAGCTTTATCTACACCTTCATAAATATAATAATAAATATATTTTATACTTTGTATTGACATACAAAGTTCAGTATTGATATGAGCATTATATTTTGCTAACAAAAAACTGTTGTAAGGAACTACCATAGAATTATCAACTTGTATAATTTTTTTATTATGTTTTAAATTATATGTATGATTATCTAAAATATTATTTCTTCTTTTGTATTGTGGATATTTGTTTTCTTCAACTATTATACTTTCATTAAATGATTTTGGAAATTTTTTTTTACATTTACTTTTATTTTTTTCGTAACAAGGTGATTTATCTGTATGTGGTCCATGTAACATGTGTTTAATTACTAATTTTTGTAAATATTTATTTTCTGATGAAGGTATTTCTGCTGAAATATATTTATCAATATTTTCTGGAGTTAATATTTTATGATTATGATGTAATGTTATAATAATATGCGCGTGAGGTAACCCTCTTTTTTGAAATTCAATCGAAAATACATAAGCTATGACAGGACCAAAAATTTCGTTTTTTATAATATCATTCAATAACATTTTAAATTTTATATAAAATAATCTTACTGTGATATTTGGTATGTCATTGGGAGTTGTTGCTTCTGGAAAATTTCTTAAAATTTCTTTCAATTCTTTCCATTTAGGATTACACGTCATTGTTATAAATAAGTCTGGCTTTCCTACTGTTCTCATTATTGCCATGACATCTTGATAATAGTGCTGCATATATCTTGGACTACCAATATATGATGAGGGTAAAATAAAAAGATTTCCAATTCTTTCTTTGTTTTCAAAATTTGTTGAAACATTTGAAGCACTGTTCATTACATGATCTAATAAACCTTGATAACATTCTATACGTAATTGTTTTTGATTATTTCTAAAAAAATTCATTCTATTACTTTCAACCATCACATATGCATGTATAATGTATTGTTGTGTTAATCTTCCACAATATAAAATAGGGTTGAAATTTTTTAAATTTGATCTCCAATGGATTCTATATAAATAATATTGTAGTATTGTAAGACAATCATTATTTTCAATATTTTTATTTTTTTTATATCCTATACTCCAACCTGAATCTCCTGCTGGAAACATTAAAGGAAAAACCATTGGATTCACGTGATGAGATAATTTATTTAAATAAGAATGAGTAATTTCATCTTCAGAAGATAATTTCGGATATATACAAAGATCATAATTATCTGGAATTCCTGAATTAGATACTATGATAGCACCACATTCAGAAGTTAGTGGCTTATTATAACGATGTTGTTGTTTATCATTTTTTCGCATAAAATACAATTTATAATTTGGAATATTTTGTATGTTTGATAATTGATGTAAGCTTTTGTAATTCTTAGCGATGGGATTATCATTCATTATTTCTGTTAAAATTAACATATGTTCCTTTGTTAATTTTTCATTAGTTTTTAATCGTTTTTCAATTGCTACTGTATTATCGTAAATGTATAACTGTCCACATGTATGTTTAATGTCATTAGTAGAAATTAACGTATTATGTGCTGTATGACAAATTTGTCCTTGAATTTTTAAATTATATATAGCTTTTCCTTGGTTTTGAATGACATTTGCATTAAAAGTTGCAAAACTAAATAAATTATTATAATATCTAATTAAATTTCTTAAAACACTATCATGTAATAATAAATATTTCAATTTTTCATTATATTTAGTTAATGGCGATAAAATAATTTTTTCTTGTTGACAACAATTGAACTTTTTTATTTCTTCTTTCCAAAATAAAGCACTACAATATTTACATTCTTAACTCATTATACCTAAATAATTTTTTAAATTTTTATTTATATTATTTTTATTGTTTATATTATTTTTTAAATTTAATTTTTTAATTGATTTTTTTTTGTCAATTTTTCATTTTTATTTATTTTATTATAAAGCTTATTTTCATTTTTATTTTTTTTTGTTTCTGTCTTTATTTTTTTGATTATATTTGTTTCATTGAATTCTTCATGTTTTAATTTTCTTTTAAGATTATAATTATTATTATTATTTTTATAATTTAAAATATCATAATGACCTGCATCATATGATCCAGTAAAAATTAACGATAATTGAAAATGATCAGAAAAGTTCCTAAACGTTAGTATTTTATTTTTAATATATACTTTAACATATACATTATAAAATTCTACAAAACTTTGAATTTCTATTTCTGTTCCAAAAGTACCATTATTTGACATATACTCAAAATAATTATCACTATTTATTATATTCATATAATATTTATTTCCTATTATATGTTGTTTATATTTATTCCAATTATTAACAACATTTCTAATTATATGTTTTCTTATAATCATATGTTGATTTTCATTTTTATATAAAAAATACGAAAAACATCTAAATAAACAATTACCGTCACCAATAACTTTAATTTTTTTATTCATATTTTCTTTTATTCAATATACAAATTAATATTTATATATATGTTATATTAATTTATTATATTTATTATATCAAATTATATTATAAAATATATATATATTTTAATTACCTTAAATATATTGATTCTTTATTTTATTTTTAAACTTTAATTATTTATCTGAAATATAAAATATTTTTATTATTTTTATATATATTTCACGTGATCCTTTTATGTTACAATTAAAATAATTGAAAAATTTAATATTTTTCAATTAAAAAAATTATAAATAAAAATTATTATTTTGTATCTATTTATAAGTTTTGAAACTTTTTAAATTAGAAAATAAGCGGATATCGAGCGTAGATTTCGTTCCTCGAGATCTTACCACTGAGTTAATGTTGCACTGTTATTGGTATTTAAAATGGTAAGATAATGGAGGAAAAATGGCGTCGACAAAAGCTGAACTTTAGTAATAAAATTCGACTTTCGTCTGCGTGATCCCATTTATTATTATCTGTTTATTTGAAATCCAAATTTACACATTTGAACCACATACATAACGACTTTTAACAATATACGAAGTATTTTTATGAAATAATAACACTAAGATGAAAATTAACCATGTTATAGTCTACTTTAAGTCGGAAAATATTTGCTTGGCCTCAAATGATTTTATTTTCTATTTATATGTAATATATTATAATGTGATGTCCTATATAGGTTAAGGTGTGATTGTATTTATTGTCTGAATGGTTAGTAATTGACTACATTATTTGTTTTGATTTTGTATTTTTATAAAATCTTTTAAATATTATTACTGATAAATATCCTGTGACTGACTCTTAATTTATAGGATTACATGACTTTTACCTTTTTATTTTGTATCTGTGATATCATTTTTTTATAGTGACTTACTTATTCATTATTGATCTATTACATTATGTATTTATAATGTAATAATTGTAAATAATTGTAAATAACTGTTATTTATGTCTCAATTCCCACTTTTTTTAACACTTTTTTTACAGCTATTTACAGTTGTTTATATTTATTTACATTTATTTACAGTTATTAACAGTTATTTACAATTATATCTAAAAATTTTTTCCATATGGGAGTCAACGGAAACATATTTTATGATTATTCTTTTTCTTTGATTTTAAAATAACATGATATTACTGGATAATTTTATTAGTCTGTTTATTTTTATTTGTTAATTTTTAAATATAGGAAAAAAATTATCATAAAATATATTTCTGTCATATGTACTTATTGTCCCTTTACACCATATACTTTATGCTGTTCTTCACATAGGGAGATACTTTGTGTTGTTCTTCACATATTAAAATGAAAAATTGATTTTGATTTTGTATTTTTATAAAATCTTTTAAATATTATTACTGATAAATATCCTGTGACTGACTCTTAATTTATAGGATTACATGACTTTTACTTTTTTATTTTGTATCTGTGATATCACATTTTTTATAGTGACTTACTTATTCATTATTAATCTATTACATTATGTATTCATAATGTAATAATTATAAATAATTGAGAGTATAATAGATAAAATTTTACATTAACAATATAATTTTCATTTTTACTTTTTTATAACTAAATGAATTAATAATTATTATAATTTTTATTTTTTTAATTTATAAAAAACTTACAATAACATTTTTACTTTTGACATTTAAAGAAAAGTGAAAAAATTTTTTAAAATTATATTATTTTAAAAGTGGTTATGTAGGGCTACTGGCGATGGGTACCACTTTTATTGTTTAATTTTTCTTTAAAAACAACAAAAAAAACCCAACGCGCCATTGACAATACCTCATTAAACTGATAAAAAAAATAAAAACTTCTACTTAAAACTTTCACAAGATAAACTCAAGACAACAAGAAAACAAATTTAAGCTAACCTGAAAGAAGAATCTTTTAGATGTAGGAAATTTTTTAATAAGTTTTTCTGACCAAGACAATCAAGACAAAGTAAAATGTGCTTTACTTTTAGGCAAATATAGCTTGGACCCAAAAAAAAGTAAGCTTAAATGTTGAAAGTAGAAGTTTTTTATTTTTGCCTCAGTATGGGTGGTGTGGAAAGTTGTCTAACGAACGTAGTTATTATTTGATATTTAAAAAATAATTATATCAATAATCTATAATATTATTAACTATGTATTAAATATATATTCCATTATATAGCCTTAAGCAAGTATTTCATAAATATATTATTAAAAAACTTTTTTCTTAATAGTTTATATTTCAAATAAATAATTGACGTTTAAAAATAAAATAAAGAATCAATATATTTAAGATAATTACATACCAATATTTTTCATAACCAAATTTGGTCTCTAAAGTATTAGAGTCATCAAACAAGAAGGTTTTTTAAAAAAATATTGGTAAAATTTAAATATTTAATTAACGATATAAAAATAAACACTAAATGATTATGAATAGTGTATTAGGGACATGAGGGGTAGCAAGAGGGGTAGCAAGAGGGGTGACTTGTTTAGTGAGGGGGTGATTTGTGGACTGAGGGGTGGAGTTGGGAAGGAGAGGGGTGACTGGGGTTAAGGGGGAATCTTTTTTTTTTTTTTAAAAAGACATTTCTAGAGACATTTTTACGTTATTTTGAGGGGGAACTTTTAATTTTTTTGGAGGGGGAAAAATGAGGGGTAGAAGGAGGAGTAGGAGGAGGGGTAGTAATTGGAAAGGTGATAGTAGTGGTGTAAAGAACGAGTAACAAATATACATCGATAAAATAAGGTAAATTTAGCTAAATTATCTGAGGCGGGGGTGAGTGACGTACGAGGGGTAGCAAAAGGGGTGACTTGGGTAGCAGAGGGGTGACTTGGGTAGTAGAGGGGTGTCTTTTTTTTTCTCAAAAAAGATCATTTCTAGACAGATTTTTACGTTATTTTGAGGGGTGGATTGTGATGTTTTAAGCATAAAAAAGAGGGGGAAGAAAAATGAGGGGTAGCTGAGGAGGTTTTTTTTTTTTTTTTTTAACTATATAATATAGGGAGATATATATATATAAATATACATAGGACATTTCATGTCAACTCGTACGTACTCATAATCACAGGCTTTTCTATATATATGGAACATTTCATGACAACTCTCACACACCTATCCGAGTTCCTTCAGGTTCACATATATGGGACGTTTCCTGTCAATTTTCATTCATGCATACACACGTTAATATACATGGGATTTTTTATGTAAATTTCAACGCACACACATACAGGTTTATATATATGGGACATTCCATGCCAATGCGCACGCACACACACACACACATACAGCATTATATATATATATATATATATATATATATATATATATATATATATATGGGACATTTCATGTCAACTTGTACGTACTCATAATCACAGGCTTATCTATGTATATGGAACATTTCATGACAACTCTCACACACCTATCCGAGTTCCTTCAGGTTCACATATATGGGACGTTTCCTGTCAATTTTCATTCATGCATACACACGTTAATATACATGGGATTTTTTATGTAAATTTCAACGCACACACATACAGGTTTATATATATGGGACATTTCATGTCAACTTGTACGTACTCATAATCACAGGCTTATCTATGTATATGGAACATTTCATGACAACTCTCACACACCTATTCGAGTTCTCAAGTTTTCATATATGGTACGTTTCATGTCAATTTTCATTCATGCATACACACGTTAATATACATGGGATTTCTTATGTATATTTCAACGCACGCACATACAGGTTTATATATATGGGGCATTTCATGCCAATGCGCATGCACACACACACACACACAGGATTATATATTAGTTATATATGTCCTTTGGCCGTATTCAGGTGGAATATGAATCGAGGACAATGTTTGTCGCTTGAGCTGAAATTGCCGAGGGCGCGCGAAGCGCGCCCGAGGTAGATTTCTGCTCAAGCGGCAAACATTGTTCGAGATTCAGATTCCACCTGAATAAACGGCCAAAGGACATAGATGATTTTATGTCCGAAGTAGGCCGTATGAGGAAATATAACTTATTAGTTGAAAATATTAATCTTTTTTTCAATACTTTTAAAATTAAATTTTAGTTCTATTGATTTTTTCTTTTGTTTCTTAGATTGACATTTTGTAATGAGTATAGCTGCTGTCGAAGCGCGAGTCATTTTTTTTTCACTAACCTACGTTCAATATGATTGCTCTTTGACATATTGAACGAAACATAGTAGGATCGGTGATGCCATATTGATTTCTCCTGAGACATATTGAGTCTCAATATGTCTCAGGAAGACATATAATTCTTGCAATAAGTCGAGGAGCGCGTCTGAGACATATGGGATGCCAATACAAATTTAGCATGCTCTTTACATACTGACACGAATACGGCCTTCGAGGACATAAATATATATATGGAACATTTCATATCGATTCGTATGTACTCATAATCACAGGCTTTTCTACATATATATGGAACATTTCATGACAACTCACACACCAATCCGAGTTCCTTCAGGTTCACATACATGGGACGTTGTATGTCAATTTGCATTCATGCATACACGCTTTTATATGCATGCGACTCTTCATGTCAACTCATATACGACCTTACAGACAGGTTTTTGCATATGTATATATGATCCATTTCATATCAACCTACTCACGTTCGACCGCAATTTTTTTGTTTATATATATATATATATATATATGGGACATTTCATGTCAACTCACACGTACTCGCAAGCACAGGTTTTTCTATATATATATGGGACATTTCATGACAACTTGTACACATCTATTTAAGTACCCTTAGGTTTATATATATGAGACGTTTTATGTCAATTTGCATGCATGCACACACGCGTTCATGTACGTGGGACTTTTCATGTCGACTCACAAGCATGATATAAACATATATATATATACATAAGGGACATTTCATGTAGAATCGCACGTACACACACAGGTTTCTTCAAGTTTATATGGAACATTTAATTTCAACTCATACGCGCACGCACACGCTCACACATACAAACACATATTTAACTTAATATATAAATATATGTATATATACCTTATCGATGTAGACAATATTTAAAAAATAGTTATTTATTATGCTGTGGTACCCACGATCGCCGTCTTTGGATACCTAGGTGTTAATGACAACTTAAGCATCATCTACAGCTAAAACTTTTGAAATTCAACTTATAGTTTAATAACTACTTTGAAGTTCTTTCAAATGTTATCTAGCCAAACATGGATGTTCCGAGTAAGATAAACATTGTCTACAAGAATATCTTTTGAAATTTAGCCATTATTTATTAATAACATGTACGTTTTCCGAGATGACATCTCACAATATCCAGGTGATCCTGGCTACTTGAAAATCGTCTATATGAATGAATTTTGAAATTTTCTATACCGATTATGAAGTTTACAGACATTTGCAGGGACTACGTCAAATGAACCTTGGAGATTCTTTTAGATTTCGATTCTAAGGTTGTTTGATTAGGTCGGAGAAAGCATATGACTATTGTAATTAGTGAATAATTACAATTTTTAACATTTTTTTATCAAACATCATTCCGATATACAGGTAATAAGCGCTATTATTTAAAAAATTTGAGAATTTATGAATCTTAGCAATTATTTACTTACCACGAAAGTTAAGAAATCATATTAGTAATTCATTTTATTTGAATTTAATCATTTAAAATCTATATAAGTCAAATTTCAAAGATAAAGAAATTCTGAATTAGTTATGCATTTACATATAATTTTTATTAAAGCTTTAACATTTTTGTTTATTTAACCGAACAATAAACATTCTTGCTACTTACATGAAATCATGAAACTTTAATTTTTTACAAAAATAAAAAGTAATATTTTTAAACATCATTTATTATAAATATTATTTCCTTAATAGACATAAATCTTTGAAATCATTAGAGATATCTAATACTATTACAAAATTATAGAAAATGAAGATATATTTTAAGAGGAAGAATCATATTTCTGTCCCTTGCTAATAAGAAAATTGGTTTTTCGAATAAAAAAAAATAAATTAAAATGGAGATAATATATTGACTATAAATAAAATTTACATAATTAGACGCATTTATGCATATTGTGTATGGACTATGGATACATCGTATATTAATTATGTGGGCTCATATAAATACACAGGTTCTCTATAGCTGTTTATGCATGACTTCTGAATTTTTTTCTATACGATGTGACCTTATATAAAGCAATAAAACAATTTTTTCATGTCATTTATTTAAATTATTTATTTACTTCATGCTGGTAAAAATTTACAATATTATATGTGGCGATAACTCAGCCAATGTACATTTTTGGTTAATTTTTAATATCATGATTGCATATTTAACACAAGAGTTTGAATAATAACTTTTCAAGTGGCGATTACTCAGCCAATGTAAGTTTTCAGATATTTAATAATATCGCAATTATTTTCTAATATGAAACATTTGAAAAGAATTTTTTAAGTGGCGATTACTCAGCCAATGTAAGCTTTCATATATTTCATAATATCGCGATTATTTTCTAATATGAAACATTTAAAAAGAATTTATGAAGTGGCGATTACTCAACCAATGTAAGCTTTCATATATTTCATAATATCGCGATTATTTTCTAATATGAAACATTTAAAAAGAATTTATGAAATGGCGATTACTCAGTCAATGTAAATCTTTCGATGGTTTTGAATATCGCGATTATTATTTTAAAAAATTCATACCTATTCATATTGAAAGATTGCTTTTATAAAAAATGTTTCTGTATGATTATAAATATTCAATTATAAATTATTAAACATTTTGCTTATTCATAAAAATAATAAAATAAGTATTATTAAGTTCAAAGCTTTATACTCTTACAAATAACTTTTGAGTCCATTTGCTTTATACAGTACTCGTTTTTCGAATTCAATATCGGACAATCTATTAAATTTTGGCATGTTCATTAAAGTAGCATAAGAAAATAATCTTTCTACTGGATCTGAAGAAGGTAATATGGTATTAAATTTCAAAAATAAGCTTTTAACAACTGGCAAATTATTTAAAGACTCCAAAGACATCGTTTTTTCATTTAAAAATCTCATTAGTTCATTTTCTTCTTGTTCTTGAGGTGCAAAAGCCGTGTTTAGTAATGCATTTGAGCTGTCATCATCAAAAACAAAATAACGTGTCTTCAGTATCCTCATTATCTGGAACAGCTGATTCCGGCTTTTTAGGCCTAACCAATTCTTCAACAAGCCTTTTTATCTTTGCTTGTGTATTTTTATCAAAGCACGAAATCCATTTTGCTCTAAATTTGGGGTGCGTGAGTGCTGCTATAGCTGCTAATTCGCCATTGCTAATGATTTCAAAAAAATCATGAAATCTTTTGTCTCAAGCTTCCTTTAAATAATTCAACAGTGGCTCACACATAGACAAACTTTTATTTGCCGATAAAGTATTCCATTTTTTAACAGATAGTCAACAATGTTGGTAAAAGATAACCATAATGACAATCTTTTCCTCCTTGTAAAATATCAATCGCTGAAGCCAGGGGTTGACACAATTTCAAATAATCTTCAATAAATTCAAAATCTTTTTTTCTTAAGATTTTATTAGATTCCAACATGTCATGAATTCTTTCATCATCAATTTTTTCTTTTAACGAAATGATTTGCTTAAAGGCGTCATACGTAGAATTCCATCTTGTTATAACAGGCCTCTGTAAACTGTATTCAAAAATTTTTTTCATTTCTTCTCGTTTTTTTGGTGATCTTAAACATTTCCATAATTGTTGGCATTTTTCCATGACAAATTTATGACACTTTTTAATATTTGGAACTCTGTCAATTGCTTCTACAAGATCTTTTGTTGCAATCAAACTCAAGGTATGGCTGACCTATCGAAAACGACGAGATAGTGTTATATTTGAAAATATTGCTTCGTCTTCTACAGGATTTACATTATCGTTACTGTTCATAAACAGTGATTCTTCGCCATCATTTTCTTCGAACTCTTCCATTTCCTCTTCAGAATCATTTGAATTCTCATCTGCAATAATTTTTATATAATAATTTGAAAATTTATTAAGATTTTATAAAGATTTTTCATATAAATTTGAAGTTCAATTTTTTCATTTTTTTTATTATATTTATAACTTTTAAGCAAAATTAGCTTTTTTAATAAATTTAGATTTGTTTGATTCAATTTTGTTTCATGAGAAATTATAAAATCTAAAGAAAATCTACCGATAATTGACAGTTATTAATTTACTTTATTATTTAATATTAATTTAATTCAAGAATTGATTATATTCATCCAATAATTTTAATGTCTATTTATTTAATTTTTAATACAATTGATTTAAAATAACAATTTAAATAACCTGGAAAATAATTTTCTGGACTTTCTATTCCAAATTCTTTAAAGACTTTAACAAAATTTTTCCCATTATCAGTAACTGTAGATACAATTTTTTCAGTAGTTAGCTCGAAAGTCGAATAGATAATAGATAGTTGCTCTGCTATATTGGAAAAGGTATGCGATCCTTCAAATCGTCTACAAGCTAAAGCTGCTGATCTTCTTTCCAAAGATATATCATCAATCTGCAAATAGAAATAATTTTGATTTTATTGTAATTTTTCAACTACTTCATGTGAATAACATGTTATCTTACCCAATGAGCAATTACACCTAAAAATCTTCTATTCGACCCAGTCCAAATATCTGCTGTTGTACAGACATGGTTTGCATTAGCTAAAGCCATTTTAATCTTGTCTAATTGTTTATAATATAAGTCATCAACTTTTTTCCAGCAGTATAACGAGTCAAATGCTTTAACGGAGCGTCACCATGTTTAATTTTGAAATCTAAATATTTTAAATAAAATGTTATTCATTAATATAATAAAAAAAAATATTATATAAAATATACAACCATTAAATATTTTTCGAAAAGCTGAATCTTCAACTAGACGAAGAGAAAGTTGATTCCTCAATAAAAACTCAACAACATTTTTTTCAAAAGTATTTTGAGAAAAAGCACATGTCACACGACGATAAACAACATCATTTTCATCTTCATCATCACCATCCAATTTTTTAAATTTTTTATATTGCTGATAGCTTTGTAGTTTATCTTCATGTTTTCTCTAAAAATATAATTATGTTAAATCATAAAATTAATACAAAATGAACATTTAATATTATTAAAATTTTTTGGTTTTGTATGAAATAGTATATTTTTCATCTAGAGCGAGTAAAAATAAAGAACTCCTGTTTGGCTTGGATGACAATTCACATAAAATTAAAGTAATTCTTCATTTACTCTCGAGGTGAAAATACAAATTTTCCAACAAGAGGCCAAAAATACCATATTCTATTTTCGACGACAGGAGAAAATATGGTACTTTTGGACTAGGTGTTAAAAAAGCAATTTGATGACATTGTAAAAAAGTGAACACAACATTTTAATCTGTGTTTACTATAACAGATAAAATTTAGTATTATTGTCACCTACCAAGATGGCTGACCTTTTTTTTTGATAAAGTATATAACTTTAATATAAATAATGTTCAATTTTATATATCCATAAGAGAAAATTCATCATTAAACAAGATATTTATTGAAACATGATACTTGATATTCCATCTAAATATTAACTTTATATTTGAATGTACTGTAATAAAAAACATCAAAATTTTTTTTCAATTCATACCATTAAATATTGACCTTATCAAGGTATTTTTAAAAAAGTACAATTTTTACTTTTCAAATTTTGCAAGTCACAATAACAATAAATAAATTAGTTGATTTAATAACATATACATATAAAAACAATAACCTTTAAATGGCGATAAAAATTTGATGAAACTTTAAGATTTCCATGAATAATTTGGTTACAAGTCATGCATTTTGCTATGATTTTATCGCCATTTGATTTCGTCAAATCTGCTTCGAAAAATTTTCCATCCAAATAACAAGTTTTACAGCAGACATCTAACATTTCTTTTTGCTCATCACTTAATGAAACAGAAGGCGCCGTTGAAGCATTTGTAATTCCTGTAGAATTACTCAATCGTGATAACTCATAATGGGTACCATTATTTGCTGTCCCCTGACTTCCATCATCATGTAATGGTTCACCATCTATACCAACTCTTAAACTAGCTAGCAATTCATCTGTATTATCTACTGAATGTTCTTCACTGTTCATTTTAAATCCTTAAAGTGAACAACAAAACAATGAATAACATAATAAAATACAATGTATTTATAGGTTTATTGATCCAGTAAGAATGATTTGAGAATTTGTTTTATAAATAATATTCCTAAAATTAAATTTTTACGAGGTCTAAAATTTGTAAAGTATGAATTTAATTATAATATTTTTAACGAAAATTCAATTTTACAAAACCCAACTTTGTTAGAAAAATACATAAACATTAATTTCATGCACTATCTGTGCATTTGACATCAAGTCAGTCCCGCGAATTTTTCTTTATACGTATCTAGTACCTTGATTTACATATAGGAGGCGCGGACGCCCCTCATCTATATACACTTCCGTTTCATTAGTTCCGTTGCATGTACCGTCATGAAATCAATTCACTCCCGTATAATTTTTTTATACGTCTCTTATGCGAGGTGTATACCGTCGCTAAAGAAGTTTTACTTCAAAATAGAAAATGTATAATGACGTTATTGAGAAAAGTATGGAATGCCAAAGTAAAAGGTTATGCTAAACAAATATCTAAGTTCCCTAATTTTTTCAAAAAATTGTCAGCCAGTTTTATGTTATTGTACAAAGATTTGCATTTATATTAATTGCGGTAATAAAATAACTGGTGGTCTATAAATTATTCTTTCAGTTACAGATTAATCATATATTTTCATACACAAAACATATACAAAAAATTTTATAAGTCTAAATCATAAAAGTGTTTTTTGAGACAATGTAAATTAAAAAATTTTTTTTTTCTATGAATTGTTTAATGAATTCCGTAATGAATTGTTTTCTCGAATACTATAAACTTAAGATAAATACTTAAAACAATAATTGATTTTAAATAAATAACACATTTTGCAAATTATAATATAAAGATATTTGAGTTTATCTAATTGGTGAAATAATATAATTAAATAAAAAAATGTTTTTTTTCATGTTGAAAACACGTTATTAAAAAAAACCAATAATTGAAAAAATGCACTAAAAAGTATTGAATAAATTAATTAAATTTCTTAAAATTACTTTTATACAGTTTCATTGCAATAATCAAGATAAAATTTTACAGCAAAAATTATAAAAGAAAAGGGTGTGCACTGATTTTCAGTAAATCTAATAATAATTTCAATACTATCTTTAATAATTTCTTAAAAGATTATAGAAAAAATTTCAGCAACCACACTTTTCTTTTTAAATTGTTGTTGTAAAATTTTCTATTGATTATTGCAATGAAACTACATAAAAGTAATATTAAGAAAGTTAATTTATTTATTTTATACTTTTTAGTCTATTTATTCAATAATTGTATTTTATTTTTAAAGCATGTTTTTCTATTTTTAAGTTAAAATTGTTTTTATTATCATTTAGAGTTACATTGCAACCAAACTTTTCGAAGATTACACTCAGGTACATCCGTTATCGTCGACTTGGTACTCCAGTTCGACCTCTTTATCCTAAATCATTATTATGCATTATAGATTCACTTTCAAACCTCGAATTAGGTTTTAGCAGCCCCAAAATCCCCCGGGGAACCCGCCTCGACCCAGAGAAAGCCTCCCCACTTGTACTTCCTCGGAGACGACGTCCATGCGCATTCTGGACAACGTGCATCACTTTGTGGCAATTGTTTGATCTCAAATTCGGTTATAGCAACCCTGAAAACCCCCGAGAAACTCGCCTCGACCCAAAGAAAGCCTCCCCATTTATACTTCCTCGGAGATGACTTTTCACACCCATTATCATCGACCTGGATGTCCAGGTACCAAAATGACAACTGATTATTGTGTTGTCATCCAAGACCAAAGTCTATGCCAATTGTCAGAATTTATATCTGTCAAAAAGTGTCTGAAATCGAGCACGCAAGATTTGATTACAGACAGACAAACAAACAAACAGACATGAAGGCGAATATAAGAAAAGCGTATATAAAAAAATAATATTTACCTACATTAAGTCTGCTTCAAGACTAATTATTTTTCGTTTTTTATGACAAAAACAAGTAAATTGAATTTGAGAAAATTTCTACAAGTTACTTAAATTTATGAAAAAGTCAATATAAATCGTCATTTTTGCAGAATTATGAAGATTATGATTATTTTCGCGGAAATTATAAAGTTATGGAAATTATTTATGAAAACGTTTTCGATTGGAAAATTTGTGATTATTGCAGTTGAATTTTGTTACATCATCATCAGTTATATCCTCGTTAAAATGACCCGAAAATTTCTGAAAGAATCGGAACAAATATTTTTCCGGTCTTTAAAGAATGTTTAAGAACTGTTATGAAATGAAAATTGATAAATTTTTCAAGTTTTCCGAATCATTCTGACATTGAAATTTCAATTATGAGCCGTTACTCATAAAATTTGGAAAAGTCTATTGTATGCAACTATTTTTCCAGTGATTCAGTTGTAATTTATAAAATTGTGAATTTAGGTGATTCATTATGTTTCTTTCCGTAATATTTATCTGATGTTGGAGCTGCAGCAATCGAGTTTTGATTTTTTTATTTCATTAATATCATTTTAAATTCGTAAATTAATAGTATATTGTGTAACGAGTAAGGTTTAGTTGACTATTGCGCACGAGGGTAAGTTG
The DNA here is from genome assembly GCA_017163975.1 of Anastatus disparis. NCBI lineage: Eukaryota > Metazoa > Arthropoda > Insecta > Hymenoptera > Eupelmidae > Anastatus > Anastatus disparis. The sequence continues at coordinate 975,943 of JAFFSR010000043.1, read as the reverse complement.
GCGCACGAGCGTAGCGAGTAGCGCCATTGCCCGAGACTCTCTCTCTCTCATATCTGCCGTACGACTGACTCGCAATAGTATATTCCAATACTTTTTGGTACTATTATTTGTAATTAAATTACATACTTTTAGTTCACCAATTTCACGTATATACGGAATAATTACGATTTCGTTAATGTAAAAATAATACAAGAATAGATGATACGATTTACTTTGTCAGAGGTTAAAGCGAGATAGAGTATAAAATTCATCATATGGTCGATAAGATACAGTATGAGGGCGCTGCGCTTGTATAAACCTTTGCGAATTTACATTAATTAACGCTTTTTCGTGACATTATTTTACAGAATGTAACGTATTTACGTGATTTAATACAAAAGAATATTATACATAGCTGTGAAACACACGCCCTCAAAAAACAACACACGCAGCGCACGCTATTAGCTACTTACTACCCCGAAAACGCATGCGCTATAGGCCACTTACTTACCACGGATGAGAAAAATAAATATAATGACTTGTCCGCACTAAAGCTAAGTTAATACAATAATTTTTGTTAAAATAAAAAATCATTTAAACTTGTAAATTTTTTATGAACTTGGATTGGAGATTATATCAAGCTCGACGAACCTAATCTTAAAATACGTTACATTGAAAGTTTGTATTATTACTTTTTATGTAGTATTTTCGTGGGTTTCTTGAGTTGTCCGCACTCGAGTTGAATCTTACAAATTTTTTCTTTGTCGCAAAAAAATGTTATTTTGTTTATTCATAACTTAGGATTGCAAATATTATTAAAAGACTGGAAGCTTCGTCATGCTCTTAAAAATAAAAATAATGTTATCTAATTTTAAAAATAATATTAATCTGAATAATATATCCTCATCAGAAAAGTTATTGTAATTCATATATTTTTGGAAGCTTTCCAATTTCATGTGTACCACCATGGTATTATATGAGGATATCCACCCAACTTTAAATTCTCTAGTAACAGGTCATTATTTAAACTAGGTTATAATCTTTTGTGCTATCCTGTAACTCTATTTCTGATGTATTTTGTAAATGTGCCACAAACGGCTCAGCAGATAATTCTATAAAAAGTAAATTTACACATAAGATAAATTACGGTAATTTTTTATGTGTAAAAATGAATGTTTCATAGAAATATCTACTGCGCCATTTGTTAAACATTTACAAAATACATCAGAAATAGAGTTACAGGATAGCACAAAAGATTTGAACCTAGTTTAAATAATGTGCATCATGCGGTAACCCAGTAACAGCTGTAATATGACTTGTTACTAGAGAATTAAAAGTTTTGTGGATATCCCCATATATCAAAAAATATGATTATGACTTCTTCAGATTCTTTATGAATTTCTAATATATTGAATAGTGATTTTTGAAGGGCATATCATAGTATTAATTAAATTAACTTATTAATAAACTGAAAAATTGCCTAGTATTAATAAATAAGTGCGATTTATTGTATTTATTCACAAAAAAAATGTATAGTTTAGTCGTGTAAAATGGCTTTATTTCCACTATCGAACAATTCCATGGCATGCCTAACTATTTCAAGAGTTAAAAAAATTTAATAATACGTATATTTTTTTATAACTTCAAAATCGTTACTGAGAATCATAAATAATTTTCACGGTATTTTATTAATAGCAGGTCGTATATCTCTATCCTTTTATACTAAAAAAATTCGATTTTCTGCAAAACCTTATGATTGTAGCAAAAAATAAGAAGAAAGCCCCATCTCGTATAATAAAAAGCAATATTTTCTCTTATGAGAAAAAATTATTTTTATCGCTTCCTTTCAAAGAAAACTTTGAAAAACTGAATTGTCCATCCAAACCTCGATATTTTATGTATTTCAAGGTTTTTTTTCTTTGATTAGGAAAAAAAATTTTTCCTAATCAAAGAAAATATTGCTTTTGCTTTCTCATAGAGAAAGCATTGTATCGGTAAAAAAAATTTTTTTCTATTTTTTCATTAATTTGTACATATTTAGACTCAGGGAGTCGAAAAAGTGGTTTCAGAAAATGTCTGTATGTATGTATGTATGTATGTGTGTGTGTGTGTGTGTGTGTGTGTGTGTATGATTTCAGTACGCCAATAAGATCTCGAGAATTACTCGATGGATTAACTTCAAATTTTGCATGCAATTTATTTTTTTGTCTAACTGGGGGGGGGGGGGAAGCTAATGAAAATTGATCTTCTTAGCTCAGTTTTTTTTTTAGAGCCATTTTAAGAATTTTAAAAAAATTTTGATTTTTCATTTTTTTGATATTTTACGTAAACTACTCGAAGGATTTTCTTGAAAATTTGTATGAACATTATTTGCGACTGCCAAAAGAAGAAAAACTTTTACCAACTGATTTTCTTAGTGCACTTTTAATTTTAGAGCATTTTGAAAATGTAAAAAAAAATTTTTTTTTTTCATTTATTTTTAATTTTACGACAACCATTCGATAGATTTGCTTCTAAATTTGTATGCAAGTTATTCGCTATTTTTTAAAGAAAACAAGCTTTGGAACACTTATTTTCTTAGAGTAGTTTTAATTTTAAAGCATTTTGAAAATTTTGGAAAAAATCTCTATTTTTCATTTTTTTTCTATTACACAAAAACCATTCGATAGATTTGCTTCTAAATTTGTATGCAAGTTATTCGCTATTTTTTAAAGAAAACAAGCTTTGGAACACTTATTTTCTTAGTGTAGTTTTAATTTTAAAACATTTTGAAAATTTTGGAAAAAATCTCTATTTTTCATTTTTTTTCTATTACACAAAAACCATTCGATAGATTTGCTCGAAAATTTTTATGGAAATGTTTTTGCAACGGCCTAAATAAAACAAGCTTTGAAAAACTTATTTTCTCAGTGCAGTTTTAATTTTAGAGCATTTTGAAAATTTTGAATAAAATTTTTCTAATTTTTTTTATATTTTACGTAAACTACTCGATGAAAGAGCTTCAAATTATGGATGGGAATTATTTATGATTGTCAAAATAAAATGAATTTTTGAAAACTAATTTTCTTCAATTTTCTTAGCGCACATTTAATTTTAGAGCATTTTGAAAATTTTGAAAAAATTTTTTATTTTTAATTTCTTTTCTATTGGACAAAAATCACTCGATAAACTTGCTCAAAAATTTTCATGCAAATTATCCACTATTATCTGAATAAATCAAGCTTTGGAAAACTTATTTTCTTAGCGCAGTTTTAATTTTAGAGCATTTTGAAAATTTTGGAAAAAATGTTCATATTTCATTTTTTTTCTATTACACAAAAGCCATTCGATAGATTTGCTCAAAAATTTTCATACAAATTATTTGTTATTGCCTAATTAAAGCAAACTTGGAAAAACTTATTTTCTAAGTGCAGTTTTAATTTTAGAGCATTTTGTAAATTTTGAATAGAGAATTTCACTTATTTTTTGGTATTTTACGTAAACTACTCGATGAAGTAGCTTAAAATTATGTATAGAAATTATTTACGATTGCCTAAATAAAATGAACTTTTGGAAACTGGTTTTCTCAGCGTAGTTGTAACGTTAAAGAGTTTTGAAAATTTTAAAACAATGTTTTTTTTTCAATTATTTGGTATTTTTTGTAAACTATTCGATGAAAATGTTCCAAAATTTGTATGCAAGTTATTGGTTATAGTGTTAAGAAGACAAGCTTGGGAAAATTAATTTTATAAACGCATTTTTAATTTTAGAGCATCATAAAATCACATTATGCAAATGGCAAAAGTAAGAAAGAGTAAAATTCATATAGTTTTCGTAGGTATTAAGACAGCCTTCAATACAGAGGATAGGGACATTTATATTAAAATCGTATTTAAAAAAATAAAATCAAATTACTCTAACTCAATGCGCTCTATGAGAAAGCATTGCGCCAAAGCACTTGGCAGCGTTTTTATGATACAAGATGGGGCTTTCTCTTTATTTTTTGCTAAAATTATTAGTTTTTGTAAAAAAATCAATTTTTTGATTACAATAGGACATATATACTCGACCTCCTCTTAAGGATCATTAATAGCTATTAAACTCTTTACAAGATTGTAATAATTCATCTCGATTTACTTCTATAGAGTTCGTGAAGTTTCATTAACCTTTCAATCAATATACAGAAAATATAAAGATTCATCCGTATTCTTAAATGATCTCATAGATTTATAATCATTTATTTACCAATAATTTAATAAATATATTCATACGATGATAAAACGTAAAAAATATTTCTGAAGAATTTTTTAAAATATAATCTAGAAGGTTTCTCCTGAAAACTTTACAGTGCTGTTCAATTCTAAAGCGATCTTTATTGTTCATTAATTGTGAATACGATAAAATTAAGGTTACTATTCCTTAGTAAAACTTAATGAATCGAAAAAGTTCAGAAGGTATCAACGACAATCATGACAATTTTTTTCATAAGAGTTCGCGAAGTTGTATTATGGACTGGTACCGAAAACCGTAAAAAATTAGAAAGGTTCTTTTACATCAGGATCTTTCCAAACCTTAATGTACATTTTAACCAGGGTATTTCACCTGAATACGGAGGACATTTATAACTAATATAGGTAGCTAGGAGAGTTTCCGTTGGAGATCCACGGCACCACCAAAGTTTTTCTTATGTATTTTAGTGCCCTGAACACGAATTTCGAGGGTGGATAGCTGGAAAATAGTTAGGAAAATCTCTAAAGTAAATTTTCTGGTTGTTAATTTTTCGCGGAAAAACATAATTTTTCGTGTTTTTCATCGAATATTAAGTCAAAAATATTCTTATCAATTTTGCCGTACATTGCACCATCTCTCTGTAAAAACATCATCAATATAAAAAAAACTCATTTTGCCATTTTTAATGATTTTTTTTATTTTATTGCACCAATCATTGGTGACCAATATAATTAAGAATTTTTATATTTTTATTAGCTAAAATTATTCTTTAACCTACCAACTGTTGATAAAAAAAGAATGGTTTAGGATGGTTGCGGTCTTCCTTTAATTTTTCACGAAGAATTGAACCGCTTATTCAGAGAGTACCGCGCAACGGTGCTCACATGAAAAAGTCAGGTCGGAAAATAGGGGAGATTGCTATAGTAAAATCAAAGTCCACGGTTCCAAACATTTTTTTTATATATTTTGTCACTAAACATTAATTTAAAGGGGGTGAAGTCGGAAAATGTCCAGGAAAATTTGTATGATATAATTTCCAAAAATTTGAAAAGTCTATTTTTTAAATAAAAAACATTTTGTCGCTTATTTCATGCAATTTTCATGCCAAAATTATAAAAAAGAATAAGTTTTATAATTTTTTTCAATTTTTCATATTAGAATGAGACTATTGTTACAGTGCAGCAGAGATTAGAATAGGATTTCCTAAAATTTTATTTCATTTGCTAAATTTATGTTATAATTTATAAATACGTTTAATTAATCGTTATTTGTATTTTAAACTTATTACATTTTTTACATGTAGAATTTTTACTACAAGAACAATATGTACAGTACGCTATTCATTATTTTATGAAGTTTAAAAAACTTGTGTTTTTATAATTTATAAAATTTTTTATCGAAGTACAATTTTTTTCTGTGAACTACTCTTTTACTGTTACATATTTTGTAAAAATATATCTTTTTAATAAAAAAAATAGGTATATGATTGATTGAAAATATTAATTTTAATTAATTTAATTTATGTATAACCCTTTTTTTTGTAATTATAATACAAATAAACAATATCTAATCTAATCTAATATAACCCTGTTGAAAAAACTCACTGTCATGGTAACATTTTTTTTTAACTATTAATAATTGGATTTATTGAGTTGTTGATTGTAATTCTTTAATCATTTATTTTATTTCCGCAATTCAATCCAAAATATCCTTAATTTATAATCCTTAAGTTGAAAATTGAGTCAGTACACTAATTATAACACATCCAAAATAATTTATAGCAGCATCATCAGTGTCATAACCAAATTTTAAAATTGCTAAGCATTAACTTTCAAAACGAATGTCAGGAAAAAGTAATTAAAATTGTAAAAGAATTTTTTTATTACAGATAACTATTATGTGGAAAACTTTTTCAAAAATAAAATCATATAATCAAATTATCCATCAAAAAGTAAAACCATTCCTTAAAAATCTTTAAGATTTTTATCACTATTAATATTAGCAGCTTTTCCTAAACTAGAATTTTTTTTATTTTAAGTAACATAGAAAAAATAACCTGTTTGTAACTGATTAAAAACTGCTCACTTGTTAAAAAAAAAATCTGGTGGCACTCATATATATATATATATATATATATATATATATATATATATATATACCTACCTGTGTGTGTGTGTGTGCGCATGTGAATTGACAGAAACGGTCCCATATATATTAATACAAATTTCAAATACATGTTTAGATGTGTTTGCGCGTTCGAGTTGACAAGATATGTTAAATATATGAAAACCGGTGCGTGCGTGTTGACATGATACGACCCATATATGTGAACCTAAGGGCGCTCGGATAGGTGTGTTAGAGTTGTCATGAAATGTCCCATATATAAACCTGTATAGGCGTGGGTAATAATTGACGTGAAAAATCCTATGTATACTAACGTGTGTGCATGCATGCGAATCGATATGAAATGTACCATATGTATAAACCTGTGTGTGTGTGTGCATGCGTTCGAATTGACATGGAAAATCCCATGTATATTAACGTACGTGTGCATGCATGCGAATCGAAATGAAATGTCCAATATATATAAACCTGTGTGTTTGTATGCGTTTGAATTGAGATTAAAAATCCTATGTATATTAACGTGTGTGTGCATGCATGCGCAACGACATGTACTGTCCCATATATGTATATATATAAACCTAAGGTTACTCGGATGGGTGTGTGCGTGTTTTCATAAAATGTCCCACATATATAAAAAAGCCTGTCATTATGAGTATGTACGAGTTGACATGAAATGTCCCATATATAATCCTATGTGTGTGTATGTGTGTGTGTGTGTGCGTGCGCATTGGCATGAAATGTCCCATATATCTAAACCTGTAAGTGCGTGCGTTTCAATTGACGTGAAAAATCCCATGTTTATTAAAGTTTGTGTGCATGCATGCGAATAGACATGAAATGAACCATATATATAAACCTGTGTGTGTGCCTTCGAATTGACGTGAAAAATCCTATGTTAATTAACGTGCGTGTGCATGCATGCGAATCGACATGAAATGTCCCATATATATAAATCTAAGGGTACACGAATGGGTGTGTGCGTGTTGTCATGAAATGTACCACATGCAAAGAAAACCTGTACTTATGAGTACGTGCTAACCGACAGGAAATGTCCCATGTATGTATGTATGTATATATATACATATATATAAACCAAAATATATACGGGTCAACGGGTGCAAGTTGACATGAAACGGACCATGTATATATATATATCAACTTGTCCGTATGGGTGCGTGTGGGTTGACATGAAATGTTGCATATATATGAGCCCAGGTGCGTATGTATGTGCGCGTCCACATATGTTTTTTTATATACATATATGTGATAAAAATTCCTTAGTACGTTTAATTAAAAAGGAATTGTGGAATTTTTAATTAAAGCTCTCGAATTCACAAATCATAATCATAACTGACGCTCTTTCAATTCACGACTACATTTTGATTTCTTAATTGAAATTTATTTAATTAAGGATTTCTTTTCATTTTGGAATTAAAGCCCTTTCAATTCACGATTAAATTTAGAATTCTTAATTGAAATTTATTTAATTAAGAATTCCTTTTGATTTTGGAATTAAAGCCCTTTCAATTCACGATTACATTTTGATTTCTTAATTGAAATTTATTTAATTAAGGATTCCTTTTGATTTTGGAATTCAAGCCCTTTCAATTCACGATTAAATTTTGATTTCTTAATTGAAATTTATTTAATTAAGAATTCCTTTTGATTTTTTAATTAAAGCCTTTTCAATTCACGATTAGATTTTGATTCGTTAATTAAAATATTTTTAATTATTAATTTAAAAGGAATTGTTAATTTATGGTCGTAAGACAAGATTCAACCGACCCCCCCCCCTCAGCCCCCCCTCAAATGTCTGTCAGCATAGCCCCCCCTCAAATTACGTTGTAATTCCTTTTATAAATGGCTATTCCAAAATTAACGTAACTTAGGCCCCTCCCTCAGCCCCCCTAGCCCCCCCCCCTGAATTTTTGTAGCCCCCCCTCAGCCCCCCTCAATTTGCCCCCCCTCAAATTACGTTGTAATTCCTCTTATAAATGGCTATTCCGAAATTAACGTAAGTTAGGCCCCCCCTCAGCCCCCCTCAATTTTTGTAGTTCCCTATCAGTCCCCCTCAAATGTCTGTTTGCATAGCCCCCCCCTCAAATTACGTTGTAATTTCTCTTATAAATGGCTATTCCAAAATTAACGTAACTTAGGCCTCCCCCTCAGCCCCCCTCACCCTTCTTAATTTTTGTAGCCCCCCTCAATTTGCTTCCCCCTCTCCCTCACTTTTTATAGCCCCCATCATTATGCCCTTCTCCCCACTATGATATTATGATTAAGTAATTAGTAATAAAAAAATATTCTTATTATTAATAATATTCTATTATTATAATAATAATTATAAGTAATTTAATATTATTATAATAAGTAATATTTTATGATTATGATTGTAACTGTAACTATTTAATCATATAAAGTTTTTTCGTATTCTAATATTGAATTTCAAAAATGAAAAAAAAAATTATTTTTATTAATATTCTATTAATATAATTGCAAACATAATTAATTGATAATACAAAGCTTCCTCTCTGCATTTTCTTAATTCAGATAAATATATAATATTTTTATTTCTAATCTAATATTTTTATTTCTACATATTGTATCTTTATTTTGATTATTAAAAAAATTTATTAATAACAATAGTAAACTATGAATTACAAAATGAATTTAGCTTAATATCCATAGGTACTTTATTAACAATTGTATTTAAATAAAACATGTTTTTTTTAAAATTAGAAATAAGATATTTACATATTTGTCTTAATAAAAGATTTTTGGGCTTGAGACCAGCATAAAAATATATGGCTGCATCAAAAGCTTATAAAAAACATGGTTTGTTGTCGCTAAAACAAGCTTACAAATTCATCTTCATTGTCGCTAAAAGAAGCTTACAAATTCATCTTTACTGTCGCTAAAAGAAGCTTACAAATTTACTATTGTCGCTGAAGCGATAGTTTGTTTTCGCTAAAAAAACTTTATACAAACATATAAATTTATTGTTTATTGTCGCTAAAAAAAGCTTACAAATTTATTTTTTATAATCACTAAAAGAAACTTATAAATTTATATCTCATTGTCGTTAAAAAAAGCGTACAAATTTATTGTTTACTGTCGCTAAAAAAGATTACAAATTCATTTATTATTGTTGCTGAAGCGTACAGATTTATTGTTTATTGTCACCAAAAAAATTTAATATAAGCATACAAAGAGTACCCCCCGTTAAGATAGGTAAAATGCCCTCCCTCATATATTTTAAAACTAATATTTTTTCTTGTTTTTATAGTAATTAAGATTAGGTTTTGTTATATTTATAGTTTCCTAACACATACCCTAACCTCAATATAACCTAAAAATCACTTTTTTTATAAAATTTTTTTTTTATCTGGAAGGATAAATGATATTAATCCCGCGAAAAACATATGACTAGGTCTTAGCACTCTCTTCAACTGTGATTTTTTGCGAGTCCTAGAAAGCAGTTTTTCTAACCTAAAAATAACATTTAAATCATAAAATCTCCGTAACTTTGCTCTGGGAGGGGCTACAAGTAATTTTCTAGGCTTAAAATTTGTGTTTTAAAAAAAAAAATAAAGTTTATAATAACCAAAAATTCGATTCTGGCATGGCGCCATGGCGAAAAACTCAAAAAACCATTTTTTCATAGGTTTTCTGTCGGTTATTGGTCTCTAGCAACTCACAAATCATTTTTAGAGAAAAAAACATAGCTTCATTGGATTCTACGTGAAAAAATACATTAAAAATGTGCATGATTACTTTAGGAATACTTGGATGCTGTTACAAAACAATTAAAAAAATAAAATAATTCTGAAATTATTACATATCTACTTTGCATCGTTACTGCATTTTATGTTTTTATGACTTTGGTCATCTCTTTAGAGTCTCAAAGCTACTATTTAATGTATCCATAGGCAAATGACGTCCACTGTACGCGAAAAACAGAGACAAATACTAGACAGATAACTATAACTCCTATATATATATATATATATATATATATATATATATATATATATATATATATATATAGGAATAACTTGCTATCCCTCGTATATACATAAGGAATAGTGCGTTGTTCTTAGGAAACGCAAATTATTTTTCTTATACATAGATAAAAAACCAATGTTTATCTATTCCTGTAACTATTCTTTTTAGTGTTCTTTTTTAGCTTGTAAGAGACCTAACATGGTTTCTGTCCTCCATAAATCACGAACTCGGTAGATTTGAACAATTAAATGATTCTAATTAGGTTCCAAATTCAAAAATTAAAAGATCATCATCTCTTTAGAGTCATAAAGCTACTATTCGATGTATTTACAGCTAAATTACGCCTATTGCACGCCAAAATAAGATTTTTAAACATAACTGAAGTAACGGTCGTATCATCTGTCTTTTTGTATTACAGTAGACTCTGGATACAAGAGAATCAACGGGCCTTCAGGAGAGGAATTTTCTTGAAAATTCTCTCATACAAAGAGTCCCCAACACGCTCGAGTCAAAAGTGATACCCACACCTACTGTTTTGTTGTGTGAGTTGTATCCAACATGCGTGTATATTCTGTCTCTCTCACTTTCATAGTGGTGGGATAACGCAAATACTTGGGCTCACGCCCATATTTAGGAGAAAGAGCTCGAAATCTCTTATATCGCAATCTCTTGTATCGAGAGATCACTGAATCATTAGAGAGACAAAGACGGAATAAGGTTTTAGTAATAATATATATATATATATATATATATATATATATATATATATATATATATATACAAAGAATAGTGAGCTATTGCTAGGAACTCTAGGAGCTATTGCTTCTCATATATATATATATATATATATATATATATATATATATATATATATATACAAAGAATAGTGAGCTGTTGCTAGAAACAACGCACTTGATTCACATATATGTAGAAGCAATGTATTCCTTATATCGGTTGCTATTCTATTCTTTGCGTATAATGGCCTGAAGACAAATCATAATTGTGGCAGTTCTAACAAAGAATATAAATGCTTACATAGAAGTGTACTTTCAGGCTCGAATTTATAGACACAACACGATTGTTACTAAAACCTTATTCCGTCTTTGTCTCTCTAATGATTCAGTGATCTCTCGATACAAGAGATTGCGATATAAGAGATTTCGAGCTCTTTCTTCTAAATATGGGCGTGAGCCTAAGTATTTGCGTTATCCCACCACTATGAAAGTGAGAGAGACAGAATATACACGCATGTTGGATAAAATTCACACAACAAAACAGTAGGTGTGGGTATCACTCTTGGCTCAAGCGTATTGGGGACTTTTTGTATGAAAGAATTTTCAAGAAAATTTCTCTCCTGAAGGCCCGTTGATTCTCTTGTATCCAGAGTCTACTGTAATACAAAAAGACAGATGATACGACCGTTACTTCAGTTATGTTTAAAAATCTTATTTTAGCGTGCAATAGGCGTAATTTGGCTGTAAATACATCGAATAGTAGCTTTATGACTCTAAAGAGATGATGATCTTTTAATTTTTGAATTTGGAACCTAATTAGAATCATTTAATTGTTCAAATCTACCGAGTTCGTGATTTATGGAGGACAGAAAACATGTTAGGTCTCTTACAAGCTAAAAAAGAACACTAAAAAGAATAGTTACAGGAATAGATAAACATTGGTTTTTTATCTATGTATAAGAAAAATAATTTGCGTTTCCTAAGAACAACTCACTATTCCTTATGTATATACGAGGAATAGCAAGTTATTCCACATATATATATATATATACGAGTTAAAGTTATCTGTCTAGTATTTGTCTCTGTTTTTCGGGTGTAGTGGACATAATTTGCCTATGGATACATTAAATAGTAGCTTTGAGACTCTAAAGAGATGACCAAGGTGATAAAAACATAAAATGCTGCAACGACGCAAAGTAGCTATGTAATAATTTTAGAATTATTTTATTTTTTTAATTGTTTTGTAACAGAATCCAAGTATTCCTAAAGTAATCATGCACATTTTCAATGTATTTTTTTACGTAGAATCCAACGAAGCTATTTTTTTTTCTCTAAAAATGATTTGTGAGTTGCTAGAGACCAATAACCGACAGAAAACCTATGAAAAAATGGTTTTTCGAGTTTTTCGCCATGGCGCCATGCCAGAATCGAATTCTTGGTTTTCCTAAACTTTATTTTTTTTTTAAAAACACAAATTTTAAGCCTAGAAAATTACTTGTAGCCCCTCCCAGAGCAAAGTTACGGAGATTTTATGATTTAAATGTTATTTTTAGGTTAGAAAAACTGCTTTCTAGGACTCGCAAAAAATCACAGTTGAAGAGAGTGCTAAGACCTAGTCATATGTTTTTCGCGGGATTAATATCATTCATCCTTCCAGATAAAAAAAAAATTTTATAAAAAAAGTGATTTTTAGGTTATATTGAGGTTAGGGTATGTGTAAGGAAACTATAAATATAACAAAACCTAATCTTAATTACTATAAAAACAAGAAAAAATATTAGTTTCAAAATATATGAGGGAGGGCATTTTACCTATCTTAACGGGGGGTACTCTTTATTGGTTGTTGTCGCTAAAAGAAGCTTACAAATTCATCTTTATTGTCGCTAAAAAAGCTTACAAATTTATTATTGTCGCTGAAACGATTGTTTGTTATCGCTAAATAAATTTTACACAAGTATATAAATTTATTGTTTATTGTCGCTAAAAAAAGCTTACAAATTTATTTTTTATAATGATTAAAAGAAACTTATAAATTTATATCTCATTGTCGTTAAAAAAAGCGTACATATTTATTGTTTACTGTCGCTAAAAAAGATTACAAATTCATTTATTATTGTTGCTGAAGCGTACAGATTTATTGTTTATTGTCACCAAAAAAATTTAATACAAGCATACAAATTTATTGGTTGTTGTCGCTAAAAGAAGCTTACAAATTCATCTTTATTGTCGCTAAAAAAGCTTACAAATTTATTATTGTCGCTGAAACGATTGTTTGTTATCGCTAAATAAATTTTACACAAGTATATAAATTTATTGTTTATTGTCGCTAAAAAAAGCTTACAAAATTATTTTTTATAATGATTAAAAGAAACTTATAAATTTATATCTCATTGTCATTGAAAAAAGCGTACAAATTTATTGTTTACCGTCGCTAAAAAAGGTTACAAATTCATTTATTATTGTTGCTGAAGCGTACAGATTTATTGTTTATTGTCACCAAAAAAATTTAATATAAGCATACAAATTTATTGGTTGTTGTCGCTAAAAAAAGCTTACAAATTCATCTTTATTGTCGCTAAAAAAGCTTACAAATTTATTATTGTCACTGAAGCGATTGTTTGTTGTCGCTAAAAAAATTTCAAACAAGTATATAAATTTATTGTTTAATGTCGCTAAAAAAAGCTTACAAATTTATTTGTCATAATCGCTAAAAGAAACTTACAAATTTATATCTCATTGTTGTTGAAAAAAGCGTATAGATTTATTGTTTATTGTCGCTAAAAAAGATTACAAATTTATTTATTATTGTCGCTGAAGCGTACAGATTTATTGTTTGTATTCACTAAAAAAATTTTATGTAAGCATACAAATTTATTGCTTGTTGTCGCTAAAAGAAGCTTACAAATTCATCTTTATTGTCGCTAAAAAAGCTTACAAATTCATTATTGTCGCTAAAAGAAGCTTACAAATTCATCTTTATTGTCGCTAAAAAAGCTTACAAATTCATTATTGTCGCTGAAGCGATTGTTTGTTGTCGCTAAAAAAACTTTATACAAACATATAAATTTATTGTTTATTGTCGTTAAAATAAGCTTACAAATTTATTTTTTATAATCACTAAAAGAAACTTATAAATTTATATCTCATTGTCGTTAAAAAAAGCGTACAAATTTATTGTTTACTGTCGTTAAAAAAGATTACAAATTCATTTATTATTGTCGCTGAAGCGTACAGATCTATTGTTTCTTGTTACTAAAAAAACCTCATATAAGCATACAAATTTATTGTTTGTTGGCGCTAAAAGAAGCTTACAAATTTATTTTTCATAATCGCTAAAACAAACTTATAAATTTATATCTTATTGTTGTTGAAAAAAGCGTACAAATTTATTGTTTACTGTCGCTAAAAAAGATTATAAATTCATTTATTTTTGTTGTTGAAGCGTACAGATCTATTGTTTGTTGTCACTAAAAAAATGTAATATAAGCATACAAATTTATTAGAATTCGTTAAAAGAAGCTTACAAACTTATTTTTATTGTCACTAAAAAAAAATTATAAAAGCGTACAAATTTATTATTTGTTGTCGCTAAAAGAAGCTTACAAATTCATCTTTATTGTCGCTAAAAAAGCTTACAAATTTATTATTGTCGCTGAAGCGATTGTTTGTTGTCGCTAAAAAAACTTTATACAAACATATAAATTTATTGTTTATTGTTGTTAAAATAAGCTTACAAATTTATTTTTTATAATCACTAAAAGAAACTTATAAATTTATATCTCATTGTCGTTAAAAAAAGCGTACAAATTTATTGTTTACTGTCGTTAAAAAAGATTACAAATTCATTTATTATTGTCGCTGAAGCGTACAGATCTATTGTTTGTTGTTACTAAAAAAACCTCATATAAGCATACAAATTTATTGTTTGTTGGCGCTAAAAGAAGCTTACAAATTTATTTTTCATAATCGCTAAAACAAACTTATAAATTTATATCTTATTGTTGTTGAAAAAAGCGTACAAATTTATTGTTTACTGTCGCTAAAAAAGATTATAAATTCATTTATTTTTGTTGTTGAAGCGTACAGATCTATTGTTTGTTGTCACTAAAAAAATGTAATATAAGCATACAAATTTATTAGAATTCGTTAAAAGAAGCTTACAAACTTATTTTTATTGTCACTAAAAAAAAATTATAAAAGCGTACAAATTTATTATTTGTTGTCGCTAAAAGAAGCTTACAAAATCATTTTTTTTGTCGATAAAAAAAGGTTACATATTTATTCTTCATAATTGCTAAAAGAAACATATAAATTTATATTTTATTATCGCTGCAAAAAGCGTACAAATTTATTGTTTAGTGTCGTTAAAAAATATGTATATCTGTTCTTACTATTTTTAAAAATAGTTTACAAATTTATTTTTATTGTCGTTGAAAAAAGCATACAGATTTATATTATTTTAAAAATTTTAGTATTTTTTTTTATTTTTGCTAAAATTAATTTTATAAACTACTTTTAAACTATCGTTGAAAAAAATTTATAAATTCATAAAAATAAAATATATTGTCATTAACAAAATATGAAAAATTATTATTGTTATTACATGTAAATATTTTGATTTTTATTTTTTGAAACATTTTAAAGGTGTATATAAATAATTATCATTTTAAAAATATAATTCATAGATTATATTACTTAATATTAATAAATTTTCATAATAATTTTCATCATTTTTAATACCTTCTATGTCGAAGTCGACATTATTTATTAGATATTGAAAAATTTCTTGAACCTGAAATTGAAAACATTCAGGAACATCTTTCCATTCTTTATAATAATGTATATAATATTTCATATCAAATTTTTGTATTAATTCAGACCACTCAGATAATTTTTGTTCTTTTACATATTGATAATAATTTTCTTCATCTTCTACTTCTTGAAGATATTCTATTTCTTCATATTAGATAGATAGATAGATATTTATTTATTTTGTAATAAGAGTACAAAAAGGCGTGTAATACATGAAATAGTAAGTAATAATTCTATAAAAAGTATTGCACATAATAAGATGAGATATCACAGTCAATTAAAATTAATATATAATACTGTATCAGTAAGTCACCATGTAAAAGTGATATCACAGACTATTCTAAATACACGCAGAAAACATAAATTACAATAAAAAACAGTCTTAAATATCTATCAGTCATTGAATTAAAATACATAATTTAAAAGAGGAATCACTGTCATGACATCAATAAAAATAAAATTGGACAATACTAAAAAATACAGTTGAACAATACAATAACAAAGTAATAGTAAATAATTAAAAAATAAAATAATTACATTTAAAAACAATACCGAAGATGTCATGACTTCTAATAAAAACAGAACCACTCATACTTTCCGCATACATTCATCCATCATTCACGCTAATAAATACATTTACACCTTAAATCTATATATAGGACAAAACAAAATAAATTAACACAAAAATTAAAATACTTAAAATTAATTTCACTCGAGGTCGAGTAAGTACGTCCTCAAAGCCGACTTAAACCTGCCGAGCGATGGAAGATTTTTTATATAAGCAGGCAGGGAGTTCTAAAAATGCGCCTTGAACTTGAAAGGAATTTCTTCCAGTCTCAGTACGCATGAAGGGCACCGCGAAGTCCTTGATCTCTCCCCTAGTGGCTACCCTAGGTACATATCTAATGAAGAGAGTCACTAGATACTCGGGAGTATTCATGCGCACGATTTTTTACATAAGTACAGCCATAAAATACTGTCTCCTTGAATCAGTACGCAGCCAACTAAGCGCAGCTCTATGAGGAGAGATATGATCGCCCAATCCTACGCCTAATACATATCTCACACATGAATTTTGTAGTCTTTGTAATTGTCTTCTCAACCCCTGCGAAGCATTAAGCAGAACTACTGAGCAGTAGTCGAGGTGCGGAAATAGCAAGGCGGCTGCGAGTTGTTTACGCAAGGCCTCAGTGGTGTACCGACGAAAGAACCGTAAACTATACATTATCCTATTAAATTTCTTAGTCACCATATTAATATGCGGCTCCCAAGACAACTTAGCGTCAAGCACAACACCAAGGCTCGTAATATTTATTAATTTCAGCATTTAAGTTAGACAATTCTTCTAATTCTTCGTTAGATACGGGTTCAATATACATATTATTAATTGGATCCCATTCCATAATTTGCCAATTTGCGTTATTATCAACATTCAATTGTTCATTGTTTTCCATGTTTATCTAATATATAAATTTATTTTATATTAATTAATTAATAATTCATTTTATGTTTATTTTCTTATAAACTGTATTTATTTTTACAATATTTTTAAATTTAATTAACAATTAAAAATTTCTTTCCAAACAATATTTAATATTTCATATTTATTTTCAGATTCATTTTGTATGTATATTTTGTTAGGAATTTTTACATCTCGACAGTGCAACGTAAAGCTGTCTATGCGAAAATAAAGGTCTTTTAATAAATAATCCAATCTCATCAAAACTTTGACCTTGAGATTTGTTAATAGTCATAGCAAAAGCTAATGTTACAGGAAATTTTTTACTATAAAGTATAAAGGGTAAAGACGATGATTCACCAGTATTTAATGTTATTCTTGGAATAAAAACTTTATTTCCAATTTTTTCTCCAGTAATGATTTCAGCTTCAAGATTATATTTATATAATTTTATAATTTTTAATCTTGTTCCATTACATAAACCTTCGGTAATACTTAAATTTCTTATTAATATAACTATAGCATTAACTTTTAATTCCAATATGTGTGGTGGTAAACCTTCTTTTATTTTATTAAGAATTTCTATTGGATAATTCAATTCGATATTATCATCACTTTGATCGACTCCTTTATGAGTAGCATAATCTATGCTATAATAAGTTGTCGATTCGCCGTTAAGTAATTTTAATATTCTTTTATTTAAATTATTTATTTCGTAAACCTTATATGTAATGTTTCAAAAAACATTATTTATCATTTATCATTCTTTTGAAATATATATTTTCTTTGATCTCATCTAACAATATCAATATTTTGTACTTGATTTTTAATTATATGCTTTATTACATTAAAAACTACATCCCATCTTATATATTTTCATTTTTTTTAAATATAAGCAGTTAATTAATTTACATTGTTTAATATTTTAATTAATTTTATTTTTTTAATTGTGATTTAAATATAACTATTCTTACCCAATATATAAAGAAAAAACGTTTATAAAAAAGTATTTTTAACTTTGATGAATGTTTATAACATTTTATGTTTATCTATATATTTATATAAAAATATTGATAAACGTAAATATAGAAACACATAGCATATTAGTAATGATACTATATAGTAAAAAAATATGTATTAAATTTTTTCCTTGCTTTTTTGTCTATTTGACATAAATTATAACAAATGAAAACCTTATATGTAATGTTTCAAAAAACATTTCATGTAAAGTTTTAAAATTATTTAATAGATTTTGCAATTAAATTTTACAAAATTCATAATTAAATTTCACGAAAACTTTCGAAAATATTTAATGAAATGTTTCTTGAAATATATTAGAAATATTGCAACAAAACATTTCATAATATATTTAAAAAAGAACATATATATGAGTGAATCCTCCATAGTGTTAAAATTTCACCTACAATAAATTAGAAAAAAAAATTACAGACACACGTATAAAATAAATTTTTTCTGAATTTTAACATATTATAATAAAAGAAAAAAACCGTGTTACTCACTTTAGAGGATAGTCTTTTTGAGGTACATCTATGAAACTAGGTAATTAATGTTAATCCAAAAAATTTAACAACTAGAAAAAATTAAATGATTTTTAGAATACTTGAAATTATACTTCAAAACCAACTTAAAAATTCCATTGAATACTATATAATAGTAAATTACAAAATTCACAACAGAGAAAAGATGCGTAGAGAAAAAGCTCAGTGTTTCATATTAGAAGATAAAAACATATTTTCAAAGATGAATTACGTTTTTTAATTATAATTTGAAAGTAACACAGAACTTTATCTACACTAAACACGCGTTCTTAATAAATAAATTTCTGTTTGTGTTTCTTAATATTACCTTTTGATATAGTTTAAAACGTCATCGCTGAATAGTCTTTTTTACAACATCATATGTTCAACGAAAAATTAAATTATATAAATTTTTGGTAACATTTTAATAATTATTCAAAAAATACTTTTGTTAACAGGCATACGTCCAAGATCTTGTTTTCCCAAAAGTATATACATAGATACAGCATTGGTGTGAATTTTAGATCAAAAGAACAATAGTCATTTTTTTTAATAGCGATAACTTATCATTTTACATGACCTGGTAACATTTAAAATTGAAGTAAAAAACCTTTTTTTCCCATTTGCCATAAAATGATATGTGTACTTATAATCTAAACTAAATCAGAATTATTTTCTGATATCTCAATATATCAGAATACATTTGCTGAAAAGATATGCTAACTCATATTTACGAGTAATGACGAAGTAACATGAATTTTTAAAGTATGAAAGATTTACTCGTATGTACATAAGTTATAAATAATGAAACTTAATAATATTGAAAAATATTAAATTACACTATATATAATATAAAAAGTATTATTATATTAATTTAGCAATAAATATGTTTACTTGCACTAAATGCAATCGATCATTTGAGAGACATAACCGTTTATTGAAACATAATAAGAAATTTCATTCATCAAAAATATATATTTGTCATATATGTGGAACAATATTAAAATATAAAAGAGGTTATATAAGACATTTAAAAAAATATAACAAACCTGAAAAATTAGAATGTTCTATTTGCAAAAATAAATATATAAGAAATGAACATTTAATAAGACACTTACAAAGTCATGCATATAATTGTAATAACATTTGCAACATTTGTGGAAAAGGATTTCATCGAAAAGATAATTTATTACGTCACATAAAAATTCATAAAAATGTAAAGTATATATTAATAACATTAAAAAAATTAATACAATAAATATATAAAAATAATATCTTATTTATAATATTTAATTACTTTTATATTTATATAATACTTTAAAAAAAAATACATTATAAGAAATGTATAATCAACTTATTTATCATTAACATTTATTAAATTATTAAATAAGTTATTTATAGAATTAACATGAGTGAAAAAAATTTAAAAAGAAAAAGCGATGATAAATACCAAGATCATATTTCCAAAAAAGAAAAAAAAATACCGTTTTCGTCAACGGAATTTTTAAAATCTAAAATTGTAATAGGCGATCAATCAGCCTATGTATTAAAAACTTTATTAAAAAAATCAAAAATATAATATATGATATAAATATTTTTGATTATATATAATAGATCTCTGGTTGCATATATTGAAGAAATTTCAGAAGAACAAGTTTTTGTTAACAAACAATAACAGACTGATTTCAGGATTTTAAAATTTATATTAAATAATTCTGAAGGATTCAGAATTCAATGCAATATTTACGATGAATATATTGCAAAATTTAAAAAAAATCTAAAATTAAACGAAGTAAATTTTTATAATATACAATATTATTAATTGCAACTTAATATTAAACATTCTTTAATGTTTTAGAAAATATTATTAGAGAATGTTAATGTATCAAAAGCAAGAGGATACAATAAAGGAAATCAAATATATGACTTAATATTAAAATATTATTCGAATATTACTCATTTAGGGGAATACAACATATTGAAAAATAAACCAATTAAAATAAATTTCAAAGAAATAAAATTAAGACCTGGATTAATAAGTAATTAAATATTATTGAAAAAAAATATAATAATTTGAATGAATAATTTTTTATTTTTGCTTTCTCATAGAGAAAGCATTGTATCGATAAAAAAATTTTTTTTCTATTTTTTCATTAATTTGTACATATTTGAACTCGGTGAGTAGAAAAAAGTGGTTTCCAGAAAATGTCTGTGTGTATGTGTGTGTGTGTGTGTGTGTGTGTGTGTGTGTGTGTGTGTGGATGTATGAATTCAGTTAGTAAACTGTATCTCGAGAACTACTCGATGGATTTGCTTCTAATTTTGCATGGAATTTAGTTTTGTGACTAACTTGCTGGGAAGCTATTGATAATTTGGTTCTTCCAGCGTAGTTTTCATTTTAAAGTTTTTAAAAAAAAAAAAAAAAAATCGATTTTTCGTTTTTTGTTTTTTTTTTGTTTACTACTCGATGAATTTGCTTCAAAATTTGCATGGAATTTATTTCTGATTGCCCGAATAAAATAAATTTTTGAAAACTGATTTTCTTAGCTCAGTTTTAATTTTAGAACATTTTGAAATTTTTGAAAAAAATGTTTCTATTTATTAAGCCAATAAAATCTTAAAAACTACTCGATGGATTTACTTCAAATTTTCCATACAATTCAATTTTTTGATGAACTGGTGTGGAAGCTATTGGGAATTGGTTTTCTTAGCGCAGTTTTTTTTTTCGAATCATTTTAAGAATTTTTAAAAAATTTCGATTTTTCATTTTTTTTGTATTTTACGTAAACTACTCGAAGAATTTGTTCGAAAATTTGTATGGAACTTTATTTCGACTGCCAAAAGTATTTAAAATTTTGTAAACTAATTTTCTTAGCGCACTTTTAATTTTAGAGCATTTTTAAAATTTTTTAAAAAATTTTTATTTTTAATTTTTTTCTATTCTACGAAAACCATTCGATTGATTTGCTCCAAAATTTGTATGCAATTAATTCGCTACTATCTGAAGAAAACAAGCTTTGGAAAACTAATTTTCTCAGCGCAGTTTTAATTTTAGAGCACTTTGAAAATTTTCTAAAAAATTTTTATTTTTCATTTATTTTCTTTTTTGCGTTAATCATACTATAAATTTTCTCCAAAATTTTCATACAATTAATTCGCTATTGTCTGAAAAAAAATAAGCTTTTGGAAACTAATTTTCTTAGCGTGGTTACAATTTTAGAGAATTTTAAAGATTTAAAAAAAAATTTCGATTCTTCTTTTCTTATTTTTTTTTATTCTACGTAAAGTACTCGATAGATTTGTTCTAAAAATTACAGGGGAATTATTTGCGACTGCCAAAAGAAGGGAAATTTTCAAAAATTGATTTTCATAGCGTAGTTTTAATTTTAGAGCATTTTTAAAATTTTGAAAAAGAAATTTTGAAAAGAAAATGTTATTTATTTAACCAGTTAGATCTCGAAAATTACTCGATGGATTTGCTTCAAATTTTGTATACCATCTATGTTTTTGTATAACTAGGCGGGAAGCTATAGAAAATTTGTATTCATAGTGTATTTTTTTTATTATAGAGCCATTTTAAGAATTTGAAAAAATTTTCGATTTTTAATTTTTTTTTGTATTTTACGTAAGTTAATTGATGAGTTTGCTTTGAGATTTCCATGGGAATAATTTGCATCTGCCAAAAGAAGGATAACTTTTATAAACCGATCTTTTCAGCGTAGTTTTCTTTTTAGAAAATTTTCATATTTCAGTATTTTTCCATTTTACGTAAAGTACTTGATAGAATTGCTCTAAAATTTGTATACAAGTTATTTGCTACTGTCTTTATAAACCAAGTTTTAAATAAATAATTTTATTAGCGTAGCTTTTTGATCACTTCTTTTGTTTTCTGAGTTACTCTTGAAAATTTATAATAGTACTACTGATTTAGATGTTGACTTGTATTATTACATTCAATTAAGTATTTAAATATAATCATTATTAAATATTATAATTAAATTGTTTTTTAATAAATGGAAAAAATATTTGAAGAAGAAGAATGAATTTCGTTGTCATCGTTCTTTTAAAGTACAAATTTATTAATAAATATTAATGTTAGACAATTTTTTTATATTAAAATCACATTTAAATAAATATAAAAAAAATAATGAAACTCAAAGAGCTCTATGAGAAAGCATTCCGCCAAAGCACTTGGCAGCGTTTTTAGAAATACAAGGATACTTAAAAAATTCTTTTGTACAAAAAAATGAATCGGAATACATCGGAATATTAACGGATGGACAATATAAATTGGATGTATTATTAAATAAATTAGAAAATGAATATGTGAATTGGGAAAGAGGGACAAAACTAGAAATTATCGGAGAAATAGAAGAAAATAGTAAAAACAATTATAATAATATATTATATGCATATACACTCATGTATATTTATATATAGATGTATATTTATATATTTAAAAAATTTTACAGATATTTCATACATACTAAAAGTAAAAAGATTGGAATTCATTAAAGTATTAAATGATGAAAACATGGAGTTAGAGGACCTTATCTTACCAAATGAAATAATTTTAAATAAAGTAAATTAAATATTTTTATTTTCTTACATTAATTAATACAATATTCATATTATAAAATGATTATTTTTCAAGATTACAGAAAAACAAATTGATGATAATTAAAATAATATTGATTATAAAATAATATTGATTTACTACAAAAAAATTAAATTTATAATTTTTTTTAAACAACAATAAAAAATATATATGTAAGCTTGTAATAAAATATAAATTTGTAAGCTTCTTTTAGCGACAATAAAATTTAACGACATATTAAATAAATATTTGAAATTATTTAAAAAACTGTACAAGCTTTTTTAGCGACAATGAAAAATAAATATGTAAGCTTTTTATAACTACAATAAAATTTAAATTTGTAAGCTTCTATTAGCGACAACAAACAATAAATTTATATGCTCATATGAAATTTTTTTAACGACAATAAACAATAGATCTGTATGCTTCAGCGACAATAATAAATAAATTTGTAAGCTTTTTTAGCGACAATGAAAAAAAAGTGTACGCTTCTTTAGCATAAAATTTAACGACATATTAAATAAATATTTGAAATAATTTGAACTTTTTTTCAGTAAAAGTACAAAACAACTGTACAAGCTTCTTTAACGACAATAAAAAATAAATATGTAAGCTTTTTATAACTACAATGAAATTTAAATTTGTAAACTTCTATTAGCAACAATAAAAAATAAGTATATAAAATTATTTCAGTAATTGTTAGAATATAAGTGCGCCCATGCACCTATGTACTATATATATAATATAAAGCATCTTGGTTTCCCCTCCTCTCCTCGTCTCCAAACTTGACCATAGCTGCCGTTTTGTCTTAGCTTTGGTATTTAGTCTTTGCTGTGCGCTTTATTAGAAAGTTTTCCCTTTTCCTAAAGAGTGTTAACGACTGTTCTCACATATAAAGAGTGTTCATATAATTTCACACATATTAAAGAATGTTACAATTCTAATCTTGTTGTTTTATTTTATTAAACCATATCACCAACAGGTTATGCGCCCAGGACACGCTTCAACTGCGCGAATAACAAGTGATATCCTTGCAAATATTTATAACAAATTAGAAATTATTTTATATTCACGCATCCTAGTGAGTGCATAAATAAATAAGGAAAAATTGCCATTTAAAATAACAAAAAAAAAGAAAACAACATAACGAGTGAATTAAAGAGTGTTTTATAATAATAAAAAGGATAATTTATATTATAACAATGGCAGAACAAGCTGAAATTGAAAGTAAGTAAAATTATATTTATGCATATAATTTTATAAAGACGTGTACGAGTGTTTATATGATGTGTTTCAATAATTTTATTCATTCTTGTCTTTTCTCTCCTTATCCATATAATGCAAGAACGTTGAAAATATTATGAGTGTTAAAATCTATCTAATTAACTTATAATATGAATCCTAAGAATAATTATAATAAGAAAATAAAGAAAGAGAAAAAAAGAGGAAAGCGTCAGGACGCTTTGAACATGCAATAAAAGGAGAGAAAACAAAAGAACGAAAAAGAAATTTTTTTATAAAGACGGTCGAAGAGTGTATTGTATTTGTAAAAAGAAAAAGCAAAAACGTGAGTCATAAGTTTACATCTAGGCAAAATATTGCTTGGATGTAAACATGTGGTGCCTAAGAACGAACTGTAAAGCGAACGAAAAGGTCTGGGTTTTTCCCGGCTTGCAGGCCCGTGCTTAAACGGCAGGTCAAGTATGAGCTTCAATGGCTATACTGTCATAAAAAAAGGGCCCTAAAAGAAAATAATACACGATGCGAATACATTTTGTACGTTGTACACTAAAAAAAAAAAAAAACATTATTTTCTAAAAATTTAGTTATACAAATTATAATTTGTATAACTAATGCACCAAGATAACGAGAGTTTTAAAATACATAAGATGTGCTTATGCCATAAAGAGTGTTAATTAAAAATAAATAAAATAAATATGTAAATGACATGTGTGTATATATGTAAACATGTATGTACATATATATAAATATAATAAATCATAAAACTGCAGTTATGAATAATAATAATTCAAATTATTATTATTTATTTTTAAAGAGTGTACGACTGTATTTAAGAATGTACGAGTGTATTTTTAAAGAGTGTCAAATAATCTTAAAAATTTATGCGCATAAAATAACTTTAAATAATGAATTTTTTACATATTATTTCAGAAAAAATGAGATTTTAAGGCGAAGATTTATTTATCGAAGCCACCGAAAATACTATTCAGTTTATTACGATCAGTAGGTTGGTAAATGAGAGTACTCGAGTAAAATAAATTTATTTTAATTAAAAATATATATACATATTAAAAATCTAGCTAGTAATTACGTCTTTACTCCCTTTATTGGTAAATTCATTATAATAGAAGTAAAGAACAAATGAGTCAGCTGACAGGTATATACATTGTGTATGTATATACCTACGTGTATGCACATGTATATATATGTGTGTGTGTATATATATATATATATATATATATTAAGACACCGATACCTTGTTGGGTCAATTGCATACAGGTGAACGCTGTGCGTATTACCTGTATGTAAGAGACTAGGGTGATTGGGCTTGTGATTTTGTGTTCAAACACAAATCTAATTACCTGTTACGAATTTATTGTACTTGATGTTCGGTCAATAAGTTCAGTAGCAAGGCTTCATACTTAATCTTTATTGCTGCTTTACAGATCGATCTGCAACGAAAGAAAACGGGTGGAAGCTCGTAAATGAGACTTCAAAGACGTGCAGAGAAAAAAAAAAGGGGATTGAGATTAAGGAAGCCACAATCCAACGAGAAGGAAAATCTGTTCAGGAAGCTGAAAACATGATATCAAGGATTGTCCTAACGATATCCACGGTGACAATAACAACACAAATATTAATTTTAATATTACAATGACAGGTAAAAGAGATATACTGATATTATAATTAAGTCACATTGAAATTAAAGAACAGTATAGGATCAGTAAGACGGTATGAAATTCTGCATTAAGAGTGTTGAAGAGTGGCACGTGCATGTGTGAGTGAAGTAAGAACAGTATGAGTGTAAAAGTAGCAAAGTAAAAGAGAGTTCATTTAAAAGAGATAAACCGAAACTTATGGTGTCTAAAGTTTCAGGTAACGAGTATGATGCAGAAATTATACGATATAACGAAATTCTTAAGGATATAATGAATTTGTGTGAAACTACAATAAAGTTCACAAAACAATTCGCAGCTTCCATAACAGATTTCAAGAATACGCTTGCAAAAGCATTAAATCAACAAAAGGTATACTGAAGGCAATAAAGCATGAATCATGGGAGTAACATGATCAAACAATGAGTGCTCTTAAAGAGATTAAGATCAGTTTTGACACGACTTGGTTTAGATACGTGTAATGTACACGAAGTTATTGGAGAGAATTACGAAGATTTGACAGAATCGCAGACTCAAGATGGAGTTCAGGACGTAAAAGAATTTAACAACAGTGGCACAAGATTTGATTGAAAATAATCAAGTATCTCACAGTATTCAAAATGCAATGAGTCTATTCAATCGCAGTTATCGCAGATATTGACAATTATTAAAAAAAAAATTTGAAAGATTGAAATATAACAAACTCAATGAACAATCGGATGTCTTCAACCAACTAAAAAATAACTGCAAAAAGCACTAATATATAAAAAAAAAATAAGACTATAAATCTACAAGCCAAATGAGTATTTGAATATTTTTATGACTGTTTAAAATCAGAATGAAAATCATGCGATTGATTTAATATTACAGAGAAAGAAATATCAATTATTGTCAAGGACGAGCAGGCCATAGAAAAAGAGTGCATTTAAAATGTGCGATATAATCATGAACCAGATTAATCAAAATTATCATTCTATGATCTGAATATCAATTATCTAAATTTAATGATTGACGAAAAAAAAAAAAAAAAAAAAAAACATTTAAATGTTAGGATGGATTCAAGAAGATTGTTAAATGAAACGAAATTTTCTGACACGCTGATCAAATGTCAAAAGAAGAAAAATATAATGCTTTCTATAACATCGCCATCACTACACTGCCTGAAGTTCAGACCGTACAGTTTGTGATTAACAATATAATAAAAAAAGACTTCAGTTGGGATCAGTTATATTATACAACCTGAAATCTGAACATGTGATAAAGGTAATGGCTCTCTGTAGATAGTTCTCTCAAGCTAGGATTGACCTCAACGATGCAAGATGTTATGATTATAAAGATCGAGAACATTATAGAAGGAGTTGTCTAATGAAGAGTGAAATCAAAATGCTATAACGACAATAGCTTTGCTATTATGTAACGTTACCAAGTTGCTTCGAATTGCTTAAAGGAAACACAAACTGGTAGGTTTGTCACGAAAAAGAGCAATTTAAATCGGACAGAAAGAAAAATTTTCATATACAAGGAAAATAGATAAAGTAGAAACATACAATGATAAATCCAAATACAACAATGCAAAGAAGGCCAACTCTAATATATATGAAAAATCTTAAAGTTGAAGTTGAAGAAAATAACAGATCAATAAAAATAAAGAATATCGAACCGATGACATAAAATCAAGCTTAGAGGCAGTAGAAATTTAAGTAAATGACAGCAGTATTTACAAAATTAATAATGTTCTTTGTGCTGAAGATTTGATAGAAAACTTTATCTTTCTTAGAAAGTTTATTGAACAAGAACTTAACATATACTTAAATTATAAAAATAATGGACATTTTGATCCTGCGTTGAATGAATCATTGATAATACAAGCCTATGAAGAATCTTTTCAGGAAACAAGATTAAAGGAATTCAAGAGTGAAAAGAATATAAAAATAAAATTTAAAGAAAATTTTAAAGCACCTAAAAGGATCAATGTAAATACAGCTAACGTTGTTAGCTCAAAAAGATTAAAAATGAATACATATTTCGCCAGAAATACTATCTTAAAGAAAATCGCCATTTATAATTTCTAAATTTCTATTGATTCATTTGATATCTCCATAGAAAGTTATTAAGGTAAAGAGAGTGGACCAGGAAAGGAAAAGACAACGCAAATGATAAATGAGGAAAGTTTTAAAAGAATTGAACAAAATAAAAAAAAAAAAAAATTCAAGGTGTTATCAAATTTAACAATATATTCATGTATCAGTATAAACTATATTGAAATACGATCAAAGGTCGAACACTAATTGATGAAATTGGCCAAAATCGAATTATTACAGAAAGAAGCAATGTTTAATTCAAATACATCAAGAGACTCAATATTAAACAAAGCTATGCTATGTTACGTAAAATCAGATCGTGTGTTATCACTCTATTTAAAGAACTTGGAAAGAAAGTAGCTTCATTCGAAGGACATGGAAAGTCCTATTTTTCATGAAGCTATACAAGAATGCGAAATTCACACAATTACAAAATAAATTTAAGAACTTGTACTACGAAAGAATTGCAGATTATACATGCTGATATTACGAAATCAATCACTTCAACAACTCATCTCAAAGGTTATCGTTACACGACGATATTCATACTCTGTGAAGATAAGAAGATGTGTTTTTAAGTACCTATCAAAATATGAAATTTGCCGAAGAAATTACTATTAAAGTTTTGAATTAATAGAAGGTCAGCTTTAGATTGTCCAGACACGCCTCAATATAATGAAACTGCAGAAAGATTTGATTAAATAATAAAAACAAAAGAAGAGTAAAAGCCTAGCATATATAATCAAAAATCACCTAAAAATATGTGGAATTTAAGTTAAAAAGCAGCCATATATAAAGAACGCCTCATGAAACAAACGACTTGATTATATTCATGTAAAAGTTCTGAAAGAATTATGACATTAGTCAAATCAGATGTTTTAATTACAGTGGAACCTCGATAACTTGCCGCGCACGGGGCTGTAGGGGAACAAAATTCTCAGAAAAGGCCAGTTACTGTGAAACCCCTCTATTGACAAGCGCGCTATATCTTTCTCTTTCTCTCTTATACTTTAGGCGAAGAGGCGTGGTCAAGATATATACGTATAAGAGGTAGTGGGAACCGATGTTTGTTTGCGTACGGAGGAGAAAAGACTCTTGCGGCAAGTTATACAGCGGCCAGTTATCCCAGTCCCAGTGTATCTAGTGTACATAAAAGTTCAAAGAAAAGTAGAATCAAAATTTCGAAAGCGGGGTAGAAGAATGATTTTTATTGAATATGCAAAAATTGGATATCTCTTCCTAAAAACCGGAGGGAGATAAATTTAATGAGAGTAAAGATGTGAAATTTGAAATATAATAAAGACTGCGTAATGATTTGGCCCAATGACAATGAAAAATGAAATGATTTACCTGATTGAAGAAGGACTGTGAAGAATTCGTAAAAAAACATTAAAAACGGAGGGAGATAAAAAAAAAAAAAAAAAAAAAAAAAAAGAGAAGCAACAAAAAAATAAAGATATTTTTGAAAAAGAAGTTTTGTTGGTCGATAATAGCTTTTCAGATACACTTCTCGCCTTAAGCATGTTTTAAGTCTTATTAAACTTATCCAAAACAGCTAAACATGAAAGATTTGGCAATTAAAGGATTGTTAATGAAGTTTTTTTTTTCTTTATTAGCGAAGATTATTGAAGACTTAATGTCATTCAGAGAAGTATTGATATTTTTCGAATAAATAAAGAGGCAAGATGTCATCGAAAAACAATGATGTGTCAATAACAGGAAAAACAACGAAAAATTGTGAATAGATCAAGAAGATAAAAGACGGTATAAAACTCAATATTGTAGATTCTAGATGGATCTTTAAGAGTGGAGAAGATGGTCAAAAAAAGCATAAAGCTCAATTAGTTATAAAAGCATTTAAAGATAAAGATATATATATATATATATATAAACTATAACCTAAGAGAAACATATACGTCTATATCAAGACCTCCAATAGTGAAAACATCATTAGCTGTGGCAAATAAATATAACTTAGACATTTATCAATCAGTATTCTTAAATGGAATCACAAGTGAAGAAACCTACACGGAAATTCCGAATGTACTGCGAATGAGCAATAAAGAATATAGAAATATAAAATGAAGAAATCTTAAGTATGCAAACTGAAAAGGGACTTTACAGTCTGAAATTGTCTATTTATCTGGAGAAATGGAAAATATGGTCATATTATTACTTTATGTAGACGACATCCTTCTCACAAGCAACGACCATAAGAAAATGAATGATATAAAATCCAAACTCAAAGAGGAATTTTCAATGAAAGACTTAAGTAAACCTAAAGAATTTTTATCAACAAAATATATAGACCAATTGCTGAAGACATTTAAATTCGAAGAGATGTATTTGCAAAGAATAACTCTCGTAACCACACAGGTTATTAACAAAGAGAGAAGAGACAGAGAAGATGAACATTTGAAAACAGTAACGATTGTTTCCGCACCTTACAGAAAAGCTATTGGTTCGTTGTTATACTCAGCCGTTGCAATACGACCTGATATTTCTCATGCAACAAATCTACTAAGCATACATCAACCAAACTTTACTATATGAATGAATGGAAAATGATGAAAATAATTTTCAGATATTTGAAGGGATGAAACAGTTGACTCTTTGTTATCGTGCAAATAGAAATGATTTATAAGCATTTGCTAATGCAAGTTTTGCCGATTGTAGTTTTGACTTTAATCACGTGTGAACATGTTATTCAGTTATTTGGTAATGCAATCACTTGACGTACGCACAAGCAATCTTATGTGGCTCTATCTGCTTGTCAAGCTGAGTCTGTCGCTACGAGTGAAACTTGTCAAGAACTAACTGCATCAAACAAATCAATAACCATAATGCTAGACAAATCTTTTCATCCTATGAAATTATGGTGTGATAACAAGGCAGCAGGTGTAAATGCAAAGATAACTGGTTGGAATAAACTTCGACACATGACGGAAGTAAGAGAGCATTATGTAAAATAATGCTTTAAAGAGATTTAGTCAAGGTGTGCTGGATTCTCTCAAAAGAACAAAAGCTGATATTTTTACTAAGCCCTTCAGTGTACATAAGAATTTAACTGATAAAATTCTAAACAGAATTAAAAATGTGTGAAGAGTGGTTGACTTGATTACAATAACCAAAGACGTGTAAAAAGTAATTGACTTATAAAGGTTGGTTTACAATGATTAGAGATGTGTAAGGAGTGGTTGACTTGATCACAATAATTAAAGACGTGTAAAGAGTGATTGACTTGTAAAGATTGGTTTACAACGATTAAAGATGTGTAAAGAATGATTTAATTTATTTATTTGTTTCAGAGAATAAAAACAAGCAATATTGAAGACGTGAATCAAAAAGATGGGTAAATTCAAGAAAAGGAAACACTACAACTCAAAAATTCAAATAGACAAATAAAATTCCTATTAATCTTGTTTTAAAATTAAAATTAAAATAAATTTTTGTTATTTAAATGTCAACAGTATTTTGTAATTTTATACGCAATTTATATGTCAAAATATATTTTAAAGTCTCACGTTAATAAAACCAAAGGAGCATGGTCGGGAGGGAGTGTTAGAATATAAGTGCGCCCATGCACCTATGTACTATATATATAATATAAAGCATCTTGTTTTCCCCTCCTCTCCTTGTCTCCAAACTTGACCATAGCTGCCGTTTTGTCTTAGCTTTGGTATTTAGTCTTTGCTGTGCGCTTTATTAGAAAGTTTTCCCTTTTCCTAAAGAATGTTAACGACTGTTCTCACATATAAAGAGTGTTCATATAATTTCACACATATTAAAGAATGTTACAATTCTAATCTTGTTGTTTTATTTTATTAAACCATATCACCAACAGTAATAATAACAAATTAATTTGTAAGCTCCTTTTAGCGACAACAAACAATAAATTTGTATGCTTGTATGAGATTTTTTTAGCGACAACAAACAATAGATCTATATGTTTCAGCGACAATAATAAATTAATTTGTAAGCTTTTTAGCGACAATGAAAAAAAAGTGTACGCTTCTTTAGCGACAGTAAAAAATAAAAATGTAAGCTTCTTTTAGCTACAAAAAAAAACACTCTTAATGCAGCCATATATTTATATATGTTGGTCTCAAGCCTAAAAATAAAAAATGCAGAGAGGGAGCGTTTTTTTTGCATCTTATGTATAAAATTAATAACATAAAAAGATAAAAATATTTATTTATAATCATAATTTTCAATTATTCTATTATTCTATATTTTATTATTAGCTTATAATTGTTATTAAATATTATTATACACAATCATAACTTGAAATTTTATTATTATTTTTTATTCTATTTTTAATTTATTTCAAAAATATATAAGTTTGATTCATTGTGAACTTTTGAATATTGCGTTAAACCATCTTTTTTAATTAATTCTAATTCGATAACTTCATATCTAATATTTTTATATATCGATGTTTTCTGTTGAAGTTTTTTCACATTCGCAAATATGAAATTTAGATTCATTGTGTCCTACTCTTCTATTTACTTTGAATTAATATAAATTTGATTTAGCGATAATGAAAAAAAGTGTACTCTTTTTTAGCAACAATAAAAAATAAAAATGTTAGCTTCTTTTAGCTACAAAAAAAAACACTCTTAATGCAGCCATATATTTATATATGTTGGTCTCAAGCCCAAAAATAAAAAATGCAGAGAGGGAGCGTTTTCTTTGCATTTTATATATAAAATTTATGACATAAAAAGATAAAAATATTTATTTATAATTATAATTTTCAATTATTCTATTACTCTATTTTTTATTATTCGCTAATAATTATTATTAAATATTACTATATACAATCATAACTTGAAATTTTAATGTTATTTACTATTATATTTCTAATTTATTTCAAAAATATATAAGTTTGATTCATTGTAAACTTTTGAATATAGCGTTAAACCATCTTTTTTTATTAATTCTAATTCTATAACTTCATATCTTATATTTTTATGTATCGATGTTTTCTATTGAACTTTTTTCACATTCACAAATACGAAATTTCAACTCATTATGTCCTACTCTTCTATTTACTTTGGAATGTGTGTATTCGGGGGTTGGCAGAGCGGAGCAAGCAGGGGAACCCCCTAGTATATATATATATATATATATATATATATATATATATATATATATATATATATTATATATGTATAAAAATTTAAGAAAAGAAAGAAAATCGTTGTGATATAATTTTAAAATATCAAAGAATGCTTAGATAATATTTGCTTTAAATTTAAAAATATGACTAGGATGAGACAATAAATAGTAGATTTTCTTACAAGGAGATAAAATGAAACTTCCGCACGTACGTGTT
Source organism: Anastatus disparis (assembly GCA_017163975.1). Taxonomy (NCBI): domain Eukaryota; kingdom Metazoa; phylum Arthropoda; class Insecta; order Hymenoptera; family Eupelmidae; genus Anastatus; species Anastatus disparis. The sequence continues at coordinate 942,170 of JAFFSR010000043.1, read as the reverse complement.
ATGACGGTCGAGGCGTCAGCTGAGACCGTCATAAACACGTACGTGCGGGCGTTTCATTTAATCTCCGTGTAAGAAATAATGCTTTTCTCTATCCCTAGGCGAAACCACGTAAATATAATTGTTATATAAATTAACAATTATATTTGCTTTTTTTGTTTTAGCGCGTGTATGTGTTGTTCTTTGCTGCCGCCCAGCATTTGTCACGCGAGTGAAACGAGCGTCGACAAGGCTGGCGGCGGCAGCAAAGAAAAACACATGCACGAGCCTAAATCACGAGAGAAAAAAAGACACGTGAAAAACACGCGCACAAGAATCCTCTTTTATGAACGAGAAAGAGAGTGAGAAACACATAAAAACACGCACACAAGCCTTTATTATTTTTTTATTTGAGTTAAAATGAAAAAAAAGAGTTTGTACATTTTTTATAACGCGATTATAACGCGACACTATTTATGATATAAGATTTTAAAGTTTAGAATCATATTTTATTAGAATACAATTCGTTTTAATTTATAAGCGCAACGTATATATCGTCTGTCTTTTTTTTTGTCATGAGAGAGACAAAGACAGAATACAATCATAAACACGAGGCAACGGCTTTTAGCAACAGTTTTGGTTAGGTCGAGTCTATGTTTCTCTTCGAGAGATATTTTAACGTGAGGCACGGAAGGCGCCGACAGGAGGCGCGTTAGTCGTTTCAACTGTAGCTAAAAGTGCTACTTCTTCTAGTGTAAAGGCTTGGCGGAACCGCGTGGTTTCGCCTAAGGGATAGAGAAAAAGTTTTTTGTATATTTAAATTGTTATTTTTAATAAAAAAAAAAATAGAGAAGTTACTTATTTTCCAAAGAGGCTTCAAGGTAGAGAGAGATATAGAAATTTCAAGATTTAGATTGCTTTGATTATTGTAGAAAACTTTTTGATTATTATAGAAAACACTGATTTTTTAGAGAACCTTTTGATTATTGTAGAGAACTTTTTGATTTTGTAAAGAACGTGTTTGTGAGACACGCTCAAAAGCGTACTGAAGATTTTGGGCCCTGCTTGGGGATTGTATACCTTGGAATTGGGGCGTTGACTAACCACCCCCGCTTGGGTAGTTTTCCAAAGTGTCGAATTTTCCTATTGGTGAATTCTGTTGATTTCCTGTTTCCACAAAAGTTCAATGAACTGTCACTTGGCTGTGTTAGTGTCGATTTTCTTCTTTCTCTCTTTTTTCTCTATCTTTTGAAAATAAGCTACATATATTGTTCTTAAATCTAATTGCTATAAAAAATATATGAAATTACGCATATAAAAAGATAAGATTAGAAACTAGGTCCTTTTAATTTATAATGTTTTTTTAACTAATATCTGTAATAAAAGAAACTAGTTTAAATAAATTTATTTACTTAATAAATTAATCAATTAGTTTACATGTAAAACGAAAAATAAAAGAATAATATGATATAGATATTAAATGAATAAACATTATCAATTAATATTGACTTGTTAGAGATATACATAACGCAAATTTGACAAAAAAGGTTTTAATAAAATAAAAAAGATTAATATTAATTTCACAAAACTTTAGTACTTAAAAATAAAATTTACATTATATAAAAAGAAATGAATGTTAAAGAAACAAAAAGAAAATACGGGTGACGCTTCAACAAAAAAAAAACGACGCTTAGTAATAGAAAGGGACGCTTAACTTACTATAATGTATAAAAATTATGATTAATTTTTTTTTTTTATTTTTTTTTTTGTTTTTTTTTGTTTAACGCTTTTGAAAAAATAAAACTATAATTAATTTCTAAGATTTGCTTAATAAGATAAATTTAAAAGAAAAGATGTGCCATACTCTGATTTCAAGCATGGTGTAGGCTTGATACATTAAAGTGATTGTTTCATACGCATTTTTTATTATTGAACATTGTTTATAAATAGCATTTAAAACTGTTATATATACACACACACACACACACACACACACATATATATATATATATATATATATATATATATATATATATAAAATAAAAGTGTATAAAAATTCTACATAAAAAGAATTAGTTATTTTCTGATACGAATAATTATATATATATACATATAGGGATATATCTGGAACTTTTTAATTTTGAATATGTAGAACAATTGAATAGTCTATAATACAAGTTTCTGGAGTGGCACACACTGCAATAAGGGCTTAAATTACTCGTTTCTGTAAGTAGAATATGTAATTAAATTTTGGTATTGATTGAACAATCGTTGTTCACGGTACATAATTTTATACGTCAAAAATGATACTTTTTTCATATTTTTCTACGTGTGTTTCTTGAGTTATAAAAAAAGTAACGTACTTTCGATCATTCTCAAATTTTCTAAGCATAATGAATATGGTAAAAAGAACAGTTCAAGCCTACCCTGGTACATGTGCCTCTCTTTAGGAAGCTGTTAGACTATTTTTAATGTAAGTGTAATTTTTAGGTGAAAATTACACTAACATTAAAAATAGTCTAACAGCTTCCTAAAGAGAGGCACATGTACCAGGGTAGGCTTAAACTGTTCTTTTTACCATATTCATTATGCTCAGAAAATTTGAGAATGATCGAAAGTACGTTACTTTTTTTATAGCTCAAGAAACACACGTAGAAAAATATGAAAAAAGTATCATTTTTGATGTATAAAATTATATACCGTGAACAACGATTGTTCAATCAATACCAAAATTTAATTACATATTCTGCTCACAGAAACGAGTAATTTAAGCCCTTATTGAAGTGTGTGCCACTCCAGGAACTTGTATTATAGACTTTTCAATTGTTCTACATATTCAAAATTAAAAAGTTCCAGATATATCCCTATATATCTGTTTTATTTAAAACGAAAAGAAATCATATATTTTTGAAACACAAAGAGATGCTTGTTCTAAAATTTTTTTGGGATAATGTTCATTTTTTTGTGTTGGTTTTTTATAATAACAATTTTTCATTTTATATTTATTTATTCATTAATGTTATTATAACGTTTTTGATGTTTATTAATTTTTAAATATTTTATCTACTATTTATTTGCAGTAAAGAAATAATTATTTATTTATAATAAAATTTTGAGTGTTGATAAAAGACATTTTGGATTAATTGTTATTAACAAAATTTTATAAATTTTACAAAAAGAATATTATAAGTTTCTTGGGTAATTAACGGTATTTGTTCTTGGCGCCTAAGTCAATGAGTTTTCGTCTGGGTGTTCTAATTTTAAGTAACGATAAAATTTTTCAGGTAAATTTTAATATTTACGTTGTACATGTGAAGTCTTATATAATATTTTCAGGTACCCAAAATTGGAATATCCTTTAATGATTGTTTGCATAGCTGAAATATTTTACTCTATTTCATCTAAACGGTGCAATAATTACTTGTTTCAAAAGAAAATGAGTTCACACCGAAAAATATACAGATCGGACAAAATAATAATCTTTTGGTAAAATATGAAATTGAAAAATAATGATTTCAAAATAATTATCAGAGAACTATAGTGTTGGTCTTATAGGAAAACACATTGAGAGTAATTTAGAAAAGAAAGAGTACCCCCCGTTAAGATAGGTAAAATGCCCTACCTCATATATTTTAAAACTAATATTTTTTCTTGTTTTTATAGTAATTAAGATTAGGTTTTGTTAAATTTATAGTTTCCTAACACATACCCTAACCTCAACATAACCTAAAAATCACTTTTTTTATAAAATTTTTTTTTTATCTGGAAGGATGAATGATATTAATCCCGCGAAAAACATATGACTAGGTCTTAGCACTCTCTTCAACTGTGATTTTTTGCAAGTCCTAGAAAGCAGTTTTTCTAACCTAAAAATAACATTTAAATCATAAAATCTCCGTAACTTTGCTCAGAGAGGGGCTACAAGTAATTTTCTGGGCTTAAAATTTGTATTTTTAAAAAACAAATAAAGTTTATGATGACCAAAAATTCGATTCTGGCATGGCGCCATGGCGAAAAACTCGAAAAACCATTTTTTCATAGGTTTTCTGTCGGTTATTGGTCTCTAGCAACTCACAAATCATTTTTAAAGGCAAAAAAAAATAGCTTCATTGGATTCTACGTGAAAAAATACATTGAAAATATGCATAATAACTTTAGGAATACTTGAATGCTGTTACAAAACAATTAAAAAAATAAAATAATTCTAAAATTATTACATAGCTACTTTGCGTCGTTGCTGCATTTTATGTTTTTATGACCTTGGTCATCTCTTTAGAGTCTCAAAGCTACTATTCAATGTATCCATAGGCAAATTATGTCCACTACACCCGAAAAACAGAGACAAATACTAGACAGATAACGTTAACTCCTATATATACATACATATATATATATATATATATATATATATATATATATATATATATGTGGAATAACTCGCTATCCCTCGTATATACATAAGGAATGGCGAGTTGTTCTTAGGGAACGCAAATTATTTTTCTTATACATAGATAAAAAACCAATGTTTATCTATTCCTGTAACTATTCTTTTTAGTGTTCTTTTTTAGCTTGTAAGAGACCTACCATGTTTTCTGTCCTCCATAAATCACGAACTCGGTAGATTTGAACAATTGAATGATTCTAATTAGGTTCCAAATTTAAAAATTAAAAGATCATCATCTCTTTAGAGTCATAAAGCTACTATTCGATGTATTTACAGCCAAATTACGCCTATTGCACGCTAAAATAAGATTTTTAAACATAACTGAAGTAACGGTCGTATTATCTGTCTTTTTGTATTACAGTAGACTCTGGATACAAGAGAATCAACAGGCCTTCAGGAGAGGAATTTTCTTGAAAATTCTTTCATACAAAAAGTCCCCAACACGCTTGAGTCAAGAGTGATACCCGCACCTACTGTTTTTTTGTGTGAGTTGTATCCAACATGCGTGTATATTCTGTCTCTCTCACTTTCACAGTGGTGGGATAACGCAAATACTTAGGCTCACGCCCATATTTAGAAGAAAGAGCACGAAATCTCTTATATCGCAATCTATTGTATCGAGAAATCACTAAATCATTAGAGAGACAAAGACGGAATAAGGTTTTAGTAACAATCGTGTTGGGTCTATAAATTCGAGCCTGAAAGTACACTACTATGTAAGCATTTATATTCTTTGTTAGAACTGCCACAATTATGATTTGTCTTCAGGCCATTATACGCAAAAAATAGAGTAGCAACCGATATAAGAAATACATTGCTTCTACATATATGAGAATCAAGCGCGTTGTTTCTAGCAACAGCTCACTATTTTTGTATATATATATATATATATATATATATATATATATATATATATGAGAAGCAATAGCTCCTAGAGTTCCTAGCAATAGCTCACTATTCTTTGTGTATATATATATATATATATATATATATATATATATATATATATATATTGTTACTAAAACCTTATTCCGTCTTTGTCTCTCTAATGATTCAGTGATCTCTCGATACAAGAGATTGCGATATAAGAGACTTCTAGCTCTTTCTCCTAAATATGGGCGTGAGCCTAAGTATTTGCGTTATCCCACCACTATGAAAGTGAGAGAGACAGAATATACACGCATGTTGGATACAACTCACACAACAAAACAGTAGGTGTGGGTATCACTTTTGACTCGAGCGTGTTGGGGACTCTTTGTATAAGAGAATTTTCAAGAAAATTTCTCTCCTGAAGGCCCGTTTATTCTCTTGTATCCAGAGTCTACTGTAATACAAAAAGACAGATGATACGACCGTTACTTCAGTTATGTTTAAAAATCTTATTTTGGCGTGCAATATGTGTAATTTAGCTGTAAATACATCGAATAGTAGCTTTATGACTCTAAAGAGATAATGATCTTTTAATTTTTGAATTTGGAACTTAATTGGAATCATTTAATTGTTCAAATCTATCGAGTTCGTGATTTATGGAGGACAGAAAACATGTTAGGTCTCTTACAAACTAAAAAAGAACACTAAAAAGAATAGTTACAGGAATAGATAAACATTGGTTTTTTATCTATGTATAAGAAAAATAATTTGCGTTCCCTAAGAACAACTCGCCATTCCTTATGTATATACGAGGGATAGCAAATTATTCCACATATGTATATATATATATATATATATATATATATATATATATGTATATATACGAGTTATAGTTATCTGTCTAGTATTGGTCTCTGTTTTTCGCGTACAGTGGACGTCATTTGCCTATGAATACATTGAATAGTAGCTTTGAGACTCTAAAGAGATGACTAAAGTCATAAAAACATAAAATGCAGCAACGATGCAAAGTAGATATGTAATAATTTCAGAATTATTTGATTTTTTTAATTTTTTTGTAACAGCATCCAAGTATTCCTAAAGTAATCATGCACATTTTCAATGTATTTTTTCACATAGAATCCAATGAAGCTATGTTTTTTTCTCTAAAAATGATTTGTGAGTTGCTAGAGACCAATAACCGACAGAAAACCTATGAAAAAATGGTTTTTCGAGTTTTTCGCCATGGCGCAATGCCAGAATCGAATTTTTGGTCATCATAAATTGTATTTTTTTTTTTTAAATACAAATTTTAAGCCCAGAAAATTACTTGTAGCCCCTCCCTGAGCAAAGTTACGGAGATTTTATGATTTAAATGTTATTTTTAGGTTAGAAAAACTGCTTTCTAGGACTCGCAAAAAATCACAGTAAAAGAGAGTGCTAAGTCCTAGTCATATGATTTTTGCCGGATTAATATCATTTATCCTTCCAGATAAAAAAAAAATTTTATAAAAAAAGTGATTTTTAGGTTATGTTGAGGTTAGGGTATGTGTTAGGAAACTATAAATATAACAAAACCTAATCTCAATTACTACAAAAACAAGAAAAAATATTAGTTTCGAAATATATGAGGGAGGGCATTTTACCTATCTTAACGGGGGGTACTCTTTGCGTGAAAAGATATTAATAAATATGAATTTTTTGTTTAAGAGAAGTCGGCAAAATTGCCCGACGTTACACTACCTTAAATATATATTAAATATAAGACTTTGATCCATTAATAATTTTAAAAAACCTGATCTGATGTTTTAAATTCGTTAAAATTGTCAAAAACTTTATTTTTGAGAATTTCGTTACTTACCGTAGACTTTCTCAGTCAATTTTCAACTAGTTTACCTCAAAATCTTCAGAGATCTTAAGTGTATATATTTTCACGAAATAACAGTTCTGGAATTTTGATGAGATAAGTTGAAGTGAATGTTGAATTAAATTACTTATATCAAATTCACATTTTTAAATTCTTTTTTTTTTTAAATTAAAACAGTTATTTTGTGAAGATACATAAACTGAAGATCTCTGGGGATTTTGAGGTAAATTGGTTGAAAATTAGTTGAGAAAGTTTGTGGCAAGTACCAAAATTTAGAAAATCAAGTTTTCGATTACTCAAAAGAATTTAAAGTATCGGTTGAGATTCTTAAAATTTATTTATGGATCATATATATATATATATATATATAAAGATATATATATATATGGGACATTTCACGCCAACTGATAAAGAAAAAAAATAAAAATCGTTGAAACTCTAAGAATTTATTCTTTTTGTTACCCAAAATATGTAAAAAAATTTTCAAGGATCTAGATTGAAAGGATCAAGAGTTACAGGACCTTAAAATTTGAACATTTTTCAAAATTTTTGGAAAAGTCCCAACTTTATTTTTTTTTTCTGAAAATCCTGATGTTTTAGAGAAAAATGCATAATAACACTTCTTGTTGTAAATAAAGAAGAGAGTTAGCAGGATTTTTTACAGACCTGAATCTCGCAGTTTTCTGATTGGCTCTTATATGTATAACATGGTTATTGAAATTATTTAATGTTTGCCACTGCCAAAATTGGCTTTCAAAGGCTTATTTTTTTCTATTTTTTATTAACTTTAAGATAAATTTTGGTTCGTGTAAGCAAAAGTCGCCAATAAGAAGTTATCATAGTTTTAAATATACATTTTCATGTAAAATTTATTTTTTTTATTGCAAATAGTCTGTCACATACTAAACATAAGTATCTGGTTTTAATATTCAAAAACTATTAAAGTAAGTTTAAAAATCATTTAGTGAAATGTTATTTCTCAATTATAAGCTTAATTATTAATTAAATAACACTCGTTATTATTATAATTACAATTAATTTCAAAGGAAAATTAGACTCTGAATTATTCCAAAATCAAATAATTATTTTTCAATAAAAATTTACTTATTTCAAAGAATTGATTCATCAATAAAAAAGAATAATTAAATAATTACTATTTTCCTTCCCTTAACTTTCTAGAAAAAGTATCTGTTCAATAGAAAATGATGATAGAATTTTGTAACACACACTAAATGAATTTTTTGGGGATGATTATAAACAAAAGCTTTCTGACTACCCATCTTTATTTATTTATTTAAATATATATTTTTATTTTTATTTGATTGATAGAAGTATTCTTTAACTCAAAATACTATATATTGAATGTTAGTTTATAACTTTTTATGCATAGTATTTTAAGGCGACTTCGGATTTTAGGTTAGGTTTTATTTTTGAGTTTACAAATTACTCTTTCAATATGTAAAATTTTTCAGATTTTTTAATTTTCCACCATTCTACGAATTATAATAAATGGTAGAAAATTAAAAAATTCAAAAAATTTTAGAAACTGAAAGAGTAATTTGTAAACTACAAAATGAAATAGAACCGAACTTCCGTAGTCGCCTTAATGGATCTTTTGAGTTATCCGCACTTAAGTTTAATCTCATAAATTTTTTTACTGTAGCGAAAAACTAGATTAAACGCTCCGTTCATTGATGGCCTTGGATTGGAAATATTGTTAAAAGGAGGAGTTTTGGTATGCACTTAGACCGTTACATATGAAAAGTAAATAAGATGTTAATTACCAGAAAATACTCTTAGTTTCATAAATTGTTTTTTTTTCAGAATATTATGAAGAACAAATAATAGAAATATAGTTCAAATTATATTCATTGGGTTGAGAAAGAAAAATGGATTTTGATCCATGAACAGCTGTTGATACAGCTGTTAAAATTGCTGAAACTGGATACACACAAAAAAGAATGGTAAGAGTTTAGAAGATCTTAGTTTACATTATGATATGACAGTTGAAAATTCTTTTGTTGATATTGTTTAAATTCTTTATCGTGTAGATTCTATGGATCCAACGTATATGGAAGGCAAAGACTGTCTTATTGATTATAAAAGAGTTCTTGATGATATATTAAATCTACATCAACGTACAAAATTGAAAATCCATTAGACAGCCCTAGTATTATTAAAGTAACCCCTGAACTTTTGATGTCAGAGAAATATTCTTGTGTAAGTTAAGAATTGAAGCAAGAATCAGCTCGATTTTTGAAAACAGTTGCAATTATAAGTGCTAGGATTAGACAAGATATTAAACCAGATGTCTCAGTTTACAAGTATATTATACGTTTAACTGTGTCACAACTTCTTGAATTTATTCATACAAGCAAGAAAAAATATATGAAACCAAAAATTGAACCAGTCACTGCAGTTGGTGCTTTAGCTGCACAAAGTATTAGAGGACCTAGTACTTGAATAACCTTGAAAACTTTGCATTTTGCTCGTGTAGCACCTATGAACATTACTCAAGATGTACCTTGTATTAATGAAATTATTAATGCTAATCTAAAAATCAGTATTCTAATTATAACAGCTCATTTAATGTAATTCATTGTAATAAAAGCCTCTATCATTTCTTGTAAGCGTATGTTCAAAAATGATGTCATCATTTTCCATTTTACTGATACCTTTTATAGAAAGTTAAGGCAAGGAAAATAGTGATTATTTAATTATTCTTTTTTATTGATGAATCAATTCTTTGAAATAAGTAAATTCTTATTGAAAAATAATTATTTAATTTTGGGATAACTCTTATTTTCCTTTGAAATTAATTGTAATTATAATAATAACGAGTGTCGTTTAATTAATAATTAGGCTTATAATTGATAAATGACATTTTACTAAATGATTTTTAAACTTATTTTAATAGTTTTTGTGTATTTAAACCAGATGATCATGTTTAGTATGTGACAGGCTATTTTCAATAAGAAAAATAAATTTTACATGAAAATGTATATTTAAAACTGTGATAACTCCTTATTGGTGACTTTTGCTTACACAAACCAAAATTTATTTTAAAGTTAATAAAAAATAGAAAAAAATAAGCCTTTGAAAGCCAATTTTGGCAGCGGCAAACATTAAATAATTTAAATAACCATGTTTTACATAAAAGAGCCAATCAGAAAACTGCGAGATTCAGGTCTGTAAAAAATCCTGCTAACTCTCTTCTTCATTTATAACAAGAAGTGTTATTATGCATTTTTCTCTAAAACATCAGGATTTTCAGAAAAAAAATGATAAAGTTGGGACTTTTTCAAAAATTTTGAAAAATTTTCAAATTTCAAGGTCCTGTAACTCTTGATCCTTTCAATCTAGATCCTTGAAAATTTTTTTACATATTTTGGGTAACAAAAAGAATAAATTCTTAGAGTTTCAACGATTTTTATTTTTTTGCTCTATCAGTTGGCGTGAAATGTCCCACATATATATATATATATATATATATATATATATATATATATATATATATATATATATACACACTCATATATTCGTCCTGGCTTTCACCAGGACTAAATAAAATGAATGATTTAATAAATGTATATATTGCGTTGATTGATAATTTATAGATGGATTAAATAATTTAGATTTGTATATATTGAATTGAATATTAAACTTAATACGTTTGATTGAGTGAATTTAATTTATTTAAAAATGTTTAAGTTAATATCAAATTAGTGAAAGTTGAATAACATAAGTATAATAAGAAGATGTATGTAATCTAGTAGTGGAGAAAGCTCCACCAATATTTGACTGAGAGGGATCGCTCTCGAGATTGGACAATTATTAAAGATAATTCAATGATTTGAATATAAATATATATTATAATTTAATCTCACCTTTTAGTGTTCCTTCAAGTAGATTGATACTGGGTACGGGCAGACAAATGAATAGGCACGATATGTAAATATATATATTTTTGAGGTTTATTAATATCTTTTTTAACACTTTTAATACAATAGATTTTTATACGCATATATATTTTAATAATAGATATATGTATATGTAATATTAGGAATTACTTTTGAAATATAAGAACTTACGGGCAGTGTAAACTTGTTACCAAAAAGAAACCCGGGGTAATGTCCGTTCTTATCCATTTTCGATTTGGTTTTATACACAGATTTGTTTATAAGATTTATTATCTTTTACATCAATTTTTATTTATAAATTTTCTTAAATTTTGATAATATGTTTCGTAATGGTTTTTAGGATTCATTTAGCAATTTCGAAATATACGTTTTGGTTCTTTTCTTATGATCGACTTAATTTATCTTAATAATGAAATAATGCGACTGTTCAATAACTGAAGAATTTTGATTTACCAATGTTAATAAAAAAGATACGTTCATGGCGTAACACCTCAGTGCTTAGGAGGTTGCATATCAGAAGGATAGGCAATCGAAAAATGAAAGATAGGTCAATTATTGAACATTTACAACATTACGATTAAAATCTTAAAATTAATTAGAAACTGTATATATATTTTGAAAAAAAAATTGAATAAGTGCCAACAGAAGGGTACGTTTTTATGACGTAACACTTTGGGGCTCAAAGATGTTGCTTATTGAAGTAAAAGCAACATAAAAAACAAAAACCTGAAAACAATCACTGATTAATAAATCTTAAAAATCTATTTATAATTAACATAGATTAAAGTTTTATACAGTTATTCGGGTTCTTAATTTGCAAAACATAGGTTAATGACATTTTAATTACAATTCAGCAAAGTCAACAAAAAAATATATGCTGCTGACAAATCTACTTTTTTGTGTTACCATTAGTTTTTGTTGTTCTTTTTCGGGTATTTAAGAGCCAGTTTGCATTTGTTTTTTAACAATCATCGTGTACTTAAGAAGACAGTTCACCCGAATTTGTGTAAGTATAGTTACTATTATTATATATATATATTTTTTTTTATAAATATTAATATATATGTAGATATATATGAATATCAATTATTATAAAGAAAAGACAAGTAAATTAATCCTTTTTTTGTGTTCCAGTTTAGAGACTGGCAATTGAAGCACCTATTTCGATCCATGGACCGAAGGCAAAATGATATCTGGTGGGCCAGAGAGCAACTAAACCTTGATTTTGATGTTTGGGACCTTCGGTAATTCTTCGAATGGTGATTGTACAAGGCGCTCTGATGACCACGGAAATCATTCAGAATAATTATAGAATGTTCATCGGGACCATACTAATAGCCACAGGAGAATTACTAAGCAATGGTCCTCGAAGAGTGGAGCATCTAGGCTGGGTTCCTATTGACTGCAGCCCCATCATCAACAACCAAGATGAGATGTGGGATTAAGAAAATTTAATCTATTTCAATGTTTATCTCAAATTTAATGTTCTAATTATCTGAATGATTGTATATATTTATGTATGCTTACTTGTAATAATATATGTATATATATGTACATATATATATATATATATATATATATATATATATATATATATATATATATATATATGTACATATATATACATATATTATTACAAGTAAGCATACATAAATATATACAATCATTCAGATAATTAGAACATTAAATTTGAGATAAACATTGAAATAGATTAAATTTTCTTGATATATATATATATATATATATATATATATATATATATATATATATATATTTTATAACTGATTTCTCCAATTTTTTTAACTTTATTTCTTACTCATTTCCTTTTTCCTATTTATCTTTTTTTATATTTTTTCTTATATATAAAAAAATAATTTGATTTTTTTATATATATATATATATATATATATATATATATATATATATATATATATATATATATTTTTCTTCACTATTAATTCTCAGTGTGCGCCTTGCTTTATTTATTTATTAATTAATATAATTCATTGAGATTATTAGACTGTAATATAATTGATAAAATTTTATAATATAAATATAAATTTTACTTAAAATTAGAACAGTATTCATTTTAACGAAGTTAACATATATAGATAAATGACATATCCGCTTGGTGCTATTCACCTCTCTCCGCGCCAAAGTTAAATCGCACGCGATTTAACAACACAAAAACCTATTACGAAATTTAGACGTTAAATTTTCAATTATTTAATATAGTTAAATTTTTCTTGTAATAACAAGTGTAATATCGTATAATTTATAATCTATTCTTACATAACTAAGCTGTTGTAAGTATAAATAAATAATTATTTATGTAATTAGAACCTGCTTTAGTTTTCAAAGACTTATTTATGTATCTGCCTTATCGTCTATACATGTCAATATACATATACATATATACATATATATATATATATTTTTAAAAATAAAATTGAATGATATTAATGGGCTTATTTTAAATATATGAAAATACAAAATTTGTATGATTAATTATTTTAATTAGTCACAATTAATATTAAATACTAGATTCTCTCTTGATTTTTGTTCTGGTGGCTTTGGGGATGAGAATTCATTTGTGGGAGATATAGATAGTGACTTCTCTGGTAAAGGGGGGGGGAGATGGTTTAGGTAGGGGATGCTGTAAAATTATAGGTTGTGATATATCTTGTTTCTCAATTTTTACTCCTTGTAATTCAATTTCTTCATACTTTGGTTCTCTCTTTGTTTGATCATTCCTTAATGTAATCATTAAATGAGTAATAGAGCTGAAAATTGCTCCCAATAGATTAATAGACCAGCCATAAATAGTGTGTAAGGTATAGCCTCTTATGATTGTGTCCATAGTGAATTTAATTATTTGAATAATAATTAATATCATTATTATGGCTGAGCTTATAGATCCAAATGTTGTTAATTTATTTATGAATTTATTCCAAGTATTTTCTGCGATATGAGATAATGTATTTTCTGTAAGTAGATTATTTATAGATCTGCTTGTGTGTTTTGTTCTTTCTGTATTCCTCTCGCTATGGCATTAAGTAGAGCTGCTTTTTCAAAAGAAAACATGATATGTTGTTGTAATTCTTGTAAATCATCTTTTGAATATATTCCGCTTGTTGCCAACGTTGTTATTTTTTCTGGTGTCCATGATCTCTTTGTATCTGGTTTTAAAGTTTTTATTATATTTTTTGTTGGTCTTGGTTTTGGTAGAAGATTTATCCAATCTTCTCCGATTTTGTAATATTGCGGGATTATTGAATTACAATTTATTTCTGATCCTGTTTTCATTAGTATTTGTGTTTTTGGTGTTAAAAACCATGTTTCATTTTTTGTTGATACAGGCAATTGTATGTAACATTTAATTGTATGAAACAGCTGGACTTCTACTGGCGTACATTTTATTACATATACTGTTTCGCCAGCAAGTTTAGCTAAATATTCTGGTTTTCGCATGATATTAAAGGCAAATCAGTCGGGAGCTATGGATGCAAGGGATAGAGATTCACGTATAATTTTTTTTTCAAGTTCGCATTTTTCTTTTAAAATGTTAAAATATAAATCTGTGAGATCAGCCCTAAAATGTTTTTTGATATATACAAATTTTGAGTTTATGTATCTAAATAAATCTAAGTTTCTTACATCTTTTCTTATCGTATTATTGTCGAATAATATTTTATTGTATTTTACATTGTATAGCCTTGATTTTTTTAAATTCCACTATTTGTAATTCTATTGTAGAATTGGTCATTGTAATATTTTCTTGCTGAAAATCACATTCTCCGGTATCTAATAGTGAATATGTAGTGATGATTGGGTTCGTAGATTCGCAATTGAATCCAACAATTGCACCATTTTCTCTAACAATAGATAATAAAATGAACAGCATTTTTTTCTCTTTCTTTTTCTTTTTCTTTCTGAAACATAAAATAATATTAATTCGTTCGTTTATATGAAATTAATTTATTTGCATGAACTGACTTTGAGCCACCCTTAAAATCTATAGAGATATTGCTATTTTCGTGAACTTTAAATACTTCAAAAGGCCTTAGGTTTTGATTTTTTTTCTAATTCACCTGGTTTTGGCTCTTTTATAAGCCATGCTTTATCTCCTATTTGAAATTCCACAGGATTTATTAAACTATCATGATATAATTTAGACTTTTCTTTTGATAGTATTAAATTTTCAGGAGCTATTTTTGCAATATCTTTTATATTTATCAATAATTTTTCTATATAGTCATTAAAGGTTTGTGATTTTTCTGATGATTTTAAGGGCACAAAACACCCTTTCACCTGCAAGTAAAAAAGTTATGTATCAATTAGACAGATTACTTAATTCTTTAAAAATGAAAATAGTATTTAAAAATAGACTAAAATATCTATATTTTAGTCCTTTTTAGTCCTTTTTATTTTAAGCCTTTATAAACTCATATTGCTGTAGCCATATTCCCATAATCATTCGATCAATTCTTGTTCTTATAATTGCTCCCCCGTAAGGTTTAAGCTGAACCGCTGAATAAGAATGACTTTTCCAAACATATTTAGCTTCAGTATTCTTGCCATTTTCGCGTGAATGAGGGAATTCCTGAAATACAAAAAATTTTTTACATAACAAAAAATATCAATTTATAAAATAAATTTTAATATTTCTACTTTATTTTTTTATTTTTTAATAACTTCTAATCATTTGATTTCAAAACCTTTCATTCACGCAAGAATGATGCTAATACTGAAGTTAAATCAGTTTGAAAAAGTCAGATCCACCTAGCGGTTCAGCTTAAATCTTACGGGGCAGCACCTAAAATTTTAAAAACTTAATATTTGAGGAAAACAGCTTTGAAGATTTTAATTATTAAATCTTAAAATTATCAATGCTATACTTATCTTTTATAAAATAATTTTTTCTTCTACTAACCTTGAATCAGCTTAACTAAAAAAAGCAAACTAAAAAATAATATTTGATATGGAGTAATCATTTTCTATTTTATTTTATAATTCAAATTCAAAATTAAAAAATAAAATTGAGATTGAAAATTTATATTTTAATATTAAAATTTATAAATAGAATTCACATCCAAATATGTAATAATAATTAGAATTACACGCTAACATGAATTTAATATATATCCAGTGCATGGAAATCCACCATAGCTATTCGTTCTTTTCTATTCAGAGTATGTGCTTCTTTCGAATGAGACTTAGTTGATCACTCTACGTTGAATCATCTTTTATCATTCGAAGTCCTGATCCACTCGGCAGATACATTTCCAAGTTAAATGTCAAATTTTTCCATCATCTTGAGAAAGTTACATCAAGATTAGCACTATTTGGGGAAATCGAATGAAATTATTTCTTAACAGCTTCAGGCATAGATCCTTCTGCCACTTGTTCACATACTTCACCAAGTTGATCATTGATAACATTGAATGCTGACTGTGTAACTGGCTTTGGCAAATCCATTATTACACAAAAAGTAGATAAGCCAGCAAGTCCATGGCCAAGTGCACGAGCAGCAAGAACACTACGTCTATTCACTTCACATGCATTATTCATAACACCCACCCTCTTGCTGGAGTTTATAGATTCTAATTCACCAAAAGAATTGCAAATCACATCAATTTTAAATCCTAGTTCTTGGAAAGAAGATTTAATAAATTGTATTTTATTATGGCACAGATTACAGCACATAATTTTTTCAAACTCAGGAAATAGAATGTTGATATCAACAATTCTATTTTTTGCCCTGGAACTTGAAAATTCTATTCTTTTCAGTTTAGAAAAAGAAGTATAGGGTTTACTTCTCTTAGCTTCAGGAGAATTTTTTTCACTCCTACCAAGACATTTCCTTGGCCTCTTTTTAGATCTTCCTGTAAATCGTTTTCTATCTTGATGTTGGTTAACAAATCTGCCTCTTGTATCTCTTTGATTATTTGACATTTTCGAGGTTAGTAATCTTAATGTTAATTCAAACTTCGCTTTAAATACACTTTCTATTTAGATAAACATGGAATTTCAGGTGCATAAAAAAAAAATACAAAATAACTCGCGAACGTGTAATTTATTAAAAATTAATAATTTGATATAAATTAAACCACAAAACCTACTAATAATTTTTTAAATGCACTTTAAATAAACAAATTAACTGCAAACTGACCATACAATCAATTGAAACTGTCTGTAATGTAGCGAAATGATGCGAGCCGAATCCGCGAACGCACGATATTCAAATTAATAAAAAATTACATGAATAACTATGTGCCATTCGTTTCGTTACAAAATCAAAACGGAATAAAATCTCGATGTAAAACTTTTTAGAGCTTAAATCAAGATAAATATTTTGTTAAAATTAAAAAAATAAACTCTTTTTTTTTTAATTAAACCTAAAAAAAATCAATAAAAATTTAAAAAATATAATTTAAAATAATTCTTTAAATTTTTTAAATTTGTAAAAATTATATCATTATAGACTTAATAAATAAAAACAAAATTAAATCTCTTAAAAAAAATCTATATCTTAACGATTATATCATTATAGACTTAATAAATAAAAACGAAATTAAATCTCTTAAAAAAAACTTTTTGGAGATTAATTAATGATTTATGAATTATTGAATCAAGCAATAAAAAAATAATTTCTCATAGTGTTTTAATAAGATTCACTAAAAATTCAAGAAAAATCTCAAAATAACAAAATTAACAAAAAAATCAATTAAAAGTTTATCCTACTAATTTCTTAATAAAAACTAAACTAAATGAGATGGGGTAAAAAAACTTTTTGTAGCTTATTCTCCAGTAAATTTTCTATAAAAAAAGCAATAAACCCAAATTCGATGGTGGGACAGGAAAAAAAGTGTTTTGTGCCCTTAAAGGTTCGCTAGATGGTAATCTAGCTGGGTAGGCGAAAACTAGTTCATGTGGTGTAAATTTATGACTTGAATGAACACTAGTATTATAGTTAAATCGTGCAAGTTCAAGCCAATCATCCCATTCTAATTTTTCATCAGCAAAATTTTTTAAATATCCACATAAAGGATGATGAGCCCTTTCTAATAAACCATTAGATTGTGAATGAAAAGCGGTAGTTTAAATTTTTTTAAATTTAAATCTTTTTGAAATAGCTTTTATTAATTTGCTTGTAAAATTTGCACCTTTATCTGTAAGTACTAGTTTTGGTGAACTGAAAATGCAAATAAATTTTTTTATAAATGCATCATCTATAGTCTCTGTTGCTTGATCTTTTAGCGCGACAGCTATTAAAAATTTTGATAAATGATCTTGAATAGTTAATATATATTTGTTATTATTTTTAGTTATATTAAGAGGTCCTACTATATCTAATGAGATTTTATCGAATGTTTTCTCTGGAGTATCTGCTATTATCATAAGTTGTTTTGTCTTATTTCTTTTTAACTTATTTCTCTGACATAATTCACAGTTTTTAATACGATTTTGTATATTGCTTTTAAGATTTTCCCAGAAATATTTATTTTTAATTCGATTATAGGTTCTATGAACTTCCGAATGACCTCCTAAACTTGAAGAATGATATAGTTCGAAAATTTCATTTCTTTTTTCATTTTTAACATATTCTGTATTATTTAAGCAAATTATAACTTTTATATTTGTATTTTCAAAAGTATTGTATAATATTTCTTCAATTTCATTCCAATCTATATTTAAAATTTTAATATTTTTTGATATACTAAATATAGTATAATTATTTTCAATTAGTATAAATTATATTAAAATCATATTCTGCAAGTTTAAGTCTCCATCTTTAAACTCTGTTATTTTTATCAGCAGATCTAAATGATAATAATGGCTTGTGATCTGTTACTATTGTAAATTTATTTTCATATGCATAATTTCTAAATGTTTCTATTCCAAATAGTATGCCTAATGCTTCTTTTTCATAAGTATGATATTTTAGTTCAGGACCTTTTAATACTCTAGAAGTGTATGCTATGGGTTTATCTTTTCCGATTTTACCTTGTGATAATATAGCGCCTAAAGCATATCCTGATACATCTGTAGTGGTTGTAAATGGTTTATCTAATTGTGGAAATTGCAATAAGGGTGCAGAGCATAGTGTATCTTTCAACTTATCAAAAGCCCCTTGTTTCTTTGTATTCCAAGTAAATTTTACGTCTTTTCGTAATAATAACGTTAAAGGTTTTGTTATATTAGCAATGTCATTAATAAATTTTCTGTAATAACCTGCTAAACCGAAAAATTCTCTAATGTTTTTAACTGTTGTCGGTGTTGGCAATAATTTTACTGCATCAATTTTTTTTGGATCTGCTTCGATACCTCCTTTACTTATAATGTGGTCTAAAAATGTTACTTCATTTTTCATAAAATCGCACTTTCTTGGTTCTAATTTTAATTCGGCTTCCCTTAATTTTGTAGCTACTAGATTAAATTTAATATTATGTGCTTATTCTGATTTTGCAGCTATAATTATGTTATCTATATAAACATGACATATTCTTTTATTTATTAACTCGCCAAGTGTATTTGCTAGCCTGATAAATGTTCGTGGTGAATTAGTTAAACCAAAAGGTAATACCGTAAACTCAAATCTTCCTAAAGGGTGTACACTGAGAGCTGTTTTATGTATGTCTGTTTCTTTCATTAGTACCCAGTGAAAAGCTGAAACCATGTCTACACTAGTAAAATATTTATTTCCGCCTAAATCGTCAAAAATTTCAGTTATGGATGGTATTCAATAAGGATCTGGTATAGTTTTCTCGTTTAATTTTCTGTAATCTATAACTAATCGCCATTTTTTTTTTCTATTAGGACCTGGTTTATTTTTAACTATAAATGATGGAGCGTTATATGCACTTTTAAATGGCCTTATTAGATTATTATCAATTAATTTTTAAATTTCTGTAATAACAATTTCTCTTGATTTATGTAGCAATGGAAATTGTTTAACATATACTGGTCTGTCATCAGTTAAATTTATCTCATGTTGTTCTAAATTGCATTTTCCAATATTTTCTCCTTCTAACCAAAATATATCATCATTTTCCAAAATTAAATTCTTTATATTTCGTTTTTTCTCTTCACTTAAATGATTTAACCTTATTTTACTTAATAATTCCTTTCTACGATTTATTTTTTCTTCACATATATAACTTATATTTTTATATATTAAGTTTTCTTCAATTTTATGAGATTCTTCTTCGTGATTATCTAATATAAAATTTGTTAAAATATCTTGCTCCATAAAATATGTAATAAATTGTTTGTCTTTATTATTAAAGTTAAAATTTGTGTTTTTTCAAGTTTTAATAAAAATTGTTCATATTCTATATTTTTGTTGTTTTTAAATTTATCTTTTTCTAAAACACAGTTGATTTCTTTCATAAAATTTCCAATATTTTCATTTTTATTCTGTGGGAATCGTGTAACTAAGAATATGTGTTTATTGTCTTGCATTAGCATGATATAATGAAAAGTGTTATTAACTGCTGTGTCATTGATTTCGATATTTTCTGTACATAAATTTATCAATGAATTTTCGTCGTTTTTATAATCTGTTTGAATAAAGAATTTTTTGCTATTTATTTCTAGATATCCCTTGTCTAATCTCAATTTATTTTTTCTCAATACATATATGCCTAAAATACCATTGTAAGGTACTGAAAATTTTTCAGATGCTACTTGGAAATTTGTATATGAATTATTAATAGGAAAGGTAATTTAACCACATGTTTTAGCCGGAATGTCAGTAATTTCTGACAAATATATTATAATATTATTATTCATAGAATTTTGTGGTGCTAATTTTTCTTTTATCATGTTAAGTTGGGCACCTGTATCTATTAATAATTTGCATAAATCATTTGTGTATGGATTTCGTATTTCGATAAATTGTAATGTATCACCTAGTTTAAATATATAAATTGGTATATTATTATTATCATTAATGTTTTCAGTTTTAATTTGCATATTTTTTTCCAATTCGTTGTTCGCTATATTTTTTTCATTATTTAGTTTTACTATTGTTAAATCATTTTTTATTCCTGGTTTAAATTCCATTGCATTATGTAATGTTTCTGTTTGATCAATAATTTTAACGTACTCGTTATTAGTTTCATTTTCATTAAGCTCATCACATACTTCGAAATCAGAATTAATTTCCTGCGTTCTTGCGAAAAATTGAATATCAACATAATTTTTGAACGACTTTTGTTGTGAAACCCGTCTTGTGCGCTCTTTCCAAGTCGAGTTTATGCGTTTCCCTGTATATAAACTGATGTGTTTAATTAAGCTTGACATTCTTCATCTGTGTGATTTATGCTTTCGCACAACGTGCAAAATTTACTTAGCTTGCTTTCTATATTCTTTAATGTAAAGCATGAATCGATTGAATGTCCTAATTTTTTACAATATGGGAATTGTACATTCTTATTTGTGTTTTGAGGTTTCATGTATTGTATTTTCCTACATTCATCTATATTATGCCCTCTATTTTTGCAATATTTACAAAACTTCGCTTGAATTCGTTGTCCGTATGAATTATTATTTCTATTATTTCCTACAAACATTTAATTTTGATTAAAATTATTTTGACCAATTTTATTATTTCTGCATTCTTTACCCAAGTGACCCCATTTGTCACATAATTGACTTCGTATTTAATTATCTGGTTTAATCTGATTTATAAATATCTTGAATTTTTCACAATCAATAGTATTGTGCTCACTGTTGCATAGATTGCATATTTGCGTAGGTGCATTACTTTTTTCTGTAATTTGATTATAAAAGTTCGTATTATGTCCGTTTTTATTGCATTTCAAGCATAATTCATATTTTTGTATGATTTGACAGAGGCTTATTAGATGATTATTTTCCTGGCAATATTGGCAATAATATTCATTGTTTTCTAAATATTTATACATGCTTCATGAATGTCCTACTTGATTACAGAACTTGCATATTATTATAATTTTATCCTTTGCATTTGTGCATTTAAATAATGGATGAGTTGGCTGTTTGCAGTATTTATGTATTTCTTTAAAGGCATGTTTTTACCTGTGAAATTAGGTACTAATCTTTAAATTTCTTTCAAAGAATATCTTGATGTATTTGCCATGTTTGTATTATTAGGTAAGTGTATATTGTTTACTGTGTAACTATTTTTATTATTATTATAAAAAGTTATATTTTCTAGGTTTTCAATACCCTCTATTTCGTAATAACTCTCCTGTTTATTAGAAAATTCCTGTAAGCCGTTAATTGTTTCGTCAATAGTTGCATTATTTTCTGATGAAATTGTCACGTTTTGTATCATGTCGGTAAAGTGAGTACTTCTTTATCAACGTGAAATAGATTGCTATCTTCGTCAATATTTGGTATTGAATTGAAGGTCGTAAAGGCAACTGAACCAAGAACATAATTTTTATCAGGAGATAGTTCAATCGGTGGGAAATATTGTGCTTTGAGTACGGATGTTGTATCCGAAAGATTTAATGTCAACGATTCTTCCATGATGACTGTCAAACTTATAATAAGTTAATATTCACACGCTTCTCCCCTTATATACGAAAAGCTCTGCTTAGAAACTTTAGACAAAGATGACCACAGTTGAACGTATCAAAATCTTGGCATCTTTCATGATTGTACTTGATTTCATCGACACCTAGATATATCATTAAATCTAGAGGTGATTGAAGATTTCCGAAACTATCAAAATAGTACGTTGTTTCCTCGCTTGCGGTATCCAAATTTACCCAATGTGTTCCTGGCCCATCTGCGTCATCAAGATTGACTATAGCCGATTCACGATAATGGAGACCGCTTTACGGTAATGCGTTGCGCATAAATACCTCTCGAAAGTTTGGAATTTCAAAATTCTTGCATACTTGATATTAGCGTCAGTGAGAGCTCTATCGGGCAATCTTACTTCGTCGATCTTTTTTTTTAAACCTTTACCGTGATAAGGTTTTAGGCGAAGTCCGAGTTCACTCTTACTTGGCTGTAAATAAACCCATTCACCGAGAGCTATTTTTTCCATTTTCTTTTTATGTCTTTTCATCTCCTCCAGTTACGAATTAGCTGCTTTAGAATCGTTGACTGCTTTAGCTATACCAGCAGCGCCACCTGCAATACCTCGAACTGCACTCAAATCGGCAAATAATGGTATAAGGAATGGTAAGAATCCACCAACTTTCTTTGGAATCGGTAGTGTACGTGGAATCTTGACGTTTTTCTTACCACCTGCTGCTTTAACAGCTCTACGCGCACCTCCCAATGCCGATAAAATGACTTTGCGAGCACACTTGTTGGGAACTATAGATTTAGAGGCAGCTTTAATTATGTTACTCAATGTAACGATCGACCTCTTTTTTCTCATACCCTTACCGAATGTAGATTTTAATTTCATTGCTTTACTAACAGCAAAAGCAGCTGCTTTTTCACCTATGGATGCGTCCTTTGATTTTACTCTCTGCCAAGCTTTCCCTGGCAACACTTTGTCTGCAGCGTTTCTCGCCTCGATATTCTCACGATTTTGAGAATAAGCTATATCGTACTCTTTACAAGCCTTGTCAAGAAGATTGATTTCTGGGTCACTTCGAGCTGATCGTTTAGCTAATTTCGTACCTGGTCTGCAGAACTGATATCCTGAAATGTGAAGTTCGAATGGAAAATTGTTGATGAGTTTATTCATAAAACCTCTGCCGCGTCGACGTTGTCGCTATTTATAGTGTACGATCATCACCCTATGAAGGTTACGTGAAGACTGATGCTTGCGAGAGTATATAAGGCCTCTATTTATACTAAATCGATCACTTTTGTTTGAGATCTAATAGCATTAACATTAATTTCAAAGAACATCCTATTAAACTTCTGATCGTAAATATTTATTCGATAGTCGAGCAAGAAAAAAAGACAGAGGCATGGAGATTTACTTCCAGATAGTATTCGAGCTATATTTTGTGGGCCATCCAACTGCGGTAAAACTAACAGTCTACTCGCAATGATTACGCATCCTAACGGACTAACCAGGAGAAGCTATGAACTTTGGGTCACATATCTTGATAAAACTTTGCGATATGTTTTTAGGTACCAAAATATGAGTAAAGCTAGAGCGACACGGTCCAACGCTTCGGGAAACTGAAATTATAGACGTTTCTAGTCTTATTTTAAGAAAAACGTCAAAAAATGCTCCTAATTGAAGTGTGAATAATATAGTTTAGATGTGTCTTTAATAAATTAACAGGAACTAAAATAAAAGCACAGAAAGCAAGCTTTAATTTGTCGTTTTCAAAATTAAGAAATAATAATTAGAACCAGAGATATGTTTGTTTAAAGTTAAGCAGCAAGAAAGTACCAAAAATCATCTAAATTCTGATGGACAGTGATTTTTTGTACTTTCTTGCTCCTCGACTTTAAATAAGCATATATCTGATTCTAATTATTATTTCTCGATTCAGGAAACAGCAAATCAAAGCTTGCTTTCTCTATTTTAATTTCAGTTTCTGTTAATTTATTAAAGACATTTCTAAACTGATTTATTCACACTTCAATTAGGAACATTTTTTTACATTTTTTTTCTAATAACACTAGAAACGTCTATAATTTCAGTTTTTCAAAGTGTTAGACCGTACTGCTCTGGCTTTACTCATATTTTGATACCTAAAAACGTATCCCACAGTTTCATCAAGATCTGTGACCCGAAGCTCATAGCCTCTCCTGGTAAGATTCGAGAATGTATATGTATACTCGAAATCACTGAATCAACGAAAATATAAGTATTCGAAGAAACTCCTCAAGCCTGTAGAAGGTATAAGATATTTCCCATTCAGTAAACACGAACCAGTAGTATCACCAGACGATACCTTACCTGATTCAATAATGATATTCGACGATGTAGCTTGCAAGAAACAGGATAATGTGAGAGCATTTTCTGCATGGGAAGGCACAAGAATGTTAACTGTTTCTATTTCTGCCAATCCTATGCTCATGTATCGAAACATCTTGTAAGAGACAATTTAAATCTACTGATAATTTTTCGTCAAGATGATATTAACTTGAAACATTTGTACGATGATCATGTCAATTCGGACATGACTTATACACAATTCAAAAGTCTATATTCACGATGTTGGACGGATAATAAGTATGGTTTCTTGATGATCGACAAAGATAGTTCGATTAATGCCGATCAGTATGGAAAGGGTTACTGTTTTGCTATAAATATAGCACACTCTTAGTATAATCAACATTCCGTGATTGAGCGTCTGATCGTCAACATGATTGACATTCGTCGAAGAAAAGATATACTACACCAACTTATCAAAGCGAGAAATGCAGTTAAGAGGCGGCCGTATAGCTCTGTCCTTGTCTAATCTAAATTTTCGTTATTATTAATAAATTAAATATTGTTATACAAAAGTAAGGGCGTAACCCAATATATTTCTGGACGAGCAATCGATCCTATTTTATGAAAAAATATAAAATTTTCCTCACCTTCGGTTCGGGCCGTAAACGTCTCGTTTCGTAAATAAAGCCTTTCCATACCAGTTGCAAACTGTATTTTTCGCTATAGGAGCCAAAAAACGCAAGGAAGTTGCGATTTTAGGATTAGAATGGCGAAAAAATTATTTTCTCATGTTTTCATAATTATCTTCGACAAAATTAGATATTACAATAAGATATATTTTTTCTCATGCTCTCACAGAAAGTTTATGTCAAGTACGTACTTTTGAATAAAGGTACATACTTTCTAAGAATATATATACTTTTAAAATAAAAGTACATATCAAAGTGTTTTGAAAAAGTACATATTTTTTAAAAGAAATACGTATTATTTAAAAATTTTTTGTCAAAATATTCTCAAAAAGTACCACTAAAATGGTTCAAAAAAGTACTACTTTAGTTGAAGTATATACTTGAAGTATGTACTCGAAGTACCAACTTCAAGTACGTACTTATTTTCAACAGAGAACAGAGCTGTGCGCATGTGTCCTTAGCCACTACTCAAGACCGTGTGCAGATCCTTACAAAGAATGTTTTGCTATAATAATATCTATACGCATGTTACTCTTTGTATATCATATTCTACTTAGCTATAAATCGATGTTTGAACAAACGTAATGTATATACTTATTTGTAGTTTATTGTGACAGTGAATTTTTATTGACATTATTTCAACGTAATATATCTCCATAATTATATTTTAAAGGTGCAAAATTCATTAGTATACGCCAGTATTCACGGATACAAAAAAATTTACACATCAGATATTTTCAAATATAGTTTTCTTTATATTTTTTAATAATGTAAAGAGTTTATACAAAAGTAAATCTACGTTTAAAAAATTTTTTTGTATCTGTGAATACTGGCGTATACTAATGAATGCACCAAAACTTATCACTTTTTAATTCAAACCAATTAATGTAACATTGACTATTTGATTTTATATATTTTAATGCTTTGTTTGAACTAGATTTTGTTTTACACACTTTGCAACACTATCTATATAAACAGAATATTTTAATTTTGTATCTTTACTGTTTAATAACGATTAAATAAATACTCTTAGCAATACAGTATTATTCTATGGATTTTTATTATTAAAAAACGAAATTTATGTAATAAATAACACAGTTTAAAATTGTTTTCAAATGGTTTACGTTGGATTATTTATAAAAAACTTACTTGGTTACTAATTAATCCCGACCAAGTGCAAAGGGCTATAATTTTAATAATGTATCAAAAATGTTTATTGTAATTATAAAAAGATTTTATATAACTGCGATGAAATAGTATACTAAATAAACTTTCTCTATAATAAAAGAAATAAAAACACATTAAAAAATAGCTCTTCTGCTAAACAGCTCCATGCTTTCATTAGAAACCAAAATTATGAAATTTTGCACCTTTAAAATATAATTATGGAGATATATTACGTTGAAATAATGTCAATAAAAATTCACTGTCACAATAAACTACAAATAAGTTTATCCATTAAGTTTGTTCAAATATCGATTTATAGCTGAGTAGAATATGATATACAAAGAGTGACATGCGTATAGATATTATTGTAGCAAAACATTCTTTGTAAGGATCTGCACACGGTCTTGAGTAGTGGCTAAGGGCTCATGCGCACAACTCTGTTCTCTGTTGAAAATAGGTACATACTTGAAGTTGATACTTCGAGTACATACTTCAAGTATATACTTTGTAAGCTTCTCGTCCTCGTAGAAGGCTTAGCTTGCTTGTAATAGGTCCGAAAGGAACAGGGTTGCTAAATAGGTAGACAAAGAAAAGAACTTCCTTTATTACAAGTCTAAAATATACTTTATTACCTGAGGACAACAGAAAGGCCACTTATCTCAATAGAAGTCAAAAACGCTCTGACTTACTTTATGTGTCTTGCGTATCACATAGCTTACGCTTCTCGTCGCTTACTTGCGCACCGCAGGTTACGCGTAACGCTTACATATGTGCTTACTTCTACATACATACTATGTCTGTGTGCCCACAGTACTCTCCCCTAAATAACCATCTATGGTTATTTACATAAAAAATATATGCATATTTTTACATAATCCGAGGGGAGTTATTTACATATGATTTTTTTTACATACTTGCGACTTTTGATATTTTAATACTATTACATGTTACATAATTGCTCAAGCAATTACTCTTTTACATGCATTTATCTTTATGCGATTACTCTCGCTCATACCATTTTACATTATATGCGTTTATGCATTTATTCTCACACATGCAGTGATTCTATCCCTACATTCCTATATGCACTTACACAATTATTCTCACACATGCTTATACTCAATACACATATAATCTAAGTTATTTACATTTTTACACTTTTATTACATATTTACATTTTTATTACATATATATTTGAATTTTTATGCCTTTAAAGGCTTCTATATACAACGCATAAAAGTCTATCTTCGTTGTAGATCTTGCGCTAATCAGTAGTCCGCTTTTTTAGTGAGATTATGCATCTCATTGATTTTATATAATAGGCCTCTGGCCAATTCTTCCAGAAAAAAACATCTTGGCTCAGCTAATGGAACTCTTTAGTGATATAAATATCGGAGGAGAGCTCAATCAGCTTCACCTATATGTAACATAAAACAAACATTATTATTATAAACGCATTACACTATTGCCTAAAATTAATCACATTTTACTTTGAAGTGAGACACTGTTGTACAAAATCTAACCTTTTTTTTACAATTATTTTTCCTATTTAACATTACATTATCTATTTTTCTGTGTCTCAGAATGTTAGGTATAAATCTCTCTCTTTTTTTAATATTTTCATTATTTTTCTCGCTACCCATTGTCTCGTGTTCTACCCTGTTACTGGTTTCTTTATTATTTGCTACGTTACCTGTCTCTTTACACGTATTCGTAATGTCTATTTGCTCTTCGTTGAGCTCATCGTAATCATTATTGCTTACTTCATTAAAATTATACTCGGATACTTCCTGTATCTGATTACCTTCGTCCAATGCTTCAGTTATCTCATTATCTTCCCCATCTGTGGGTGGAGCCTCACTGTGGATCTGAGCTTCGGTTATTACATTTTCTTCCTCTCTTATACTATTATTTTCGCTCAGATCTCTGTTGCCTCTATCTGTTTGGTTACTACTTTGCGGTACCACTTTCCTACCTAATTCGTTTTCTTGTGGCTCAATTTCACTCGCTAAGAAGTAGGCTGGTTTCAATCTTTCAACATTCACGGTTACGTCTTTATTACCTTTCCTTATGACGTAATTACGGCCATTTTCGTGCCTGGAGATGACCTTATATGGTCCTGCATATGATTGCACAAAAGGTGGTTTAACTGCTTTCATTTTCTCTAACACATGAGTACGATTCGCTAGATCTTTGAACACGAATGTTTTTCCTGAATGATTGTATATTACAGGTACAGGTCTCACTTGCCTGATTTATTCTCTGAATTCTGCTAGAAATAGATCATGTTCTCTTGCATCCATCTCTCTGAACTCGCACATATCACATGGTATGGTGAGCGTTGTTTCTTAAAGAAATTCCGCTGGGCTGGCCTCCGCATCTTTTCTTAATTGCGTTTTCAACCCTAATAAAACGGTCAGGAGGGTTTTATCATCTTGCTAGTTGACCTAGCAGATGGATGTGCTTTGCTATGAAAGAGTTCAAAAATGACTGCTCTCAATGCCTCCGGTATACACGGCCTGAGAGAGTCTTGTGCTATTTCGCAATAAAATGGCGTATTTTCTATGCCATATTGCAATTTTACCAGTTTTAATTGATGCTGCGAATTATTTATTATATCCTGCAGTTGTTGATCTTCCCTTTGCTGTCTAGCTATTTCATCTAATGAAAATATTGTCGAAAATCGGAAATCATCAACTCTCGACAATGCGTCTGCCACTACATTATCTTCTCCTGGTAAATAGCAGATTTTTACGTTATACTCAGGAATGTACGTTAACTTTCTTGCTTGCAATGCTGTGCAGCTATCTAAACTCTTACCTAACACATGTACCAGTAGTTCATGGTCTGTGCATACCTTAAATTCTCTACCTTCCAAGTAGTAACCAAAATATTTGATGGCCTCGTAAATAGCCATTAACTCTCGATCATACGTGCTGTAATTCGATTGTGCGGGGGTAAATTTTTTCGAAAAGAAAGCTAGCGGCTTCCACGTATTTCCTACTTTCTGTTTTGAAGCTGCGCCCATGGCGAAATTTGACGCATCTGTAACTAACCTAATCTCCGCATTCCTAGCTGGAAACGCAAGATACGCAATATTCGCTAATTCTTCTTTAATTGTCTTGAATGCTCGTTCTGCTTCTTCGGTCCATTCCACGGGTCTTTTGTTATTTTTGTTAATATCTTTTATCATAGCTACCAGATGTCTCTATACTTCTGCGGCTCTTGGTAAGATTTCTGTGAAAGTCTACCATTTCCAGAAATCGACGCATCTCGTCTTTAGTCTGGGGCTTCTTAAAGGCTTGTATCGCTTCGACCTTAGATGGATCTGGTTTGAATCCATTTTTGTCGATTAAATGGCCCAAGAAGATAAGTTTATCGACTCCGAACTGACATTTATCTATGTTCAGTTTGAGGTGGAATTTCTCTAACCTCTCTAGGACGATCCTAAGATGTTGTTGGTGCTCCTCGTCTGATGAAGATGCAACCAAGATATCATCAACGAATGCGAACACAAAATCCAGGTCACGCACAGCCTGGTTTATGTATCGCTGGAATGTCTGTGCGGCATTCCGAAATCCGAACTTTATCACTAGGAAATTATAAAGTCCGAATGGAGTCGTCACTGCTGTTTTTGGTGCATCCCCTAAAAATATAGGGATCTGCAAAAATGCTTTCTCCAAGTCGAATGCAAAAAAAATAGTTTTTTCTTCTAGATTATACGCAAAATCCTGGAGATTGAGAATAGGGTACTTATCTGGCACCGTGACTATGTTCCACGTCCTATAGTCGCCACAGATCCTCCACTCACCATTTTTCGTGGGGACCATATGGATAGGTATAGCCCAAGGGCTTTTTGAAGGTTGGCATATACCCTCTTTACACCATCTCTTAAATTCCTGCTTTGCTGCCTGCAGCTTATCAGGTGCCAATCTGCGCGGTTTCTGCGCTACCGGCAGTCCCACTGTGGTTATATGGTGGTACACATCCATCTTTCTTTTAATTGTTGGCTTTTCAAACTTAAGTACTGATGGAAATTCTTTTATAATATGTGCGTACCTATTCCTCGGCTCTATTAACGACAGCTGCACGTACGTTACTTTCTTTGCAGTGTCTGCGACTGACTCACCAGTTTTTGCATCCACTAGTTCCCGTTGGGTCAGATCTGGGAGCAAATGGTAGTGCTTAATGACGTCACCACCTAGTATCGCGTATGGTACGTCTGCTACAATAAACGTCCATTTGATCTTATTTTCGAACCCGAAGTCTAATTCCCGGTATGCTATACCATATGTATCTATTTGTGTATTATTTGCTGCGTACAATTTAACGCGCGTTGCTTTTTTTTTACTATTCTTCTTTTTCGGAACTAATGATACTTCCGCACCCGTATCTACTAAAAAAGTTTCGTTGACTATTTTGTCTACGACGTGGAAGCGTATTCCTTCTGTATTCGACGAGGTTGCCCCCTTTACCCGCCGGTTCGAGAGTTTAAAAATACTCTATCTTTATTCTTACTTCGCGTTTGGCTTCCTTCTTTCCTAACGCTTTTACTTCTTGCTATCCCGAGTATGGGTGATTTAGATCCTTGACTTTTTCCATCTATGGTACGTGGAACGGACTCATGTCTTTTCTCATAATTAATGCAATCGCATAATTCTAAGCATCTATATGCGCTTTTTCCATATTTCGCGTGGTATACACAATAACGTTTGCTATTATTCCGATTATTAGTTCGCGAACGTACTCTATTTCTAAATTCATTCTCTACTGTACCGAGCCTCTTCTTGATAACAGCTTCTATATGAGCTTCGATACCAAAATTATCTGCGTACGGTCTATCGTTTTCTTTTTTATCTTGACTTACTATACTAACCATTTTATTGACCTCTCCCTCACATTTATTTTCGTATGTTTCGTCCGCATTTTTTACCACGGTTCCTTCGTTTTTTAGATTTATTTCTCCCACCAGATGCGATTTAATACCCGGTGGAAGATTATATTTCCATACCCTTAAGATAACCTCACGTTCTATTTTACCATCTGCCACATCGAGCAATTCTCTTAAATATTCCGACGGTTTTTCTCCATGTGCCCGACATTTTCTAAATAATTTATTAACGTGTCTATGAGATATTTCTTCAACCCGTTACATCTATATCTCGGTTTTAATGTTTTTACCAAATTCGATGTTTTACGAATTATGTCATCATCTAAATTGTTCATAAGTAACACGAACGCCACGCTCTCGTCCGTAACATTTTGCAATTTAGCCTGCGTTTCAAATAAATTAAACCACGTTTCCGGGTTGTGTTTCCGAAAGGGAAAATTGATTTGACAGGTTTGCACGAGGTTACTAGGTATCATTATATTACCGTGTTGTTCGCCTAACCCAAAATTATTTGGTGCGTCATCAATATTATCTTTATTTACGACCGTCGGTATCTGTTCGTTATGCACGTTGTGTGTTTCTAACTTCTCTCTCGATTTATCTTGGTTTAATTCGAGCATCTCTATTCTCTTCATTAAAACTCCTAAGTTAGTTTCGTAATCTTTTTTCATTGCTAATATCTGTTTTTTGTAATAATCTTCTACTCTTTGCGTACCGTTCGCTCCTAATATACTACTACTATTTATCGTTTCTTGATCCACAAGAATTCTATTATTATCAACTTACTCTTTAAATGCACCACGTTTTCTATCATTCGGCGTTTTATTCCATATATTCGCTGCGGCTTCATCCATTCCGCCATTTAATACTACATTCGTTGGCATTTTCGCGGTAGCCATTTTGTGATTCAAGGTTCCGTACAACGCAAAGTAATCCAAACTATAAATCTTAACCGATCCTGATCGATATTAATCAGTCTTATATTGACTAGATTATATAAACAAATTAAATACAACAGGAAATAAATAAATAAGTTAACACGACACTAAATAAATAAATAAATAATTTACGTTACACGAATAATCAAATAAATACTCATGAAGATACAAACATTTAAATAAATAAATAAATGAATAAATAAATAATTTACGCTACGCGAACAATTAAATAAATAATCACGAAGATACAAACAAATAAATAGATAATCGTTTAAAATTACCGTTCAAGGTCGATCACTATAGGTGTATAGGGCCTACATGAAATAAAATAACAAATAAAATACGTTAACAATTATTTACAATTTAAAATTTAAGACTATCGTTTATTCGTCCCGTGTGCGCGGGCAATGTGATATCTACAATGTTATGTATACTCGAATCTTACCGGCATGTACAACCTCCGCATGACCCCTCAAAAACACCAAAGAGATACACAGAGAATTAAAACTTGTACATTTATTGCATAAATAGAGATTATTGCAGTTACCCACATGCATTTTCGATGCTAATTATTTCTAAACATTCCCAAAAAATGTCAAAAATTGTTAAAAAAACGGTTTTTTGCATTTTTGGAGATGTTGCATCAATTGAAATAATCTGAAAAAATTCAGGTATGTGTCTTTCAATAAAATGCACGAAATTTATGAAATTCAGCCCTGCAGCCCCCTCTGGAAAAAAATAAGAAAGATTTAAAAAAAAAAATATTTTTTTTTGCTGACTCGCATCGAATAATCATCATTGAAAAAAATTCACATGATTTGTGAATTAATTTACGACTTCCATGATTTTTTTCAGGTAGATTGACCGACTAGAATCCAAGAAAAAAAATAAAATACGAAAAAACGATTTTTTCAAGGTATGAGGAGGGGAGAGGGGGGTTAAAATATGATAAAAACTCTTTCTTTAATATTAGAAATATAGCAGTTAAAGAGTTTTCGACCATCTTAACGGGGAGTACTCTTTTTAAAATTTTCTAAAATTCAAACTACGCTAAGGAAATCGGTTTTTAAAAGTCATCCTTCTTTTGGCAGTTGCAAATAATTCCCATGCGAATCTCCAAGCAAATTCATCAAATATTTTACGTAAAATACAACATAAATACAGAATCGAAAACTTTTTAAATTCTTAAAATGGTTCTATAAAAAAAACTACACTATGAATACCAATTTTCAATAGCTTCCCGTCTACTTATACAAAAACATAGATAGTATGCAAAATTTGAAGCAAATCCATCGAGTAATTTTCGAGATATAATTGGCTAAATAAATAACATTTTCTTTTCAACATTTTTTTTCAAAATTTTAAAAATGCTCTAAAATTAAAACTACTCTATGAAAATCAATTTTCGAAAATTTTCCTTCTCTTGGCAGTCGCAAATAATTTCCCTGCAAATTTTAGAACAAATCTATCGAATACTTTACGTAAAATAAAAAAAAATAAGAAAAGAAAAATCGAAATTTTTTTAAAAATCTTTAAAATTCTGTAAAATTGTGACCACACTAAGGAAATTAGTTTTTGAAAGCTTATTTTCTTCAGATGATAGCGAATTAATTGTACAAAAATTTTGGAAAAATTTATAGAATGGTTTACGCAAAATAGAAGATAAATGAAAAATAAACATTTTTTTCAAAATTTTCAGTGCTCTAAAATTAAAACTGCTCTGAGAAAATTAATTTTTCGAAGCTGCTTTTCTTCAGACAGTAGCGAATAACTTGCATACAAATTTTGGAGCAAATCTATCTAATAATTTACGTAAAATGGAATAAAGATGAAAAATAAAAATTTTTCAATAAAATTTTAAATAATTTCTAAAATTAAAACTACGTCAAGGAAATCGGTTTTTAAAAGTTATCCTACTTTTGGCAGTTGCAAATAATTCCCATGCAAATCTCAAAGCAAATTCTTCGAGTAGTTAACATAAAATACATAAAAAAAAAGATAAATCAAATTATTTGAAAATTACTAAAATGGCTATGAAATTAAAACCAATTCTCAATAGCTTCCGCACCAGTTGATTGAAAAATTGAATCGTATGGAAAATTTGAAGTAAATCCATCGAGTAGTTTTTAAGATTTTATTAACTTAATAAATATAAACATTTTTTTCAAAAATTTCAAAATGCCCTAAAATTAAAACGAAGCTAAGAAAATCAAGTTTTAGAAATTTATTTCATTTGGGCAATCGCAAATAATTTCCATACAAATTTTGAAGCATATTCATCGAGTAGTAAACAAAAAAAACTAAAAAAATAAAAAATCTTTTTTTTTTTATAAACGACTCTAAAATTAAAACTGCACTAGAAGAACCAATTATTAATAGCTTTCCAGCAAGTTAGACAAAAAAATAAATTCCAAGCAAATTCATCTAGTAGTTTTCGACACACACACACACACACACACACACACACACACACACACACACACACACACACACACACACACACACACACACACACACACACACACACACACACACACACACACACACACACACACACACACACACACACACACACACACACGCACGCACGCACGCACGCACGCACGCACACACACACACACACACACACATATTTTCTAAAACCACTTTTTTTGATTCCCTGAGTACAAATATGTACAAATTAATTAAAAAATAGAAAAAAATTTTTTTGATCGATACAATGCTTTCTCTATGAGAAAGCATAAATCACACTCATCATTAACTGATACAAACACTTATATAAATTCAAAAATGTTCTTTAAATTTCGATCTTTCTTATAGTATTATTTTCGTTTTATTTAAGTGTTATAAATTTAAAAACAATAAAGAAAATTCTATCTTCTAACAATGCTAAAAAACAATAAAGAAAATTCTATCTTTTAACAATGCTGAAAGGTTGAATTTTTTAAGAACGTTC
The DNA here is from genome assembly GCA_017163975.1 of Anastatus disparis. Taxonomy (NCBI): domain Eukaryota; kingdom Metazoa; phylum Arthropoda; class Insecta; order Hymenoptera; family Eupelmidae; genus Anastatus; species Anastatus disparis. Next base: position 906,600 of record JAFFSR010000043.1, on the reverse strand, counting down.
TTGAATTTATTTAAATGTTGTATGTAATTTCTATAGATTAAATTAAAGAAAATTCTATGTCATATTATTCACTAGAATTTAATATTGTATAAAAGATAAAATTTTCTATGTTCTTCAATTTAATATTGTATAAGCAATAGAATTTTCTTTAGTATTCTTTAATTTATTGTATAGAAATTACATATAACACTTAAATAAATTCAAGAATGTTCTTTAACCTTCTGACAGCCGGCATTTTTTCAACTGAAAAAGTGTAACTTTTTCGAAATTTTTCATATAAATGTTTCTTAAGTAATAGTATATGTGGGCCGATCATGGGATGACGCCATATGGTGTCATCCCGGCTGTCAGAAGGTTAAATAACAATCTTTCTCATAGAATTATTTATATAAAATAATTTCATACTAAAGATTGAATTTTAAAGAATATTCTTGAATTAATTTTAAATAATTATTAACACACATTTCACTACACTACACTACATAAATTATACTTTTTTCAGTACACATTTCACTACACTTTTTAATTACGTTTTTCATAACACTTTTTTTCACAACACTTTTAATAACATACATGCTCGATCTCAACGGAGAGAGGATATTTTCAATATAATATATTTAATAATTTATTTATAATTTATTTAATAACTATACAGAAAATACAACGTTTATTCACGAACCAACATAGCATGTTGGTTATTTTAACACGTGCTCTCGCGATAGACAAACGCACACTCTACTTTACTGATTCTGGCAAACAAAACTAGGGGCTTTACGCGCTAGATTTGAATGCCTGAAATAGAACTATGTAGCTTAAAATAAAATAGAAATCGTTTTAGCTATAGTTACACAAATATAATAAATTAAAATATTTAAATTTATATATTTTGTTTAAAAAATGTTTATTTGAAATAATTTATTTTAAAAATATTTTAATTAAAAAATTTTTACTAAAAAAAAGTTTTATTATTAAAAACTTATAAATTTAAAATAATAGATAGAAGTACATCGCGAATATTAGCTTAGTCCAGTAATGCACGGCCATAAAAATTATAATATAGCAGATAGGCGCTCGCGGGTATCGCTTGGTCTAGTAATGTCGCTTATAATATAAGCAATTAAAATCCCAATAGTAGATACGGCATAGCGAATATCGGCTTAGGAATAAAAATTGGAAAATATTTAAAATTCCAATAGTAGATAGCGCTCGCGGATATCGCTCGGCCATAAAATAGGCGATCGCGAATATCGCTTGGGCTCAGTATCGCTTGGGTTATTGGCCCAGTGGGCGTTGTCGGCCAGGTGGCCCAGAAAGCTATGGGGGTTCTAGCCCACTTGGGTTATTGGCCCAGTAATGCAATAGCACACTAAAACTAGTGGCCCAGAAATCTATGGGGGCTCTAGCCCACTTGGGCCACAACACCCATAGCTTATCTACTAATATAATATAATCTTACTAGTGATACATATACTTTGCAGTGTTAATATTGTATTAAGAATTTAGATTTAATACAAAAAGAAAGGTTGGGTAATTGAAAATAGTCGATTTGTTAACTTGAAATATTCAAATTTTAAAATAACCAAAATATTTTATTTTAATCTTATAACTGTATATTCAAATTCAGCATTTTGTATGTATAAAATACATATTTGTACATTTTTTAGGTGTGTGTAATTTTTCTTGTAATAAGATTTGCCTTTTCTATTGGTTTATATATAATTAGTAGTTATTATATATTTAAGTGAAACTATCTTTTTCTACAGTTCTTGGCTCCTTCGGATCTGCGCATTTTTTCGTAATAAGAATAACAATTTTTTATTGAGTCCTATATAATGAGTAGATATAATATGCAAGCACTTTTTTCGGGCCTCATTTTTACATCTTTTAACGCATCTTATCCCAAAGTATTTGGTATAGTACCAAATTTTTCCGTACTGTTAAACTAAATTATCTGATACTAACTTATTACCTATATAATACGCACTGCAGCGCTGTCAAGTATAAAACTTCAATATAATTAATACCTAATAACGTAAAAATTATTAAATTATATAACAATTTTTAACAGTTGATAAATATAATGTAAGTCATATAATATATAACAATTTTAAATTACTAATTATTAATTTTAAACTCAAAAGCTAACTATTTTAAAACGAAGTATGGCAGATAAATATGTATAGTTTTATTCCTTAAATATCACAAATTAGAAAATTAATTATTAGCAATTTAAAAGTGTCGTATATTATATAAATAATTCTATATTTATCAACTTTTAATCAGTTAGTAACAAAAAAATCCGCACCAGAAGAGATTAACAATTATATTTTCTGCGAAATATTGCCCATCAATCGAAACGGTGAAATGTCAGTCTTAATACCGAAAAAACGGCACTAAGCATCGAAAATTTATGCTCTCTGTTTATAATATAATAGTACCAAAATCCGTCCCTAAAATTCGAGCTATAGTACTAATTGAAATTATATCGTTACTTTTTTTTCAAATACCTTAGTACATAAATTAGATATATTAGATTTAGTACCTATTTTAACAGTACTTTCCTTTCTCTGAGTAGTCGTTAGTTCTAGTAAACGTAAAATACTGTTTTCAATTATTTCATGGTTCATGATTGAAACACGCGATTAAAAAGAATGAATTTTTATCATATTTTTTCATTGATTTCAATGCAATTCAGTAAAAAAAAATTTTTAATTCATCATGATATGATTTGTATTTAAATAATTTTCATGAATATTTTAACTTTAATTAATCCTTTTTTATTATTTATAGAAATTTAATTTAGTACGAGACTTTAATATCAAAATTCATAAGTTGAGGCAATCATTTTTCATTTTAAAATAGGCTAATTTATACATATTAATATAATAAATGAAAATTTAACCGAGCGATGCTAGGAGTGAGATTAATTAAGCTAGTTTATAAATTAAAATTATCTTTCTTCAAAAATATTTATTCATAACAAATTATGACTTGTATCGATTATAGTTCTTAAAATTCCTTTTGAAGGGGATGTAATAGGATATATGATTTCTACATAGTTACTGACATTGCAGTTTTCCAAATTTTTTATCTTTATTCAAAAATTTTCAGAAATATCTCTATATTAGGCTTTTTATTAGTAAAAATGGAAGACTGTAATATAGAGATATTTTTTAAAATCTTGGATTAAGAACCAATAATTTGGAAAACTGTAATGTCGGTATTTTACATTCCCTTAATGTCAAAGCAGTAATATAAACATATAAGAAAAAAAAAGGGTTTTCCATTATTGATATATTATATACACACACACAAACTAATACGTATAAGAAAACATTTAATGAAATAATTTTAACAACTTTATTCAAATATAAATAATATTAAATATTAAAAAAATTTTCTACAAATAACAATTATTACAAGTTTATTCTTTTTTTAAATTTTTATTATTCTATTATTTGAAATTTAAAAACAATGATAAAATAAATACAAACTGAATCAATGTCACACCGAGCGGCGTTAGGAGCGAGAAATATCATGCTTGTTTTAATTAAATAAAAAAATAACAAACATGAAATGAACGAAAAATAAATATTACTCTAAAGTTGATTGTCCTCTGTTTACGAGCGATACCGTAATACAGGATGCAACTGTTGGTTACAAAGATAAACTCATTTTACAATAACGTGCTGATTGATGCTCTTTACGTGACGTGATAAAACGTTTCTGCTTCTACGCTCTAAATTTAGCTGCGGAAAGTTTTTTTAAAAAGAAAAATTATCGTTCGTCAAGACTGAATGATGCAAGTTATAGATTATACACAGGTCTTTACGCCATAGGCTATGATTGTAGAACTCTTGCTATAACAGTCCTGTCCGAAATCAAAAAAAGAGAAAGTAAGGTCAATTACTACTAAAAAAAGTAGAAACATTAAGAAAATATATAATTTATGAATAACAAATAAATTTATTTTAATAATAATTATTGAGTTTGTATAAATGGTTTCAGCCACTGTAACGGATACGTATGGGCAAGAAATGGATTTTTTATCCATTTAAGGTTATGAATTACAATTTTATTTTCGTGAATGAAAATAGTACATTACATACCAAGGTTGCGAAATAGGGAATTTTTGCCCGAGTGTGAATCAAATTCACACAAGGGACATAAGTCCCCGTTGCACCCGTTGTACATACACTATTTATAACCCTCCGAGCGTGAAATACGTATTTTCGGAACACTTTTCCGAAAGCAAAATATACATAGTACAATATATATATAGTACATTCTAATGTACTATTTCGTGCTCGAAATAGTACTTTAAAAGTGAGCCGAAAATATGTATTTCGCGCTCGGAGGGTTGAAAAAAATTACAATAGTTATCAGCATATGTATCATAATTGACGAAATATCAATAAATTACGATTTTGACCGAGAACTCTGATAATTTTTTTCCGGCTCGACCCCAAAAAATACCATTATAGAACTGATTGGAGCATATTTCTAACATTTAAAGCTAAAACCATTAATTTTTCGATGTTCAAAACTTGAATCGTTGCCCCTTTTTTCAGTGTTTTAAGTTTGTTTTCTGATTTTCGATGTTTGGGTATTATTTTTTAACCTTGTAAGTGACTTTTTCTGAAAATCTAGAAAATTTCCGATTTTTTATATATTTACCATTTTTACGAATGACTTTATTTTCTGGGAATAAAATAGAACTAATAAACGTATAAAATCGCAAAAAATATGAAAAATCTTAATTTTGAGTTCCCGTTTCCCCCTGAGTTGACTTCCTAATGATATGAAAATTTTCAAAAACACTTGTGACATCATTTGGAACTTATTCCTTGAATTCAAGAAATGTATATTTTTTTGCGCACGATTTGGCAGAGTATCACCCATACATATCTATCTACACTTTATAGCCTATGCCTAAATTAGTTGATATTATTAATGCTAGGCTTATGTACTAAGTTAATATCACTAACGCTACACTTATGTACCAAGTTAATATTACATACGCTCGTTACAGAACGTGTTCTGCTACATTTCTCCCTTATTAACAAGAAAAGACGGGAGATCTTACCTCTTGGAGCGGACCAACAGACCTAATTTTACCGGTAGCTGGATGGAGACGTAGCAACTGCCGGAAAGAGCCCCATTTGGCAGTGAACTTCTTTACCCCAATACTTCTATTGTCCGTCCTGCTGGTAACTATACAGTGCGTTACGGTAATCGTCCTTTGTCCTTTGCTGTTGTCGTTGGTGCCGGTAGCGTTTTCATATTTGTCGGTATTGAAGTTGTAGTCGGTGATGCCGTTTAACTTGATGTTGTTGTTAAGGTTGTTATAACCGATTTTATCTGTGTCCTCGTTGTCGTCGTTCGGTTGTGTCTAGCTATGTCGTCTCACAGCAGGATTTTTATTTTTAACTCCAGCGATGGTCCTTCAATTTTAATAGTCCTTGGTTTACCTTGCCCTGACCTATCCGCTATTGTTATTGACATCGCTGAGTTACGACTCCAATATCTTAGTTTCTCCTATGAACAGTGTAATATAGGTTTTCACTTGATGGGGTCCCAGTTATAAGCAGTTTTGTCTAAATTTTAAAAATTTGCATCTCCTTTATAGTTATTTATTTTTCAGAGTACTTATTCTAGAAGGTTTCTATTAATTGCATATTAAAGTAGAGTTTAAAACTTTCCGATTGAAAAAACAAACAAAAAGCTGAAGTTGTTCAAAAGTTATAAAGAAATAAAAATAGCTCAAATATTTGGCTAAAAATATGTAAAGAAAATAAATGCTGCATTATCATCTAAATTTCATCTCAGTTTTCACTCATCTATAATTTTTCATCAATTTGAGCTTTTTGAACACGTTTTTTTTTTCAATCGAAAGGTTTCAATGTCAACTTTAGCATGCAATTAATACAAACCTTCTAGAATAAGTACATTCATAAAATGTATAACTATAAAAAAGATGCACATTTTTTAAAATTTAGACAAAACGGTTTATAAATTGGAAAAAAATCGAAAGTTACACCGTAGGAATAAGCTTTTTTTTATAATTTTATATAAGAAAAAATATCACAAAGTTAGGAGAAAATGTGAGACCTAAATGTCATAACCTCTCTTTGTAAGTGCTTCGCTATTTCACTGTATTCCGCGGGAGCAGGAACGGAAATAAACCTACCTCTAACCTAAATCTCTCTACATCTTATAGTTTATGCTTTTATGCATATCTATCTACACCTTATAGTCTATGTCTAATTAACAAGGTGAGTACCCCACCTCTGGCAATCGGATTTGGCTACAACTGCAGGATATCATTTTTTCATGAAAAAAAAAAATGAATCCGTGTTTTTTTTTTTCGCTAATATACTAAAAAAAACTAGCGTAAGCCATGCCCTCTTGCGGATACATGATGCTCTAACGGCGAGCCACCACGTGCCCTTTCGATTTAGAATGTATGTTGTCCACTTTTGGGAAGCACTCGTGCGACATTAGCTCATATGTGACGCAAACGTTGAGTATATGCCTCGTCCTTCGATTTAGGACGACCGTTTAGGACATATGTTGCCCAGAATTAGGAAAACATATATTCAAAACTCGAGAGCTGCTGTTTACCGACACGCGGCGCCAGTGGGATCCCAACCTTTTTTCAGTGTAGGCACTAGAGATAGAGATATAGACATTTTTCCAAATTTATAGTAAAAAGAAGCGTTTTTAAGAACTTAGACAGCTAATTAACTAAAAATCTCACAGAAAAATGTATTAGAAATAAAAAAATGCACAAGTTTAATACTTGAAACTAAGCTCTGTTACATCAAACAAGCTCTTGTGATTCAAAAGTTATGACTAATTAAAAATTACTACATATTTGCTAATATTTTGAGCATGTAAGATATAAGCAATTTTTACGCTATTTCGTAACAACTCTTTGACCACCTTTAATTACAGAAACAGTTCTTTCGTAATCAAAGAACTGATTTTAGCTAAAATTTTTAGCATAAACTAATATTTTTATCAAAAAATAAAAAGAAAGCCGCATCTTGTATAAAAAAAGAAATATTTTTTTAATTAGAAAGAATTTATTTCATCGCTTTGTTTTCAAGAAAACTTTGAAAAACTTAAAACATAAAAATTGCAGTAAACAATTTGGTTTCTCAAAGTTTTTTTGAAAACGATGCAATAGAGTTGATTCTTTCTCATCGAAGAAAATTTTGCTTTTTGTGATATGAAATGCGGCTTTCTCTTTATTTTTTGCTTAAGTTATTAGCTTTTGCAAAAAATTTATTCTTTGATTGGAAAAGGACGGAGATACGTCATTGTATCTACTCTCAATCGTTGTATCTGCAATTTAAGAGTTTAGCGCAATAGATATTATTATAAATATTTATGCACAAGAAAAAAAATTCTGTAGCACTGTTTTTGAGAAAAATAAAAAACGCTGAAGTGAAAGTTTATGTTTTTAATATTTTTGCGTTTCTCACTTTTCTTAGAAACAATGCAATGGAATTTTTTATTTTATGTACGTAAATATTTATAATTTAATATCAATTGTGGTCAACTCTTAATTTGCAGATACAACGGTTAATACTTGAGTAATGAGCCAGTCTGTGGTTCAGACGGTAGAGCGTTGGATTCGTAATCTTAAGGTCTGAGTTTCAAATCCCGCTCGCGGCTGATTTATACAAGCACCACTGTACGTTTCATGTGCTTTGTTCACAAACACCCTTACGAGCTCCATCGCTGATTGACATTGCAAAAATAGCATAGCATGAATATAGCGACGAAAAAAAAAAATAATACTTGAGTAAATAACAAAAAACTCAAATAGACAAAGACGTGAAGAGATTATGATTAACAGGAAGATCGATTTACTCGGTAATTTGCTTGTAATATCTTTGATTATGATGAATTTTTATCAGGTAGTATTAAACGTTAAACGTGTAGAAGTTGAGGCTGTTTCATTATATAAAAATAAAGAAACAATCGAAAATGTTATCTTGGTTCAGCAGCGAAAAGAATACTGATACGTTCTGTTGAAAATGAAGCTTACAACGAGGACAAGAGTCTTGATATGTTTAATATCGAGAATTCAAATACTTATTTTTTTGCCATTCTAACACCAAAATTACAACTTCGTTGCTCTTTTTTGGTCCTCGTGGCAAAAAATACGCTTAACAACTGGAATGAAAAGGCTTTTTTATGAAACTCGTTCGACCCTCGCCTTTGGCTCAAGCCGTAAGCTTCTCGTTTCGTAAATAAAGCCTTTTTATACCCACTACGAAATTTACAATTTACACCTATATGTTAATGGAATACAGGTGCTATCGGATTTTTTTTCATTTATTTTTTTCCGGTACATGTATTCACTTTGCAAATTTGGGTAGCTCAGTTATCCGTAAAGACTATCCAATCAGCAATGTATTCGCTTTTGATAAAGAGTCGGTGACTTGCTGAAGGGCACTGTGAATTGTATAATTCATGTAGAATATAATTTTCTTGAAATTGACTTAAGATCGATTGCTGTTAATTTTAGTGGGTAAAATTGAGATATGCCAGCGACCAACTTTCGATACAAACTGTATAGACCTCGTGATTGGCGTAAAGATTTTAAAGGATAAAAATGATCGCCAGATTTAAAAAGGGGTGTCTGTCATTGCTTTACAGAAAAAGTTTTTTGACTATTGGATTGTGGCACTTACCTAAAAATGTTTGAAGACAAAATAATTGGTTAACATTAAATCGTCATGGTTTGAAGTCGTATGAAGCTAATCAAGAAAAAGGTTATACAAAAATTTGCAAAATATCAGTAGGCATTGCCGTAAAATTTAAGGGTGTGCTAGAAAAAATACATTTCCTTCTCATAGAGAAAAAAGAAGAAAAACGCTGCCAAGTGCTTTGGCGCAAAGTTTTTTCATAGACCGCATTGACTTAGAGTAATTTGATTTTATTTTTTTAAATGCGTTTATAAAATAAATTTTCCCAAGCTTGTCTTCTTAACACTATAACCAATAACTTGCATACAAATTTTGGAACATTTTCATCGAATAGTTTACAAAAAATACCAAATAATTGAAAAATAAACATTGTTTTGAAATTTTCAAAACTCTTTAACGTTACAACTACACTAAGAAAACCAGTTTTCAAAAGTTCATTTTATTTAGGCAATCGTAAATAATTTCTATACATAATTTTAAGCTACTTCATCGAGTAGTTTACGTAAAATACCAAAAAATAAGTAAAATTCTATTCAAAATTTACAAAATGCTCTAAAATTAAAGTTGCGCTTTGAAAATAAGATTTTCCAAGCTTGCTTTAATTAAGCAATAACAAATAATTTGTATGAAAATTTTTGAGCAAATTTATCGAATGGCTTTTGTGTGATAGAAAAAAAATGAAATATGAACATTTTTTCCAAAATTTTCAAAATGCTCTAAAATTAAAACTGCGCTAAGAAAATAAGTTTTCCAAAGCTTGATTTATTCAGATAATAGTGAATAATTTGCATAAAAATTTTTGAGCAAGTTTATCGAGTGATTTTTGTGCAATAGAAAAGAAATAAAAAATAAAAAATAATTTCAAAATTTTCAAAATGCTCTTAAATTTAATTGTGCGCTAAGAAAATTGAAGAAAATTAGTTTTCAAAAGTTCATTTTATTTTGACAATCATAAATAATTCCCATACATAATTTGAAGCTCCTTCATCGAGTAATTTACGTAAAATATAAAAAAAATTAGAAAAATTTTATTTAAAATTTTCAAAATACTCTAAAATTAAAACTGCACTGAGAAAATAAGTTTTTCAAAGCTTGTTTTATTAAGGCCATTGCAAATGATTTCCATAAAAAATTTTCGAGCAAATCTATCGAATGGTTTTTGTGTAATAGAAAAAAAATGAAAAATAGAGATTTTTTCCAAAATTTTCAAAATGTTCTAAAATTAAAACTGCGCTAAGAAAATAAGTGTTCCAAAGCTTGTTTTCTTTAGACAATAGCGAATAACTTGCATACAAATTTAGAAGCAAATCTATCGAATGGTTGTCGTAAAATAAAAAATAAATGAAAAAAAAAATTTTTTTTTAAATTTTCAAAATGCTCTAAAATTAAAAGTGCGCTAAGAAAATCAGTTGGTAAAAGTTTTTGTTCTTTTGGCAGTTGCAAATAATGTTCATACAAATTTTCAAGAAAATTTTTCGAGTAGTTTACGTAAAATATCAAAAAAATGAAAAATCAAAATTTTTTTAAAATTCTTAAAATGGCTCTAAAAAAAAACTGAGCTAAGAAGATCAATTTTCAATAGCTTCCCCCCCAGTTAGACAAAAAAAAAAATTGCATGCAAAATTTGAAGTTAATCCATCGAGTAGTTCTCCAGATCTTATTGGCGTACTGAAATCATACACACACACACACACACACACACACACACACACACACACACACACACACGCACGCACGCACGCACGCACGCACGCACGCACGCACGCACGCACACACACACACACACACACACACACACACACACACACACACACACACATACAGCCATTTTCTGGAAACCACTTTTTTCGACTCCCTGAGTCTAAATATGTACAAATAATGAAATAATAGAAAAAAAATTTTTTCCGATACAATGCTTTTACTATGAGAAAGCAAAAAGAAAAAAAATTTTTTTTTTTTCATTAGTTTGTAAATATTTGTAAATGTATATATTCGGACTCGCGGAGTCGAAAAAAGTGGTTTCTAGAAAATGTCTGTATGTATGTGTGTGTATGTGTGTATTCAGTTAGCTAATTGTATCTCGAAAACTACTTGATGCATTTGTTTCAAATTTTGCATAGAAATAATTTTTTGTCTAACTTTGGGGGAAGCTATTAAGGTTTTCTTAACGTAGTTTTAATTTTAATCATTAAAAACAAATTCGATTTTTAATTTTTTCGGTATATTACGTACACTACTCGATGAATTTGCTTGAAAATTTGCATGGAAATTATTTGCTATTGCTAAAATAAAAAAAATTCTGAAAACTGATTTTCCAAGCGTAGTGTTAATTTTAGAGCATTTTGAAATTTTTGAAAAAAAAGTTTGTATTTATTAAACCACTTTAGTCTCGAAAACTACTCGATGGATTTGATTCAAATTTTGCATACGATTTATTTTTTTATTTAACTGGTTCGGAAACTATTGAAAATTGCTTTTCTTAACGTAGTTTTAATTTTAGAGCTACTTAAAAAAATTTTTTTTTATTTTTTTATTTTTTTTTTGTAATTTACGTTAAGTACAAAACTTGATGGATTTGTTTTAAAATTTGCTTGGAAATTATTTACGACTGCCAAAAGAAGGAAAACTTCTAAAAATTGATTTGCTTAGCGTAGTTTCAATTTTAAATCATATTGTAGAATTAAAAAAATTTTTCTTTTTTCATTTATTTTATGTAAATTACTCGATAGATTCGCTCCATTTGTATGCAAGTTATTCGCTATCATGAGAAGAAAACAAGCTTTTAAAAAATAATTTTCTCACCGCAGTTTTAATTTTAGAACATTTTGAAGATTTTGAAAAAATATTTCATTTTCAATTTTTTTTCTATTTTACGTGAACCATTCGATAGATTTGTTTCAGAATTTGTATTGTAACATTCCTTCCTATTTTACTCTATTTTAACTTTAATTATTTATTTAATAATTATTTTATAATTTAGTTAACGTCGTCTAACGATTATAGAGTCGTTACAAGCTAGCGCGCCATGCCTAGCTTGTGCAGACTCTTTGTGTGCCTTTGTTGTTTTGTTAAAGTCGTTTATAACTAGTACACCTTGCCAAGCTATAGCAGACATTTTTATTGAAAAATTATTAGTAATTTTTTAGAGTATTAAGTGAAAAGCCCGTTGTTGTTAAGGACCAAATGCCTAACATTCAGAACTTAACACTGGGTTAATAGGAGAGGAATCGTTTTGCTTGGATAAGCTCTTTATTTAAAAACATACAAAATTATAACTGTACGAGTTACAATAAGGCACGTTAACACGTGTAAAGTCTGCTTTACTTAAGACAATGCGTTGGCCTATCGCCCGTTGCTGCCTTAAGCAAAGTATGACTATCCCGTGAGAGAGCTGATCCAAGAGTGACGAGAGTCACAAGCTCCTCGTACTCCTTGCATCAGCTCTCTTAGGTCTCTCTCCCACTCTTCTAACTTAGTAGAAGAGAGGGAGAGCCGCCGTATACTTTCAGCGGTACTTATACATGCAAACGTGTGTACGTATATACGCGCGCTTGCCTGTTCAACCACTTTGGTCTTTTTGGGTGTTTGCGCGCGCATCTTCTAGTATCGTACGGTTTCAGGGCCGTACATACTCGGGCGCTCACAGTATGCAATTTATTTTTTTTTTTTAGATAGATAGATACTATTTATTGTATATCATATCATTATACAAAAGGCGTGTAATACGATTCATAAATATAATAATAAATATCGCACATAAACAATGAATGAATGTAAAAATATTGCACATAAAACAATGTATAAATATAAAATACTGCACATAAAACAATGTATAAATACAAAATATTGCAATTGATATCACAGTCAGTTACTAAACCTAATAATACTGAATAAGTAAGTCACAACAAAAGAAGTAATATCACAGATACAAAAAAAAATAGTAAAATACACGCAATCCTATAAATTAAAAGTCAGTCATACAATATCTATCAGTCATAGTATATGAAAATTTTTTTTATTTAAAATACAAAATGAAAAATGATTAATAATGCAATAAAATAATAAAGCGTATGCAGTAGCACAAAAACGCAGTCAAAATAATAAAAACAAGTAAAGCATTCACTCACTAACCATTCAGCCAATAAATACAATCACACCTTAAGTAAAAGAGTATATATACGGGACGTCACATTATAATAAATTAACATATAAATAAAAAATAAAATTTAGTTTATTGGAGGTCGAGCAAGTACCCCCTCAGAGCCAACTTGAACCTGCTGAGCGATGGAAGATTCTTTATATCAGCAGGCAGCCCACATAGCATGAAATATTTATGAAAGCTTTCAGAAATATTTGCAAGGAAAGAATGAAAGATTTCAAACATCTTTCGATGAAAGATTGTTGAAAGCCCGCTATGTCCGCCTGAGGGACTGCAAATAAATATTTCAATGAAAGTTTTCTGAAAGATTTCAACAAGATTTTCTAAAATATTTCAAATAAATATTTAAGAAATATTTATGCAATATTTCGAAGCAATATTTAAACAATCAAATAAATCTTTTATGAAAGATTTATGAAAGATTTCAGCAATATTTACGGTAACATTTTAAGAAAATATTTATGAAAGATTTCTACAATCTTTCATTGCAAGATTATCACAGTTTTAAAAATCTTTCATGAAAGATTTATGAAATATTTCAACAATATTTACGAAAATATTTCAAGGAAATCTTTCTGAAAGATTAATGCCATATTTCATTGCAAGATTATCACCAGTATAGAAATCTTTTATGAAAGATTTATGAAATATTTTTCCTTTCTTTCAGAAATATATTTACTGTACATATCAATAAAATCTTTCATTAGCCTTTTGCGAAAAGTTTTAAACGGAAATGTTGTTATAAGTCTGCTATGTCCACCTGAGACGCTGCAAACAAATATTTCAATGAAAGTTTTCTGAAAAATTTTAACGAGATTTTCTAAAATATTTCAAATAAATATTTAGGAAATATTTATGCAATATTTCGAAGCAATATTTAAACAATCAAATAAATCTTTCATGAAAGATTTATGAAAAATTTCAGCAATATTTAAAGTAATATTTTAAGGGAATCTTTTTGAAAGATTTCTACAATCTTTCATTGCAAGATTATTAACGTCATAGAAATCTTTCATTTCTACAATCTTTCGGTGGTATCGATACAACATACACATACACACACACACACACACACACACACACACACACACACACACACACACACACACACACACATATTCACAGTAATTATAGTTTTTATTTACATGATACTATATTATATTTTGATACATTATACTTCTACATGAAATACATATCCGCATACATAATTTTACATTCACTTATAAAGTCGTATTTATATTGGATAAGATAAGCGCTGCGCACGTATGCACTAGTCAGAGCTTTTGCCTTATATAGTAAGTCAGCTATCCTCTTACCACTTGGGGACAAAACGCGCATTGAACACGCGTCCTCCTATCGGCATGATTATGAAAGTCAATTGTTGCAGAAAAATAACTCCTAAAAATATTTCATTGAAAGATTTCTGAAATATTTTAACAATATTTCTAAATCATTTCGAATAAATATTTACACAATATATCGTGGCCAGATTTAAGCAATCAAATAAATCTTTCATTGCAATATTGTAACTATCATAGAAATCTTTCATGAAAGATTTATGAAAGATTTCAGCAATATTTACGGTAATATTTCAAGAAAATATTTATTAAAGGCTTTCACAATCTTTCATTGTAAGATTATCACAGTTTTAAAAATCTTTCATGAAAGATTTATGAAAGATTTCAGCAATATTTACAGTAATATTTCAAAAAAATATTTATTAAATATTTCTACAATCTTTCATTGCAAGATTATCACAGTTTTAAAAATCTTTCATGAAAGATTTATGAAAGATTTCAGCAATATTTACAGTAATATTTCCAGAAAATATTTAAGAAATATTTCTGCAATCTTTCATTGCAAGATTATCAGAGTTACAAAAATCTTTCATGAAACATTTATGAAAGATTTTAGCAACATTGACGGTAATATTTCAAGAAAATATTTATAAAAGATTTCTACAATTTTTTAATTGCAAAATTACCACAGTTTTAAAAATCTTTCATGTAAGATTTATGAAAGATAGTGTAAAGGTTTTTGGCTGAAGCATGAAGAACACTGGAGAGAAATCTTTTATAAATCTTTCAAACAGGTTTCCTTAAAAATTTCTATGAAAGCTTCCAACAATCTTTCGTTGTAGTCTAAGTAAACAAAAAATCTTGCAGTGAAATATTGTTGAAAGATTTATGAAATATTCCGTGAAGCCTTCTCTGTAAGATCGCTAATATATTTCCTTGCGATGTTGCATAAAAGATTCATGAAAGATTGCGTGAAGTTTTCGAGGTACAGCTAGGAGAATGCCTGTGAGAAATCTTTCATAAATCTTTCAATCATGTTTCGTAAAAACTTTCTTTGAAAGCTTTCAGCAATCTTTCATTGCAATATAAGTAAACCATAAATCTTGCAGAGAAATATTGTTGAAAGATTTCATGAAATATTCTGTCAAACCTTTTTTGTGAGATTGCTACTACGTTTCGTTGCAATATTATATTAAAGATTTATAAAAGATTGCGTGAAGGTTTCATGGTACAGTAGGGAAAACGTATGGGAGAAATCTTGCATACATCTTTCAAACATGTTTCCTGAAAGATTTCAATGAAAGCTTCCAACAATCTTTCATCGCAGTCTAAGTAAACCAAAAATCTTGCAGTGAAATATTGTTGAAAGATTTATGAATTATTCCGTGAAGCCTTCTCTGTAAGATGGCTAATATATTTCCTTGCAATGATGCATAAAAGATTTATAAAAGATTGCGCGAAGTTTTCGAGGTACACCTAGGAGAATGCCTGTGAGAAATCTTTCATAAATCTTTCAATCATGTTTCGTGAAAACTTTCTTTGAAAGCTTTCAGCAATCTTTCATTGCAATATAAGTTAACCAATAATCTTGCAGAGAAATATTGTTGAAAGATTTATGAAATATTGTTTGTAATATTTCATCGAGATTTCAAGAAATATTTCAGTATAATATTACTGTAATATTGCTGAAAGATTTTATTGAAAGATTTTTTATTCGTTCGTTAAATCTTGCTACGAAATATTTCAACAATATTTATAAAATATTTCTAAGAAATCTTTCACTAAAAGATTTTAAAATGTTTCACTGTTTTATTTCATGCTATGTGGGAGGGAGTTCCAAAAATGCGCACCCTGAACTTGAAAGGAATTCCTTCCAGTCTCAGTACGCATGAAGGGCACCGCGAAATCCTTAATCTCTCCCCTAGTGGCTACCCAAGGTACATATCTAGTGAAGAGACCCACTAGATACTCGGGAGTATTCATGCGCATGATTTTGTACATAAGTACAGCCATAAAATACTGTCTCCTCGCATCAGTACGCAGCCAACCCAGCGCAGCTCTATGAGGAGAGATATGATCGCCCATTCTCACGCCTAATACATATCTCGCACATGAATTTTGTAGTCTTTGTAATCGTCTTTTTAACTCCTGTGAGGCATCGAGCAGAACTACTGAGCAGTAATCGAGATGTGGAAACAGCAGGGCGGTTGCGAGTTGTTTGCGCAGAGCCTCAGTGGTATACCGACGAAAAAACCGTAAGCCATACATAGTTCTATTAAACTTCTTAGTCAGCATATTAACATGTGGCTCCTATGATAGCTTAGAGTCAAGCACAACACCAAGGCTCGTAACGGTATCAGAAAAAAATATGCCGACACCATCCTCAAGCTCAATCGTCCTTGGCTCACCAGCATAAAAGTCATTAATAAATCGACCATTGCCAAAAACGATCGCTTTAGTTTTGTTTGCATTTAGTGTGAGAGAAGCATCAACAGCCCACTCCGACACCACCTTGGCCGCCCTCTGTAGAATACGAATACCTTCATTCACATCCTCATAAGAGACCTGCGTATAAATTTGCAGGTCACCTGCATATAATAGGTGCTCGACACAACCCGGGTCAAGGGTGTCACGTATGTTATTAATGTAAAGGCAAAACAACAAAGGCCCCAGCACTGAACCCTGCGGAACTTCTAAATTGGTTGTTAGCCAATCCGATTCCTCTTTTAAATGCGTGGAAACCATTTGTTTGCTACCTGATAAATAGGAGCTAATCCACTCGAGTGCAGCCCTGGAAAACCCCATCGATCTGAGCCTTGCAAGTAAATTGGAGTGCGAGATCGTGTCGAATGCCTTACTAAAGTCAAACAGAAGTAGTAGCGTGACAAGTTTCTTATCTAGACCTGATCTTATGTCGTCAGTAAGTTTAAGTATGGCAGTCTGCGTTGAGTGATGCTTTCTAAAACCAGTCTGCATAGAGTCAAGTATCCGATGTGTCGTAATATACTCTTGCAATTGGTCATGGGCAATCTTCTCCAGGACCTTTGAAAGAAAACATAAGATTGCTATGGGCCTAAAATCTTTAGGCATTGTTGGTGCAGGACACTTTTTTAATGGCACAATGCGTGCACGCTTCCAAAGGCAAGGGAAGACCCCCCGTGCAAAAGAGGAATTGAACAGAGTCACAAGATGTTCTCCGATAAACGGTAAAGCCTTGAGTATCACGCTCTGCGGAATGCCATCCTCGCCACAAGCCTGTGATGAAAAATGCGAAATTTCGCTACTTTCTGAAAAAAAACAAGCTTTTAAAAACTAATTTTCTCAACATGGTTACAATTTTATAGAATTTTAAAGATTTTAAAAATAATTTTGATTTTTTAATTTTTTTTAATTTTATGTAAATTACTTAATAAATTTATTCTCAAATTTGTACGGAAATTACTTGCGACTGCCAAAAGAAGGGCAATTTTGGAAAACTGATTTTCCTAGTGTAGTTTTAATTTTAAGGGGTGTCCTCATACCGGCCCAGAGATCTACCTTATCAACATTTAAATTATGCATTTTAATGAAAATTTAATGATTTTTGACTAAAATTTATAGAAGAAGCACATTCTTAACATTCTAAAGAATTTATTGCAACGTCAAAAGACAGAATAAAAGTGAAAATGAAGACAAAAACTGCATAATACGATTATTCATAACTACATTGAAAAGTTAATCGTATTAAGCAGTTTTCGCCTTTATTTTTACCCTTATATTGTCTTTTAACGTTGCAATAAATTCTTTGGCATGTAAAAAATGTGCCTCTTCTACGAATTTCAATCATGAATAGTTAAATTTTTATTTAAATTCATAATTTAAATGTAGATAAGGTAGAACTCTATGT
This sequence comes from Anastatus disparis, assembly GCA_017163975.1. Taxonomy (NCBI): domain Eukaryota; kingdom Metazoa; phylum Arthropoda; class Insecta; order Hymenoptera; family Eupelmidae; genus Anastatus; species Anastatus disparis. The sequence goes on along the minus strand of JAFFSR010000043.1, from coordinate 888,534 downwards.
CGGTATGAGGATTTCCCTTAAGCATTTTCAAAATTAAAAAAAAAATATTTTTGAAAAAAAATTGTATTTATTTAGCCGATTAGATCTAGGAAATTACTTGATGGATTTGCTTGCAATTTTGCATACAATCTATTTTCTTGTCTAACTAGGCGGGAAGCTATTGAAAATTGGTTTTCTCAGTGTAGTTTTAATTTTAGTTATTTTAAAAAATTGAAAAAGAATTTGGATTTTTAATTTATTTTTTTATTTTACGTAAATTAATCGACGAATTCATTTTGAAATTCGCATGGGAACTATTTGAAACTGCTAAAAGAAGGATAACTTTGAATACCGAGTTCCTTAATGTAGTTTTAATTTTAGAAAATATCAAAAATTTTGATAAAATTTTCATTTTTTGTTTTTTTTCTGTTTTACGTGAAATGTTCGATAGATTTGCTCTAAAATTTGTATACAAGTTATCTGCTACTGTTTTTACAAAATAAGCTTTTGAAAAATAATTTTTTTTTCATACCTCTTTGATTACTTTTGATTTCTGATTTAACGCTCTCACTAATTCTTTTCATTCTTTCTCACTTCCTCTCTTCCCTTCTATTTCATCCTAATACTTATTTTCACATTATTTTCATCTCTCTCTCTCTCTCTCTCTCTCTCTCTCTCTCTCTCTCTTCCTATTTTCTAATCACTTCTACACCTCACTCTCACTCTTCATTTCCTTTTTGCTTTCTCATAGAGAAAGCATTGTATTGGTAAAAAAAATTTTTTTCTATTTTTTCATTAATTTGTACATATTTAGACTCAGGGAGTCGAAAAAAGTGGCTTCCAGAAAATGTCTGTATGTATGTGTGTGTGTGTGTGTGTGTGTGTGTGTGTGTGTGTGTGTGTGTGTATGTATGTATGTATTCAGTACGCCAATAAGATCTCGAGAACTACTCGATGGATTAGCTTCAAATTTTGCATGCAATTTATTTTTTTGTCTAACTGGGGGGGAAGCTATTGAAAATTGATCTTCTTAGCTCAGTTTTTTTAGAGCCATTTTAAGAATTTTAAAAAATTTTGATTTTTCATTTTTTTGATATTTTACGTAAACTACTCGAAGAATTTTCTTGAAAATTTGTATGAACATTATTTGCGACTGCCAAAAGAAGAAAAACTTTCACCAACTGATTTTCTTAGTGCACTTTTAATTTTAGAGCATTTTGAAAATTTTGAAAAAAATTTTTTTTTTTCATTTATTTTTTATTTTATGACAACCATTTGATAGATTTGCTTCTAAATTTGTATGAAAGTTATTCGCTATTGTCTAAAGAAAACAAGCTTTGGAACACTTATTTTCTTAGCGCAGTTTTAATTTTAGAGCATTTTGAAAATTTTGGAAAAAATCTCTATTTTTCATTTTTTTTTCTATTACACAAAAACCATTCGATAGATTTGCTCGAAAATTTTTATGGAAATCATTTGCAATGGCCTAAATAAAACAAGCTTTGAAAAACTTATTTTCTCAGTGCAGTTTTAATTTTAGAGCATTTTGAAAATTTTGAATAAAATTTTTCTAATTTTTTTTATATTTTACGTAAACTACTCGATGAAAGAGCTTCAAATTATGTATGGAAATTATTTATGACTGTCAAAATAAAATGAACTTTTGAAAACTAATTTTCTTCAATTTTCCTAGCGCACATTTAATTTTAGAGCATTTTGAAAATTTTGAAATTATTTTTTATTTTTAATTTCTTTTCTATTGCACAAAAATCACTCGATAAACTTGCTCAAAAATTTTTATGCAAATTATTCACTATTATCTGAATAAATCAAGCTTTGGAAAACTTATTTTCTTAGCGCAGTTTTAATTTTAGAGCATTTTGAAAATTTTGGAAAAAATGTTCATATTTCATTTTTTTTCTATTACACAAAAGCCATTCGATAAATTTGCTCAAAAATTTTCATACAAATTATTTGTTATTGCCTAATTAAAGCAAGCTTGGAAAAACTTATTTTCTTAGCGCAGTTTTAATTTTAGAGCATTTTGTAAATTTTGAATAGAATGTCACTTATTTTTTGGTATTTCACGTAAACTACGTTTTTAAGTAGCTTAAAATTATGTATAGAAATTATTTACGATTGCCTAAATAAGATGAACTTTTGAAAACTGGTTTTCTTAGCGTAGTTGTCACGTTGAAGCGTTTTGAAAATTTTAAAACAATGTTTATTTTTCAATTATTTGGTATTTTTTGTAAACTATTTGATGAAAATGTTCCAAAATTTGTATGCAAGTTATTGGTTATAGTGTTAAGAAGACAAGCTCGGGAAAATTAATTTTATAAACGCATTTTTAATTTTAGAGCATCATAAAATCACATTATGCAAATGGCAAAATTAAGAAAGAGTAAAATTCATATAGTTTTCGTAAGTATTAAGACAGCCTTCAATACAGAGGATAGGGACATTTATATTAAAATCATATTTAAAAAAATAAAATCAAATTACTCTAACTCAATGTGCTCTATGAGAAAGCATTGCGCCAAAGCACTTGGCAGCGTTTTTAATTTTTTTAAAATAAAAACTATGCTTTTTTCCACAATATCACATTTTAAAAAATGAAATCAAAATAATAATCTGATTCAATGAACTCTATGAGAAAGTATTGCGCCAAGCACTTGGCAGCGTTTTTTTCATTTATTAAGAGGAGGTCACGTATCTCTGTCCTTTTCTAATCAAAGAAATGATTTTTTTACAAAAACTAATAACTTTAGCAAAAAATGAAGAGAAAGCCGCATCTTGTATCAAAAAGAGGAATATTTTCTTTGATGAGAAAGAATTAATTTTATTGCTTCGTTTTCGAGAAAACCTTGAAAAACTTAAATCATAGAGGTTAGGGTGGACAATTTGGTTTTTCAAGGTTTTCTTGAGAACGAAGCAATAAAATTAATTTTTTCTTATCAAAGAAAATATTCCTCTTTTTGATACAAGATGCGGCTTTCTCTTCATTTTTTGCTAAAGTTATTAATTTTTGTAAAAAAATCATTTCTTTGATTAGAAAAGGACAGAGATACGTGACCTCCCGTTAAGGATGAAAAATCTATTTATCTTCCAATGACTGCGATGTTGAAAATTTGTTTTTTAGACTATTACAGCTAAAAAAAAACTACTTTTTTCGCCTTCCAAGGGTTTCTAGGAGAGTAAGATTTAATATAAGAATGAATAACTTATTAAATGTTGAAGTAAACATAAAAAACCACACGAGAAAATTGCTCTTATAATTTTTTAACTTAAGCTTGAAAAGTTATTAAATGGTAATGCATAATGACCCATTAGAACAATATTACTTATAGATAAGTTTAGGTTTATTGCTATATATTTGAACATACTAAATAAGATGCTTCAATTACTTGCATGAAGGCTTAAGAGGATATCATGTTTGCTAACGGTCAATTAAAAATTGATCCGGAAAACTTTATTTGGCGCTGTAAACTGGAACATCGAATCTTCGTGTTAATTTATAACTGGATGCAATTTAGATTCACCATTACTCTTTTAAAATTAAACTATATATCAGAGTACTGTTATGAAAAATCTTTATCTTGTATCTATATATAGTGACTATATATGGGACACTAAAAGATTAATTTAAAATTAATTGCATAACACAATTACAAAATCTAATTATATAGAAATTTAAAAAAAAAATGAATTCATGTCAATTTATGTGTATTTTTATATGTAATTATTGGGTTATATTTATGTGAATTTTTAAATTAACGTAAAATATATTTGAATATTAGGATAATTACATGTATTTGTTGTATAAAATTTTACGTAACTCATAAATGACAATTTTGCAGAAATAAGATATAACTTTAGTTCTTCCTTTTCCATTTTATATTCTTCCAAATTTAGATTCATATATACATACACATACACTCCCCTACACATTTTTTTGCCATCCTTAGATAAAAATTTGATAGCACAAAAAGTTTTATAACTCCATAACCAATAGTCGTAGAGTACAAATTCCAACACAATTTTGAAGTTTAGATAAAAAACTTCAAACTTGATTGTCGTAGGGTGAAAAAGCAAAATTGGTTTGAAAGAGTATTTATTCAGTTTTAAAATGAGATACGTAAAGTTGAATTTGGTCCATCTAAACCAATGAGAGACTGATTTTTATAAAAAAAGGCTTTTTTTTTAAATGCGTATATCTAAAAAATTAAGAAGTCTAGAAAAAAAATGTAAGTAGAAAAAAGATGTGTTTTTGGGTACAGAATATAGATATACAGCGTATAGCAGTATAGATTTACAGCTAAGAAATAATTCAAGAAAAAAAAATTTTTCTTTTATTTTCATTACGTTAAAAATTTAAATTTTCAACGTCATCGAACAATGAAAAAAAATCAGTCTCTCATTGGTTTGGACGGATCAAATTCAATATTATACGTCTCATTTTAAAACTGAATAAATACTCTTTCAAACCAACTTTGCTTTTTCACCCTACGACAATCAAGTTTGAAGTTTATCAAAATTTTTTTGATTTTTTCATTTTTTTATAATATAGTTTAAGGAATCAGTTTGTGGGTTTTAAAAATGAAAAAAACGGGTTTTTGAAAATTTTTACTCTACGACTACTGGTTATGGAATTATTAAACTTTTTATGTTATCAAATTTTCATCTAGAAATGGTAAAAACAAGTGTAGGGGAGTGTAGAGATATAAACACTATAAAATTTTAATTATTTATTCAATGAGATATAATATATGTTTCTATTTACTGATGCAATTATTAAAAAGTCAATAATAGTTATATCAATATTAACGTTTTATTTATATTTAAAAAAAAATAATTTACAAGTTGATAATGACATATTTTTACTATAGTTTAATTCTACTTCAATTCAATACTCTATACTTAAGTGTACGATTTCATACTAATGAGAAAATTAGCAAATTTTTCAGCAAGATTATTTTCATAACTACCATAACGTTTAGCAGAATCAATTAAATCTTTGTTTCTTAAATTAAATGCCATTTCTAAAAGATTTTGTGGGATAATATCAGATGACATCGCAGCCATGGATGTTGTTTTTTTCTTATTACACGATTCAAAGTCTTGAAATAAATTGAAATTTCGAGTTTTATAAATGGAATAATTTTTGTAGGAATGGTTTAAAGCTCTAAGAGAAAATAAAAGAAAACGTCTGTGGTACCATAAAGCTTCATGACTGGGAAAGGTATTTATTAAATTTTCATTAACATTACAATCCTGAATCCAGTAGGACAAATTTATTAATGTTTGTTCAAATCTTATCTGAGGACAATTAGCAGTATCAACTCCATGTAAAAGGTCCAGAATTTCTTGATTGGATCCATCACGAAGGAGGAAGACATCATTACTGCTTCTTGTTGCTACCTTAACAAAATCAAGAACAATCCCTCGGCATCTCAATAAAAATTGGTGCGAAAATTTGGATTGTGTTCGTGAAAGTAATCTCTTGAGTAGAAATTGTCGATAAGAAAATCCGCTGTAATCTGAAACGTGACAGTTACACCACTTAGTAGATATTTCCCATTCATCATCTAAAAAAGAATTGAATTTACTTCTAAATGATGCTTCAAGTACTAGAGATATTACATATTCTCTATGGCTCCAAACATGACAATTATTTCCATAACTGTTTGCTGCAATAGATGAAGTTTTCATTTCATTACGTAATAATATTTCTAAATCCTGTTTTTCGTTATCACAACTAATCAAAATAAATCTCAAAAGCCAACGACGGTATGAAAAAGCTTCAAAACATTTTGCTTTATGATAAAGGACAATATTCACTAAACGTAATTCATCTTCAGGATTGATCCTACCATTTCTAGTTAATTCTCTTCTCATATTCCAAAATGTCATAACATCTGGATTCAGTAGAAGTGCACCTAACAACCATCGCGAAATTACTGTAGGTTCTTCACGCCTATTCTGATTTCTTTTCATGTTAAGTAGGCAATCATAAACATAGCAGTAAAGAGGTTGAATACACCATGATGCAAGACCCAATGAATTTTCATGATGAAAAACAGGTGATTTATTTTTATGATCTTCAGTGGGGAGAATTTCGAAACTGACTCTGGAAATATAATTTTTTTTATTATTAACTCAATTGTATAATTTTAAATAAAATTATTTATTTGTAATAAAATAGAATACATATTTTTTTTACATTATATTCACAATTATATTTGATGCAACAAGCTAAAAAATAAAATCGTTAATAAATTCAAAACAATATTTTCATGTAAGAGTACTAAAAGTTTACCAAGAAAATCAATTAGTTTTATAAATTAAACTCATCAAGAAAACTATTTTTGGTAGGGGGTTAAGCAGGACTAACATGGTTTTTATAAATGTGTAAAAATATTATTTATAGTTCAATCAGTTAAGGTGTATGCTTTCAACGGTGGATGCACATATGCTCGAGATTAGTCCTGCCTTTTTTATGTATTAAATAATTTTCAATTCAATAGTTAGTTAGTTGGCTTACGCCGAAAGATGGAAGCTGAATACATTATATTGTATATTATATAAAGTATATAAAGATGTAACATGGCAGTTCAATGCATCTTTTTGGGCAGGGCGAGCGGGGCGATCGCCCCGGACCCCGCGCTTTCAGGGACCCCGCTAAAACTTAGTATTAAAAACACCAAAGTTAAGAGCATGACGAAGCTGTCCGCCTTCTAATAATATTTCCAATCTTAACTTAAGAATAAACGATGCATTTAATTGAGTTTTTTTGCTATAAAGAAAAAATTTGTAAGATTAAACTCTAGTGCGGACAACTCAAGAAAACCACCAAAATATTATACATACAAAGTTATAATAAAAACTTTCAATATATCGTATTTTAAGTTTAGGTTTGTCGAGTTTGATATCTAATTTCCAATCCAAGCTCATAAAAAAATAACAAGTCCAAATGATTTTTTATTTTAACAAAAATTATTGTACTAATATAACTTTAGTGCGGACAAGTCATTATATTTGTTTAATTTAAGAATTTAAAAAGATATCGATAAAATAAAAAAAGCAAAACTCGATTGCTGCAGCTCCGACATGCCGTTAATATCGTCTTAAATAATTTTTAGTTTTCGAATTAAGAAAATATAAAGTAGATGAGTTAATAGATTTTGTTTCAAATATAAAATAAATTAGAAAAAAAGTTTAACAAAAAAAAAACCGGCTTCAAAAACATTGCACTAAAAAATAACAAATAATATATTATCCTTAGAAATTATACGCATACTACGCATCTAACACATGTTTAGCGAACATATAGACTATTAGTCCAGTCAAATTAGTTCATTTTAATCGATTTTTTTGCAAAACGTGCAACAGGCCGGTTTTTTGCAGAAATATATTGTAGATAATATGTATAATAAGAATATCGACGTGCGCCATCTCAAAAAGTTGTGGAAAAATGTTTATAAACAAATTAAGATAGGAAAATCGACTTTTTTTTCTTTTTTCCTCTGTGACTGCGCTGCTTTTGACTCTAGAAGAAAATTTTTTTTACAAAAGTTGCTCAGAATCATATTTTTTTCAAGACTATGGGTGTGCAATTTTCTAAAATTTTCAAATTTTTTCGGGAAATGAAGTTTTTTGAAGAAAATGGGTAATTTTTCAAATTAAAGTTAAAGACAGATATTTTATTCAAAATTCGATGAAACTATGGGAAAAGAAAGATTTTCTATTGCCTTTAATTCTCCTCCAAGCCTATCTGTTTCGGCCCGTAAGAAGAGCAACAATTAATTTGTTTATTAAAAAAAGTCGAAAATTCAAATTAATGCCAAGTCAACAATAATTATTGCAAATATGTCAAACTTCTTGAGCATGTAATGGTAGGATACCTTTATCATAAACGATTATAAAAATTTCAATTTTTTATTTTTTTGCACTATTTTTTAGCGTTTTTCCGATTTTACAATTTTAATTCTTATAAATAAATTCATATATTTCAGCCAATTTTTAATATATATTAATTTTATAAGATGGGAAAGAAAGGTCTCTTCAAGACCTTTAATTTGAATTTTTTAAAAGTTTTCTATCGTAAAAACGATAAGAGTAACATGGCTTTGACTTTGACTAACAATTGCGCCATTGTTTTTAAACATTTTAACTCGTTTCAAAGTTTAATAGCCAGTTTATAATATAAATTATTTATCGGTAAAACGGCATTAATGTTTACAAAGTGGTTCTTATATATATCATCGTTTCTAAATTTTTTTACACATTACATTGTGTGTGAATATCAGGTAACAGAGTATATAAACGGCCAATACGCATGCGCACGGTGGTATCTTTTTCTTCACGCAAGAACAGAAAAAAATTTTCAAGAGTTAAAATTCATATTGCATATGAAAATTAACAATATCTCTGGTAATTATAGTCCGATTTACATGTTTCCTTTTTTAATCTGGGGTAGCGCGTGAAAATAATAATAACTTTGATATCAGTTTTGAAAAGATCTGTATACATTAGTTATAAACAATTATGATTGTAAATGAAAAATCTTTTCGAATTATTTGCAAAATTATAAGTTTGGGTAAAGAAAGAGTAACCCCCGTTAAGATAGGTAAAATGCCCTCCCTCATATATTTTAAAACTGATATTTTTTCTTGTTTTTATAGTAATTAAGATTAGGTTTTGTTATATTTATAGTTTCCTAACACATACCCTAACCTCAACATAACCTAAAAATCACTTTTTTTATAAAATTTTTTTTTTATCTGGAAGGATGAATGATATTAATCCCGCGAAAAACATATGACTAGGTCTTAGCACTCTCTTCAACTGTGATTTTTTGCGAGTCCTAGAAAGCAGTTTTTCTAACCTAAAAATAACATTTAAATCATAAAATCTCCGTAACTTTGCTCTGGGAGGGGCTACAAGTAATTTTCTAGGCTTAAAATTTGTATTTTTAAAAAACAAATAAAGTTTATGATGACCAAAAATTCGATTCTGGCATGGCGCCATGGCGGAAAACTCGAAAAACCATTTTTTCATAGGTTTTCTGTCGGTTATTGGTCTCTAACAACTCACAAATCATTTTTAAAGAAAAAAAAATAGCTTCATTGGATTCTACGTGAAAAAAAACATTGAAAATATGCATAATAACTTTAGGAATACTTGGATGCTGTTACAAAACAATTAAAAAAATAAAATAATTCTAAAATTATTACATAGCTACTTTGCGTCGTTGCTGCATTTTATGTTTTTATGACCTTGGTCATCTCTTTAGAGTCTCAAAGCTACTATTCAATGTATCCATAGGCAAATTATGTCCACTACACCCGAAAAACAGAGACAAATACTAGACAGATAACGTTAACTCCTATATATACATATATATATATATATATATATATATATATATATATATATATATATATATATATATGTGGAATAACTTGCTATCCCTCGTATATACATAAGGAATAGTGAGTTGTTCTTAGGAAACGCAAATTATTTTTCTTATACATAGATAAAAAGCCAATGTTTATCTATTCCTGTAACTATACTTTTTAGTGTTCTTTTTTAGCTTGTAAGAGACCTAACATGTTTTCTGTCCTCCATAAATCACGAACTCGGTAGATTTGAACAATTAAATGATTCTAATTAGGTTCCAAATTCAAAAATTAAAAGATCATCATCTCTTTAGAGTCATAAAGCTACTATTCGATGTATTTACAGCCAAATTACGCCTATTGCACGCTAAAATAAGATTTTTAAACATAACTGAAGTAACGGTCGTATCATCTGTCTTTTTGTATTACAGTAGACTCTGGATACAAGAGAATCAACGGGCCTTCAGGAGAGGAATTTTCTTGAAAATTCTTTCATACAAAAAAGTCCCCAACACGCTTGAGTCAAGAGTGATACCCACACCTACTGTTTTGTTGTGTGAGTTGCATCCAACATGCGTGTATATTCTGTCTCTCTCACTTTCATAGTGGTGGGATGACGCAAATACTTAGGCTTACGCCCATATTTAGAAGAAAGAGCTCGAAATCTCTTATATCGCAATCTCTTGTATCGAGAGATCACTGAATCATTAGAGAGACAAAGACGGAATAAGGTTTTAGTAACAATCGTGTTGGGTCTATAAATTCGAGCCTGAAAGTACAGTTCTATGTAAGCATTTATATTCTTTATTAGAACTGCCACAATTATGATTTGTCTTCAGGCCATTATACGCAAAAAATAGAGTAGCAACCGATATAAGAAATACATTGCTTCTACATATATGAGAATCAAGCGCGTTGTTTCTAGCAACAGCTCACTATTCTTTGTATATATATATATATATATATATATATATGAGAAGCAATAGCTCCTAGAGTTCCTAGCAATAGCTCACTATTCTTTGTATATATATATATATATATATATATATATATATATATATATATATATATATATATATATATATATATATATATATATATATATATATATATTTGTTACTAAAACCTTATTCCGTCTTTGTCTCTCTAATGATTCAGTGATCTCTCGATACAAGAGATTGCGATATAAGAGATTTCGAGCTCTTTCTTCTAAATATGGGCGTAAGCCTAAGTATTTGCGTCATCCCACCACTATGAAAGTGAGAGAGACAGAATATACACGCATGTTGGATGCAACTCACACAACAAAACAGTAGGTGTGGGTATCACTCTTGACTCAAGCGTGTTGGGGACTTTTTGTATGAAAGAATTTTCAAGAAAATTCCTCTCCTGAAGGCCCGTTGATTCTCTTGTATCCAGAGTCTACTGTAATACAAAAAGACAGATGATACGACCGTTACTTCAGTTATGTTTAAAAATCTTATTTTAGCGTGCAATAGGCGTAATTTGGCTGTAAATACATCGAATAGTAGCTTTATGACTCTAAAGAGATGATGATCTTTTAATTTTCGAATTTGGAACTTAATTGGAATCATTTAATTGTTCAAATCTATCGAGTTCGTGATTTATGGAGGACAGAAAACATGTTAGGTCTCTTACAAGCTAAAAAAGAACACTAAAAAGAATAGTTACAGGAATAGATAAACATTGGCTTTTTATCTATATATAAGAAAAATAATTTGCGTTCCCTAAGAACAACTCGCCATTCCTTATGTATATACGAGGGATAGCAAGTTATTCCACACATATATATATATATAGGAGTTATAGTTATCTGTCTAGTATTTGTCTCTGTTTTTCGCGTACAGTGGACGTCATTTGCCTATGAATACATTGAATAGTAGCTTTGAGACTCTGAAGAGATGACTAAAGTCATAAAAACATAAAATGCAGCAACGATGCAAAGTAGATATGTAATAATTTCAGAATTATTTTATTTTTTTAATTGTTTTGTAACAGCATCCAAGTATTCCTAAAGTAATCATGCACATTTTCAATGTATTTTTTCACGTAGAATCCAATAAAGCTATGTTTTTTTCTCTAAAAATGATTTGTGAGTTGCTAGAGACCAATAACCGACAGAAAACCTATGAAAAAATGGTTTTTCGAGTTTTTCGCCATGGCGCCATGCCAGAATCGAATTTTTGGTCATCATAAATTGTATTTATTTTTTAAAAATACAAATTTTAAGCCCAAAAAATTACTTGTAGCCCCTCCCTGAGCAAAGTTACGGAGATTTTATGATTTAAATGTTATTTTTAGGTTAGAAAAACTGCTTTCTAGGACTCGCAAAAAATCACAGTAAAAGAGAGTGCTAAGTCCTAGTCATATGATTTTCGCGGGATTAATATCATTTATCCTTCCAGATAAAAAAAAAATTTTATAAAAAGTGATTTTTAGGTTATGTTAAGGTTAGGGTATGTGTTAGGAAACTATAAATATAACAAAACCTAATCTTAATTACTATAAAAACAAGAAAAAATATCAGTTTTGAAATATATGAGGGAGGGCATTCTACCTATCTTAACGGGGGGTACTCTTTGAAGAAGAATTTTGTTTTTATTAAAAAAAAACGACCAATTTTTATTAAATAGGTTTTTTAATAAAAACGAAATTATATTGTCAAAATATTTATAATATAATATTCATAGTTTTTTATCAAATCTAGAATTGTAAGTTTAATTAAATATATGTATAATGGACCTTTCAATGTATTTTATTATAAATTATATCTTTTAAGGTTACTTTTAATTGTAAAACATTCTTCTGTTTTAAACAAGCCAGCATTATTCTTATTATACATATTATCTACAATATATTTCTGCAAAAAAACCGGCTTGTAGCACGTTTTGCAAAAAAATCGATTAAAATGAACTAATTTGACTGGACTAGTAGAGCTGCGAGCTCGCTCTCTTCGACTATCCGGCATCGCGCGTCCAGAAAGCCGAGACCAAGCACAGCGTCAGAGCTGCGAGCTCGCTCTCTTCGATTCTGCGGCATGTCGCATGCAGAAAGCCGAGACCCAGGGCAACGACAGAGTTGTGAGCTTACTCACTTTCACTCTCTGAACATTAACGTACGCAAGCACTCTAATAACGTTAATAATTTACATAAGTAGTATATGGACTGGTATAGCGAGACATATCGATTTCTTGCACCTGTCTCACCCCCCATTGTTTCGCTTCTCCTGTCTCGACCCCTTGTCTTGCTCCCCTTTACATGTCTGGCAGGTGTCATAGTATAAAGGGGTGGTATAATCGTGAATCGATTTGACCCACTTTCCCCTCCCCCACCTGTCTGGGTGTTCTGGTGAATCAGGTGTCCTCTCTCCTGCACCTGTCTGAGGGTGTTATAACTTCTATGGTGACCTTGAAACCCGAAATGATTTACATCTTCTGTCTTTTTTCTTCAGCCGTAAGTATAGTATATATGTATGTGTGTATGTGTATATTCTTCAATGTGAGTAACATTATAAATATTAAATAAACAAGTAATTTAAAGTCATATAACATTGTCATGAAAAATATTAATATAAAAAATATATTTTATAATATTAAAGGTCTGAATGTTATATAGTACTTTTTATCTATTAATTGTTATTCCTTACGTATAAACTTTTGTTGGTCCTAAAAAGGACCGTAAGTAAGTATATGAATTTTTTTTTAAATTACAATTTTTTGTATCCTTTTCTTTCAGGAATAGAATAAGTGTTTGTTGAGAATTTATCAGAATATTGTTTCCAGGTTGATGATGATTGATTTTCCTTCTTTTTCTTATCGTCACCTTGTACTAAAGGTGTTTTGGCGGTGTTGGAACTATTTTGACCCATAGTGACAAACGCGCGATATACAAATATGATAAGAGACAAATTATTTATTGTAAAAAGTTATTATTTAAATTAATATTTTCATTTGTGTTATTTTTTTTATTATGTCTTTGAGAACGTTCTAATTTTACTGTTTCTTTTTTATAATGCTCCTTATATTTTTCTCTCTTTATAGCGCTCTCTGTAGAACGTAATGAAGCGATCTTACCTGTGCATTGCCCCATGTCTGTGTCGAGCAATCGTTATAAAATAAATGAAGAATTATTGGGAAGGGTGGTTGTATTTATAGTTAAAAAAAGACAAGTCATTTACACCATTAAAGCAATTTATTAATATTGACATAAATTTTTATACAGGGATTATTATATCCCTTAAATCTTTTACAATCATCGGTAAACTAAATGCGGATATTTCAGATGAAACAAATTTTAAATATAAGCTTTTATAATGATCCGTATCATCTACCATATTTTCTGTGACGTAACCTTCTAATTCAGTATTGAGAATAGAATAGTATTGTTTAAATGATTTGTAGTCGTTAAGAATTACTTTTGCGTTGTCCAGTTCTTCTTGTCCAAGTTTATTTTTTAAAAAGTCTAGAATGTGATTAGTAGTACGGTTGACCTTACCGACATGCTCGCTTAAATCGTTGAGAAGAAGATCTACCAAGACACTTTGTTGACGAAGACCTTCGAACGTTGACTGTTGCATGACTATACCTGATGGATGATTGAAAGTCTTTCTCTTTTTGCAGAGCGATTGTCCTGGAGTCTCTTTTTCTTCCTCGGAGACGTGTACTCGTTTGGGTAAGGTCTTTCGTCAATGCTGATAGATTTGGTGCCGTATGATGTGGTGAAATTCAAATCATGATTGGTTAGGAACAATTTAGTCGGTCTTCCGAAATCTTGATAAAAAGAATAAGAATTATGAAAATAAGCTGTTATGGCGTCAAATTGATCCTTGAGAAAATCCCGGCTACGGCGATCAAGAGAGATACTTTTGTGCGAGTTATCTGATGAAACTAGTTTAATAACTTCATGATAGTATCCACCACTATATTCAAGGCCGACACAAATTCTCTTTGAGTTCGACTTATTGAGCGCACAGGTAGTAAATAATAAAAGGTTTGACAATTCCGGTTTTACCCATTTTTATGTGTTGCTCTATCTGAAGTTGAATTTGTGCTGAAATTTAAAAAAAACACTTTACCCTACTGCGCATATGACAAATCAGAATGTAGAGGGCGGTAAATACTTTTATAATAGGCTAGTAACACCTGGTCGGTATACTAGGTGCGCAATACAATATATATATAAATACAAATTAAGTACAAAGAAATATTATTAGGGGTGGATAAATTTTATAATAGAATAATAACACATGGTCTACAGACCAGGTGTTATTATTCTATTATAAAATTTATCCACCCCTAATAATATTTCTTTGTACTTAATTTGTATTTATATACATATAAGTACAAATTGCGTACAAAAAAACTATTATAGGTAGGATGGGAGGGCGAAGTAAAGGTAAGTAAATAATTATAAATTAATTTTTATGCGCACAAAAGTAGATTTATTCACATATAAATTTCAAAATTGACATTGATTATAGTTAAATATAAAACACATGTTTGATTACAATATTTTGAAGTAAAATTATGAATATTATTATGATTATCTTAATATCTTAACCTAGAAGTACATGTTTGATTATAAAGGCCTGAACCTCGAGAACGTTCTCTGGCGAATGTGGTCGCCCGCTTACATCTTTTGTGTTTAATTTTATTTAAAATTCTTTTATAAAAATTTTCAGCTATTTTATCATTTTTTTTTCGTGTTATTTGAAAAGAAGCTACAAAACGCGCGTAAACTAGCATCGCTACGCATATAATATAGAAACATAATAGTATACTGGCCGCAACACGTCGAATTGATGCTTTACAGTTTCTTCTGAGTCTTTCAAAATGGTATTTTGAGACTGGTGGGAAACCGTAACTATCGAAATACGTTCCGTATCCATTTTTATCGATATGCATGGCCACCCAATGCGTACCAGGTTTGGTATGATCATCGGTATCACACACTATGGCGATTGGTGTCATCATTACATTCGGAATTTGATCTGCTGTGTATACGCCAATTGTTTTGGTTTTCAGCCTTTCCAGGGCCCTCATTATCTGACTGGTGTTCATTTGTATTATTTGCCTGAGTTAAACTACAATTCTGATCATCATCACTCGCGTATTCTATGGTTTTATGGTCGTCGTCGTCGTCATCATCGTCTACTTCGTCGATTCCCGTAAAAATCACACTTGATCCAAATCTTACGATGCTATTTTTCTTGTAAGCAAGTTTTTGAAGAGAGTCATAGAATAGTTCACAACTTCTTTCAGGCAGATTTTGTTGAGATTCTTGAGGGAGTATTGAATAAAGCCACTCTCTTAACAGATGTGATCTCTGCATGGCACAGTACTCCTTTTTATAGAGGTTTTCTTGGCAAGCGTGAAAACAGCTTACTTTCTGGGAAGGAAAATGTCTTTGTAAATCGGTAAAGCCTGTGGTGGTGTAATCCTCTATATTTTTAACGTTACGTGCCATAATAGATTCTATGTATCTAGCCTTTTCAGCACCTTTGACGTAAATTCTTACAGCATTTCTCGCTATGTTGTAAAAATGATACCGTAATTTGTGTAGAATAACATCGCCATCGAACCACTGTAAACCGTGTAGACGTGACGACACGTAATCGTTACTAGTTTTTATATCTTCTGGTAAATTATCGAACTCGTAGGGTGGTGCCATTATCCAATGATCAATGACTTGTTCTTGTAGAGAAACTATTGCCATTTCTTTGGGTAAAAATTTATTATCTTCATCTCTTAAGCCTTGAATATTTATTACGTAATCCATCGTGGTGAAAACGCGAGCTCGTGTATACTACTACGACTGAGTGTGAGAAGCAACTAGAGCAATGAAAAATGAAACGAATGGTCTTTTAATGTTTCTCCCACCATTTTCTCTCCCCCTTAGGCATTAAAATCCGTTGTAATCTGTCTGTTCGGGTCTATTTCTAGTACGTTATCGAATTCAGCGTAAACAACGCAATTGATCGTTTTCCTAAGCGCCTGCTCGAAGCGAACTTCAATCCGCAGAACACCCGAGTGAATGAGATTCCAATGTGATGAAAAATGAGCCGATAAATCAGGTGTCAAGTCAAATGCAAAGAGACAGTAACCTTCTGGATAAGAGGTTCGGCTGACATCGATACCCTCGTTGAGAAATATATACCAGACCGGAGAATAGCGTGTGATAAGCGTCTACATAGAGTTTATTATTTCCAGTGTATTTTGGCTGTAGGGATTTGCTTGGTATTTGTAATCCATTGACGTAAAGAGAGAGAAAATTGATAGAATGATGTTAAAAGTTGAAAGGATTCAATTGTCGATTGCCGTTGAAGGCTTGGTTACTCACAAAACCTATGATAATTCTTTTCGGCAACTGACCCAATATAACATTATCAAGAGTATCTCCTCAAATTCCGCTATGCAGAGTGAATGATTTGACTTCCACTCTTGCTATTGGGTATTTTGCAGTAGTTTTGGCCAAAGCATTAGCATGAGCCAATAGTACGGCAGGACTTATTTTAGCTCGACGGACGATTAGCGTCGCTTCTCTGATGCGTACTGAAAATTTTCCGACATCGGTGAAATCCATCAAGCAAAACGTGTCCTTGCTACGAACGAGCCTCACTCGCATCTCACCACCGTTAACCAAAAATTTACCTTGATTAAATACATCGCAATGGAGGTGGCCAATCATATCGACAACTTTACCGCCAGCTGTAAAGTATTGACGATTCTGAGAACCGACATTGGCCCCAGCTGTTCCAGTATCAATTGCTGGTGATGCATCCATACATCCTGCTGTGTCCGCATACAAAAGTGCGGAGGTGAGGTGTGATATTAAGGCAGGAGAAGCGTAATTTAGGAGCGTTTCTATGTAAGCTCTGTAAGGATAGGCGTTGTTTGGGGGTAAAACTAGCTTTGAATTGAAAAAGATGTCCCTTGCTTGAACAACGAATGTAAAAAATTTAAAATAGGAGCAACTTTTGCATTCTCGGCGTCGGTTTCTACGGGTGTAATTTCCACGCTTACTTGCAACATTGTATGCGCTAGATCGATGTAATGCTCGGTCGAACTAGGAACCAAAAATACTAAAGGTGAATCGCTTTCATTGCTGAGAGATGATACAGGTTTGTAGTAGAGAAAAGAACTGCTTTCAATCGATGTTTGCGTCGGAGGAAGAGTAAAAATATTTAGTCCGCTCTTCATACCTTCACCACTGCACGCGTGTAGGAAAGCCATTTTTTTAAATGTTTTATTTAGGTCCAAAAATGTCGGATACGCTTCTCAATACTTTCTTGTTTCGCCTTGATGTTTTCTTTTTTTTACCTATACAGCGCTTATTTGTCTTTCTCTTTGTCTTTCTTTTCTTGCTCGATGCGTTGTGTGTGGGAACACGAGCTCGCGTTGACTGTCGTTTGCGCTTAGCAGTAACAGCTTTATATCCACTACCTTTCATAATATCGGAAATTTTATTAGCAGCTTTTCTTTTTAAATTTCGACCCGACTCTCGAGCACGCGTGTTGAGAGTCTCTTTAAAATTCGCTCTCTTATTCATCACGTCGTCTAGCACGTTCAAGCCTGTTCGGGCAGCTTCTTTGTCTACTGCTTTGGCCCTACTGGCAAGATATGGCACAATTTTTCTAAATAATCCTCCGAAAAAGCTACTAATTCCAGAGCCTCTATGAAACGTTGAACCAGAGTAAACGTTTTTAATACCGCTTCCACCATCAGCCTGCTCGTTATAATAATGAATATAATAACTTATCGCTACGTATTTAACGACTACGCTTGAAATGAAGCGTAACCGTCAGCGTTCCATACTCAAATGGTATTTTACGCCCATGTTGATCTCTTATATCGATAACAATATTTCGAAAGGTATGATGAAGTAGAGGTATGTATTAAATTGGTGCAAACTGTTTGACAACGGTTGATCCGAATTTGTACTTTGAATTTTCCAGGGCTATAATGCGTAAAAGTGGTGTTTCCGTATCACCGACTGCATAAGGTTCGCATATGTCTGTGTAAACGTAAAGCTGATCGGGTATGACCCGTGCTAAACTAGCTGGTCTATTGCCCACATTTATACTTGTTCCTGAGTTGGAAGTGACAATAGTTCCTGTTTCTCTGTGGACAATATCTTCGAAACCAAAAATTCGACGAATTTTTTCGTTGGAAGTCGTGTAGTGCGGCTCTTCACAAATGCAAATCCTTTTTAAGGGGTCGTACCCAAATGCCGTTGACAATTTTTTCGATATTTCGACCCCCCGGTCCCCTTTCCGTGACAAGTGTAAACTATCAAAGTACCCCCCCCCCCCCTGTAACGTAAACTAACTTTTTTATTTTTTATTAAACTTTTAAAAAAAATTTTAATTATAATAATTACTTTTTAAATATTGAACATATTTTTATGTTTTTTATTTTATTAAAATAGCATTTTCACAAAACAACAGAATTCTAAACATTGCATATAATAAATATTTATAAGATATTAAATATATTAATCGTCGATAAACTTTTTCACTTTAATTTTATCGAAAAAGATCATAAAACTATGAACCTTTTAAAATACGTTATAAAAATAGAACACGATTCAACAGGCACAAATATAAATGCTGCAATCGGCTTGAAAATTTTTCATTTGTTTTGACAGCTCACTCGCTAAAAGAAACGGCTTATGCTTTGCACCGTATGGCGGCGCCCGCGTACATGTAAAAGAAAGTAATATACTGTGTTTTAGTGGACAGACTGCGGAACTGCTTGACTTTGCAGTTTTCGGATGAAAAATCTGCTCCAAATTGCTAATATTATGCAATGATCTTTTTGATAAAAAAAAAAAATAGCCAACGTAGGAGTAAATAACTAACCCCCCTCCCATAGCGATACTTTTCGTAGATTTTGATCGACCCCTCCCCCTCAAAAAACTGTCAACGGCATTTGGGTACGACCCCTAAGGTGTAATAACCTTTCTGAAACTCAGTCGGTTCAAGCTTCTGATGTTCACGCACCTCGTGTACTTTATTTATTTCTTCCGCAAGTTGTTCAATGCTACTGTATACGCCGTGAGGAAAATTACAAAACCCGTTATTGTTCGAAACTTTGGGCTTAGCGCTTCCTAATTTGAAAGTATAATAAGCTTCAGGTTCTTGAATATGCATAATAGTACAGGGTACGTGTATTTCAGCTAGACCGACCTGCCAGTTACCGATTAATCTAATTTCACGACATAAATAAGTGGTAAAACAAGTAGCCGTATTGTCGGAAAAATAGCGCATACTACTATTACTCGGTAACACTATATAAAAATCATCTAGACTATCCATTATTTTTAAATTCTTTCAACGTCTGATGCTTATATCCAAGAATTAAATTTATCTGGATATCCTTTCCACTTTACAAATAGCTGTTTTTTATTTCCGCTTCCTTTGGTCCGAAGAACGCGTTCAATCTTAAAATTTTGATCTTCCAGCAGTCGTTGTGATCCTACACGAACCAATTCTTATGTATAAAAGAAACCGTCAATGTCCTCTCCTTGTAAATCTTGTAACTCGTAGGTATAAAGATTTAGCCTGACAGAAAAGCGTTCAACTTTAAATATTTCCTTGCTATAATTCTTCTTGAATCATTTCGCAAAGGTTCCCTTAGAGCGACTGATCCTCACGTAGTCACCAGCCTCGTATTTACGGTCTTTTATTTGCCTTTGATTTTTTCTTTGCTGAAGAGCGCGCCTCTGTGAATTCGCTCGTGCCTCAGCTGCGTTATATTAATTAACCTCTAAAGGTTTCATCTTTATACTTGAATGTACTGTATTGTTGTATGCATAAACTGTTTTTTGTATTACATCGATGTACCTATGTGTATTGCGATGTGTGAAATATCTCCAAACACGTTCTTTGAGAGTTCGATTAAGACATTCTATCACTGCCGCCTTAATATCCGGATTTCTTGCCGCTCTAAACTGTATGTCATATTTTTTAAGAGTATTTTGCAAACCTGCACCAACAAATTCTTTACCTTTGTCAGTTTGTAAGTAAACAGGTGTACGACCATTGGCTCGCTTAAAAATCTTCTCTAATGCAGCTGATACAGTATGCGCTGTTTTATCCCTCAGTGGTTCTACCCCTGCAAACTTACTGAGCACATCAATGACTACTAGTAAATACGAATAACCGTTATTTTCTTTTTTAAAACTTGTTAGCCGACACAAATCTGCTTCCCAAACGTCAGTTACGTTAGTTACGTTATAGTGTAATCTAGGAAATTTTTTTCTTATAGGACGGTGAAGAGTATAAGCATCTTGATTATTCAACCACTCGTGTATTCGTTTTTGCTCTTTATCTCTGTTTTTCAATGATTTACCCTTTATATTTACGCGTATCAAATTTCGTGCTCCTGCATAACCTGCTTCGTGCGAAGGGTCGTAATACTGATTTTCCAAAGACATTCTCTTCATAGGTTTGCTTTGAGCCACTTTTTCTTAGCAGCATGTCTCGTTACGGGTAGAGTATATACTGGTGATAATATTTTCCGTTTAGCAGTATTCAAAGGAGATGTTAGCCTATTAGCAATTTTTAGAATTTCCGTGTTTCCGATCAGATCATTAGGGGTTTCTGAAGTTCCAATAAACTTTGCCAATTCAAAGCTACCAATAGGTGCTTCGTCATCCTCCTCTATCTTTTTCTTTTTCTTTTGCAAAACATCGTTAAGCAAATGTACTATGTTAGATCGTGGTATAAGTTTGCCATCTATGATAACGCTTCCAGTACTATCCCATTTTAATCAATCTGGCTCAAAAGTTCGCCAATGTTTTAGTAAAAGTCGTGCTTTTCTAATATAAATTTTAGGCACGTTATCAAGTATTTTTCTTCTGTTAAAGGTGCCAATGTAGCTTCGATTTCGTCGATATCTCGACTAATTTCACCATCATCCGTACGTTCATTATCTTTGAAAAATAAGTAGCGCCTCAAAACTTGCAAATAATTTTTACACTTTTCTCGCTCGCTGTTAAAATTTTTAGAATTAAGAATTTTGTACATCTCCGTATCAAGCCGTGTTAAATTGTCACCAAGTGTCTCCATGGTTTTTTCAGTATTTTCAGTTGTGCAATCAGTCGTAGAAATAGTTGCAGGTACAGCTCCTCCCTGCTGCTGCTGTTGCTGCTGTGAAAAACCTTGTATTTGTTCAAGAGTTTTTTCAGGGACAATGACCATTTTTCGAGCGCGTTCCATGACTTTTTTTTGTCTTGAAAGAAAATTAATTTTTGCTTTCCAAAATTTTTGAAAAAATTGTACCTATTAGTGGGCCCAATAGAAGTGGTAACAAAGATCCACCACTCTGCTTCTTGACTACAGATGCTTCTTTCTTTTTATTTTTTCATGCTCACCTGAATCTCGATGAAAATTTAGGCACGTAAGCATAGTGCAACTTGCCATCAGGAAATATGTCGGTGCGAAAGCGAAACTCATCTGGAGTATCTTGTTTTAAATCTAATAAAAGATAGCTAAATGGTCTACTACAGGCGTCGATGTAGGCTTCTTGCAAGAATTTTTGATCCTCAGGGTGAATTTGTCGAGCGAGAAATTGTATTTGCGCGCGATCTCTCGGATTTTTGAACAACACAATATAATTTGAATTCGACGAAAAATCGCGCTGATTTGGTCCCCTATGAAAAATATTTTGCGTGATGAAAATGACACTGATATTTTTTTGATGACAACCTTTTGTGAATAAATCAAGTACTATATTATTCGATGATTCGCGCATCAGATCGTCGAGTATGAGTAATTTTCTTTTATCGTTGTCATTGCAATAGTTTGTAGCTTGCGGTAAGCCTTCTCGAAATTCGATGCGTTGATTACCACCTACTTTAAACTCGCTACGGTATGCTTCTTGCCACTCGGCGTAATAAAAGAATATACGATGAAAATTCACATCACACATTTGTGGCAAACTAGAGAGAAATTGCTTTACAAAAACAGTTTTTCCACACATAGTAGGCCCCGAAATTATATACGTAAAGAGATGTTTCCATCGTGTATCCATTTTGAATACTGAATACAGAAGGCATAAGTTTTATACTTTTATGTTGAAACCCCTCTTTATTTTATTTTTATTTTTTTTCAAGTTGAGTGGTTGTGATGTAGAGGGGCGGTGGGCGTCAGCGGCGGCGGCAGCGCGGGCACACATGTTTTTTATTAGCTTATTCAACACGTGTGCGGGGATAAGCTTATTTTCCGCGTTAATCAGCTAAATAAGAAAAGTATAAGCTTATCACTTGTTATCGTCTATGAATTATTGATAATTGTTTCTGAAATAAAATAGATTTCATGGAATTTTTTTATCATTTTTTTATCATTTATATTGTTTATTCACTCTTGTAACCAAAAGGAAGAGAAAGCGATAAGGAAACATATCGTCTTTTTTTTAAAACAACGCTACAGGTTTTGAATTCTTGTCTTGTTATGACTTCGTGGTAAGGTGTGCGTCGTATGGATTTAAAATTCAATCGTATTTAAAAAATTAAATCGTATATAAAATTATATTTTGTCCGTTAAGAATTACCTGGGGTGATGTTTGACTATATTTTTCTACTAACTCTTTCAGCATAAATTGTGCGTCAAAACCACCAGCATTGTGTGCAATGCATGTAATTTGCTTAAAATCTGTTCTATCGCGTACATACATATTTAAAAATTGCTTAATTGGGTTTTTTTGAAAAACATGCTCGCGAATACCACAAGTATCGCATCTTTGAGAATAATCATCATTCTCCAAACAATCATCACACGTTTGCTGTACAACGCAGAGGTTGGGAACGTGCAATCGCGTGCTGGTGTGACTTCTGTACTCTCTATCTTGTTGTATTTCTAAATCGTAAAATACAAACAGAGTTTTCTTTGTTTTTTTTTAACATTGTTTGCATCGTCATTCGCGGTTAGAGGGCGCATATAACATAACTTGTTAACAGAATGTTTTCCTCGACAAAGCTTACACCAATTAACCCTACATTCGTGCTTGCCCCTATGAACATGAATAACTTTATTACGAACTTGGCAAATTTTAATAAGTTCGCAAATTTTTTTATTTCTCACCTTATAGTTTCTATATGTTTGGTGATTTTTGTAGCAAACGTTATTGAAAAAAGTTCATTCCATTTATTATGAATGTCATTACATGACATTCATTACATTTCAAGATAATTCCATTTTCTTTTTCACATGATGGGGATAAAAAACAGTTTGGACATGTATTTGAACACCTATGTTGGTCAATATATCTGTAACATTTATTACAATATTCACAGAAAAATCGTTCACCCGCTGCCCCAGTTATATTTAAAATAGTATGATAATGACGTTCATCAGAATCATAATATAAATTTATGACACCTTGTAAATTCACATTATTTTTGGATTGGACAATTAATGCGTGACCGTTAAAGAATGGTGGTTCCCCACTTCCGAAATTACTCTTATCATATACTTGTATAGCAATGCCAAGTTTAATATAGTATTTCTGAAATTTATTTATTTCACGAAATCCCCACCCTTCCGTCGGAATATTCAATTCTGTGCTTTTTATCAACTGCAAAGCGTACTCTTTTTGCAAAGTTCTGCGTCCATTGCGAATGAACGACCACTGGTTTTTCATATCGTTAAAATCGTTATTTTTATAATGTATATATATATATATATCTCCAACTACTAATGCTCGCAAGAGAGCGCGGTGGCGTAACGGATAGAGCTCTTGCCTTCAACGCGGTGGGCATGGGTTCGAATCCTGGCCAGGTACCTCTGACTTTTTTTTCTAAAGAAAAATTAGTGTATGTGCTAACAATATCGCGCGGCTCTTACAAAATCCGATCTCATTGGGTAACGATTGATTGTTGGTCACAAAAATGTGACTGACCATTGATCGGCAGTCAAAGATTTCGGTATGGTGTATCAGATAGGCTAGCCTGATGTAATGTGTTAAACAGTTCCGGGCTAGAATCTATCTGATATTATCATATGAAAAAAGTTAATTATATAGAGGATGACAATATCCTCTATATAATCAACTTTTTTTTTAATTAAAAAAAAAAAAAAAAAAAATTACTAATGCTCGCGGCAAACACAAATTATCTTTATTTTGTATAAAAACTATTGACTTTTTATGCAGTATGTTTATATTTAATTTATTTTTTTGACCGGTACTTCGTGGTAAATTAACATACGTTGCCTCTATAACAAAACTTTCGTTGCTCTGAGTTAAATTAGATATAAGTTCCCATAAATCGTCGTAATTGAAATCAATAATCGGAGAGTATCATACCTCCGACGGATTTTGCTCAAACTTTTGAATAAGTTTCCAAATGTCAAAATATGAAAGGAAATAGAATTTTAGACACCAATGCTCAATATTTCCCTAGTTATATGCAATTAAAGAAAATCACTAAAAAAGTTACTAGATTTTTAAACGCATATAGTTTCTTAGCATTGATAGCTAGAAGCTTGAAACTTTTTTAAAATGAAAGCTGAGCTCAAATCCTTTCGAAATAGTAGTTATACCATGTCAAAATATTATTTTTTCCCAAAGTTATAGCGTGATAAACATTGGACCTGATTTTTCTTTTTAAAACATTAATTAATAACAAAAGCTGAAATTGGGTCTAATATTTATTACGTTATAAGTTTAGGAAAAAATAATATTTTCTACATGCTATAACTACTAATTCGAAAGGATTTGAGCTCAGCTTTCATTTAAAAAAAGTTCTAAGCTTCTAGCTATCAATGCTGAGGAACTATATGCGTTTGAAATTCTAGTAACTTTTTTAGTGATTTTCTTTAATTGCCTATAACTAAGGAAATATCGAGCGTTGGTGTCTAAAATTCTATTTCCTTTCATATTTTGACATTTGGAAACTTATCCTAAAGTTTGAGCAAAATCCGTGATCCGGAGTTGTGATACTCTCCTAGTTAGTGACATTTCGACCGGACCATGGCTAAAGCGAATACTTTTTACACTGATTCCTATTAAGTCAGTTTCATTCCCTAATGATATTAAATATGCATGTATATCCCGTATAATTAATTCTCACCATACAATTGGATTAAAATTATCCGCAGGGGGTTGCATGCTAAGAATTAATCTTGTTGCATTAAATTGAAATTTTCTGATATAATGATTACCTCTTTGATTAATACGAAATCTTACGCCTGGTGGTCTTATCGAAAATTCTCCCGCACTAGCGCCGCTACCGAGACCTGTTTGAATATTACCAGCCTCACTCACACTCGATTCTCTCTCACTCGCATTCTCATACCTGTCTGAATTCCCGCTTGAGTAGGTATGAAAATCCCTTTCAGTGTCGTTACTACGTTCATGACTGTCGTAGCTATTGGAAATAGACTCGGGCTCGATCTCTCTCCCCGATGTATTTTCGTCTCCCCACTCTTCTTCTTCTTCTTCTTCTTCGCTCTCAATACCACAAGCAGCAGGAGCAGCAGTAGGAGGAGAAGTAGCAGGTAGATGCGTGGAAAGGTTTTCCAGCGCGCTTGATGCTTCTACGAAGGATGATGATGATGCTATGAAAAATTTAGGATGATATCATATAAATAATTCGAAAATTGATTTAAAATATTTTATTTATTTATTTAAATTTTGATTAAAAATTTAATTAAAAAATAGTGTGACGATAAAAATCTGCAAACAGACTGCCGGAAGTTTCTTGGGCCTGGAAAAAGATACAGGTGGAAGAAAAACCACGGTTTGTGAGGGGTTACTAGTTCACGTCTAGCGACCCTCTAAAAATCACATTCCCCTTACCCAACGAATGACAAGTCATTTGAAGTGCGAGGGATACTCTAACTTAACCACTTAGGGCGTTTCCCCACCCCAGAATCTGTTTATCACATTACATCAGAGTGGCGCCGGTCTTTGATCGTTTCAAATCTTTTCTCCTGGTTTCTTTGGTATTTGACTAGATTCGTTTCCTTAACCTACAAGATGTATAAAAAATAAATCTGACGCGTTTCATTCTCACATGCATGCATAACCACGCGCGTGAAGAAAACCTTCAGTTCGGAGTTAAGTCCGGTGACTCTCTCCCGCGACATACATTCCTTGGGAGTCTAAATTGGAAGCTCCTGGAGAGCCGGCTTTGTTTCCCATCAAAACATCCATACTTCCGTTGATCGCATTATCAGGAAGGCAGCATCTACCTAGAGGACTGGCTCTATAGAGGGAAGCAAAATCAGTCCTTTTTACATCAGTCTTGTTTCTCGTGGACTAGATATGGTCTTATGCCCCACGTGGGGCTAGCCTATCTATCGCTTCTGACTCACCCTCACACTCGGACGCGCGCGGTATATTTACGCATGTGGAGAGAGCGAATCCGCTTGCACACTAACCTCCCGCGACAGTCATAGAACAGCAAAATCTTGTACTTACGCATTTTCACACAATCATATAGTGCACGATTTGGTTTTCTCATTTAAGGGGACGCTGTATCTCTCTATCCTTTTCTAATTGAAAAATGTAAATTTTTGAAAAAACTAGTCATTATTGATAGAAATTAAGGGTTGTCCGCAACTTCTATAGTGAAAAACAATATTTTGTCTGATGAGAGCAAATTAATTTTGTTGCTTTTTTTTCAAGTAAAGTTTGACATACTTACAAAATCCTAAATTAGGCTAGAGAATACGTTATTTAAGTATGTCAAACTTTACTTGAAAAAAAAGCAACAAAATTAATTTGCTCTCATCAGACAAAATATTGTTTTTCGCTATAGAAGTTGCGGACAACCCTTAATTTCTATCAATAATAACTAGTTTTCCCAAAAATTTACATTTTTTAATTAGAAAAGGATAGAGAGATCCAGCGTCCTCTTAGGGGTCGTACCCAAATGCCGTTGACAATTTTTTCGATATTTCGACCCCCCGGTCCCCTTTCCGTGACATGTGTAAACTATCAAAGTACCCCCCCCCCCCTGTAACGTAAACTAACTTTTTTATTTTTTATTAAACTTTTAAAAAAAATTTTAATTATAATAATTACTTTTTAAATATTGAACATATTTTTATGTTTTTTATTTTATTAAAATAGCATTTTCACAAAACAACAGAATTCTAAACATTGCATATAATAAATATTTATAAGATATTAAATATATTAATCGTCGATAAACTTTTTCACTTTAATTTTATCGAAAAAGATCATAAAACTATGAACCTTTTAAAATACGTTATAAAAATAGAACACGATTCAACAGGCACAAATATAAATGCTGCAATCGGCTTGAAAATTTTTCATTTGTTTTGACAGCTCACTCGCTAAAAGAAACGGCTTATGCTTTGCACCGTATGGCGGCGCCCGCGTACATGTAAAAGAAAGTAATATACTGTGTTTTAGTGGACAGACTGCGGAACTGCTTGACTTTGCAGTTTTCGGATGAAAAATCTGCTCCAAATTGCTAATATTATGCAATGATCTTTTTGATAAAAAAAAAAAATAGCCAACGTAGGAGTAAATAACTAACCCCCCTCCCATAGCGATACTTTTCGTAGATTTTGATCGACCCCTCCCTCTCAAAAAACTGTCAACGGCATTTGGGTACGACCCCTTAAGAGGAATCCTTGTCGTCACCCTCGTACCCCGAATCCCCCGGCTAATGTTTCTTGGTTATACAGAGACGTCAGCATGGCTCCAGTGGTATCATTCGTACTTCGATTCATCTCCCTATCTAAATACGTTTTCTTCTGTCTAAGGATGCTTTCGACAAAAAGTGTCATAGCATCCCATTTTTCTTCCGCTGAGATCATTTCGCTTATAATTGTCTCTGGCATTAGTCGTCCGACTATTTCCTCGACCTGGCGTCTTTCTTCGTTCCACCAATGGCTGACGAAAAACGTATGATACGCATCGTCGCGATCAGCGAAACAGAAGATGCAGCCCGGGTCCTGAGCTTTTTCCATATTACTGAGATAGGAGCAGAAATACCTGTGGTCACTGAGGAACTGGGTGAGGTAATAGTTTACCTCCCGTGCTTTCTTTTGACCTATGGAGCCAGTTCCTTAATGAGCGCCTGGGTCCATCGGCCTTTTTTCTCTTGATTTTATGTTTCTTGCCAGGATTCCATAGTTACCTGTCTTTCTTCTTTCTGGATTATTACATTTTCTTCTTCCTGTTTCTTTCGTTCGTAGGTTCGTTTGCGTTCCATCGCCTGTAATTCGATCAGGATGATTCCTGCAATGACTAGCACCGCGGGACCCGAGACAGTGCGATAGGCGCTGGTGACTCTGAGAGCTCCTCTCCTGTGAACAGAAGATAATGTTTTCTGGTGCGTCTTCTTTCTTATTGAGTCGGCCCATATTTTAGAGCCGTACAATAAGATGGACATTGTAACTGACATAAAAAGTCGTCGTTTGCTTGATTTTGGGTCGCTGGTATTAGCCATAAGACGACTTAACTGCAACGTTTTCTTTATCGCTTTGTTGGCGACGTATTTTAGGTGCGACAAAAAGGTTAGTTTTGCATCCAGCTTTATGCCAAGATACGTTACCTCCCTCGTTGTCTGCACCACGTTTGTGCCTACAGCATGAGAAACTCGATGTTAATGTGTCTCCAGGTTAAGGGCACTATTTCTGTCTTGGCCATCGCTAATTCGAGACCACTTTCACCATCCATTCGGGGATTCTTCTCATCGCCGTATTTAGTATGTGCTGCGCAATGTTCGCGTTTTTCGCGGTGATGACTAAAGCGACATCATCGGAGTACGCGAACATTTTCACCCCATCCGGCATTGCAAGTCTGAGCAATGCATCGAACAGGATGTTCTAGAAGTCTAGGCCAAATATCGACCCCAGTGCCACGCCTGCGCTGAGGTCCTTTTCACGCTAGCCTTCTTCTCTCTCATAGTGGAGGATACAGTTTTTCAGGTAGTCACGTATCACTCGCATAAGGTATTCTGGTACATTAAACTCTTTCAACGCAGCAAGGAGGTCAGGCCATCCTGCCGTGTTGAAAGCGTTTTTCGTATCCAACATGACAAGGAACGCAATAAAACGAGAGTGATGGTTTCCAGTCCATGCCCCTCTCGCCACATTCACTACCTCTTCTACTGCATTCACGATAAACCGCTTTTTCCTGAAGCCGTACTGGTTGTCAGTGAGATCGCCAGCCGCCTGCACGGCTCCTTGTAATCGCGGTTTTAGCAGCCTCTCGTATAGCTTCCCTGCTTCGACCAGCATGCACAGTGGTCTGTAGGACGAAGGATGCCGGGGATCACCTCCCTTTCCTTTGTTAATCAGCACAAGACGTGCGACCTTCCAGGGGGTGCTAAACACACCCGTCGTCATAACAACAACAACAACAACAACAACAACGATCGAACAACGAACGTCGATCTAGTACTCCTCCATCAAAAGAGTCATAACTTATACGCGAAGCATTCGCTATGTGAAATTCTCTCTCTCTTAATGGTGCCGTTTGCGTATAAAAACTGTGTAAAGTAGCAAACCGTTCTTCTTGGTTTTCTGAACGGCCTGGCGTGTTTGCTGCTGACTCTGATGCATTTTCAAGGTCATTATGGTTTAAACTTCTTATAACTGCACTGAATGGCTCGGGATAATTGTTTATTACCGCACGCGTCAATTGATCACCCTAATTATTTCTGGGTTTGGCTCTTCATCCTCAAACTCGAAGTCTTCGGATCCTGATTCGGAATATCTTCCGAATTCCTCTTGTATCCGCTCTTGCGGGCGATTCGATCATTGATGACTGTTTTAGCATAGTTGTCTATAATCATCTCATCATGTACAATTCGCACGCTTTCTTCTTCTTGTTCTTCGTTACGAGTTACTTCATTGTTATCGCGAAACAAACGCCGTCGAACGGTATTTCTAGATGTACTCGGCAAATCGGGATTGTTGACTGATTGTTCAAATAATGTTTTCCACATCGCTTGCATTGCTGTCATCGCTCGCGCTGTCACTACTATTACTACTACTACTACTAGCTAGTAATATTTCAAGAGCTGTAAAATGAATCATATATATATATATATATATATATATATATATATATATATATATATATATATATATAACCTGGTAGAAAATTAACCATTTTTTGGTCATAATTGTTGAGCTAAGCATGTTAAAATGACACATATCTAGAAATTCTGGAAATACTTCAAACAGAATTTCTAGATAGGTGTCATTTTAACATTCTTAACTCAACAATTATGACCAAAAAATGGTTAATTTTCTACCAGGGTATATATATATATATACATTGCATAATTTTCAATTTCAACTTATAAGCATTAATGATTTATTATTATATACAATAAAAATAATAATTTTAATACATCTTAATGTTTATTAAATAATATTTAAAAAACAGCTTCTATTTTTAAAAAGTATTCTCATGAAAAATTAGTAAAATTAGACAAAATTATTCTAATATGAAAAATGTAAGCTATTGGTTTTGATAATAATAGTTATTAAGGTGATATAATAGGATATATGATTTATAAGTAGCTACCAACATTACAGTTTCTCAGATTTGTAATCTTTTTATTAAAAAATTTTCCGAAATATCTTAATAATACTCTGCATAAATTAAAATCGAAGATTGTAATAAAGAGATATTTTAAAAACTTATGGATTCGAAAAAAAATTTTTAAAAACTGTAATGACGATATTTTACATTCCTTAAAATATAATATTTTAAGTATTTACAACTCAAAATCATGTTATGTAAGATATAAGACCAAGAAATCATTTAATAGTAATATTTAAAGTTATATACAAAAATGTCTATGATTTTTAAAAAAGGAAATGTATAAAAATTTTCATTTTAAAATTGCTACAAAAATGATACATATTCGGTAAGAAGTTTAATAAAATTAGTAATTTAAACATTTTTTATACTTACAACGTTTCTCGTTATATTTGTTTATCAGACCTTGGAGTATATAGGCATCATGTAGATTTTTCGATATTACGTATTCCCCTGCTGCTATTACAGCAAGTTCGTTTTTTTTAAAAATCATATTGAACAATCGCGCAATCATGCGCAACGACACACACGATAATATACAACTGAATTGTTTTTTCAACTGTAAAATAGACATACGCTGTACTTTCCGGCGCCATGCGGAATCACATTTACGCTGTATAACGTAACACAATCTCGCGTTAATTAAATAATCAACAATCCGAAATATAATTACACGGAATTCATTTTCATCAATATTTCTCATGATTTCTCTCTCTCAATAAGATTACTAAACACTTAAAATTTATACTTCTATTCGTCACTAAGACAAAATACTATCTGTGGCAATAATAGTTTCGTCATTTATTTATATACCGCTTTTTCTGAAAGGGAAGATCGATTTTTAGGGAATAAGGAAAAACAATATTACGCGTCTAAAAAATATTGTCTACGAACAAGCTGCAAGAAAAATTTTAAAAGAACACAACAAGACAAAAAAGGAAAACAATATTATGGTCAAAATACATAGCGGCCGTATACCTGTTGCCTTGCGACTCGAAAGATATCTTTTCCGAGATGCAACTACTATGAAAAAACATCTGGTTAGTAGTGTAAGTGCTAAAAAAAACATCTAAACATGATGCCTACTAATCTACTCATCGCTATACCACCAGACGTCCCTTTTTTTTGTCCCTTTAACACCCCTGCAGAGTATACATGTCGATTACTTTCTTCTATCTTTTCTTAAGTGCATTCTCTTGCAGTAAAACCTATTAAATGTTTTTTCTTCAATTTTTTCTATGTACCTTTCACTCGGACCAGATGATTTTGTTCTAAAATTTTAAAAGATTTGAGGGATATGATGATCCCTGTATAAAAATATATGTTAATATTAATAGTGTAAATTAATGTATAATTAATGTGATAGTAAATTAATAGTTAAACTTCAATGGTGTAAATGACTTGTTTTTTTTTAACTATAAATACAACCACCCTTCCCAATAATTCTTCATTTATTTTATAACGATTGCTCGACACAGACATGTGGCAATGCACAGGTAAGATCGCTTCATTACGTTCTACAGACAGCGCTATAAAGAGAGACAAATATAAGAAGCATTATAAAAAAGAAACAGTAAAATTAGAACGTTCTCAAAGACATAATAAAAAAAATAACACAAATGAAAATATTTATTTAAATAATAACTTTTTACAATAAATAATTTGTCTCTTATCATATTTGAATATCGCGCGTTTGTCACCATGGGTTAAAATAGTTTCAACACCGCCAAAACACCTTTAGTACAAGGTGACGATAAGAAAAAGAAGGAAAATCAATCATCATCAACCTGGAAACAATATTCTGATGAATTCTCAGCAAACACTTATTCTATTCTTGAAAGGAAAGGATACAAAAAATTCTAATTTAAAAAAAATTCATATACTTACATACGGTCGTTTTTAGGACCAACAAAAGTTTATACGTAAGAAATAACAATTAATAGATAAAAAGTACTATATAACATTCAGACCTTTAATATTATAAAATATATTTTTTATATTAATATTTTTCATGACAATGTTATACGATTTTTAATTACTTATTTATTTAATTTTCATAATGTTACTCACATTAAAAAATATACACATACACACATACATATATACTATACTTACGGCTGAAGAAAAAAGACAGAAGATGCAAATCATTTCGAGTTTTCAAGGTCACCATAGAAGCTATAACACCCTCAGACAGGTGCGGGAGAGAGGACACCTTATTCACCAGAACACTCAGACAGGTGGGGAAGGGGAAAGTGGGTCAAATCAATTCACGATTATACCACCCCTTTATACTACCACACCTGCCAGACATGTAAAGGGGAGCGAGACAAGGGGTCGAGACAGGAGGAGCGAAACAATGGGGGAGAGACAGGTGCGAAAAATCGATATGTCTTGCTATACCAGTCCATATACTACTTACATTTAAAAAAAGCAAAATTTCTTTTTCTTTCCTTTTTTTGTAAGTTTTAATACTTTATGTAAAATATATTTTACTTAAGTAAAATTCTTCAATATTACAAAAATTAAATTTCATTTCATAAAATTTTGTTTATGATGTTTTTTAAATTAATGTGATATTTTACTTTTACGACTATTTTCCTGAGTATATTATTGTAATAATTAAAAATTTATAATTTTGATTTATTTTTTATACCTTATTTGTGCAATTATCAGAGCTTTTATATCTTTGAATTGATGTCAACTGTATTTTAATCATTTGATATTTATAGATTTATTAGGACATATTGAAACTCAGAAAGTTCAAAGTAATTTGAAAAAAATTTCTTTAGGTATTTATACGCAGACATTATTGACTTATTCTTTATTAACCATACGATTGTATTGTTACAAATTTTGTATACAAATGGAGTTTGCTTGCCGTTAGAGGGAAGATATTTAATATTGATTTTTGTGTCGTAGTTCCAATTTTAAATTCAATAATTACTAAAAAGTAATAGTGTTATTTCTTTTATCTTTTATAAATATTAAGATTTTATGTGACTTGTATTGTTTTTAATGTAATATAAATATTAAATTTCTGGGAATTTCATTATTGACTAGTTAATATGTATATATATATATATATATATATATATATATATATATATATATATGGGACGTTTCACGTCAACTCACCTAACAAAAAAATAGAATTCGTCGAAAATCTGTGAAAATGTTCTATTTGATACCCGAAATATACAAAAAAAATTTTAGAGGTCCAGGTCAAAGAGGTCAGGATTTAAACGTGATCGAATTTTTCGAATTTTCCAAATTTTTTGCTAAATAAATATTTTAATGAATTTTTTCCTCAAAAACTATCAATTTTTCGTTAAAACTTAATAGAATACTTTTTCTTGGAAATTAGATGTAGAATGCACCTGAATTTCTGCAAATTATAATATACTGATTTTTATGCTTACTTGATCGATTTAAACATACTATTTAGTATATCTAAAAATCGAGCAGGTTAAATTGGCTTTTTAAAGTCTTATTTTTTTGTTTTTTATGAGGAAAAAATATACGAAGCCTCCAGTTGGGCAGCCTTCTCAAAGTTACTTAATTGTGCAAAAATGTCTGAAAAAATCGTTATTTTGGATCAATGATGAGATTCGTGATTTTTTTTCTGAAAAAGTATTGATTTTTGGGACAAATGTATGAAAATGTTTTTTATTGGAAATCATGTGTAGAATATGAACATATTTTTACAAATTGTAATTTAAGACATTATGAACCATATATACTAAAAATTTAACAAAAAATAAATTTTAAAATTTCAAAATTTCATTTATAATTTGTAATGTTTAGCAAATAATGGTTTACAAAAATTTACATACATTTTACATACAATTTCCAATAAAAAATATTTTAATACATTTGTCCCAAAAATCAATACTTTTTCAGAAAAAAAATCACGAATCTCATCATTGATCCAAAATAACGATTTATTCAGACTTTTTTGCACAATTAAGTAACTTTGAGAAGGCTGCCCAACTGGAGGCTTCGTATATTTTTTCCTCATAAAAAAAACGAAAAAAATAAGACTTTAAAAAGCCAATTTAACCTGCTCGATTTTTAGATATACTAAATAGTATGTTTAAATCGATCAAGTAAGCATAAAAATCAGTATATTATAATTTGCAAAAATTCGGGTGAAATCTACATCTAATTTCCAAGAAAAAGTATTCTATTAAGTTTTAACGAAAAATTGATAGTTTTTGAGGAAAAAATTCATTAAAATATTTATTTAGCAAAAAATTTGGAAAATTCGAAAAATTCCATCACGTTTAAATCCTGACCTCTTTGACCTGGACCTCTAAAATTTTTTTTGTATATTTTGGGTATTAAATAGAACATTTTCACAGATTTTAGACGAATTCTATTTTTTTGTTAGGTGAGTTGACGTGAAACGTCCCATATATATATATATATATATATATATATATTAGACAGGTCGTTATTTCCCGAAACTTACTGAGCATCGCTCCCAACCCTTAGATCGATGTGTTTATACTAAAAATTGAAAAAGCAGTTGGAATACCTTGTTGGAATAGAGATTTAACCTTGCCGAATCGCAAAAAACAGTATTTTTTATTATTTTTTCTTATTTTTCTTTTTTCTACATACAGCTATGACTGAAAAAAATTTTTTGAGACCCTCTTTCACACTTTCTCTATTACCGTAAGTTCAAATAATATCTTATGGGTTGATTTTAGAGCCGAGAAAATTTTTTTTTCCGAATTGTTGCTCTTGAAATATTAAAAAATTTTACTCAAACGGGTTTATTCTCGTGTATTTTGAGGTTAAAAGTACTTTATAATTTTTTGTCATTCAAACAACCAGCATAACTTTAAAGTTGGCTTAAAGATCTTCAATTTCCTTTTTTATAAAAGTTTATAGGTGCTTCTGATACTGAGATATGCCCATTTGAATTTGATAGGAAATTCGTAGAATAAAATCTGTAAACATCGTGAGCATGCAATTGACTATCAACTCGCTCTGATCACAAATTCAGTTTCAAAGCACATAGAAACGGTCCAAGTAAAGCAAAATGAAGGTC
Source organism: Anastatus disparis (assembly GCA_017163975.1). Classification (NCBI taxonomy): domain Eukaryota; kingdom Metazoa; phylum Arthropoda; class Insecta; order Hymenoptera; family Eupelmidae; genus Anastatus; species Anastatus disparis. The sequence goes on along the minus strand of JAFFSR010000043.1, from coordinate 852,541 downwards.
TTTATTTCAACAAAAAAGTGGCGCTAGGTGTCTTTCGCACAGTCAGAGTTATGAAATTAGTAAATACCCATATAGAAATAATTTTCGTAAATATCTGTATCTGTAAATATCTCTAAATAACTGTAAATAATTAATAAAAAGTATTGGGATTGAAACATTAATTAAAGTTATTTACACTTATTTATTATTATTTACAATTATTTATAGTTATTTAGTTATTTACGATTACTAACTGATTTTAAAAGTTATTTACTATTATTTACAAACACTTACAGCTACTTACTCTTAATTACTATTATTTACTATTATTTACAATTTTCAAAATTTTTAGGTAAGTAAATAGTTTATTGTTATTTATAATTATTTACGATGATCTACAGTTATTTACAGTTATTTACTTTTGTTGTCTTAGATAATTTTTCCGAACACACGTACGCTTACCGTTAAATGATTTTTTCCGAAGGTGTACCTATAATGACAACGTCGTATATTTAGTCTATGACGTAAGCGTACTATGAATTGAGGGCCTGGAAACGAAAAGGGTGCATAGCTTCAATCCGCAGAATAACTATTGTCCATACCTCATTATTTTTTATCTGATCCAAACATTATTTTGATAGGTATGTATTTGTAGATAATGATTTAACGCAACTTTTTTGTATTATAAGTGTACTTCTATCTTTTTTAGTTTTAATATTATTTTAGAAAAATGACGTTTTTCGCAAAAAAAGAATTTAATGCATTTTTCACTTTAACTCGCTGTAATATTGTTAATTAACAATATTTTTCTTCCAAACTTTTACACAGTATTTGTCAACATATTTTACAAGATTTTAAACATGTTTGAGCTTCAAAAATAATTTACAAAAAAAATGGCGAATTTTAAAAATAATTTTAATCAAAATATACATTTATTTTTTCAAAAGTAAAAGTTGTGCTACAAACTTTCGAATTTTCACTTTTAATTGATATCAAACTGATCGTGAGGCTTTGAAAAAGTTTTCTATAAATTTTCAGCTCAATATTTATTACCAATAATGAGTAATGGAAATTTTTGTGCGACAATAAATTTGGTACGCGGGCGCGTGAGCCACGCCTTGCGACGCGATCAAGGCTTTAGAGCAATAAATAAAAGTTTACACATAACATAAGCATATTTAATAGTTTTCATAATTTAATTTATTTATAATTATATATAAAAACTGTGTCGTTACATATTTATTTTTATAATAGTAAAATAGGTATGACAAAAGAGCATAACTATTTCTTTGATAAAATAAGTGTTTGTAGTAAACGTATGTATTAAAATTTAATGCATTCAGATTTTAACTAATATAAAGCACTATAATATAATTTTTAATTTTTCTTTGAAACATAGAAAGCATTTTTATAAGTTTTATCTTGAATCTTTTGCACGTTAACGAAATGTAGCAGTCAATGTTTTTGTTGACATTTCCGATGTCTTAACTCGTCGATGCTCGTTAGTTTTTAATACACTGAGAAATATAAACAAGCAAAATTGACTGCAAAACCACTTTGATAAGTCGTTCGGAAGGTGCTCGCATCATTTTTAATAGCAAAATTTTTTAGTCTTATTTAATTTAATAATAATAAGTGAAAACGATGAACGAGAGGTTACTAAAAAGTCGTGAGCGAATTAGAAATGAAGATTCATGGCAAGGCAATAAAGTTAAAAAATTAAAGAATGAGGTATTGACAGTTTTTAGCTAAAAGAACGTAATAAAGTTCATTAGCGAGCATCGACGAATTAAGACATCGGAAATGTCAACAAAAACATTGACTGCTAGATTTCGTAAACGTGCAAAAGATTCGGGAAAACTTATAATAATGCTTTCTATATTTCAAAGAAAAATTAAAAATTATATTATAGTGCTTTATATAAGTTAAAATGTGAATACATTAAATTTTAATGCATACGTTTACTACAAACACTTATTTTATCAAAGAAATAGTTATGCTCTTTTGTCATACCTATTTTACTATTATAAAAATAAATATGTAACCACATAGTTTTTATATATATAATTATAAATAAATTAAATTATAAAAACTATTATATATGCTTATGTTATGTGTAAACTTTTATTTATTGCTCTAAAGCCTTGATCGCGCCGCATGGCGTGGCGCATGCGCCCGCGAACCAAATTTATTGTCGCACAAAAATTTCCATTACTCATTATTGGTAATAAATATTGAGCTGAAAATTTATAGAAAACTTTTTCAAAGCCTCACGATCAGTTTGATATCAATTAAAAGTGAAAATTCAAAAGTTTGTAACACAACTTTTGCTTTTGAAAAAATAAATGTGTATTTTGATTAAAATTATTTTAAAAATTCGCCATTTTTTTTGTAAATTATTTTTGAAGCTCAAACATGTTTAAAATCTTGTCAAATATGTTGAAAAGTTCTGTGTAAAAGTTTGAAAGAAAAATATGGTTAATTAATAATATTACAGCGAGTTGAAGTGAAAAATGCATTAAATTTTTTTTTCGAAAAACGTCATTTTTCTTAAATTATATTAAAACTAAAAAAGATAGAAGTATACTTATAATACAAAAAAGTTGCGTTAAATCATTCTCTACAAATACATACCTATCAAAATAATGTTTGGTTCAGACTTCGAGCATATACTACTGGAGGAAGCCTCCGAATGGCAGCAAGCGTTACAAGGCGAAGAGAGAGAAAGCCTCTATTTTGGTACGTGCTGTCTTTCTCTAGCCTGATTTGATTGGCTGCTTCTGTTCCCCACTAAGAAAGTGAGAGAGAGATAGCACGTACCAAAATAGAGGCTTTCTCTCTCTTCGCCTTGTAACGCAGTTAATAGCTGGGAGGCTTCCTCCAGTAGTATATGCTCGAAGGGTTCAGATAAAAAATAATGAGGTATGGACAATAGTTATCCCGCGGCTTCAAGCTATGCGCCCTTTTCGTTTCCAGGCCCTCAATTATACATAGAGTTTCGAATCATCAATCTTTGCAACTTCGTCAATTGCACTCTGTTGGCAAAACAGCATCAAAATTTTTTAATAACCCTGTCAAATTTATAATTATATAAAAAATATGAATTAAAACTAAATTTTTATTTGAATTATGCTGTGAAATATATAATTGTATAAAAAAAATGAATTGAAAATAAATTTTAATAATTATAAATAATTATAAAATTAAAAAATAAAGCAAAATGTGTTATTTATTCAGAACTTCAAATATTATAACATCAAACTTTTATAATTTTTTATTATTAAAACTTTTGAGAAAATTTATGATTTTTTTAAAAATAATTAACTATATTAATTTCAATACAATGTAAATTTATAATTGTAATACATAAACTATGTTTTAATACAACTTTTTATTATAAAATATATATATATATATATATATATATATATATATGTTTCTTATATATATTAGAAATTATATATATATATATATATATATATATATATATATATATATATAATTTCCGAAAATAATCATTTTTATCGTTATATTATTTCTACAAATTTTATTAATATTTATTTATTATATAACAATTAATTCATAGCATTTTTCATGATTTCTTTTATTTTTCAGCTTTTAAAGAAAAATGCAGTAAATGAAATTAGTTAATATAAAAGCAATTCTTTTGTGAATATCTTTGGAAAAAGTTCATTAAAAATGAATGAAAATTCTTAAGAGAATTTTCATTTTCAATACTGGTTTTGACTAAGAAAGATAAATTGATTGTTAAAGGACAGGGATTGTATAGTGGAATTGCTTTCATGTTAACTGATATTCATATATTAGTATTTAATAACATTTTAAACCAGTGCACCTTATTTAACATGCAATTAACTTTACTAATGCAGAGACCACAATATGTTAATTCAGTACTGATTGATGGAGAATTTATACAGTTATTATTTACCGGAAATTTAGAAAAGGGTCACCGGATTCGTGTGTATTATAATAACAAGGTAATTCACATATATTGCAGTTTAAATCTTATATATTTACAAGATGACTATAAGATTTATACAAACAGATTATTTTCGAACAAATCAGAATTAAGCATAGTATTCGAAACAGTACAATCACAAACAAATAATTATGATTGTAGCGTTTTTGCAATTGTTTTTGCTGTTGCAGTACTTTATAATTTAGGTCCATGTTATTTAAGATATAATGTTTCTCAAGCGATTACGTTTATAAAGAATTTTTGAAACGCAACAAATAAAAATGTTTCCAGTTTTATAAAATTGAAATAATGCAAAAATTAATTACGATAATCCACCGGATATGATAAAAAGGAGTTTTTGTCATGAGCAAGGTCTTAATCAAATACCATTTAATTTAGATTTCGCCGAGCTTGAAATATTATAAAAAAAACTCACAAATGCATTTATTCTCAGAACAAAAAAAGATCATGGAAATGCATCGTAAACAAAAGAATTTGAATCATGAAACAATTTTGATGGAAAATGACAATGACATTTCAGATCGGAATTTTTAAAAACCAGATAATGATATCATGGGAATCGATGATATCCACTTAAATTATAACGATAATAAAATTAGGACAGTTGAGATTAAACTAAATAAAGAAAAAAAAGAATCAAAAGAAATAGATGAAAAAGAAACTTTATTTGTAACAGGACTTAAGAGCAAGACGAAGCTGCCCGCCTTCTAATAATATTTCCAATCCTAACTTATGAATAAACGATGCGTTTAACGATGAGTTTTTTTGCTACAAAGTAAAAATTCGTAAGATTATACTCCAGTGCGGACAACTCAAGAAATCCACCAAAATATTAGACATATAAAGTTATAATAAAAACTTTCAATGTATCGTATTTTAAGGTTAGATTTATCAAGTTTCATATCTAATTTCCAATCCAAGCTCATAAAAAAATAACAAGTCCAAATGATTTTTTATTTTGACAAAAATTATTGTATTAATATAGCTTTGATACGGACAAGTCATTATATTTGTTTAATTTATTAATTTAAAAAGATACTGACAAAATAAAAAAAGCAAAACTCAAGTGATGCAGCTCCGACATACCGTTAATAGGAAAATGGTAACAAAAAAATCACATAAATATAAAAAAATTTCAGAAAAAGACATTATTATGGAAATGCGAGAAATAAAAAAGTAATCATAAATTAGAACTGAGACATGTTCAAAAAACTTTACGTAAGAAAAAAGCTTATATGAAAATGAAAAAAGGACAACCAAATAAATATAAACAGAAATTAGAAAATACTAAGATAAAAAATTGTCAATTTAAGGAAACAATGAGTACTGATAAATTGGAACAAATACGTGCGAATGAGGCTTTACGCAAGAAAGAAGCTTATATAAAAATTAAAGAAAAACAACCGGAAAAATATGAAGAAAAATTAGAAAATATTAAGTGTAAACGATTAAGAATTGAAGACAATAATTATAATGAAAATTAGAATAATAATAATCATAATAACAATCATAATATTGTATTGAACGAAGTTATTGATAAAACAATAAAGGGCAAAGCAGAAAAAAAATTAAAGGAATTAAATGAAAAAATATTAACTGAAAAAATAAATTCAAAACTGATTAGTTGTATAGCAAATATATATTTCGATGAAAATCTCATATCTGAAAATTACATTAGTTCCATGACAAATACATGTGTTTATTGTGATGCTCAACATTTTGCTTTCGAATATACTGAAAGTAACAATTTCTTCAATTGTTGTCATAAAGGTAAAGTAGAATTGTTAGAAAATTCACCTTACCCAGAACGATTAATGTTTTTATTAACTTAATTAACGAAAGAAAGTATCGATTTTCGACGAAATGTTAGGTTGTACAATAATGCTTTAGCATTCGCAAGTTTTGATGCCAATTTTGATACATTGCCGGGTAAAGGACCACAAGTTATTAGAATATGTGGACAAATTTACCATAATGTATATGCGTTACATCCTAATAAAGTTGAAGCACGTAAATATGGACAATCATATATTTTAGATAATGAAATAGCAACGATAAAGCCTATAAAATGATGCATGAAGTAGGAGAAGAAGAACTAAAACGATGTGCAAAAATCAATTGTCCTCTGAAAACTGTTACTATGCCTATTGTCCGCAATAATAATTTGGATGAAAATAGATATAATCTACCTACCTGTGATAAAGTAGCAATAGTATACGTTGAAGAAGACGATATGCCTCCCATTGAACGTGATATTGTCATTTACTATAAGTCTGATAAACCAATTAGTAAACTAATAATTAGCAAACACACAGATCCTATAACATATTCGCTTATTCATCCTAATGGTGGTTTTGGATGGATGTCAAATATTAAAAATAAATTTGGAAAATCTAATATTAAAAATTTGCAATTTTATAATTATAGATTTAGTGCTAGAAATGAATTTAATCCATTTCTTAATTTAGGAAAATTATCTCAACAGTTCATTGTTGATGCGTTTGTAAAAGTTGAAACCTCCAGATTATATTTCATACGAAAAAACCAAAATGTATTAAAGAGTGATTTGTACAAAGGTGTTATGGACTATTTACATAACAAAAAAGAATTAGATTCTTCAAAAATAGGAAAAATGGTAGTATTACCATCAAACTTTACAGGAAGTCCACGATTTTTAAAACAAAATTACATTGATTCAATGACACTTGTAAATTATCATGGTAAACCTGACTTTTTGTAACTATGACCTGTAACCCACATTGGAAAGAAATAGCTGAAAACTTGGAAATTTATAAAAATGCAACAGATAGACCAGATATTATAACATAAGTATTTCATCGAAAAGTAAAAGCATTCAAAAATTTAGTAATAAAAAAGGGAATATTAGGAAAATGTATTGCATATAGTTATGTAATGGAATTTCAAAAATAAGGATTACCGCATATGCATATGTTGTTATTCTTACCAGGAGAGTGTCTGAGTTGCGGGTCACAGAACTTGATAAAACTTTGGGATAAGTTTTTAGGTACCAAAATATGAGTAAAGCCATAGCGGTACGGTCTAACGCTTCGAAAAACTGAAGTTATGGAAGATTGTAGTCTTATTTTTAGAAAAATATGAAAAAAGAACTCCTAATTAAAGTGCAAAGCATAACTTTCGTTCTAATTATTATGTTTCAATTCGGAAACTCGCAAATTAAAGCTTGCTTTCTCTACTTTTATTTTAGTTATTGTGCATATATTAAAGATATTTCCAAACAGAATTATTTTCACTTTATTTAGCAGTTCTTTTTCCATATTTTTCTGAAAATAAGACTATAGACTTCCATAACTTTAGTTTCTCGAAGCGTTAGACCGTACCGCTATGGCTTTACTCATATTTTGGTACCTTAAAACTTATCTCAAAGTTTCATCAAGATCTGTGACCAGCAACTCAGACACTCTCCTGGTTAGATAAAAAGGATAAATTTGACATTCCCGAAAAAGTTTATAAAATAATAAGTGCAGAAATCCCAAATAGAGATATTTATCCAAAATTATACAGTATTGTTAAACAATTTATGTTACACGGTCCCTGTGGTATGCAAAATATAAATTGTCCGTGTATGGATAAAAATACGAAACAATGTACGAAAAATTTTCCAAAAAATTTAATAATACAACAACATTTAAATCAAATGGGTATCCACTATACAAACGCAGAAATGATGGCGTCAAAATTATTTAAAAAAATAAATTTACAGAAAGGATTGCAGATAATGGATTTGTTGTGCCTTATAATCCTTACTTATTATTGAAATTTAATGCACACATAAACGTAGAAGTTTGTTCCACTGTACAATACCTTTAATATTTATTTAAATACTATTATAAAGGTCATGATTGTGCATACATTAAAATACATCGAGTAAATGTAGATTTTTAATCAGAAAATAAAGACACTTTTCAAAATGACAATAGTGAAAATGTTGAATATGAATGTGACGAAATCCAACAATACATTAATACATGATATTTATGTCCACCTGAAGCAATACACTGATTATTAGAACATCCTTTACATGTTATTTCACGTACTATAAAACGTCAAAGCGTTCATGAAGAAAATTGACGAAACGTATTTTTTAAAGAAGGTAAAGAAGAAATGATCATGTAAAAAAATGTGGATACAACATTAACAGCATATTTTGAATTGAATAGAGAAGATTTTGAAGCACGAAATTATTTGTGTTCAGAAATACTAAATTTTTATACATTTGATGAAAAACTGAAAAAGTGGAATAAAAGAAAAAAAAAAAGAAAACCAATACTCAGTAGAATGTACTTAGTAAGTCCGAAAGATAGAGAACGTTATTTTATTAGGTTATTACTATTACATGTTAAAGAAGCCACGTCTTTTGAAGCTTTGTGTACTGTTGATGATGTGATGTACAATTCATTTTATGAGGCAGCTAAGGCAAAACAATTAATTAATGAAGATGAAGAATGGGATAGATGTTTGAAAGAAGCATCTTCAACAGAATTTTCTTATGCTCTTTGTGAATTATTTGCTTTTATTTGCGTTTTTCATAATCCTATAAATGCACCAGATTTATATGAAAAATATAAAGATGAATTTCACCACCCTAAATACCAAGAAAATGTAGGTGAAAATCTTGCATTAAATGTTATTTAAAATAATTAACAAGTCAATGGATTTTCATTAAACGATTTTAATTTACCTAACATAAGCACATTTACAGAAGAAGATAATGAAATAATAATTTTAAATCATAATAATTATATTCTTAATGAATAAGAAATAAAAATAAATTCTTTAAATAATAAACAAAGGTAAATATTCAACTCTACACTAAAAAGTTTAAACAACCAAAGTGAAGAAAAATATATTTTCATAGATGGACCAGGTGGAAGTGGAAAAAGTTATTTACTTAACGTTTTAATAGATTATTTTAAATATCATACCATACATTATTTATGTGTAGCTTGGACAGGTATAGCAGCGAATTCATTAGTCGATAGAAAAACCGTGTATACAACATTTAGAAAACATATAGACCAAAAAAATGTAAAAATCAATAAATATTGGGCCAAAAAAATATTTCTCAAAAAGATAGTAGACTTGAAAAATATAAGGCCCAAAAAAAAATAAGGCCCAAGAAAATATAGGGCCCAAAATAATATAAGGCTCAAGAAAATATAAGGCTCAAGAAAATATACGGCCCAAGAAAATATAAGGCTCAAAAAAAAGGCTTGAAAAAATAAAAAGCCCGAAAAATATAGAGACCAAAAAAATATTGGGCCCGAAAACATATTGCGTCCAAAAAATTACAAGGCCCAAGAAAATTATAAGGCCCAAGAAAATATAAGACCCACAAAAAATAAGGCTCAAAAAAAATAAGGTACAAGAAAATATAGGGATCAAAATAATATAAGACCCAATAGTCTAGGCGCCCAGAGGATTTCGTATGAAGTTAGAGGTCCCACTAAGCAAGTAGTATTTATATGTATTTTGAGCCGCTGAGTCCGAATTCGCAACTTGCTTTTCGCGCAAGTGGTCGAGTAATTTGTTATAAACAAATTAATTGTTTAAATAGCTATAGTTTATGAACTACAATAGATGCAGTAATTTTCTCTGCAAAAACTTGTTCTTTAATAAAAAAACAAACAAAAATCCTTTTTGTTGCATGTCGATTCGATAATTAGAACCAGAGATATGGCAAATATATTGCAAAAAAACATAGAGACGTAGCGCAAGCGCGAAAAGCCCTGGTAAAAAACCTTATAACTCGACAATTAATTGATATTTTTTAAAGTTCAACATGTGTTTGAAAAATGTCAGAGTTTCAGCTTTAATGATAAATTGTTATATATTACTTTCAAATGTTGATAAATAAGCTAGAATGATTTGAAGCAGAAAATATTTTTAATTTTTCAGAATTTGGTTTGTTTATAACGAAATAATATAGGTTAGCGAACAAAATATTTCTATATTTTTGATATAGAATGATAGAAAATTTCATCCTGTTTAAGAATCTGTCCGGTTTTTTAAATTTAAGTAAGTAGAACCTGTGATATCGCAAATTTAAGCTGTAGCGCCAACTTCTTGCAATACGACATATGTGTGCAATATGGCGATCGCTTTCCTTATAAAAAATTCTTTTTTTATAAGGTAAGTAATTTCATTTTTTTGTAATAAAATTAATTTTAACTCTGTATTAGGAAATCAAATAAAAATTTAATAAAAAAGGATTCAGCTAAAAATAGATGACACTAATAAATCGGAAAGTTAAACAAATTTTTTGAATAGAGTAAATTGTTGTTTTTTTTGCAATTGCAAAAAAAAATGTAAAAATACACCATTAGTTGAGTAAATTGTTTACTATTGTAGTACAAAAATCAATGATTATTTAAAACCCTAAATCTACTTCATCTCCATGTACTATACATCATTAATATTATGACAAAGTATATAAAATAGAGTCAAAAGAAATTTTATTAGAAAAGAATAAGATTACTTACTTTATAATAAAAGAATTTTTAATAAGGAAAGCGATCGCTATATTGCACACATATGTCGTATTGCAAGGAGTTGGCGCTACAGCTTGACCCTTTCAGTCACGAATTATTTTCGTAAAAACACGTATTTTCTATCATACATTAATTTTTTAGATTTATTTAGAATCATATATTCAAAATATATCATATGATACTTATAAAATGAACACTTATTTATATGAAAATGCAAAAAGAATAAAGATTAAACTTAAAGTGCGAATTAAACAATAAAAAAAAAAGAAAATAAGAAAGGGTGCCACAATAGTGGCTCCTGTGACTGAAAGGATTTGCGATATTTCAGGTTCTACTAGCTTAAATTTAAAAAAACCGGACAGATTCTTAAACTAGATGAAATTTCCTATCATTCTATATGAAAAATATAGAAATATTTTATTCACTAACCTATATTATTTCGTTATAAACAAACCAAATTCTGAAAAATTTAGAATATTTTCTGCTTTGAATCATTCTAGCTTATTTATCAACACTTAAAAGTAATATATAACAATTTATCATTAAAGCTGAGAATCTGACATTTTTCAAACACATATTGAACTTTAAAAAATATCAATTAGTAGTCGAGTTATAAGGTTTTTACCAGGGCTTTCCGCGCTTGCACTACGTCTCTATGTTTTTTTGCAATATATTTGCCATATCTCTGGTTCTAATTATCGAATCGACATGCAACAAAAAGGATTTTTTTTGTTTTTTTATTAAAGAACAAGTTTTTGCAGAGAAAATTACTGCATCTATTGTAGTTCATAAACTGTAGCTATTTAAACAATTAATTTGTTTATAACAAATTACTCGACCACTTGCGCGAAAAGCAAGTTGCGAATTCGGATTCAGCGGCTAAAAATACATATAAATCACCTACTTGCTTGGTGGGACCTCTAACTTCATACGAAACCCTTTGAGCGCCTAGACTACAAGAAAATATAAGGCTTGAAAAAATGAAAAGCCCAAAAAATATAGAGACTAAAAAAATACTGGGCCAAAAAAATATTGAGTCCAAAAAATTATAAGGCTCAAGAAAATATAAGGCCAATAAAAAATAAGGCTGAAAAAAATATAGGGCCCAAAATACTATAAGGATCAAGGAAAGATAAGGCTTGAAAAAATAAAAAGCCTAAAAAATATAGAGACCAAAAAAATATTGGGCCCAAAAAAATATTGAGTCCAAAAAATTACAAGGCCCAAGAAAATATAAGGCCCACAAAAAAAAGGCTTAAAAAAATATAAGCCCAAAAAAAATAAGGCACAAGAAAATATAAGGCCCAAAAAAATATAGAGACGAAAAAAATATTGGGCCCAAAAAAATATTGAGTCCAAAAAATTACAAGGCCCAAGAAAATCATAAGGCCCAAGAAAATATAAGGCCCACAAAAAATAAGGCTTAAGAAAATATAAAACTCAAAAAAATAAGGTCCAAGAAAATATAAGGCTTGAAAAAATGAAAAGCCCAAAAAATATAGAGACCAAAAAAAGATTGGGCCGAAAAAAATATTGAGTCCAAAAAATTATAAGGCCCAAGAAAATATAAGGCCAATAAAAAATGAGGTCCAAAAAAATATAGGGCCCAAAATAATATAAGGCCCAAGGAAATATAAGGCTTGAAAAAATAAAAAGTCCAAAAAATATAGAGACCAAAAAAATATTGGGCCCAAAAAAATATTGAGTCCAAAAAATTATAAGGCCTAAGAAAATTATGAGGCCCAAGAAAATATAAGGCTAAAAAAAAATAAGGGTAAGGAAATATAAGGCCTAAAAAAATAAGGCACAAAAAAATATTGGGCTCAAAAAAATATTGAGTCCAAAAAAATATAGAAACCAAAAAAATATTGGACCCAAAAAAATAAGGCTCGAAGAAAATAAAGATCTCAAGAAAATATAAAAATGAAAAAAAAGGGCCCAAAAAATGGGTATTGAATAAAAAAATACGGCCTTAAATAATATAAGACCCGAAATAATATGGCCCAAAAAGAAGCTTATGACTAATGAATACTAATTATATGAGGCCCAATAAAAAATTGCTAGATTTATTACCAAAAGATTAGACGTATTTAAAAAATGCGAAGAACCGGAGAAAAAAGTGGTTTCACTTCAATATAATATAAGATTAATAATATTAGATTCTATATGATTATTGAACTGAGAAATAAAAATTTTGTTTCATAAAATTATAATTCAGATAATGAAAAAAGAAAGTAATATTGTTTGTTTACTATAGTTATGACATTAAGTAATAAGTGACGGTGATGCAAAATTTGTTCCATAATTTAGAATTGTCTCATGTCTGCGATAAAATATGCGATGTTGCCATTTAAGGTTAACATTCGGAAAAATATCATTTCCGCCAAGTGCACATAGTCGTAAAAATAAAAGTACTTATAGTAGTATCTGAATTTCTGGTACTAGTCTGGTAAAATCTCGAGCTTAGGTGTATAAAAATTAATACTAATGTGAGTCGCTTAAATATCAGTACTAGTATCTGTTTAAATCAGCCTACCCCATGTCTTTCTGGTGACTGAGTATAAAAATTTACCGTACTACACTAAGTAGGTGTTTTTATTGTACTCCGGTCTCTCCGTGTAAGTAGTTGAGTATGCTCTAGGTTTCTCAAGTTTTTTAGATTTACTTTTTTCAGATGTACTCATTTTTGTTTTATTTTTTAATATTTCTATTTTTTCTACTCAAGGTAACTCGTGAAATTTCTTTGTGTCTAAAATCATTTGGTATTTTAGAAAAGAGTTTTTTTTCTTATAACTAGATGGCGACACTCCATATATACAAATATAGAAAAAGAAGAAAACAGATGAAGATAGATGTGAAATATAAAACATCCACATGATAAAGTAGATTCCAGAAAATTTTGAAATATTGTGTGTCGCCAAATTCACCAAGAAATAAGTAAAATTTTCGCCAAAAAATCGCCAACCGCAAAAATAAAAAATTAAATCGCTATCGTAAGTGAAAAACCGCCCATTTGGCGAAAAACAGCCACATCTGGTCACCCTCCGTAAGCGTTGCAGTAGCTAAAAAAATGTATACAAACTTAATAAATATTATTAAAATTAATCTGTATGTTTCCTGGTAATAAAAAATGGTGTATAACACCAATTATGAGTATTATTGATGGTAATATTTTGTCATGTCAATAGTGGCCAGTAAATAGTCAATTTTTGCTGAATCTACACAGCCTATATTTTTTCTATAGGCAAAAAATTCTAATAGAAATATGTTGTCTTTAAAGTGGATATTTTAAGTACCTAGAAATATTTGAACCTATAAATCGAATACATTATTTTTTCATCTACATTCAAACTATAAAATATGTTTGAGAGGAGGTCACGTATCTCTATCCTTTTCTAATCAAAGAATTATTTTTTTGCAAAAACTAATAACTTTAGTAAAAACTACAGAGAAAGGCGCATCTTGTATCGACAAAAGCCAAGTTTTGTTTGATAAGAAAGAATTAATTGTATTTCTTCATTTTGAAGAAAATCTTAAAAAACCAAATTGTTTACCATAACCTCTATGTTTTAAGTTTTTTAAGGTTTTCTTAAAAACAAATCGAAAAATGTTAAATAATTTTTACACAGCGATTTACAATTTACTGAAACAATAATATAGCTCTAATGTTGTCAATAACTCTAGCTATATATATGTAGAATAATTATTGATGCTAATCTTGTTTGAAAAGTCTAAAACATTGTTATAAAGCGAAAAATGCAGCGCGAGATAGAGCCGGCGTGATCATATGTATTCATCATTCTTTAGTAATACTTTCTCTGTAGCACTAAAGAAAAATGCACATGTTTATATCGGCTCTATCACGTGCAACATTTTTCGCTTTAGAAAAATATTTTAGACTTTTCAAACAAGATTAGCATTGATAATTATTCTACACATATATGGCATGAGTTATTGACAACATTAGAAGTATATTATTGTCTTAATAAATTGTAAATCCGTGTATAAAAAATATTCTATATTCTTCTTACACCTGCAGCGCCCCCATGCGGCAGATAGTCCCGACCACCTCTTGAATCAATTTTTTCTAATCAATGAAAATATTGCTTTTTTGAGACGGGATGCGGCTTTCTCTTTATTTTTTGCTAAAATTATTAGTTTTTGTAAGAAAATCAATTTTTTGATTAGAAAAGGATGGATATATTCGAACTCCTACTAATGAATACAAAAAATAGAAAAAATAAATCGTCTCAAATACAAATAATTATAGAGATTTAATTATCAGTATTTTTCCTGTTTCTTAGATTCACATTTTAATCTTCGGAAATGCATGTAAAATGTTAGTGGTGTATAGGTAAAAATAAAACATTTCATATTGATTAAAATAATGACCATGAAAAATTTTTATTTTCCGTATTTCATCCAAAGCAATGGCCATAAAATGGTGAAAACCCGTTTCGATTTGTACTAGGATTATTCATAAATTATACATTTTCTTGATGTTCTTACTTTTTTTACAAGTAATGAATCTTATTTTCTCTTTTTTCTATCTTGGACAGGCTCTTATAGCGAGAGTTCTATAGACATAGTCTGTGGTGTACCCTACAAAAAAAAACAGATGAAAAATCATCTTATTTCTCAAGTGATTTATCATGCCAAAACATCATGTGATATTTTTGTTGGTTTTGATACGTTTCAAACCATGCTTAGTAAATTCAGAACTATATTCAAAAATTGTTCAAAATTTTAAATTTATAGAATTGTTTAAATAATTTGTGCTTTAAAAAAACTTTGACTGACTTTACAAAAAATTTTCATAGTTCAAAATTTTTAAAAATAGTTTTTAAAAGGTGACCGTACAGTTCTGTCCTTGTCTAATCTAAATTTTCGTTATTATTACGAAACTAAATATTTTTACACATAAGTAAGGGCAGAGCCCAATAGATTTAAGGACGAGCAGACAATTCTATTCTATGAAAAAATATAAATTTTTCCATAGTTTTCGAGTGAAGTCTGAAACGGAAAAAGAGTTAAGAGAAGGCCGGATTCAATGTCTTTGTCTAATTGAGATTTTTGTTATTTACTCAAGTATTAATCGGTGTATCTGCAAATTGAAGGTTAAGCGCAATAGATATTATTATTACAAATATTTATGCACAAGAAAAAAAAATCTACCGCTTTGTTTATGAGAAAAGTAAGGAACGCGAAAATATTATAAACATAAACTTTTACTTCGGTGTTCCTTACTTTTCTCAAAAACAAAGCGGTAGATTTTTTTTTCTTGTGCATAAATATTTGTAATAATAATATTTATTGCGCTTAACCATTAATTTGAAGATACACCGATTTATACTTGAGTAAATGACAAAAGACTCAATTGTTACTCGATCGGTATCAGATTCTACTCCAGCCTGGTCTTAAATTCGATTGAAGTGTTCAATTCTTTTTCCGTTTGAGACTTCACTCGAAAACTAATGAAAATTTTATATATTTTCATAGAATAGAATCATTTGCTTGTCCTTAAATCTATTGGGCTCTGCCCTTACTTTTGTAAAAAAATATTTAATTTAGAAATAATAACGAAAATTTAGATTGGACAAGGACAGCACGATACGGCCTCCTCTTAATTGACTAAGTATAGTTAAAAACGTGTAAGAACCAAAAAAATCAACACATGATGTTTTGGCATAATAAATCACCTGAAAAATCTGATGATTTCTCACTTGATTTTTTTTAACAGGGTAAAGATCCGTGTATAATCTATAAAATACATTATTTAATCATAAAGAATGATAATTTTTCCTTTTAAAATAAAACTTTTCGCAGCTGAGTTGAGAGCGTAAAAGCAGAAATAACTTATCGCATCATGTGGAGCGCCAACTATCCGGAGCTTGAATAAAAAACTGTCTCATACTCATTGTTTATTGACATGCTTCATCCCTGTTGAAAATGTCTCCCCTGTATTCCGGCTGGATTTCCACATGGAAGTCCAATTAGAAATTTTTAATAGGGACATAACGCTACAACCATTTATGCTTCTGCGCTCTGATATTAGCTGCGGAAAGTTTTTTTTTTAATAAGAAAAATTATCGTTCGTTATGACTGAATAATGTATGTTACAGATTATACACGGGTTCTCACGCCGTAGACTGTGACTGTAGAACTCTCGGTATAACAGTCCTGTCCAAGATCAGAAAAAGAAAAAATAGGGTCCATTTCTTGTAAAAAAAGTAAAAACATGAAGAAAATATATAATTTATAAATAACAAATAAATTAATTTAAATAATAATTATTGGGTTTGTATAAATGTTTTTAGTCACTGCAACGCATACATATGGACAAGAAATGGAGTTTTTATGTATTTAAGGTTATGAATCACAATTTTTTTTTGTGAATGAAAAAAATACTTATCCTCAAATGGTATCATAATTGATAAAATGCCGAAAAATTGCGATTTTGACCAATAGTTTTAATGAAAAAATTTCTTATATGGCTCAACCCCAAAAAATAACGTTATAGAACTTATTGGAGCATATTTCTAACATCTAGAGCTAAAACCATAAATTACGATTTTTTATATTTTCGCGATTTTATACGCTTTTTAGCTCCATTTCATTTCTAGAACATTAAGTTATTCGTAAAAATGGTAGATAGATAAAAAATCGGAAAATTTATGAATTCTCATAAAAAGTTGGTCGCAAGGTTAAAAAATAATATCCTGATATCGAAAATCGAAAAATAATCTTCGAAAATCGGGAAAAAGGACTATCGATCCAAGCTTTGGACTTTCAAATATTTATGGCTTTAGCTTTAGATGTTAGAAATATGTTCTAATAAGTTCTATAATGGTATTTTTTGGGGTTAAGTCATACAATACATTTTTTTATCAAAGTTATCGGTCAAAATTGCAATTTTTTGACATTCCATCACACGGTGGTCCTCGAGTAACTTTTACCATGAAGTTTTTACATGGTCCTTCTGAATATGATTCTAGGCATATCCAGGATCAAATTCCAACAAAAACCAAAATCGAAGAATGAGCACTTTCTTATTTATCCAAATTTTATTTTTTATGTATATGTTTTTCATAAAAAGATATTTGTTATTGATAATTTATGAGCTTAATTTCCAGAATACCGTTTTTGAATAGAATCATGAATTACTTACATATTTCAAGCAAATTTTGTAAATATATTTAGGAAAATCCAAAGTTATGTAACAATGTAAGCATAAAGTTAAAATTAAGATTTTTTTAATTATAGTGATAAAAGCTATGATAAATGATACGTTTTTAAATTATTTAAAGATGGCATTTGGAATAATTGTCATTAGAAAATACTGTGTATTAATATGCTATAAGAACACTGCATATACTACATGAAACTACAATTCCCATGTAAAAGATTGTATTAAAGAAAATCGAGGCCTAGGTTTTTACAGCGAACAGGCTATGGAAGCAGTGCTATATGATTTTTCTGCAACCTGGGCTAATACAAATAAATAAAATATTCACAGATAACATATACATAGTTTTTAATTATATTCGCAGACTGATCTTAATAATTTATCTGCATAATTAGAATCATTTTACGATACTTTTTATCAACCCATGCTGCAGAAAAATCAAAATGTACTGCTTCCATAGCCTGTTCGCTGTAAAAACCTGGGCCACGATTTTCTTCAATTGTGGTATAACGTCAGTCGATTTTGCCAACTTATTTTTTATAATATATTCTTTTAATTTCTTTTCAACTGTATTTTCTCAAATTAATAAATTTTTTTTATTTTTATATCATACATTTTCTTTTCTTCCTAAACTATTCTCTATCCTAAAACATCCTATTTACAGATAAATTTCCTATCTCTTTTGCAAAACATTATTTTTCCATCAAGTACTTTTTCTTAAGATTATTTTGAAATATATAGGGTTCTCTGTGAACATATCTTAAAATAAATTTTTATATTTTTGAATGCTCAAATATCCGTAATGATCTTTTCAAATACTCATCATATTTTTTACAGCTGCGTGAATACAGATACCTGCCCATTGGTATTGTACCCCACATTAAATAACCGTTAAGAAATATATACCAATTGCGTCGGCCAATACCTTATTGTATGCGTCTTTTTTGAATACAAATAAATATTTTATAGTAGTAGAATATTCTCCAAATTCAAACCCATAAGAATGTATATATATATAATACGAAAGCGTTCAAGATAAATTCACACTTACATCTGTGTACGTCTAACAACCATGCAATTAAACTTAAATTAGTCCTTTCGAAAATGATAAACATTTTACCTGCTTAAAATCTGTATGCTACTTTCTTTTTTTTAGCCAATCTTTTTATATATAATTAAAACATGAACAACCTCATAACTAAATATTATATTTTTTTCAACATGTAATGTTGACCATGAATGTACACTTGGCGGAAATAATATTTTCCGAATGTGTACCTCAAATGGCAGCGCTGCATATTTTACCACAGACGTAAGAGAACTTTCAATCATGCTTTGAGTTTCGCATTATGATTATTTTGTTTTTTCATATAGGTTATTTCTGCAAAATTTAAATGATAACTGCTAAAATTTTGTTGCTTATATAATTTTAATTAACAATTAATTTAATTTTAATATTAGATTCTATATAATTATTGAACTAAGAAATAAAAATTTTATTTCATAAAATTATAATTTAGATCATAAAAAAAAAGTAATAATGTTTGTTTACTGAAATTATGTCATTAAGTAATAAGTAATGATGATGCAAAATTAGCTCCATAATTTCGAATTGTCTTATGTCTGTAGTAAAATATGCGATGTTGCCATTTGAGGTTAACATTCGGAAAAATATCCTTTTCGTCAAGTGTACAATATCAAATTCTGATAAGCGTAAAATATAGGTACACGCATGTGATCGAAACTTGCAATATTTTTAAGATGAATTACATTAAATTACTAATTTTTCAACATTAATGCTATTATCTTTTTCAATTAAAATACTTTAAGAGCATGACGAAGCTGTCCGCCTTCTAATAATATTTCCAATCTTAACTTATGAATAAACGATGCGTTTAATTGAGTTTTTTTGCTACAAAGAAAAAATTTGTAAGATTAAACTCTAGTGCGGACAACTCAAGAAATTCACCTAAATATTATACATATAAAGTTATAATAAAAACTTTCAATGTATCGTATTTTAAGGTTAGGTTTGTCGAGTTTGATATCTAATTTCCAATCTAAGCTCCTAAAAAAATAACAAGTCCAAATGATTTTTTATTTTAACAAAAATTATTGTATTAATATAGCTTTAGTGCGGACAAGTCATTATATTTGTTTAATTTAAGAATTTAAAAAGATATTGATAAAATAAAAAAAGGAAAACTTGATTGCTGCAGCTCTGACATGCCGTTAAACTATTATAAACTTCATTATTAAACTTTTAGCGTCTATAACAGCGTCTTTTTTTTGTAGCATATATTTTATATTTTTATTTTTCTTATGAAATTATAATTAATGATCAGTATTTCTTTAAAGATCTATTAATATTATATATTTTTATTTATACTACTTTTTACATAAATATATAAATTAAATAAACAAATAATATCACCAAAAGCCAATTAATTAAAATAAATAAATATTAGAAAGAATTATTAATGATTAAAGCGACTTAAATTTAATTTTAATTTTTCTATATACATTTTTTTTATTAATAATTAGGATAAACTAATGTAGCCTGTTTTCCTAAAAGGTGAGAGAGAAACCTTGAAAGAGAGAGAGAGAAAACAAACATGCCGTTACCAGAATATCTAGGGATTTTTCTTTCAATCCATAAACTCCGTCCCCGATATAGAAAATACAAAAGATACAGTATGATTTTGAAAACTCCTACTCCGAGAGAAAAGGAAAATTTTTCAAAAGTTCGGAGTAGCATTTTGAAATAATAAGAGTAAGGCCCTTTTTAGTTAGTTCGTCAGTTCGCCTTGAACAGCGGCTCGGGGTTGTGGATTTCGTGCCCAGCTCCTCAAGCTCCAAATTACACATCAAATCTATAAGGCTCGATTTCAAAGTTCAAAGTTCTCTACAAGGTCCCAGGACTCTCATCAAGGCTGATAAGCTTTTCAAGTTCAATCCAATCTACAAGGTTCAAAATTTACACTAAAAGGTTCAATTTCTACAATTATCTCTCTCGTTTCTCTCTTCAAAGGAAAGTAAGTATTTTTATTTCTTTATTTTTAACCTTTAGAGGACGGGAAAGCCACTATAGTGGCTCGACCATGGATAGACACTTTACATATGAGTATTTCCCAATATTAGAGACACATATTATGTGTTTTCATATAGAAAATACTGAGAAATTGAAAATTCCAGATTCCCCGTCCTCTAAAAGATAATAAATCAAGTGTTCAATTCAAACTTAAATTTTTTATTAAGAAGCTTATAAATTGCATAGAAAATCTCTCTTCTCAACTTACAAAATTTAGTCATTTTATTTAAAAGCAAATTTTATTCTCGATATTTTCTTCTTATTCAAATATTTCACTTAAAGTATTTTGAAATTAAATTTATTATTAAAATCTTTGAATTTCAAATTTTATATATTTCACTTACATTTTACTTATATTAAGGTTATTTTTATTTTACGTATTTTGTTTCATTTTCTTTACAACAAAAAAAAATATTTATATCATTTATTTTATTAAATAACATTTTTTTACACGCTTTTATTAAGCTTGCTTTCACGTCTGTTTGTCTGTCTGTCTGTCTGTCTGTAATCAAATCTGGCATGCTCGATTTGAGACACTTTTTGCCAATGGAAATTTCTGAAATTTTACACAGATCTTCGTCTCCGATGACAATGCAATAATCCGTAGTCAGGTCGTCGATGACGGGCGTGCAAAGTCATTTCTGAGGAAGTTTGACTGGGGAGGCATCTTTGGGCCGAGGCGAGTTGATAGAATGTTGTTGAGTTAATAGTTGTAGAAAATGCATATGGATAGGGAAATGTATATGGTAGGGGAATATATAGGGGATATGGGGATATATAGGGGATATGGGAATATATAAGGAATCTGGGAATATATAGGGAATAGGGGCACACACACACACATATATATATATATATATATATATATATATATAGGGAATGTTTAGAAAATACAATTAAATACAAGCTTTTAAAAAAAATTACTCACAGAAAATTCAATTTTAACTAAAAAGTAGAAAATTAAAAAATTAAAAAAAACATTTTCTTAAATATACATTTGTTTATTAAAACTGTTTGTTTGCATGCTGTGATATATATATATATATATATATATATATATATATATATATATATATATATATATTATAGAGTTCTAACATAAATCAATAATATCAATATTAAATAAAAAAACACATTAAAAAAAGTGTGCACTACCTGCTTCTGGAGAGTCCTTTAAAGTTTGAGACGCCAGATAGATCCACATTACGCAGCCAAAAGTGGTCGCGTTCTAAGTGGTGAAGGTTTAAAAATCGTTTAAACATCGCGAACGCGTTAAAGCCATCCCTATTCTATTGAATGAAATTAATAACAAATATACGAATACACCCTTCTATTTGAATAGACTTATGTAGACTCTGCCCGGGTGATATCCCAGCTTGAATATCGAACCACTAAGCGAATATAGCGCCATTGTAACTTTAAGTTTAATACCTCGATGTTTCAGTGGTTTAGGATACCGACATTTTGTAAACTTTACAACGATCGGTATCCTAAACCACAACTTACATGGTCAAAATCTAAAAAAATCATCTGACTATGTCTAACATTCATTATGAAAGCTTTAAATCAAAACATGGAAAATGTACTTTTACTAAAATATCAAAAGTACATGCAGTGTTCTTATATAATATTAATACACAGTATTTTCTAATTAAAATTACTTCAAATGAAGTCTTTAAATAATTTTAAAAGGTATCATTTGTCATAATCTTTATCACTATATAGTCCAATCAATGGAGTAAAAAAAGGGCTGTTTTTGACAATAATTCAGGAACGGATGAGACTTACATGAGAGTGTTGCGGGCGATGTAAAAACATACACTATATAGTTTGCAACTCCTACTTTTTCGTAGTCTCTGAACCAGGGAGATGCAAAGTTGTCCCACACAGGTTTTTTAATTCTTGCGACTAACGTGTGCATTTAAAAAAAAAAGTTTTTCTCTTTTATTCATCCCAAGATGCATAATGTTCAAAGCTATAACTTTTTGTTAGGCGAACATATCGAGTTGCATAATGTCGCAATCTCTTCGTGGAGGTTCAAATTTTTATATCTCATTGAGAACCAATGAGAAAATGGAATTGCAACCCTTCATATATCGCTTTAAAAAAAGGGTGTTTTTTTATAAATAAATGAAGCTGGAGCTTTATTTATAATTTATGTAAATTTCTAATTTCAATATTTTAAAAGCTTATTTAAAAACGATGATATAAAAAAACAAGTTTTTTACGAGCAACAGGAGCCGAGATAAGATTTTTTTTTTAAATTTACAACTGCTTTGTTTATAACAATGAAGAAACGAATAAAAGTTTATTTTAAAGTTAAAGACTTATATTTTCAAAATGTATGATCAGATTTTTTAAAGTGCGATTCTTTGATATTAAAAATCATATTTTAAAGTAGCACACGAAAAAACCAGCAAGCTGAAGGATGCAGTGGGGATGACTTAATTAGACTGCTAGAAAATTGAGCGCGCGACGTCTGTAAAGAAAAAACGAAAAAAATGACCTTATCTCAGAAACTACTGGGCCGATTGAGGTGTTTTTTTTAAATCTGAGGTACTTTGAAAAATCATGAACATTGATGTAATTTATAATTTTCAATAACGTATATTTAATTAATTATAACTATAATCTATATGGACACCCGAAGCGTAAATCGTTACCGTGTCTCACTAAATAAATATTTTTAGGCGTGTAACGTCTCATTTTGAAGCATTAAATAATGGCTTTCATATGCAATATTATAAATTTAATTACGATTAACCATTCGAAAATGCTAGGTAATTTACGAAAGTTTTATGAGTAAATTTACCTTATTATTCCTGATTTCAATTCTTAAAACAAGTTTAATTCCAATTTTTATCGACTCTATATTCTAATTAATTCTCAAAACTTATTTCTATAATAATAAATAAATAAAAACATAAAGTTATTAATAAACGCAAATGTTTATCAGCAATAATAAGGTAAATTTACTCATAAGACTTTCGTAATTTACCTAGTATTTTCGAATGGTTAATCGTAATTAAACTTATAATATCGCATTTAAAAGCCATTATTTAAAGCTGGAAAATGAGACGTTATACGCTTAAAAATATTTATTTAGTGAGACACGGTAACGATTTACGCTTCAAGTGTCCATAAAGGTTATAGTTATAATTAATTAAATATACGTTATTGAAAATTATAAATTACATCAATGTTCATGATTTTTCAAAGTACCCCAGATTTAAAAAAAACACCTCAATCGGCCCAGTAGTTTCTGAGATACGGTCATTTTTTTCGTTTTTTCTTTACAGACGTCGCGCGCTCAATTTTCTAGCAGTCTAATTAAGTCATCCCCACTGCATCCTTCGGCTTGCTGGTTTTTTCGTGTGCTACTTTAAAATATGATTTTTAATATCAAAGAATCACACTTTAAAAAATCTGATCATACATTTTGAAAATATAAGTCTTTAACTTTAAAATAAACTTTTATTCGTTTCTTCATTGTTATAAACAAAGCAGTTGTAAATTAAAAAAAAAAATCTTATCTCGGCTCCTGTTGGTCGTAAAAACCTTTTTTTTTTATATCATCGTTTTTAAATAAGCTTTTAAAATATTGAAATTAGAAATTTACATAAATTATAAATAAAGCTCCAGCTCCATTTATTTATAAAAAAAAACACTCTTTTTTTAAAGCGATATATGAAGGGTTGCAATTCCATATTCTCAATGAGATATAAAAATTTGAACCTTTACGAAGAGATTGCGACATTATGCAACTCGATATGTTCGCTTAACAAAAAGTTATAGCTTTAAACATTATGCATCTTGGGATAAATAAAAGGGAATATTTTAGCAACTAATTAACCGCTTTGCTTTCAAAACCTTTCTTTCTATTCAGAATAATAAAGACTTCCTTTTAAAAGCGAAAAATTATTTAAAAAGTAATTTTTGCAATAAATAATTGATATGCAAAAAAATGGCCATTTTTCATGGTTTTTTTCGATTTTTTCGAAAAACTAACTGACGAAAATAATCGCGACATCTTAAATTATAGGTCTTTTTATTTTCTAATACTTTCATTAAAAACTTTTTTTTTAAATGCACACGTTAGTCGCAAGAATTCAAAAATCTGTGTGGGCTAACTTTGCACCTCCCTGGTTTAGAGCCTATGGAAAATTAATAAATAATATAATTAATAAATAAAATCTGTTCCTGAATCATTGTCATGAAAAAGTCTTTATTGATTGAACTAATAATGTTTTACAAAAAAAAAATCTTAATTTTAATGTTACGCTTACATTGTTACATAACTTTAGATTTTCCTAAATATATTTCCAATAATATTTGCTTAAAATATGTGAATAATTCGTAACTCTATTCGGAAACGGCATTCAGGAAATTAGGCTTATAGATTATCAATAACAAATATTTATTTACAAAAACATATACATAAAAAATAAAAGTTGAATAAATAAAAAAGTGCTCATTCTTTGATTTTTGTTGGAATCTGATCCTAAATGTGCCTAGAATCATATGCAAAAGGAGAATCTGAGGTGCAAAAACTTCACAGTCAAAATTACTCGAGGACCACCGTGATCAATAATAATACCATTTGAGAATAAGTAATGTATTTTTTTTTCATTCACGAAAAAAAAAATTGTAATTCATAACTTTAAATGTATAAAAACTCAATTTCTTGCTCATATGTATGCGTTGCTGTGGCTAAAAACATTTATACAAACTCAATAATTATTATTTCAATTAATTTATTTTTTATTTATAAATTATATATTTTCTTCATGTTTTTACTCTTTTTACAAGTGATGGACCCTATTTTTTCTTTCTCTGATCTTGAACAGGACTGTTATAGCGAGAGTTCTACAATCGCAGTCTATGGTGTAAGAACCCGTGTATGATCTATAACAAACATTATTCAGTCATAACGAACGATAATTTTTCTTTCTAAAAAAAAGCTTTCCACAGCTAAGTTTAGAGCGTAAAAGGCGAAGTGTTGTCCCGTCATGTCCCTTAAGGCGGCACTTATGTGTCATATGGAAGGACGCGAATGAACCAGAGTCCTCTCCACAGTTTGATTAAGATTAAGAACGCGCCTAAGAAAAGACACGGAGGCCAGTCCAGCTGAGTTCTTATATGGACAAAATTAGCGATACCTGGAGATATGTGTGAGTGCAGAGACACAGATATTATGCGATGTTCCTGTCAGAATTTAAGGAATATATGAGAGAGGTTAGGCCAGTGCAGGTGAGGCATAATCATGCACTGAAAGCATATTTATATTAAAAATGTCTGATTCAGATTCCATATAGGAATCCAGCTGGAATCCAGGGGAGACATTTTTAACAGGGATAAAATAAAAAACTTTTGGTCTCTTAGACACTCAGGGATGAGGATGAGGATGAGGAAGAGATTCAAGGCAAATAATACAAGTCCAAGCTGTAATACAGATAATTGTAGTTTATTAAATACTACTCCTTACTACAACGCTTGGTTCACCTGAGAGTACAAGATAGATAGTACTTAACTTTATGAGAGTTGAGAACGGTCTGTGCTCGCTAGCTCGACAGAGTCGTGCTCTCCTTGTAGCGCTCACATAGCACTCTCTGTCGCTCGCTTAAGCGCCGCTAGTAGCGCGTGGCACTTACGCGTGCCGTGTACATACATACGTGTGTGTGTGCCCACAAACTGCCTAATAATACTCATTGCTGATTGGCATCAGCGATGAGTCTTAAGCAGTTTTTTATTCAAGCTTCGGATAATTGGCGCTCCAAGTGAAGCGATAACTTATTTCTGCTTACGCTCTTAACTTAGCTGCGAAAAGTTATATTTTAAAAGGAAAAATCATCGTTTGTTAAGACTGAATAATGTATGTTATAGATTATACACAGATCTTTACCCCTGTTAAAAAAAATCAGGTGAGAAATCACCTGATTTCTCAAGTGATTTATTATGCCAAAACATTGTGTTGATTTTTTTGGTTCTTACACGTTTTAAATTATGCTTTTTGAAATTTTTGAATCATGAAAATTTTTTGTAAAATAAGTCGAAATTTTTTTAAAGCCTAAATTTTTTAAAAAATTCTATAAATTTAAAATTTTGAACAATTTTCGAATATAGTTCTGAATTGACTATGTATGGTTTGAAACGTATAAAAACGAACAAAAATATCACATAATTTTTTGGCATGATAAATCACTTGAGAAATCAGGTGAAATTTTCCATCTACTTATACAAAAACATAGATAGTATGCGAAATTTGAAGCAAATCCATCAAGTAATTTTCGAGATATAATTGGCTAAATAAATAACATTTTCTTTTCAAAATTTTAAAAATGCTCTAAAATTAAAACTACCCTATGAAAATCTATTTTTGAAAATTTCCCTTCTTTTCGCAATTGCAAATAATTTCCCTGTAAATGGTAGAACAAATCTATCGAGTACTTTACGTAAAATAAAAAAATCAAAAAAAGGAAAATCGAAATTCTTTTAAAAATCTTTAAAATTTTCTAAAATTGTAACCACTCTAAGAAAATTAGTTTTCGAAAGCTTATTTTCTTCAGACAATAGCAAATTGATTGTATAAAAATTTTGGAGAAAATTTATAGTATGGTTTACGCAAAATAGAAGATAAGAAAAATAAAAAATTTTTTGAAAATTTTCAAAAAGCTCTAAAATTGAAACTGCACTGAGAAAATTAGTTTTCCAAAGCTTGTTTTCTTCAGACAGTAGCGAATAACTTGCATACAAATTTTGGAGCAAATCTATCGAATGGTTTTCGTAAAATAAAAAAAAAAAATATAAAAATTAAAAAAAAATTTTTTAAATGCTCTAAGATTAAAAGTGCGCTAAGAAAATTAGTTTTCAAAAGTTTTTCTTCTTTTGGCAGTCAAAAATAAGTTCTATACAAATTTTCAATCAAATTCTTCGAGTAGTTTTCGTAAAATACAAAAAAAAATGAAAAATCGAAATTTTTTTAAAATTCTTAAAATGACTAAAAAAAAACTATACTAAGAAAACAGATTCTCAATAGCTTCTGCACTAGTCGAAATATTGAATTTCATGGAAAATTTGAAGTGAATCCATCGAGTAGTTTTTAAGATTTTATTGGCTTAATAAATAAAATATAAACATTTTTTTCGTAAATTTCAAAATGCTCTAAAATTAAAACTCAGCTAAGAAAATCAGTTTTTAGAAATTTATTTTATTTGGGCAATCGCAAATAATTTTCATGCAAATTTTGAAGCAAATTCATCGAGTAGTAAAAGAAAAAAACCAAAAAAATGAATAATCGAATTTTTTTTTCTTTTTTTTAAACGACTGAAATTAAAACTACGCTCGAAGAACCGATAATCAGTAGCTTCCCCGCAAGTTAGACAAAAAAATAAATTTCATGCAAATTTAGAAGCAAATCCATCGAGTAGTTTTCGAGATACAATTTACTAACTAACATCACACACACACACGGACACGCACACGCACACACACACACACAGACATTTTCTGGAAACCACCTTTTTCGACTCCCTGAGTTCAAATATGTACAAATTAATGAAAAAATAGAAAAAAAAATTTTTTATCGATACAATGCTTTCTCTATGAGAAAGCAAAAGAGAAAATAAGATTTATTACTTGCAAAAAAAGTAAGAAGATCAAGAAAATATGTAATTAATGAATAATCCTGGTAGAAATCGAAACGATTTTCCACTATTTTCTGACCATTGCTTTGGATGAAATACTGAAAATAAAAATTTTTTCATGGCCATTATTTTATCCGATATGAAATATTTTTTTTACTTATACACCACTAACATGTTACACGCATTTCCGAGGATTACAATGTGAATCTGAGAAATAGAAAAAATACTCATAATTAAATCTCTATAATTATTTGTGTTTGAGACGATTTATTTTTTCAATTTTTAGTATTCATTGAACATATTTTATAATTTAAATTTAGATGAAATGATGTATTCAATTTATAGGTTAAAATACTAGGTACAAAAAATGCCCACTTTAAAGACAACATATTTCTATATTAGAACTTTTGCCCATAGAAAAATTTGGGCTCTGCGGATTTGGCGAAAATTAACTATTTACTGGCCAATAGTGACATGACAAAATATTACTATTAATAATTTGTCCATAATTTGTATTATACACTATTTTTTATATTTATATTTCTACTAAGGAACATATTGATCAGTTTTAATAATAATTATTGAGTTTGTATAAATTTTTTTAGCTACTGTAACGCATACGTATGGGCGAGAAATAGATTTTTTATAAATCTAAGGTTATGAATTACAATTTTTGCCTTTCGAATGAAAAAAAAACTACAATTCTTATCTTCAGATGGTATCATAATTAATACAATTAAAATTAATGACGATTCCCATGTTCGTCATTTTCCAAATAATGACAAATCCCGATTACTTTGATAAAAAAAATTTTTTATGTTATAAAACTTATTAGAGCATATTTCTAATATCTTAAGCTAAAACCATGAATTTTGCTTTCTTATAGAGGGAGCATTGTATCAATAAAAAAATTTTTTTTCTATTTTTTCATTAATTTGTACATATTTGAACTCAGGGAGTCGAAAAAAGTGGTTTCCAGAAAATGTCTGTATGTATGTGTGTGTGTGTGTCTGTATGATGTCAGTTAGTAGATTGTATCTCGAAAACTACTCGATGGATTTGCTTCTAATTTTGCATGAAATTTATTTTTTTGTCTAAATTGCTGGGAAGCTACTGATAATTGGTTCTTCTAGAATAGTTTTAATTTTAGAGTCATTTATAAAAAAAAAAAAATATTTTGATTTTTCATTTTTTTGGTTTTTTTCGTTTACTACTAGATGAATTTGCTTCCAAATTTTCCATACAATTTAATTTTTCGATCAACTGGTGCGGAAGCTATTGAGAATTGGCTTGCTGAGCTTAATTTTAATTTTATAGCCATTTTAGTAATTTTTAAAAAA
Source organism: Anastatus disparis (assembly GCA_017163975.1). Classification (NCBI taxonomy): domain Eukaryota; kingdom Metazoa; phylum Arthropoda; class Insecta; order Hymenoptera; family Eupelmidae; genus Anastatus; species Anastatus disparis. The sequence continues at coordinate 822,772 of JAFFSR010000043.1, read as the reverse complement.
TTTCAATTTTTGATTTTTTTTGTATTCTACGTAAACTATTCGAAGAATTTGCTTGAAAATTTGTATAGAACTTATTTTTGACTGCCAAAAAAAGAAAAACTTTTGGAAACTGATTTTCCTAGCGCACTTTTGATTTTGAAGCATTTTTAAAATTTTTTATAAAATTTTTATTTCTAATTTTTTTTCTATTTTACGAAAACCATTTCATAGATTTGCTCAAAAATTTGTATGCAAGTTAATCGCCACTGTTTGAAGAAAACAAGCTTTGGAAAACTAATTTTCTCAGAGCAGTTTTCATTTTAGAACATTTTGAAAATTTTTAAAAAAATTTTTAATTTTTATTTATCTTCTATTTTGCGTAAACCATACTATAAATTTTCTCCAAAATTTTTATACAATTAATTCACTATTGTCTGAAAAAAAAATAAGCTTTTAAGAAGGGGCCGAACTATCTGTCTTTGTCTAATAGCGTTTTCCATCATTTATGTAAACACTATACGGTATAACAAGAAAAAAATAGCAGCCCCCGCTAGATATTAGTATAATAAGTAAATTTTGTAATAACAACCAAATTTTTTCACTGCGTAGTTTTTGAATAATTAGAGACCTCCCAAAAAAGATAGGTTATATTCTAGATTGCTAGTAGGTCTCTAATTAGTCGAAAACTATGCGGTAAAAAATTTGGTTGTTATTACAAAATTTACTAATTATACTAATATCTAGCGGGGGCTGCTATTTTTTTCTTGTTATACCGGATAGTGTTTACATAAATGATGAAAAATGCTATTAGACAAAGACAGATAGTTCGGCCCCTTCTTAAAAACTAATTTTCTTAGAGTGGTTAAAATTTTAGAGAATTTTAAAGATCTTAAAAAAAATTTCGATTCTTTATTTCTTATTTTTTTTATTTTACGTAAAGTACTCGATAGATTTGTTCTACCATTTGTAGGGAAATCATTTGCAACTGCTAAAAGAAGGGAAATTTTCAAAAATAGATTTTCAGAAGAATTTTTAAAATTTTGAAAAACAAATTTCAAAAAGAAAATGTTATTTATTTAGCCAATTATATCTCGAAAATTACTTGATGGATTTGCTTCAAATTTCGCATACTATCTATGTTTTTGTATAAGTAGACAGGAAGCTATTGAAAATTGGTATTCATAAAGTAGTTTTTTTATAAAGCCATTTTAAGAATTTTAAAAAATTTTCGATTTTTCATTTATTTTGTATTTCACGTAAATTACTTGATGTATTTGCTTTGAAATTTGCATGAGAATCATTCCCAAAAGAAGTATGACTTTTCAAAATCAATTTCCTAAGCCTAATTTAATTTTTTTTAATTAAAAAAATTTTTTTTTTTAATTTTCATTTTTTATTTTATTTTACGTAAACTACTCGATGGATTTGCTCTAAAATTTACAAGTATACAAGTTATTTGCTGCTGTCTTTATAAAACAAGCTTTTAAAAAATAATTTTCTTAGCGTAGCTCTTTGATCACTTCTTTTGATTTCTGATTTAACGCTTTTACTAACTTTTTCCTCACTTCCTCTTTGTCCTTTTTTCTCAGATTGATCCTCATTTTTACTCTATTTTCATCCATCCTTGTCTCTCTCTTACTATTTACTAATCACTCTCTCACATTCACTAATTTTTCTAGAATAGAAATTGCATTTTATATTGAAATCACATTTAAAAAAATAAAATCAAATTACTTTAACTCAATGAGCTCTATGAGAAAGCATTGCGCCAAAGCACTTGGCAGCGTTTTTTTAAGTCCTAAGCTTCGATCGTTAGCCTTTTTTTTCCGATTTTCAAAGTTTATTTTCTGAATTTTGATATTGGAATATTATTTTTTAACTTAGCGACTAACTTTTTCCAAAAATTCAGAAAATTTTCAATTTTCATGTATTTATTATTTTAATGAACGATTCGATTTTCTAGGAATAAAACAAAGCTAAAAAGCGTATAAATCGTGAAAAATATAAAAAATTGTAACTTTGAGGTCCTGTAGCTCCCTGAGTTCACTTCCTATTAGTTTAAAAATTTTCAAAAATTCTAGTGGCATCATTTAGAACTTATTCCTTAAGTTTAAGAATAATCTATTTTTTTTGCGCATGATTTTGTAGAAAATCACCTATATATATATATATATATATATATATATATATATATATATATATATATATATATATATATATATAATATAATGGGTCATTCTAATACTTTTTTAAAATAATGGGCGCAGGGGGGTCACGGATTTTTTTCAAATTTAAATATGTTGTTGTACTATTAAAATTAGGAACTCATGCCCAATTTCAGCCGTATAAACCTTTTTTTCGATGAGTTATGACTTTGAACACAAAATGAAATTTTGCTATTTTGTGTACCTTTAAATGGTTGTAGCGTGTTTTTCTCTCAACTTTTGACAATTCTGCAGGATGGGTTCGATTTCTCTAAAAAATTACATCATTTTTTTTTGGTGAGTTTATTAAAAGAAAATTATTTAGTTGAAAATTGACCGAGATACAGGACTTTAAAGTTTCAAAAAATCGCAAAAATCGCATTTTTTCTTATTTTCAAGACACTGAAATCATACCTGAGGAAAAATATTTTCTTTTGAAAGTTTCAGAATTTTTAGTTTAAAGCATCAGTAAAACAATGTACAATGTTGCGAAGTGGAGTCGGGACTCTATCCGTGTTAGTTACACACCTTCAATATTCTTTTTTTTTAAGTTTTTTAATGCTGAAACCGCACCAAGCTCTCTTATTGAAGACACTGTCATTATGAATCAACATTCTGTATACATTTTATAATAAATATATGTCATAGTACTATGCCAGACCTTCAATTTAAGCCCTGAGAATAGCTCCTTAATACTCTGAAACCAAGGACTGGGCCGTTTTAATAATTTTTAAAAATTAAGGTGTAAAATTCGTTAACTGGTATTTTATTAGCTTTTTTCTCAAACTTCCAAAAATTACAAATATTCTAAAAGAGGTAGAATAACGTTTTATTATGTATTTTTTAGCAAGGAATCCAGACAATACTGAAATAATATTAAATATCACCCTTGTTTACAGACTACGGATGAACCCTATTTTCACGCAAATATTATTTTTATCAAATCTGTGAAAGCAAATTTTACGTATTTTATATTTTTTTAAATATCAATTTAAATTGAAAATTCAGAATCTATTCAGATTTTAAATGATGAACCTCGTTGTTTTGCTACTTTTTAATTTTTTAATTTATAAAACGACTTAAATGTCTTAAAATGTTTTTTCACCAGTAGCTTCATTTATCCGTTGATTGAAAAAAAAGATCTTTTACTCACTAAAAATACATTTCATGATTTTAATTATATTTTACATATTCGGTATCAAATATATGAAAGCAAATTTTATTTATTTTACATTTTTTAAAAATATTTATTTAAATTAAAATCTTTATATTTAACATAAATTGACGGTAATAGAAACATTATCAGTCGAATAAAATTTCATTTCCATCGTTGTTTTATTTAATGGAATAAAACAATGATGCCAACGCGTGTTGGGAATAGTTTTTGTACTTTACGCATTTTCAGTTTTCTATCTCTTGTTTTCACGTCCATTTCATCAACATGAAAGAATCTAAAAAATTAGAAATAAAAGTAATAAAAAATATCGTGGTGGGCCATGTTTATCAAATGGTTTCTAAATTCAATATTTATACAATATATTCAAATATTCAAATAGTACATCAAATCGAAACATTCATTTACTAAACAAATCAACTTCTACTTACTTGTTTTTATATTCAGTTGGACTCCCATCAGAAAAATACACAATTTTCTTAATAAAAGGAAAATCTTTTTTTATCTTATTTAATGCTTGTTCCAGAAAAATGTTAACTGTACTGGCTGTTTGTTTTGAAGTGTTTGATATCACGCAAAAACTTTGAACTTTAACTTCTTGTTTCTCTGGATCTTTAAAATACATTACGATTGGATGAACTGCTGCTGTAGTATTATTAAAATAGAATCCTTGAGGCGAATCCTGTGCAAGAAAAGGATATCTCTCTGCGAAATCCATGATTATAATAGCAGTTTCTAAATCCAACTCTTTTTTAGATTCACTTAAGAAATTTTTTTGGTTTTCAGAGATGAAGTGATGCTCAGTGAGATTCCATAAATCATCAAACAATTCTTGGAAAAATGTATTGTAAGGTACATTCAAATTTTCTAATACCGTTTTATTGGATGGGCCATTTTCAGAAGTCTTGACTTGTATCCAATTAATATAATTAATATTTTCAGTATTAGTGGTCATTTTGGAGTTTTCAATTAGCAACTGTCGAATTTCTTCTTTTCTTGTATTTGTAGAGTACGTACTACATTCTCTGAACATACAAACTTTACTATCTACTGCACAGACTGTTTTTTCTATTAATACATTTGTCTTAAATTCGCACTGCATCGCAATTAACTTTAATTTAAAATTCTGGTGAAAGGGACATACACATATTGTATGTGTACCAGGGCTTCCTGCAAGGACACACTCTTTTGGCCTAAGTGATGCAAAATAAGCAAATGATGGATAACTGTCAAAATTTATCGTTTTTTTCCACTCATGGTACAAGTCTTTTAAGTCATGCAAAATAAGCATCTTTTGCAGAGTAATAGACTCGGTACCTGGGGCTTTAACTTTTATACACTCTTTATGTTGAAGCGATCGGACTCTCTTCAGCAACTGATTTGTCAGATACTGTAGAATTCTGAGACATTGGTTGACTGCTCTTTTTGAAATCTGATACGCTGGATTCAATTTTGTAGAAACATGGTGTGCGAAGTTTTCTACCACACTGCAGTTGAAAAGAGAAACCTACTAAATAATCTTCACATATTTTTTCATCGATAACTATCAGACTTGTAAGAACGGGAGACCTGTGATGTTTGAATGGATCACAACATTGATTATTTTCCGTCACATTTTTATTTACTGTTTTACACTGATGACAAAGCTTTTGTCCAGGAATTAGCTTACTATTATTTAAGAATTTTAAATTTAGACATTGATCCAGAGACAAAGTAGTAAGGTTGGCTTTTGCAATTTCCTGATGTTTGTCAAACGGATTATAACAACGCTTATAATAAGTGGAGTAAAATTTAAGAAATCTTGAATGATGTGCATAACAAATACTCTCCTCGAGATTTGAATGAAAATCTTTGATTCTAAACCTAAGAAGCTGCAAATCACACTCTTTAATATCTGATATTCTAATTGGTGTATTGAGATTAGTATTACAGTCGTTTTGGCATTCAAGAAGTTTTCCAATGTAACAGGACATCTATAAAGAATATAGATTTTTAAATTTCATTATTTATTCGCGAATTTGCTTTTCAACAAAATTAGGAGCTTGTTGATTTCATCAATAAAATATGTATGTGTTATTCAACTATTTTAAGCGTGTAATCCAAATAAAAGATGTTAAGGATGTTTAGAGAGTGCAAATGCCAAGTCATCTCTCCATTGTCATATTTAAATTCAAAATAAATTGTTAATAAAGTAATTAATTATTATATTTAAAACTTCTTTTACATTCGAGTAGTAGTTTGAAATATGTATTTCTAGAGTCAAAAATTATTTTTGAAGTCAATACTCATGTCAACTCTGATAGTATACATACTCACCAAAAGAGTATCACACCTCCAGGTCACAGATTTTGCTAAAATTGTGAGATATATTTTATTATATCACAAATAGATATAATCTACAGTCACATAGGTCTAACGCTGACTCAATTGATCAATAAATATCCAATATTTTGATTTTTATGATTTTAAATAAATACGGACAAAAATTTATTTGAGAATGCTGTCAAAAATAAACATAACCAGATATCTGATCTTGTAAATAAGATCTTCGTGAACTGGGCAACCAATATGTTTTTTATAAAAAAAACTAAATACTCAGATGAAAAAATTACGAGTAATTTGCGCGTTTGAAATATATAAATAAAAATATTTTGTATCTTTCAAATTTTTTTATTTCTTTTAAAAAATTTTAGGGTGCTGTAAAATTTTAAAACATTCACATTTTAATTAAAATACCATTTTTCACTTATCTTTTCATCTCAAAACGATGTACATATTTGCGCCTTTCAGATGATAAAAGTGCAATTGTTTTATACAAAAATATTGTCTTCAACGTAAGAGAATTAAATTTTTTTTTGGGTGAAATCAGATGGAGCGGAAAATAGACTACGGAACGTCATAGAGTATCAATTCAGTATCCTTGTATTCCGTCAAATTTTTTCCCTATATTCACATGAAGCGGAATAGAAGTTCTGTAACGTTAATTAGCAATATTATAATTAAAAAATTATGTTTTTAATTAAAATATTTGGTTATGAGAACAAATTACATTTTATTTATACAAGAAAAGAATCTCATTAAAATAATGTTGAGTGATTATTTCCAACTTTTTTAACATTTTTGTTGTTAATTTAAAATTCATGGACACAGTATTATTTTGAAAAGTTTTTCAGCTTAATTCCGCTCCATGTCAATAAATAGGGAAAAAATTTGACGGAATACAAAGATAAGGAATTGACGTTCTATGACGTTCCGTAGCCTGATTTCCACTCCATCTGATTTTACCTTAAATATGATATTTTTTGCGCATGCGTAACTGTAAAGGATATTTCATTCGGATTGTCTCTATCGGTAACCCATTTCACAAAATTTTCAAACATAGTCTTTGTAATTTATACTTTTTAATAAAACGTTGAACGTTGAAATAGTACTTTAAATCAAAGTGCATCTTGCGGCAAAATATTATAATATTTTAAACCTTTGCGCAAAATTATTATGCGAAATCTCACGAAATCTCAAATCTTTTCACAAAATTATTACGGGGGAAAGGTCATTCCGCCAATGAAAATGGGTGTTTGTATTTTTGGGTTAATGGATAAGGGAAAAAAATGGATGCCATCCCGCGTGAAAATATATGAGATTAATTCCAAATATTTTAGCAATCCTTTTAATTTACAAAGACTTCGAGGTTAGAATTTCTGTGAACTTAGGCACCCAAATTAATTCTTTGACAATACAGCATTTAACTGAAGATCTCAGATAATATTTTAACATCTATTCATTGTATAAGGTATCTGAGGTATTGCAAGAAATCTGCCCATGTTGAAAATCATGACGTCTTTATGAGATGTCTTTGAAGACGTCTTTGGTCGTGTCTTGGATTGGAACAAAAAAGATGTCATTTTCCAATTTTTAGAAAATTTATTTAACAAAAGACGTCTTTTCATAATTTTAAAGACGTATTTTTTTATAAAAATTCTTAGGATAAGACGTCATTTTTATAAGAATTTGTAGCAAAAGACGTCATTTTTATAAAAAAAATACGTGTTTGAAATAATAAAAAGACGTCATTTGTTAAATAGCTTTTCTAAACATTGGAAAAATGACGTCTTTTTTTGTTCCAATCTAAGACACGTCCAAAGACGTCATTATTTTCAATAGGATGCTGACATATTTAAAAAAATATAAAAATTTCAATTCAAAAAAATATTTTAAAAAAATGTAAAATAAATAAAATTTGCTTTCATATATTTGATACCGAATATGTAAAATATAATTAAAATCATGAAATGTATTTCTAGTGAGTAAAAGATCTTTTTTTTCAATCAACGGATAAATGAAGCTACTGGTGAGAAAACATTTTAAGACATTTAAGTCGTTTTATAAATTAAAAAATTAAAAAGTAGCAAAACAACGAGGTTTATCATTTAAAATTTGAATAGATTCTGAATTTTCAATTTAAGAGCAGGTCGTATATCTCTGTCCTTTTCTAATCAAAGAATTAATTTTTTTGCAAAAACTAATAATTGTAACAAAAAATAAGGAGATAGCCCCATCTCGTATAATAAAAAGCAAGATTTTCTTTGATGAGGAAAAATTATTTTTATCGATTAGTTTTGAAGAAAACCTTGAGAAACTTAAAAAATAGAGGTTAGGATAGACAATTCAGTTTTTCAAGGTTTTTTTAAAAACAAAGCGATAAAAATAATTTTTCCTCATAAAAGAAAATCTTGCTTTTTATTATACGAGATGGGGCTTTCTTCTTATTTTTTGCTACAATTATTAATTTTTGTGAAAAAATCAATTCTCTGATTAGAAAAGGACAGATATACTCCACCTCCTCTTAAATTGATATTTAAAAAAATATAAAATACGTAAAATTTGCTTTCACAGATTTGATAAAAATAATATTTGCGTGAAAATAGGGTTTATCCGCAGTCTGTAAACAAGGGTGATATTTAATATTTTTTTCAGTATTGTCTGGATTCCTTGCTAAAAAATACATAATAAAACGTTATTCCACCTTTCTTAGAATATTTGTAATTTTTGGAAGTTTTTTGAGAAAAAAGCTAATAAAATACCAGTTAACGAATTTTACACCTTAATTTTTAAAAATTATTAAAACGGCCCAGTCCTTGGTTTCAGAGTATTAAGGAGCTATTCTCAGGGCTTAAATTGAAGGTCTGGCATAGTACTATGACATATATTTATTATAAAATGTATACAGAATGTTGATTCATAATGACAGTGTCTTCAATGAGGGAGCTTGGTGCGGTTTCAGCATTAAAAAACTTAAAAAAAAAGAATATTGAAGGTGTGTAACTAACACGGATAGAGTCCCGACTCCACTTCGCAACATTGTACATTGTTTTACTGATGCTTTAAACTGAAAATTCTGAAACTTTCAAAAGAAAATATTTTTCCTCAGGTATGATTTCAGTGTCTTGAAAATGAGCAAAAATGCGATTTTTCCTGTATCTCGGCCAATTTTCAACTAAATAATTTTCTTTTAATAAACTCACCAAAAAAAAATGATGTAATTTTTTAGAGAAATCGAACCCATCCTGCAGAATTGTCAAAAGTTGAGAGAAAAACACGCTACAACCATTTAAAGGTACACAAAATAGCAAAATTTCATTTTGTGTTCAAAGTTATGTAGACTGGCTTCTGATTAATGAAATTCAACTTAGCAACTCAATTTTTAAAGCTCTTATTATAAGCTAAAAAATGCCGTCTGGTGAATTGGAATATGTCGAAAACTCAAATATTGGCCGAATTTTGAAAATGAGTAAAAAACAGTCCAAAAATGCCCAGTTTTTTACCTTAAAAAGGTCATAACTCATCGAAAAAAAGGTTTATACGGCTGAAATTGGGCATGAGTTCCTAATTTTAATAGTACATCAACATATTTAAATTTGAAAAAAATCCGTGACCCCCCTGCGCCCACTATTTTAAAACCTTCGCGCTGTGTAATTAGGAGGCGGTCGGGACTATTTGCCGCATGGGGGCGCTGCAGGTAAGAGAAGAATATAAAATATTCTTTATACGCGGATTTACAATTTATTAAAACAATACTATATTTCTAACGTTGTCAATAACTCTTGCCATATATATGTAGAATAATTATCGATGCTATTCTTGTTTGAAAAGTCTAAAATATTTTTTTAAATAGAAAAATTCTGCGCGTGATAGAGCCGATGTAAACATGTGTATTTTTCTTTAGTGCGACAGAGAAAGTAATACTAAAGAATGATGAATACATATGTTCACGCCGGCTCTATCTCGCGCTGCATTTTTCGCTTTACAACAATATTTTAGACTTTTCAAACAAGATTAGCATCAATAATTATTCTACATTGTAAGCTGCTGGTTTTGCTAGCTTAATTTTCCTTTGACAAATTCACGCGTTTTTTTAAAAATCTTTATTCGGTTCATAAGAATCTTAGTAAGACTTTACTGCGTAGTATAATCAATTATCACAGATAAATTTTGTTGACTTTATTATCTAAATCATTCGTAATAACTTAGTGCTACTTGGTTTTCAATAAGGAAAAACCAAGCATTTACTTGTTATGTTTATTATGAGAGTAGAAACGCCGTTTCTCCAATGGTCAAGAGAACGATACGTTGCACCTCTATGAATTTGAGAAACAAATTTTAATTGAAAAATAAGATATAATAAAATTTGCAAGTATTTTTCAAGCGTCAATTTGTCAAAATTCCTAAATAAGCCCAACCGTGCGGTGAATCCGTCACGGGAAGACAATCATTTAATTTTAATTCTTACGCGGTCAAAACTCCACGCATCAACAATAAACTTAATGTGTCGTATGATGTATAATTGTGATGTTCATAAGTGTAGAGGATTGAGAGCTAATCCGTTTGCAGTTAGGATGCCATGCCTCCGGGATCTTTGCTCTAGATAAAAGGAAAAAGGTTAGGAAAATAGAGTGAGATTTTACTTAAATGCCTCTCACCACTCAATACTATAAATTACGTTAATATGAACTTGCAAAAACAATGGGTACAGAAGTCACCATTGCTCCTGCAAGCATATCGATATAAGTTCAAGATATTATAAAGACACCAGCACTAAATTGATGAATACCGTTTCAGGTAGACAACGGGTTTGCAATCATAGATTAATTCGATTGCTTCGCCGTCACAAGTCTACTTGAAACGAAGAAAACTCGGTAAAGATGCTTATTTTTATTTTTAATGTTTATTAGTCTAAACCAAGGATGAGAGTGCTCTCTCTACATTTAGTTTTTCTTCAGGACACCTCACATTCGGGTCCCTCCTCTTCCACACAACATCTACTCTCTCCCACCTTTCATAAGCGTAGCCTTTGCGAACGCTGTAGAGAGAAAGAGATATATTAATTCTCGCTTACATGTATCATATAAATTGCGCGTCGCATGTATGTACAAGTGCTGGTAACGGTAAGAACATGGGCGTAGCTGCACGCCCGAGAACGCGCGTTCGGTTCTCTTCTATATCCCTTCCCAACACTTGTATGTTTCGGCCATAGCGGTGTATGCTTTCACAATACCCCCCAAAATGAAGTGGATTTTAATGTGCGAAAATGCACTTTATTTTGCGAACGAGAACATGCATCGCTTTAATGATCAGAAAGAGAAAAGTTTTATGTTTAAAATTTACAACTTTCTTTATAATTTATGTAATCTAACTATTAATTCATAAGTTTATTTATTCATTTCTCTTTCTAAGTTTTTCTTACTGAATCTTTTACTTTTCTTTTTCTTTCTTTATTTTTACTTTTACATTTATTAATTTTTGTTTTTCTATAACTTATTTTACTATTTGTGAAATTTTTCGTGGGTTGTGTTTACCCCCCAAACAAAATCAATCGTAGTGCTTACTAATACGGCAATTAATTTAACTTATATCAAGTATATTTAAATAGGTTTACATCACGCGATTGATTTTGTTTTACGCGCACAGACAATTTCACAATATTTTTAACATAACTTAATTTAATTTGTACAATTTTTCTTTACTTTAAATTTTTATTTTTATTTAAACTTATAATTATTTTTTGCATATTGTAATTTGTTTGTGCGTTACCTTTCAATTCTTGCCATTTTGCTTTGTATCCACACATCCACGTCTGATTCCTCATCTGCAATATCTTCCCTATTTGTCCTGAGTCCCATTCTTAATACTCTCTGTTTTTTGTAGCACCTTTTCTGCTACATAAATATTTATTTGTTTGTTTTTTTCGTAATCATAGTGTGCTGTTTTAATTTCTTTATCTGCGTTGTCTATTGGTGGTATGGTTTTTAATTTTCCTGGTTCTTGTTGTGCTGATTTTTTTTTTGAATTTGTAGAGCCAATCATTTCCGTCATTGTATGCTTCGGGTGCATTTTATTTATGGCATTTACTTCTGTTCCATGTTTACTGATGTTGTAGTTCCCTTTTCTTGTAAAGTTTGCTGGATTTACCGTAATTTTTTCTTTATAATTAATTGGCCTGAGTAACGATTCGTCCCACATTATGCTTAACTCTTTGTTATTAATTAAAATAGGATCCACTTGTGTAGTGACCTGTCTTTTACAAAGGTACCAACCCAGGCTAGTCCCTTGATGACGAAAACGATTTGGGTGGATTAAAAAATTAATTTTTCTATTGTATTTATATGGCGTTACGCGGTACATTTTCTTATTGTTTTTAATTTATTAAATTATTAGTAAAACTTGATTCACGCACTGTGATTTTAATTTTGATGATTTTAATTTAGTTATTACACTTTATTGTAATTGAACTGCTAAGTGTTGACTTGTCAACGGTTAAATATGGTTTACTTTCTGTTGCCGTCCTTTTATCTTTCATACCTTAAATATTCAATTCATAATACTTTCTTTTTGTTTGTGTTATGTTCATACTTCTTATTTATATGTATTATACTAATATCTTAATCTTGTTATTATTTGCTTGTGTTGAATATGTATGCTATCTATATTATTACGTTTCTTCTTTCTATTTTCTTCATTTTTCTTCTTTTAATTTATATTTTATTCCTTTTTCTATTGAAAAAATGGTTTTACGTTGTCTAGGTGGAATTTACCTCTTTCTTTATTATTTTCGTCTACCAATAAGTAAGTATCATCGTTTATTATACTTTTTATGGTATATAGGCCTTCGTAAATATCTGAAAACTTAGCAATTTTTTCATTTTGTGAATCAGTTACTTTTAGTGCTTTTATTAGTACCTATTCACCTATTTTCAATTTATAATAAGGGTTTTTTGCATTTTTCTTGCATGTTCTTTCTTTTATTTTCTTGTGCATTCTTGTTTTTACTAAAAATAATTTTCTTTCCAATGAGATATCATCACATGTTGTTTTAAAATATTTTTCCCATATTCTTATGGGTTTTTTCCCCATATGTAACTCCATAGGCATAAAACCTGTAGTGTCGTGATGAATTTCATTCATAATGTCCTGTATTTTTGGCATATGTGAAGCCCAGGATTTATGGGAGTTTTTTACAAATGCTCTAAATAATCCACCTAATTCTCGGTGTATTCTTTCTACTATATTACTCTGGGGGTGTAAATAATCCACCTAATTCTCGGTGTATTCTTTCTACTATATTACTCTGGGGGTGTCTTATCGATGAAAATATGATTTTTATGTCTTCTTCATTAAGTTTTTTCATCCATTTTTTCGACGTGAACTGTGTGCCATGATCAGTCATAATTGCTTTTGGTTTACCGTATTTTATGACATAATCACTAAATATCCTTCTTATAGCAGTTAATGTATTTGCTTTCTTTATTGGATACATTACTACATATTTAGTAAATACATCTATTGTTGTTAAGATATACTTTACCCCGCCTACTGATATTGGTAAGGGGCCATAGAAATCTATAGATAGTATATAATTTTTATCATTTACCACTATTGGCTGCATGAGTGAGTGGTACTTTATTGTTAAATACTTTGTCTTTTGATAGGTTTCACATGTTTTTATTAACATATATACTTGTTTTTTCATTTTAGGAGCATCAAAACTTTCTTTTAATAATTGATATGTTTTTTTAGGTCCAATATGGCCGTAAAATTCATGTATCTCTATTATTACTGTTTTTAGTACAGTTTCAGGTATTATAATTTTTTTATTTGACTCTGTTATTTTACACAATATCTCATCTTCATAAGAGTAATAATCTTTTATTTTACTATCTTTTATAGATATTTTTTGTAATATTTTCTTACAATAATTATTATTTTTTTGAAACGATTTCAAGAGTTTAAATACTTTTTCTAATTCTTTACTAATTTTGCATTTATTTATTTTTGCAATTATTATTTCATCTTCTTCATTTAAATTTTCTGATATCTGTCTGCTTAGAAAATCTGCAGCAGTATTCTTTTTACCAGTGATATGTTCTGGTTTTATATTATAATCTTGTATAGATAAAATCCATCGTCTTAATCTATAGTTGTTAAATTTGCATTCATTTAAAAATGGGACCGCTTCATGGTCCGTTCTCAATCTAATTTCTTTTGCACCTCTTAAGGAGATGTAAAATGGATACTACACCTGTACTCATAAATATTTACTATCTTTTTATTTTATTGCAAAATTTTAAGAAAATAAATGCTTTAGTTTGTAGTATGTACCATTAAGATTATTCAGTTAAATTTTTAAATGAATTCATTCATTAGTTTCTCGGAATTTTAGATTTCTTGTACAAAATCAAAAAATTTTAATATGTAATATTGGAACCCGAAATTCTGAAAAACTAATGAATGAATTTATTTGAAAATTTAACTGAATAATCTTCATGGTAAATACTACAAACTAAAGCATTTCTTTTCCTCAAGTTTTGCAATATGATGAAAAGATAGGCCAAACTCATGAGTACAGGTGTAGTGTCCGTTTTACATCCCCTTAAGTATGTATCTAGCTTATGTGTTGCCCATACTATAGCTAGTAACTACTTTTCAGTTGTGAAACAATTAAGTTCACTCCCTTTTAAAATTCTACTAATAAAGCTAATAATATTTTCTTGTTTTTCATCGTTTTCTTGTGATAAACTTGCAGCTATTGCAAAATCACTGGCATCTGTAGTCAATATATAAGGTTTATTTAAATCTATGAATTTTAGTTTTATATTCTCATCAAATAGTGTTTTAATTTTAATGAATGTTTCTTTTGGAGCATGACCTCATACAAATGGTGTATTTTTTCTTAGTAGGTCTAATAAAGGCAGGGTTTCTTTTGCATAATTCTTTGCAAACTTTGTATAGAAGTTTACAAACCCTAAAAATGCCTGAAGTTCCTTTATATTTTTTGGGTTTCTAAAGTTTTTTATTGTTTTTATTTTTTCAGGATCAGGTGTAATACCTTCATTTGTTATAAAGTAGGCTAAAAATTCTATCTTCTCTTTTACAAATTTAGACTTTTTAAAATTGAACGTTAGATTGTACTCTTTTGCTTTTTCAAATAGTTTTTCAAGGTGCTTTATATGCTCATCAAACGTAGTAGACCTTATGTGTAAATCGTCCACGAATGCTAAGAGAAATTCTTGAAACTCTCTTATTACCTCATCTAATCCTCTTAATAATCCTGCGCCGCTTGTTTTTATACCAAAGGCAGCCACATTAAATTCCTAAACCTTATTATCTATTTTAAATGCTGTGAACTTTTTACTGTTTTCAGTTAATTCTATTTGCCAGTAAGAACTTGTTAGATCTAGACTTGACATAAATTTTTTCTTTTTACATCTTATAAAAATTTCTTCAACTGAAGGCGGAGCTTCATAATCATCTATAATCTTTTCATTTAATTTACGTGCATCCAAACACAGGCGTACTGCTCCATCTTTTTTAATGACTGTAACGATTGAATTTATGTAAGGACTTTTAGATTTTCTAATTATTCCTAATTCTATCATGTTGTTTATTTCATTTAATACCTTATCTCTATGAATTATTGGTATTGGATATGGTTTTGAATAAAAAAAAGTGTCTCATCGACTAATCTCAACTCATGTTTGTATGATTTTATTAACACTGGTGCTTTTCGAAATACTTCTTTATATTTTATAATTAACTTTGTTAATTATTCTTTTTGTGTGATATTTTCACACTCATTTATTTTTTCTTCAATCTCATCATTTGTGAGTATTGGAGTTTTGTAATAATTTTCAGAATTGAGAAAATTTTCTTTCTCATTTTCTATATTAAAGTTATATGATTTTAGGTCATTGCCATTTTCATATACTTCTTGAATTTGCATCGTTTCGTATGCATTTGAATTTAATTTGTTTTCTATGTTCGATAAATTTAAATATTTATCGTTAATAACAATAAGTATTTCCTGCATCACAGTATTAATTATCATACGTAACAATTATTGTGTGTCATAGCCAATAATACAGTCTTTTATTCCCATATGGAAAAAATTTTTGGATATAATTATAAATAACTGTGAATAACTGTAAATAAATGTAAATAAATGTAAATAACTGTAAATAACTGTAGAAAAGTGTTGAAAAATGTGGGAATTGAGACATAAATAACAGTTATTTACAATTATTTAGAATTATTTACTGTTGTTTACACTTATTTACAGTTATTAACTGTTATTTACACTTATTAACTGTTATTTACACTTATTTGCAGTTATTTATATTTATTTACAGTTATTTACATTTATTCACTTTTTTCACAATTATTTACAGTTATTTACGATTATTTATAGTTTTTTACAATTATTTGCAGTTATTTACATTTTCGAAAATTATCACGGATTTATTCAATAATTTTATATATAGGCGAAAATTTTTAAAAATGTGAATAACTGTAAATAATTGTAAAAAACTATGGAAAATTGTAAATAGTTGTAAATAATTATAAATAACTATAAATAACTGTAAAAAACTGTAAATAACTGTAAATAACTATAAATAATTGTAAATAATTATTAATAACATTAAATTATTCACTAATTCAAAAATTTTTGAAAATGTAAATAACTGTAAATAATTATGAATAACTGTAAATAATTATGAATAATTGTAAATAATTATAAAAAACTGTAAATAATTGTAAATAATTGTAAATAACTGTAAATAACAGTTAATAACAGTTAATAACTGTAAATAACTGTAAATAATAGTAATTAATAATAAATAATAGTAAATAACTGTAAATAACTATTATTTATGTCTCAATTCCTACATTTTTTAACAGTTATTTACAATTATTTACTATTATTTACAGTTTTTCACATAAATTATTTCCATATGGGTTAATTTAGGTATTATTAAATAAATGATTTTAATTTTCTCCTTGTTAAATTCAGTCGTTATCATTATCTGTTTTTTCAATTTTGTTGTTTTTAACCCATTACGGCCTAGCAGGACGTTTTTCGGTTGCACTTTTGAACCACTGTATTTTTAGTATAATCGGGGTCTCAGAAATATCGGAGTAGTCATTTTCGACGTAAAATTTGATGATCTTTCAGAATCTGACCTTCGATTTTGCAAAAGATGAGTGGTTAAAAGGTTATAAACAAATTTATAAAAAAAAAACATGGTTTGAGAAAAAAAAATCGCTTTCATTTCGATTTTCAAAATGGAAATCATTGAAATACTTGCGTCATACGTACAAATATCGCGTTTTCGAAGCCTAAACTAAAAGTTATGACGATTTAGATCGACTGAAAAACGTTTAAACGCACAAAATAGCGGCCAGGCCCAAAAAAATGAAATAAAAAATTTCGGAATTTTTAACTCGAAAACGAAGAGCTTTAGGGAAAAAAGTTATAGAACAAAAGCGCTTAGAAGATATCAAAGAACACGTCTGAATTTTTTCAGAATTTTTTGATAGATTTTTGTATTTTCGGAAAATATGGGAAATCCGATTTTCCAAAATTACCTCCGAAAATTCTGAAAAAATTCACACGAGTTTTTTGATATATTCTAAGCACTTTTTGTTCTATAACTTTTTTCCTTAAAGGCCTTCGTTTCCGAGTTAAAAATTCTGAAAGTTTTTTTTTCACGCATCTGATTATGCACAGGTATTTTGACCATTTTCCATCATCATAATATTTAAATAACAATAATACATTTTTAGCCGTCAAATAATGTTGTCCGTTGCCCGATTCTTACCACGTGGAGGTAAATGTATGTAAAGAACCTTTCGTTTGTCTTTTTTATGATTTTTGTTTTTTTTCAATTTTATGTTTTTTATTTTTTTTTCATTTTATGTTTTTTTTTTTTTTTCATTTTATGTTTTTTTATTTTTTTTTCAATTTTATGTTTTTTATTTTTTTTTCATTTTATGTTTTTTTTTTTTTTTTTTCATTTTAAGTTTTTTAAAGTTTTTTTTTTTTTTTTTAATCTCCAAGTTTTGAAAATATGATTTTAGATGAAAAAAATCAATAATTATTATGATCCAAATCGAAACAGGTGCCACAAAAGTAATCTTTGCAATCAATACACATAATTGTTGTTCTCTTTGAGCATTTTTTAAAATTGACACAATTTCTTCTATGTTTAGTTGATGTCTTTATATGACATTTAAGTCGTTCGTCAGTTTTTTAGCTAAATATTTTTCAGCAATTGCCAGAGCAATGTCTTTTGAACCAATTTTTTTCTCAATGCTCGATAAATTATGAAGGACAAGCGCATTCGTAAGAGATGACTGGATTAGGCGCAGGAACATTGCCCAAGTCCATTTTTTGGCTCTTAAACATGGCATCAAGTTACTGCAATGTCCGTCGTGCAAATCAACACCACCCATATGTTTATTATAAAGTTTATTTGCCATAGGAAAAGGTATCTCGTTTTTACTTTTTGATTCTTTCGAATATCTTTTTGTACTCGATAGTGGTTCAACGCCTGCGGCCGTTGAAAGTATCGAGACAGGCTTAGAATCCATCACAGTTATAAAATTCAAACCGCTTTTCTCCTCGTGTTTTACTGATACAGTACCTCTTGCTGCTTTTTTGTCCACTTCATTTTCAATATTCACCCTATTTCTTCTCACTGTTCCCGTAGCTTTCAAACCTATTTTTTTTAAGTGTATCATGAGATCTGGATTAGAAAAAAAATTATCGAAGTATAAATGATACTGCGTAATTTTTTTTGCGCTAGTGGATAAAAGTAACTTTTGTACCATCATTAAAACGACTCGGCTTCCCAAGGCACATTTACATAATTTTACGTCGTTATGAGTTGAATAGATATTTGACCCTTTTCCACAATAAATGTCACAGTCGAATAGATATCCATCAGGACTACAAATTCCCCACATTTTGATTCCAAAACGTGCCGGCTTGTCTTTCATAAATTGGAGTAACACAGTTCTCCCATGAAATTTTACCATCATTTCGTCTACAGACAAAGCTGTAGAAAAATAACCGAATTTCTGAGCGTTTTTTTTGAAAATTTCAAGGATTGTTCTGACCCTCCAAGCCCTGTCATCTAAACTTTGTTCTTCTAGTTTCGAGAATTTTATTTTCGACTTGATTGTAAGAAATTTGTCTCGAGCCATTGTTGCAATTATAATAGGACACGATAGCAATAAATTGTTAGACCAATAGTCTCTTTGGGACTTTCGTGAATTGAAGATAGATGTAATGATTATACCCACAAAAATATCTAAATCAATCATCGTCAAATTATAACCATTCTCACGAGTACTATCAATTATGTGATTTTTCAACTCTAAAGAAAAGAAAAGTTCAAATAACTCTACGAGAGAAGAGTCACGAATGAACTTTATGGTTTTTGCGGGTAACAGATTTTCATTTTCAGGGTAATTATTATACTTATATTCTCCATTTTTCCATGAATAAATGTAGTCTGGCTCTAATTTAGATTGATTTTCATCGTAGCTGTCCAGTACTTTAGAATAACTGACATTTGGTATAGAATTCTGTTTTTTATCGAAATCATCAGATTCAGAATCAGAAGATGGACAGTCAGAATCGTTATCATCAGATTCAGAATCAGAAGATGGATAGTCAGAATCGTTATCATCAGGGATGATGAGTGCTTCTAAATGTCCATCTTCATGTTCTGCAATTTCTATACTTTGAACGTTATCAGATTTTTTTCGACGCTTTGCCATGGAATGCGACATATTATGAGGAAATGTCCAAAAGTTATCAAGAAGATAAAAAGTCGAAGAGATTCAAAAAATATTTGAAGAAGATGAAAATGTTATAGATTATGTTCAAAAATATTGGGAATAAATATTTGAAAATTTTATTTGTTTTGAGGATATTACGTTAATAATAATGATGATGAAATTCGGTTTATCGGAAAAGTACTTTGTAAGTTGATACAGTAAAATTTTAACAACTTCCAGTGATATGAATATCGATACAAAGGAAAATATGCATAAACAGCGTAGTAAATTAGATGCGTGAAAAAAAAGACTTTCAGAATTTTTAACTCGGAAACGAAGGCTTTTAGGGAAAAAAGTTATAGAACAAAAAGTGATTAGAAGATATCAGAGAACACGTGTGAATTTTTTCAGAATTTTTTAATAGATTTTTAGATTTTCGGAAAATATGGGAAATCCGATTTTACAAAATCACCTCCGAAAATTCTGAAAAAATTCACACGAGTTTTCTGATATATTCTAAGCGCTTTTGTTCTATAACTTTTTTCCCTAAAGCTCTTCGTTTTCGAGTTAAAAATTCCGAAATTTTTTATTTCATTTTTTTGGGCCTGGCCGCTATTTTGTGCGTTTAAACGTTTTTCAGTCGATCTAAATCGTCATAACTTTTAGTTTAGGCTTCGAAAACGCGATATTTGTACGTATGACGCAAGTATTTCAATGATTTCCATTTTGAAAATCGAAATGAAAGCGATTTTTTTTTCTCAAACCATGTTTTTTTTTTATAAATTTGTTTATAACCTTTTAACCACTCATCTTTTGCAAAATCGAAGGTCAGATTCTGAAAGATCATCAAATTTTACGTCGAAAATGACTACTCCGATATTTCTGAGACCCCGATTATACTAAAAATACAGTGGTTCAAAAGTGCAACCGAAAAACGTCCTGCTAGGCCGTAATGGGTTAAGCCTGTAGCTGTTTTAATACTTTTACCTGTTATTGGTAAGGTAGGACGATTTTTAAATTTTTCAAAATTGTTAAAGTAAAATTTTTCAGATATACATATTATCTCACTACCAGTATCAATTAGTCCATTAACTGGTATGTCTTCTAACATTATTCCTATTTCTAGACATGTTATAATTTTTTCTTCAATCTCATTTTTACTTGGTTCTATATCATGTATCAACTCATCTTTTATTGATTTTCGTAGTGTTGCAATGATATTTTGGGGATTTTCTTTTGTTGCAGCCTTACCCCTTATCTTTTTTTCATTAGGTGCAACCTCTATTGGTTTCCCTGACTCTTTTCTTTTTTATTTTCTTCAAACTCTATGTTCGATATGTCTATTTTTTCATGAGCCTTTCTAATTGTTCTGTTGTTTACTGGTGGCTTAAATTTTTCATATCTTTGTTTTTCTTCGTTGTTTTGGTTTACTATTTCTGCGGCATTTATCGTTGGTGTTTAAAATTGTTTTCCTTGTTGTTGTCCATTTATGCTTGGTCTTGTTTTATTCCAATAAAAATTTTCCGTTACTTTATTCGTGTAATTTTGTTTTTGATTATGGTTTGTATTATCACCTTGTTTGTAACTATTATAACTGTTTATATTGCTTCTATTTCCTTCGTTGTTGTTGACTCTCTATTGTGTTTATTGATTTTGATGATACATTGTTTTGTTTTGAATTCCTTCTCTTGAATTCTGTCATCCTCATCACAATCCCTTAAAATTTCAAATAATGTGTTTTTGTTTTTATTTTGAGCAAATCTCATGGCCTGTTTTATATTTCTGTTGAAATGTTTACTTATTTTCATTGTTAATTCCTCTTCAGAATAATTTAACTATAATTTTTTTGCGAATCCAAACATTTGAGTTGCATAGTTTACTCGGCTTAATTTTTGATTTTCATAAAATTGTCCGAATTCTACTTTTCTCCTTGTATTTCTTTGAATTTCTTCATTCCAGTAACGGTCTATGAATATTTGTTTGAAATTTTCGAATGTCTGAATATCGTCTTGGTAGACACACCACCATTCATTTGCTTCTTTTTGCAAGACTGTTTGTAGCAGCTGTAATGGTTTTTTATCATTTAACCTTTTTAAAGCTATGTAGTTTTCCAATTCGTTTATAAACTTCATAGGTCTTTCTACACTGGTACCTTCATATTTTGGTAACGGTATTTTTACCTTATTTTGACTAACCTCATTTATTTGTGTATGTATACTTCTTTCTATTATACTTCTTAACTCATCTATTCTTTCCTCTTGTTCTTAAGTTGACTCATTTATTCTATGCGTTAAATTCTCTTGAACTTCCGCAATTAACTCCTTTTTCTTTTCTTAATTTTTCATTTTCCTTTTTGAGCTCTTCATTTTCTTTTTTGAGTTGTTCTTTGTATTTTTCAAAAGATGTTTTTAGTTTATCTTTTTCTGCTCGTAGCTTCTTTACTGCTTCTGAGAGTACTTCTAATTAATCTTTGTCCGTTGTCTTTTATTTCATCTCGGGTCAAGTCTATGTTCGTTAGCCTTTCCCAATCTCCTGAACTATTTAAAGAGTTTACTAGAGTATTATTTTGATCTGATAAAGTTTTTAATTCCTGCGTTACTGTTTGCATCCATTCTTTTAATTTCATAGGTATTAACTGTTGTGTCTCTTCTGCTTCTTTTGTTTATTTAATTTCTTTCATTATGATATCTGATCTTCTTCTTTTGTTTGGCATCTTGGAACTGTTTTTTATATCTTACGCACGTAACGATCAAATCAAAATACAAAAATTTTTTTTATTTACGAGAAAACTAAAATATTTTCTGATACTTTCTTATTAATAACTGATTGCTGTTATTTTATTATTTACTAATTGAATTCATTTATTTAATATTTATATATGATATATCCGTTATAATTTAATTGAATTTTTATTTAAATTATCTTATTTTATTTAATTTTATATTTTTTACAGCAATCAATTATCAAATTTTTACATTAACTCTATTAAATTGTCTGTGCTTTATTGTAAGAAATTACTGTACCTATAACTATACTGTACATATGTAGCATCATGTATAATTCGATCTACAAAATACTAAATTGATTTTTCGGTTTAATAAATATTCATTTTAATCACTAGTACCAATCAGCAAAGCGCATTTCAACTTTAGTTACTTGTTATTAAGTATTTATAATTACATGTTTGAAAACCATTACATATATATGAAAATCAAAGTTGAGTACCACTGTGCTGGTTGAACACCACTGAATATTTATATTATAATTTTAAAATCTTATTTCAATTATACGTGTTAAATTTTATTTCAATTTAATCGTATTTAAATCGACCAATTTAATGCTTTGCGTCTTTGTTTATATTCGCACGCTTAATCCTCTGTGGCCTTAGCTATTACAATATTTATTCATTTAAATGATACAAAATTTTGATTACTTTCTCTTTTCGAATTTAACGTTTTTAAGTATTTTAATTTTATGTTAATTTATTTTGTTTTGTCTTATATATAGATTTAAGGTGTGAATGTATTTATTAGCGCGAATGATGGTTGAATAAATGTAGAAAGAATAAGTGATTCTGTTTCTTTTTATTTATAGTCATGACATCTTCGGTATCAAGTTTTTATTTTTGAATTTTATTATTATATTATTTTTATTTATTGTTGCATTGTTATGTCCAATTTTATTTTTATTTGATGTCATGACTATGCTTTATGCTTTATCTTTTAAATTATGTTATTTGATTTTAATATGATTTTAATTTTATGACTGATAGATATTTAAGACTGTTTTTATTGTAATTTATGTTTTTACGCTTCCTGCGTCTATTTAGAGTAGTCTGTGATATCGCTTTTATATAGTGACTTTCTGATACAGTATTATATATTAATTTTAATATTTGACTGTGATATCTTATCATATTATGTGCAATACTTTATACAGAATTATTATTTATTGCTTGTAATGTAATCTGATGTATTACACGCCTTTTTGTACTCTTTTACAAAATAAATTAATATCTATCTATCTATCTAACGTTTTTCATGTATTTATAATTTCAAATAATATACTTTTTGAATTTTATTTGAATTTACTTTGCTTTTATTCTATTTTGTAATCATTTTTTTTCTATTTAAATTTCTATCATTTTTTACTATTTTTCATTAACAAATTTCTTATCTTTTTTTCTTTTTTTTTTTCTTTTAATTTATTTTTTCCATTTTCACTTTTAATTTTTCAATATTTTCTTCTATCTCTTGTAAATTATCTACTACTAGCGGCATATTATGATTAAACTTATGTTCTATACGTTCAACTTTATTTATTAGTATTACTTGGTTTTCTACTATTAATTTTATTCTTTCCTTTATATTTTCAATATTATTTTCATTTTTATTAATTTTTACATATGCAAACTTTATTTCTTTATTTTGATTTTCTATTATGTCATTTATTTTCTTAAATAACGTTTCGAAATCTTCTGATTTTATAATATAAAATTCCTCATTTCTATTATTTTTCGCGTTTGTATTTGACAGTTTTTCAACTTTTTCAATTAATTCATTTCTTTTTTCATTTAAATTATTTGATTTTATTGTTGATTTCTGAATGAAATCACATACTTTAATTCTACTCATGATTTTGTATGTTTTAATTTTAATCTATGATTTTCTAACTTAAACTAATTATAACTTCAGCTACGGCCACAGACGCTATTTACTATTTTCTTATTTATTTATTTAACAATGTATTAAATATATGACCTAGAGCATAAGACTCAGAGTTTTGAGTTGTGTGGCATTTATTGAATGTTTAATTGAAACATCCAAAAAAAATCTAAACATTAATTTTACAACTACATATTATAATCATTGAACATTCAATAAAGCCAGTGGGCACCATTAGTTTTTCTTCAGGACACCTGGCATTCAGGCCCCTCCTCTTCCACACAACATTTACTCTCTCCCACCTTTCATAATCGTAGCCCTTGCTAACGCTGTGCAGAGAAAGAGATATATAAATTCTCGCTTACATCAATCACATAAATTGCGCGTCGCATATATGTACAAGTGCTGGTAACGGTTAGGAACATGGGCATAGCTACATGCCCGAGAACGCGCGTTCGGTTCTCTTCTATATCTCTTCCCAGCACTTGTATGTTTCGGCCAAAGCGGTGTATGCTCTCACAACATATATATGGCTAGAGTTAATGACAAAATTAGAGATATATCATTGTTTCAGTAAATTGTAAATTGCTGTGTGAAAATTATTTTACATTTTTCTCTCACCCGACCGCAGCGCCCCCATGCGGCCAATAGTCCCGACCGCCTCTTAATATATGTATACTAAAAACAAAATTTGGTCATATAAAAAAAATTTATTATTGATTAAATAATTTAAAAAAAATTTATTTGATTTAATTAAAGACATTTTTTTTATTTCAATAAAAAATTATTCAAATTAAATAAATTATATAGTTTTATTAGTAAAATATTTATTTAAGGTTAAGAGGAGGTCACGTAACTCTGTCCTTTTCTAATCAAAGAATTGAGTTTTTTTACAGAAACTAATAACTTTAGCAAAAAATGAAGAGAAAGCCGCATCTTGTAATAAAAAAGCAATATTTTCTTTGATAAGAAAGAATTAATTTTATTGCTTCGTTTTCAAGAAAACCTTGAAAAACTTAAATCATAGAGGTTTGGGTGGACAATTTGGTTTTTCAAGGTTTTCTTGAAAACGAAGCAATAAAATTAATTCTTTCTTATCAAAGAAAATATTGCTTTTTTTATACAAGATGCGGCTTTCTCTTCATTTTTTAATGAAGTTATTAGTTTTTGTGAAAAAATCATTTCTTTGATTAGAAAAGGACAGAGATACGTGACCTCCTCTTAATAGGTATTTATTAAATTTGAATATTGAGCTTTGTAGATCTAAATAAATATTTATTCAAATTATTAAATTATTTATTCATACCAACTAAATTATTCAATTTTATCAATAAAATATTTATTTAAGATGAATAAATATTCATTCAATTTATATATTAAGATTTGTAGATAAAAATGAATATTTATTTGAATTGATAAATTATTTATTTATAACAAAGAAATCATTTAAAAAACAATTAAATTAAGATTTTGACATAAATACGCTTCATATTACTATCGCAAATATCGCAAATCTGACATAGATATCGCTCGCATTACAATTTAATTATCTTCGAGTCTTAGTCTCCTTACATATCAATCTGAAAGACCGCCAACCACTTGCGAGATTAATAAAAGAGAAAAATCAACGACGTCGCCAAGCGGTAACATAATTAAACCATCAAACTCATTAAAATTTGTCAATGTAAATAAATCATTTATTTACATTGATAAATTTTTTTTATCGAAGCTATCAAACCTAAAGGTCCCGGGTTCAATTCCAACATGGAGAATTTTTTTTTATTTTTAAATAATCTAAAAATATTAGATTAAATTTTTTTATTAATTAAAATAATTTTATATGTGTTTTAATATTGTTAATTATTAAAAAAACAATTATTTTTAAAGTCACATAATAACATTATTATTATGATAAAATGAAAATTTCTGAGTAGAATTATTCAATATAAAAAACCAGATGATATAATTATTTAAATTTAATTATTAATTGAATAATTAATTACAATTGATTAGATGTTTATTAACATTAAGTAATAAATTATATATCAAAAATGAATTTATTTATTTTAAATAAATGATTCTTTGACCCAACAAAATTATCATTACGATTAAATAAAAGCTATTTGAATTAAATAACTGTTACGTCACGTGATTTTTCAATAAATTTTTCTTATTTCTAATTAATATTTAGTCATTTTTCTCTTTTTCTTTTTCTTTTTATGCCTTTATTACATATAGGAATTTTAAAGATTTTTTTTATAATTTAAAATAATTTTAATAATTAAAATAAAATATTCAGTAGACAAGGCTTAAGTTTACTAAAATACTTTCACACCCTAAAATTTTTTTATCTAAAAACAAACAAGCCTGTGAATGTTATTTTGACCATATTTTTGTATCTTTTCTAAATAGCAAAACGCTTCATACATACTCACAACACGTGTAAGCCGAAAAACAAATAGTACATTGTAGGCCCAAACGACCGCAATAAAAGTTGTCTCGACAGGCCATAAAAACTGTCGCCGGGAAAAATTTTCGATAGCTCCTGGGAAATTCAAACTTTCACAAATAAATTTGTATACCTTTAATATTTTTATTCATTTATTAATTGTTAAAAATACTTTTATTATTATTCTTTTTATAATAATCAAAGTACTTCCAGGAGTTATCAAAAATAAATTAGAATTATTTATAATATTTATTTTAGTTAAAATTGTTAAAATTTTCATGCGCACTATTTTTTAAGTCATTAGTTTATATTTTATAAGTTAAATAGCATATAAAACAATAATGTTAAAATTTCTTTTATAACCTTTATATATATTTGTGTATATATGCATGTTTTCACATTTTAGTAATTTAATTATACAAGTTAAAATCCTTTTTTATAATAAATATTTCGTATAATAATCCTTTAAAATATTATACGCATGTACATATATACATACATATAGTATTTTTTCATACGACAACTAACATCTATAATATTAATAATCAATTATTATATACAACCTTTATATAAATTTATTAACCATTTTTTTTCTTTTATTATTATTATTAATTATAATTTAGTCTTTACTATTAAATTCACTTTAATTGTTACTAATCTAGCGTTCCTATTAATATTAATTATTGTTTCCACTTTCTATTATTATTGTTACTTTTACGAACTGGCGATGTATTAATATTAATAATTTTCTTTTGTTATTCATTAATTATTTTTTTTTGTAAGTTTTCTTTCGATTAATCATTTTTTTTTTATCATTAGTTTATAATTTAGCATAATTCATTAATTTTGTTACCATTTTATTAGCGTGCGCATACAAATAATGTATACTCTTCCTTGAGGTGAAGTTACTAGAAGAGAGAGAGAGAAATAATAAATTCACTCAAAAATTCATAGGAAAATTTCATTTTTCGAAGTTGAGGACAAAAATTCATAATATTTCGGAACACTTCCGCCCCGCCCCCTGAAAAACCGGAAGGAAATGCAGCCCTCTGATTCGTGCGGAACAGCTTTCCCAAAGAGCTCAAAAGAAAAGAGATGACCCAAAAAATTCAGATCGCCTAAGGAAGCGACTCGGGCTAGTGCACAGGCCCTAAGCACTTCCAAACATTCAACTCAAGCCTCGGCATTCAAGGGAAGAACAACTCACTGCATTCAACAACAATTCACTGCATTCAACTACAATTCACTGCATTCAAGAACAACTCACTGCATTCAACAACAATTCACTGCATTCAACAACAATTCACTGCATTCAAGAACAACTCACTGCATTCAACTACAATTCACTGCATTCAACTACAACTCACTAATACAAACAAGCATTTAATTCACTGCATTCAAAGAAGGAAGAAGGAAATCTCTCTCTCTCTCATTCTCACTAGCATCAAGGAAGAGTAAGAAACCAATTTTTTTCTTTTATTAATAAATATTAATTTTTACTTAAAATTTATCAAAATTTTGTTTTATAAATTTTTTTTTCTTAATTATAATAACTATTTACCTTTTTTTTTCTTTTCTTCAATTTTTATAACTAATTAATTTTAAAAGTTTAAAGTTTTCATTATTAATATAAAAATATTTTAAGAAATTTCCTTTACCTTTCCGCCGAGATCCACCAAATTGGATAGGATCTCGACAGTGTAAATAACCAGGATCCTCACGCTTAAGGATCCGTTTACTCTTAAACTTTTCCTTATTTTCCCACCAATTCTACACCGGAATAATTCGCGATAATCATTTTTTTTATATAAAAAGAGACGGTTAGTGGTCGAGTACCAGACCGTCGAGAAACCACTTGAACATCGGCGCTAAACAACGTACGTCCCTCAGACGTCACATAACTAAGAATTTGAGTAAAAAATTTTATTTTAATTTAATAGTTTATTCGATTTACTCAACATTTATTCAAATTGAATAGAATTATCTCAGTGCGATTTTTTTAATTCAATAAAATTCGTTGCTTCAATCAAATAGCAGATTTATTTGTTTAAATAATTAATTTAATAGTTGTACAGTAATCGCTAACAAATTGGTTTTCTTGAATTGAATAATTATTTAATTTGTTAAAAAAAAATCGGTTTCTTAAATTAAAAAAAATCATTTTATTAAATTAAAAAATCTGAAATGGTTTGATTGAATAAATCATTCATTTAAAATATAAAAATATTTTGTCAATTCGAATAAAATAGTTATTCATTTTGAATAAATATTTATTTGATTCTAACAATTTCATGACACAATTAATTTAGTCAACTTAAATAATAACTTTTGATTCGAATAAATAAGTTTTTCAATTTAACTAAATATTTATTAACATATAAATTATCGTTTAAAGAAAAATTAAATTATTTGTTTTAAACAAATGATTTTGTTGACACAACGAATTATTATTTTGATCGAATAAATGTTATTTGAATTAAACAAATAAGAATTTGAACAAATTATCTTATTTTAATTGAATAATTTATTTGATTTACTGAACAATTATTTAAATTGAATAAATTTCTTTCGGTGTGATTTCTATAATTCAACAAAATTCGTTGTTTTAATCGAATAGCAGATTAATTTAAATAATTAATTTAATAGTCGTATTGCAGTTATTATTAAATCGATCTTGTTGAATTAAATAATTAGATAGATAGATAGATAGATACTATTTATTGTGTATCATATCATTATACAAAGGGCGTGTAATACAATTCATAAATATAATAATAAATATTGCACATAAACAATGTATAGATATAAAAATATTGCACATAAAACAATGTATAAATATAAAATATTGCACATAAAACAATGTATAAATACAAAATATTGCAATTGATATCACAGTCAGTTACTAAACCTAATAATACTGAATAAGTAAGTCACAACAAAAGAAGTGATATCACAGATACAAAAAAAATAGTAAAATACACGCAACAATCCTATAAATTAAAAGTCAGTCATACAATATCTATCAGTCATAGTATATAAAAATTTTTATTTAAAATACAAAATGAAAAATGATAGATAATGCAAAAAAATAATAAAGCGTATACAGTAGCACAAAAATGCAGTCAAAATAATAAAAACAAGTAAAGCATTCACTCACTAACCATTCAGGCAATAAATACAACCACACCTTAAGCAAAAGAGTATATATACGGGACGTCACATTATAATAAATTAACATATAAATAAAAAATAAAATTTAGTTTATTGGAGGTCGAGCAAGTATCCCCTCAGAGCCGACTTAAACCTGCTGAGCGATGGAAGATTCTTTATATCAGCAGGCAATATTCATGTTTTTTCAGCTAAATATCTATGAGTAATAACCAAATTATCAACTAAAAATTTAGGTATATTTTCAACTATAAAGAATATCTAAAAAACCATTTATTTTCAGCTATAAAGTATAGTTAAATATCTAGCTATTAATATATTGTAATAAATACACTAAAAATTTAAGTGTTTTTTTAACTATAATAATAGCTATAAAATATAGTTGAAAAGGTAGCTATTAATATTTTCGGTAAATAATGAAATTATTAACCATAAAATTAAGTACATTTTTAACTATAAAAAACAGTCAAAAAAACACATCGATATAGCTGTAAAAACAGCTCGATACAGCTATATATTTAACTATTTTTTTGACCGAGTTGCAGAGTTTGTTAAATTCATGCGAAGTACTTTAATAAGAGTATTGCTATAAGAGGTAATAGAAATCCTTATGCCCATAATCCTTTTCCTTTCTTTTCTTTTATTTTTTAGGTACTAAAATGAAAAGCATATGACTTCGAAACGGTCAAGCATGATGTCTTGACCGCGTACGGGTTAACTTTGTTCATCTTATACTATGATAAAAACACCAACACACACATAACAATCGAACATAATTTATTTGTATATGGTTGTAACCGTACTTGTAAAGATATCAAGATATTTTACATTAATATTTTGATACATGAGTTGGCTTAGCCACATTCATAACTAAAGGTTTCTAAGTAAATAGAAACTGAAAGAGGTATTATCTCATACATGGTTTAGTTTAATAAATGGTCCTGACGTTTCAACGCTAGTTATCTTGAAAAAACATAAGTGTATGAAGTGGTAGCTCACAATATATATAGACAGGGTGTCCCAAAATTAAAGGACACACCTGAATATCTTGGAAAATAAGGGCGCTAGAAAAAAAAAATAAAGTTAAAAGTTTTGAAAGATCAAACGGTGCATCTGATGATGACCTTGACTTTGACCTTGAGCTTCATCTTCAAGGTCATTTCAAGGTCAAAGTGATTTTTTTTAATGGGACCCCCTATTTTTGAGATCAAATTACGAAGGAGCGGGAAATTTTACGTCCTATACGATGGTTTTTATTTCTATTTAATGACCTCCAGAAGGTAAAATAAAGGACAAATGTTGAAAAATCAAGATGCCCGAGGTCTTTGGCTCTAAAAGAAGATTTTGGAGCCAAAGACCTTGTGCATCTTCAAGCTAGTTTTCAAGATTATTTGATGGTCAGAGTGTTTCTTTCCATGAAAACGCCTATTTCTGACTCCGGTTTTGAAGACAGCGGAAAACGTAACGCCAAAAATGATATTTTAGAGTTTGTCGTTGTGATCTTGAAAAAAGTAAATTGACAGCTAAATTTTCCACAAACATTAAAAAGCTGTTGCTTTGAACGTGCTAACTTTACTTTCAACGCTACCCAGAAACAACGACGTGGACTTAGTAAGTTCTGCTTCCTTTGAGGTGTCTGATTAACGAGACTCCCTTGCCTCTCAAGATTGAGGTCCCACATAGCACGAAAGCTTCCAAGGAAGCTTCCCATGAAACTTTCACGTAATATTCAAGAGGAAGCTTCCAGTAGCCTTTCTGTAAGCTTACTGAATCTTTGATTAATATTGCATTGTAATATTTCATGTAATCTAAAAATAAGCTAAACGTAAGCATGAATAAATGGCTAATGAAAGCTTACGTGAAATATTCCACAAAATCTTTTTAAAATCTTACAGTAACCTTTCAGCCAAGCTTCCATGAATGGATCCAGAAAAGTTACACGTAAGATATTGAGAAAGATTACTGTAAGCTTCCCGAAAGATTCATCGGTTAGGTAATCGTGAAAGCTTACAGGAAGCTTACTGAAAAGGTTCGTGTCATTTTTCATAGAATATTTCGCTAACATTTAATACAATCTTTCATGAAAGATAACTGCAAGCTTCCCGAAAGATTCATTTGTAAGCTTTCGCCAGAAGCTTTCCTAAATCTTTCAAAAAAGGTTAATAAAAGCTTTCACGTAATCTTTCACGAAACATAAATGGAAGATTTAATAAAAGATTAATGTAAATAAAGATGGAAGATTACAGGAAGAATTTTCACCACCGTAAATGTAAGCTTTCTAGAAAGCCTTACAGGAAGATTCCACTGGAAGATTTCATGAAAGTTTACAGTTAGCTAAATGTAATCTATAAAAAAGGTTACTAAATAATCACGTGCAAGATTCCTTGAAATATTTTTACAATCTTACAGTAACCTTTTAGCAAATCATCCATGAATGTATTCAGAAAGGTTACATGTAAGATAGTAAGAAAGATTACTGTAAGCTTCCCGAAAGATTCATCGGTTAGGTAATCGTGAAGGCTTACAGGAAGCTTACTGAAAAGATTCGTGTCATCTTTCATAGAATATTCCGCTAACGTTTGATACAATCTCTCATGAAAGATAGCTGCAAGCTTTCTCGAAAGTTTCATTAGTAAGCTTTCGCCAGAAGCCTTCGGGAATTTTTCAAAAGAGATTAATATAAGCTTTCACGTAATCTTTTACGGAACATAAAAAAACTTTCATAGAAAATTAATGTATGTAACGATGGAAGATTACTTGAAGAATTTCTACGACTGTTAAAAACAAGTCGTATTATCTGTTCTTTTGTAATCAAAGGATTGATTTTTTTTAAACTATTAATTTTGACAAACAAAAGAGAAAGCCGCATACCATGTTGAAAAAAGGACTATATTATTCGATGATAAAGAACTGATTTTATCGCCCACATAGCACGAAAGTTTCCAAGGAAGCTTTTCGTGAAATGTTCACGTAATATTCCAGAGGAAGCTTCCATTAACCTTTCTGAAAGCTTACTAAATCTTTTATTAATATTTTATTGTAATACTTCATGTAATCTAAAAGTAAACTAATAGTTAGCATAAATAAATAAATAATAAAAGCTTACGCGCAATGTTTCCTTAAATCTTTTTGCAATCTTATAGTAACCTTACAGAAAAGCTTCCATGGATAAATACGTAAAGGTTACATGGAAGATATTGAGAAAGATTACTGTAAGCTTCCTGAAAGATTCATCAGTTAGGTAATCGTGGTAGCCTACAGGAAGCTTTCTAAAAAGATTTACGCTTTCTTTAATAGAATATCCCGCTTACCTTAAATAGAATATTTCATAAAAGATAATTGTTAGCTTATTGAAAAATTCATTAATAAGGTTACGTCGAAAGCTTTCGGGCATCTTACGAGAAAGGTTAATAAATGCTTTCACATAATCTTTCATGGAACATTAATGGAACCTTTCATTAAAAATTAATGTAAGAATCGATGAAAGATTCCTGAAAGATATTTAACAACTGTGAATAAAAACTTTTTCAATAAATGTTACGGAAAAACTCAACTGAAAGATTCCATGAAAGCCTACAGTAAGCTAAATGTAATCTAAAAAGAAGTTTACTGAATGCTAACGTGCAATATTCCCTAAAATCTTTATGGAATCTCACAGTGACCTTACAGAAAACCTTCCTTAGATGAATACGCAAAGGTTGCATGGATGATATTTAAAAAGATTACTGTAAGCTTCCCGAAAAATTCATCAGTTAGGTAATCGTGGAAGCTTTCAGGAAGCTTTCTAAAAAGATTCATGCCTTCTTTCATGGAATATCGCTTACTTTAAATAAAATCTTTCACTTACTTTAAATAGAATCTTTTATAGAAGATAACTGCAAGCTTACTGAAAGATTCATTAGTAAGATTACGTCGAAAGCTTTCGGGAATCTTCCGAGAAAGGTTAATAAAAGCTTTCACGTAATCTTTCATGAAACATTAATGGAACCTTTCATTAAAGATTCATGCAAAGACCACCCACATAGCAAAAACTTTTATATAATATTCCAGTAAAAGCTTCCATTCAGCTTTTCGAAAATTAACATAAGCTTACAGTAAGCATAATATGAGTCCAAAAAATGCTTCCTAAATACTTACATGTAATATTCCATGGAATCTTTTTGCTATCTTCCTGTAACCTTACGCAAAAGTCTTAAGAGGAGGTCACGTATCTCTGTCCTTTTCTAATCAAAGCATTGAGTTTTTTACAAAAACTAATAACTTTAGTAAAAAATGAAGAGAAAGCCGCATCTCGTATCAAAAAAAGCAATATTTTCTTCGATGAGAAAGAATTAATTTTATTGCTTTGTTTTCAAGAAAACCTTGAAAAACTTAAATCATAGAGGTTAGGTTGAGCAATTTGGTTTTTCAAGGTTTTCTTGAGAATGAAGCAATAAAATTAATTTTTTCTTATCAAAGAAAATATTGCTTTTTTTGATACAAGATGCGGCTTTCTCTTCATTTTTTGCTAAAGTTATTAGTTTTTGTAAAAAAATAATTTCTTTGATTAGAAAAGGACAGAGATACGTGACCTCCTGTTAATAAATGGATTAGCAAAGGTTTCAAGTAAACTAACTGGAAAGATTGCAGTAAGCTTCCTGAAAGATTCACTAGTAAGCTAACTAAGAACATTTTTGGGAAGCTTTCGTGAAAGCTTCATGTAAATGTTTAAGGAATATCCCATGAAACGTTAATTAAATCTTGCATATAACATACCTGTAAGCTTCCTGTAAGGTTTATCAGTTAGGCAATACAGAAAGCTTCAAGTTAGCTTATAAGAAAGCTATATGTTACTTTTCAACAACATTTGATGGGATATTTTTCGGAACGAAAAAGGAAATATCGGTATAGTAGACATTTTTAATCTTCTTTTTATATGGTTTTAAATAATTAATAAAAATTTATGTAAATAATAGATCAATTGATAATTAGTTTTATAATACAAAATTTTCTAAGTAAAAATTATTTTTTTTATACAAGAAAAATAATTTAGAAATGCGCAATAAATTATTAATAATTTTTTCAATGAAAAATTATATAAAACTGTTTTTCGCAGTAAAAAAATTAGATTTATTTTGTAGGATGATTGAAGTATTAATAATTAAGTTAATTAATTAGATATTACTTTCACAAAATATTTTCAGTTGTATAAAAGAATTAATTTTTTAATACAAAAAAATAATTATACTTACCTCTAATTATTTTTAATAATTATTAATAACTTACTATTAATTAACTGTTTCATTTAATTTCACAAATGCTGAAAAGAATATAAAAGACAAAGTTTATGTTACGTAAACTATTGTTACGTGGCGAATTCCCCGGACCTGCGAGTGAATCCCCGAAGCCACGAACTAACCTGGGTTCACAAAATTTATAATTATTTTTAATTGAGCGCCAGTGAACCCTGCTCAGCTGGCTGGGTAGAGCAACTGCAGAGGGGGTCAATACTTACTGGCCTGCCTCGGGTTGCAGGCTGGTTCTAACGATCAGAGTGGTCCAGAAAATTTCAATGTAATTTATGATTTAAGAAAACTTTAAGAAGTTGAAAGAACAATGTTAAATATATAAAAATCAAAATGAATTTTAACTTTGAAAGATACTATTAATATTAAATGACTCTAATTATTTAAGAAAAAAAAATGAATAATATAATTAATTTTCTTTAACTTATAATTCTTGTCCTGAAAGGAGGAAGAGGAAAAATAAGCAGTTGACTCTCTATTTAACTTTAATTTTAAACTTCTTATATTATCAATTTAAAAGAAACTTCGTTACACATCACAATAATAATAAAAAAAAAACAAGAAAGGAAACGCCGCTTTAATTGTTTTACTACACTTAGGCTGTGCGCGTGTGCGGAAGACCAAGAATCTATAATTCCGTTACACGTGCAATCGATTTAATCACCTTTTAGGTTAACACCGTACGAAGAATAATTATTTGTAACTTAAATTACGCGTTGCTCGATTTCCTTACCGCGCAGTCGCACAACCCAACACTTACACTTCGCACTTCAATAACTTTTTAAAGAATTAATATCGATATCGCTCGCACTACTATATATAAAATAAATAAGAACTTTAGATTTTAATTAATAACTACGTAAAGCTATTTCGCTCGCATAATTTCACAATGTCCGCTGCGTCGTCTATTTATTTCACTTTAACTAATTTTCGGTAATATAAATGTTAGCAATCAGAATATAATAAAAGCAGATTTAATTGAATCTAATAATTACGAATTTTGTGTTTAACTTATAAAGCAAAAATGGCGTCGCGTCGCCAAGCATGAACACCTTCGCACGTGGTTTTCTCTTTCCTCTTTTAATTTACATTTATTTTTATTTCTACTGTCTTTATTCGTATTTTCACTAAACTGCACTGATTCTACTTTTAATCTACTCGCGATCGAAGAAAAAACTCTATCGTATTAAGGTAATAACACAAAAATATATCTCTTAAAGAGAACCGAGAAAGGTATCGAGGAAAACCAACAGAATTAGAAAATACTATTTCTTACTTGCTAACCCGCTGGTAGAATTCCATTTACAGTTGCTTTGCTGCAGATTCCCTCTCAGTAGTCGAAAACGAAAAAAAGAACGTGACGCTGGTCGAAGAGAAGATAATGGCGTAGTCGAAAGAACGGAAACGATGTTGGTTCCAAGAGATGGTCGCACCCGGTCGATAAGTCATCGTCCCTGGAGATGTCTCACCGCAGCCTTCTTTCTTTCCCTTTATTTCTCCTTTTCCTTTTATCTAGCCCACGACTTCTCTGCTCTCGTTTCTCTTTTTACTCCTTAGCTTCACCGATAATATTCAAAAAAAAGGATGAATTCCAACTCTTCTCGAGTGTACTCAACGAGTGTCTTAGTCTCTCTTTTGATCTCTTCAGTTACGAGTCGCTATCGACAGCTTAATCGACTCTTGGTCGCGGATCTTCTATCTCTATCACTCTAGTAAATTTTTATACTGTATTCGAAGTTGCTATGTTGCTTCACACAGTAGAAACATCGATTATCGAAGATTTCTACTCGTAGCTATTTCTCATTGGTCGATTTTATATGTGTATGTACAGCTATATGGCGCGGCGTTGAAATATCTAAGTATGCGTATATATCTATAGGTATATATACACATCATATCTATATATCTATACATATCCCCTCTTCTTCCTCGAACTCAGCAGTTCCATGTCTTGTACGTTTTATTCTATTCTGTATATATATATATATACATATATATCTACTGTACAGACTGTTCCTCTTGTGTGTTGAGCCTGAATGCGTTTGTGCTATCTATCCTTCTCGCTCTTATGCTTCTGTCTTTACGTCTGCTGTTACTCTTAGTTACGATGAACATTGTTTTCTTATTTAAATAACTATTAATTACTTTATTTTTATTTCTGGTCTTCCCCTATAGTTTCCTCGACCCTCCTTTACGTTTGTCAATTTATTACCCTTAAAGAAAAATTATTTTAAAGAACCTCAAAAAAAATAAAACCTAAGATTTCTAAATTTGAAAAAAAATAAATACGCTCGCTTGTTATAAATTCGCTTTTTATACCTAATAACTAATCTATTTAAATTTTACTCCTTGTGATATATTTTATACATTACACTACATGAATAAGACATGATCAGCGTTCGTAACAAGCGTACCGTAACGTAATAGGTAGCGTTGATGCTTCGTAATCTGTATATCATGGGTTCAAGCCCCGATCAGGTCAAAAATTTTTCCTGCGTTTTATGCGTTTTTATGCGTTTTATGAGTTATATGCGTAATAATGTTAATTATTCATTGTATAAAATAATTTGTAAGTTAAATGAACGATAAAATAAATCTATAAAAATGTATCAGATTCTAGAAGCTTAGTAGTTACTGTAATCCTTTCGTTAAAGCTTCCTGAAAGGTTCCTTAAAATATTATGCGAGAACTTTCCTTAAAATATTTCTGACAATTCATTTTTCCATACATTTTAATCTTACTGAAAGCTTCTATGAAATCTTCCTGTAAGATTTAAGGGGATCTATATGTGAGACTCACGAAAGCTTTATAAATATCTTACCGAAATCTTTTATTTAGATTCCTTGGAAGCTTACTAACGTCTTACGAGAAAGCTTCCTAAAAGGTTCCCTAGAAGATTACAACAATTTTTCTCGGAATATTTCTGACAGCTAGTTTGTCCCAGACATTTTAAGCTTACTGGAAGCTTCCATGGAAGCTCTTTATAAGGTTTCAAGGAACATATATGTAAAACTCTAGAAAGCTTTGTAAATATTTTACTGTAATCTTTTATTCAGATTCCTTGGAAGCTTACCATCGTCTTTCGGAAAAGCTTCCCGAAAGATTCCTTAGAAGATTATAACAATCTTTCTCGGAATATTTCTGACAGCTAGTTTGTCCCAGACATTTTAAGCTTACTGGAAGCT
This sequence comes from Anastatus disparis, assembly GCA_017163975.1. Taxonomy (NCBI): domain Eukaryota; kingdom Metazoa; phylum Arthropoda; class Insecta; order Hymenoptera; family Eupelmidae; genus Anastatus; species Anastatus disparis. Next base: position 784,548 of record JAFFSR010000043.1, on the reverse strand, counting down.
TCCATGGAAGCTCTTTATAAGGTTTCAAGGAACATATATGTAAAACTGTAGAAAGCTTTATAAATATTTTACTGTAATCTTTTATTCAGATTCCTTGGAAGCTTACCATCGTCTTTCGGAAAAGCTTCCCGAAAGATTCCTTAGAAGATTATAACAATCTGTCTCAGAATATTTCTGACAGCTAGTTTGTCCTAGACATTTTAAGCTTACTGGAAGCTTCCCATAGAAGCTTCCTGTAAGATTTCGAACCTTACACAGAAGCTTCCTGGAAGCTTACAGGAAGCTTACGTGCTATGTGGGGTGCTTCTTTACCACAAGTGTTTTAAATAATTACAATTATTTCAAAATTATGTATTTAAATAAACTACAATAAGAGAAATTCTACGTTAAGAACAGGTCGTATATCTCTGTCCTTTTCTAATCAAAGAATTAATTTTTTTGCAAAAACTAATAATTGTAGCAAAAAATAAGGAGATATTCGTATCTCGTATGATAAAAAGCAAGATTTTCTTTAACAAGGGAAAATTATTTTTATCGATTCGTTTTGAAGAAAACCTTAAAAAATAGAGGTTAGGATGGACAATTCAGTTTTTCAAGGTTTTCTTAAAAACGAAGCGATAAAAATAATTTTTCCTCATTACAGAAAATATTGCTTTTTATTATACGAGATCGGGCTTTCTTTTTATTTTTTGCTACAATTATTAATTTTTGTGAAAAAATCAATTCTTTGATTAGAAAAAGACAGATATACTCGACCTCCTCTTAACCTTAAGAGCAGGTCGTATATCTCCATCCTTTCCTAACAAAAATATTCATTTTTTTGCAAAACCTAATAATTGTAGCAAAAAATAAGAAGAAAGCCCCATCTCGTATAATAAAAAGCAATATTTTCTGTAATGAAGAAAAATTATTTTTATCGCTTCGTTTTTATGAAAACTTTGGAAAACTGAATTTAACTGTCCATACTAACCTATATTTTTTAAGTTTTTCAAAGTTCTCTTCGAAACGAATCGATAAAAATAATTTTTCCTCATCAAAGAAAACATTGCTTTCTATGATGGGGCTATCTCTTTATTTTTTGCTGCAGTAATTAATTTTTGTAAAAAAATTGATTCTTTGATTAGATAAGGACAGATATACTCAACCTCCTCTTAACTGCGAGTTTTGGAGGAATCTTGGAGTGATTACCTGGTAAAATCTTGGAGTAATCACCAGCTATTCTTGTCATCGTTAGGAAATGGCTGAAAAAATAACTTGCGTTGCAAAAATACTCATTATTTTCTTATTTCACCATACTTTAATGATTAATAATTAGTGACGAATGAAAGAGTAAAACCAATAACATTTTGTTAGTTTTATGAGATATAGAGACATGACCGATTTTAGCAATTGAAGAAAATACTAATTTGCAATAATTTACGTTTGCAAAAATTTGCAAATATACGAAAATTAAAAAAAAATTGCGTGAATTTGCAAATTTGTAATATTTGACAAAATAGAAAAATTTGAAGATTTGAAAAAATTTTCAAAAATTTACAAATTAGCAAAGTCGTGCAAATTTGAAAAAATTTGATAGAGATTACGAAAATTTTCAAATTTGTAAATATTTGAAAGTTTGCCTGACTGCATACTGGTGAAATTCTGACCCCAGATTCGTGTCAACAACCCCGAGAATTCCTAAGTAATATTTTAATTTTTTCATCAAAAACACATTTTTAATTTTTATAGTATGTACTTCGTTGTAATACCATAAAAGGAGACCACTATATTTTTGGGTAGCGCTAAAAGTAAAGTTAGCACGTTCAAAGCAACAGCTTTTGAGAGCTTGTGGAATATTTAGCTTTCAATTTACTTTTTCAAGGTCACAACGACAAACTCTAAAATATCATTTTTGACGTTACGTTTTCCGCTATCTTCACAACCAGTGTCAGAAATAGGGGTTTTCATGAAAAGAAACATTTTGACCTTTAAATAACCTTGAAAACTAGCTTCAAGGTCAAGATGCACAAGGTCTTTGGCTCAAAAAACCTAATCTTATATTTATTCTTCCATAAATTCTGAAAATTTCAAAGAAAACGCTTCTGGACGATTTTTCAACATTTGACCTTTATTTTACCTTCTTAAGGTCATTAAAAAAAAAAAAAATAATAAAAACTATGGTTTTGGACGTAAAATTTCATTTAAAAAAATCATTTTAACCTTGAAATTGACCTTGAAGATGAAGCTCAAGATCAAAGTCAAAGTCACCATCAGATGCACTGATTAATTTCCCAAAACTGTCAATGTAACTTTTTTTAGCACCCTTATTTTCTAAGATATTCAGGTGTGTTCGTACATTTGGGACACCCTGTATATATCGACGTTTCGGACGAAAAAGATACCGTTTCAAAATTTTTCCAACAAAAAACATACCATTTCGGACTTTTAGAAAAAAATACGGTTTCAAATTTTTCCAACTAAGAACATACCATTTTGATTTTATTATTTTTATCATAAAAAAACGAAAAAATTAAGTCCTTTTCAAGGGAATTCAATCTGTGTAAAAATTCTTTTTTTTAACCGACTTAAAAAAAATTTTTTTAACAAAAAACAAAACTTACTTAAGAGCAGGCCGGATTCGCTGTCCTTGTCTAATTGGCATTTTTGTTATTTACTCAAGTTTTAATCGGTGTATCTTCAAATTAAAGATCGAGCGCAATAGATATTATTATTATGAACATCTATGCACAAGAAAAAAAATATCTACCAGTTTGTTTTTGAGAAAAGTAAGTAACGCCAAAGTAAAAGTTTATGTTTATAATATTTTCGCGTTACTTACTTTTCTCAAAAACAAACCGGTAGACATTTTTTTTCTCGTGCATAGATGTTCATAATAATAATATCTGTTGCGCTCGACCTTTGATTTGAAGATACACCGATTAAAACTTGAGTAAATAACAAACAACTCAATTTTACTCGGTCGGTATCAGGTTCTAGTCCGGCCTACCGTTAAAAAAAATGCACTCAACAGTTACAAATAATATATCGCGGGTCTGGTGGAACAACATGACACGTCGAGTTGAGGTTGAAAAAGATGACTCGTCGCGTTGAAGTTATAAACTATGACACATCGAATTAAGATTGAAAAACATGACACATCGATTTTAGATGTATCATTTTATTCGATCTAAAATCGATGTGTCATGTTTTTCAATCTTAATTCGATGTGTCATAGTTTATAACTTCAACGCGACGAGTCATCTTTTTCAACCTCAACTCGACGTGTCATGTTGTTCCACCAGACCCGCGATACGATCTTCAATAATTATACGCATACTACGCATCTAACTCAACACATGTGTAGCAAACATATTATAGATTATCTAATTATTTGTAAACAGCACAAACAAATTATATTTTTTTGTGAATTAAAAATAATATAATTTATTTGTGCTGTTTATAAATAATTAGATAATCTAATATGTTTGCTACATATGTATTGAGTTAGATGCGTAGTATGCGTATAATTATTAAAGATCATAAATTATTTGTAACTATTCAGTGCATTCTTTTTAACAGCAGGCCGAAGTAGAACCTGATACCGACCGAGTAGCAATTGAGTTTTTTGTTATTTACTCAACTATTAATCAGTGTATCTTCAAATTAAAGGTTAAGCGCAATAGATATTATTATAATAAACATTTATGCACAAGAAAAACAAATTCTACTGCTTTGTTTTTGAGAAAAGTAAGGAACGCCGAGGTGAAAGTTTATGTTTATAATATTTTCGCGTTCCTTACTTTTCTCAAAAACAAATCGGTAGATTTTTGTTTTCTTGTGCATACATATTTGTAATAATAATATCTATTGCGCTTAAGAAGGGGCCGAACTAGCTGTCTTTGTCTAATAGCGTTTTTCATCATTTATGTAAACACTATCCGGTATAACAAGAAAAAAATAGCAGCCCCCGCTAGATATTAGTATAATTAGTAAATTTTGTAATAACAACCAAATTTTTTACCGCATAGTTTTTGACTAATTAGAGACCTACTAGCAATCTAGAATATAACCTATCTTTTTTTTGGTAGGTCTCTAATTATTCAAAAACTACACAGTGAAAAAATTTGGTTGTTATTACAAAATTTACTTATTATACTAATATCTAGCGGGGGCTGCTATTTTTTTCTTGTTATACTGGATAGTGTTTAAATAAATAATGAAAAACGCTATTAGACAAAGACAGATAGTTCGGCCCCTTCTTAACCTTCAATTTGCAGATACACCGATTAATACTTGAGTAAATAACGAAAATCTCAATTAGACAAGGACAGCGAATCCGGCCTGCTCTTAAGTCAATTTTGTTTTTTGTTAAAAAATTTTTTTTGAAATCATATTATTCCACCAATCAGATAGAGCTTAAATATCTACATACATTGCAATTTGCAAAAATTTAGGTACATTCTGTATATTATTCTTAAGGGGATGTAAAATGGACACTACACCTGTACTCATAAATATTCACTATCTTTACATTTTATTGCAAAATTTTTAATAAAAAAATGCATTAGCTTGTAGTATGTACCATAAAGATTATTCGGTTGAATTTTTAAATAAATTCATTCATTAGTTATTGAGAATTTTGGGTTCCAAAATTATTTATTAAAATTTTTCAATTTTGTACAGGAATCCAAATATCTTAAAAGCTAATGAATTAATTTATTTGAAAATTTATCTAAATAATCTTCATGGTACGTACTACAAGCTAATGCATTTCTTTTCTGGAAATTCAGCAATAAAATGGAAAGGAAGCTAATATCTATAAGTACTGGTGTAGTGTCCGTTTTACATCTCCTTAACAAAAAGTATTCTCTCAAGTTTAGATCTAAAATTAATAGTTTTCAAGAAAAAAATAAATTAATTAATGCATTGATTCAACAACAAAAAATTTTTTTAATTTGAATTACTCCTACTTTAATTATTTTCAACTTTTGATTCTTTTGTCCTAAGGCTCTCAAATTTCTTTTTGTATGTTTTGGGTATGAAATTGAATATATTCTTAGACGTTTATAGATTTTTTTCTTTTACTGTGCAAGTTGACACGAAATATCATATATATAAATGTATATATATATATATATAAATGTGTATATATATATATATCTACCTATATTATATAGTTATATGAACCAAAATTCAGTCGTTGCCCCCACATCCCCCCACGACCCCCCACAGCCCCCCACATGATTTTTATTAATTAAATAACGTAAATTTACGTTATTTTATGTTATCGATCATTACCCCCCCCCCACGTCCCCCCACGCCCCCGCGTCCCCCACATACCCCCCACTAACCCCCCACAGACCCCCCACAGTCCCCCCACAACCCCCCACAATCCCCCCACAACCCCCACAATTTATTATATTTTTGAAGAAGCATGTCAAGTTATGTTACCAATACAACTACGTAAATTTTTTGCATGTTTTTTACTATGTGAAAATATTCAAGGTAAAATTATTTGGAACAAATATTAAAAATTTTTACAGAAGATTTTAAAGATAATAAAGAAAATAAAGCTTTATCACATATTAATCAAATATTAAATTTAGAAGATATGTCATGTGAAAATTTTGGTTTACTAGAACCAAATAAAACATACATTGAAGAAAATGAAGAAATTAATGATGAAATTATAAATTTTAGTAAAAAAAATTTGATAAAATGTATAAACAATTAAATAATGATCAAAAACAAATTTTTGAAAAAATAATAAATAATAAACAAAAAATATTTTTCATAGATGGACCAGGAGGTTCCGGAAAAACTTTCTTATACAAAACATTAATATATTATTATATAAGCATTAAAAAAAAATTTTTATCGATGGCTTGGGCCGGAATAGCTTCAATTTTATTACCTAAAGGTTTAACAAGTCACAGAACTTTTAGATTACCATTGGATTTAAATAACATTGAAAGCGCATTTTTAAAATTTAATTCAGATAAAAAAAAATTAAGAGAAACAGATATAATTATATGGGATGAAGCATCTATGATTCCTAAAAAAGCTTTAGAAATCGTAGACAAAACTTTAAAAGATGTTTGTCATAATGATAAAAGTTTTGGTGGAAAAATAATTATTTTAGGTGGAGATTTTCGACAAATTCTACCAGTATTGAAATATGGAAGAAGAAATACTATAATTGAAGAGACTATAAAATATTCAAATCTTTGGCCCTTATTTCATATTTTTAAATTAAAAAAAAACATAAGATCTAATAATGACAGTTTCTCTTCATTTTTATTAAATATAGGAGAAGGAAACATTAATCCATTTATTATTCCAGAAGAATGGAAAACTAATGACGTCTGTGCCAAAATTTATAAAAACATTAACGAAAATTATTGTTTTTCAAAAAATGTCATTTTGAGTACACATAATGAAGATGTAAATATTTTAAATAACAGAATTTTAAAATTAATTAAGAATGAAACAAAAACTTATTATAGCATTGACTATGCAACATACAAAGGTGTAGATCAAACGGATGATAATATTCATTTGAATTATCCAATAGAAATGTTAAATAACATAAGAGAAGGATTACCTCCACACGAACTGAAATTAAAAGTAAATACCATAATTATGTTAATTCGAAATTTAAGTATAAAAAAAGGATTATGTAATGGAACGCGATTAAAAATAACTAAATTATTCAAATATAACATAGAAGCACAAATAATTACTGGAGAAAATAAAGGAAATAAAGTTTTTATACCACGTATTACATTAAACACTAATGAATCATCATCTTTACCATTTATTTTATATAGAAAACAATTTCCTGTTATATTAGCTTTTGCTATAACAATTAATAAATCTCAAGGCCAAAGTTTCGAAAATATAGGAATATTCATCAAAAAACCTTTATTTTCTCACGGGCAATTATATGTTGCTCTTTCACGTTGTAAAAATGTAAATAAAATATATATTCAAAATGAATCGGAAAACAAAGATATTACACCTAACATAGTTTGGAAAGAAATATTAGAAAAATAATTTTATTATAATTTAACAAAAATTTAATGTTATTTAAATAAATTTTTTATAAATTATTTTATTAATTAAACTTTATTTTTTTCAGGTTATATTTATATTAATTATAAACATTAAAAATTTTTAATAATATATAAATAAAAAAAACATAATGGAATGGAATTCAATTAATGATGTTGAAATTGACAATGTTAATGATCAACAAATGATTGAATGGGATCCAATAGAAGGTCATTATGTTGAAATTAACAATGTCAATGATCAACAATTGATGGAAAATTTAAATGATCAAATTGAAGAACATTTAAATTTCCAAGAAGAATATGAATATTATTTAGAAAGTCTAGATAATAATAGTTCAATAAGCAATACAATAATTTCTAAATTAAATAATATTATTAATTCGTATATAGAGGAAAATAATGAACAATTTGAATTTAAAAATTGGAATGAAGTACCAGAGTATTATAAATATTATGCGAATGAAATTATAAAATATAAAATAAATATAAGCGAACCAATAGCAGAATATTACTTTAATCAAAGTCATGAAATTTATTCTAATTATTTATTAAGATTAGCTAACATTATTAATAAAATATGAAAAATTAAAATAAATCATAAATATTTAAATATATAATAATAAATTAAAAAAAAATTTTTAAATTATTAATATTATTAAAAACAAAAAAAATTAGAATATTTAAAAATTAACTAAAATATTTAAAAGTTATGATTATTTAAAATTTATAAAACGAAATTTTAATAAATAAATAATTTAACTAATAACAACAATAAATAAAAATTCATATTCATAACTTTTATACAGGTAAATATAGTATAAGTAAGTATAAAATAATTTAAAATTATTTTATTTATTTATTTGTTATATAAATAACTAAATTTTAAATAAAATATGATATAATGATCATGTAATAATTTCATTTACAATATCATAATAAATTTATAAATTTTAGTATGAATTTTTGATATATCTCATAAAATGTTTAAAATGAGAAAAAGATATAAAAAAGGAATTATAACAAAATAATCCTATAAATCTTATAAAACTCAAAATCATTACGATATATCAAATAATATACTAAATTATCAACAAAATTTTCAATATATTTTAAACTAATGATCATTAATATCATAACAATAATAACACTATTTTTAAGTTATACTACATATAATTAAATATATTATAAATATTTAAAATAAAATATATTTTATAAGACTAAGTGGTTTTTAGGGCTACTGGCGAGGGTTTCCACTAATCAAAAAATCTAACGCGCCATCAAGGTACCTCTATGTTACACACCTTTTTTAAAACTTCATATATTATATAATTATATTAACGAAAAAATTTTACAAATTTATTCAAAATTAATATTGATTTAAAAAATAAATATTTATAAGTTATATTGATAAAGGTTTGAAATGTAAGGTGGTGTGGAAAGCCGAACCTCAACACTATATGTCTCTTCTTTTTTTATAAAAATAAAAAAATAATGAATTAATAATAATTATATATATCTCTTCTTTTTGAAATATAATGAACAAAATAGTGTTGAGGTATTTTTATATAAAGTAACATAAATAATTAATATTAATAGAAATAGTAAAAATATTTATTTAGAGTTTAGATAAAAATTATATTATATAATAAATTAAATAATATTACATTATATAATATAATATTAATAAAAAAAGTTTAATATATAATTATATTTATAGCATAACTGGGGGTTGGCGAGCAGCGCGAGCAGGGGGGTACCCCCCCTAGTATATATATATATATATATATATGTGTATATATATATGTATATATATACACGACTACAAAAAGAGAGATAATAAGATATTAAATAACAATATATATATATATATATATATATATATATATATATATATATACATACACGACTACAAAAAGAGAGATAATAAGGTATTAAATAACAATTCTATGTGTAACTAATAATAATAATTTCATGATGAAAATCGGAACGGTATGATTTTTGTCGAAAAAAATCAAAATGGTGTATGTTTTTCGTCCGGAACGTCGATATATGCATGCAGCAGAAGGAAGCATTTGATCCGATTCGAGATGGAGAAAAAACCGCTGGAGTAAAAATAGAATCAAGCCCTGAGTCGCCTAACACACACGGACGCATACTCTCGATACAATACACATATAAACATATATGGTATATAGAAAAGGACTCCTGCTGTTGAGCTTAAGCCTGTAAGGAGATTTTTTATATCTCCTTACAGGCTGTTATTGTTATTGTAGACCGATTCTTTTTGAGTGTGCGAACAACTTCCTCTTACGAGAATGATTTGTTTTTTTTACTTGCTTTTCTTTAGCTCATTCAGCTTTTTCCTCAAAGGGTACCTCCGTCAAGGGGTGTCCTCATACCGGCACAGAGATCTACCTTATCTACATTTGAATTATGCATTTTAATAAAAATTTAACTATTTTTGACTAAAATTCATAGAAGAGGCACATTCTTAACATTCTAAAGAATTTATTGCAACGTTAAAAGACAGAATAATAGTGAAAATGAAGACAAAAACTGCATAATACGATTATTCATAACTACATTGAAAAGTTAATCGTATTAACGGGATGTCGGAGCTGCAGCAATCGAGTTTTGCTTTTTTTATTTTATCAATATCTTTTCAAATTCATAAACTAGACAAATATAATGACTTGTCCGCACTAAAGCTATGCTAAACCAATAATTTTTATTAAAATAAAAAATGATTTGGACTTGTTATTTTTTTATGAACTTGGAATGGAAAATAGATGTCAAGCTCGACAAACCTAACCTTAAAATACGATACATTGAAAGTTTTTATTATAACTTTTCATGTATAGTTTTCTGATGGATTTCTTGAGTTGTCCGCACTAGAGTTTTATCTTACAAATTTTTTCCTTGTAGCAAAAAAACTCCATTAAACGCATCGTTTATTAATAAGTTAGGAATGCAAATATTATTAGAAGGCAGACAGCTCCGTCATGCTCTTAAGCAGTTTTCGCCTTTATTTTTACCCTTATATTGTCTTTTCACGTTGCAATAAATTCTTTAGCATGTTAAGAATGTGCCTCTCCTACAAATTTCAGTCACGAATAGTTAAATTTTTATTAAAATTCATAATTTAAATGTAGGTAAGGTAGAACTTTATGTCGGTATGAGGATTCCCCTTAAGATAGTCAAAAGTGCCCTGTTCCTGAAACTTTTGTTTGACCTGGTAACTTTGTTTTAGATCGAAAATAAATAATTTTTGTCATATTTGTTGACCCAGACCTCCCTCCCCCTGTATACAGCTTGAAAAAAATGACTTTTTCACTATTTATTTTTTTTTCCGAATCTGGTCAGTGAAAAACCCCCGAAAAAATCGTGCAACCAGTTAAAAATGTATACAAATCTTGTAGAATGTTTTCATAAAAATTTGATAATAACCTTAAAAACTGAAAAAAAAATTAAAAAATTTCCTATTTTTATGGGAAATGCGGTACAGAGCCAATTCTTGCAAAAAACTTGTATTTTGTATAAAAGTACCGGCCTGCATTTTTTCAAATTTTTCCTGGAGGTGTGCCACAGTCAAAAATGCCAAAAACTCATTTTTTGGACGATTTTTGTTGATTTTAGCTTATTTCAGACTTTGTATTATTATTTATATTATTGTATAGTATTCTAGAACTTTATTTATAAATTTAATTATGCAATCAAGTCAGAAAAATAAGATTTATAAATATTCGCATCATATTTTTGTACAAATCCACATTTTAGATTAAGTATTTAAACACTTGTTCTATGATTTTGTTGATATTTCACTACTTTATCTGTGAAAAAATCTTTTAAATATTATATTACTTTCATGAAAGAAAATGTTTTGATGAATATAAGTCATTTCACAGGTACAGCTACATTAAGTATTGTCAAAATATCAACCTGAAATTACATAAGAGTTAATGAATTTATATTTCCTAAGTGAAACTTATCAATAAAAATATAAGAATCATGATTTATTAATACGAACATTGTTTTTGGAATTTTTAGCACTATGTAATCTAAATCTGTACTTGAGGTAGTTCTTGCAAGTACAGCTAAAGTCAACATCAATAATAAAGTAAATCTAAATATTTACGTATATATTTATTTCTGAAAATTAAAAAATTATTTTTTACGTTCAAGAATATACACACACTATATTATACTGTAACGGTTATTTTGTGCCCGTTACAAAAAAAAGAATTAGCTTTTAATTGAATATTAATTATAGCTAAGTCTATAAATTTTATTATATGCGGAGTTGCTGAAAACTAAGAAATTTACTAAATATTACACAGCAGACTCCGACAGTGCTAGCTAGTCAAACTATTGATAAGCGACAAAAGCTTATGTGATATACTTGTCGATTGCTGCACTCACTGCGTCTCTCTCTCTCTCTTACCTAATCGAAAGACGCGTTACCGGTAGCGCAGTTTTCCTTCGTGAGGCAGGTTCCAAAATACATTATATTAAATTATATGATATTACGTAACTAATTAATTTATAACTGCTCACAAGGACCGCGGAGGCGTCGGAGTAAGCAACGAGAAATATATTTTATGTTATATATAGTCAGGTAATATAAATTAATAGGAAGCATGATTTAATAGAAAACAGAATTAATTTATTATAAGACAAATAAGAATATAAAGAGAAAATATGAATTGAACAAAAATGGAATGATATAATATATGAAATATAATATACACGTCTATGAGAGAGTGAGCAAAGGGAGGGCGCGTCGCGAACTAAACAGTACTCGCTTATGACGCTAATCGGTTATATAACCGATGATACAATATACCCGAACAAGTATCTCTCGAGGAAGAGACACTTGGATATCGCACTGTATAATTATACTTACAATAACGCACTGGCCAGCTTACACTAATTACCTACGTGCACGTAGACGACGCTCACCCGTTATTGTAGCTTCTCCCCTGTACGTAACCAATACGTAGATGCTCTAGGATAGATCGGTGGAAAACATCTCTTCCCGATCCTTGAATTCCGCTGAGCTCTGTCAACGTGGTTGCCTTGACGTAGATCGGTGGAACCCTTTACACGCCGATCAACGTATTTGCTGGCACTTAATGGCTGACCGAATAAGACGCGCGAAAAGCGGTCAAGCAAAACTCTACAGAAAGAATTTCTGAGAGTTACAACTAGCCAATATAATATAATACGATAGTCGATATAAATTAACGACCTTTATTTAAGACAACGTTTCGCGCTATCAATCGCGAACTTAGTCTAACGTATAATAAGACCACGTGGCGAAATCTTCTAATGAGCACAGCGCGGCTTAGGTTTCGTGTTAACGCAACGGTAGCTGGAAACTCTCTGAAGCGCCTCGCGGCCGGCGAGCTTCTATCTCACGTGCCGGTCGTCAAGATACGCACTTCTTTACTCGCCTTAGACGAGATGTATGATCGAGCGGTTATGCTATTTTAATACCTAAGCGCGCAAGATTCAAACACGGTAGAATACCGTTACAATACACTTGGAATGTATATAAATTGTCCTGAATTCGATCGCGTAGTACAATGGATACGTATATATATGTATACACGGTGTTTGTGACCGGTTTTTGTTTTTAGGTTGAATTTTTTTATTTTTATTTCAATATTTTGAAGGTAATATAATAATGTTTTTAAAATGATGAAAAATAGCGAAAATACAATAATTTTAAATCAAATAAAATATATTTATATATTTTTCTATTATATAAAAATACTTTAGGTCCAAAAGAAAAAATCTGCATATAATCCCAGATGGAAATAAGTTCTGTGAATAACTGTTAATAATCGCGAATAATTGTAAATAACTATTAAAAAATGTCAGAATTAAGACATAAATAATAGTTATATACAGTTATTTACTATTATTTATCATTAATTACTATTATTTACAGTTATTTACAGATATTTACAATTATATACAATTATTTACAAATAATTTACAGTTTTTTTTATAGTTTTTTACAATTATTCATAATTATTTACAATTATTTACATTTTCAAAAATTTTTTGAATGAGTGAATAATTTAATGTAGAATATATGTTTAATACATAGTTATAAACATTGCAGTTACTTGAAATTTTAATTTTTATTAAAAAATTTCTTGACATATCTTTATATTATGCTTTTTATTAATAAAAATAGAAAGCAGTAATATAAAGATATTTACAGTTATTCATAATTATTTAAAATTATTTACAATTTTTCATAGTTTTTTACAATTATTTACAGTTATTCGCATTTTCAAAAATTTTCGCATATATAGGGTAAATGTGCCAGTTACCGTGAGTTTAACGTAACCTCTTACAGATTTTATCAAAATAAACAGATTTTTCTATTAATGCTCGATAACTATTGATATCAGTTATAAACGTTGAAGCATCTTTTATTTAATAAGCATAATTGATTAATTATGTATGGAAAAATATTTGAAATATTATTAAAAATATATGAATTGATTCATGCGTCAAATACCGTGTTGCTCAATTTCCAGATTTCTATACACCGTGTGTCAGTTAAAACTAAACCGTGCCCCCAACTAAATGCGTTTTGACAGTAAGCAAGCCCTCGACTAAATATCGAGCGTCGTACACCGTGCATTTTTCGTCGATTTTTTTTTTTTTGAGGTGATGTTTTCATCGATGCTCACATGTTAGAGGGCACGATAACTAACATGGAGAGTGTTTCACCTTCGGGTCACCGTTTTTGCACAAATTTTGGAAATGTTTTCTAGATGCAGAAATATGAAGAAAGCCAAAATTTTAGAGGTCAACGCTCAATATTTCCTTAGTTACAGGCCATTAAAGAAAATCACTAAAAAGTTATTAGATTTTCAAACGCTTATAGTTCCTCAGCATTATTAGCTATAAGCTTAAACCTTTTTTTAAATGAAAGCTGAGCTCAAATCCTTTCGAAATAGCACGTATACCATCTCAAAATATTATTTTTTCCCAAAGTTAGAGCGTAATAAAGACTGGACCTGAATTTTTTGTTTAAAACATTAATTAAGATGAGGCCGTATAGCTCTGTCCTCGTATAATCTAAATTTTCATTACTATGATAGATTTCAGGATGAGCAAACGATGCTATTCTATGAAAAAATATAAAATTTTCATTAGTTTTCAAGTGAGGTTTCACTGAAAAAAAAACCCGAAGCCAGCGCTGCGAAGTTAATCTGAGCGGTTGCATGCGAACAATATTCGAAGCGAGTGATTACAGAAAATCGTAATGTATGAATGCGTAACCATGTCGCTGTAAATAATTACGACTTTCTGTGTAAACGATTACGCTAATCCGAGCAGAGCGCCACAACTGTATTGCGAGCACGCTTGCTCCGACTCTCCGGCATCGCACGTACAGAAAGCCGAAACCAAGCACTGCGGCAGAGCTGCAAGCTTGCTTGCTCCGACTCTCCGGCATCGTGCGTGCAAAAAGCCAAGACCAAGCACAGCGGCAGAGCTGCGAGCACGCTCTCTTTGACTCTGCGGCATTTCCCATGCAGAAAGCCTAGACCAAGGGTAACGACAGAGTTACAGGCTCGCTCACTTTGAATTTCTGAACATTGACGTACCAAAAGCGAGGCCAAGCACTCTAAACGTTAAAAATTTACATTTAAAAAGCAAAATTTCTTTTTCTTTTCTTTTTTTGTAAGTTTTAACACTTTATGTGAAGTATAATTTATTCAAGTAAAATTCTATAATATTATAAAAATTAAATTTTATTTCATAAAATTTTGTTTAAAATGTTTCTTAACTTAAAAATTGATGTGATATTTTACTTTTACCATTATTCGCCTGAGTATATTAATATAATAATGTAAATTTATAATTTTGATTTATTTTTAATACCTTATTTGTGCGATTATTAGTGCTTTTATACCTTTGAATTGATTTTAACTTTATTTTAATCATTCGTATTTTTATAAATTCGTATTTTTATAAAGCTGATGATGAATAAAACGTACTCGTCAAGCGTAACGATTTCAGTTTCTCTTATAGATTCTAAAGTTACAATTCCAATAATTATAAAATTAAACTTAGATAATTCAAAGTAATTTACAAAAAATTTGTCTAGATATTTATAAGTAGTCATTTATTAAGTTATTCTTTATAAACTATATGATTGTATTGTTACAAATTTCGTATACGAATGTAGTTCTCTTGCTGTATGAGGGAAGATATGATATTTACAATTAATAGATATATATTAATATATATCTATTAATTGTAATTTACAATTAATAGATATATATTAATATATATCTATTAATTGATATTTACAATTAATAGATATATATTAATATATATCTATTAATTGTAAATAAATATCATGTGTATATATATATACACACATGATGTCTGATAAAATATTCATTACGTTTTCTTCAAAATTTAATACGTTTGCAGAAAAAATTATTATGATTGATTATAAAATGACTATTTTTCATACTTTTTTATGAATTAAGAAGTTTTCAGTTATTTCCCCGTTGTCGCTAAAATTTAATTATTCTTTAAAAATAAAAAAAAATTAGTTAAGTCGTTAAATAATAAAATTTAGCAAAAACATTTTGGTTTGTTTTTGATCAATATGTTTACTTTTCAATTTAATAAATCTCATTTTACTTCAAAGCTACAAAAGAATTAATAAATGTACTTAGAACCGGTATATACTTTTTATATCGTTATAAACTTTAAGAGAGTATAAAATTACATTCATCCCTACTCAATTGAATAAATATTATATATAAAATATTATAATAAATATCATTTTCTTAAAAATACGTTAAACAATTAACAAATGCAATTTAATAAGCTATATATATATATATATATATAATATTTATGAAAGATAAAAGAAATAACGCTGCTACTTTTTTGAAATTATTGAATTTAAAATTGGAACTACGACCCAAAAATCAATAGTAAATATCTTCCCTCTAACGCCAAGCAAACTCCATTTGTATACGAAATTTGTAACAATACAATAATATAGTTTATAAAGAATAAGTCAATAATGACTACTTATAAATACCTAAAGAATTTTTTTTCAACTTACTTTGAACTTTCTGAGTTTCAATATGTCCTAATAAATCTATAGATATAAAAAAAATTAGAAGGATTAAAATAAAGTTAACATCAATTCAAAGGTATAAAAGCACTAATAATCGCACAAATAAGGTATTAAAAATAAATCAAAATTATAAATTTACATTATTACATTAATATACTCAGGCGAATAATGGTAAAAGTAAAATATCAATTTTCAATTTAAGAAACATTTTAAACAAAATTTTATGAAATAAAATTTAATTATTATAATATTATAGAATTTTACTTAAGAAGGGGCCGAACTATCTGTCTTTGTCTAATAGCGTTTTTCATCATTTATATAAACACTATCCGGTATAACAAGAAAAAAATAGCAGCCCCCGCTAGATATTAGTATAATAAGTAAATTTTGTAATAAAAATCAAATTTTTTACCGCATAGTTTTTGACTAATTAGAGACCTACTAGCAATCTAGAATATAACCTATCTTTTTTTGGTAGGTCTCTAATTATTCAAAAACTACGCAGTAAAAAAATTTGTTTGTTATTACAAAATTTACTAATTATACTAATATCTAGCGGGGGCTGCTATTTTTTTCTTGTTATAAAGGATAGTGTTTATATAAATAATGAAAAACGCTATTAGACAGAGACAGATGGTTCGGCCCCTTCTTAAATAAATTATACTTCACATAAAGTGTTAAAACTTACAAAAAAAGAAAAGCAAAAGAAATTTTGCTTTTTTAAATGTAAATTTTTAACGTTTAGAGTGCTTGGCCTCGCTTTTGGTACGTACGGCAATGTTCAGGAATTCAAAGTGAGCGAGCCTGTGCTCTGTCGTTACCCTTGGTCTCGGCTTTCTGCATGAGAAATGCCGCAGAGTCAAAGAGAGCGTGCTCGCAGCTCTGCCGCTGTGCTTGGTCTCGGCTTTCTGCACGCGCGATGCCGGAGAGTCGGAGCAAGCAAGCTGGCAGCTCTGCCGCAGTGGTTGGTTTCGGCTTTCTGCACGCGCGATGCCGGAGAGTCGGAGCAAGCGTGCTCGCAATACAGTTGTGGCGCTCTGCTCGGATTAGCGTAATCGTTTACACAGAAAGTCGTAATTATTTACAGCGACATGGTTACGCATTCATACATTACGATTTTCTGTAATCACTCGCTTCGAATGTTGTTCGCGTGCAACCGCTCAGATTAACTTCGCAGCGCTGGCTTCGGGTTTTTTTTTCGGTGTTGAAACGGAAAAACAATGGAATTTAATAACTGTTATTCCGTTTCAGACCTTACTCAAAAACTAATGAAAATTTTATATTTTCTCATAGAATAGGATCGTTTGCTCATCCTGAAATCTATTGGGCTATATCCTTACTTTTGTATAACAATATTTAATTTATTAATAATAACGAAAATTTAGATTAGACAAGGACAGAGCTATACGGCCGCCTCTTAATAATAAAAGTTAAAATTGGGTTCAATCTTTATTATGCTACAACTTTGGGAAAAAATAATATTTCGATATGCTATAACTACTATTTCGAAAGGATTTTAACTCAGCTTTCATTTAAAAAAAGGTTTAAGCTTCTAGCTAATAATTCTGAGGAACTATAAGCGTTTGAAAATCTAGTAACTTCTTTAGTGATTTTCTTCAATGGCCTGTAACTAGGGAAATATTGAGCGTTGGCCTCTAAAATTTTGGCTTTCTTTATATTTCTGCATCCAAAAAACATTCCCAAAATTTGAGCAAAAACGGTGACCCGAAGGTGAAACACTCTCCTTGTAAGATCATACCAAAAAATTGGTTTAGTTATCGTGCACGATAATTGAACTATATGCTTAAATCTGTTCTAGTTACAATATTTTTTAAATAAATAATAAAAAATAATTTAAAAACGCAAATTATGTTTTTTCGAAATTTGTAAGTATT
Source organism: Anastatus disparis (assembly GCA_017163975.1). Classification (NCBI taxonomy): domain Eukaryota; kingdom Metazoa; phylum Arthropoda; class Insecta; order Hymenoptera; family Eupelmidae; genus Anastatus; species Anastatus disparis. The sequence continues at coordinate 766,468 of JAFFSR010000043.1, read as the reverse complement.
TTATTATAGTAAAATGCATTTACATATATATATTATTAAGAGCATGACGAAGCTGTCCGCCTTCTCATAATATTTCCAATCTTAACTTATGAATAAACGATACGTTTAATTGAGTTTCTTTGCTACAAAGAAAAAATTTGTAAGATTAAACTCTAGTGCGGACAACTCAAGAAATCCACCAAAATATTATACGTACAAAGTTATAATAAAAACTTTCAATATGTCGTATTTTAAGGTTAGGTTTGTCGAGTTTGATATCTAATTTCCAATCCAAGCTCATAAAAAAATAACAAGTCCAAATGATTTTTTATTTTAACAAAAATTATTGTATAAATATAGCTTTAGTGCGGACAAGTCATTATATTTGTTTGATTTAAGAATTTAAAAAGATATTGATAAAATAAAAAAGCAAAACTCGATTGCTGCAGCTCCGACATGCCGTTAATATACATTTTTTTAAACTTTAAATGATTAAATTAAACATGCAATTCTAAAGCTTTTTGATAACGCGCGCACTAAAAACGCATAAATCACGTTACAAAAATTTCAAACATTATTTATACAATATAAAAGTCGATAAATTAAATTTTTATTTTTCTAATAGTTAAATTATACTTTAAAAATATTAAAAAATTTTTTTTGTATTATTGATTAAGGGGACGCTGTATCTCTCTATCCTTTTCTAATTGAAAAATGTAAATTTTTGGGAAAACTAGTTATTATTGATAGAAATTAAGGGTTGTCCGCAACTTCTATAGTGAAAAACAATATTTTGTCTGATGAGAGCAAATTAATTTTGTTGCTTTTTTTTCAAGTAAAGTTTGACATACTTACAAAATCCTAAATTAGGCTAGAGAATACGTTATTTAAGTATGTCAAACTTTATTTGAAAAAAAAGCAACAAAATTAATTTGCTCTCATCAGACAAAATATTGTTTTTCGCTATAGAAGTTGCGGACAACCCTTAATTTCTATCAATAATAACTAGTTTTCCCAAAAATTTACATTTTTCAATTAGAAAAGGATAGAGAGATCCAGCGTCCTCTGGCTTAAACCTATCTTAATGTATTAAAATATCGAAGGAGCATGGTAGTGGGGGGGGGGGCTTCACGATACGATACAATATCGATAGTTTATCATTGATTCTGAAATTTCTTTATTGTATTAATATTGATCTCGACAGTAATTTTTTTTTTAATTATTGTATCAATATTAATTTTGATAAGATATCAAAACGATAATCAATAAATTATTGACGTAAATGATTCAGTAATGTTTTTCATTTTGTTTATAACATTTTATTAAATAAGTTAAAAATTTTTCTGACAATGATTTAAATTATGCAGAATAATCAGAGCCAGATTTAGGCATTAGGTTTATTAGGTGGCAGCCTAGGGATCCCAACCACAAAGAGGCCCCAAAAAAAAAATATTTTTTTTTAAGGTCTAAAATTTTCAATTATATTTTGCGTTGTTATGCGCTTTTTCGTAAGTAGCACGATTTCCGTTTATGTGGAGCGAGTTATATCTATTACTACTACTAATAATAATAACACAGGCCCACAAAAAAAAAGTTGGTGGTTCTGGGATGGAGACTATACTTTTCTTTTGTATTTTTTCCCGCTGAATCCGAATCCGACGTCAAAAATAGGGGGTTGGCCGCATATTTTGAACATAACCTCAAAAACTGTCAAAAAACCGTGTTTCTGTGGAAAAACATCAGAAGAAAAAATGAAAATTGTTTATTTTTATGCATTATGGCCTGCTGAATTTGAATTTGTTATGGAAAAAGGGAGTCGACAGCCTAATTTTAAACATAACCTCAAAAACTGTCAAAAAACCGTGTTTCTGTAGAAAAACATGAGAAAGAAAAATAAAAATTATTTTCAGCACATCAAAAACCCTTTATTTTTATGTATTTTAGCCTGCTGAATCCGAATTTGTTATGGAAAAAGAGAGTCGACCGCCTAATTTTGAAGATACCTCAAAATACTACTCAAAAGTCAATTTGCACAAGAGCTAAATTGACTTACGCTTGCATATACGCTTGTCTTCGAACGACCTATGCAAAGGATTCTTGCGTCTCTTTTTCTTATTAGGTTATACTTCTCTTTTTAGCATCCAGCAATAGTCCGCCATCATTTTTACGCTACATTTTCCTTGCCATCTACGTTCAAATTTCTTCATATCCTGATGAAATATTTCATCATGCTCTTCACTGTAGTTACCTAAACTGAAAAAAGTTTAGTTCACCAGTCGTACGTCGCAGTGCGCCCGCTGTCTTAAATGTAAAACAAAATTAGAACTTGGTTTTCGTGCGAACGCGATCTTGGTTTCGGGCGGATATCGGCTGTCAATAAAACATCAGCGGTACTAAATATCAAGTACGGTTGAACTCTCTATAATACAGGCTTCCTCTGCCCGAGTCACCGTTCCCGCGCGACGCATGTTATTGTTTCCTTTCAGTGAAAAATAAAATGGAAAATTTTCTATTGAAATACAATTTTAAATATCTGCGCAACGATTTTGAATGTAAGTTATATATATTTTAAATATATTTTGAAATTACAGTTTGATTTATGTTTGGTTCGTTTTGATTACTCTTCATTTCATGGTATAATGTTTCACATAACCTCTAATTATCATTTTCATTTTCTCCTATAATTACCTAGTGGCTGCTGTGAAAAATGAAGAGTTTTTTTCTTTGAGTAATGAAAATATTGTTTTAATTTTGAAAAATCATGAAAAAACTTCAGATTTCATTTCAAAATTTAATTTTGAAAAAGGGCTAGTTAAAGGACAAAATAATGTATATAGTAATTTACAAGATGCTGACATTGAATTTATTGATACAAGTAATAATTTTAAAGTAACAAAAAGTGATAAAGAAAATCCTAATGAAAAAATGAATACAATATTGCATGATACGTCAAATTCTGTCGATGCGATTCATGAAACAGCCACTCCTTTAAATTCCATCATAAAAAATCCAAATGTATCCAAATCATTTTTAGGTGTTTTTCTTTTATTTAATATTTTTGTGATTTGTTCAGTTTTTTGTTTGTGTATTAATTTTATGTAACTTTAACTTGCTTTTATAGATGAATTCCATTACAAAGAAAATAAATTATTTGAGTTTTTAAGTTTAAATTTAGAAGGGGGAATGGTATTGGCTAGATTTAAGTATGAAAAATATTTTGATGTCAGTACGTTAAAACGTATGGTTATTTGGGAATGTATACAAAATGACCCAATAAATTATAAGTGAGTTATAAACATATGTATTATGCACTTAATTGATTTTTATATCAAATGATATTCAGTCAAGCTGCGATTACTGAAATTTCTAAATATAAGTTACAAAATAATATTGAACAATTTTATAATTATTAAAAATGATAAATAAAAGTTTTTGTTTGAATATATCAAGTGTCAAATATTGAAAGAATAAAAATACTTAATTACATTTTCTTATAAAAAGTATTAGAAAAATTTTTATATTGATTTCTAATTAATATAACGCACTTCTGTAAAGTATTTATTTTATTATTGTATTTATTTCATTTGCGTTTAGTAAGTAAAAAGTGTCTAGTTTATTATTTAATTATCAATTTATTCAGCAAACGCAGACTGATAAAACAGTAAATAGCACATTTTCTCTTTTCAAGATCTCTCACGTTATTATTCTCATTTATTACATATTTTTAAAATCATACTAAACATACAAAATTTCTTCATTTAATTAAACTTATAAAAAATAAAATTATTGAAAAATTTGATGTTTTACAGAATAATACCTAGGACATTTATTGATTTACGCAATCAAATTTGCGAATTATTTCCGAAAATTGATCCAATTCTCGTTTATGACGAATATTCCAAAGATGATGAAAAATCTACAGGTGCTGGAGGCTGGTTATACGTTGAATGTAAACACATAAGAAAGCTACTAAGAGATGCTAATATTTTGAGTAAATCCAGAAAACAAAAGATCAACAGTGAAAATCAAAATAATAGTTCTACAAGTAAGAAAAAAAAAACATTCACTAATAATTTTTGTATTTTCAATAATAAATAAATAATTTGTATGCATGTATTCAAATGAATGGTAATTATGAAATATTAATTTCAAAACTTTTTATAGATGTAGATATTAGCATTGATTGTCTCACTGATCCCAACCGTGAAAATTACAAGTCTTTGGAAGTAATCAATAAATGGGATAGTTCTTATCAAGATAGATCGTTGTTATTATCGAACAAAGAAAAAAACAAGAAAAAAATTCCTTTGGATTTGTATTTAAAAGCAGGCTGGAGTAGACTCTGATACCGACCGAGTAAAAATTGAGTTTTTTGTTATTTACTCAAGTATTAATCGGTGTATCTTCAAATTGAAGGTTGAGCGCAATAGAAATTATTATTATGAACATCTATGCACAAGAAAAAAAAATTCTACTGCTTTGTTTTTGAGAAAAGTAGGGAACGCTGAAGTAAAAGTTTATGTTTATAATATTTTCGCATTCCTTACTTTTCTCAAAAACAAAGCGGTAGATTTTTTTTTCTTGTGCATGCATATTTGTAATAATAATATCTATTGCGCTTAACCTTCAATTTGCAGATACACCGATCAATACTTGAGTAAATAACAAAAATCTCAATTAGACAAGGACAGCAAATCCGGCCTGCTCTTAAGGACTTTCCGATGTTTATGTACACCTGTTGGAATCGTCTTGGTAAGACTTTAAAAATCTTCATTCATTTAAGCATAAAGTAGAAAAAATTTTAATTTTTTTAAATATAATTTTGATGATTGATAGTGGTTGCATTCATTAGCATAATTCTGATATTTAATATATTATATTTTTATTTAACAGCTCGAACAAGATTTTTATAAAATCATTGCAAATCTTGCAAAAAGTAATATTGAGATAGAAAAAAAAATCACTCATTATCCTTCCATCTTCTCCAACAATTAGAATATAATAGCAAAAAAAATCATTGAGTCAAGTAAAAAACTTAGGATTAAAGAAGTAAAGGATTTCCTAAAATGTAATGAAGATTTAATTGCTAAAGGTATTCTTACTTTATTTTATTAAACGAAAGTAAATAACAATTTCAACAATTAGTTTATTGAAGTGATTTATAATTGTTTCAAATTATGTTTGTGTCTGTTTATATATATATATATATATATATATATATATATGCTATGTAATAAAAAAAGTACATAATATAAAGTTATGTAATAAAAAATTAATTGAAAAAATTTTTTAATAACTTTTCTATATTTAAAATTTTGTAAAAATACTTTTAAATTTAACTTTTTCTTTATAATTTATTGTTTTGTACTATGTAAGTTATTTTAAGAAGGACTAATAAAAAATATTAAATTTATTTTATGAGAAAAATTTTTGTTTGGTGTTATACAATAAAAATGACATATTAAAAAAATTTAAAGATTTAGATAGAATGACCCCAGTTAGTTACACTTATCAACTGTTTGAGACTAACACTTTTTGCTTTATTAAAGAGAACCTTTATACGGATGTGAAGTTTTAAATTTTATTTTATATAAATTCTGCTTAGGCATTTAAATACTAAATACTGAATTAAATAATCTAAAATTTTCATATAAAATAAATATCTTAAGCAGTGTATTTCTACTTTTCATGAATTTTATAAAAATTTGTTTGCTTAGCTTGCTAATGCTATTTACTAAAATTATTGTTTGTTATTTATTGCTCAACATTATTAATTATGTTAATTTTCTTTTTAATTTTCACTTTAATAATAATATTATCTTTGCTATATAACATTTAATAAAAAAATTAAAAAATATAATTAAAATACAGATAAAGTATAAGAACTTCGACTCTCTATAAAGGTGTCTTTTAATTTTATGCATAAATTTTATACTTTATAGAATAAATACCAATATTTACAATTTTATAAATACTTTTATTTATAAATAAAATAATTTTTTATTTCAACTTTATTACAGGTACTCATGATAGCGTAATAGCTCTTTTATTATTACCTTTATGCATTAAAGCAATTAAGTCTTTTAAAATTAAGGATAAAACAATTACTCTTAATAAAAGCAAAGTATCTGAGACTTTAAACTGCATGTGGAAGTGAGAGATATTTTAATATATTCTATTTTATATTTGTCATAGTTACTTTTTACATAACTATAATTGAAGAAAATATTTTAGCACTCAAAAAATTTGGATTTGAAAAAGGAAAATTTTGAGAATTGGTTAAAAAGTTTAGGCCAACAAATTCATCCATATCTAATATTTAGTGGGAAGTTAGAAAATGTTCAGGCTTTCATCGTGTTAAATAATGATGATTATCCTTACAAGGATCCAATAAAAGCTGCAGAAGCTTGTTTTAAGTGCTTGGTAGCTCTACAATCATTTCCAGTGACTTGTGATTTTGTGTGGGCGTTCATCGACAAAGCAGTATATGATTTAGAATTAGTAAAAGTTAGCGCACATGTTAGGAAATACGTTCAAAATCTTAATCTGATTTTCTAATATTTATATACATTGTATTCATCCTTTGTAAAACATCTGTGTATATATGTTGTAAAAAATTTTATTATTAATATAATTTAAGTTTAATATTAGATCATGGATCCTCTTTTGATATTAAATCACATTGTTTCATTTATTTTGGCACTATATAGCGACCCAGTTTTGCCTAGAAAAATTGTTCAAATAGTCATTGAGTATATTGATGATTTCATTCGTAATGTTTATTTATCATCTATAAAGAAAGATTTATTAGATTTATTAAAAATACATAAAATTGAAAATTCCATATTAAAAGAAGTAGAAATTTGCATGAATAAATACAAAACAGTTTTTGAACCTGTTAAGAGGAGGTCACGTATCTCTGTCCTTTTCTAATCAAAGAATTGAGTTTTTTATAGAAACTAATAACTTTAGCAAAAAATGAAGAGAAAGCCGCATCTCGTAATAAAAAAAGCAATATTTTCTTTGATAAGAAAGAATTAATTTTATTGCTTCGTTTTCAAGAAAACCTTGAAAAACTTAAATCATAGAGGTTAGGGTGGACAATTTAGTTTTTCAAGGTTTTCTTGAAAACGAAGCAATAAAATTAATTTTTCCTTATCAAAGAAAATATTGCTTTTTTTGATACAAGATGCGGCTTTCTCTTCATTTTTTGAGAAAGTTATTAGTTTTTTTGAAAAAATCATTTCTTTGATTAGAAAAAGACAGAGATACGTGACCTCCTCTTAATATGGAGTTTAAAAGATTCGAACTATTAAAAAGAAAAGGTTATATCGAATTCGAAAAGTTCGTTATCGGTAACACTTATACTCATACGATAGTTGAAAATGAAATGGTATTAGTACCAACAATCGTGCATGGTGTACATATTCCACTTCGAAAAAGTTTGAAACTCTTCTTAGAAATTCCGGGTTTATTAAATCAGATATTAGAATATGTCCAAAAGTTGTCTCGTGAAACTAAAATAATTAGCAATATAATGCAAGCTTCTTTGTGGAAAAACAAATATTGGAATTAATAAATTTGGTGCAGTATATGCTTACATTGCATGTCTTCCACCTCACATATCTTCTCGACTTAACAGTATTATTTTAACGACGCTTGTACATGCTGAAGATAAAAAAAAATGTGGTAATAAAAAGGTGTTTCAAAAACTCATTCAAGAACTCAATTTCTTAAGTATTTTTGGAATCGTAGTAGACGTTAAGGGCGTAAAACGATGCATAAAATTTCAACTGCTTTTAATATTAGGTAATAATTTGGGACTTAACTCGATATTTGGCTTTGTAGAATCATTTAAGGCCAATTATTTCTGCAGAATATGTAAAATAACATCAGCCGAGTCTGCAAAGCTAGTTAAGGGAAATAAATACAAATTAAGAACCAAAAATAATTATAAAGAAGATGCTAAAAGAGCTGAAGTTTCGATTAGTGGTATAAAAGAAGAGTGCGTTTTCAATGAAGTAAACAATTTTCATATCACAGAAAATATTTCCATAGACATGATGCATGACGTTTTAGAAGGCGTATGCATGTACGTTATGCAATTATTGATACGTATTTTTATTTTTGAGAAAAAATATTTTACCTTGGAACATCTAAATTCATTAATTAAAAATTTCTCTGGTACTTCAATCAAAACTGCAAATAAACCGCCAGAAATTACTTTTAATAGGATTAAAAATAAGATGAATTTGAAAATTTCAGCTTCAGAAATGCTCTTTCTTGTACGATATTTTGGCTTAATTGTAGGAAACTTGATACCTAACGATGATGAGCATTGGGAATCGTACAAATGTTTGCGAAAGATTATTGACATTGTAACATCGCCACGCATAACCGAAGGACATTCCAAGAAATTAGAAGTTTTAATAGAAAACCATAATAATCTGTATTTAAAATTAGGTGGAACACTGAAACCTAAATTCCACATTTTAATTCACTATCCTGCAATTTTGTTGAAAAATGGTCCATTGATTAATTTTTGGGGCATGCGTTTCGAATCACGACATCAACAATTGAAATCTGTAGCTCAATCTACGTATTGCAATAAAGATTTATTAACGACTATTGCGACAAAAGAATCGTTAAGATTGTGTTATATGATTGATTCACTGGAATTCACTAAAGAAATTATATTTGGTTCTATTGATAACAGTCGATATACTATAAGGAAGTAGACATTCATGGCACTTCATATAAACTAGGAACTTTTACAGTAACTAATATGCAAGATAGTGAACTCCAATTAGTAGAAATACAAAAAATTATATTTGTGGATAAAGAAATTTACTTTTATTTAAACATTTTTGAAGAAATCACTTTCGACGATCATTATCATGCATATATTATTCAAAGCTGTGATAGAAGTAAATTAATAAAACAAAAGGATTTTGCTAAAAATAGCTCCTGCAGCGTCTGTTTTAAAAAATGATACACATTTTGTAGTTTTACGTTATATTTTATAATATCTAGTAGTTATAATTTATATACAATTTATTTTTTTAGATTAACAACTATTGAATTTTAAGATCTAATAATAAAAAGTTTTTATCAAATATTTAAAAAATTATTTGATTTTATAGTTTGTATTCCTTTTTATGTATTATTATAAGTTTAACATAAGTAATATTAAATGTAAAGTATATTTAAAAAAAAAAATATGTATATTTTATGAATGCAAAAAAAAATAGTAATTAATTGTTTACAACTTTATTAGAGCAGGCCGGATTCGCTGTCCTTGTCTAATTGAGATTTTCGTTATTTACTCAAGTATTAATCGGTGTATCTGCAAATTGAAGGTTAAGCGCAATAGATATTATTATTACAAATATGTATGCACAAGAAAACAAAAATCTACCGATTTGTTTTTGAGAAAAGTAAGGAACGCGAAAATATTATAAACATAAACTTTCACCTCGGCGTTCCTTACTTTTCTCAAAAACAAATCGGTAGAATTTTTTTTTCTTGTGCATAAATGTTTATTATAATAATATCTATTGCGCTTAACCTTTAATTTGAAGATACACTGATTAATAGTTGAGTAAATAACAAAAAACTCAATTGCTACTCGGTCGGTATCAGGTTCTACTCCGGCCTGCTGTTAAAAGACATAGAAACAAAAAAATCACCAGCGATAAATTCTAAGTCTTTGAAGATTTTTTGGCATTCTATTTAAGAGCAGGCCGGATTCGCTGTCCTTGTCTAATTGGCATTATTGTTATTTACTCAAGTTTTATTCGGTGTATCTTCAAATTAAAGGTCGAGCGCAATAGATATTATTATTATGAACATCTATGCACAAGAAAAAAAATATCTACCGGTTTGTTTTTGAGAAAAGTAAGTAACGCCAAAGTAAAAGTTTATGTTTATAATATTTTCGCGTTACTTACTTTTCTTAAAAACAAACTGGTAGATATTTTTTTTCTTGTGCATAGATGTTCATAATAATAGTATCTATTGCGCTTGACCTTTAATTTGAAGATACACCGATTAAAACTTGAGTAAATAATAAACAATTCAATTGTTACTCGGTCGGTATCAGGTTCTACTCCGGCCTACCGTTAAATTATTTACAGAATTTGAAAAATTTTTAAAATTTTTTAAAAATTGTCTTTAATGTTAAAAAAGCATAAAAAATGAAAAAGTAATTCAAAAAAATTTTTAATCACATAAAAAGTTTGTATTTTTTATTTATTTTAAAGTGCTTCTTTGATTTCTATTGTGTGACTAATAAGATAAAAAATGATAGCCTTTAAAGGAGCACTTATATACATATACATGCACATATATATATTTATTTATTTATATGCGTATATATCATAAACAACCATCGAATTATACATGTGCGAGCTTATTCTAAAGGCTCTTACGTAAGAGCAAACACTGCAGTCTAGAAGGTGCGACATTTGTTTTTGTATTCGTGCAGGAGTGGTCTCGCCTGTAGAGATAGCAGCGCGTTTAATGTTTCGGACGTCTGCCGGCCTAAAACTCGTGGTTCTCATGCACGAAACCGTACGGTTTACTAACGTATTGGCTATAGAGCAAATGGCGTACTAAACATTTTTCAGTGTAGGACTGGTGGGAATTCATCAATGTGCGAATCAAAAAAGTGGAGTTTCAAATTCATTACGCAACCTAATTTTTTGAAATTTTGTACTATATTCTCTACGATGCTCTTGTAGTTCTCATCTTTACTATTACCAAGAAATTTTGTTGCAACATCTTTAAAACTCAACCAGGCTGCCTTCTCGGTATCATTCATACTTTTGACGAATTCTTCGTCCCTGAATATTTTGTGAATTGGAGGTCCATCAAAGATACCTTCCTTCAATTTAACCAGAGCTATATTCGTAAAGATGGCTTCTAAGTATTTGAAGCATCGTCCTTCTTTATCAAGAGCTTTGACAAATTGTTTCATCAGCCCTAATTTAATATATAAAGGTGGTAAAAGGATTTTGCTAGGATCGACAAGAGGACGATTGATGAAATTGCTGGAACCTGGAGTAAGTGATGGTCTCGCTGGCCACACTTTTGTATTATAGTGTTTTGCTCTATCTCGACTGTCGAACATGCATAAATAGCAGGGGTACTTGGTAAAACCTGATTGTTGACCAATTATCATTGACAATATTTTCAGGTCTCCGCAAATTAACCATTCATGCTCACTATACTTTATTTTATTTAAAACGTTTTCGATATTACAATATTCTTCTTTGGGCCCAGTTGAATGAGCCAATGGTAACGGAGCATACTCGTTCGTATAAACGTGTATTGTGAAGAAGAACTGCCTTCAAGCTTCGCTTAGATGAATCAATGAATAACCTCCACTCTTCTGGCTTGTATTAATTCGATTTAAACTTATTAATAAGTCCTCGTACATCGGTGCAAAACACTAGATCAGATTCGCTAGTGTAGTATGATCGAAACGCTTCTTCTCGGTTTCGATAAAATGTAACTTTTACGACCTTTTCTAATACATTGAAAGACTTTAATTGAGAAGCCATTAATTCAGCTGCATCTTTTGCTAATCCAGCATTTCTAAACATGTCATTAAGTTGAGCTTGAGAGATCTTTTTTTGGCTTTTCTCTTTAGCAATGGGAACATGTTCCTCATCACTGACCTAAGACAGTTCTTCTTCACTTTCGACGGATTCACTTTCTACTTTCCTCAACGATTCATTTTCGTCAGTATCGTCGTCTGTATGGTCGTTAAGATTTTCTACGTCTTCTTCTGTACCACAATCAACTAGCATACTATCCATTCCTTGTATAAAACTATCAAACTTTCGACTATTTGCTTCTGCGAACGAACGACACTAGAAACTGTCGCATACAATATTTTATTTGATCGCACTTTATTTACCCCACTTACATTTGTTACGCGAGTGTAGCAATCATATTTACCTAATGGTTTTTTCCAAATAGCTGGGGTCAGAAACTTTATTTTACTTTTATCTTCAGTTTTATTGAATTTATGTAACATTCTGCAAAAAATATATTTTTGGTAATACAGACCATAAAAATAACTTGAAACAAAATAAGTCTGAAGATCACGATCGAATTTCACGATTGCTATATCTTGAAAAGAAGAAAACTGCGAGTATTTGAATTTCACCTATTTGTAGAGTTATCTCGTGTACATTATTTCCCCCACTAAGTAACTTAAACTTTTACTAACTGGGTTTTTTATGTAGTCCTCTTGATCCTGCTGCCACGGAAGACACTGGAATGATGACAACTGTCCGAAAGGGATGTGTAGAATGATTCGCTTCCAATCTTCCGTTGTAACGAAGCCAACGAGGCACGCTGTCCTGCAGATAGACTCACCTGGGATCGGAACCGGAATTCTAACGTGCGGGTTTTTCAATAAATCTATAGATACTAAGAATAATTTTAATAATATTGAGATTGCTTCGGGATCTCGCGAACAAGTTGATCACGACTGTGTAAGTGATTTCGATGGTTACTGCTATATTTGTACGGTATATGTGTGGAAAAAACATGAGAAGCATGTAACTGAAAGAATATAAAATTTATTTAAAGCATGCTTTGAAGTAGAAATTTCTCAGCAAAATTCAACCTAGATTTCGCATATTATATATGCTAAATGTTACAAAATGTTACATAAATTCGATAAAACTGGAGATAAAAGTAAAATAAAGTTTTTTACAGCTATTTGGAAAAAACCATTAGGTAAAAGTGATTGCTACACTTACGTGACAAATGTAAGTGAGGTAAATAAAGTGCGACCAGATAAATTATTGCAAATAGTCGAAAGTTTGATAGCTTTATACAAGGAATGGATAGTATGCTAGTTGATTGTGGTACAGAAGAAGACGTAGAAAATCTTAACGACCATACAGACGACGATACTGACGAAAATGAATCGTTGAGGAAAGTAGAAAGTGAATCCGTCGAAAGTGAAGAAGAACTGTCTTCGGTCAGTGATGAGGAATATGTTCCCATTGCTAAAGAGAAAAGCCAAAAAAAGATCTCTCAAGCTCAACTTAATGACATGTTTAGAAATGCTGGATTAGCAAAAGATGCAGCTGAATTAATGGCTTCTCAATTAAAGTCTTTCAATGTATTAGAAAAGGTCGTAAAAGTTACATTTTATCGAAACCGAGAAGAAGCGTTTCAATCATACTACACTAGCAAATCTGATCTAGTATTTTGCACCGATGTACGAGGACTTATTAATGAGTTTAAACCAAATTTATACAAGCCAGAAGAGTGCAGGTCATTCATCGATTCATTTAAGCGAAGCTTGAAGGCAGTTCATCTTCACAATACGAACGAGTATGCTCCGTTACCATTGGCTCATTCAACTGTGCCCAAAGAAGAATATTGTAATATCGAAAACGTTTTAAATAAAATAAAGTATAGTGAGCATGAATGGTTAATTTGCGGAGACCTGAAAATATTGTCAATGATAATTGGTCAACAATCAGGTTTTACCAAGTACCCATGCTATTTATGCATGCTCGACAGTCGAGATAGAGCAAAACACTATAATACAAAAGTGTGGACAGCAAGACCATCACTTACTCCAGGTTCCAGCAATTTCATCAATCGTTCTCTTGTCGATCCTAGCAAAATCCTTTTACCGCCTTTATATATTAAATTAGGGCTGATGAAACAATTTGTCAAAGCTCTTGATAAAGAAGGACGATGCTTCAAATACTTAGAAGCCATCTTTACGAATATAGCTCTGGTTGAATTGAAGGAAGGTATCTTTGATGGACCTCAAATTCGCAAAATGTTCAGGGACGAGGAATTCGTCACAAGTATGAATGATACCGAGAAGGCAGCCTGGTTGAGTTTTAAAGATGTCGCAACAAAATTTCTTGGTAACAATAAAGATGAGAACTACAAGATCATCGTAGAAAATATGGTACAAAATTTCAAAAAATTAGGTTGCTTAATGAATTTGAAACTCCACTTTCTCGATTCGCACATTGATGAATTTCCACCAGTCCTAGGTGACTACAGTGAAGAGCATGGTGAAATATTTTATCAGGATATAAAGAAATTTGAACGTAGATGGCAAGGAAAATGTAGCGTAAACATGATGGCGGACTATTGCTGGATGCTAAAAAGAGAAGCAAACCTAATAAGAAAAATGGACGCAAGAATCCTTTGCATAGGTCGTTCGAAGACAAGCGTATACGCAAGCGTAAGTCAATTTAGCTCTTGTGCAAATTGACTTTTGAGTAGTATTTTGAGGTTATCTTCAAAATTAGGTGGACGACTCTCTTTTTCCATAACAAATTCGGATTCAGCAGGCTAAAATACATAAAAATAAAGGGTTTTTGATGTGCTGGAAACAATTTTCATTTTTCCTTCTCATGTTTTTCTACAGAAACATGGTTTTTTGACAGTTTTTGAGGTTATGTTTAAAATTAGGCTGTCGACTCTCCTTTTCCATAACAAATTCGGATTTAGCAGGGCATAATGCATAAAAATAAACAATTTTCATTTTTTCTTCTCATGTTTTTCCACAGAAACACAGTTTTTTGACAATTTTTATTCAGGATTCAACGGGAAAAAATACAAAAGAAAAGTATAGTCTCCATCCCAGAACCACAAACTTTTCTTTTTTTGTGGGCCTGTGTAATGATCATAATATTAAATATTTACCAATAGTTAAAATATTGTATCAGAAATCTACGTGAAAGTGTAAAAATATCTACAGTTTAAGAGAATGAATATTGATCAACATAGTCATTTTAAGTGATATTTAACCTCTTAACTGGTAAGGCTTTTATAACTTTTTATGCTAAACCTGGTAGTCACAAATATGTTTAAGTGTATGAAAATATGGTTTTTAAGGATTTTTTTCAGGGGGCCGAACTATCTGTCTTTGTCTAATAGCGTTTTTCATCATTTATATATTCTTTTTGCATTTTCATATAAATGAGTGTTCATATTATATGATATTTTTTGAATATATGATTGTCAATAAATCTAAAAAATTAATGCATGATAGAAAATACGTGTTTTAGCGAAAATAATCCGTGACTGAAAGGGTTATATAAACACCATCCGTTGTAGCATGAAAAAATAGCAGCCCCCGCTAGACATTAGTATAATAAGTAAATTTTGTAATAACAATCAAATTATTTTATTGCGTAGTTTTTGAATAATATGAGACCTACCAAAAAAGATAGGTTATATTTTAGTTTGTTCGTAGGTCTCATATTATTCAAAAACTACGCAATAAAATAATTTGATTGTTATTACAAAATTTACTTATTATATTAATATCTAGCGGGGGCTACTATTTTTCATGCTACAACAGATGGTTTTTATATAAATGATGAAAAACTTTTTGAGACAAAGACAGATAGTTCGGACTGCTCTTAATGCTAACTATTTATTATGTTAACTATTATAAAAATAACCTAAAAAAAGAAAATATTAATGAGAATATCCCGTAAAATTTTAATAGCTTTTCGTTATTCATGTAATTTTATTTTTCTCTATCCCTTAGGCTAAACCACGCAGTTTCGCCGCTCCTTTACACTAAAAAAAGTAGCAGTTTTAGCTACAGTTAAAATGACTCACGCGCCTCTCGTCGGCGCCTTCCGTGCCTCACGTGAAAATATCTCTCGAGAAGAAACATAAACTTGACCTAATCCAAACTGTTGCTAAAAGACATAGGCTCGTGTTTATGAACTCAACGATTGTATTCTGCCTTTGTCTCTCTTATGGCAAGAAAAAAAGATAGACGATACTATGTATACCTCATGTTTATACATTTGAACGAATCGTATTCTAAAAAATAACTTTTAAATTTTATGTTATAAATAGTATAATGTTGTAAAAAGTGTACAAAATCTTTTTTCTTTATGCCCTGGTGGAAATTCTATGGTTTAGCTATTGTTTTTGATGGCGAAAGCCAAACTTTTTCTCATTGCAGGCAACTTCAAAGTTTGTTGATCGATTGTTTATTATTTTAGTAGGTTAGTATATCTATATATACGAAAAACAGATGCGTTGTCTCATGTATTTTTCATGTATAGATATACTAAACAATATAATTTTGTATCTGTCATTTGTATCTTTTTGAATGTAACAGGCTTTAACCTAAATATGTACAAAAAAAAACGCATCAATTCACGAGCTGTTGATAATGCTTTAATGTTATATGACAAATTTATTTCTAGCGTACTCAAATAAAATGAAAAAAAAGAAATAATCATTTTATATGGTTTTTTAGAAATTAATTATAAAATAGATATTTATGATATTTTTTATCCCTCTCTGATTTGTGTGTCATTAAATCTGTCGTAAAAATAACTTTACATTTTTCATGTATTTTGTTTATGTATGTGCGTGATGTTTTCGATGCCCGCCTCCGACCAGCGACACTTGCTAACGCTCGTGCCGCAAATATCGGGACGGGCATCGAAAACATCACGAATTTCACGACATCACAGCTTTATCATTCTTAGTGGTAAAATATAAATTGGACTTTCAATACAATAGTAATTTCCACCGGGCATCAAGAAAAATAGTATACGGTACACAAGACAAAATTTGAAGGCCCGCCACTGCGTGATATGGCACCCTCCGCTTCGCCTCGGGGCCAACTTCATGCAGTGGCGGAACTTCAAGTTTCGTCTTTGGTACCGTAATATACTATTTCCTCATTTTAACTTATACAAATAGTGTACAAAAGGATAAAAAAGGATTGTACATGTGTTTTTCACGTGTTTCTCTCTCTCTCTCTCTCTCTCTCTCTCTCTCTCTCTCTCACTCTTTCTGCTGACGTAAGTAGCGACACATCGTCTTGCTTTCGCTCTCGACTGATATCGCTTTTAACAATATTTTTTTCACTTTGCGGAGTGAAATCTGTTTTCAGGAGGTCGTCTAAAGGGGTCCGTGGGCATTGGCTGCATTTGCATGCATCTTACTGCTGCATTTTTTGGACTTCTTGACGATTTCCTTGTTGCTGCACTGCTGTCTTTGGCTACATTTATCTTGCTGCTGTTGCTGTTCCGGAACGATTCTGCTGTGGTTCTGCTGTTGTTTTTTGCTGTTTTTTGCCTGGCTTGCTTGGTGGTGTGTGGTGCAGTGCTGCAATCGTGTTAAGTGCATTTTTTACCACTCTTTAATTCTAGAGTGTAACATAACCTCAAATTTTTTGGCGCCAATTTCTCTGTAATGAAATTCTACAACCTCAAAATACGTGGCTCCATCTATTGTATTTCTTTCTCACTAGTTTTTCACTTGGTGGATAACTCTTATCGACGACAATTGACAATTAAGGTGGTTTTCCACTAGTTACTTATTGTCTTTAATTATTAAGTCACGCGAATTTCAAACTTGATATTACGCTGTTTTTCCACTTATCTTACTAGCTTAATTCATTACTTAATTTGCCTAATTCTTTGCATTATCTATAATAATTTAAGGTGTTTATCCACTATTATCCAGTAATATCATTTTATATAAAACTGGTATGTAACAACTTTATCACATAAATTAATTTATTATTAAGTTGTTTGGCCACTTACTATTTATTACTACTTATTATATTTTTTCTATATTTCTTTCTTCCTCAATAGTAACTCTATTTACTTATTAAGGAGCTTTTACTCTCTTATTTTCGTGTTTTCTGTCATACTTCATAAATTATGCCGCCATCAACACATTGCAGTTTCTGTCTAAGGGCTTTTTCTCACACATCTAAGCCTAAAGTTTGTGGTAGCTGTGATAAGACTTTTCATAGCTCCTGCACTTCATTCACAGCTGTTAGAGACCAGGATAATAAATCTATATGGGTATGCTCCACATGTTTGGCGGCTGCAAATTCTGATTGTTTTCGGCAGCGAACTGGCTCGCTCTCCTCTGCGCTTAATGCAACACTTTCGCCATCTATATCAAGAACACCATCTCCATCACCACCCATGCCGACAAACGATATTCTGTCTTCAATTTTGGAGAAAATGAATAAGCTAGATAAGCTGGATTCCATGGATGACAAGATGACTTCTATTGGATCTCAGCTCACTGCTCTTGATGGTAGGTTCTCAGCGCTTGAGTCACGTGTAGTCACCATTAATGCAACATTCGAGGAGCGTTTCAGCAAGAATGAGGCTGGGCTGGAGCGGGTCCGTAGTGAACAGCAGGAACTGAGGATGAAGGTGGATAACTTGCTTGCCGCATCTTCTGACGTGTCTTTGAGCTGAGCCATTATCTTTTAAGCTTCAGGAGTTGGATAAAGCCAACAGGTCTTTGCCACGACAATGTGAGGCCTTGGCTGCACAACAAGTACGTATTGAGAGATCCTCAGACCTGGTAATTGGAGGATTTGTGCCTGAAGAATTGAAGGATCTGAGGTCTGCTGTCTTTGCTGTGCTTACTACATTTGACGCAGGGTTCTCCCTTGTTGATATAACATCAGTTCGACCTCTTAGGCGCTCTTTGGCTGCAAGCAGATCTGTTGCTGCTATTTCACCTACAGATGCTGAAGCATCAGTGTCTGCCTCCTTAACTACTACATCTCCGCAGCAGCGGGATCGTCCGTCTACTGTACCCTTGCTTGTCACTATGAAAAGTACCTCATTGGCTCGTGCTGTTATTGGCGCTAAGGTTAAATTTGGAAAACTGGTTTCTTCCAAAATCAACGATCATCTGCCGCCCGACATCAAGACTGTTGAGTCTCTAACGCCATCTGTGATCAACATTAACGAGTACTTGCCTGCTTCGTTACATCAGTTGAAGCTGCGTGTCCTAGAAAAGGCCAAGGATAAAAAGTATAACTTTATTACATTCTTACGAAATGGCGTGATATACGCAAGAAGGAGGAAGGATAATGTGCCTGTACGCATTGCTACCGATGCTGACCTTGAATCTTTTTTAGCAAGGATAACATCATCCGACAACAAGAAGACAGATTGATTAGCGATACTATGGTAAGTCCATACTCTTCTCCTATCCTGACTAACTCTCTATTATCTACTAACAATTCTGATTCATCTACCATTACAAAACATTTCACTACTGATAACGGTCTTAGGGTTTGTCATTTTAATGCTAACTCTATTCGTGCCCATATTGAAATGGTAAGACTATTCTTGGCTTCTCACTCCTATTTTCATATAATAGCTGTGACAGAGACAAAACTGGGTCAGATTGTCTGTGACTCTCTAATTGCTCTGGATGACTACGTGCTTTTCAGGCAGGATCGTAATACTAGAGGTGGTGGTGTTGCTCTATATGTTTATTGCTCTTTAGATTCCATACGCCTGTGTTCTTCGAATGGTAGCTGGTGTGGCAAGCCAGGTTTACCTGAATATCTTTTTTGTGAGGTTAAATCTCCTGATGTGGTTTCTCCTATTTTTGTTGGCGTAGTCTACAGGCCACCACATGCACCATTTCTAGCTGGAACTGATTTCATACCAGATTTGACATCTCATATGCACAACTATAGTACAAAAATCATCTTAGGCGATCTCAATACTAACCTTTCTGTTGATTCTGACGACTCTGTGTTTCTGAAGGGTCTAATAAGGGAAAATGCACTCTTCTCTGTGCCTTACGGTGCAACCCATCATACTGCCACATCTGATACTTGGCTTGATTTATGCCTCGTAGATGCAAATGATTCCTTGCTTGACTATTGGAAGACCAATGTACTATTTATAGATGGGCACGATCTTATTGCAGCCACTGTTAAGTCCTCTCTCTCTGAGCCTGTACTTAATGATTTCTCCTATCGAGACCATAAGGATGTTGATGATACCAGATTGCTCGACTATTTTAGCTCACTGAATTGCTCTATCTGTGGCGGTGATTCCTCTCTTGAGACTCGACTTGATTGCCTTTATGGCCATTTAAATAAAGCTATTGCCCTTTTCGTGCCCATCAAAAAGGTTCGACAGGGTGTAAAACGTCGTCCATGGATTACTGCAGAGCATCATGGCTTGGTTCACGAGAGAGTTAGGCTTTATAGGCGCTACAAACGCTCACGACTTCACTTCGACTTACTCAGCTATAGAGCTGCACGTGATCGTGCCCATGAGAGCATTGAGTCTTCGAAACTCCTTTATTATCATGATAGACTCTCTGGGCTTACTGATTCTAAACAAATCTGGAAGGAGCTGAGGAATCTCGGTATTTGCTCTAGTGCTAATACTTCTCGTCACTCTTTCTCTGTGGACGAACTTAATCGTTACTTCTCTAATGTAGCATCTGATCAATCGGTTACATCAGTCTCTGATTATTTGAACTCTTTAACTGAAGATGAACCGTATAAACCGATGTTTAAGTTTTCTGAGGTATCTTTGTTTCAGGTTGGTCTGGCTGTGCGCAGTTTCTCTTCGCAGGCTAGAGGTCCGGATGCCATTCCTCAATTATTTATAAATTCCGCGTTCCCTGTAATTGGACAATTCTTACGTCGAATCTTCAATGATTCACTAAGGGAGGGTCTTTTTCCAGCATGTTGGAAGATGTCTTTAGTTAAGACTATCAATAAGGTTTCTCCTCCACAATCTATGAGTGATATTCGCCCTATTTCTTTATTGTTATTTTTATCAAAGGTACTTGAGCGTCTTAATCATCAGAAATTGTATGAATACTTGGCTACTAGACAGCTGTTGGATCCGCGGCAGGCTGGTTTTAGGACTGGGCATAGTACTCAGACAGCCTTGTTGAGGTTAACGGATGATATCAGGCTTAATATGGATAGACGCTATGTCACCGTGCTCTTACTATTTGATTTCAGTAAGGCATTTGATACTGTGAGCCATGCTATTCTTCTTAAAAAAATGTCTTCACTTGATATCTCTATCACAGTTATCAGATGGTTTGCTTCATATCTCTCAGGTCGACGACAGGCTGTTATTGATGAGGATGGTAACACATCTAATTATCTTACTCTTAACACAGGAGTTCCTCAAGGATCTGTATTGGGGCTGTTGTTATTTTCTATTTATATAAATGATGTTGCTAATGATTTCAATTCTGGCATACAATACCTAATATATGCTGATGATCTGCAGGTATATGTTCATTTTCCTCTTGATAAGTTGGACCTTTTCACGTCCATTATGAGCGCTTATGCTGATGTTATTTCTAATTGGGCTACTAGAAATCACCTAAAGTTAAATGTCAGTAAGACTAAAGCCATAATTATTGGCTCTTATTATTATGTTAATATGTTGTCTTCTGTTCCAACTACTGGTGTCCCACTGAATGGTACTATTATTAAGTTTGAATCGAAGGTTCGTGACTTGGGGGTTTGGCTGGACAGTAAACTGAATTGGAAGGAGCACATTGCTCAGGTTTGTAATAAATCATTTTCATTGCTTTATAGGCTAAATTTCTTCAGAAAAAGCACTAATATTGCATTACGCAAACATCTTATTCAAACATTGCTTTTTCCGCTCATAGACTACTGCTGTCTCGTTTATTGTGATTTGTCAGCTGAACTTGATTTGAGGCTTCAGAGAATCATCAACTCTGGTATTCGTTATGTGTATGGTATTGGCAGACGTGAGCATCTTTCCTCTTATCGTTCTAGGCTTGGCTGGTTATCTACTTCTGGTAGAAGGAAATATTTTACCTCATCCTTCCTCTACAAAATGTTTTCGACTACAGCACCTTCTTATCTTTACTCTAGGTATAATTGGAACCAATCTGTGAGGACGTTGAGGGGTGCTGTGAGGCCATTGACTGTTCCACCGGCTCTCACTGAATATTATAATGGATCTTTCTTAGTCACTTCATCATTCCTATGGAATGAACTTCCTGATCCCATTCGTAACTCTCCATCGCTCCACACATTCAAATCATCTGCATTGGCATACTACCTTTCCTTAGAGGATGGACCTCTGCCATTACGCTAATTTTAAAATCATGTTTTATATTAATTTTGTTAAATGTATTTAAAATTTTGTCACTGTTTTAAATCTTTTTATTTTTGCTCATTATTACTTATAAAATTATAATCTAATGTATATACTATATTATGTAAATTGTACAACATACTGTACATAAAATAAACAAAAATATCTATCTATCTATCTCTCTCTCTTTCTCCCTCTCTCTCTCTCTCTCTCTCTCTCTCGAATAAAAGAGAGATAAGAGGCTTGTGCATGTGTTTTTCATTTCTGCCGCCGCCAGCCAGCAACACTCACTTCGCTCGTGCAGCGATATTAGTATAATAAGTAAATTTTGTAATAACAATGAAATTATTTTATTGCGTAGTTTTTGAATAATATGAGACCTACCAAAAAAGATAGGTTATATTTAAGTTTGTTCGTAGGTCTCATATTATTCAAAAACTACGCAATAAAATAATTTGATTGTTATTACAAAATTTACTTATTATATTAATATCTAGCGGGGGTACTATTTTTCATGCTACAACAGATAGTGTTTATATAAATGATGAAAAACTCTATTAGACAAAAACAGATAGTTCGGCCTGCTCTTAATGCTAACTATTTACTATGTTAATTATTATAAAAATAACCTTTACAGGCTTCTATAGACAACATTCAAAAGTCTGTTTTCATTATACATTCTCCCACCATATCTTGTTATAGCTGTGGACAATGCAGGACTCCCGCTCACCTTACAATTGAGAATATTCAATCTAAATCTTGGCATATTTCTTAGTGCCCTCAATACAAAATTAACGTTGAAACTTCTGTTCTTTTTATTTTTTTTTCCATAGTAATTGTTCATTTTGATCTTTTCTATGTTGGTGTTGTTAAAGGAGTTTAACAATCTTTGAACATTCGCGTGGTATGAGATCTCCATCGACGTTAGTGCGCAATGGCCAGCAAAATGGAACCCTTGATTAATAGATTCCAACCCTTTAATATTCAATTGTTGCAAGGCCTCTGACTTACTAATAATTTCCTGGACACTTTATAGCAGGCGCTTATTATTTACCTCTACCAAACTATGATTTAAATGGAGTACTGGTTTGTGAACGAATTCCAATTCTCTACTTCCACTTTTCAAATATTTTGCGATGTGAGAATTTAGTTATAATTACAATTTTAATAAACCAATTATTAATTAATTTAATATAACTTTGCCCGTCCCCACATGCAAACTTCGGTTTGTCGAAAAGAAAAGAATCTTTAATTTATTTGAGAGCGCCAGACAGACCTTCAGCTAACTCATCGGCAGCATGAATCTCGGGCTGTCTTGGCTGGGAGGTGGGCGACCTGTGGTGTTAATTTTATTAAGCTGAAATTTGGAGAGGTATACATACGCAAAAAAAAATAAATTTTACTGGTTTAATTTTCAACAGTTTAATTTAAAACTTCGGTTTAATTTATAACAAAACAAAAAAATATATATATTTGTAAAATTTATATTTAACGCTGTGTCTATTAATTTATTCTATGAAATTTATTACTCACGCACACTCATAACCCATACCTTCCGGTCAATGAAAACTTAATAAAGTTAAATTTTATTTTATTATTATGTAACACTTTAACTGAGATAATAGTCTATTATTCTAATAGTAGTAACAAAAAAAATGAATTTCACGGTATGGTCGGCGTAAGCGATCTCGCTCTTCTGTTTTCGACAATATGGCTGCCAAGAGCCCACGCACTTATCTCTCTCTCTCTCTCTCTCTCTCTCACACTAATCACTCTAATCTTACGTGTCTATCGGTTTATTGGTTTTAATTACCGGTCAAGAAAAAAAAACTCAATCAGAAAGATAATTATTTATAATTTCATTCGATCTACTACTGTAACTAATTTAAATTTCCGGTCAGCGAGACCGTTAGACACGTGGTTGATTTTTCACTCCCGCACTCTCGAAATTTATTATATCCTTGTAAAAAAAATATTTGGTTATGATTTCTGACGATCTGAAAATTTAATTCTTAATTTATTGTAAATTGCTAGTCAACGCAGACTAGTTACAAGAGAATCTAATTTACAAGATGGCCGCTAAGACCCGCGTCATGAAATGGTTTACGTAACACGCACCACTATGTTCACCGATCTCAAATTTTATTTCCCGGTCAATCAAAAAAACTTATTATGAAAATTTCTTTAATATAATTAAATTAAAAGAGAATTTAATCGGTCAACGAAATCGTTGAACACGTGGTCAATTTTGATTTCACTTTATCGGTCTACTAATTACTTTTACAATCAATTTTTACGAATTTATAACTAAGCCTCGCAACAATTAATTTTTCTAATTTTACTACTTAACGTTGTCACAATCACTTTAAAAAAATTTTTTTTTTATACACCCGCACTGAATTTACACTTTTAATCGGTGAGAGCCGTTAATTTACAATATAAATCGTTATTAATTCGGACTACAGTCCACTCACCGTTGTAGAAATCGTTGACAAGTAAAGAAATTGGTCGGCGACTTTCTCATTTTCTTTTTTTTTATTGTTTAATTTAATTTAAGTTTAATCTTTATTCTTTTTGCATTCTCATATAATTGAGTGTTCATTTTATAAGTATCATATGATATTTTTTGAATATATGATTGTAAATAAATCTAAAAAATTAATGCATGATAGAAAATACGTGTTTTTGCGAAAATAATTCGTGACTGAAAGGGTTATATAAACACCATCCGTTGTAGCGAGAAAAAAATAGTAGCCCCCGCTAGATATTAGTATAATAAGTAAATTTTGTAATAACAATTAAATTATTTTATCGCTTAGTTTTCGAATATGGGACCTACCAAAAAAGATAGGTTATATTCTAGTTTGTTAGTAGGTCTCATATTATTCAAAAACTACACAATAAAATAATTTGATTGTTGTTACAAAATATACTTATGATACTAATATCTAGCAGGGGCTACTATTTTTTCTTGTTACATCGGATAGTGTTTATATAAATGATGAAAAACTCTATTAGACAAAGACAGATAGTTCGGCCTGCTCTTAACGGCGTAATTTTATTTATATTTTTATTTTCGCGTAGGCCCTATACACCTATTGCGATTGACCTTAAACGGTAATTTTGAATAATAACGGAATCGTTTATTTATTTATTTAAATATTCGTATTTTTTGTGTTTATTTGATTGTTTGTGTAACGTAATTTAAATATTTATTTTAGCATCGTATTAATTTATTTCTTTCTTTATTTATTTCGTGTATTTATTTAATTCATTAAATTGTTTATACAATCTAGTCAACATAAGACTGATTGATATTGATCAAGGTCAGTTAGGATTTATAGCGTTAACTTAACGTTAACCAATTGTACATAACCTCTGATCACAAAATGGGAACCGGCGGCGTGCCCACGAATAGTATGTTAGATGACGAAATGGATAAAATTTTATTGACTGTACCGAGCAGTACACCGAAAGATAACGAAAAAAAATTAACGTAGCGCGTATAAGGACCAAATAGATAACAATAGAATGCTTGTGGGTCAGGAAATTAATATAAATGTAAGTAACCATAGCAATGTTTTAAGAGTTAGCAAAGCTCAAAAAATAAAAAAATTTTATAAAAAATCAAATGTTTAAAATCAAAACCATGATAAAAAACGCGGATGAAGTATATGAAAACAAGTGCGAGGAAGATGTCGGTAAAATAGCGAGCATCAATACGATGAATCATGATACGATAAATAGAGTAGAATATGATAAACCGACGTAGACAGACGTATATGACCATATTAAGACAGTAGGGCCACCAGTCGCACAGAAACTACAGGTCTGGCGCTTGACAAGCTACAAGCAGCTATAAGGAAATTTAAGAGATGGTGCTAAGAAGGCGTTTGTCAACCTTCGAAAAGCTCCTGAACTACCCCTATTTACATGGTTCCCAAAAAGAAAGGTAATTAAAGGATATATGGTGATTATAGGAGGCTTAATACGGTCACAGTACCGGATAAGTATCCGATCCCCAACCTTCATGATTTTGCTTCAAACTTAAAAGATAAAACTATTTTTTCCTTACTGGACTTGAGGAAAGCATTCCGGCAGATACCAATATACCCAGAAGATGTATCAAAGACGGCGGTAATAACTCCATTTGGACTTTACGAGTTCCTAGTGATGACATTCGGATTTAGGAATGACGCCCAGACATTCCAGCGATACATAAACCAAGCGGTGGACGACCTGGACTTTATGTTCGTATTCATAGATGATCTCTTGGTTGCGTCTTTATTAGACGAGCCGCAGCATCAATTAAAGCTGATAAGGTTGTATGGTGTAGAAAACGAGCCATTTTATTATGAAATTGCACAAGACGTACTCAGGCCATATATACTAGAGGCACTGAGAAACGTCAGCTTTGAACTCTTCCACAATAAGGCGCACCCATCTGCTCGGTCAATGAGTAAGATGATCAGGAAACAGTATGTGTGGCTAAAAATGAACAGACAGGTATCGTGGTGCAGAGCATGCATGGAGTGCCAAAGATCGAAAATTACAAGAAAAAACAAGTTTTTACCCATGAAGTTTAGTGAGCCAGACGCATGGTTCACCCATGTTCGTGTCGACTTTGTAGGTCCATTGCCGCTTAACGATGGTTACAAATATCTAGTGACCATGATTGAAAGGTATACTAAGCGGTCGGAGGCGGTGCCTGTTTACGACGCATCGGTTACCACTGTCGCATGCGCTTTTTATGGTATGTTGGTATCACGTTTTGGCGCACCTGTTATCATCATTACGGATCAAGGCAAGCAGTTTGAGTCTAGCATGTTCCTAGAACTACTGCAACTTAAAAATAATTTTCATTTTGTTTTATAAGAAAATATAGAGTTTAAGCCGAGATATTTAGAAGAAACGGTATTTTGGGGTGAGCTTTAAGGGTGGTTTTCACCTCCTAAATATGTTTTTCCGCAGATAAACAAAAGTACGTGTCTCTTATTTTTTGATGTTCTACAACATATTAAAGTCTGAAATCGGCGCCGGACACTTTTCGGGTACCTTCCTTGTAAGTTTAAAATAAAGTGGGTCCTCCAGGACCCTCTCGGGCTTAAGAGGAGGTCACGTATCTCTGTCCTTTACTGATCAAAGAATTGAGTTTATCACAGAAACTAATAACTTTAGCAAAAAATGAAGAGGAAGTCGCATCTTGTACCAAAAAAAGCAATATTTTCTTTGATAAGAAAAAATTAATTTTATTGCTTCATTCTCAAGAAAATCTTGAAAAACCAAATTGTCCAACCTAACCTTTATGATTTAAGTTTTTCAAGGTTTTCTTGAAAACGAAGCAATAAAATAAATTCTTTCTCATCAAAGAAAATATTGCTTTTTTTGATACGAGATGCGGCCTTCTCTTCATTTTTTGCTAAACTTATTAGTTTTTGTGAAAAAAATCATTTCTTTGATTAGAAAAGGACAGAGATACGTGACCTCCTCTTAACAGGTTAAGAGGAGGCCGAACTATCTGTCTTTGTCTAATAGAGTTTTTCATCATTTATATAAAAACCATACGTTGTAGTAAGAAAAAAATAGTAGCCCCCGCTAGATATTAGTATAATAAGTATATTTTGTAATAACAATCAAATTATTTTATTGTGTAGTTTTTGAATTATATGAGACCTACTAACAAACTAGAATACAACCTATCTTTTTTCAAAAACTAAGCGATAAAATAATTTGATTGTTATTACAAAATTTACTTATTATACTAATATCTAGCGGGGGCTAATATTTTTTTTTTCGTACAATGGATGGTGTTTATATAACCCTTTCAGTCACGAATTATTTTCGCAAAAACACGTATTTTCTATCATGCATTAATTTTTTAGATTTATTTACAATCATATATTCAAAAAATATCATATGATACTTATAAAATGAACACTCATTTATATGAAAATGCAAAAAGAATAAAGATTTAACTTAAATTAAATTAAACAATAAAAAAAAAGAAAATGAGAAAGGGTGCCACTATAGTGGCTCCTGTGACTGAAAGGGATAAATGACGAAAAACGCTATTAGACAAAGACAGATAGTTCGGCCCTCTGTTAAAAGCCTGAAGTTAGGGGCTGAAAGAAGACATATTTAATATATAAATAATATATAATACATAAATAATATTCACGTTAGGTTAAATTTTTCATATAATAAGTTATTTTCCAGTTTGAGGATCATCAACATAGATGATTGTAAGGAGCTGTACATGGAGCATTTATACAATTTTCTCAAGAAGAATGAAGTACTTCAAGAACTGTATTTAACTGATGTAAATAGTATCCATCTAAGTATGCAATGCTGGAGAATTTTGGAGGCAATATACAACCATGGCAGCAAGATTAAGGTCTTCCACTATAAATATTTGAAAAGTGAAAGTAGAGAGTTGGAATTCGTTCACAAACCAGTACTCCATTTAAATCATAGTTTGGTAGAGGTAAATAATAAGCGCCTACTACAAAGTGTCCAGGAGATTATCAGTAAGTCAGAGGCCTTGCAACAATTGAATATTAAAGGGTTGGAATCTATTAATCAAGGGTCCCATTTTGCTGGTCATTGCGCACTAACGCCGGTGGAGATCTCATACCACGCGAATGTTCAAAGATTGTTAAACTCCTTTAACAACACCAACATAGAAAAGATCAAAATGAACAATTACTATGGAAAAAACAATAAAAAGAACAGAAGTTTCAACGTTAATTTTGTATTGAGGGCACTAAGAAATATACCGAGATTTAGATTGAATATTCTCAATTGTAAGGTGAGCGGGAGTCCTGCATTGTCCACAGCTATAACAAGATATGGTGAGAGAATGTATAATGAAAACAGACTTTTGAATGTTGTCTATAGAAGCCTATAAAGGGTGTATAAAAAGTGTAATTATAGGTGCATACGTAAATGATGGGTAGATGGTTATATAAATAATGTATGGTAGTGTAAATATAACTAGAATTGCGTATGTACAAAATACAATTATGCAAATTGAGTGTGGCATGAGTGGTATTAATCAATAAAAATGTAATTACGTAAGTGCAAAGAATGTGAGTGATCGCATGAGTAATTAAGTGTGCGTGTAATCGCATATACAAAAAAAATTGTAAAAATAAAAGTAATTACGTGAGTAATTATGTAAGTATGTAATATTGCGCAAAAATATTAGTTTAATTCCGTAAAGTATTGTATTGATATAAAAATGTACAAATATGTAAAATAAAAAGAAAAAAAGTAAGAGTACCATGTAAATAAAATCTTCCAATTATCACTATTAAAAAAAACGTGTTTTTTGCACGTGAAAAAACACGTATTTTTTACACGTGTTTTTTATATGTAAAATTTGCGTGTTTTTTCGTGTATTTTTCAGGTGTATTTTTTTAGAGCTTTTCAACAATCGAAAAGCTTCTATTGTCTGGCATCATATATTTGATGCGTCTTCGAAATTTGTTTAAGGGATGACAAGACTTAAAGAAACGCCACCTAGTGATTTAAAATCGTTATTAATAATCGATTACGTCACTTTGAATTTAAATTACTAGGTGGCGTTGCTTTAAGTTTTGTCATCCCTTAAACAAATTTCGAAGGCGCCCCTACAAAAAAAAACAAGTGAGAAATCACCTGATTTCTCAAGTGATTTATCATGCCAAAATCTCATGTAATGATTTTTTTGGTTTTTACGCATTTCAAACCATGCTTAGTCAATTGAAAATTATTTTTGAAAATTTTTGAAAATTTTAAACTTAGAAAATTTTTTAAAAAGTTTGATCTTAGAAAAAATTTTGACTAATTTCACAAAAAAATTCAAAAATAGTTCTCAATTGACTAAGCATGGTTTGAAATGCGTAATAACCAAAAAAATCATTACATGAGATTTTAGCATGATAAATCACCTGAGAAATCAGGTGATTTCTCGCCTGATTTTTTTTAACAGAAGCATCAAATATATGAGGCCAGACAATAGAAGCTCTTCGACTGCCGAACAGCTGTAAAAAAATACACCTGAAAAATAGACGTGAAAAAAACACGTGAAAAAAATACATGAAAAAACACGCAAAAGTTTACGTATAAAAAACACGTGCAGAAAACACGTGTTTTTTCAATAGGGATGTTAAATAGGGATGTTGAATAGGGATGCAATTGAAATAATAAATTATGTTTCTTACAGTAAATAACCATAGGTGGTTATACCTAGTACTGTGAGCACACAGACATAAAGCATGTATGTTGTAAGTACACAGGTATAGAATATGTGAGCACCATGTGCAACCTGCGGTGCGCAAGCGAGCGACTAAAAGAGAGGGTTATATGTTACGCGAAGCACATACAGTCAAGCATTGCATTCTTAACTCCTGCAGAGTTAAGTATTCATTCTTCGCTCCTCAGGGGAGCTGCTCCGGAACGATAGACTTAGTGTATCGATGTATGCTATCTTTGTTCAGCACATTGATTTCATATCTTCTGTCTCTGTGATACAGAGTTGTGCAATTTTCTAAAGCAGCCCCCAGGTACTTGTAACGATGACTTAAGTGGTAATAAGGACTTTGTAAATCCATTTCCGTCTTTCATCTTTACTTTATCTCCTCAATCTACCTAAAGCTTCTTCGTAGTCCAGGGGACTATAAATTTAATGAAAATCAGTTCATAAGGGAGATTCTTCGTACCCGTAACCGTACCCGTACCCGCGCTCTGATGAGACCGATTGGCTGATTCTTATAAAACTTCAACAATTCTGTTAAATCTAACCAATCAGTCTCATCAGAGCGCGGATACGGGTACGGGTTAAATGAAGAATCTCCCTAATGATTTTAAATTGTTTTGAAATATTTTGAATTTTTGAAAGAATTGATAACTTTCGAACATAATAAGTTCAAAATTAAAAAAAAAAAAAACGTTTGAAATCATTTCGAATTTCCGGAAACTATTCAAAATTATTTTAAACTGTTTAAAACTGTCTAAAACTATTTAAAATGTCCCGAATTTCACACTTATAAACTGTTTTAAACAGTTTTGAACAGTATTAACATTTAAGTATAAAAATATCATATTTCCTCAAGGGACTATTAATAATTATATTTAACTGTTATTCATGCCTTAATTTTGACTTAATTCAACATTTATTTCCAGCTATTAATAGTTATTTTAGTTATTTTCAGTTAATTAGAAAATTTTTTTTTATTAGAGTACAGAAATCAGAATTTGTAGCTTTAACTAAAGCGAACTCTTAATAAATATATATGAATTTAGCGCTCAGATTTTTTTTAAAAAGATCAAAGTATAATTAATGTCAAATTAATTTCTATTATTATTAAAGTTCCTCTGAAATATTAATCACTAAATGAATATTGATACATTAATTTTTTTAAATACCCTAATAAATACTAGTAACAAAAATAGATGCTTATAGAAGAACACTTCTGGGTTAAATTTATATAGCCAAACTGGTCACCTTTTAACATGTAAGTATATTTGTATATATTTTATATACATATATAAAATATATGGGATACAGTACTGCCCCTAGTGACTGAATCACCATTAAACTAACATAGCTTATGATAGGAAGGTACCTTAATGTACACTTAAGGTAAACTTAACGTACCCCTTCGTAAGTGTATCTTTGTTGATACTAGTAAATTCGAAACATGTATATTATAAAATCAGGTAAAATGCTGGTAAATAATAATACAATCCGATTGATTCGTCATTAATAAAAACATGTTCCTTAAAGTATACATTTTATAAAACTACTGATTTATTTGAAATATATAGATTCCTGTACAATATATTATATAACAATTTTTTTTTTCTAATAAACCACATGTGACTTTTATTATGATTTAAAGAATTCTTTCAAAAGATATCACAGATATGTGAAAATTTCTTATCTCTAAGACCTTTTTGTAAACAATTTTCAATTAAAAAAATCACTGAATCTTTTTTATATATTTCAAAAGTTGAATATTGCTTGAAAATGCTCTAATTTATTTTAAAATGTTTATCATTTCAAAAAATGTTTAAGTATTTAGTTTTGTTCATTTATATTTCATTGTGAATGATATCATAAACTTAATGAAATCAAAATATTACATTAAAATGGATCCTAAAAAAATCAGATCAAAGTATTGATCAAAAAATGTTATAACTTATCCTATTGTATATGGAAAAAATTGATAATCATTTTATTTGGCAATCTGATTCATTAAATCATGACCATTTGAAAAATAAAATTTGAATTTATTTTTATCAGAAAAAATCAATTATTATTTGCAGGAATTAAGTATAATATAAAAATTTCAAATTTATAATTTTAATTGTTTCTTATATTTTCTAAGTACAGCTTTTTCCGCTAGATTCTCATATTCCTACATAATTTTTTACCACTCTATAAATTATAATTATATTTATAATTACTATACCAGCTGTCACTGCTGTGAAGTAAATTATTTTCTAAACTGAATGGATTTTTATGAAACTATGAAAAAATGTTCATAGACCTTCCATCTTTTCATTGCTTAAAAAAAATATGGGGTAAGCCATCAAAATTTAAAGGAATCAATGTGTCAAACCATTGTTCTTATATACAGGCCTTATGTGATAAACGCATGATGGAACTACAAATGTTATCGTAATTAAATCTCTACGCAAAGATTTTTTATAAAAAACTAGATGGATATAGATTTTTTATAAAAAACTAGAGGGATATAGATTTTTAAATACAATATGATTGAAATGATAAATGTTACACTTCTGGTCAAGTTTTGCACTACTTTCATTAACAAATATTTTTGCCGAGATTAATATATAATGTTAATATAGAATAAAATAATCATTTTAGCAAAACATAATACTTAACTTATATATACCCTGTTGAAAATAACCAGCTGGATATCCAGGTGAATTATCCACTTGGATATCCAGATGGATATAACTCTGATGGAGTTGGATATCACTCTGATGGAGTTGGATATCACTCTGATTGAGTTGGATATCACTCTGATCTTCATTCACCTAGATACCGCTAAAATCCATTTGGATATTTTTTTACAAAAACTAATCATTAAGGATTACAAGCATTTTTATAACAATAATACTACAAATAAAAGAAAATTGAAAATTTTACTCAAAGTAAAATTATCCAGGAGGATTATCTTCTTGGATATCCAGTTGGATTAATAAAATCGAAAAATTATAAAGTATGCTTTTCAGTAAATTATTTGATAAAATTACTTCTTAATTTTTCGATTTTATTAAACCAACTGGATATCCAAGAAGATAATCTTCCTGAATAATATTAATTTGGGTAAAATTTAAAATTTTCTTTTATTGGTAGTATTATTATGTTATACAGATGCTTATAATGCCTAATTATAAGTTTTCGTAAAAAATATCCAAATGGATTTTAGCTGCATCCAGGTGAATAAAGATCAGAGTGGTATCTAACTCGATCAGAGTGATATCCACTTAGATATCCAAGTAGATAATCCACCTGGATATCCAGCTGGTTATTTTTAACAGGGATAATAATATGTTAATGGATGTTTTTGCCAAAATTAATATATCATGTTAATATAGAATAAAATAATTATTTTAGCAAAATATAATACTTAATTTATATAATAGTATGTTAATTCAAATCCAAAATTCAATTCATTTTATATTCTAAAAAATATTTTGTGATATAAAATATGGGATATAAAAGAATTTATAATCAAACACTTAAAATATAATTATACATCAAAATTATTAACTTAAGACATTTTTTTTTAAAATAGCTGCAAAGTATTGCATCAATAAGTTTATTACCAGTTATTTTGTAACAATTATATTAAATAATTTATGAATACAGTTAAAATGTATTATTGTATTATCTCCTGTAAATTTTGTATGTAAAAAAAATTTTTGTAACATATTACAAAAAACAAATGTTTTCACTGCTAATGTTGATATTGATTTTGTATACTCACATGTTAACATTTTTATTTAAAATGCATTCCATATCTAACAAAATTTTTTCTGCTGCAGGAAAAACATTTTGTTGCATTTTTGAATATTTAGATATTTTTTAATATTTAGGTATGTAGATGTAGATATTTATTTTCATATATTGTGGTATTATGGTACGAATTTATAGTCGAAACTCAATACTCAATCCTCCAGACTTCATCCCCCAATTTTTATAGATCCGCGTTCCTTGTTGTTTGTACCAACGAAGATAAACGCTTATAGAAGCGTACTTTAAATGGGCGGACAGGGGCTCAAAATCTAAAGCTTATGTCCTCCAGCCGCGTGGTGGCGCTACTAAAATGCCATGTATTTCTATATCTATATATACCGATGTTTTCATATATATAGATATACACGTAATGTTAAAGTGTCCTCCAAAAGCTGGGCCCCCAAAGTTAACCCAGAAGTACGCTTCTATAAGGGTGAAATCAGATGGAGCGGAAAATAGACGACGGAACGTCACAAAACATTCATTCCGTCGCCTTGTTTTCCGTCAAATTTTTTCCCTATGTTCACATGGCGCGGGATGTAGCTGAAAAATTGTTAAAAATAGCATACAAATGTATCCGCGAATTTTAAATTAACAACAAAAATGTTAAAAAAGTTGGAAATAATCACCTATTGTTATTGTAATGAGATTCTTTTTTTATAAAAATAAAATATAGTTTGTTATTATAACCAAATATTTCAATTAACATCATTATTTTTTAATTACAAAATTGCTAATCAACGTCACAGAACTTCTATTCCGCTCCATGTGAATATAGGGAAACAAATTTGACGGGATAATAGAAGCGTCACAGACTTTTTGAAATTGTTTAAACAAATAGTTAACCAAAATAGAATTTAAAAGTTTGATTGAAATTAAAAGTACAGCTGTGAAAAGCAAATTAAAAATATTACGTGAGGTTATTGAAGCACTAATAATTTTTCTAAACAAAATAAAAATTGATGTCGTCTATTACGTCGTCTTTACTCCGTTGGCGGAATACAAAGATGCGGAATTGAGGTTCTGTGACGTTCCGTCCCCTATTTTCCGCTCCATCTGATTTCACCCTAAGATATGCTTTTTAGTTCCACTTTTCAACACTACATTTGATATACCTATTTATTGGCGTTGCGGTCACTTAGGGTCTTTGCAAACTAAAAGAATAATGCGAGGAGATAAGAATAAGAGGGAATAACAGTGCTTATGTTCTGCTTATCCCTAAAATGCCTGTTACACGGAAAAAAAGTTTTGACCTTAAAAAATAGTGCCAAATAATAGAAGGGCGAAATTCCGTGTTTTATAATGAAAAAAAAAACCATTACAGTATCATTTTAATAAATGCTAAGTCCAGCACATTGATTTTTAATAACTGGTATAGTTTTTCCCAGTGCCAACATCAAAATTTCAGTTCTGCGCATTAGCAGAGAAATTCTTGATGCTTGGTATCAATTTTTTTCATTATCAACTTATTGCTATCATAAATAATTTTTTAGGTCAATTATATTTTATTCATATATATATATATATATATATATATATATATATATATATATATATATATGTCGTAGCAGGCCGTATTCGGTGAAATACCCTACTGAAAAAAATGACATGAGATCTCACGTGAGATCTCCCCTATTAAAAAAAATCAGGTGATTTATCATGCCGAAACATCATGTAACGATTATGTTGGTCTGTACACATTTTAAACCATGCTTACTAGGAGAGTGTCACACCTCCGGATCACGGATTTTGCTCAAACTTCGGGATAAGTTTTCAGATGATAAAATATGAAAAAAGCTAAAGTTATAGTCATAAATACTCAATATTTCCCTAGTTACAGGCAATTAAAGAAAATCTCTAAAAAAGTTACTAGATTTTTAAACGCATATAGTTCTTCAGCGTCGATAGCTACAAGCTTGAAACTTTTTTTAAATTAAAGCTGAGCTCAAATCCTTTCGAATTAGTAGTTATAGCATGTAAAAATATTATTTTTTCCCAAAGTTAGAGCGTAATAAGGATTAGACCTAATTTCAGCTTTTATTATTAATTAATGTTTTTAAAAGAAAAATCAGGTCCAATGTTTATCACGCGCTAACTTTGGAAAAAAATAATATTTTTACAAGCTATAACTACTAATTCGAAAGGATTTGAGCTCAGCTTTAATTAAAAAAAAGTTTCAAGCTTGTAGCTATCAATGCTAAATAACTATATGCGTTTAAAAATCTAGTAACTTTTTTAGTGATTTTCTTTAATTGCCTGTAACTAGAGAAATATTGAGTATTTATGACTATAACTTTAGCTTTCTTCATATTTTATCATCTGGAAACTTATCCCGAAGTTTGAGCAAAGTCCGTGATCCGGAGGTGTAACACTCTCCTAGTTAGTCAATTTAGAACAATTTTTGGAAATTTTTGAAAATTTTGAACTTTTTTAGATAATTTAGTCTTAGAAAAAATTTTGACCAATTTTACAAAAAAATTTCTACGTTCAAAAATTTCAAAATGTTTCAAAATTTGTTCTAAATTGACTAAGCATGGTTTAAAACGTGTAAAAACCAACAAAATCGATACATGATATTTTGTCATGATAAATCACCTGATAAATCAGGTGATTTGTCACCTAATTATTTTCACCAGGGTCACGTGCCGCAAAATTTTATTTTTCCTGATGCCCGATCTCACATGAGATCTCACATGAAATCTCATGTGCAAAAAAATTAATTTTCCCGTTACTCAATCTCAAATGAAATCTCATGTGCAAAAAATTTGATTTTTTTCTACACTTATAGTTGTAATCAAAGTCAACAAATCTAAAATCTAAATTTTGGTCTGTAATTAAATTTATTTATATATGTATTAATAAAATTACGATTAAATGATTCTTCACTACATCTACAAAACAATCGTTCCCTATTGAAAATAATGACGTCTTTTCATTATATGACGTCATTTTATGACGTTATTTGGTATGTCATTATTTCGGACGAAAAATGACGTCATGTAATAACGTCATTTTATGACGTGATTTTATGACGTTATTAAATGACGTCATGATTGAGAAAATTACGTCTTCGAAAAGAAAATTTTTGTTGAAAAAAGTACTTTTTGGCATGACTACCATTGTTTTCCGCTGCTGGGTATAGTGCCTGCAATCGCCAGCTTATTATCATTGAGTGCTTAAGAGCGCGGTGGCGTAATGGATAGAGCTCTTGCCTTCAACGCGGAGGGCATGGGTTCGAATCCTGGCCAGGTACCTCTAACTTTTTTTTCGAAAGAAAATAAGTGTATGTGCCATTTATATCGCGACTCTTTAAAAAATCCGACTACATTGGGTATCGGTTGATTGTTGGTTACAAAAGTGGCTGACCATCCATCGGTAGTCAAAGTTTTCGGTATGGTGGGTCTGACAGTCCTAGCCTGATGTAATGTGTTAAACAGATGCCGGGCGGGGGACTTCCTCGACTTCACCATAGATAAAAGGTTAATCATATAGAGGACAATATCCTTTATATATTAATCTTTTCCTTTCAAAAAAAAAAAAAAAAAAAAAAAAATCATTGAGTGCTTAGGCTGAGAAACACCCTCTTCTAAGTATTAAATGTTCGATTCGTCTAAGGTACCCAAATATCTCGCACTATTAAAAAATAATTACGTAATTTTATAACGTCATAAAATGACGTTATTTAATGACGTAATTTTATAACGTCATAAAATGACGTCATTAAATGACGTCATTTTGTTAACTTTAACCTTCGGACAGCTTGCATTTTTTCTACTAAAAAAGTGTAACTTTCTCGAAATTTTCCGTATAAATGTTTCTTAAGTGATAGTATATGTGGGCCGATCATGGGATGACGCCATATGGCGTCATCCCGGCTGTCCGAAGGTTAATAAAGATTATCACATTTTATATCTCACTGCGAAAACTAGCACATCTGAGAAAGCTCCAACAAAAAGTAACACATTTTAAAAGCTTATCCCACATAGCACCAAAGCTTCCAGAAAGATTCCAGGAAGCTTCCATAAAAGGTTCGGAAACTTTCCGGAAGCTTCCATGTAAGCTTCCTGGAAGCATAAAATGTCCCGCGCACTTTTCATTCAGAAAGATTCAATGGAAGCTTCCAGGAAGCTTCCGTGGAAGAAATCAGTAAGCTTCCATGGTAGCTAGCATAAAGGTCTTTTTGAATCTTACAAGAAGTTTCCAAGGAAGATTGCCGTAAGGTTCCAAAAGTAATTCATAGAAGCTTCCACAGAATAATGCAAAAAGCTTACATGCAAGCTTCCGTGAAAGCTTCAATTAAAGCTTTCTGGAAGCGTAAAATGTCCCGAGCACTTTTTTTTCAGAAAGATTCAATGGGAGATTCCAGGAAGCTCCCATGTAAGAAATCAGTAAGCTTCCATGGAAGCTAGTATAAAAGCCTTTCAAATCTTACAAGAAGCTTTTGAGGAAGATTGCCGCAAGGTTCCAAAAGTACTTCATGAAAGCTTCAACGGAATAATGCAAAAAGCTTACATGCGAGCTTCCGTGAAAGCTTCAACTAAAACTTCCTGGAAACGTGAAATGTTCCGCGCACTTTTCTTTCAGAAAGATTCAATGGAAGATTCCAGGATGCTTCCATGGAAGAAATCAGTAAGCTTCCATGGAAGCTAGTATAAAAGCCTTTTGAATCTTACAAGAAGCTTTCAAGAAAGATTGCCGTAAGGTACTAAAAATACTTCATGGAAGCTTCCATAAAAAAATGCTAGAAGCTTTCAGGATGATTCTAGTATGAGGTTTCCGGAGGCTTTGGGGAAGTCAACAATTCCAATATGATTTGGTTAATTTTATCCTTTTTTACCGTTCGAAAGGTATTGTGTTACGATTCTGTTCAACATTTTATTTTTCATTTTATATTTTATAAATATTTACTGTGCAAAACACATATTTACTTACAACATACTATTTTATATACTATTATATCATATTTATACTTTAATACATATTCACATATATTAGGATTTACGTATAATTATAAAGACGCATTTACATTTTTAGAGCAGGCGCTGTGGGTACATACTCAAAACCACCTTATATAGTAAGTGTGGTATCATCTCACCACTTAGGGACAAAACGCCCATTTAACGCGTATCCCCCTGTAGGCGAAACTGCGTATCGAAGGTGACGGACTTGTATGATATCTGTCGGTAGTTCAATTCCCGACTAAACATAATTTTTCTTTTTTATAAATTATGTTGCACATGTATATATTTCACTATTTTGTTTAATTTAAATATTTTTTATGTATACAGATAAATGTATATGTACACTTGGCGGAAAGGATATTTTTCCGAATGTTAACCTCAAATGGCAACATCGCATATTTTACCACAGGCATAAGACAATTCCAAATTATAGAGCAAATTTCGCATCATCGTTACTTATCACTTAATGACATAATTTTAGTAAACAAACAATATTACTTTCTTTTTTCATGATCCGAATTATAATTTTATTAAATAAAATTTTTATTTCTTAGTTCAATAATCATATAGAATCTAATATTGTGAATTTCAATTATATAAGCAATAAAATAAGTTGTTATCATATGAATTTTGCATGAATAACCTATAAGAAAAAACAAAATAATCATGATGCGAAACTCAATGCATAATTCGAAGTTTTCTTAAGTCTGTGGTAAAATATGCAGCGCTGCCATTTGAGGTACACATTCGGAAAAATATCCTTTGCGCCAAGTGTACATGTACCTACGTATTATTCACACACAAACATTTTCATGCTATCTGAAGTCGAAAAATTCATTTTATATAGATTTTAAAATAAATTTATTTTAAAAAACTTGAATAAATAATACAATACTCTTTCTTAAAACTTTATTCAATTAAAGACTTTTCTTTAAAAAAGCAACAAAATGTTTTGTGTGCTTATTTACTAACTTAAGGCGACTACGGAAGTTCGGTTCGATTTCATTTTGTAGTTTACAAATTACTCTTTCAGTTTCTAAAATTTTTTGAATTTTTTAATTTTCCACCATTTATTATAATCCGTAGAATAATGGAAAATTAAAAAATCTGAAAAATTTTACATATTGAAAGAGTAATTTGTAAACTCAAAAATAAAACCTAACCTAAAATCCGAAGTCGCCTTAAATTAATATTAAAAGAAATTTTTTATCCAAAGTTATACAATTATAGAAACTTTTAATCATTTAATTTGTAATCTGTTTTATTCGTATTCATATAATAATCCGATATTAATTTTTAATATTAAAAAGAATATCTTTATACATTAATTTAACAAAAAAGACTATATTTTTAATTTATAAAATTAATGGGGGATTATTATATAAATACGGAAAAAGCAGATTACAAATTGAATTAATTAATTTTTATAATTATGTAACTTAGGGTAAAAATTTTTTATTACTATTAATTTTTAGTTAGTAAAAGAACACAAAATATGCTTTTTGAGGATAAATCTCTTATTTGATAAAAGTCATGTATTCAAAACATTGTAAAGATATTTAGACTTTGTAATTAATTTATTTAATTTATAAAACTATTAAATTAATGACTTTCTCTTTAAAAAACATTTGTTTGTCTTTTTTTTTATTAAATAAAATCAATAATAATAATGATTCTTTATCGAAAGTTCTACACAATTATAAAAAATTTTTAATCATTCAAAATGTAATATGTTTTACTTTATATTTAAATAATATACCATAAATTTTGTAAATTAAAAAGAATATGAGACATTAATTTAATAGAAAAAAAGACAATATTTTTGATCTATAAAATTAAATTAATGTAAGGCAGACACTCCACCTGTACTCATAAATATTGCCTAAATTTTCATTTTATTGTAAAATTTTAGAAAAAAAATGCATTAGCTTATAGTATGTATCATGAAGATTATTCTATGAATTTTTTAAATAAATTCATTCATTAGTTATTTAAAATGTTGAAGTCCAATGATATATATAAAAATTATTCGATTTTGTACCAGGAATACAAAATTCCTATAAACAAAGAAATAGATTTATTTAAAAATTCAACTGAATAATTTTCATGATATTTACTACAAACTAATGTATTTTTTTTTTAATCTTTGCAATAACTTTCCGTGAACATCAATATATCCTTCCTGTAATATTCTGTGAAAGGCTGCAAAAAGTTTGAATAGAATTTTCCGCGAAATGTTACTGCAAGCTTCCTGCAAAATGTAAAGTGATCTTCCAAATAACATTCGGATATAACTTTTCGGAAGCTTACTGGAAGCTATCAGTAGATAAGCTATAGGCATACTGGATCAGGTTCCTTCTGGATCACCCCCTCTCTCCTCAAAGTGATCCAGAAAGTACGCATTGTAGATCACCTCAGTGATCTAGAATCCGAAAGTGATCCAGAATGCCTATAGCGTTTTCTACTACTTTTTTTTTTTTCTTTTTTGTCTTTTTTTCTTACAAATGATTTTCTGAGAGATAGAATAATTTCATGAGTTTGACATTGTGTAGTGCACAGACAGTTTTATAAATTGGATTATGGTTTGTGCATATGGTAACACACTTGAAAGATGGTTTTGATGGATAGCCGTATTGATTGATATTATAAGCAGGAAATTTGAATCGTAACAGCCATTTACGTTTGAATTCATTCAGAACAAAAATTTTAGTAGCATCATGTAAATATTCACGAAGTAAGTTTGCAATTTGAGAGTAGTCAAGCCCATCAGTATTCCAAGCTATTCCGTGATTATGTTTGAGGCGAATGTTTTCTTCTTGTAATTCGTCAGAGAGCCTTTTCCATGAAAAAGGTTTTTTGAATAGATGAACGATAGGATCACCACTGTCGTTGAGAGGAATGATTGCTATTTCCTTTAGAACATATTCACCACCCATTTGCTTAAAACCAATCATGTCTACCGCATATTCCATTTCGAAATATTAATTTTTTACGTAAAGTGAAGATAATTCAGACAAGCTTCCGAACATCTCCACTAATAGGATTGTACTGAATGATGCGATCGTGTAAGATCATGCAATAAGCTGAAGTATTAGCTGGAAAGTCAGTTTGAGACTCAAATTCTAGACGTACATCGACAGGAGCGCTCTTTAGAGATTCGTTTTGTCGTGAGCAGTCAATAACTATGAGTGGTTCAAAGTTGATAAACTGAGACTTTGTCAACAATGGCTGTGAATCTCTTCCGTAATAGCTTTTCTGAAAATTAGCATACATATCATATAGAATAGCAAATTGATTCTTAGATATGTCAAGATTGAGATTGTTGTACGGATAATATTGCGAATTCAAGAAAAGTCTCACATTACTAATATTACAGTGGTCGAAGCGACTGGCATTTTTAGATCTTGAACCTTTTTTTCCCGATTGTAATCCAAGAATCACGAAACGTGGTTTCTCCAATTGATTTGAAGTTTTTACCGTCCAGATGTGTTTATTTGTTGTTGGAAGAAGAGGATATTCAAATAACTCCCATGAACGAAAACTCATAGAAATAGGATTATCTTTGCCAATGAAATTTAACAGCTGGATTTTTTGTTTATCTGATGCAATAACATATGGCATTAACCACTCTATCTTTGATATTTTTATTTGATAAGTTTCATATGTGGTTGCATTGTTGGCTACAGTACCTTCCTGTATTATAGCATTCAGGTCATTTCTTGATCTTGTGAGAATGAGTTCATGCTTCATATTAACAACAATTTTCTTGTAATCTTCTGCGAAGCCTAAAATCATACTTAGAGGGATAGAAACGTCAAAATTTCCATGATCATCTACAATTGTTTTGTTTGCTTCTTCAACACCAAGCCAGCCTGCATTTTCTAATGTTAAAGTCTGATTTGGATTAAATGAAGTGCATCCCTTCATGAGACTACTCAGACCAACATTTTTACTTTTATCTATCTCTACAGCATTAATTTCATATCGAATTTCATCAAACAGATGACAAATGCCATTGTTAACGAAATTAGTTTTAGTTAGTGCTTGTCCATCCGGTTTTTGTAATTTTCCACATACATGGATGTAACTACATGATGGTAAGAGGCATAAATCTTGATGCTGAATAGAAATACGGATTTCATCACTGTTATTGTAACTTAATGTGGAGTATGGTTGATGTGCGTGAACCTCATAATGAGCAATAGACTCATCGAATGCGACACCTGATTGAATGCTTAGAATTTCGTCCATTTTTCTGAAAGCAGCAGAGAATGATACAATTTATCTTTTTCCACGTACTTTGAGACCTATGCTTTTGAGAAACTGGATGCTCTTCCGTGTTAACGGTTTGAGTACCTTTGGACGACTGATGGTGGGTTGACATGATGGCTGACTTATATGCACACTTGAATTATAAACGATTCCCATTATACAGATTTTATGTGAAGTCTAACAGTAATTTCCTCTCCTCGGAAATTCACTAAATTTCCGTCTTGATCAACGATTCGGATTTGAAGATGATCTATACTCTTAACATTGAGTGGTAAATATATGACATGCGATGGAACTTCTATGATTTTATATCCTGGAGGAACTTTTGGGAAAAACTCATGGATCGTGTGAACTTTTTTGTCGTTGATGTAAGCACCTGTAGTAATATTACACTCTACTCTGAGTGCGTTTATTTTCAATATCTTCACAGGTAAATCAGAGCTGTGATGAATGTCTTCATGAAGAACGCGACGAGTGAAACCGAGAAGACTGCCTATTGAATCGCGAGGACTAAGATCTATCTGATGGCTGCAATAAATTTCACTTCTGAGAGTATTGTTGTTAGCTTTCAAGAAAAACTCGATGTCTTTAGATTTCAAATCTTTTTGCAAAAATTGATTAATAGCATCAATTTCATAACTGCCAGTAGGAATAATAATAATCTTCTCTCCGTTTATATGAAGTTTATTATTCGAATCGTCAACATTGGGAATCGAGTTGAATGTTAAAAGTTCAACTAAACCCAAAACAAAATTCTTATGCTGTGGTAGTTCTATTGAAGGAAAATATGGCGCTTCTAAGATAGAAGATTTGCCTGAAAGACTCAAAGTGAAACTATCTTCCATGACTGATTGAAAAAGAATGATCCTGCTTGTCTGAAAACTCTTCTTTTATAGTCTTTCACACAAGAATTGAAGACAAAGATGTCCACAAATAAATGAGTCAAAATTTTGATATCTTTTATAGTTGTATTTCACTTCTTCCACGTTAAAATATAACATGAGATCTATAGGGGGTTTAAGATCACCAAAACTATCAAAATAAATCACTTCAGAACCTCGTTTTCGATAACATACCCAGTGAGT
Source organism: Anastatus disparis (assembly GCA_017163975.1). NCBI lineage: Eukaryota > Metazoa > Arthropoda > Insecta > Hymenoptera > Eupelmidae > Anastatus > Anastatus disparis. The sequence continues at coordinate 722,220 of JAFFSR010000043.1, read as the reverse complement.
GCCTTTGTTTTGAAAATCATCTAAGTTAACTATAGCAGATTCGTTATGCCATGGGCCATCAGAAGGTAGATTATTTCTCATGAAAACACCTCGAAAATATGGGATTTGCATCATACGAGCATACTTTATAAGATCATAGTCAGTCAGTGCACGATTTGGCAAAGTTAAATCGAAGTTTTTTTTTTTTTAACTTGACCATTACCGATATGAGGTTTCATAAATAATCCCATTCCAGTTTTATATGGTTTAAGATAGAGACCTTTTCCTAGAGCAATAGCTTCCATAGTTTTATTATGTCTCTTACTTTCTTCATAATTTTTCTGTGCAGCTTTAGCCTCATTTACTGCTTTAGTTATTCCAGCAGCTCCTCCAGCCAGAGCACCAGTTGCACTTAGTGCTGCGAACAATGGTATGAGAAAAGGCAGAGCGCCACCTATTTTTGATGGAACAGGTAGAATACGTGGAATGATAATTTTTTTCTTACCGCCAACGATCTTGAGAGCTTCACGTGCACCTTTTAAAGCGGACTGTATAACTTTGCGAGAATGTTTACTTGGTTTTAATGATTTTTTACTTGCAGTTACTAATTTACTCAATTTTACGCCCATTCCTGTCTTTCCTTTTAATTTCATAGCATTTGCAACAACAAAAGCAGTTGCTTTTTCGCTAAGACTTGCATTTTTGGCTCTAACACGCTGCCAAGCTTTATCAGCGAGCTTCATGTCAGCTACTTTTCGATCAGCATTTTTATCAGAATAAGATATGTCATGTTCTTTGCATGCTTGATCAAGTGGATTGATACCTGTATCACCTCTTTTTAGACGCTTTTTCAGTTTTGTTCCGGGACCACAATATTGATATCCAGGAATATGCATTTCAATAGGTAAGTTATTGATTACTTTATCAAGTAACCCTTTACCCTTAGGGTGCTTCTGTGATTTGTGTACGAGCATCTCTCTTCGAGTGTTGATTTACAACTGATGATCAAAATATAAAACAAGCGTTTATATTTAGAAAAGGTCAATCTTAGATTTGACTTTGTTACGTAAACATGGATTTTACTGAGCAGAACGTCAAACTTCCCGTCGGCAACTTTGATTTTGAGAAAACGAAAAGAAAAAGCGACATGGAGAGTTACTTCCAGATAATATACGAGCAGTATTTTGTGGCCCATCGAACTGTGGAAAAACTAATAGTTTATTAGCTCTAATTACACACCCTAATGGTCTTAGATTTGAAAATTTGTATGTATACTCTAAATCCTTAAATCAACCGAAATACCAATTTCTTCAAAAAGTTTTAGAACCAATTGAAGGTATATCATATCTATCGTTCAGTGAACATGCATCTGTAGTGTCTCCAGATGAAGCCCTACCTAATTCAATTATGATTTTTGATGATGTGGCTTGTGAGAAGCAGGATAACGTCAGAGCTTTTTTCTGTATGGGGAGACACAAAAGTGTAGATAGCTTTTATCTATGTCAGTCATATGCTCATATACCGAAACATCTCATCAGGGACAATATTAATTTGATGGTAATTTATCGTCAAGATGATGTTAATCTTAAACATATCTATGAAGACCATGTGAATACTGACTTAACTTTAAATGAATTTCGAAATCTTTGTACAGAATGCTGGAAGAATGACAAGTATGGATTTGTTGTTATTGACAAAGATAGAGCAATGAATGATGGTAGATATAGAAAAGGATTTGACTGTTTTGCCATTAAAAAGGAAGTATAAATCTTAATCTTTGCAGTTTGATTGTAGACAGCATCTTGTCAGCATGCCTGACTTTAAGAAAGAAAAAAGTGTTCTTAGCGAGCTCTTACGAGCACGCGAGGCTATTAAAAAAAAATACTCTTTGTTAAAAAAGGAGAGAGATGATTTTGAAAAGGTTATTGGTGATACTTTAAAACCAGTTATTACACCACTTGAAAAGCTTGTCGATTCGACAACTGAAAGTGTGTCACGTTCTAATCACATTTCGGCCATAGACAGTAACAGAAAATCTGCAAAAAAAAGATTGAGATTTGATGAATCAAGTTATATTGTAAACGATATTAATAACTCGGGTTCGGCGTTTGATAATGATGCTTCTAATGGCGATGATTTTTCTCCGATAAATAGCACAATGATGAATTCATCATTCAATTCTGCAAATTCATCATTCAATTCTGCAAATTCATCATTCAATTCTGCAAATTCATCATTCAAATCTATATATTCACCATTTGTATCTGCGCATAAAGAAACTGAACCGACAGACTTTTTATCAATGCTAAATGGAAGCCGCAGCAAAATCGATAACATATACGGAGTGAGAAAAGTCAGTGGGATATACATGATGGGTGATTCACAAATTCAATTTGATGATAAAATGATAAAAGTGAAAGATTTAAGTTTTCCTAAAAGCAATGGTCTAATGGAATTGCTTTTCAAAAAAGAACCAGATGATAATCTTTTGAGTACAACAGATCGCAAGAACTATCGCATTATCCTGGAAGCAACAAATGCCCATAGAAAAAGACATAGCAAAAGTGAGAATATACGCTCTTCGAAGAGTAGAAAATATTCAAAAATCATAGCACCAATGTTCCGCAGTGATCGTAGTAGAATGTCTACCAGCGGAGGGGGTCTTATACCTAAATATAAAATAGCAAAAAAGAATACTTCCATAGATCTAGTCTACTGGGATGATCCGAATGAGCTTGTCGAAAGACTGCGATTATTGATAGCCGAACGATCTGCTGGAAATAATAATCACAACAATGAAATCCAATCAATCATAGAGGAACTACGTGAAGCTGGGCATATATATTGACGTACACAATTTTCAAATCAATAGTAGTATCATAAGTCTCGATGTGTTTGGAAGAAAACTTGAGGGCTCGCAAGTGAGTCGTGGTCCTCGAGGTATTGGATTCAATGTTACATCAGATGGTGATTTTGATTTAGAAAATAAGCGGCTTTGCAATATTGGAGAGGCTAATGATCCAAATGATGCCATTAGTTTGAATTCACTAAATAATATCCTACAGAAAGAAGTTGATTACTTATCTTCTAAAATTATAGAAGTTGCTAAAGCTATACAAGAATATGAGAACAAAGTTGAAATATATAAAGCAGAAATAGACGAAAAATTAACTTATGTCTATGATATGACTCAACGAAATTTTGCAAGTATTGAATATATAATTAAAGAAATGAATAGACGATCGGATATTGCTAAAGTTGAAGTTTAAGATGGAACGTCAAAGAGTAGTTGAAGAGCTACACAAGCCAGCACGTCGAAGGTACAAGCGAAGAAAATATGACATACGCGGATTAGATGAGACTTGGCAAGCTGACCTTGTAGAAATGATACCTTATTTCAAGGAAAACAAAGGTTTTCGCTACTTACTAACTGTCATAGATATATTTTCAAAGTATGCATGGGCTGTACCAGTCAAATCGAAGAGTGGCAATGATGTTACTCTAGCTATGAAGTCAATATTAAAACAAGAACGGGTGCCATCGAATTTACAAACTGACCAAGGAAAAGAATTCTACAATTCAAACTTTCAGAATCTTATGAAAAAGTACAAGATAAATCACTACTCTTCACATAGTAATCTTCATGCAAGCATATGTGAACGCTTTAATAGAACTTTAAAAAATGCAATGTGGTTAGAATTCAGCAAACAAGGAAGTTATAAATGGTTGGATATTCTGCCTGAGTTAGTGAAAGCATACAATTCAAGAAAACATCGGACAATAGGAATCGAGCCTGAAAACGTTACGAAGGTAAATGAAAAAGAAATCAAGAAAAATTACCCAACTGAAAAAAGACCTGTAAAAAAACACAAAATTCAAAGTAGGAGATAAAGTGCGAATAAGTAAGATAAAACAAGTTTTTGAAAAAGGTTATACACCAAATTGGTCAACTGAAATTTTCACAATAACAAGAGTTGTAAAAACCAATCCCATAACTTACCACGTCAAAGATTATTATGATGAACCAGTCTCCGGAGGCTTTTATGAAACGGAAATTCAAAAGACTATGTATTCAGAAATTTATTTGGTAGAAAAAGTTTTAAAGAAAAGTGGTAAACGTGTATATGTTAAGTGGTTAGGTCTAAATAGCAGGCATAATAGTTGGATAGATAAAAATGAGATTATTTGAATAAGCTAAGATGTATTTTACCACGTATTTCAGTGTAATAAATAAAAAAAAAAATTTAATTTTATTATGTTCATTAATTTAAGTTATATATAAAATATTTTTATTATTAAAATTTTCTTTTTATGATTCAATATAAATATAATAATTATAAATGGTGGTGATAAATAAAAACAATTATATAATGTTTAATAATTTTCATTTATTCATGTATTCTTATTATGTACAATTTACAATAAATAGTTTGAAAAATAATTTGACGAGTATATTTTTATTTATTTTAAGCCCGATCGAATTTAAAAGAAGATCCTCCCAGGTATATTGCAATCAAACGCAGTTTATTTGCATTATCACAGAGATTGTAGAAAAATTCTTCATCTTTTAAGATTGCAGATGAAATCTTTTCTGGTAAGAAGACTTGGAAGCTTTGGTCGAAATCTGCTACGACCTTGGTTCCAAATCTTGTCTTGACTTGTTTCAGTGAAGTCACCATGTACTGCTGGTCTTTTTCTAAGTCTGTGACTTTCTTCCTTGGCAGGAAGTCGCTTCCAGCAATCTTGTTTAGTGCAGATAAATCCATTCTGAAAACAAGAAAAAGTAAAAAAAATTAAAAATTTCTGTTAGAAAAAAATTTTGATGGAAAAAAATAATGTTTTTTGGTAAAAAAAAAAAAATTGTAACTTACTTAAAAAGTTAGTCGATTTTAGATTTCTTTGAGCAAGGTTGATCGTCCTTAAGCTCTTCGATTACTTGAATGCGCTCCTCATTGTGGTCCATTGGTTGATATAGCCCATTCCCCACTTCGATGTCTGCCCTTTCCATTGCTACTCGTAATATATCCTTTTTTTCTCCTTCCTGGGAACTTGCCCCCTCCATTGATGGATGCCAGTCATTCATGAACTCCTCTAACACATCATACTCAATGATAATTTGCTCGCCTTCATAAAGTGACATCCCCACTCGCTCTGCACTATTTTCATTGGTGGCTTCATCCCTTCTCTCGATTTCCCTCTCTCTTTCATTCTCTGTAGCATCCATCTCCACTCGTGTATCTCCCCTCCTCATTTCTACCTCCCACTCTTTTTCTTTTTTTTCGGCAGCCATTTTTCTTGCATGTTCCCTCTCTACTTCAAGTGCAGCTTGCGCCATCTGTATTTCTTCAATTTTATAATGTCCCCAAGGTAAAGTATCTGTACTATCAGGCAATAAAAATCTCTTATCATCGTGAGGACTTAGAGCAATTTTTCTCTGTTTTTCAGTATGCACAGTATGCAATTTTGAACGGATATTGCTCTGTTCACGGTATATAATAGTGAGATCCTGAAGACAGCTTCGGTAATCCTCAAAAGTAATTGATTTTTCAACAACACTGGACTTTATACCTTTGGCTTTCTTTATAACTTCTCCTCCATCGATTGAAATACTATACATTTTGCTTCGTAATCCTATAAATTCTGTCATTATCTTACCATTACATTCGTCTTTCATCAAACCCGGAACTTTCTTATTAACTCGAGGAATTTCGAACGGATTATTTTCTTCATAATCGGAAGTATCAAATTTATGTATGTCCTCTTTCATTATTTTGTACATGTCAACATCCTCAACTTCGTATATGAGACTATCAGTATCAGTATACAAAAGTTTGCATTTGTCTCCAATTCGCTTTTTCATATACGAATAATGAAAATCATAAACTAATGTTTTTGATAATTCTAAAATGCAAAATCCAACATAAATTGGTTTCTTGATTGTGATGCTCGTTCTCTTCATTTGAATGGCAACTAAATTCTCATCAAAAATAGCACAGCTGTGAAAATTTGGTAGAGCTATGCGTGCTTCTGCTCCATATCTACCAGTAAATTTATTTACCAATCGGACATCAACTCGAGACCGCTCTCGCTCAATGCACTTTCCATAGACAGCATTGATTAACAATTTATAAAAAAGTTTTTCAAATTCGTTCTTAGCCTGCATTCTTTTTTGAGTATTCAATTCCACATAAGGTTTAAGCCATGCCTTTTGCTCAAAACTTAAAATTCTATGCACTTTTTTCAGTCGAAGTCCATTTTCCAACACTTGTCTGAGTGTTCGATAGTAAATAACATATCTCTCCTTGTTCTTCAAAGTAGTGAGAAGTTTCTTTTGTTTCGAGCCATGTGGCGCACTATGCTCTGCGCAGAATGGAAAATCTCGATGTGCATCGTGTATTTCCTCAGGATACTCCAAATCTACTTCAGCAATATATCCAATAACTGAATCTGGCGGTGCGTTGTAAAAGTTTGAATTCGTCTCATATTCTACCCATTTGAATTTTCCGACTGGCAAATATTGAACCATTGCCCATCCATAAAGATTATTAATATCAAAGTACATAAGTGTTTTCATTTTCTGTTTTTCATCATACGGAGAGCCCATATATGGATTGTTCGCCTTGGCATAGCGATTACAGCATTGACTTATTCCTCCCCGAATACCTGCTTCAATGAACATCAACATATCTATATCTGTAAGAAGCTCCAGTTCTACCTTCGTCATTTTTAGCGCTGCTGAAAATGTCAAGCCTGGAGACGTATAAAAGTGAGCTGGACATAAACCGTAAGCTTTGAGAGATGTTTCTCGAAAACTTTCAAATACATCCGCCAATAGTAAAACATCTGTTTTTAAGTATGAATCCGAATACTCGCCTAATGTCCTTATATTGAACTTACTCCAGACTTGAATAGCATGCTTATAGTCTTCATCAGCAATATGAGAATCGGTGAGTTGGTTATAAAACTGATTTTTCTCTGGCAATTTCGTAACTAATAATTTATCCAATCCATCTACAAAATCATATGGAAATATACCTTTACGTTTGAGAAAATTGATTTTCTCATCTGTAAAACCATCAGTTCGAAACTCTTTTATCAATATCGGCACATTTTCCAAGTATGATGCAAGTTTTTCTAATGACGAAGGAAGAAAACGCCAAGAATCTATGAATCTAAAACTTAGGTCACTGCCATCTATGTATTTTGTAAAAGAAATATATTTTTCCTTATTATATGGCAATAGCGTAACTCGTCCTCCCATCAATGAAGATGTGGCTATCTCTTTCAAAATGAAGTGTGTATCGTAATTGAGGTTATGAAAAACCACAGGAATAAATTTTGAATACTTGTAATTCAAATTACATGAATTATGTGCTGCACCTCTGAAACTAATGTAAAAAAATAGATATTTTAAAAAAATTTGCATGATAAAGTAAATTTTTTTTTATTGAAATATAACTATAATTAATATCTTACCGTCCTGTGAGATGACAGTGATCTCGTACTGCGAGTTCTTCATCACGGATTAGTTTTCGGCATATGTGACAAATGGTTGACCTTTGGAAAGATAATTCTTCTAAATCCGTAAGTTTTAATGGTTTCGGATTCTTGTAGAGTTTATCAATTTCCTCACTGATTGATTTTAATTCTTGAACAAACCATTGTGCAGGAGTCTGTCCATCTTCGATATTTTTTCTATATGACTTATAAAAAGATAAGCTGTCATCAAAGCTACATTTTATATAATATCCTATGCTATATGCTTCATGAAGTTGGAAGGCAATCTCATTCATTGTAGGCTTCAGTAAACATTCAAAATCAGCATAAACAATAAAAGGAACTTTTTCGCTTTTATAATAATCTTCAAATTTCAGAATGTTGTTCTGCGAGTCAGGTAGATTAATTCGACAATAATTCAAATTCTTACAATCATTTTCATGAACTTGCAATCTTTCTTCATTACAAAAGACTTGTAAACATCTTTCACAATGGAATGATTTTACATGTGTCTTAGATAGTTGAGATTTCAGAAGACGAGACATATTCTTTATCCAAACGTAGTGGTATTTGGGTAAACTAATATCATCAGAATGATTATCTTTTTCATACTCATCGATGTAAAAGTCTTGGATGATGAGTAGATTGACATGCTTTTCCTTTTTATCCGATGTAATGTGGCAAGGTGATACTTCAAACTTTTGTCCAAACTTCTTCAACATGTACACATTTACTGAAATATTATTCAGTTCTTCAAATTTTGGAACATTTTTAAGTGTCACTGGAAATTCTATGTTATTAAATTTCAACTTGTTCTCATGCATGCTATATTGATTAACTCTATTAGTATTAGTTTCACTTGGATATATTGCTGAGAGGATAGCATACTTGAAACATTGATTGTCATTGTTACGAACATTGACACATGCTTTTTTTTTTTGTATAAAAGGTGGTAAAGGAATGTACGAACTGCCCTTGATCGGAGAATATTTTTTCATATTTATACTCAGACTTATAATGCTTTTTAGAGCCCAGCCAGAATCTTTTTCCTGAAATTCTTCTATCTGTGTCAAAATAGAATCTTTGATATTTATTTTGAACCATTCTTCTAGATTCGTTGACATGAAAATTGAAGTACTTGTGGTTGTAAAATATTTAATATCTGTCAATTCTTCACTACTTTTCTGTATAGAAAATTCTGCGGTGAAATCTGAATTCACTTTGAGAGCACTATATTCTTCTAAGCATGACTGTACATGTACTTTAAAGAGTTCTTGGGCGTCGTTTAAAAAACTTAAAATATCCACATGATTTATATTTACCACTACGCCAGTTCTAATTCTGTTTTCGAAAGCTGACTGCACATCTCGCCATTCAACAGAAGCTTCTATTTCTTTAGATTGCAGACCACCTCCTCGTTGAAGATGATGTTCAAATTGAACTTGAATACCCGAAAGATGTAACACACAAGTTTGACATCTCTGCTTTTCTCCTCTTGTAAGATCAGAATTGACAATTTTTTCATTTAATTTCTCTAAACTACCATTGCACATATCTATCCAATAATGGAGATCGGTATTGTTCAGTTCATTTACATTTTGCAAAGCATCACGGAGTAGTTGCACAAGACGTTCAAAGAAATTAATTGAAGACATTTTTTTTTCTTTTTATTTAAAATAACCTTTCACAAACACAAACTTTCACGATTGGTAAAGTTTAGTCCCGATGACTATGTACACTCACGACTCCTCTGACGAAGTATGCTCATCCAGAAACCTTCAGTCCTTTTTAAAGGTAAGTTCACAAAAGGAGAGATAGAAAATTCAATTAACTAACCAATAGTAAAACGGAGTGTAAGTTTTTCAGAAAAAGAGAGGTTTTCACGGGTAGGGATGAATTTTTTACCTTTTTTAACCTATCAGAATCATTTCTTAGTTTTAACCAATGAGGATTGAGCGATTTTCCATCGTCCAATCTTAAAAAGTTAGAGGGGGAGTGACGATCATCTTTTAGTTTAACCAGTGAAAACTGAGCTATTTTCCATCGTCCAATCTTAAAAAAGTAAGAGGGGAATTGCTTGACATAAACTTACGATTTGAAAATTTTCTATTCTCATTTCCCGATATTAATTCATACTGAAACATCCAACGCTACGAGATGGCTAGAACTCGTGATTACGATATGCTGTTCAAAAATTATATCATGCAGTCTGCGGAAGAAGAAAGCATTTATATATGTGATATTCAAGGATTTCAAAGAATATCAGAGGATTCTTTTATTTTCAAAGAAGTTAGTTTCCTCAATTTTAGAAAAACAGCTTTACCTACAGTCTATGTTTTCAAATCTCCAATTACATGGGAGGAACTAAATACAGAAGAAAAATGCATGGCTCAGTGGGTGGAAAGGTTCCATCACGGTATAGCATGGAATTCCGGAGATATTCCATATCATCGTCTACAACGTGTTTTCCAAATCTGCTCGCAAGGAATCAAAAAATTATTTGTCAAAGGAGAGCAGAAAGTGCAATGGTTGAAAAATCTTTTACCAAGTGTGTAAGTAAAAATATATTTAAATTTTTTATATTCAAAATAATCATTTTCTTAATACTTTTCATACTTTTTTATACTTTTTTATACTTTTTTATACTTTTTTTATACTTTTTCATACTTTTTTATACTTTTTTATACTTTTTTATACTTTTTTTATACTTTTTATACTTTTTCATACTTTTCTCATACTTTTTAATACTTTTTCATACTTTTTAATACTTTTTTCATACTTTTTAATACTTTTCTTATACTTTTATATTATAGTTTAATTATTCTGTTTATTTTATTTGCAGGTCAATTTCAAATGTTGAAGATTTCGGCTGTCCAGTATTAGAAGGAATAATAGGTGATAAGCACCACTTCTGCTTGAACCACGTTTTCTGTATAAGAAGAAAAAAGACCCGTGTGTGCAGTCAATAATACGATTGCTATACGAGCATGGCTACGAAATTACTTAAATATTAATGATAAAGATGAGGTTGATAATTATTTTAAACAAAACAAAAAAATGAAATGTACATGTTTATATTTTGCAAATGAATAAAATTTAAAAAATTTTTTTATTATTATCTTATTAAAATACTATAATAATTGTATTTCTAAAATGAAAAAATAATTGTATTTCTAAAATGAAAAAAATAATTGTATTTCTAAAATGAAAAAAATAATTATATGTGATTTTAAAAAATAAAAATTTTATCAATGATTATTAGAATTTAATTTAATATTCCCAAAACCAACTACTATTTTTAATTATAATAATTTATTTAAGTGAAAAAAAAATTTTTTTTTATAAAATAGTTTATATTACATATATATAGGAAGGCTCATCAAATAAGCGAGATTAAGATTTTATGAACTATTATTATTTTTTTTTTTATTGAATTAAAATTTTTATTACATATTTTTCCGCCAGTTACAAAAATTCTTTTTTATATTTATATAAAAAATACATGTACATAAATTTATTTTTCAATCAAGATATGTGATGTCTTCTGTTATCATGAGTTCACTAGATGACGAAACTGTTCCCTCATCCTCCTGCGTTGATTTAGGGAATCTGGCATTCTCATTCTCCTGGTTAGACTTAGGAAGCCTTGTATTCATCACAATCTTTTTCCCTGAATGTTTAAGCTGCAAGATTCGTCTTGCAGGAGGAGGTCTATTCTCCTGGATAGTAGCGCTGCCATTCTCTTCTGAAAAAAGGAAAAAAAAATTAATTATTTATTTAGATAAAATTATTATTTTCAAAAAAAAATTAATATTTTAAACTTTTTTCTTTTTTATTTTTTTCAATGAAATATTTTTTGTTTTTTTTTCAACTTACTTGTACCCGAGGGTCCTGGTTGCGGAGACTTCTCCCGAAGTTGTGATCCTGAAACAGAAAGAATAAATATTTTAATCTTTTTCTTTTTATATTTTAATGAAATATTTTTTGTTTTTTTATCTTACTTGTGCCCGAGGGCCCTGGTTGCGGAGACTCCTCCCGAAGTTGTGATCCTGAAACAGAAAAAATAAATATTTTAATCTTTTTCTTTTTATATTTTAATGAAATATTTTTTGTTTTTTTTTAACTTACTTGTGCCCGAGGGCCCTGGTTGCGGAGACTTCTCCCGAAGTTGTGATCCTGAAACAGAAAAAATAAATATTTTAATTTTTTTCTTTTTATATTTTAATGAAATATTTTTTGTTTTTCTTAACTTACTTGTCCCCGAGGGCCCTGGTTGCGGTGACTTCTCCCGAAGTTGTGATCCTGAAACAGAAAAAATAAATATTTTAATCTTTTTTCTTTTTATATTTTAATGAAATATTTTTTTCGTTTTTTTTTAACTTACTTGTACCCGAGGGCCCTGGTTGCGGCGAGTTCTCTCGAAGAGGAGTTCTTACATCCTCGTTGTTGACTCTGGGAACTTTCTTGGGCGTTGCTCTGCATGAAGAGCAACTCGATGACGTTCTACTGGTACTCGAACTTGAACTCGAACTCGAGCTCGATGATCTTTTTCTCGAGCGCTTCGGGCTTGCCCTCGGTGTTTCCATATTTTCGAAGCCTTGATATAATTGCTGCATTGAAGCAGACTGCGGCATCGGTGGCACTAAAAAAAAGAAAACAAAAATAATTAATTATTGAAATAATATATAAAAAACTATTAATTATGAAAAAAGAAAAAATTATCAAATATTACTCACACGATGTTATTGCATCCATCGCCCATGTGACGTGATCAAGCATCAACAAGATCAACGAGCCGTTCCTCATTAACCATTGGATTCTATTCCTTATTATTTTGAGGCTCGCACTAGTTTTGTTTTCTTGATTTTTTTTCCGTTTGCCATTTTTTATTTTTTTAAATACGATTTAAATCGAAACTTAAATTTTTCAATCTTGCTTTAGGAAGCTTGAGAGACTGAATACTGAACATTGCATGCAGCACAGTATTTATACAAAAAAATTTACAAAATTACCTACCTGCGGAAAAATTTTTTGACAATCCTCCAAGTATTTTCCACGCCCTCTTTTCTATCTAAAAAGAATGCATTCGCAAAGGGCTTCGTTTTCAAAATTAAATGACCGATATATCGTTTTAGGAAAAGAGTAAAAGACCTTTTTTCTTAAAAAAAAAAGATAAAATAAGATAAGTGGTGACTTTCAAAAATATAAACCTGTCAAGAAAACCTTTTCTGAAAAGAAAAAAATTCACCAATAACCTTATTTTAACTTAATACATGGATATAGAATGGGCACAATAAAAGTTTCAATTTTGAAAGAAAAAAGATTGTAAGATTATAAACATGAAAACCAAAACAAAGTTTCTTTTCTCAGTAAAAGAAAACATATTTTTACGAAAAGGAAAAAAAGGTCTCTTTCCAACAAAATGAAAACAAGTGACTTTAAATAGTAAAGTAATGTGAAAGTGACCAAAGGGAAAATATCTATCGATCAGAAGCATGTGGGTTAAAGAAACTGTCATAGAGATGAAAAAGAAGAAACATGCAGTGGTAAAACAATGACGAGACCGAGGGTTTTCTGTGTACACCTGCACTCAAAGACATTAGGCGCCGCATGTATCCTTCAGCGTTGCGTAAAGCGCCGATTGCATTAAGATTATCAGAACAAGCAGAAAGTGACTTTGAATAGTAAAGTAATGTGAAAGTGACCAAAGGGAAAATATCTATCGATCAGAAGCATGTGGGTTAAAGAAACTGTCATAGAGATGAAAAAGAAAAAACATGCAGTGGTAAACAATGACGAGACCGAGGTTTTTTTGTGTATACCTGCACTCAAAGACATTAGGCGCCGCATGTATCCTTCAGCGTTGCGTAAAGCGCCGATTGCATTAAGATTATCGGAGCAATCAGAGTCCATTTTCAGCACACTGATTGCGCCGACTAAGTGGCGCTGCGGGGAAGCGAAAGGGTCACTAGCAAACATAAAGTTTTTTCGGCGGATGGAGAGTCTTTTTTTGTAGCGCTGCCCACTATGCATTTTCTTGAACGTTGCACAAAAATTAACCTGCTTTTAGGAGAGAAGGAAAAGAATGTCCTTTCTCTTAATGCAGTACACTGTGTGTGTTCTTTTTTGAGTTGCAGGTGCATGAAAATAATGAATCATGCAACCTTTAAGATATAATACTGTCTGTATCTTTTTGAAAGAAAATCTTTTTTGAGAAAAAAATTTATTATAAGGGTCAGCTATCTTTTTTCATCTTGTTTAAAAAAAAAAGAGAACTCTTATTTGTAAAAGATAAGGAAAAATATTCCTTGACCAAAGGAAAAATATCTATCGATCAAAAGAAGGTGGCTTAAAGAAAAAAAGTCATAGAGATGAAAAAAAAGGAAAACATGCAATCGTAAACATTAATCTTTCAAAAGAAAAAACATCTTGGGACTCCCTACGGTATGGGGCCACCTACAAATCAAACAAAAAAAGGTAACTCTTATGGGTTTATACACATATTGGATTCTAAATCACATGGAGTAGGGAAGGGTGGGCGTGAACAAAATACTGAAATTCAAAAAATCATACGGAGAAGGGGATACTCTTATGTGCTTATACACACATCGGATTCTCGATCACACGGAGTAGGGAAGGGTGGGCGTAAATAAAAACCAAAATTCAAAAAATCATTCGAAGAAGGGGATACTCTTATGGGCTTATACACACATTACATTCTCGATCACATGGAGCAGGGAAGGGTGGGCGTAAATAAAAACCAAAATTCAAAAAATCACTCGAAGAAGGGGATACTCTTATGGGCTTATACACACATTACATTCTAGATCACTTTGAGGAGAGAGGGGGTGATCCAGAAGGAACCTGAGCCAGTATGCCTATAGCTTATCTACTGCTATCTTGTAATATTCCATTTGGCCCTCATGGAATATTACATGTAAACTTCCCTGAACCTTCCGTGAGGCTTACATAAAAGATTCCAATGAAATCTTCCTAAAACTTTTATTCAGCTTCCGAAAAGATTACAGGAAATCTTCCTGATAAGTTACTGGTAACCTTTCGTAAACAATAAAATATTTTTCCTATAACATTCCACGGAAGGCTGCAGGAAGTTTGAATGGAATCTTGCACAAAATATTACCGGAAGCTTCCTGCAAGATCTAATATAATCTTCTGAATAACGTTTCTATAATATTGCATGTAATCTTTCAGAAAGCTTACTGGAAGCTATTTTGTAATGTTTCATTTATCCCTCATGGAATATTACATGTTAGCTTCTCTGAACCTTCCGTAAAGCTTATATGAAAGATTTCAATGGAAGCATCCCGAAACTTTCATTTAGCTTCTGAAAAGCTTACAGAAAATCTTCCTGATAAGTTACTGGTAACCTTTCGTAAACAATAAAATATTTTTCGTATAACATTCCACGGAAGGCTGCAGGAAGTTTGAATGGAATCTTGCACAAAATATTACCGGAAGCTTCCTGCAAGATATAATGTAATCTTCCGAATAATGTTTCTGTAATATTGCATGTAATCTTTTAGAAAGATTACTGGAAGCTATTTTGTAATGTTTCATTTCGCCCTCATGGAATATTACATGTTAGCTTCTCTGAACCTTCCGTAAAGCTTACATGAAACATTCCATTGGAAGCTTCCCGAAACTTTCATTTAGCTTTCGAGAAGCTTACAGGGAATCTTCCTGACAAGTTACTGGTAACCTTCTGTAAACATTGAAATATTTTTCTTGTGACATACCGTGGAAGGCTGCAGGAAGTTTGAATGGAATCTTTCACAAAATATTACTCGAAGCTTCCTGCAAGACATAATGTGATCTTCCGAATAACATTTCTGTAGTGTTACATGTAATCTTTCTGGAAGCTTACTGGAAGCTATTTTGTAATGTTTCATTTCGCCCCCATGGAATATTACATGTTAGCTTCTCTGAACCTTCCGTAAAGCTTATATGAAAGATTTCAATATGGAAGCTTCCCGAAACTTTTATTTAGCTTTCTGGAAGCTTACAAGGAATCTTCCTGACAAGTTACTTGTAACCTTCCGTGAACATTGAAATATTCTTCCTGTAACATTCCGTTGAAAGCTGCAGCAAGTTTGAATGGAATCTTCCACAAAATATTACTGGAAGCTTCCTGCAAGATATATTGCAATCTTCCAAATAACGTTTCTGTAATATTGCATGTAATCTTTTTGGAAGCTTACTGGAAGCTATTTTGTAATGTTCCATTTAGCCCTCATGGAATATTACATGTAAGCTTCCCTGAACCTTCCGTAAAGCTTACATGAAAGATTTCAATGAAAGCTTCTCGAAACTTTCATTTAGCTTCCGGGAAACTTGCTAGAAGCTTACATTGGAATCTTTCTCGAATCTTTCGATGGAAGCTTCCCGAATCTTTCGTGCTATGTGGGTACCCACACAGCATGAAACCTTGCTGCAAGGTTGCAAAGATTATTGCAAGGTTTCAATGAAAGGTTGCTGTAACCTTCTTATGTCCCTTGTACATACCTTGCAGAAATGTTTTATGAAATCTTGCTGTGAAGTTTAAACGATACATTGTGGCAAACTTCCAATGAAAGATTCCTACGAGGTTGCTATGAAAGGTTCTTGAAAGATTATATGAAACCATGCTGCAAGTTTGCAATGCAAGGTTGCTACAGCAACTTTTCATTAAAACCTTGCAACAATCTTTGCAACCTTGCAGCAACCTTGCAGCAACCTTGCAGCAAGGTTTCAATAAAAGTTTGCTGCAACCTTTTTATGTCCCTTGTACATACCTTGCAGAAATGTTTTATGAAATCTTGCTGTGAAGTTTAAACAATACATTGTGGCAAACTTCCAATGAAAGATTTTTCCAAGGTTGCTATGAGAGGTTCTTGCAAGATTATATGAAACCTTGATGCAAGGTTTAATATAATCTTGCGAGAACCTTTCATAGCAACCTTGCAGGAATCTTTCATTGGAAGTTTGTCACAATGTATTGCTTAAACTTCACAGCAAGATTTCATGAAACATTGGTGCAAGGTATGTGCAAGGGACATAAAAAGGTTACAGCAACCTTGCACTGCAACCTTACATACTGTGTGGGATATTCCACAAAAACTAGCACATTTGGCTATTTTGTCATCGTAAGTCGTCGCGAACATTTATTATTGTTCGAAAGACAGCATTGAGATGTGCTATCTTTTGCAGGACAATTTGAATATGCTTTTTTTTCGGCGAAGTATGGCAAATGTGCTACTTTTCACCGCAAAAGTTAATCATGCTAATTTTCAACTGTAAATTGAAATGCCCCTGTTGTAGAAAAATAGTCGAATATCTAACTGGATATTTAACTAGATGATTTGGATCTGACTTCAATTTCGTTGGATACCCAGAAGAATTATCCAGATGGATTTCTAGTAGGATATCCAGTTGGATATTTAGTTCACAAAGAAAAAAACCGTTGCGTTTGCTGTACTCAGCTCAGTAACCTTAAAAGGGCGCTTCCTCAGTTACAGCTACTGAAGATTCTACTGCACTGTCAGCTCGGTTGGAACAACGTATAATCAACTTCAGTTAAATTTACTGAACTCCTTCTTACTGATGTACTCAGGTTAAGTTTACTGAAGTCTTCAGTAAGCGCAATTGTTTTTTTTCTCTGTGACATTTCCAATTGGATGTCTTACTAGATATCTTACTAGGAATCCATGTGGCTAATGCACAACTGGATAATTCTCCTGGATATCCAACAAACTCCAAGTCAGGTTGAAGTCATTCAGTTAGATATCAAAGTATTTTACAAAAGGGGTGTCACTCTTTGTTAAAGACGACAATTTAATAACGTCATTTAATGTCGTTGATAAGAAACGTGATTTGATGTATCACAAATTTGAATGAAAACAAAAACGACACTTTATAAGATCATTCAATAACATCATTTACTTATGTCTGTTGTTGACGTTATAAAAATACGTTATTATTTTCAATAGAGTGTTCGACTTAGATACATAAATATCTCTGTTAAAAAATGACTTTATTTAATGACGTCATTAAATGACATCATTAAATGACGGTATTAAAAGACGTCATCAAATGACGTTATTACATGACGTTATAAAAAGACGTCATTGAATGACGTTATTAAATGACATAATGACGTGATTTAATGTATCACAATGTTTTTATTCAAATTTGTACTACATCAAATCACATTAATGAAATAACGTTATTAAAAGACGTCATTGAATAACGTTATTTGATGGGACATTTATTGCTTACGTAAATTTGGTGGCCCGCAATAACAATTATTCAAGCAACATAATATTTTAATGACTATTTTATACTTTTGAAATTGTGAAATTGCACAGTAAAGATAACTTACGAACCATTTTGTACATATATTTTGTTAATTATAAGAATCGATTAAAAATTTCTTTGTTAAAAAAAGAGTTTCAAATAAGAACCATGTGAAATGTTATTAAAAATATAAAACTATTTTTAACAAAATTGAGAATGATGATACAACTTAAATTAAAAGAATTAACATAAGACTAAGAATAAAAGTAATATTATAGCTATAAAATTGCCAGGCCAACCCTATAAAAGTTAAATAAATGAATGGTTTCAAATTAGATTATTAATTCATCTAATAAAAAATTGTGAAAATTAATATAAATTTTTAATTCCTTTACAAGCATTCTAAAAAGTCAATACTAAAAAATGTTTTAAATGGATGTTTCGAAAGTATTTACCATATTATTAAAACATGAATTCTATATATTTTAGAAGATATAACTTTCGAGGAGTGGGCCTGGCAAGTTTATAGCTATAATATTACTTTTATTCTTAATTTTATGCTAATTTTTTAAATCTAAGTTGTATCATTTTTAAATTTGTTTAAGATAGTTTTCAATAACATTTGACATGGCTTTTATTTTATATTCTTCTTGTAACAAAGAAATTTTTTATTAATTCTAATTATTATCAAAATATATGTACGAAATGATTTTTAAGCATTCATATTTTAAATCGTATTAGTACTTGACCACACATTATTGTGTGATGTATAAAACATCACAAGTATGCGTGTTTTATAAAATTTTACATGATTAAAGTTAAGCAGAACTTTAAGATTAAGTTTTGTTACTTTTTTTTATGAAAAGGAAGAAATTAAGAATTGTTTTTATGTTTACAAAAGGCTTAAGGCGACTTCGGATTTTAGGTTAGGTTTTATTTTTGAGTTTACAAATTACTCTTTCAATATGTAAAATTTTTCAGATTTTTTATTTCCCACCATTCTACGGATTATAATAAATAGTGGAAAATTAAAAAATTCAAAAAATTTTAGAAAGTGAAAGAGTAATTTGTAAACTACAAAATGAAATCGAACCAAACTTCCGTAGTCGCCTTTACTTGATTATTATAAGAATTAAAGAAAACTTGGTTTACGCGTGTTAAGTTTAAATATAAAAAGCAATGTTAAGTCTTGTAAATTAAGATTATTATGTTTTTTTATTAACACTACACTCTTTACTTTTAAAATCTTCTTTTTTTAAGCTATTAATTAAACATTTATTAACTGAAATCTTTCTTTTAAAAAGTTTTAAGGTTACTATTAATTAACCAACACTGCACTTTTTATTATATTTTTTAAAATGACGCGTTTACTAGTATTATGTTGTTTTCTTTAACAAACCCTTACAAGAGATTATTTAGAATTAATTTAAAAAGATTGTATTATAATGTAAAAGAAGGGTTGAGAAAGCCGAGGGGGAAAACCTGAAAGAAAGGATAAGGCATTAGTGATTCAAAAAGTAATTGATTTATTGATAGAATAAAAGTCAGGTGTGTTAAGATATTTAAAAAAAAAATTAAAAAGAGGACCACTTACAAAAAGAAAGAAATTAAAGCAAACTAGCAAAAGGAAACCAAGGACAACAAGAAGTAGAGCTCAGTAGCCTGCATCGACAATGCACACAAACTCAAATCAGCAACAGCATAGATTGATCCTTGGACGAAAAGTATAGGATAGGTCGTCTGAAGAGACACACCAAGAGTCTTAACCATTCTCGGAGAAGCCCAGAGAGACAGAAGACCTAAAAACAACACAAGAGTATGAGTATGCAGCACCAACACTCAAGAGTAGAATATAGGTTAGGGCGTTGTGATAGCCTCAACCTCGCGCAGAAGAACGACGCACACATTACAGCGACTAATCTCGGAGTAGTTAGCAACACGGATGCTAACTACAACATGTAAAAGAAGCAAAGACACTGTTCTTGATAATAAATCACGAGGAGTTAAAGATGAACGGTGACGAGAAGTACACAACGACGCGGCGTAGCAGAAACTGTCATGGCGACGGCATAAGAGCAAGAAGGGTAGATAAAACGAACGACTTCAGGCTGGACACGTAGTCACATAAGTGCTGTGCCGTGCTGTGCCATGCCGTACCTTAAATTTTAAAATAATTCACCGTTTCTAAATTGAGATAGGAAACTTTATAAATTGCAATTAGGACGTAAATTTGTTCAAAATTGTAATTTCATAAGTCTGTATCTCAATTTAGAAGCAGTGAATAGTTTTGAAATTGAAGGTTCATGGTCCTAACCATCTCACTGGTGAGAAGAGAAATAGTGACCCTGTTGAAAGTATACTCAAAGTATGTACTTGAAGTACATACTTTGAGTACGTACTTCAAGTATGTACTAAAAGTATATATTTTACTTAAGTACACTTGGCGGAAAGGATATTTTTTCCGAATGTGTACCTCAAATCCCTATTGAAAAAAAACACGTGCAAAATACACGTGTTTTTTACACGTGTTTTTTACATGTAAAATTTGCGTGTTTTTTCAAGCATTTTTTTCACGTGCTTTTTTCACGTGTTTTTTTCACGTGTTTTTGTTGACGTGAAATATTGTGAAAATTGAAAAAAACACGTGTTTTTTGTATATTTTTTCATATTAAAAACTACGCATTTTTCATTAACGAACAATGAGAATGTTTTGTAAAGAGTATTTATAATACTTTATTTTGACCCTTTTTTGACCGTTCTATCTACACGTATTTTTTATAACTCTTCGAAGATCGAAAAGCTTCTAAGACCCAGAGTGTCTGGCTTCATATATCTTGTGTCTTCGAAATTTGTATAGGAGATGACAAAACTGAGAAAAACGCCACCTAGTGATTTAAAATCGCTATTGATGATCGATTATGTCGGTCTGACTCTAAGTCACTAGGTGGCGTTTTTCTCAGTTTTGTCATCCCCTATACAAATTTCGAAGACACAAGATATATGAAGCCAGACACTCTGGGTCTTAGAAGCTCTTCGATCTTCGAAGAGTTATAAAAAATACGTGTAGATACACAACGTATTTTTTTCAAAAAGGTCAAAATAAAGTATTATAAATACTCTTTACAAAACATTCTCATTGTTCGTTAATGAAAAATGCGTAGTTTTTAATATGAAAAAATATACAAAAAACACGTGTTTTTTTTCAATTTTCACAATATTTCACGTCAACAAAAACACGTGAAAAAAATGCTTGAAAAAACACGCAAATTTTACGTGTAAAAAACACGTGTATTTTGCACGTGTAAATAACACGTGTTTTTTTTCAATAGGGATGGCAACATCGCATATTTTACCACAGGCATAAGACAATTTCAAATTATAGAGCAAATTTCGCATCATCGTTACTTATCACTTAATGACATAATTTTAGTAAACAAACAATATTACTTTCTTTTTTCATAATCCGAATTGAGGTTGTCAGTGGCTCAGTCGGTAGAGTGATGGATTCGTAATCTCGAGGTTCCGAGTTCGAATCCAGCTCTCGGTGACCGAATGATACAAGCACCGCTATACATTACACGTGCTTTGTTCACAAACACACTGACGATATCCGTCGCTAATTAGCATCAAAATGATAGCATAAATACAGCGACGTTAAATAAAAAAAAAAAAAAAAATAATCCGAATTATAATTTTATTAAATAAAATTTTTATTTCTTTCTTCAATAATCATATAGAATCTAATATTGTGAATTTAAATTATATAAGCAATAAAATTTAAGTTGTTATCATTTGAATTTTGCATGAATAACCTATAAGAAAAAACAAAATAATCGTGATGCAGAACTCAATGCATAATTCGAAGTTTTCTTATGTCTGTGGTAAAATATGCAGCGCTGCCATTTGAGGTACGCATTCGGAAAAATATCCTTTCCGCCAAGTGTACGTACTATTTTGGAACATTTTAATAGATACTTTTTTTGAAAAGTATATACTTTTATTGAAAGTATGTACTTTTTAAGTATATTTTGATAAATAATATTTTTTTAAATATGTACTTTATTAGACAATACCTACTATTTTGAAAGTATGTACTTTTTAAAAATATTTCTAAGTGTACTTTTATTTTAAAAATGAGTACTTTCTTGAAAAGTATGTACCCTATTTTAATATAAGTACTTACTTATATAGAAGTATATACTTTTTAAAACATTTTCATACATACTTTTTTATACGATGTGTGTACCTTCATATAAAAGTAAATACCGTAGCTATGTGACTAATTTTTATTTACTTTAGTATGTACTTTTTGAAAAGTGCATACTTTTCTAAAAGAGTACGTACTACAATGTTCCAAAAAAGTACCTACTAAAATGTTCCAAAAAAGTACGTACTTGATCTGAAGTATATATACTTGATACTCGAAGTATGTGATTAAAGTATGTACTGATTTTCAACTGTAAGCAAATACGGAATATCATAGCCTTATATACCTGCATCTCTGAAATTCGGATACAGGATCGCAAAGTTAAGAAAAATGCCACCTAACAGCTAAAAACGTAAGTGCTGAAAAAATTATTTGAATCAATTATTAATTCTGTCTTTGACTGATTGGTGGCGTTTTTGTTAATTTTGCGATCCTCTACCCGAATTTCAGTGACGTGAGAATATATATGGGTAAATCCACCGTAGTTTTAACTTTGCATGTGACTTTTTTTAAGCAATTTTTAAATAATTACTATTCTGTTACATTAAAACGCACATAACTGTATTTGGCTTTAAATTGTCCGTTTTGAATCCAAGAAATATACTCCACTTTTTCGCAAAGCTACATTGAACGGCACCTTCAAAATTTTCTAAAAAGTATCAAATTTTTTACCAAAAATCACGGTTTTTGCATAAATAGTATAAAAAGAAGTAAAATTTTTGAAGTCTTGATGAATTTTAGATCATGCCGTTCAAGTAATCTTTAAAAAAACTATAGAACTATTTTCCTGATCAAAAAACAAAAAATCTAAACCTAAGTAGAGTCATGTGCAACACCGAAGAACTCAGTAAATACAATTCAAAATATGTATATTGTCTTGAAATTAAAATCGCTATTATCAAACTTATTTGAAATTGCACGTGACTCTACTTAGGTTTAAATTTTTTGTTTTTGAGTTGAGAAAGTAGTCTCACAGTTTTTTTTGAATATTATTCAAATGGCATGATCTAAAATTCACTAAGACTTTAAAAATTTTACTTCTTTTTATACTATTTATGCAAAAACCGTGATTTTTTGTAAAAAATTTGATGCTTTTAAGAAAATTTTAAAAGTGCCGTTCAATGTAGCTTTGCGAAAAAGTGGAGTATATTTCTTAGATTCAGAACGGACAATTCAAAGCCAAATACAGCCATGTGCGTTTTAATGTAACAGAATAGTAATTATTTAAAAATTGCTGAAAAAAAGTCACATACAAAGTTAAAACTGCGGTAAATTTACCCATATAAAGTTATAACATTTTGAGTTTGTTCGCTCAAGCTTTTCGATCTGCGGAGAGTCGATGCTTACCTTATTTTTAAGTATTTTCTTCCTTTTAGAAGAAAATACTTACCAAGTTACTAACTTGAGGAATTATTAAAAATAAAAATAATCTACAACTTTTACTGACTTTTCTGTAAAATTTCATTTGTTATCTTTAAAAGTATATAATCTATTTTAAGAAAAGTACGTACTTATATAGAAGTATATACTTTTTAGAACATTTTCATACTTATTTTTTTTATACAAAGTATGAACCTTCATACTCAAGTATGTTCTGTAGCTAAAGTAAGTAATTTTTTTTTGGTCATTTTAGTATGTACTTTTTTAAAAATATATACTTTTAATAAAAGTACCTACTTAAATGTTTTTAATTAGTACATACTTTAAAAAAATACGTATTTTCTAATAAAGTACATACTTTAAAAAATATTATTTATCAAAATATACTTTAAAAGTACATATTTTCAATAAAAGTATATACTTTTCAAAGCAGTACCTACTAAAATGTTCCAAAATAGTACGTACTTAAGTAAAGTATATACTTGAAGTACATACTTGAAGTACATACTCGAAGTACATATTTGAAGTACGTACTTATTTTCAACAGGGGAGATAGAGCTCTATGATGTGAAATAGAAAACAACATATGGAGAAGGATTTTTTCATCATCTCACCAACTCACGCGGTTTATTTCATATAAATTAGTTTGAAAAATACTAAATAATCTGAAAACATCGAGTTTGCGCATGCGTAAAAACCCATTTTTAAATCCATCTTACTGTTTCACTTCTCACCAGTGAGATGGTTAGGGCCATGAACCTTCAATTTCAAAACTATTCACTGCTTCTAAATTGAGATACAGACTTATGAAATTACAATTTTGAACAAATTTACGTCCTAATTGCAATTTATAAAGTTTCCTATCTCAATTTAGAAACGGTGAATTATTTTAAAATTTAAGGTACGGCATGGCACAGCACGGCACAGCACTTATGTGACTACGTGTCCAGCCTGAAGTCGTTCGTTTTATCTACCCTTCTTGCTCTTATGCCGTCGCCATGACAGTTTCTGCTACGCCGCGTCGTTGTGTACTTCTCGTCACCGTTCATCTTTAACTCCTCGTGATTTATTATCAAGAACAGTGTCTTTGCTTCTTTTACATGTTGTAGTTAGCATCCGTGTTGCTAACTACTCCGAGATTAGTCGCTGTAATGTGTGCGTCGTTCTTCTGCGCGAGGTTGAGGCTATCACAACGCCCTAACCTATATTCTACTCTTGAGTGTTGGTGCTGCATACTCATACTCTTGTGTTGTTTTTAGGTCTTCTGTCTCTCTGGGCTTCTCCGAGAATGGTTACGACTCTTGGTGTGTCTCTTCAGACGACCTACCCTATACTTTTCGTCCAAGGATCAATCTATGCTGTTGCTAATTTGAGTTTGTGTGCATTATCGATCGAAAAACTGTTTGTTCACATGCTTTAGTAATTTCCCACTCTGATATCCTTCGATAGCTGGCACTGTATCCTCTCATGGGACGTGAAGGGAGTAAACGTGGCTTGTCCACTATTCTTTATTTCCTGCTAACTATGACAAGCTTCTATTGCACAAGTCGCCTCCTCTTTTGGGTGGCGACGCGAGCAAACACGGCTGGTCTATACCCAAAATCATGTCGCAAATTTTGTGAACGTATTTTCGTAGCGTGAATATTTTATTTCTTTTCTTTTCTTTTTTATGAAGGGAAATACGTTATAAATATAATCTGTTAACTTAAAGTTAGTGCATAACGTTCGCGCTTTTTCTTTTGAGTACGCGAGTTTAACTCTTGGTTAGAACAACTTTTTTTAAACTTTTTTTTTATTATTTCAATAGTTTTTATTACTTTTTTTATTTATTTTTTTTTATTTTCTATTTTTTTATTAATTTTAAAATCTATTTTTTCACAAGTTACTTAAAGTATACTCGTTTTTTTTATTAATATTTTTAAATTACTTATTTCATATAGAAAATAATTTAAAATATTAATAAATAAATAATAGTGATGTTTACAATACTATAGTTCAATTTTGTCTTTATAAACATATTTCAATATATAATATATATTATAACATAAATAATAATACCTCAGTTTTATTTATTTATTGTAATTTATTGTAAATTTTATAAACTAAATTATAAATAAATTAAACTATACTATTATAAAATAAACATCACTATTATTTATTTATCAATATTTGTAATTACTACCTATAAAGAATAATTTATTTTAAAAAAATTTTCATTGAAAAAAACGAGCGTACTTGTGAAAAATTAAATTTTAAAATTATTAAAAAAATACAAAATCCAAAAAAAAATAAATATAAAAAGGAATAAAAAATTTTAAAACAATAAAAAAAAATTTAATAAAAAGTTACCCTAGCCGAGAGTTGAACACGCGTACTCAAAAGGAAAAGCGCGAAGGTTACGCACTAGACCAACGCTACTTCGAAACATCTCTGGCGTAAAATCGTACATGCTCATCTGCCTCCCAGCTGTTTAAAATAATTAAAATTTTAGTTAAGAATTAATTATTGATAGTTACAAAGTTTAAAATATTATATTTATAATGTCTCTTCCCTCATGAAAAAAGAAAAGAAAAGAAAAAAAAGATTCATACAACGAAAATACGTTAACGAAATTTGCGACATGATTTTGGATATAGACCAGCCGTGTCTGCTCGCGTCGCCACCCAAAAGAGGAGGCGACTCAAGCAAACAAAGAATATAAGAGTGGGGAGTCATCGAAGTATACCACGCGAGTCATCAGTGAATGCCGTTCATGCTTTAGTTACTCTTCATACCATCTTTTTTAGTATGACGTAATCCAATACTAATAGAGCTTCTCACGCCTGTCATATTTGTATCAATGTTTTATATGCTCGCGTAGATGGCAGTTTGCATGCTCTATTAGCATGTATTTTCTCTCAGTGTAGCGACGGCTTACGATGACAAAACGGCAAAATGTGCTAGTTTTTGTGGAATATAAGCTTTTAAAATGTGTTACTTTTTGTTAGAGCTTTCTCAGATGTGCTAGTTTTCGCAGTGAGAAATAAAATGTAATAATCTTTATTAACCTTCTGACAGCCGGGATGACGCCATATGGCGTCATCCCATGATCGGCCCACATATACTATTACTTGAGAAACATTTATACGGAAAATTTCGAGAAAGTTACACTTTTTTAGTGGAAAAAATGCCGGCTGTCAGAAGGTTAAAGTTAACAAAATGACGTCATTTAATGACGTTACAAAATTAAGTCATTAAAAAACGTCATTTTATGACGTTATAAAATTACGTAATTATTTTTTAATAGGGCGAGATATTTGGGTACCTTAGATAAATCGAACATCTAATACTTAGAAGAGGATGTTTCTCAGCCTAAGCACTCAATGATAATAAGCTGGCGAATGCAGGCACTATACCCAGCAGCGGAAAACAATGGTAGTCATGCCAAAAAGTACTTTTTTCAACAAAAATTTTCTTTTCGAAGACGTAATTTTCTCAATCATGACGTCATTTAATAACGTCATAAAATGACGTTATTACATGACGTCATTTTTTGTCCAAAATAATGACATACCAAATAACGTCATAAAATGACGTCATTTTATGACGTTATAAAAAGACGTCATTATTTTCAATAGGGTTATCTAAAGCATGCTATTATGGATTATGGTTTTAAACTATATTCGAGCGTAATTATACTTGGCGATTAAATAATAATAGAAACAAATTTTTTACGAAGATTTAGACGTTATTTACAAGTAATAGTTAAGATACTAGTCACCACAATTATGCATATCGCCTTTCACACTCGAGAAGTCCATCACTTTTCAGTGAGGTCTAGAGCGATGTC
This sequence comes from Anastatus disparis, assembly GCA_017163975.1. Classification (NCBI taxonomy): domain Eukaryota; kingdom Metazoa; phylum Arthropoda; class Insecta; order Hymenoptera; family Eupelmidae; genus Anastatus; species Anastatus disparis. The sequence goes on along the minus strand of JAFFSR010000043.1, from coordinate 695,035 downwards.
GTTCGTATACAAAGGTTTGTTCAGAATTTGTGTATTCACAAATTGAGATACTTATTTCATATCGCAGACGACATCATGTATACGAGGCTCGGGGTCAGTTCACTGATTAATGACAGTTTTTCTAATCAATAGGTAGTGTCGTTCTATGACGCACGCTGCATCTGGTTTAAATTTACGGCATAACACGTCTTACCAATTGTTACACAATTTGCATGTCGCCGTAAAAACAGTTAGAGCTTTATTTATGTCTTAGAACATTATGACAAACTACCTTCAATGAACTGACAGTGACTTATATCTTTTTTTTTTATCATACTGTTAAATTACTTTTACATATCATTTACAATAGCGTCTTACAGATTTAAATAATATAGGTTTTTCTAACTCAAGAATTATTGATTGTACTTTTATTTTAGAGTCTAATCGCAATCTTATTGCTTGTTTTCCTAATTTAGTCGTAAATCTACCGTAATCTGAAAAATTTTAAAATCGTGCTCGAATATAATTTCAAACCATGATAAATAATCATATTCATACAGACTATTCACATAGTTTTCATAATAAGAATTATATTTGCATGCAATTTAAGTCCAAAGTAAGATGATAAATTTATCTTATTATTATGCTATTCGTCAAGAGTAAGTCAAAGCAGATTTGATACCAACCGAGAATTGAACATCCGTTATTTAATTTTCTCCTAATAAACATACTGGAATGAATTAAAATTTTAAATGCATTTACGAAATTTATTTCTCTATTGCACTCAACAAAATAATTAAAGAAAATTTTCAAAATTAAAAAATTTTATACCACAACTGTTTATTAGACTGTGAGTACGGTTACTTACTTTTTGCTTAAAATATGATGAATATTATGAAAAAAACATCTATTATACATTCATGTGTGTATAAAAAATTGCGCTCAATAACAATTTTTTTTTGAAACAGTATAATTATTGCATTTATGATTAAATAACATTTTTACTTTTCGGTCGGTAACCACATTTGCTCCAGCTTACGCTTGAAGATGAGGTTTAGACCTTTTTTACCTATCGAAAGTAGCTATAAGTAATTTCGTTTATTTTTGATAAAAATATCTATCAAAATTTTTTCACTTGTAAATATCTATTTATTTTAACGAATGAGAAGCAAAAGCGCGTAAATTTGTCCAAATTCAAAGAATAAGCCGAAAAAAATAAATAAAAACAAAATATCTTTTTAAGCTATTTTCGATCGGTAAAGTTAGTCGAAACCTGATCCGAAGTGGAAAGTGACGCCATGAAATACAATGCAAATTAAATGAAGTGGCTAAAATAAGGAATACTAACCCTGGGCAAGATGCATTGGGTCTTGTGGCTCCATTAAATTTATCGAATATGATGATGTTCTGTATTTGAATACGTATTTATAATATTAATGTAATTAAATACATTGAGAACATAATGAAGCTCCCCCTTCTGTTAATAATTGTTATCCAACTTTATGAGTAGATGGAGAATTCAATGGGGTTTTTTCACTGCAAGAAAAAAAGTGGTAGGATTCAACTTGAGTGCGGACAACTAAATAAATCTACCAAAATCTTGTATTCGAAAAGTTATATACAAGTTTTCAATTTCCCACACAGCATGAAATATTGCAGTGAAACTTTCACTGAAATATTGTGCTGAAATATTGTCACAATATTGCAGCAATCTTGTCTTAACATTGCTAAAAGGTTTCATGAAACATTTCAGTGTGATATTGCTGCAAACTTGCTACAAGGTTACAGAAAATAATTCAAGCAATATTGCAAGGAACCTTTCATGAAAGGTTGCAGCGAGGTTTCTGCAAGGTTTTATAAAACATTTCATGAAATATTGCAAGAAATCTTTCATGAAAGGTTGCAGCGAGGTTTCTGCAAGATTTTAGAAACAATTCATGAAATATTGCAAGAAAACTTTCATGACATGTTTCAGCGAAGTTTCCAGCAAGATTTAGAAAACATTTCATAGAATATTGCAAGAAACCTTTCATGAAAGGTTGCAGCGAGGTTTCTGAAAGATTTTAGAAATATTTCATAAAATATTGCAAGAAACCTTTTATGAAAGGTTGCATAGAGGTTTCCAGCAAAATTTAGAAAACATGTTATGGAATATTGCAAGGAACCTTTCATGAAAGGTTGCAGCAAGGTTTTTGCAAGATTTTAAAAATATTTCATGAAATTTCGCAAGAAACCTTTCATGAAAGATTGCAGCGAGGTTTCTGTAAGATTTTAGAAACATTTCATGAAATATTGCAAGAAAACTTTCACGAAAGGTTGCAGCGAGGTTTTCAGCACGATTTAGAAATTATTTCATGGAATATTGCAAGGAACCTTTCATGAAAGATTGCAGCGAGGTTTCTGCAAGATTTTAGAAATATTTCATGAAATATTGCAAGAAACCTTTCATGGAAGGTTGCAGCGAGGTTTCTGTAAGATTTTAGAAACATTTCATGAAATATTGGACGAAAACTTTCACGAAAGGTTGCAGCGAGGTTTCTGCAAGATTTTAGAAACATTTCGTGAAACATTGGACGAAAACTTTCACGACATGTTTCAGCGAGGTTTTCAGCAAAATTTAGAAAACATTTCATGGAATATTGCAAGGAATCTTTCACGAAAGGTTGCAGCGAGGTTTTCAGCAAAATTTAGAAAACATTTCATGGAATATTGCAAGGAATCTTTCACGAAAGGTTGCAGCGAGGTTTTCAGCACGATTTAGAAATTATTTCATGGAATATTGCAAGGAAGCTTTCATGAAAGGTTGCAGCGAGGTTTCTGCAAGATTTTAGAAATATTTCATGAAATATTGCAAGAAAACTTTCATGAAAGGTTGCAGCGAGGTTTCTGCAAGATTTTAGAAATATTTCATGAAATATTGCAAGAAACCTTTCATGGAAGTTTGCAGCAAGTTTTCTGCAAGATTTTCGAAATATTTCATGAAATATTGCAAGAAACCTTTCATGAAAGGTTGCAGCGCGGTTTCTGTAAGACTTTAAAAACATTTTATGAAATATTGCAAAAAAACTTTTATTACATGTTTCAGCGGGATTTCCAGCAAGATTTAGACAACATTTTGATGGAATATTGCATCGAACTTTATATGAAAGATTGCAGCGAGCTTTCTGCAAGATTTTAGAAACATTTTATAAAATATTGCAAGAAACCTTTCACGAAAGGTTGCAGCGAGGTTTCTGCAAGATTCTAAAAACATTTCATGAAATATTGCAAGAAACCTTTCACGAAAGGTTTCAGCGAGTTTCCCAGCAAGATTTGGGGAACTTTTCATGGAATATTGCAAGGAACCTTTCATGAAAGGTTGCAGCGAGGTTTCTGCAAGATTTTAGAAATATTTCATGAAATATTGCAAGAAACCTTTCATGGAAGGTTGCAGCGAGGTTTCTGTAAGATTTTAGAAACATTTCATGAAATATTGGACGAAAACTTTCACGAAAGGTTGCAGCGAGGTTTCTGCAAGATTTTAGAAACATTTCATGAAATATTGGACGAAAACTTTCACGACATGTTTCAGCGAGGTTTTCAGCAAAATTTAGAAAACATTTCATGGAATATTGCAAGGAATCTTTCACGAAAGGTTGCAGCGAGGTTTTCAGCAAAATTTAGAAAACATTTCATGGAATATTGCAAGGAATCTTTCACGAAAGGTTGCAGCGAGGTTTTCAGCACGATTTAGAAATTATTTCATGGAATATTGCAAGGAACCTTTCATGAAAGGTTGCAGCGAGGTTTCTGCAAGATTTTAGAAATATTTCATGAAATATTGCAAGAAAACTTTCATGAAAGGTTGCAGCGAGTTTTCTGCAAGATTTTAGAAATATTTCATGAAATATTGCAAGAAACCTTTCATGGAAGGTTGCAGCAAGTTTTCTGCAAGATTTTCGAAATATTTCATGAAATATTGCAAGAAACTTTTCATGAAAGGTTGCAGCGAGGTTTCTGCAAGATTTTAGAAATATTTCATGAAATATTGCAAGAAAACTTTCATGAAAGGTTGCAGCGAGTTTTCTGCAAGATTTTAGAAATATTTCATGAAATATTGCAAGAAACCTTTCATGGAAGGTTGCAGCAAGTTTTCTGCAAGATTTTAGAAATATTTCATGAAATATTGCAAGAAAACTTTCATGAAAGGTTGCAGCGAGCTTTCTGCAAGATTTTAGAAACATTTTATAAAATATTGCAAGAAACCTTTCACGAAAGGTTGCAGCGAGGTTTCTGCAAGATTCTAAAAACATTTCATGAAATATTGCAAGAAACCTTTCACGAAAGGTTTCAGCGAGTTTCCCAGCAAGATTTGGGGAACTTTTCATGGAATATTGCAAGAAACCTTTCATGAATGATTGCAGCGTGGTTCCTGCAAGATTTTAGAAACATTTTATGAAATATTGCAAGAAACCTTTCATGAAAGGTTTCAGTGAGGTTCCTAGCAAGATTTGGGGAACATTTTACGAAATATCGCAAGAGACCTTTGATGAAAGGTTGCAGCAAGGTTCGTGCAAGATTTTAGAAACATTTTACGAAATATTGCAAGATAACTTTTATGAAAGGTTTCAACGAGGTTTCCAGCAAAATTTGATGAATATTTTATAAAATATTACGAGGTATCTTTTGTTAAAAGTTGCAGTAAGATTTCTGCAAGGTTTTTGACAAGATTTCTAAGATATCACAAAAAATATTGCTATGTACATTTCGCCAATTGTTATCACCATATTTTTGGCAATCTTTATAAAATATTCCAGAAAAGCGTTTCACAAAAAGTATCAGCAAAGTTTCATGAATAATTTTAAAATGAAATTGCAACAAACCTTTCATAAATAGTTTCAGCAATAATTCCGCAAGTTTTTATAAAAGATTCTAAGAGCAGTCCAGATTCGCTGTTCTTGCCTTATATTTGGTTTCCTGTTATTTACTCAAGTATTTATTGCTGTAGTTGTATTGTAAACGAATAGTTGAGCGCAATGAGTATGCTATTATTATAAATATTTATGCGTAGGGTAAAAAAATCCATCGAATTGTTATTGAAAAAAGTAAAGAACGCATAAATATTAGAAACAGAACCTTTTATTTCAATATTCTCTACTTTTCTCAAAAACGATGCTGAGGAATTTTTTCTTCTTGTGCACAAATATTGATAATAATACTATTTCGCTTAACTAGTAATTTATAGATACAACGATTGATACTTAAGCAAATAAGAAAAACTTTATCACACAAGGACAGAAAATCCTGCCTACTATTAAATATTACTGCAGCAAGCTTTTGGCAAGATTTGAGAAATATTTTACAAAATATTGCAGGAAACCATACGGAAAGGTATGAGCGTTGTTCACGGTAAAATTTAGGAAAAATTTCATGAAATATTACGAGAAACCTTTTATGAAAGATTGCTGCAAGGTTTCTTGATATGTTGCTGCGAGGTTTCCATGAAAGGTTGCTGCGAGGTTTTTAGAAATATTTCAACCGGGTTCTAGCGCGGACATATAAATGTTACAGCAATATCTCATAAAAGGTTGCTACGAGGTTTTCTGCAAGGTTACGGCGAGATTTTCTAAAAATTGCTGTGTAGTTGCTTGAAATGTTTTTGCTATTTTTCTGCAAGATTTCTGTGAGGTTTCTTGAAATGTTTCTGTTACATTTCCTGAAAGATTGCTGCGAGGTTTCCTGCAAGGTTGCGGCGAGGTGTTCTAAAAGATTGCTGCAAGGTTTCTTGAAATGTTTCTGTTACATTTCCTGAAATATTGCTGTGAAGTTTTCATGAAAGGTTGCTGCGAAGTTTTCTGAAAGATTGCTGCGAGGTTTTTAGAAATATTTCAACAGGGTTCTAGCGCGGACATATAAATGTTGCTGTAATCTTTCATGAAATGTTGCTGCGAAGTTTCGAAACTTTCATGAAACCTTGCAGCAACCTTGCAGCAATTTTTCATGCTGTGTGGGTTATAGAATTTTGAGGTTAGGTTTGTTAACTTTGATGTCTAATTTGCGATCTAAGTTCATAAAAAAATAACAGCTCCAAAGGATTTCTTATTTTAACTAAAATAATGGTATTAATATAGCTAATATCAAAATTTGTCAAAATTTAAAGAAAAAGCTGTAAAAAATAAAAAAGTAATAAATATCTTTTTCAAATTTTTCAAATTGAATAAAATATATAAGAGATCCCATGTGAGATTACATATAAGATCGCACACGAGATCGCATATGAGATGTCACATGAAATCGCCTATGAGATCGCATATGAAATCGAATGTATTTTCGTTAAATTTTTAAAATAATATAAATATATGTGCGATCTGACATGAGATCTCACAAATATTTATTTTATTTTCAAAATTCAACGAATATATATGAGATTTCATAGGCGATTTCATATGAGATCTGACATGAGAGTTCATACAATATTTTCAGTAGGGATGATTTTTCTCGGATTGTTCTTTAAATTTATACATATTTACACTCTTCCGATTCTCATTAATTTAAAATAAGTTCATACCTATAAGTAGAAGTGGTGGTAGCGCAGGGACTAACGCTCTTGGCTCATGCTGTAATAGACCGGAGTTTAATCCCCGGGAAAATTTTGGAAAAAATTTTCTGAATTTCTCTCTGTGAAATAGAACTAGGAGACCAGGAAAAACCAATTAAAAATTCCCCCTGGCTAATATTTGGTACGAAGAAATTAATTAATTTGAAATATTTTTTAGGTGCATAAAAATATTTTATTGAAGGAAAAAAATTTTATTTTTATTACGAAATATTAATTTAAAATAAAATTAATAAATTCCAGTATAAGATATTTTTAAGTTCAAGAAATATCTTATATATGTTGAGCAATATTTTATTGATATTTAAAAATGTTATTTTCACTGACGGAATAAATGATATTGATACAAAAAGTATTTCACCTATTGCCATAAAGAATCTATTCGATACAATAAAATTTTTTTCGTTACGAAGAAATTTTTTTTCCAGTGTAGCTATTAGATCTCAAGTAACGGTTTTATCATCTATCATTTATTCTTATCATTGAGCGACAAAGACAGAATTAGGTTCAAGTAACAACCGCTACTTGAGTTAGGTATATTAATAGGAGTCTAAGATCGTCTATGATAATGAAAATTTATATGGTTTGAATATATATTCAAAATAGATTAAATAACCAATACTATTTTCTTCATTAAGAAATAATAAGTTTATTGAAAAAAAATTTTCTCTCATTTATTTTTTAGTCTATTTTCAATCATAATAAATTTTATTAAAAATGGAGCAAATTATTCTAACATATTTTAACAATGAAAATAATACTTTTAATTTATTTAGAAATAATACTTTTAATCTTATTCAAATAATGAAAATAATTTTAATTTATAAAATTCATAGTAGAGGATTTCATATTTTTATCTTACCTGCAAGAAATAAAATGTTGGCTCTCGAATATTTGCCTTTGCGACTCGAAGGATTACAGTGAAGTTGACAGTGGTGATTTTTAACGAAGTGAAATCCGTTATTATCAAAGTTCTCACAATCGTCTGACACAAAAGACACAAGAGTATCTTTTTTTCGTACTCTTCTTATACATCGGCTTTATTCCAAATTCTTCTCTGGGTTGCGCACGCCGTGTTTACAAAATTTATCACGCGTTAAATAGCTCTAATGAAACTTTCTGATTGGTCAATACAGTTTATCTATAAAGAAACCCCCAGTATGTGCAGTAGATTCTCGGACACAGCAATATACTTTACTGTTTCGCAACTTCAAAAAGCGTATTTAACACAGCCATTTGTATGCGAACGTAATTTCCTAAACAAGACAATGAAAAGTCTGTGAACGCATCCATACAATGCAATATATATATATATATAATATATATGTATTGCATATATATATATATATATATATATATATATATATATATATATATATATATATATATATATATATATATATATATATATATATATATATATATATATATGTATTATATATATATGTATTATATATATGTGTATTATATATATATATATATATATACTAGGGGGGGTACCCCCCTGCTTGCTCCGCTCGCCAACCCCCTATTTGTTATTTAGGTTACATTATCTTTATTTTTTTATTTTTATCAACTGTGAAAAATATAATTATTAAAATATATTAAGTTATATTCAAAAATATATTTAAATATTTATTACAAACCCATTTTCGTTTTTCTTATTTATATTATGTTATATAATAAAAGTTTTTATTGTTTATATAGAACCAATTTTCATAAATACTAATATCTTATGAATGTCCATAGCATTAATAAATTTTTGTTTTTCAACCTAAATTATTAAATTTATAAAGTTTGTATTATAAATATATTTCTATATTTTCCACACCACCTAGTATTTTTAAATACCGAGGTATATATGTAGGCGCGTTTTTTTTAGTGGTTTCCCCAGGAGGTCTATTTCCACTCACATTTAAAAAAAATTTTTTTTTTTTTTTAATGAATAAATAAAAAAAATAATTTTTTTATTTATATATTAAAAATAAAAAATAACATCTTTTAAATATGTTCGCTGAAATATAAAATATTAAAAATAATATGTATATTAAATTTAATATACTTAAATATAAATATATATATATATATATATATATAGATATTTATTTATTTTGTAAAAAGAGTACAAAAAGGCGTGTAATACATGAAATAGTAAATAATAATTCTATAAAAAGTATTGCACATAATGAGATAAGATATCACAGTCAATTATTAAAATTAATATATAATACTGTATCAGTAAGTCACCATGTAAAAGTGATATCACAGACTATTCTAAATAAACGCAGAAAACATAAATTACAATAAAAAACAATCTTAAATATCTATCAGTCATTGAATTAAAATACATAATTTAAAAAAGGAATCACTGTCATGACATCAATAAAAATAAAATTGGACAATACTATAAAAATAAAATTGAACAATACAATAACAAAGTAATAGTAAATAATTAAAAAATAAAATAAAAATTACATTTAAAGAATAGAAACAATACCAAAGATGTCATGACTTTTAATAAAAACAGAACCACTCATACTTTCCGCATACATTCATCCATCATTCACGCTAATAAATACATTTACACCTTAAATCTATATATAAGACAAAACAAAATAAATTAACACAAAATTCAAATTACTTAAAATTAATTTCACTCGAGGTCGAGTAAGTACGTCCTCAAAGTCGACTTAAACCTGCCGAGCGTTGGAAGATTTTTTATATAAGCAGGCAGGGAGTTCCAAAAATGCACACCTTGAACTTAAAAGGAATTTCTTCCAGTCTCAGTACGCATGAAGGGCACCGCGAAGTCCTTAATCTCTCCCCTAGTGGCTACCCTAGGTACATATCTAGTGAAGAGACTCACTAGATACTCGGGAGTATTCATGCGCACGATTTTGTACATAAGTACAGCCATAAAATACTGTCTCCTTGAATCAGTACGCACCCAACCAAGCGCAGCTCTATGAGGAGAGACACGATCGCCCAATCCTACGCCTAATACATATCTCACACATGAATTTTGTAGTCTTTGTAATTGTCTTCTCAACCCCTGCGAAGCATCAAGCAGAACTACTGAGCAGTAGTCGAGGTGCGGAAATAGCAAGGCGGCTGCGAGTTGTTTACGCAGGGCCTCAGTGGTGTACCGACGAAAAAAACCGTAAACTATACATTATCCTATTAAATTTTTTAGTCACCATATTAATATGTGGCTCCCAAGACAACTTAGCGTCAAGCACAACACCAAGGCTCGTAACGATATCAGAGAAAGATATGCCGACACCTCCCTCAAGCTTAATCGTTCTTGGCTCACCAACATAAAAGTCATTAATAAAACGACTACTGCCAAAAACGATCGCCTTAGTTTTGCTTACATTTAATGTGAGAGAAGCATCGGCAGCCCATCCCGACACCGCCCTGGCCGCCCTCTGCATAATACGAATACCTTCATTCAGATGTTCATAAGGGACCTGAGTATAGATTTGGAGGTCATCAGTATATAATATGTGCTTGACACAACAGGGGTCGAGCGTGTCACGTATGTTATTAATGTAAAGGCAGAACAACAGAGGCCCCAGCACTGAACCCTGTGGAACTCCTAGATTGGTTGTTAGTTAATCCGAATCCTCTTTTAAATGTGTAGAAACCATTTGTTTCCTACCTGATAAATAGGAGTTGATCCACTCGAGTGCAGCCCTAGAAAACCCCATCAATCTAAGCCTCGCAAGCAATTTGGAAGGGGAGATCGTGTCGAATGCCTTACTAAAGTCAAATAGGAGTAGTATCGTGGCAAGTTTCTTGTCAAGACCTGATCTTATGTCGTCTGTAAGTTTAAGTATGGCAGTCTGCGTAGAATGATGCTTCCTGAAGCCAGTCTGCAAAGAGTCAAGTATTTTGTGTGTCATAATATACTCCTGCAGTTGGTCATGGGCAATCTTCTTGAGAACCTTTGAAAGAAAACATAATATTGCTATGGGCCTAAAATCTTTAGGCATTTTAGGTGCAGGACACTTCTTTAAAGGCACAATACGTGCGCGCTTCTAAAGGCAAGGGAAGACCTCCCGTGCAAAAGAGGAATTGAACAGAGTCACAAGATGCTCTCCAATAACCGGAAGTGCTTTAAGTATCACACTCTGCGGGATGCCATCCTCGCCACAAGCCTGTGATGAAAAATGCGAAATCGCAAGGATTACATCATTAATATTAATTGGCTTAAAGGCAAAACTACTTTCACTACACTCAGAAAGAATCTTTTCACGTTCCGCAGTATCATCGTGTGGCGAGACCGACACCTCCGCAAAATGTGCATTAAGCTCATCTGGAGTAAATCCATTCAAGTCCCCTTGAGGTCCGGACAGGAGTCCCAGGTTTTTTAACTCCTTCCAGACATTACCTCCAGCAAGTGCATCGAATAGTCTATTATGATAATATGCCAAGTGCAGATTCTTGGTCAACTGTACCAACTGTAAATGGCGTCCAATCACAGCCGGCCAAACTCTGTACCAATAAGTTTGGACAGATATCTTTGTAATTTGTATACTTAATTATTTTATTATCTGTCTTGATGTGATGACAAGAAATACATACATCAATTAAGTTGTGCCGACTGTGAAAATCCGCTGGTAAGTTGCGTGCGTCAAGTACTGTGTCATTATCGTCAACAAGAATCAGGTCAATCCACGTGTGAGACGTTGGAGTGTGATGCGTGGCACCGTGCTGAACCAACTGTAACGAAAGCTCAGCCGACAATTTATTAATAAATTTGGCATCACTGCTCTCACGCAGGAGATCGGCATTCAGGTCTCCCATTGTAATTTTATGAGAGTATTCGGAAGCAAAATTTTTCAAGTTATCTAAAAAATTGGTAGTTTTAAAAAAGGAAATTGCAGGAGGTCGATAAATAACAGAAACCAACACGGCTTCGGAGCTGCCCAATTGCACGGAACAAAAAATATACTCAGGTACCTCCGGTTTACGTTCACTATGATTAGTTTGAGTATCCGAAGTAGCCAAAATAGTGCACTTTAAATTGTCTTTAACATACAAAGCAACTCCTCCACCACTCAAGTTTCTGTCCTGTCTGAATACTTTATACCCTTTGACCCGAATGACATCATCCGAAACAGATGGACCCAGCCAGGTCTCAGCCACTCCAAATATGTCGCAAGAAGGACCATCACTTAGAAATTCACGTACCTGCCCAATGTGAGCCCTCAACGAAGTCACATTCAGAAAACACGCTCGCAGTTCACCCCTCCTCCCTGTACGACTCCCAGAGGAGGCCCGGTGCAGTCATTGGAGAGAGGGCACACTCGACGTTACTCCATTATTTGTACTTAATAATTGATTTGTCGACATATTTCGTTGATGTTCAGAGGCTTCATTATTATTACATATATTATTATTATTGCACTTAATATTCGATGGAGTTTCAGAATTTACATTAATTACATGCACACCGTCTTTTAATTTCTTACTTTCTGTCAATAAATTATCTAAATCATTTTCATTAAAAAATTTGTGAGCTCTCTCCCCTCTCTCCCTCCTCACCAGAAATTTACCATGTCTGTGCCCAACAAATTTAAAGCTTTTTTCTTTGGCATACTTTTTTAACTTTTTAAAATTAACATATTTTTCTTTAGGCAAAAATTCATTAATAAATATCAAGCCGTGGCGTTTGATGGCTGGAAGACTGCCAAGGAGGGAGGGATTAAGATCCGCTGTCGAAAAACCAGTGAATTGTCGTTTAGCCTCAAACACCTTATGCACCAGGTTCTCCTCAGAAAGTCTAACCAGTCATATATATATATATATATATATATCTTCCTATATTATATAGACGTAAGCCTCAAAAAATAGCATTCTTGCGTCCTCCCCACTCCTCCCCCCTCCTCCCCCAGCCTCACATTTTTAAATTTTTTTAACGTAAATATAGGTTTTTTTTCAGCCTCTGTGAGATGCCTCCCCCCTCCTCCCCAGCCTTCCCCAGCCTCTCCCCCTCCTCCCCCTCCTCGACCCGCCTCTGACATCGTCTCAACGTTTGTCGCCTCATACTACCTCATAGGTCTCCTCAAAGACTCCTCAGAGACGCCTCAGGTAAGCCTTAGAAATTCCTCGAAACGCCTCAGAGATGAGGCATTTTTTTGTATGCCTCTTGTCCCGCCTTATACATTGCCTTAGAGACGCCTCAATGTTTGCTCATCCCCTCCTCTTACAACGCCTCAGGGTACGCCTCAGAGATGAGGCATTTTTTTTGTATGCCTCTTGTCCTGCCTTGTACATCGCCCTAGAAACGCTTCAAGAACGGACTCAATAGTACTGCGTATTGAATTTGTTTCGAATAGATTCTTTTTTTTGGGGGGAAAGGGAGAAGAACGAGAAGTTAAAAGCTGGAGAAGAGAGAGCTGTATATAAGTTGGTTTAAAGCTTGATATAGCTTGAATCTAAACAAGCTTGCAATCTCGGGCTCGATTCAATCAAGAGCATTCGAAAAGTTTTCGGATATATACATTATTATATATGAATTCTATAATGCAATAATTTAATGCAATTTGCATAATAATCATTGCAAATTGTGTTAAACTTGATATGTTTCACAGCATAATTACTTTAACACCTCATTTGAATTTATGGCATTAAATTTTATAATATTCAAGAATAAGTACATGACAAATTGGGGGGCTGGCGAGCAGGGCGAGCAGGGGGGTACCCCCCCCCCCTAGTATATATATATATATATATATATATATATATATATATATATATATATATTTATATGTGTGTATATGTATGTGTGTGAGTGTATCTTTGTATGTATGCATGTCAATGCGCGTATGTGTATGTGTATATGTACATAGGTGTAAGTGCAAGTGTGTAATTGTACATATATATGAGATGAACGAATGGAGACGGAGAAACAAAGACAGACAGACGGATATGAAAAGAAGCATACGGAGAGACGGAGACAGAGAGACCAAGACGGTGAGATGGAGATGGAGAGACGGAGACAGAAAGACGAAGACGGAGACAGAAAGACGAAGACGAAGACGGACAAATATACAAAAAAAATATTACTTATACTTACTATTAAACAGTATTTAGAAATTCAAAATTTTTTTAATTCATAAATTTAGAATATTGAAAAAATTTTACCTGTTTTTATTATGACTAAAAATTTTGAAAACAGAAATTTAAAAAATTTTTATGTATTATCCTTTTTTTTGTCAATATACCTAGAATTTTTTTCATCTTTTTGTTCTAATTTTTGTAAATATTGTAAAATTATTTAATATGATTGTTTATAAAATTTTATATAATTTTTTACTTACTTTTATAAATAAAAAATAATGTTTCTGGAAAATAAATCTTGGAATTTTTATATGTAATATTAATTATATATACATAATTCATACATATATTTTGTATAAAAATAAATTATTTTTTAGCATGTAAATTTTTGTTTCCTATTAGATTTCGTACTAAAATTTGTCTTACAATAAATACATAATCCCTTTTTTTGTACGGGAGTGCTTTTATGTCTTCTAATATTTTTAATTTTGATAAATAAGCCACATGTTCTACAATTTATAGTTTCAATATGGATTCTATTTATATGTATTTTTAAAAATTCAGATGTAGAATAAAAATTTTTGCAAAACGGGCATTGAAATACATCCATTTTTCCTATTAATATTAAGTTTAAACATTAATTTTCATTAAATAATAATTTTTAAAAAACTTGGGAAACATTTTAATTATATTTTATATATGGGGATTTATAATTTTATTTAAGTTTAATTTTATTCTGTTTCTATTATATTTAAAAAAAATAAAATATAATGAGCATAACACATTTAATAATTTACATCAATGACTTTTTAGGGGTCCACCTTTGCTTTATTTGACATTTTCATTGATTGCAATTTTCTAATGTGAAAGAGAGAGAAAGAGAAAGAGTCTACTAACTCTTTACTTAGCTGCCTACCTGACACTGAAGTGGCTTTTGCTGATTGCTTGCCCTACGCACGCACTAATATTCACAGTGAAAAATTTGTTAGCTTTTGTCGACAAAAATCGCATCATGAGTAGCGCGGCTCACAAAACGGCTAGCACTCCGATATTTTCGACTAATTACTTTCTGACAGCTATGCAGAAACTGTTTTAGCTTTCAATTTAATTTAAAACAAGTTTTACAAAAGAAAAAAATCTTTAATTTTAGTAAAATAAAAATAAAATACCCTTCAAGTGAATCAAATTCACACAACAAAATGAAATTTAAAAATCAATTATTCGTTAAAATTAAATGAAATGAATTAATAAAAATGGTAAGAATTTAAATAAATTATTTATTGAAAATTTCCGTCCAAACAATGCTATCTATTTTTGATGTATCATCTAAATTATTTTGAATATAAATATTATTAAAAGTTTTACATCTTGACAAAGCAACGTATAATTGACCATGTGAAAACAATGGTCTTCTTATAAATAAACCTACATTATCGAAACTTTGACCTTGTAGTTTATTTATAGTTATTGCAAATGCTAATATAATTGGAAATTGTTTTCTGTAAAGAATAAATGGTAATGAAGAATTATTTCCTGTATTTAAAGTAATTTTTGGAATAAAAACTTTATTTCTACTTTTATCGCCTGTTATTATTTCAGCTTCAATATTATGTTTATATAAATTTATAATTTTCAATCGTGTACCATTACATAATCCTTCCGATATACTTGAATTTCTTAACAACATTACTATAGCATTAACTTTTAAATTAATTTATGAGGTGGTAAACCTTCTTTAATTTTATTTAAAAATTCTATTTGGTAATTCAAATAAATGTTATCATCAGTTTGATCAACACCTTTATGCGTAGTGTAATCAATACTATAATATGTTTCAGTTTTTCCATTTAATAAATTTAATACTTTTTTATTTAAATTATCAATATCTTCATTATGAGGAGCTAATATAATTTTTTCTTTGCAACAATTTTCATTAATATCTGAATAAATGTTAGAACAAATATCGTTAGTTTGTAATTTGTTTAGAATTATGAAAGGGTTTATTTTGCCATCACCAATTTGTAATAGAAATGGAGCAAATTTTTTATTTTTAGATCGAATATTTTTTGTTAATTTTAATATACTAAAAAATTGCCATAAATATGAACTTTTTATTGTTTCTTCTATAATTAAATTTTTATTTCCATGTTTAACAACTGGTAAAATTTGTCGAAAATCACCACTTAAAATAATTAATTTTCCACCAAAAAGAAAATTACTATTACAAACATCTTTTAATGTATTATTAACTATTTCTAATGCTTTTTTGGAATCATTGATGCTTCATCCCATATTATTATATCAGCTTCTCTTAATTTTTTTTATTTAATTGTAATTCTAAAAATGCATTTTTAATTATATTTAAATTTAAAGGTGATCTAAAAGTCTTATGACTTGTCATTCCTTTAGGTAATAAAGTAGATGCAATACCAGTCCAAGCCATAGACAAAATTTTTTTATTAATTGATATAAAATAAAATATTAAAGTCTTATATAAAAAAGTTTTTTCTGTTCCTCCAAGACCATCGATAATATATATTTTTTTATTATCTTTTTCAGTTAAAATTTCAAAAATTAATTTTTGTTCATCGTTTAATTTATTATACATTAATTAAAAATTTTTTTTTGCTTTCTATTTCATCATGATGATTATTGTTCAAAGTAATTGAATTTATTTTTGGTTCAGGTAAACCAAAATCTTTACAAGATATATATTCATTAATAAAAATATAATAAGTTCAAATAAAGCATTATTTTCTTTATTTTCATTAAAATCTTCAATAAAATAATTAGTAGTGGAGGTTGGCGCGCTTGCGCACAGGGGGCTTGCGGAATTCCCATTTTACTATGTTTGATGTCATTTATTCTTTTAAGCAATAATTGTACATTTTATAAAATTTATCATAAAAATTATTAACTTAATATGTTTGTTCTATATATTTAAAGTAAAAGCAGTAGGTGCAAACAATAAAAATTAGCAAGAAGCTTTTCAAATGATAGGATTTGAATAAAATTGAGGATCAAAGAGGATGAGCTAAGGAGCAGCTAAGGAAGAGGAACAAAAACGTAAAATAACGTAAAATAACACAAAAAAGGTAAAATTTGAGGATTTACCTGAGAAGGAGCAAAAATGACCTAAAATAACTTAAAAATAACGAAAAAAGGGATGGATTTTTTGAGGAAGAGAAAAGAAAGAGAAAATGAAGGCATGAGGAAACTCAAAAGAAGAGAAAAAGAAGAGGGGAGGAAGGGAAAAGGAAAAGAAAAGGAAGAGGAACAAATAACGTAAAATAACGTAAAAAATAAGGGAAAAAAAGAGGATCGAAATTAGGTAAGAGGATGAGGAAAAGAAGAGAAGAGGAGGACCTTGGTCGTAGAAAATTTCCTTACAACTATATAATATAGATATATATATATATATATATATATATATATATATATATATATATATATATATATATATATATATATATATATAAATATATATATATAACACATTGGTAATACATGGGATTTGTTCTAAATGCTCGCGATACATATAAATTTTTATTAATACGCATATAAAAAATATTGCGTTCTAATTAATTTCTGCGTACCAAATAGAAATAACTATTCATTGAATAAATATCATCTTTCTTTAAAAATATATTTGAATTTTTCAAGCCTGAAAAATATTTTTTTGTAGAAAAATATAATATTTTAAAAACATGAAACATCACTTTTAAGCATAGAAATAATTTTTCACCAGTAAATTTTAAATATTATTTCAAATAGATAGATAGATAGATATTATTTTATTTTGTATAAGAGTACAAAAACGTGTAATACAATTTGTCAATACAAAAACAATAAATATTGCACAACATGCTATAAAAAAGTATAAATGTAAATATTGCACAATTAATATCACAGTCAGTCACTAAACCTAATAATACTGAATAAGTAAGTCACAAACAAAAATAAATAAAAGTGATATCACAAAGTAATCATAAAATACACGCAATATAAATAAAAATAATCATATAAATAAAAATCAGTCTTACAATATCTATCAGTCACAGTATTAAAATTTTTAAAAAATTAAATTTAATACATAATAAAATAAAATAACAAGCGTACGCAATAGCATGAAACGCAGTCAAAAATAAAATCAAATAAAAATTCTCACTCACCAACCATTCAGCCAACACTCATACAATAAATACACTCACACCTTAAACCTATATACAGAACGTTACAAAAATAAATTAAATAAATTAACATAAATATATAGTAAAAAAATATTAATCTAGGTCGAGCAAGTACCCTCTCACCGCTGCTTTGAACCTGCTGAGAGATGGAAGATGTTTAATCTCAGCAGGCAGGGAGTTGCCATGCACACCTTGAACTTGGAAGGAATTCCTTCCAGTCTCAGTGCGCATAAAGGGCACCGCAGGATCCTTAGTCTCTCCCCTAGTAGCCGCCCTAGGTACACGTCTAGTGAAGAGACTCAAATAAATGTTTCAGCAAATTTAAGTTCTTTTTCTGCAATATAAATTTCAATTTTTTTAAATTACTGAAACTCTTTTGATTCAAAGAAATATTTCTTTAAAAGAGTTACATAATGATTTTTATTTAAAGTTATTTTTTGTAATTATGTTTATAAATAATTGATGTGAAATTTTTTTTTACTAAAATTTAAGTTTTTAATCAAAATAATAATTACTGTATGAAAATGAGAAAATTTTCAATGTTTTTCAGTTATATTTTCTTCGTTCTGACAATTATTTTTTTTCAATTCAAAATCCTCTTTGTAATATAGAGAAATCCCTGGTAGAAATTTTCAGCATCTTTTGGCCAAGCATAGGCCATTTTTTATCAATTTGACCAAAAAATGCTAAAAATCATGGCCAAATACCCTGCTATCTAGCGACCTTTCATGGTGAAAAGTTGACAAAATAATGGTGAATATATTTAATTTTATTATATTTTATTTGAAGGTTATGATCACGCTTTTCTGCTAACATCTGCTGTCGCTATATAGATACATAACCTAACAGCTATACTCCACGCAAAATGTTTGCAGCACTATACTATCTGCTCACGCGTGATAAATCAAATAACTTATTTATGAAACAATTAATAATATATCGACGCCCCCTACGAAGAAAAGCACCGTTCAGAAATCCCAATGTTAATTTGCATTTGAATTTCTGAACGGTGCTTTTCTTCGTACGGGGCGTCGATATATAGTTACATTAAAAGAAAATCGAACATTAGTTAAAATAAGATATATATATATAATAAATATATGTAAATTTTAATAATTAAGTTCCAATTTTTTCAACTTTAAAATTAAATTATTCACCATTTTTTCGACAACTTTTTACCAGTGACTGGCTAAAAATTGACTAAGAAAGTTGGCCAATCGTTAATTTTTTCACCATTTGAGATGGTGAATTTTCTACCAGGGATGTAATCAATTACACTGCTTTTTTGCACCAACAAACATTCTATTGTTGAAAAGAGATAGGTTTATCGAAGTCATGAACTAATTTGTTAAATTCAAAAATGATGTCTTTAAATTAAAAAATTATTTGATGTTAGATATTTTTTTCATTTTTGTATAAAAATTATTTTAAATAAATATTACATTTTTTCAATAAAAAAATATAGCATTGTTTTTAAGAAAGTTTTACTGCCTTTCAACACTATTTTGGAAGTAACTAATTTCTTAAAGTTAATAAGATATTTTTCTAAATTCGAACATTTTTTTTCGAATATAATATTTTACCAAAGAATACTTAAAGGTTTTTTTATTTTAAAAATTATTTCATGAATTCAAAAATGATTTTTCTTTGACTCAAAGAAATTCATTTCTTTGCACCGTATTTCTTCTATTGAAAAACACCTTCAAATTAAAAAAAAAATTTTTACGCTGTGTAGTTACAAATTTTGCGTGAAATTCCGTGATAAAAGGAACATTTTCACATACTAATTTAATATCATTTCAAAACAATGTCTAATAACTATTTTCATGGTGAAAAATAAGGCTTTCTTTTTTTTTAACATTCTGCAGTTAAAAATAAAATTTCATTTCGTTAATATGAAAGGACAAAGATGAGCCACCTGCTCTAGGATAAATTTATAACAAACATGCCTGTTTTCTTTTAATATCTTGCAAATAATATATGTTTTTGATTAACAGTCATTGATTATTTTATTACTCACTAATGTCAAATTATTTGTTTCTTTTATGCTATATTATTAAAAAAATTAATAATTTATAAAAAAATTATATCTTTTTATTATTATTTAGTTTTTGAATAACACTAATTTAAAAATTCATTTCATGACACAATATATAATCTTTAACGTCGCTTTATTTATATTATTTGTAATGCTAATCAGTGACAGAGCGTGTAAGTGTGTTTGTTTAATATATACTTGTCTATTTTCTAAATGATTTCAGAACTATCTCTTGTTTAATTTACAGAATATGCTATTATTACAATAAACTTATAAACATGTTTTTAAATATTTTCTTTAATAAAAATTTACAGATCCTATTAATAACATCTATGAAAACCTTTATTATTTTATAAATAATATAATAAAAAAGTTAAGGGGGTGTAAAACAGAACATTACACCTGTACAATGTACAGTGTACATATACATATTGACTATTTTTTCATTTTATTGCAAAAGAAAAAGAAATGCATCAGCTTGTAATATGTACCACAAAAGATTATTCAATTAAATATTTAAATGAATCCATTCACCAATTATTGAAAATTTTTAATTTCTGATACAAAATCAAAAAATTTTAATATTTAATTTTGGAACCCAAAGTTCTCAATAACTAATGAATGGATTTATTGATAAATTTAACTAAATAATTTTCATGATATATGCTACAAGCTAATGATTTTCTTTTTCTAAAATTAAACAATAATATGAAAAGATATTCAATAATCATGAGTATATGTGTAGTGTCCGCTTATCATTGCTTTGATGAAAGTTTAAATTCATTTTTAGGAGATGAAAAACAAACTCATACTTGTCTTATTTTATACTTTCGCAGAAAGTAAGTTTTGAAATGAAATGTACTTGTCAATCCACAAATTAATATATACTTGTCTATCTTCTGATTTTTTTATCATACATTAAATTAATATTCATTTTTAAAATATGGATTTTTTTAAGTTAATTTTGAAGATCATGGAAAAGTAATATCAAATAAATATTGAAGTGATTTAACTTGATTCTTATAGTATTATATCTACCGCAAAAATTAATATAAAAATAAATTTCTCTCAATATTTTTAAACATTTTCGAAAACATATACACAATTTTGACTCGATTTCAGAGTTATTTAAAGTTGTACGAGACCTTTTAAATAACAAGAGCATTAAAACATTCATAGATATTTTTAAATTTTAATAAGTGAGTAAATCTTTGAAACTTTTAACTAAGGAAATTATTTTAAAAATTTTATTGCAGCTCTCCTAAAGACAACCCTTCTTACTTGTTTATACTTAAGGGGAATCCTCATACCGGCACAGAGATCTACCTTATCTACATTTGAATTATGCATTTTAATAAAAATTTAACTATTCATGACTGAAATTCGTAGGTGAGACACATTCTTAACATGCCAAAGAACTTATTGCAACGTTAAAAGACAATATAAGGGTAAAAATAAAGGTGAAAACTGCTTAATACGATTAACTTTTTAATTTAGTTATGAATAATCGTATTATGCAGTTTTCGTCGTCATTTTCACTTTTATTCTGTCTTTTAACGTTGCAATAAATTCTTTAGAATGTTAAGAATGTGTCTCTTTTATGGATTATAGTCAAAAATAGTTAAATTTTTATTAAAATGCATAATTCAAATGTAGATAAGGTAGATTTCTGTGCCGGTATGAGGACACCCCTTAAAACGAATCGAGGGAAAGTAATACTCCTTATTTTTAAGAAAAACACTATCGTTTAATTTACGGTACCAATATATTAAACGAGATATAGAATTTATTTTCGAGTAATTAATTTCATACGTTTTGTGTAGTTAATTTCATTAATAAAAAATTTATTTTAAAACAGCATTTATCAATTTTTTAATTTGAAATCGATAAATATTTAGGTGCAAATGATAGAAAAATAATAACACAAAGTTTCCTTTTTTTGTTTGAATGCAATTTATTTTGTAATAAAAACAAAATATATAATGCATAAACCCATATGAAAATAATTTTTGTGAGAAATTGTGAATAACTGTTAATAATTGTAATGAACTACCGCAATTGAGACATTAATAAGAATTAATAACAGTAAAAAACAGTTAATAACAATTAATAATAGTTAATAATAGTTATGAACGCTAAATAACAATTATTAACAGAAAGTCATGATTATTAATAATTATTTATAGTTATTCACATTTATTCACATTTATACACATTTATTAACAGTTACTCACATTTCCCAAAATTTTAGAATTGGTGAATAATTTATTATTATTTATACTTATTTATAATTATTTATATTTATTTGCAATTATTTACAGTGAATTATAGTTATTAACACTTTCTTACAGATATTTACAGTTTTTCACATTTATTAACAGTTATTAACAGTTTTTCACATTTACAAAATTTTTTGCCTATATATAAAAAAAACGATTATACGTGTGAAAATTTTTGAAAGTGTGAAAAAGTGTTAGTAACTGTTAATAAATGTGAATAAATATGAATAAATGTGAAAAATTATAAATATTTGTAAATAACTAGAAATAACAGTAAATTATTATTATTTGCAGTTAATCATTATTATTATCTATTCGTAACAATTATTAACTGTTATCAACTGTTATTTACTGTTATTAATGTCTCAATTGCGGTAGTTTATTATAGTTATTAACAGTTATTCGCATTTTTTCATATTTTTACACAGTTATTAATAGTTATTCACAGAAATTATTTCCATATGGGAAGTACTTAATGAAATGATAAAAATAAATACATAAATTAAATTGTGATGTAAAATGAGTAATTGTCAGCACGCAAACTCTGTTGAATAGTAATTCTTATAAACAAATTGATATTTAAAGTTATTTTTCTTTTTTCCGTATAAAACATTAGTCGTCGAAAAATTTGATCTCAAAGTAACAAACTAATATCAAAATATTCCGAAAAGTGTTAAAAATCAATTTTTAGTCAAATATTGGATTAAATAATTCTACATTATTTCCGAGTACTATATTGAACTGGTATAAAAAATTCGTGAAAAATATTGAAAAATATATTGATTAACATCGATTCTGCTTGCAAAAAGAAAAATGTTTCAGTACGAAACGAAAAGAGACGCTACTAGTTGTTTTGCGATGAATGCTGCTGATTTTTTAACAATTAAGATTAACAATTAATACATTATAGTCCTTGAATTTTTTTGTTGTACATATTTGTAAATAAAGTTAATATTTTGTAGCATGAAAATATATAATACATGAAATTGTAAATTCAAAAAAAATTTACAATTGCATAAAATTTTTCAACTGAATATTGATTTACATTGTGGATAATAAACAACTATAGCATAATTAAATAAATCATTTTATTAGCTTTTAATAATTTATAAATAAAAAAAGTATTTTTACAATAGTTACTTATTGTAGTTAAAAAATATTTACAATAATTTGTATGATTTTTTATAAATTATTAAGTTTTACTACAAGAATTTCATATTCCATATAAAATTTTAAATAATTAAAGTAAATCATCATAGTATTAACAATTCGATTGGAGCTGATGTTTAACTTTAATACTTCCTGTAATATCTGTTTTTTATCTTCTGTTAAACGATATTCATGATAAGGTTTCCCATCTATTGTTGAAAGTTGTTCTAATCTTTTGTCATAATCATGCCATTTTGCTGTTTCTTGAAATTAATCTAAATTTTCTGATACAAATGCAAATGCAGGTATAGTATAAGAATAAAAGTTCTTGCATCACACGCACTTTAGCTATTAAAACCTTTGGTTACTCTTTTTATTGCAAACACCCTAATATCTTCTGGAAGATTTTTATTTATACTATCTTTACATGGATTTTCAGCTAAAAGAAAGTCAATTTATTACATTTTGAAATATAATTTAAATGATTAAATTCAAATACGAGTTGAAAAATTTTTTTTAATAAATTAATTTTTTTCTAAATAATTGTGTGTTATACTTACTCTGTAACCAATGAATAAAATAATAATCAAAAAATGTTGTAAAACGCCTTTTTTTAAATTCAAAATCCCTTCGTTTTAATCTCTGATCCATGCCTGCTAGTAAAACACCGCGTACAAGTTCATCAAGAAGTGCTTTCTCTACATTATTTTTTAAAGTAACCAATAAATAAATATAACCAACAAAAATAAATAAATAAAAAATAATATAACCAAAAATATATGTCATCATCACACACATATATATATAATCGAAGCGATCGAGTCGAGATATCGAAAAAACCGGAAGTGAGATCTGAAGACAAAAAAAATCAAAAAATCATCCAAAATATTTATATTATTCAATATATTCAAAATGGAATAATCTTTTAAAACGAAACTTTTAAAATTATATACTAATTAAAAAATACTTTGGAATTTTACTTAAAAGTCCTGTATGAAGGATATACATTTTTTATAAGAACAAATCTAATATTTCGAATACTCATATCAATGTATAATGGAACGCGGTCGCTTGTCAGGCTTTTATACATTCAAACTCATACTTGTCTTCGGAGTGTTCCCGCGCTTCTTGATAAAGTTGAGATTTAGATTAGAAAAGGACTAAAATTAATGACCTATTATAAAACAAAATTTTTAAGAGGCGGCCGTATAGTTCTGTCCTTGTCTAATCTAAATTTTCTTTATTATTAATAAATTAAATATTTTCATAGAAAAGTAAGACAACCGCCCAATAGAGCAAAAGACAAGTAAACGATTATTTTTTATGAAAAAATATGAAATTTTGATTATTTTTCGAGTGAAGTCTGAAACGGAAAAACAGTTGAATCAACTCAATCAAGTTCGATTGTTTTTCCGTTTCAGACTTCACTCGCAAAATAATCAAAATTTCGTATTTTTTCATAAAAAAGAATCGTTTGCTTGTCTTTTGGTCTATTGGGCGGTTGTCTTACTTTTCTATGAAAATATTTAATTTATTAATAATAAAGAAAATTCAGATTAGACAAGGACAGAATGATACGGCCTCCTCTTAAGGTAGCTCGTACCAAAAATAAAAAATTTACGAATGAAACCAAAATATAGGAGATTATTCTTTAAGAGCATGACGAAGCTGTCCGCCTTCTAATGATATTTCCAATCCTAACTTATGAATAAACGATGCGTTTAATCGAGTTTTTTTGCTACAAAGAAAAAATTTGTAAGATTAAACTCTAGTGCGGACAACTCAAGAAATCCACCAAAATATTATACATACAAAGTTATAATAAAAACTTTCAATGAATCGTATTTTAAGGTTAGGTTTGTCGAGTTTGATATCTAATTTCCAAACCAAGCTCATAAAAAAATAATAAGTCCAAATGATTTTTTATTTTAATAAAAATTATTGTATTAGTATAGCTTTAGTGCGGACAAGTCATTATATTTGTTTAATTTAAGAATTTAAAAAGATATTGATAAAATAAAAAAAGCAAAACTCGATTGCTACAGCTCCGACATGCCGTTAAGAAGGGGCCGAACTATCTGTCTTTGTCTAATAGCATTTTTCATCATTTATTTAAACACTATCCGGTATAACAAGAAAAAAATAGCAGCCCCCGCTAGATATTAGTATAATAAGTAAATTTTGTAATAACAACCAAATTTTTTCACTGCGTAGTTTTTGAATAATTAGAGACCTACCAAAAAAAGATAGGTTATATTCTAGATTGCTAGTAGGTCTCTAATTAGTCAAAAACTATGCGGTAAAAAATTTGGTTGTTATTACAAAATTTACTAATTATACTAATATCTAGCGGGGGCTGCTATTTTTTTCTTGTTATACCGGATAGTGTTTACATAAATGATGAAAAACGATATTAGACAAAGACAGCTAGTTCGGCCCCTTCTTAAGCTAAAATGAATCTCTACGCAAAAAATCGGACCTGGTTTCCAGAGAAAATTTCAAGAAAAAGTCTTTTAAAAATGCTGCGTTTACTGACATTTTAACATTGCTCATATGGTAGATATTCGATTTTCCTACAGTTATAATCGAATATTTGCATCTAAAGATTTACTACCACTCTGAAAAACTAAATATAAATACTTTATTTAACAAGCTTTCCAATGGTATATTAAATGTTATGTGTATCCAGGGATTCTTCGAAAATATTAAGAAAAGAATCTAAAAATTTATTAATTTTCATAGGAAAAATTTTCTTGAAACAAAAGTCTGTTTTTGCAGGTTAGCTCGCGCGAAATTCAAAATATTGGAATGAATTTGCTATTAAAATTTTAAAAATATTTACAGAATATAAATTTTTAAAACATTCATATAAATATTTATATAAAAAATAAGAATAAAGTAAATAAAATAAAATAATGAAGATTATTTATTTTTAGGTATTATAATTGAATAACATCTGCTAGTATGTAATATATATGTATATACGCACGACATTTTCTGTAGTCGCAACAACAAAAGTCAATAGAGTTTCATTTATACTCATTTGACTTTAGTTGCTCGGTACGAGCTACCTTAAGGGGTGTCCTCATACCGGCACAGAGATCTACCTTATCTACATTTGAATTATGCATTATAATAAAAATTTAACTATTTTTGACTAAAATTCATAGAAGAGGCACATTCTTAACATTCTAAAGAATTTATTGCAACGTCAAAAGACAGAATAAAAGTGAAAGTGAAGACAAAAACTGCATAATACGATTATTCATAACTACATTGAAAAGTTAATCGTATTAAGCAGTTTTCGCCTTTATTTTTACCGTTATATTGTCTTTTAACGTTGCAATAAATTCTTTGGCATGTTGAGAATGTGCCTCTCCTACGAATTTCAGTCATGAATAGTTAAATTTTTATTAAAATTAATAATTTAAATGTAGATAAGGTAGAACTCTCTGTCGGTATGAGGATTCCCGTTAAGGGGTGTCCTCATACCGGCACAGAGATCTACCTTATCTACATTTAAATTATGCATTTTAATAAAAATTTAACTATTTTTTACTAAAATTCATAGAAGAGGCATATTCTTAACATTAAAAAGAATTTATTGCAACGTTAAAAGACAGAATAACAGTGAAAATAAAGATAAAAACTGCATAATACGATTATTCATAACTACATTGAAAAGTTAATCGTATTAAGCAGTTTTCGCCTTTATTTTTACCCTTATATTGTCTTTTAACGTTGCAATAAATTCTTCGGCATGTTAAGAATGTGCCTCTCCTACGAATTTCAGTCATGAATAGTTAAATTTCTATTAAAATTTATAATTTAAATGTAGATAAGGTAGAACTCTATGTCGGTATGAGGATTCCCCTTAAGGGTTTGCTTTATCGATCAAATATAGTTTAAAAATAAATTTTTTTTTTTTTCATATGAATAAATATCAGAATTGTTTGTAATCCCTAGCAGAAAAATAAAATGTTTAAAAATTTTTAAAACTGTTCGAAACTGTTTATAAGTGTGAAATTTAGGACATTTAAAACAGTTATGAACAGTTTTAAACATTTTTAAACACTTTCAAAAAGTTTTGAAAAGTTCGAAATGATTTCAAACGGTGTTTAATAGTTTTGAATTTTTTATGTTAAAAATTTATAGATTATTTTAAATATTCAAAATATTTCAAAACAACTTTAAATCAATATAAACTATTTTTTATTAGCTTGAACAGTTTTGAACGATTTTAAACAGTTTTAAACACCTTTAATCAGTTTTCAACAGTTTTAAAGAGTTTTAAAAAGTTCGAAATGATTTCAAACAGTGTTTCATAATTTGGTTTGTAAAAATTTTTATATATATATTAAAATTTATATAATATATACGAGAAAATGTTCACTTTAGTTTTAAATTATTCTGTATTGTTCAATACTGTTCAAAAATGTTTAAAACTGTTTATAACTGTTTTAAATGTCCCAAATTTTACATTTATAAACTATTTTGAACAGTTTTAAGAGGCGGTCGGAACCAAATCGGTGACTTGCGGTATATTTCAAGTCAGCATTTTTCGCTTTACGATAATATTTTGTATATTTTTATGGCTTAAACTATTTCAAATTATTCTTTATATACATGACTAGAGGAAATGACTATATTTTTACCATATGAATAAGTAAATTAATTATTATAAGCATTTATTACAAATATCAAACTGACTTGACATATATCGCATGCAAAAGCTGTCGTGTCGATTGTTAGGTGGCATTTTTCGCTTTATAACAATATTTTGTATATTTTTGGGGCTTCAACTATTTTAAATTATTCTTTATATACATGACTAGAGGAAATGACTATATTTTTACCATATTAATAAATGAATAAATTATTATAAGCATTTATTACAAGCACCGAACTAAGTCACCGATTTGGTTCCGACCGCCTCTTAAACATTTTTAAATAATTTTGGATAATTTTAAACTATTTCAAACAGTAATGCACATTTTATATTTCCACTAGGGATTGGAGATATCATCTTCTCCTCTATTTTATTGCCAGTGGGTCTCTTGATCGCTGCAGACTGAAACCCGTGATTTCACGCCCACATAGCACGAAAGATTCGGGAAGCTTCCATCGAAAGATTCGAGAAAGAATCCAATGTAAGCTTCTAGCAAGCTTCCCGGAAGCTTAATGAAAGTTTCGAGAAGCTTCCATTGGAATCTTTCATGTAAGCTTTACGGAAGCTTCAAGAAAGCTTACATGTAATATTCCAGGAGGGTTAAATGGAACATTACGAAATAGCTTCCAGTAAGCTTCCAAAAAGATTACATGCAATATTACGGAAACGTTATTTGGAAAACTGCAATATATCTTGCAAGAAGCTTCCAGTAATATTTTGTGGAAGATTCCATTCAAACTTCCAGCAGCTTGCCACGAAATGGTACAGGAAGAATATTTCAATGTTCACGGAAGGTTACCAGTCAGGAAGATTCCTTGTAAGCTTCCCGGAAGCTAAATGGAAGTTTTGAGAAGCTTCCATTGGAATCTTTCATGTAAACTTTACGGACGGTTCAGGGTAGGTAACATGTAATATTCCAGGAGCGCTAAATGCAACATTACGAAATAGCTTCTAGTAAGCTTCTGGAAAGATTATATACAATATTACAGAAACGTTATTCGGAAGATTACATTTTATCTTGCAGGAAGCTTCCAGTAATATTTTGTAGAAGATTCTATTCAAACTTCCTGCAGCCTTCCACGCAATATTCCGACATAAGTCTCCTGAAAGCTTCCGTAAACCTTCCAAGAGAGATTCCGTTGAAAGATTGATGAATCATTGCACCAAAAGATTTCATGGAAACTTTATAGAAGACTTCGATTTCCTTTCGGGGATATGTTGGGAAGTTTCAATGGAATATTCCGCCTTAAGTCTCCTGGAAGATTCCGTAAACTTTCCAAGGAAGATTCCGTTGGAAGATTGATGAATCATCGCACCGCAAGATTTCATGGAAGCTTAAATGGAAGACTTCGTTTACCTTTCAGCGAAATATTGGAAATGGTCATTGGAACATTCTAGTGGAAGGCTCCTGAAAGCTTCCGTAAATCTTCCAAGGAAGATTCCGTTGGAAGATTGATGAATCATTGCACCAAAAGATTTCATGGAAGCTTTATAGAAGACTCCGTTTTCCTTTCGGGGAAATGTTGGCAATTTTCACTGGAATATGCCGACTTAAGTCTCCTGGAAGATTCCGTAAACCTTCCAAGGAAGATTCCGTTGGAAGATTGATAAATCATTGCACCGAAAAATTTCATGGAAGCTTGAATGGAAAACTTCGTTTACCTTTCAGCGAAATATTGGAAATGTTCATTGAAACATTCCAGTGGAAGGCTCCTGAAAGCTTCTGTAAACCTTCCAAGGAAGATTCCGTTGGAAGATTTATAAATCATTGCACCATAAGATTTCATGGAAGTTTTATAGAACACTCCGTTTTCCTTTCGGGAAAATGTTGGGAATTTTCACTGGAATATTCCGATTTAAGTCTCCTGGTAGATTCCGTAAACCTTCGAAGGAAGATTCCGTTGGAATATTGATGAATCATTGCACCGAAAGATTTCATGGAAGCTTGAATGAAAGACTCCGTTTACCTTTCAGCGAAATATTGGAAATTGTCATTATAACATTCCAGTGGAAGGCTCCTGAAAGCTTTTGTAAACCTTCCAAGGAAGATTCCGTTGGGAGATTGATGAATCATTGTACCGAAAGATTTCATGGAAGCTTGAATGGAAGACCTCGTTTACCTATCAGCGAAATATTGGAAATTGTCATTGAAACATTTCAGTGGAAGGCTCCTGAAAGCTTCCGTAAACCTTCCAACCGCATTTACGATCACATGAAAATATAATCAAGTAGCCACCTGCTGGCAAGATGAAAGAATTGCTGCGCACGCAAGTACAAATATTTAAACAATATTTCTGCAATATTTTACTGTTATATTTATAAATTTTTTGAAATAATTTATGAAACATTTCTGGAATATTACATGAAATATTTCATGAAATATTTCTTGAAAAATTTGCGCATTATTGATTTAAAATATTTTAAGAAATGGTGCATTAATATTTCTTCAATATTTCAGTGTTATGTTCAAACATTTTTTCAAATACTTCATGAAATATTTTTTAAATATAACAGAAATGTTTCATGACATGTTTCTTGAAAGATTTGAGAAATATTAATTTGGAACATTTCAAGAAATAATTTAACAGCTTACTTGGATATTTCAATGTCGGATTCAAAAATTTTTTGAAATAAAACATGAAACAATCCAGCAATATTACAGAAATATTTCAATAAATTATTTAATATTCATGAACTGAAATATTTCAAAGAAATATTAGTTCATCACTTATTTAATATTTCACTGAAATATTTCATGAATAATTTGAGGAAGCTTTGAGTAAGCTCCCAATGAAGTATTTTATAAAAAATTTACAGAAGCTTCCAGTAAGCTTTCACTGAAATATTTCATGAATAATTTACGGAAGCTTCCAGTATTTTTCCACTGGAATATTTCATGAAAAATTTACGAAAGCTTCGGTAACCTTACAATGAAGTATTTCATGAAAAACTTACGGAGGCTTCCAGCAAACTTCCACTTAAATATTTCATTAATAATTTACGGAGGCTTCCAGTAAGTTTCCACTGAAATATTTCATTAATAATTTACGAAGGCTTGCAGTAAGCTTCCACTGAAATATTCCATAAAAAGTTTACGGAAGCTTCCGATAGGTTTCCGCTGAAATATTTCATGAACGACTTGCAGAAGACTCCTGATCGAGGACATATCTATCTTTTGGGAACTTTTCACTGGAATCTTCGTGGAAGCTTCCAATGTTTTTCCTGCAGTGATTTGAATCTTCCACGTTTTCTTCTAGGTAGCTTCCGGTAATATTCCACTGAAATATTCAACGAAAAACTTACCAAAGCTTCCTGGAAACTTCCACTAAAATATTTCAGAAATAATGTACGGAAGCTTCGAGTAAGCTTTCACTGAAATATTTCATGAAAGATTTACGGAGGCTTCCAGTAAGTTTTTACTGAAATGTTTCATGAATAATTTACGGAAGCTGTCGGTAAGCTTCCATTGAAATATTCCATGAGTAATTTACGAAAGCTTTCAGTAAGCTTCCACTGAAATATTCCATGAAGGACTTACGGAGGCTTCCAGTGAGCTTTCACTAAAATATTCCATGAAAGATTTATGGAAGATTCCTGATCGAAGACATATCCATCTTCCGGGAAATTCCCACTGGAAACTTTCTGAAAGCTTTCAACCTTTCTTCCAGATCTTCCGAAAAGCTTGCAGGAAGCTTCCAGGAAGCTTACATGCTGTGTGGGTAACTTGTCAGGAAGATTCCCTGTAAGCTTCCCGAAAGCTAAATGGAAGTTTCGAGAAGCTTCCATTGGAATCTTTCATGTAAACTTTACGGAAGGTTCAGGGAAGCTAACATGTAATATTCCAGAAGGGCTAAATGGAACATTACAAAATCGCTTCCAGTAAGCTTTCGGAAAGATTACATGCAATATCACAGAAACGTTATTCGGAAGATTACATTTTATCTTGCAGGAAGCTTCCAGTAATATTTTGTGAAAGATTCCATTCAAACTTCCTGCAGCCTTCAGTGGAATGTTAGAGGAAAAATATTTTATTGTTTACGAAAGGATACCAACTTATCAGGAAGATTTCCTGTAAGCTTTCCGGAAGCTAAATAACAGTTTCAGGAAGGTTCTATTGGAATCTTTTATGTAAGCCTTACGGAAGATTCAGAGAAGCTTACATGTAATATCTCAGGAAGGCTGAATAGAACATTACGAAATAGCTTCCGGTAAGCTTCCGGAATCATTAAATGCAACATTACAGAAATGTTATTCGGAAGATTACATTATATCTTGCAGGAAGCTTCCAGTAATATTTTGTGGAAGATTCCATTCAAACGTCCTGCAGCCTTCCACGGCATGTTACAAGAAAAATATTTCAATGTTTCCGGAAGTTTAACAGTAACTTATCATACAGATTCCCTGTAAGCTTCCCGAAAGCTAATTGAAAGTTTAGGGAAGCTTTCATTGGAATCTATCATGTAAGCTTCACGGAAGGTTCAGAGAAGCTAACATTTAATATTTTATGAGGGCTAAATGAAACATTACAAAATAGCTTCCAGTAAGCTTCAGAAAAGATGACATGCGATATTACAGAAACGTTATTTGGAAGATTGCAATATATCTTGCAGGAAGCTTCCAGTAATATTTTGTGGGAGATTCCATTCAAACTTCCAGCAGCTTTCCACGAAATGTTACAGGAAGTATATTTTAATGTTCACAGAAGGTTACCAGTAACTTGTCAGAGAGATTTCTTGTAAGCTTCCCGGAAGCTAAATGGAAGTTTCGAGAAGCTTCCATTAGAATCTTTCATGTAAGCTTCACGGAACGTTCAGGGACGGTAACATGTAATATTCCAGGAGGGCTAAATAGAACATTACGAAATAGCTTTCAGTAAGCTTTCAGAAAGATTACATGCAATATTACAGAAACGTTATTCGGAAGATTACATTATATCTTGCAGGAAGCTTCCAGTAATATTTTGTGAAAGATTTCATTCAAACTTCCTGCAGCCTTCAGTGGAATGTTATAGGAAAAATATTTTATTGTTTACGGAAGGTTACTTACTTATCAGGAAGATTTCCTGTAAGCAAAGCGGAAGCTAAATAAAAGTTTTAGGAAGATTCCATTGGAATCTTTTATGTAAGCCATACGGAAGGTTCAGGGAAGCTTACATGTAACATTCCATGAGAGCCAAATGGAATATTACAAAATAGCTTCTAGTAAGCTTCCGAAAAGTTATATGCAAATGTTATTTGAAAGATTACTTTACATCTTGCAGGAAGCTTGCAGTAACATTTTGCGGAAGATTCTATTCAAACTTTCTGCAGCCTTTCACAGAATAATACAGGAATGATATATTAATGTTCACAGAAAGCTATTGCAAAGTTTCAGAAAAAAAAACATTAGTTTGTAGTAAATATCATGAAAATTATTCAGTTGAATTTTGAAATAAATCTATTCCTTTGTTTATAAGAATTTTGTATTCCTGGTACAAAATCGAATAAATTTAATATATATCATTGGACTCTAACATTTTAAATAACTGATAAATGAATTTATTTAAAAATTTAATAGAATAATCTTCATGGTACATACTATAAGCTAATGCATTTTTTTTTCTAAAATTTTACAATAAAATGAAAATTTAGACAATATTTATGAGTACAGGTGCAGTGTCTGCCTTACATTAATTTAATTTTATAGATTAAAAATATTGTCTTTTTTTTTGTATTAAAATAATGTCTTATACTCTTTTTAATTTACAAAATTTATGGCAGATTATTTAAATATAAAGTAAAACATATTACATTTTAAATGATTAAAAATTTTTTATAATTGTGTATAACTTTCGATAAAGAATTTTCTTTATTATTGATTTTAATTAATAAAAAAGAACACAAAAAAATATTTTTTTTTTAAGAGAGAGTTGTTTATTTAATGAAATTTTATAACCCTGGTAGAAAATTCAGGATAAAAATATGCTCAATAAATTAACGGCTAGCGATATCTCGTCGCGACGCAATCGCGATTAATAACCGATATATACGCGATAAAATATTGAAGACATTAATTACAATTTTATATATTAGATAAAGAACATAACCCTAAAAACAATTTATTAAAACCTTTATCTGATATTATTTTTTGCACCCGAAATTTGTTATTCAACCATTTATAATTATATTTTTTAATTAATTTTATATTTTGAAAATAAATTATCATCGAAAAAAAAACTTGCGTGAAGTAGGCTCGAACCAGATACCTCGTGCATGTTAAGCGTGAACGCGTTACCGACTGCGCCATGATGATATGCTGTTAATGAATTTTCGAATCGTCTACATATGTTACAGAACTACTTTCAATTTAGTCGAAAATTTTGAGGTTATGATTAAATTTACAGATCATCGACTCGACATTTGAAAAAATAAAATTTATTATATGCATGGTAAAATTTATTATGTGCATAATAAAATTTATTATTTTATTCATCATTTCTTTTTCCATTCAGGGTATTACATTTTCTAAAATATTATTTATCTTATATTATATTAAAGTAAAACCACTTTTTTTTCCGTTTCTCCGGTTCTCCGGTTATCCAGTTCTCCGGTTCTCCGGTTTTCCGCATTTTTTAAATGTGTCTAATCTTTTCGTAATAAAAGTAGCAATTTTTTATTAGGCCCTATATAATTAGTACTCATTAGTCATAAGCTTCTTTTTTGGGCCATATTTTTTTGGGTCATATTATTTTGGGCCCTATATTTTTGTTCAATGCCCATTTTTTTGGGCTCTTCTTTTTTTTCATCCTTATATTTTCTTGGGCTCTTTATTTTTTTGAGCCTTATTTTTTTGGGTCTTATATTTTTTTGGGTCCAATATTTTTTTTGGTTCTATATTTTTTTGGGTTTTATATTTTTTTGGGCCTAATATTTTTTTGGGCCTAATATTTT
Organism: Anastatus disparis; assembly: GCA_017163975.1. Classification (NCBI taxonomy): domain Eukaryota; kingdom Metazoa; phylum Arthropoda; class Insecta; order Hymenoptera; family Eupelmidae; genus Anastatus; species Anastatus disparis. The sequence continues at coordinate 660,139 of JAFFSR010000043.1, read as the reverse complement.
TTTGGGCCTAATATTTTTTTGGGCTTTATATTTTTTTGGGTCTCATATTTTTTTAGGCCTTATATTTTCTTGGGCCTTATATTTTTTTGGGCCCAATAATTTTTTGGAACCAATATTTTTTTGGTCTTTATATTTTTTGGGCTTTATATTATTTTGGGCCTTATATTTTCTTGAGCCTTATTTTTTTTTGGGCCTAATAATTTTTTCGTCTCTATATTTTTTGGGCCTTTATATTTTCTTGCTCCCCATATTTTTTTGGGCCCAATAATTTGTTGGACCCAATATTTTTTTGGTCTCTATATTTTTTAGGCTTTATATTTTTTTGGGCCTTATATTTTCTTAGGTCTTATTTTTTTTTGGGCCTAATATTTTTTTGGGCTCAATAATTTTTCAGGTCCTATATTTTATTTAGCTCTATAAATATGCAGTCAATATGCAGCCGAATAAACAGTGCACGCCAATATGCAGTTAATTCAACAGCGCATCCCAATATGCAGCTAATTCAACAGCGCATCCCCATATGCAGCCGATTTAACAGCGCGTCCTCTTATATAGCTGATTCAACATCATATCAAACTATTTTCAAAGCGTCAGTTAATATAATATATATATATTTTAGTAAATATTATATTTTTTATTATATTTCAAGTTCAACTATTACACAACAACATATACAACATCTCTTGACATATTCTTTATAATATCTCTTTATAAACAATGATTTTTGTGTATATTGTGTTCTGATCATTTTTACTTTCTCCGTTGACAATAGCGTGGTCACCTAAAAATAATTTTAAATTATTTTTAAAATTCGTCCTTGAAAGAGCAACATATAATTGCCCATGACTGAAAACTGGTGACGGCAAATAAACACCAACTTTTTCATAAGATTGTCCTTGTGATTTATTAATAGTCATTGCAAATCCTAATCTAATAGGAAAATTTTTTCGTTGCATATTGAATGGAATTTCTTTCGTAGGTGGAGATAAACTTATTCTTGGAATGAAAACTACTTTACCTTTGTTTTGACCGGTTGCTCATTCCGCTTGAATGGAATATTTAGGCGATTTTTTCACTATCAACCTTTTTCCATTACAAAGTCCCTTATTGACATTTAAATTTCTTAAAAGTATTATTATATCCCCTACTATAAAATGTAATTTATGTGGTCGAAGTCCATTAGGAGTTAACTTATTTAAAAATTCTGTAGGTAACATAATATCTAAATTTTCTTTGTTATCATCTTCAGCTGTATCAATACTTAAATATTCAACATGGTTTCCTTCCATTGAATTCAAAACATTATTATTGATTTTAGTGTCATCATTATTTTTAGGAGCCAAAATAACTTTTTCCGTTAGATGCGTATTGTTTATTTTTATTGTTTTTCCGAATATTTCTTTGACGAGATTTTCTTTAATGATAAAATTATCTGGTATAGCACTTAGTTCATTATCATCTTCAAAAACATTGCGGCATTTTCCTTCTCTGATATCTAATAATCATTGTTTAAAATTATTATCACTATCCGAAACTCGCAGATTTTCATTCAACTTCATTTGCTTAAAATTTTGCCATAATAAACTAAATTTAACTGAATTTTTAATAATGTTTATTCGGCTACCATGTCGTACAATCAGTCATGTTTGCCTGAAATCTCCTGATACAATTACAGTTTTACCACCAAAGGGTTGGTTTACATCGCATAAATCTTGAAAAAGACGATCAACTGCTTCAAAAGCAAATTTTGAAGTCATGAAAATTTCATCCCAAATAATTATTTGTGTTTTCTTTAATTGTTTGCCTTCTGCAGAATTAGACTTAACATTAAAAGTTGTACAATCTGTTATATTTAATGGTAGTTTAAATGTTGTATGCACGGTTTTTCCATCGACTAATGAATTCGCTGCTATACCTGTCCAAGCTACACATAAATAATGTATTGTATGATATTTAAAATAAGCTATTAAAACGTTAAGTAAATAACTTTTTCCACTTCCACCTGGTCCATCTATAAAAATATATTTTTCTTTACTTTGGTTGTTCAAACTTTTGATAGTAGAGTTGAATATTTGCCTTTGTTTATCATTTAAAGAATTTATTTTCATTTCTAATTCATTAAGAATATTATTATAATGATTTAAAATTGTTTGATTATTATCTTTTTCTATTAATGTGCTTATGTTAGGTAAATTGAAATCGTTCAATAAAAATCCATTGACTTGTAAATTATTTTTAATAACATTCAATGCATAGTCTTCACCTATATTTTTTTTTATATCAAGGGTGGTAAAATTTATCTTGATATTTTTCATATAAATCTCGTGCATTTATAGGATTATGAAAAACGCAAATAAAAGCAAATAATTCACAAAGAGCATGAGGGAATTCTGTTGAAGATGCTTCTTCCAAACATCTATCCCATTCTTCATCTTCATTAATTAATTGTTTTGCCTTAGCTGCCTCATAAAACGAATTGTACATTACATCATCAACAGTACGCAAAGCTTCAAAAGATGTGGCTCCTTTCACATGTAATAGTAATAACCTAATAAAATAACGTTCTCTATCTCTCGGACTTACTAAGTACATTCTACTGAGTATTGGTTTTCTTTTTTTTTTCTTTTATTTCACTTTTTCAGTTTTTCATCAAATGTATGAAAATTTGTTATTTCTGATTACAAGTAATTTCGTGCTTCAAAATCTTCTCTATTCAATTCAAAATATGCTATTAATGTTGTTCCCACATTTTTTTGCATGATCATTTCTTCTCTTCTTTTTTTAAAAAATACGTTTTGTTGATTTTCTTTATGAATGCTTAGACGTTTTATAGTATGTGAAATGACATGTAAAAGATATTCTAATAATCTGTGCATTGCTTCAGGTGGACATATATATCGTGTATTAATGTATTGTTGGATTTCGTCATATTCATATTCAGCGTTTTCACTATTGTCATTTTGAAAAGTGTCTTTATTTTCTGATTAAAAATCTACATTTACTTGATGTATTTTAATGTATGAACAATCATGACCTTTATAACAGTATTCGAATAAATATTTAATGCATTGAACAGTGCAAAAAACTTCTACGTTTATGTGTGCATTAAATTTCAATTATAAGTAAGGATTGCAAGGAACAACAAATCTATTATCTGCAATTCTTTCATTTTTGCGTTTGTATAGTGGATATCCATTTGATTTAAATGTTGTATTATTAAATTTTTTTGGAAAATTTTTCGTTCATTGTTTCGTATTTTTATCCATACATAGACAATTTATATTTTGCATACGCCGGGGACCGCGTATCATAAATTGTTTAACAATACTTTATAATTTTAGATAAATATCTCTATTTGAAATTTCTGCACTAATTATTTTATCAACTTTTTCGGGAATATCAAATTTATCATTTTTATCTAAGAGTAACAACATACGCTTATGCGGTAATCCTCGTTTTTCAATTCAATTACATAGCTATATGCAATTTATTTTCCTAATATTTCCTTTTTTATTACTACATTTTTCAATTCTTCTACTTTTTAATAAAATACTTTTGTTATAATATCTGGCCTATCTATTGCATTTTCATGAATTTCCAAGTTTTCAGTTATTTCTTTACAATGTGGGTTACAGGTCATAGTTACAAAAAGGTCAGGTTTACCATGATAATTTACAAGTGTCATTAAATCAATGTAATTTTGTTTTAAAAATCGTGGACTTCCTGTAAAGTTTGATGGTAATACTACCATTTTTCCAATTTTTGAAGAATCTAATTTTTTTTGTTATGTAAATAGTCCATAAGACCTTTATAACAATCACTTCTTAATAAGTTTCGGTTTTTTCGTATGAAATATAATCTAGAGGTTCCAACTTTTTTCAAACGCATCAACAATGAACTGTCGAGATAATTTTCCTTAATTAAGGAATGGATTGAATTCATTTCTAACACCAAGTCTATAATTATAAAATTTAAAATTTGAAATATTACATTTTCCAAATTTACTTTTCATATTTGGCATCCATCCTAAACCACCATTTGGATGAATAAGCGGATATGTCATAGGATCTGTATGTTTGCTAATTGTCGGTATACTAATTGGTTTATTATACTTAGAGTAAATGACAATATCACGTTCAATAGGAGGCTGATCGTCTTCTCCAACATATACTATTGCAACTTCATTACAGGTAGATAGATTATATCTATTTTTATCCAAAATATTCTTGCGGACAATAGACATAGTAACAGTTCTTGGAGGACAATAGATTTTCGCACGTCATTGTAGTTCTTCTTCTTCTACTTTATGCATCATTTAATAGGCTTTAGCATAAGGGTCAATGTCTCTTATCAAGATATCTAAATGTTTTAATAATGTTAAATTTATATTAAACTCATTCCGTTTAATCGTTGCTATTTCATTATCTAAAATATATAATTGTCCATATTTATGTGCTTCATCTTTATTAGAATGTAACGCATATCCATCATGGTAAATTTTCACACATATTCTAATAACTTGTGGTCCTTTACCCGGCAATGTATCAAAATTAACACTAAAATTTGCGAATGCTAAAGCATCATTGTACAACCTAACATTTCGTCGGAAATCAATAATTTCTTCCGTTAATTCAGCTGCTAAACACTTTAATTGTTCTGGGTTAGGAGGATTTTCTAACAATTCTACTCGACCTTAATGACAACAACTGGGGAAATCGTTACTATTAGTATATTCGAAAGCAAAATCTTCCGCATCACGATAAACACATGTATTTGTCATGAAACTAATGTAATTTTCAGATATGAGATTTTCATCGAAATATATATTTGCTGTGCAACCAAACAGTTTCGAATTAATTTTTTCAGTTAATATTTTTTTATTTGATTCCTTTAATTTTTTCTACTTTGCCCTTTATTGTTTTATCAGTAACTTTGTTCAATACAATATTATGATTGTTATTATAATTATTATTATTGTAATTTTCATTATAATTGTTGTCTTTAATTTTTAATTGTTTACACTCAATAAATAATGTCTTTAATTGATAAGAATCATATTTATGTTTTCGCTTTGTTTCATCTATTGGTTTATTTATTGTAGTATCATTATTAACATGTTTATTGTCATCAATTTCTATTTGTTTACACTTTGTGCGTAATTATTTTAATTGGTCACAATTATTTTTTACTTGTATTTTCTTAATAATATCGGCCTTTTCCAATTTTTCATTTTTTATTTGTACCATTCTCTTATATTCATTATATTGTTTACTAATAACTCTTCTATAAGTCTCTTTTTTGCGTAATTTTTCTTTTTCATGCAATTTCTTAATTTATTAGTATCTCTATTTTCAAATGATTTTATTTTTTATATCTTAATATTTTCAATTTTTTTTATATTTATTTGGTTGTTCTTCTCTCATTTTTATGTAAGCTTTTTTCTTACGTGTAGCTTCATTTGTACGTATTTGTTCCATTTTATCAGTACCCTTTTTTATCTTTGATTTCATTTTTGTTATTTTAGTATCTTTAATTTTTGTTTATATTTATTAGGTTTTTTTTTTATTTCTTATATAATCTTTTTTTTTACGTGGAGCTTTATTCACACGTATTTGTACCAATTAATCAATACTCATTTTTTCTTTGAATTTCAATTTTGTTATCTTAGTATTTTCTAATTTCACTTCGTATTTATTTAGAATTTTTTCTTTGATTTTCATATGAGCTTCTTTCTTACGTAAAGCCTTATTCGCACGTATTTGTTCCAATTTATCAGTACTCATTGTTTCCTTGAATTCCAATTTTGTTATCTTAGTATCCCCTCTTAGAAATAAGTGCGCTACTAATAGCGCAACTTTTTGTACAACTATATACGCAACTTCCTGCACAACTTCCTGCGCAACTTTATCGATCAAAAAGTTGCGCTAAAAGTTGCGCAACTAATACCGCAACTAGTTGCGCAACTAAACATAACGAAGAAAATATAAAAAAAAATTGAAAATGTATTTAGTTTTGGTCTTAAATTTTCATTTTATTGGTATTTAAAAAGAATTCAATATAAAGAGTACCCCCCGTTAAGATAGGTAAAATGCCCTCCCTCATATATTTCAAAACTAATATTTTTTCTTGTTTTTATAGTAATTAAGATTAGGTTTTGTTATATTTATAGTTTCCTAACACATACCCTAACCTCAACATAACCTAAAAATCACTTTTTTTATAAAAATTTTTTCTTTATCTGGAAGGATGAATGATATTAATCCCGCGAAAATCATATGACTAGGACTTAGCACTCTCTTTTACTGTGATTTTTTGCGAGTCCTAGAAGGCAGTTTTTCTAACCTAAAAATAACATTTAAATCATAAAATCTCCGTAACTTTGCTCAGGGAGGGGCTACAAGTAATTTTCTGGGCTTAAAATTTGTATTTTTAAAAAACAAATAAAGTTTATGATGACCAAAAATTCGATTCTGGCATGGCGCCATGGCGAAAAACTCGAAAAACCATTTTTTCATAGGTTTTCTATCGGTTATTGGTCTCTAGCAACTCACAAATCATTTTTAAAGAAAAAAAAATAGCTTCATTGGATTCTACGTGAAAAAATACATTGAAAATATGCATAATAACTTTAGGAATACTTGAATGCTGTTACAAAACAATAAAAAAAATAAAATAATTCTAAAATTATTACATAGCTACTTTGCTTCGTTGCTGCATTTTATGTTTTTATGACCTTGGTCATCTCTTTACAGTCTCAAAGCTACTATTCAATGTACCCATAGGCAAATTATGTCCACTACACCCGAAAAACAGAGACAAATACTAGACAGATAACGTTAACTCCTATATATACATATATATGTATATATATATATATATATATATATATATATATATATATATATATATATATAAATTGTGGAATAACTTGCTATCCCTCGTATATACATAAGGAATGGCGAGTTGTTCTTAGGGAACGCAAATTATTTTTCTTATACATAGATAAAAAACCAATGTTTATCTATTCCTGTAACTATTCTTTTTAGTGTTCTTTTTTAGCTTGCAAGAGACCTAACATGTTTTCTGTCCTCCATAAATCACGAACTCGATAGATTTGAACAAATAAATGATTCCAATTAAGTCCAAATTCAAAAATTAAAAGATCATCATCTCTTTAGAGTCATAAGGCTACTATTCGATGTATTTACAGCTAAATTACGCCTATTGCACGCCAAAATAAGATTTTTAAACATAACTGAAGTAACGGTCGTATCATCTGTCTTTTTGTATTACAGTAGACTCTGGATACAAGAGAATCAACGGGCCTTCAGAAAAGGAATTTTCTTGATAATTCTCTCATACAAAGAGTCCCCAACACGCTCGAGTCAAAAGTGATACCCACACCTACTGTTTTGTTGTGTGAGTTGTATCCAACATGCGTGTATATTCTGTCTCTCTCACTTTCATAGTGTTGGGATAACGCAAATACTTAGGCTCACGCCCATATTTAGGAGAAAGAGCTCTAAATCTCTTATATCGCAATCTCTTGTATCGAGAGATCACTGAATCATTAGAGAGACAAAGACGGAATAAGGACCGTTACTTCAGTTATGTTTAAAAATCTTATTTTAGCGTGCAATAGGCATAATTTGGCTGTAAATACATCGAATAGTAGCTTTATGACTCTAAAGAGATAATGATCTTTTAATTTTTGAATTTTGAACCTAATTAGAATCATTTAATTGTTCAAATCTACCGAGTTCATGATTTATGGAGGACAGAAAACATGTTAGGTCTCTTACAAGCTAAAAAAGAACACTAAAAAGAATAGTTACAGGAATAGATAAACATTGGTTTTTTATCTATGTATAAGAAATAATTTGCGTTTCCTAAGAACAACTCACTATTCCTTATGTATATACGAGGGATAGCAAGTTATTCAACATATATATATATGTACATATAGGAGTTAACGTTATCTGTCTAGTATTTGTCTCTGTTTTTCGGGTGTAGTGGACATAATTTGCCTATGGGTACATTGAATAGTAGCTTTGAGACTGTAAAGAGATGACCAAGGTCATAAAAACATAAAATGCAGCAACGACGCATAGTAGCTATGTAATAATTTTAGAATTATTTTATTTTTTTAATTGTTTTGTAACAGCATCCAAGTATTCCTAAAGTTATTATGCATATTTTCAATGTATTTTTTCACGTAGAATCCAATGAAGCTATTTTTTTTTTCTTTAAAAATGATTTGTGAGTTGCTAGAGACCAATAACCGACAGAAAACCTATGAAAAAATGGTTTTTCGAGTTTTTTGCCATGGCGCCATGCCAGAATCGAATTTTTGGTCATCATGAACTTTATTTGTTTTCTAAAAATACAAATTTTAAGCCCAGAAAATTGCTTGTAGCCCCTCCCAGAGCAAAGTTACGGAGATTTTATGATTTAAATGTTATTTTTAGGTTAGAATAACTGCTTTCTAGGACTCGCAAAAAATTACAGTTGAAGAGAGTGCTAAGACCTAGTCATATGTTTTTCGCGGGATTAATATCATTCATCCTTCCAGATAAAAAAAAAATTTTATAAAAAAAGTGATTTTTAGGTTATGTTGAGGTTAGGGTATGTGTTAGGAAACTATAAATATAACAAAACCTAATCTTAATTACTATAAAAACAAGAAAAAATATTAGTTTTAAAATATATGAGGGAGGGCATTTTACCTATCTTAACGGGGGGTACTCTTTATATCTTGGCAAAATTATTTATTTTTCAGATGGATATTCATTTCATTTTACAATTATATACAAAAATAGGAGCGTGTAATACAGCGTATGGGAATCTAATGAATAAACATAATTATAAATATTGTACTTGATATCACAGTCAACTTAACCTAATAATACTGAGAAAGTCTCTAAGTAGTCAGTCACTAAAAAAGTGATATCGCAGATTGAAAATAAAAAATAATAAAATATACGCAATAATGCTATAAATTATAAATAGTCATTTAATATCTATAATTCATGATATAAATTTTAAAAGAAATGGATTATATAATGAACAATAGTACATTACTCTACTAGTGAGCAAAATAGGACATTTCCTCACAAGTCATTTTGTCACTAAAGCATAGTGAGAGTGAAAAAAGACGAGTCGAGGGCCTATTTGGCCACGAGTGGGGTATAGCATTTTTCTTAACAAGGTAAGCGGAATCCGATTTTTGGTGCCTGTTTTCAGTGAGCAAAATACTACGATTCTACACTAGTGAGGGAATGTGGTATTTTGCTTACTTAAAACAGGCGCCGAAAATAGGTTTTTGCTCACCGCGTTGACAAAAATAATATAAAGTGCATATAATAACATGAAGCACAGTGAATACAATGAAATAAATTATAAATTCACTCACTAACTATAAAACCATCATTCTTAAAATAAATATATTCATATGTTCAATGCTTAGATAGGACTACACTAAAATAGTTATAAAAAATATACATTTAATATTTATGTCAAGTTGATATTTTCAATTATAAATTTTGATATTGCGTAACGAATAAAACGAATGAGGAAATGTGATTTCTAATAATGTAATTGATTCGGCACTGGAATGATGAACATTCGCTTTTCGATTTCAATAAATACACAAGATCTCCATATTTGATTGGTTTCAATACAAATAAGATTGGACAATTGTAAAATATCACAAATAGTATTTGAATACGTATTTTTTTTAGTTTTTATAACATTACAAATTGTCATTTGTTTATTATTATTATCAATCAGAAAATGTAATAATTTAACAAATTGTCTATCGAGAAGTTGAGCAAAATAGTTACACGAACGTTTATTTTTTTGCAAGAGGTAGTAAATGTGCAACCATTTAAAATAATTTTGTCATATGCTTTTACTGTTCGTGATAGTTCAAATTGTTGAATGAAATCATAATTAATGGCTTTTTCTTTTCCAATGTAAGTGATGTTTGTCAATTTAAAAGCTTTTTTAGTTAAAGTAGTATTTAAACTTTCACAGTATTCAATTATAGATAAAGGGCAGTCAGGATAAATTTTCCGTTGTAAAATTTGTATGCAACGTTGAATGTTTTCATATCTTGCAATTTGCAATATAACTCCCTTGGAACAATGAATAGCTGTTAGAAGGTTGTGATTTGCCGATTCAAAAGGAAATGTAGAGTGCATATTTAGCGGACCCCAATCATGAATACTTTTACAAATGTGGAGTAACTGATGAACGTTATAGGTTAATGCTTTTAATGAATACATATCTGCCAGTTTCACAAATTTATGTAACATTTTATTTGCACGGTTCAACTCTGAATACGTAATATCTATACCTAAACATATATGCAAAGCATCGACCAGAAGTGCCCAATGTTGTATAATACTTTTATTTTGAAAAACTGAACTTATGAGAGGTAAACTGTAGTATAAAATCCAGTTTTCATACTCCCTAGCCTTCCAAAATCCTCTATGCTCTAGAGATCTTGCTAAGCGACTGATTTGTCGCGGTGCCTTAATATTTTTAAATTTATTGTTAATGTAATCTATATCATCTGTTCTTAAAAGTTGTAGAATATAGTTAGTGAATTGATGTACAACGCCAGCCAAGTAACAGTGCAAATAATCTGGAACAAAACCTTGAATTATATCAAATTTTTCCAAGTTTAGAAGAGGAGAAGCAGTTATGATTCCTTTAAAACGTTTTCCCGTTTCAATAACTTTATTTGCATGAGTGACAGTATCAGCATGATTTCGTTCACGAGGTAATGGCAATTTATACGGGTAGCGCATGCTGCCTGCGTAATATTTACCTTTGTGTAAGCACCAATCACATCCAAAGCTACCATTATATTGACTTGACCCATTCATTAATGGGCGAGCCTGACTATCTACACAAGCAAGCAAAGCATATATTTTTATTCGCCTTTGCTCTTCTCGTATTTTACAAAGTATTCCTGTGCTTGATAGAGTATTATTCATCATATCAACAAAGACCTCCAAAAAAACCGACATCTCTGGTTTTTTTTGTCCAAACCACAATGCTGTTGTGATAGCGCTTTGAAATCTATCTTGAGGTGGGATTTCATTTAATATTACATAAAAAGGCCATATTGAATATTTTGATGACTTAAAAACTGGCGCACCATCCGTATTGAATATGACAGTTGCATATGATTGTCGTTCCTCTTTTTCCAAATTTTCAACGAATTTCCTGTACATATGACCATCGTATATATCTTTAATATGGTTTTTCTGATGTTTTCTTTCCTTCATCACATAATCATAATAGCAGTCATAAGTTTCTATGTAGTCACGTAAAGCATCAGATGGATCTATAAGAGCAAAAAAACATTGATTTGATGGATTGGACATATCATCAAATGCTTTACATCTTGAGCATTGTTTTAATCCTATTGAATTGTGAAAGATACCCATATATTCAGTACAGAAGGGACAGACAGCATGGAGAGTCATATTATTGGATGTATCACATAATTTATTGATTTTATACCGAGTTTCTGGTAAAACGTTTGCATCACATACTAAGTTTACTAATTTTAATAAATTTGACAATCCTGTTGCTGATAATCTATTAGATATAGAGTACTTCAGGATCATTAAGAGCAACTCTGCCGGACTCCGTTTGCAATTGATTGTAATTGATTTGAAAAATGTATCATCATTTATAAGATCATTAATGTCATTTGTCACGTTCTTCTTTCTTTCTAATGCAACTATAACTTCCTCATCACTACTGTATAAATCTTCATAAATAGCATGTTCCTGAAATAATTATGTACTTTTATTAATATAATATCATTATTATATAATAATAATTAAAGTATTCCTTTTCATTGATTTAAAATATAACAAATTAAACATACATCACGCATTACTTCATCATTAGTCGTATTGGCATATTCTATATGATTTATGTCATGTGATAAAGGCGATTCATGGTTATGCAATTCTGGTTCAGATAACTGGAAAAAATTAATAATTAAAAACCTATAAGTAAAAAATAAATCTAAGAACCATGATACTTCAATTTCTCACATTTATATGATCTGAGACAAGGGCCACTTCAATATTTTGTCTGTCTTGAACAATATTTCTGATGGTACTGCGGTCAGCTTGTTCTTTATTGGTTTCTATTTCATTAAGTTGTAGTGCTTTTTTAAGCCTCCTTTTGGCATAACGAGTGACAGGGACCTCATCATTGTATAGATACATTTTTCTTTTCTCCGACATTCTTTCAATATATTTTGAAATTTGTATATTTGATTATATATAAAAAACAGTGTTAACATACATAATAAATTATATACATTTATATATATATATATATATATATATATATATATATAATGAAAATGATCTAAAACAATTTATTGCAAATAATTGAAAAAATTACTTAGTTAAAATATTTTACTGGTTCATTCTACATTTTATTTTAAAAATTGATATTTACTATAATAGCCCATATGAAAATAATTTTTGTGAGAAATTGTGAATAACTAATAATAATTGTAATAAACTACCGCAATTAAGACATTAATAAGAATTAATAACAGTAAAAAACAGTTAATAACAATTAATAATAATTAATAATAGTTATGAACACTAAATAACAATTATTAACTGAAAGTCATGATTATTAATAATTATTTATAGTTATTCACATTTATACACATTTATACACATTTATTAACAGTTATTCACATTTTCCAAAATTTTAGAAATGGTGAATAATTTATTATTATTTATACTTATTTATAATTATTTATATTTATTTGCAATTAGTAACAATGAATTCTAGTTATTAACACTTTTTTACAGATATTTACAGTTTTTCACATTTATTAACAGTTATTAAGAGCATGACGAAGCTGTTCGCCTTCTAATAATATTTCCAATCTTAACTTATGAATAAACGATGCGTTTAATTGAGTTTTTTTGCTAAAAAGAAAAAATTTGTAAGATTAAACTCTAGTGCGGACAACTCAAGAAAACCACCAAAATATTATACATACAAAGTTATAATAAAAACTTTCAATATATCGTATTTTAAGGTTAGGTTTGTCGAGTTTGATATCTAATTTCCAATCCAAGCTCATAAAAAAATAACAAGTCCAAATGATTTTTTATTTTAACAAAAATTATTGTACTAATATAACTTTAGTGCGGACAAGTCATTATATTTGTTTAATTTAAGAATTTAAAAAGATATCGATAAAATAAAAAAAGCAAAACTCGATTGCTGCAGCTCCGACATGCCGTTAACAGTTTTTCACATTTACAAAATTTTTCGCCTATATATAAAAAAAACGATTATACGTGTGAAAATTTTTGAAAGTGTGAAAAACTATTAATAAATGTGAATAAATGTGAATAAATGTGAATAAATGTGAATAAATGTGAAAAATTATAAATATTTGTAAATAACTATAAATAATAGTTAATTATTATTATTTACAGTTAATCATTATTATTATCTATTCGTAACAATTATTAACTGTTATCAACTGTTATTTACTGTTATTAATGTCTCAATTGCGGTAGTTTATTATAGTTATTACAGTTATTCACATTTTTTCACATTTTTACACAGTTATTAATAGTTATTCACAGAAATTATTCCCATAAGGGAGGGATGTTACATTACAAAAATCTTGTAATTTTTAAAAATTTATTGAGCAAAATATATTGAAACAATATTACTGTACAAAAAATAAAATAATTTTCAATATAGCTTATTATATTAAATATTAAATAAAAGATCTATGAAATTTGAAATTTTGGTTGCGAAAAAAGATAAATGTAGAGATTTATTTAATATTTGATATTATAAAAAAATCAATAATATCTAATCATAGTAAGAATGTTAATTAATAGTCAAGTAATTGAATGAAGCTTGTTTTTTTTTATAATGTGTCATGTAACATTATGACAATAACAAATTATATGAATCGTACATAAATATTTTATACAGTTACTATAGCCTATAATTAAAAGCAAGTTTTATTATAACTTGAAAGAAAGAGGATACATTTAGTTTTCCATGGCAATTCTTATGAACTAACACGTACATGAAATTGACAATGTAAAAAAATAGAAATTATTTATATATATAATTTATTCTATATTTTAAATTATAAAATCCAATGAGCATAAGAATTTTAATCGCTAGTCAAATAATTAAAATGAGCTTATTGTTTATGTATAAATATTATATTATTATGTATCAAGTGACATTATAATAACCAATTTAATACATTCTATGACTTTTATATACAAATTTTAGATAGTTACTATAATCTTTAATTAATATCAAGTTTAATTGAAAATTGAACAAAGATACAACTATTTTTTTATAGCTATTATGTATGTAATTATAATTATTATGAACTAATTTAAAGAATTCCATCTTATATCCATATATATATATATATATATATATATATATATATATATATATATATATATATATATCTGTATGTAACGAAACTTTCCGGGATTTGTAAAGGTTTTGTACAATCAGGCGAGGGGGAAGTTTTATTTTTGGTTCCCAAACCTGTGTAAATTAATTTTTATCTATCACCCGCGTCTCTGATTGGTTCAGAGAACCTTTAGCACTCGTTTTCTGCTTGCTAACTAAAGAAATAATCATCCTTCTATATAAATTTATCATTTTTTCACATTGTGAATTAAGCTGAATCTGCCCGGAAACTGTCATTACATACACAGGCTTTCCGGGCATGCCCGGAAAGACACGAAAATCCCGGAAACTTTCATTACATACCAGATTTCATCCCGGAAACTTCCAATATAGACAGATATATTTATATATGTGTATACGTGTGTATGTATAAATGTATAATAATAAAAATTATTTACTTCCTTTATAATAAAATTATTTTTCATTTACAAAAAATTAAGTCAATGGAAGCTGCTTTTATCTGATCATTCAATAAAATATGTCCAATCACTCGACTATTATTTTATTCTTTATATCATTAATGTTTTTTGAATTATTGGATACTGATATTTTTAATATTTATTATTACATACAATTTCAACATAACATTACAAATATTATACTTATTTCAAGAATGTACAGAATCTATCCTTAATCTTAAGAATTTTTTAATATAAAAATAATTTCCACTATTAAATATACATACGTATATATATCTGGAGTTCTGGAAAAAAGTACTGCATTTGAAATGTAATGTTGAAATTTTATGTTATAATTAATATCGAAAATATCAGTATCAAATAATTCAAAGAATATGTATATAGAATCAGGTGTTTGAATAAAGTTTATTAATTAACTCAGTTAAAACTCCACATAGCATGAAAAGCTGCTGGGGTTTTAACTCAGCACGGAAAAAGGAAAATACCTGAAAAGAATGTACTAATTTGAGTCAGTACTAGAAAGAATATTACTAGTCGTTTTTTAATTGATACTCAGTATATATTTTAAAACGACCTATATAAGTACATTTTTTAACGCGACTCGTCCCAAGAATTGTGTGGTATAGTACCGAATTTTTCCGTACTACGGGACTACATTATCTTTTACTAACATAGTACCTATACAATATTTACTGCGGCGCTGTCGAATATGAAACTTCAATACAGCTAATTTATCATAATGTAAAAACCATTAAATTGTATATAAATTTTTAGCAATCAATAAATATAATATCGATCATATAATATGTAAAAATTTCAAACTACTAATTATTAATTTTAAACTTGAGTTGATTATTATAAACGGGAAAAAGCAGATGAATTTTTTTGCTACAATAAAGAAATTTGTAAGATTAAGCTTGAGTGCGGACAACTCATGAAATCCACCGAGATGCTATACATAAAAAGTTATATACAAACTTACGATGTACAGTATTTCGAGGTTAGGTTTGTCAAGCTTGATCTAACTTTCAATCTAAGTTTATAAAAGAAATAAATTCAAATGACTTTTTATTTTAACAAAAATGATTGTACTAACATAGCTATAGTGCGGATAAGTTAGAATATTTGTTTGATTAATGAATTTAAAAAGATGTCAACAAAATAAAAAAAAGCAAAAATCGATTCTAACAGCTCTGACATCCTGTTAAGTTGAAAATTAATTATTAGTAATTTAAAAGGGTTGTATATTATAAAAATGATTTTAGAATCATCAATTTTTAATTCTAGTATGGGAAAATCAGTTCTATATATAGCAATTATATTCTCTGCAAAAGTTTACCCCTGGATCGGATAGGTGAAATATCAGTCCTAGTACCGAAAAAATAGGTACTACGTAGCGGAAATTCATGCACTCAGTTCGTAATATAGTTATGCCAGCATTAGTAGTTAAAATTTGAAGTATAGTATTGATTAAAATTACACTATTACATTTTTTTTCAATACTTTATCACAGAAATAATACATACTACGTGTAGTATTGATTTTAATGGTATTTACCTTTTTCCGTAGCTGTTCCGCATAGCAACCTTTCATGCTGTGTGGGACAGCTACTGTTTATTTAATTTATTGTTGATAAAAAATCATTTTATTATAAAGGTAATAAATAATTTTTAAGTTTACACTTATACATATATATTTAATTTTCACTTAATATTTGACACACACATTAAATTGACAATTTAAAAATGTATTGCTCATTCTGAAAAAATAATTATAACTAAAACATTATATTAAATTAAAATATTACCTCTATTCAAAAGTTACTCACATACAAGATGTATAGTAAAATAAAAATAATAATATTAAAAATTAATTAAAAATAAAGGCCACTATTTAAAATTAAAATATTTAATTAAAAATATCAAAGTATGTATCATATATAATTTATATACAAAACTTGGTAAATAAACGTAATTACAATCAGGTCAAGAAATTTCGGCAACTAAGATTAACTCTAATAGATTAACGGACCTGGAGTAAAAAGTGAGGCGTCCCTGATTCAATAATTTCCCCGACTACCTTACGAGTAATGATTGCTACTCAAACCTCATTCTGTCTTTGTCTCTCTCATAATGAAAAAAAAGACAGATGATGCAACCGTTAGGCTCGAATTTATAGTCAACACTCAGCACTCAGTTCTCAACCCCCAGATCTTAAAGTTTCATTGTTCCGTATTCCCTATAAACGTGTGTCTACGTTTATATGGAACACGAAACAATGCAACTTTAATGCCCGAATTTATAGTCGACACTTGTCACTCAGCACTTAGTTTACATGTAACAAACATCATTCTATCTTACTCTACTTCTATAAGAAAAACAAGGATATAATGATGTTTGTTACATATAAACTGAGTTCTGAGTGCCAAGTGTCGACTATAAATTCGAGCCTTACTTGAGTTGGGTCTATGAATTCCAGTCTTAAGTTCCAAGTTATACTCAATACTCAAGTCACGTATATGAATTCGAGCCTAAAATGTATTTCTTGTATCTATTGGGATGTCCAAGCAAAAGTGGCACCCCTAGCGATAGCTTAGCGAAGCTGTGAAACGTATAATAAGCAGGCAACACACGGCAGACGTAGACAAGTAAACAAAAGGTTAAAATATTAGTTACACTAAAAAAATTTAATTAGTATAAGAAATATTATTGAAGTTTACTGTAATTAAAGCCATTTTGGTTTTTGTTAATTTCTATTCAACATTTTTCAATTAAAATAGGCAAGTTTGAACTTGCCACCACATATCACCTGACCTTTATACGTTTCAATCACAGTTGTGGCGCCGCCGAACGGGACTTGGACATCCGAATTCCCTGTTCTTTTTTTAGCGTGTTACTGTCTTAACAATTTTTGTTGTTTTTGTATTACAAAATCTTGATTTGATATCTTAAACAATTTCACATAAATTTTTGCTTAACGTTTTGTAACGAATTGTGTTTGCAAATGTTTGTTTTCAAACAAAATATTCAAAAAAATATATTATATAAATAATTTAGTGTCAATTATATCTTAACATTTTTTAAAGTGTTGTTTTTGTTTAATCACAATCTTTTACCAGTAAAAATAAAAATTCATTGATATCATTAATGCGTTTTGGTTTGCTTTGTATTCCTGAAATAATGTTTATTCTGTTAATAATTTATGGTCACTGATATATTGGATTAAACAGCTACTGTTTACTTCATTATCGGAGGATGAAAAACTATTATTTCATACTGGTAATCTATAATTTAAATTTTTATGCACTTAGACACATCAAAATTATGTCAATCAATGTCAAATTGTTATCAGTGGTATGATAAAAGTATCAATGTCTTTAAAAATAATTTGTTGTGTAAAGTTAATATAGATATTTTTTTTAATGTATACGTCAAGTGTCAACATAGCAAATTTTATTGCAAGCATTAAAAAATACAGAAATATGTTTTGCATTTTAGTTATTACATAATTAGTGTTAAAATTTAATTACACTTTTAATACTATATACATTTTAGTTATTTATATTCCCTGTTGAAAATAACCAGCTGGATATCCTGGTGAATTATCCACTTGGATATCCAGGTGAATATCACTCTGATGGAGTTGGATATCACTGTGATTGAGTTGGGTATCACTCTGATCTTCAATCACCTAGATACCGCTAAAATCCATTTGGATATTATTTTACGAAAACTAATCATTAGGGATCACAAGCATTTGTATAACAATAATGCTACAAATAAAAGAAAATTAAAAATTTTACTCAAAGTAAAATTATTCAGAGGTATTATCCTCTTGGATATCCAGATAGATTAAAAAAATTATAAAGTATGCTTTTCAGTAAATTAATTGATAAAATTACTTCTTAATTTTTCGATTTTATTAATCCAATTGGATATCCAAGAGGATAATCCTCTTGGATAATTTGAATTTTCTTTTATTGGTAGTATTATTATGTTATACAGATGCTTATAATGCCTAATTATAAGTTTTCATAAAAAATATCCAAATGGATTTTAGCTGCATACAGGTGAATGAAGATCAGAGTGATATCCACCTGGATATCCAGCTGGTTATTTTTAACAGGGTTAAGGCGACTACGGAAGTTCGGTTGGATTTTATTTTGTAGTTTACAAATTACTCTTTCAGTTTCTAAAATTTTTGGAATTTTTCAATTTTCCACCATTTATTATAATCCATAGAATGGTGGAAAATTAAAAAATCTGAAAAATTTTACACATTGAAAGAGTAATTTGTAAACTCGAAAATAAAACCTAACCTAAAATCCGAAGTCGCCTTAAAGTTTTCTTGAATATATTTTTAATTGTATTTGGTTACGGTATAAAATTTATACTATTTATTTGCATTGAATTCATAATTTCATTTTGTTATTCTTATCAGATTTTAAAATAGATTATCTTTTAAAAAAAGTAACGCATAATATGTGATGATATAAGAACTTTATTTCTATGAATTCATAAACACTGAATCGTTTACTAATAAATCTTAATTATTAATCCTAAAACTTGAAAATCGTAAATTTAATTTAATAAACTCTTATATTACTTTTATGCAGTCTCTACAGTAATTAACCTTGTACATAATGAGACGATAAACATTTATAATCTCAGATTCCATCAATCATTAAACAAATTATTATCTATAAATTGCTCACGAGAAATTATTTGTGCTATGGTATAGCAATAATATTATAAATATAAAAAACATTTTTATTGAAATCAATGTCTCATGTTTCAATTTAGGAAAAGAAGAGTATAGGTAAAGCAAAAATTGAAGCAATTAAAAATCGAGCAAAAAAAGTATTGTCGCGAATAAAAAATCCGTCTGATCTTTCTCTTTTTGAAGACAAGGAGTATAAAATGGAAAACAACAGCAAGCAAAACAATGTTACTGATGTAAAACTAGATCAATCTTTATCTGTTCTATTATATAGGATGCCTTCAACTTCAAAACTAAAGTCATCTCCTATATCAATTGAGAAATCATCTTTAAGTTTAAAAATGGGAATGCCTAATCGATCTCATCAGAAATCCCCGTCTAGTCAAAAATCACGATCTCGTGATAAGTCTCTTGAAAAGTCCAAATCTGGTCAAAGGTTACTGTCTAGTAAAAAATTATGTGAAAATTCGAAGTCATGTCAAGACCAACCGTTACAATCGCGCTCTCGTTCAAAGTCGCCATTGCGTGATAAATCCCCGTCTAGTCAGAAATCAAGATCTCGAGAAAAGTCTCACGAAAAGTCCAACTCTCATCAGAAGTTACCACTGCAGTCGCGCTCTCGCTCAAAGTCGCTATTGCCTGAGGAATCCCCGTCTAGTAAAAAATCACGCGAAAAGTACAAACCAAGTCAGGAGCCACCGTCAGGGTCCAGCTTCTGTCAAAAGTTGCAATCGAATAAGAAATCTGGAATGGATCTGGAATCTAGTAAAAAATCATGTGAAAATTCGAAGTCACGTCAAAACCTGCCGTTACAATCACGCTCTCGTTCGAAGTCGCCATTGCGTGTGGAATCCCCGTCTAGTCAAAAATCACGCGAAAAGTACAAATCACGTCAGGAGCCACCGTCAGGGCCCAGCTTCTGTCAAAAGTTGCAATCATATAAGAAATCTGGGTCGCGCTCGCGTGTGAGGTCACACTCTCGTCAAAAGTCGCGTTCGCATGAGAAGACTCGATCACGCTCGCGTGTACGATCACGCTCTCGTAAAAAATCACAATCGTATGGAAAATCTCGATCACGCTCGCGCGTACAGTCACGTTCTCGTAAAAAATCACAATCGTGTAATAAATATTGATCACACTCGCACGCATCGTCGCCTTCTCGACAAAAGTCGCTATCTCGTGAAAAGTCTCGATCACGCTCGCGTATACGGTCACGCTCTCCTAAAAAATCACAATCACAATCGCATGGGAAGTTTCGATCACGCTCGCGCATACGGTCACGCTCTCGTAGAGAATCAAAATCACATGAAAAATCTCGATCTGTATCACGTTTGCGTTCACGGTCAAGCTCTCGTAGAAAATCAAAATCACATGAAAAATCTCGATCTGTATCACGTTCGAGCTCACGGTCACGTTCTCGTCGTAAGTCGCTGTCTCGTGAAAAATCTCAATCACGCTCACGCGAACAGTTACATGGGAGATCAGAGTCACGCAAAAAATCAAGATCACGTACGAACTCCAGATCCCATAAAAGATCACGGTCTCGATCATATAAAAGATATTCATGGTCATTCAGTGACTCCGATTCGCGGGGAAGCTCCCGATCTCCCATAAGAACGCCGTTGTCTGTAATATCTCAAGTAGATAACTCACGTATTCGTGATGATTCACTGCGCCATAGATCACGTGTACTTCAAACATCACTAGGTATGGAAAATCTTCAGGTCAATTCACATCAACAAGGTATGGGCATTAAACACACACACCACACACACACACATGTATATACGTATATAGATTTGCAAAATTTTGTTTAGGACGTAGAAAAATTTGGCAATCAAGGCCGGAGTACATTTTGGATTGCATTAATTATTACAAAAGCGATGGTGCAGGATCTAGAGATGGTAGAAAACGGTACACTGTTCGTGATGAAGACAATCATGTATATGTTTGCAATATATCAATTATAATATAAAAAATATTTTAATCTAAAATATTTAAGCCTTTTTCGTTTTACAGCGATATCTTGGAGAAGGAATATACATACCAAATGAAAAATGGGAAATGATGAAATTAAGATTGAAACCATCTCTCTTTTTAATAGAATTGGCTTTATTCTTATGGGACTCCTCAGATTTGGGTAACAGAGCTTTAGACTTAGATCAAACAAAAAAAAGAATACCAAATAGATCACCACCTAAACAAATAGAAAGAGAGAAATTACGCTTATTAATAAGTACGTAAATAAATTTTGAGCCTAAAGGTCATACAATAAAAAATTATCTTTCTATCTGTCATAATCGCAAATCTCAGCTATCACTTAATAGAATAAATCACTTGCATAAACAAAAATAAAAAAATAAAATTATTCTATTCGACAAAATCAATTTTGTCCCTTCGCTGGTAGTTAATTGAGGTCTCTAGATTTCTATAAATACCTATATATCCTAAAAAAATACACTTGGTGAAAAGTTATGGGCCAAAAACAAAAAGGTGTCCACAACCAAACCCTTTCTCATATCTATAAATCTTCTGATAATTTTTATTAATATAAAAAAATTGTTTTTAATAATAGCGACATTAGATGTATATACGTGGTGGAGCTAGCAACTATAATTTACTTTTAAATTTTATAAAATTTAGAACCTATTCCCTGATAATTTTAATAAATAATGTACTTTTATGCATGAGACGTGATGTTTGCGATAATGTCAATAAAGTAGATATTTTTAACTCTATTTAACATGTCATAAGTAATTTGCCTAAAAAGGAATAATTTTTTTCAATATTTAGGTCTTTATGGTGATTTTTAAACAAAAGAAAATTAAAATTGAGTTCTGAAGAAAAAGTATTTCATTTATGTAATGCAACCTACATATTAAGAAATAAAATTTACAAGTTGAGGAATGAAGCTATTAATGTTGCCAAAAAAGTAGATAATCAAAAAAGAGATAATCAAGAACAACAACAGCCGCGTAGACGATCACGTTATAATCTTCTTATATGAGTACTTTGTAATCGATATGACTAAAACTAATGCTGAACAAAATTTCAATTTTCATAATAAATTAACTATTATTTATAATTATTTGTGTCTTTCTTTAATTATTCAGGAGCAGGGATGAAAGTGTTACAAAATTTTTTAAGAGTAGCTAAACTTGTGGCGTCTATAATGTATCAATTAAACATTAGACATATATACTTTCAGGTTCAAAATTATAGTTCATTTAATATCACAGTAATCAGAGCGGAGTTGAAAAAACATTTAACGTATATATTTATTTCAGATTCGTTACACTAAACATTGAAAATTTAAATACTTGTTTGTCTTGTACTCATAGATAAATTAAGTTATGTTTATAATAAATTAAAATGCGTGTGCCCTAAATGGGACTTTATTATAAGGGTGATACCGTAGGGTCGAGCAATAAAGTTCAACTAAGGTCACAGGTATCGTATTCTATTTGATAGCAAATGAGACGAAAATCCGCTGCATTAAATCTTTTCACTTTGAGATCAATAATAAACAAAAACTGAATATTTGAAAAAAATTAATATTGAAAAAAGCAATAACATATTTCTTAAATATAGTACTAATATAACTTTTGTTATATTTTTACAATTTTTATTACTAATTTTAGTGTTTATTATTTTCTAAGATAACACATCATGAAATAATTCTAAAATCAAATTATAGCTTATTATACGTATGTGACTTTAGAGAATGCAGAATCACCATTGACCATATGATTTGAATTGATAATATTATTTATCCTATAATTTTAACATTGTATTTTTTTTTCATTTATTTATGTATAATTGCGCGATTAGTTGCGCTATTAGTTGCGCAACTTTCAGCTCAACTTTTTGATCGATAAAGTTGCACAAGTAGTTGTGTCAAAAGTTGCGCATATAGTTGCGGTAAAAGTTGCGCTATTAGTAGCGCACTTATTTCCAAGAGGGAGATTCTACTCTGGCCTGCTCTTAAATAATTTACTATTTTACTTTATTGTTACACAACTTTTAATTATGTTATAAATAATACGTTTCAAACATTTTCTGATTAAGAATTGTATTTATATGTAAGATTCAATCGATCAAACTAAGAAAGTCTACCGAGATCCGTAATAACTGGTGTCACAATCCTAAATAGTGTGAAAATTTAATATGTGTCATATGCTAAAAATTTCAAGAAAATATGTAGTAATATTTAATTTAGCATAACTTCTGAAACACAAAAACTTTTCTAACACAATAAGGTTTTTAGTGAAATGTTCAGCTTGTACTTTTTTATCTTCCATGCACTTTTTTGTAAGAGTTTTGATTTTTTTTGTTTTTTAAGTTCTTATAAGCACTTCTTGTGATTATATTTTCGAAAAAAATAATCTTTGTTTCTGAACTTATTAAAGGAAAAGAAACAACACAGATTCATTCTTTTCATCAAAAAATCATAACCTGCAGTATCAGCCAAATCTTTTTTTCCCTAGGGGTGTGGAGATCTCTCCTTATTAGTTGTGTAAGTTTCAAATTACTGGTTAAAGTGTATATTAACAGATGTCATCGATGTAAATATTTACATTCTTTGAATACTATGCATCTATACGTAAATAGCTATAGAACTATTTTTCGATATTAATTTTAATATTTCAGCTTAACAGCTCAATAACATAAGGCAGATATTCTTCAATTTTATTATAATTTTACTATTATACCTACGTTCCAAACACTTTTGAGCATTTTTATTTTATAAATAAAATAAAATTGTTTGGTTTTGAATTTTTTTTTCATTCTTACCTATTTTTCTCCAAATCGGTCATGTAAAACGATTTTCAAAATGATGCCTAAATTATATAATGGACCTAGAAATCATTCTTAGATGAAATTTTAAAGTTACATCAAATTTGTATTTAAACTACCTCGGGAGCACCGTGCAATCTCTAAATTTAATGGTATTTTATTGAAACATGGTTCATGACAAAATCTTCTTCTTATCATGTCTGATGGATTATCGTAATTAATATTTGTAAGTAGGTAAGCTGTAAGGATTCTGCACACAAAGTGTGCCAGTCGTGCTCTGTTTCAGTAGCGCCGTGTTCTAAAATTCTTACAGCTATTTTAGATGGGTATTGATAGATTTCGCTGCGTGCTATGTATGGCACGCCAGTCGCGTCTATTCATCGATCTATTTATCGATAAAGTAGATCGTTAACCTTTTCTATGTTGCATAACTGCATGGCAAGCCAGTTAACTCAATTTATCAATAAAGTAGTTCGTTTATTACTTGTATGAAGTATAAATTGTTTCTATTTACCAGTCATCAACCTAGTTAATGATGAAAATGTAATAATCGACTATTTGTATGACATTGAAATGTCTCTCGTATAGAATAAAAAATTTTTTGAACTGTTACTATATCCCATAGCTTTGGTGCAACTGCTCCACCAATTAAGGTGAGCGACTCTTTTTTAAATGTTAGATACCTGCTGATCAGTTACCTCGGTAAACTGTATATGGCGCGGCGTGATCGGTTCCGAAAGTAGCCGAGATTAGTCGAGCAGCAATTGTCTGTTTACCGATAAAGTACAACGGCATCATCACGCATATGCCAGTTTCGAACAAAATATAAACAAACGCATGTGCAGCTGTTTTGACGTATCGTGTTTTTTCTTATTTTACGGAAATATTCTTTACATATGTTAATGAAATTAATTGAAAAGTTTTCGTGTTTCAAGCAAAAAAAAGATAAAAAAAAGGAAAAGGTTTGAGAAAAATATAAAATTTTATTACCTATGTGTGTGTTTTCTAAGACATAAAGCGGAAAATACATCACCCATGAATGAGGGCATTGTTCTATGTGAAAGATTTATGATTCTCTTAGTAGTGAAATGAGTTTTTGTGTATGAGGTAAAATAATTTTTTATTAGTTAAAAGTGTGAGAATAAGATTATTAATAGAATATAGATTATTCTTATATAAAAAATATAGTTTACATTATTTTTATAAAAGAATATTCTAATAAGTAGAATTTGTGTAAATTAAATATTCAATAAAAAATGAAATTTGAATGTATAATTATTCAGTGCTAGTGTAAATTATATAAGAATAAAGTATTTGTGTATAAAAATAAGTAGTGTATTGATAAAATTTTTTATAAAAATATTTTAACAAGTGAAATATAAGTGTATAATTATTTAGTGTTAGTGTGAATTATATAAGAATAATAAAGTATTCACGTACATTAAGCATTTAATGGAAAGTGAAATGTTAGTGTAAATGTAAGTGTAGTATTCGTATAAAGATATAGAGTGTATAATTATTCAGTGTTAGTGAAATTTATGTAAAAGTTTAGTATTCGTATAAGTGCATGCATGTGTTTTAAATGCAAGTCATAACGTGTTTTTTATGCTATAATAAAGTGTTTTTAATGTTATAATAAAGTGTATTAATTCTAGTTATAAATACATGTGTATATTTATAAGTGTATAAAAATATTCAACCCAAAGTGAAATTTATAAGTGGTCTTATTGTATTGGAAACGCAAGTTATTAAAATGCATATTTAAACGTGTTTACGTGATGAAAAGCAAATCATTCGATACTTAAGTGTTTGTTTTAAAAATTTTGTGTATAATCAAGTGAATGGAAATAGCTTAAATAAAGTATAAGAAAAAGAAATATTGAAAGTGTAGACGATATTGAGAGAGAGGGCAAAAGTTTGGGTAACCGTTTTCTCTTAGAAAGAAGTGGCGTCAAACAATCATGTGCCTGCACGAGAGAGAAAGGTGGTACCCAAACTGTCTCTCTTTCTCTTGCTCGTTCGTCTACACTCTTTCCATAAACGTGCTTCCTCCAGTAGTATATGCTCTAAGGTGAAAATACATGTGTTTTCTCTAAAACAAAGTCTTGTTTGTTTGAGCCAAAATTTTTTTTGAAATGAGTGATTCGGGAAAATTCTTGATAACCTTTGGAATTTACGAAAAGTAAGCTGCTTTTCATTATTAGGGAGTCAGTCGTGTGAAGTGCAAGCATGGATAACATCGACATCCTGCTCAACGAAATCACAACGCTTTTTCAAGAGGATAGCAAAAATAATCTGAACGATTATGTATTATAAACAAAGCCCTGGACGTGGAACATCTCCCAGAACTCCTACACGGAGAGAAAAATCAGGTTATTTTCTCATGATAAATTTAACACGTTAAAATTATATGATTCTTCATGTAAGATTCTCATGAAATGAAGTTAATTTAATCAGAATAGCATCTAACTTAAAATGCTATAGGTGCCATGTTATTATTACTTGGACGCTCACGGGATTTTCACGTGGAACTCAAGTGAATTTAACGGTGGTAGGGCCGATCTAGTAGCACGGGCTTTGAAAGAGAGAGAGAGAGAGAGAGAGAGAGAGAGAGAGAGAGATAGATAGATAGATATTAGATAGATATTTAAATTTATTAACTGTACATTATGTTGTACAACAAAAATAATACAAATTCGTAAGTATATATATATAAAATGAGATACTAAGTAAAAATATAATTAAAATAATGATACAGTAATTAAAATAATTAAAGCCTAGCTCGGAGCAGAGGCTCATTCTCAAGGGAAAGGTAGTGCGAATATGTTGATGCCTTGAATAATGCCAACGATGAAGAATCTCTTAAAGATGATGGTAGACCGTTCCATAGTTGCGATGACACAACCAGGAACGATCTTTGGTGATACTCGGTAGATGAAAAAGGAGAGAGAGAGAGAGAGAGAGAGAGAGAGTAAAGAATATGTGTATATTCGTAGCAGCAGTCAGTTAGAATACACATACTGTGCGAGTAGAGTGGGGGTATGTCGATTTTTATAAGCTAAACCCTTTGGTTACTTTGTTTCTCTCTCTCTCCCTCTCTATCTCCTTTCAAAGTCCGTGCTACTGGTCGGCCGCACCACTGATGAATTCACTCGAGTGCCACGTGAAAATCCGGTGGGCCTCAAGTAATTTTAACATGATACACCGCCATCTATTAAAAACATGGATATCATCTAAAAATCACTTGTTTCTTCGATAATATTAGGTGAAAAAATATCGTGTGATAATCACTTGAAATTTCATGGGATAATAACCTGATTTTTCTCTCCGTGTAGAGAAGTTGGATTTTCCACCACCTTCGAAGGCAACGAAAAATTATTATAATTCTTTTTGTGAGGAGATTGAGAATGAGATGGTAAGTTGAGAATTTCTTATTTGATTAAAGTAGAAGTTTTATTTAAATAATATTAATAATTTCAACCAGAAAAATTTTATTAGTTAACGTTAGCATATTTATGAATTTTTACTATAAAATATAGAGTAGAAGTTTTATTTAAATAATTTTAATAATTTCAACTAGAAAAATTTATCAATTAACGTTAACATATTTAAAAAACTTTTTGTACTTCTGTAAAATATAAAATTTTAATTTTAAGGAAATGTAAAACGGACACTACACCTGCACTTATAAATATTAACTTTCTTTTCATTTTATTGCTGAATTTTGAGAAAAGAAATGCATTAGCTTGTAGTATGAAGATTATTCAGTTAAATTTTCAAATGAATTAAATCATTCTTTTTTAAAATTCTCAATAATTATTGAGAATTGTAAATAAATTCATTGATTATAATCAATGAATTTATTTTAAAATTTAACTGAAATTTTTTTGACATTTTTTACTGAAATTTAGCAATAAAATGGAAAGATAGTCAAATTTTTATGAGTACAGGTGTAGTGACCGTTTTACATCTCCTTAATAAAATCATTAAATTTATTTATTATTTTTCTAATAATTCAAAATAATTAAAATATTGTTACTAAACATATGTCAGGATATTTAATTTCCTCAAGCTCTTATTCGTAAAAGCCGCCGGTGATAGTGACTTTATAGATTTCTTTATCCAAATCCACTACTGATTTAATCTATATAACCAACTTCTCTTAGTTCGCTGATTACAAAATTTATCTCTTTGTAAGTATAGAGACTTTTATTGGTTGAAGATGTAAGAATACGAAGACGATCAACTAATATATTGGGATCGTCCTATCCTATGTATGTAGAGTATGACTCATTACTACTGGAATAATCTGATGAAGTATCATTGTAAAAATCTATGAAACTTAATTTTGCTTTTTTAAATCTAGATGCTCGTAAAATTTTATTTCTAGATTTTCGTTAACAGCTTTAATAATTATCTTTTTCACTATTTTGATTATTTTCGAGTTCAAAGAAAGTATTATTAGAAAAATCTGATGATGTATCACTATTAACATCGTTAAAACTTACTTTTCTTTTTTTACACCTTGGTACTGATGAAGCCTTATTATGAAATTTTCTCTTACAGCTTTCAGATGTATTGTATTTCCTACTATTTTGATCATTTTCTATCTCATCATCAGAGCTAGAATAACCATCTTTGAATAATTTTGATTCTGGGTACCTTTTGTTATAGATGAGATCAATACTTTCATCACTATCTCTGTTTACAAGTCTATCATTTGTATGATGCGTGTTGAAAATATTTATAAGCTGATGTTTTTTCTTTATAGGTCTTGTTACATTCTCTTCCTTCACAAGTGTTAGCGTATGGTTATGTGATGTACAACTTACAAGTTTCATATCCTTGTTTATTGCTCGACTTGAACATTGTTTTGAACGGTAAAATTCACACTTCCAATAAATATTATATTGCTCATAGACTTATCCTTATAAAAATGAATAACATTTAAAAGAAGTTTATCTTTTCCTTGAGAACTTTTTATAAGTTTAAGAGATGTATTGAGCATAGACTTATTAGTATTATTCAAAGCAACATCAGTCTCCAAATCATTTGAAAACAATGTATCTTTTTTTTGACCAGAATCAAATATTTGACAAAAATTGATATTCGATTGATTTGGAAGTTTAGATTTAATCGCATCCCTTTGTTTTTCAAGAAAGTTAGCCATGTTGATAGCTCGAGTGTATTATGCATACTGACTATGGAATCTAGACTATTGTATTAATAATCAAATGACCCGTCATTTGATTATAAATACAAGACATCCTTCAACAAAATTATTTATAAGATAACGAGATGGTTTTTTGAAATAACAAGATGATTTGATGATTTGAATGAATATCTAGCCATTTTTATCACATAGCTTAAAATTTAGCAAATTCGATGAAAGTTTGATAAAATTCAATCGAATTCGATTAAATGCGATCAACATTCGATCAAATTCGATGAGGCGTCGATCATATTTAATGAAAATACGATCAAACCCGATAAAAATTTTATCAAATACGATGAAATTTTATCAAATACGATGAAATTTTATCAAATACGATGAAATTTTATCAAATACGATGAAATTTTGATTAAATTTGATTAAATTTGTGAAGTTTCGATCAAATTCGATGAAATTCTAATAAAATTCGTTATATTTTGTCGATGAAGACGATAGATTTAGTTGATGAAATTGAATGAGACTATATTGTTTATGAGTTTTACTATATACGTATTAGTTATATAAGTAACTTGGAAGTACGAAGGCTGAATACAGGCGAGACTTACTGCTACTCAAGCGACAAGCACTTTAGTCAAGCCTGGATTCAGAATCCTTCGTACTCCCAAGTTACGTAGATAAGTTTATGTCGTTGGTGGCCGTATTAGGTACTATAAAAAATGATTTTTTTAAATTAATGATATATCTCTCTATATTATTAAAAATATATCGCTGCTGTCGACGCTGTCGACGCTGTCGCCGTCAGAAATAAGCTCCCCTTTTTTGGACCCCCATTTTACAACCTAAAAGTTAGCTAGAATCGGCTAAAAGTTAGCTGAAATTAAGATGAACTCAGCTATAATTTAGCTGAAAGCAAGCTAAAAGTCAACAAAATGTTACACTACCCTCCAGCCACATTTGCCCACCCTACATGAAAATCGATAAAACTTTAAAGTTTTGTGGCTCAGTGAAAAATAGTCATAATTAAAAAATTCCGACTGGGTTTTAAAAAGGGTTTAAAAACCTTTAATTTAAGCCGAGTTGAGCAAAAAAAAAATTAAAAAATGCATGCCTTATGCGTAAAAAACTAACTAAAAAATATTCAATTTTTTTTGCCCCTATTCAAATGCCTGCCACTTTTGCGAAAATTATCGAATTATAGAAAAACAAAATGGAGGTAAAAGCTAAAGGAGTCACCTTCAAAATGAGCTATAGAAAGCTCATTTATGATCGATTTTACGGTAGTTATGGTAATTTTTTATGAAAAAAATGATTTTTTTAAATAGCTATTATCTCAAAAAATACGCATGAAATAAAAAAATTTTTAATGAAAAAATTGTTTATTTTTGAGTCAAAAATATAAATATGGAGGGTAGTGTACCTAGAAGTTATTTAGAAGTTAGCTAAAAGTTGGCTGAAAAAAAATATATCGCCGCTGTAGCCGCTTTTACCGTCTAAAATATGCTCCTCATTTTTAGTTTCTCATTTTCGAACCTTCATTTAGCTATAATTTAGCTAAGATTTAGCATGAAATTCAGCTAAAATTTAGCTAAAATCAACTAAAAATCAGCTAAAATTGAGATGAATTTAGCTATAATTTCCAAAATTATTGATAATTTGCTTTGAAATATTTAAAAAGAATTTGATTTTATAATTAAATTATAAAATTTAAATACTGTATATTAAAATCAAAAGAAATACTTGAATTGAGTATTATAAATTAATTTTTATTTTTATCACATTTACATTTAAGCTTATGTCTTTTCAAATGAAAAATTCTTTTAAAATTTTTCTTACAAATGTTACATGAAAATTTAATTTCATCACTACGTTCTCGTACGTGTCTTATCAAATGTTTTCTATGTTTAAAAATTTTAAACATAGATTACATGTTTTATTAATATTGTTATTTTTATTGCATCTTTGAACATGTTGATGTCTTAGTAAATGAGAAAATCTTATAAATTTTTTGTTACGTATATTACATGAAAATTCGTTCTTATTAATATGTTATTGTATATATCGTAAATAATGTTTTCGATGTTTGTATACTTTTCTACATAATTTACATGTATTATTAATTTTATTATGAAAACGATTAATATGTTTATTTAATTTCGATATCGACTTTTACAATTTTGACAATAATATTTATTATATCTGAAAAAAAATATATTTATTAAATAAAATTCAGCTAAAATCAACTAAAAGTCAGCTAAAATTTAGATGAATTTAGCTATAATTTCCGAAATTATTGATGATTTGCTTTGAAATATTTAAAAAGAATTTGATTTTCTCTCTATATTATTAAAAATATATCACCGCTGTTGCCGCTATTGCCGTCAGAAATATGCCCCTCATTTTCGGCTCCTCATTTTTAACCTCCATTTATCAAAAATTAAGCTAAAATTTAGTTAAAATTCAGCTAAAATTCAGCTAAAATTTAGTTGAAATTCAGCTAAAATTCAGCTAAAATCAGCTCAAAGTCAGCTAAAATTTAGATGAATTTAGCTATAATTTAGCTGAAAGCAAGCTAAAAGTCAGCAAAAAGTCACCTATGAGTTAGTTAGAAGTTAGCTAAAAGTTAGCTGAAAATCAGCCAAAAGTTGGCTAAAATTTAGATGTATTTAGCTGTAATTCAGCTAAAAGCTAGCTATATCATAAAAGGTAGCTAAAAGTTAGCTTAAAGTTAGCTGAAGTCAGATAAAATTACATAAGTTAGCTACATTAAATCAATAGTTAGCTAAATTTAATGTTAAAATTAGCTAAATTCATGCAAAATTTAGATGGAAATTAGCTGAAATTTAGCTAACAGTTAACTAAAATTTATAGTAATTTAAAGAAATTTCAGGTAAATATTTATTTGTTTTTAACTGAATTTTAGCTGCATTTTAGATCTATTTATATTATATTCTCTCTATGGTATCGCCGCTGTCATCGCTGTTGTTTAGAAATGTGCCCCTCATTTTTGGACCTACATTACAGCGTTAAATTTAGCTGGATTTAAGCTTGTAATTAGCTAGGGAATAATTAAATTAAGCTATATTTGAGCTTCAAAATAACTGAAAATTAGCTGATTTCAAGCTTGTAGTCAACTTGGTAATAGCTAATTTTAAGTTTTGTATATAGCGATATATGATAACATATAAGTTTAAGATTTATAATAAATGAAAAATAGGTAGCAATATTTTTTTTACAATAAGCTGATCATCCTGTAATTATCGTGAAGTTTGATCATATAAATAAGTATTAATTTTACGATTTTATTTAAAGTATAGGGTTGAAAATATTTTGAAAAAGCTAAATTGAAGTTTAATAATCAAATGATTGAATTTAAATTTTGTTAAATCAAAATCAAAATCGAACACTTAAATATAGTCTTTATAAATTAAATTAAATTTTTATTTAATTTTGTAAAAAAACCCTGACATCACAGTTTTCCAAATTTTTTATTCTCAATCTAAAAATGTTTCAAATATCTCTTTATTACTGCCTTCCAATTTTATTTCATTATAAAACTATCTAATATAAAACTCATTATATTCAGTTCATTATAAAAGTATCAAACAAAATCTCTATAATTAAATTATTAAATCAAGTGTACTTATTTACTGTCTGCCTGTATCTTTTTTTTTTTATTATTATAAAGGCGTACCTAGACCTTTAGTTAAGGTCTATACGGTCATGTCTGCCTGTATCTACTTAGCTGAATCATAGTAAGATTATTACAATTATATTTCTATATATTTCTTTCAAAATTGCAAATTCTTGGATATTTTTTTAAAATTATAAAAGCAAGATGAGGTTTGGCGCGCTTGCGCGCAGGGGGCTTGCCTCCTAGTAGTTTATTAAAAATAAGTAAATAATGTTATTATTCACTTATTTTTTTTACTTATTAACTGTTTAATTTCGACAAGTTTTTCAAACAAAACATTCTTTAAAGTTAAGATTTTATATGAATTTTTATAAGCATTGATATATCCAACGACATTCTTTTGTTTTCATTAACTTACGACTTGATGTCACTAGCGTCATATACGGTTATACTGAGCAATCTTTCGACGATATTCAACTATCGAATATTCCCTTAGGGAGTATAGATCTGTCAATACTCCCTAAGAGAGTACTGACGGAGTATTAGCGCGACATAAATATGTATACTGAATTAAATTATTGATGGGTATAATAATAGATGTGGGTTAGATATGCACACATATGGGTAAATCCACCGTAGTTTTAACTTTGCATGTGACTTTTTTTCAGCAATTTTTAAATAATTACTATTCTGTTACATTAAAACGCACATGGCTGTATTTGGCTTTGAATTGTCCGTTCTGAATCTAAGAAATATACTCCACTTTTTCGCAAAGCTACATTGAACGGCACTTTTAAAATTTTCTTAAAAGCATCAAATTTTTTACAAAAAATCACGGTTTTTGCATAAATAGTATAAAAAGAAGTAAAATTTTTAAAGTCTTAGTGAATTTTAGATCATGTCATTTGAATAATATTCAAAAAAACTGTGAGACTACTTTCTCAACTCAAAAACAAAAAATTTAAACCTAAGTAGAGTCACGTGCAATTTCAAATAAGTTTGATAATAGCGATTTTAATTTCAAGACAATATACATATTTTGAATTGTATTTACTGAGTTCTTCGGTGTTGCACATGACTCTACTTAGGTTTAGATTTTTTGTTTTTTGATTAGGAAAATAGTTCTATAGTTTTTTTAAAGATTACTTGAACGGCATGATCTAAAATTCATCAAGACTTCAAAAATTTTACTTCTTTTTATACTATTTATGCAAAAACCGTGATTTTTGGTAAAAAATTTGATACTTTTTAGAAAATTTTGAAGGTGCCGTTCAATGTAGCTTTGCGAAAAAGTGGAGTATATTTCTTGGATTCAAAACGGACAATTTAAAGCCAAATACAGTTATGTGCGTTTTAATGTAACAGAATAGTAATTATTTAAAAATTGCTTAAAAAAAGTCACATGCAAAGTTAAAACTACGGTGGATTTACCCATATATTGAGTGATGAATATTTTATTTCCATTATAACAGTTTTTTCCATGGAAATTGTACCTGTAGGATAATAATATTTGTACGACTCCCTTCATGCACCATCAATTTTTCAAGCAATGGAGAAGATAGAACTCAACCCCTGCGACAAGTTCTTTTCGATGAAAATCAGTAAAATAGTCGATGAGAGTCGGTTTAAAAGTCGATGTCATTCAGTTTCTTTGTAGAAAAGAACTTGTCACATGAGTTGAGCTCCATCTTCTCTATTGCTTGAGAAATTAATGATTCTCGGTGAGCGAAGAGAGTTGTTATGTCAGGAAAATATAAGCCTTGGCGCGAGTTACAAGAGTTGAATTCTCATGAAGATCGCGGGTATTTCACCGAATAATCTTCAGGTTATAGCAATCTTTTTGAGAGTGTAAACAAAATAAAAATGAAGAAAAATAAGGAAAGCACATGAAAATTCTCAAAAAAAATTTTCTATCAAATCTCTCTTTTATGGAAATTTGACGGAATGCCAGAGCTAGAAAATAATAAAATGCTATGCAAACAACTGCTTTAATCGTCAGTTGTCTACAATTATCATTTACACAAACTGATTACAGTTGGTAAACGATGCACATTAATTTGTTAGTAAAAAGGAAAAGAAAAAGGAATAAGGAAATAAAATAAACCTTTTATTGTAATATTTTTACTTACTTTTATTTTCGCAAACCATTGCAGGACTGAATGCGAGGTGTCAAGAGAAGACATTTTTCTAAGCAGTGAGACATGGCATATCGTATCAAATGCCCTGCTAAAGTCAAATAGCAACAGCATAGTCACGTATCGTCTGTCCATATTGTGTCTAATGTCCTCAGTTAATTTCAGTAGTGCGGTCTGGGTAATATGTCCAGTTCGAAATCTAGTCTGATAAGGGTCCAGTAGCGGTCGCGTGGACAAGTGATAGTAAGGTTGATCATAGACTAGACGTTGAAGAACCTTGGACATAAAAGACAACAAAGAAATTGGCCTAATGTCACTAAAAGCTTGAGGAGAAGAGATTTTGATAATTGCAGTAACCAGCGATATTTTCCAGCACGAAGGAAATAAGGACTCACGCAATGAGTCGTTATAAATGCGACACAATAAAGGCCCAATAAACGGAAATGCCGCTCGAACGATATATTGAAGAACAGCATCAAACCCTCTGGCCTGTGAAGCTGAATGACAAACAGTCATCCATACCTCCTCCAAAGTAACTGCATTAAACTTAAACATAGGTTTAAGTGGTTCATATAGAGCAAGTGTATTAACGTAATCAGAAATGGAGGGGACCAGAGGATCAAACGCAACGCCACCAAAATATCAATTTAAATCATTTATTGAAAAAGGATGTCGAGAGTTACCATTGCTGGAACATATGCCAAGGTTCTTAAATTCTTTTCAGATCTGTCTTGTGTCAGTAATCTTAGATAGTCTGTCGTGGTAATATAGTAATTTAGTTGATTCGATGCATGAATGAGCCTGATCTCGAGCATCTCTAAAACATATAAGATCAGCACGCAGTCTAGTACGTTTGAAGCGTCTGTAAAACCGATCTCTCTCACAGATTAAGCGGTGATGCTCAGAGGTGAACCACGGATGATGACTCTTGCTCTGCACGGTGGTCCTCGATTAATTTTAACCGTGAAGTCTTTGCACCTCGGATTCCTTTTGGATATGATTCTAGACATATTTAGGATCAAATTCCAACAAAAACCAAAATCGAAGAATGAGCCCTTTTTTATTTATTCAATTTTTTTTATTTTTTATTTTTTTTTTCATTGATAATTTATGAAATTAATTTCTAGAATGGCGTTTTCGAATAAAATTATGAATTATTTACATATTTTAAGCAAACATTATATATTTAAAAAAATTTTTAATTATGTAACAATGTAAGCGTAACGTTAAAATTAAGATCTTTTTTTATAAAACATGATAGTGATAAAAACTATAACGAATGATGCATTTTTAAAGTGATTGTAATTAGAAAATACAGTGTATTAATATTCTATAAGAACACGATACGAAAAGAAAATATATAAAGCAACGTAGCTTCAGTTGAGATGAAAATTGTTTGTAAACAAAGCATAATCATCGCTTCTATTCACAAACGTTTTGTTGAATTTTTGAAAATTCCAATGTTATTAATGTTTATGAATGAAGTCAGTCGTTTTGTAGTAGTAAATTAAACACCATGCCGCCAAATATTATTAAAAACCACGCCCGTACTCATGAGGAAAATCGTTATGTTATCTGTTTGCTCTGTTTTAATAAAAGTGAATTGATAGTTAACGTAACCCCGGCTTTAAAACTTAAAATAACTAAGCTATTTACAACTTATGATGAACAAAATGAGTGTCTTCCAAAAGTAGTGTGTCCATTTTGCAAAAGAAATCTGTACAGTGTATTTACATGTGTTAAAAAAACTTAAGGGGTGTCCTCATATCGGCACAGAGATCTACCTTATCTACATTTGAATTATGCATTTTAATAGAAATTTAACTATTTTTGACTAAAATTCATAGAAGAGGCACATTTTTAACATTCTAAAGCATTTATTGCAACGTCAAAAGACAGAATAAAAGTGAGAATGAAGACGAAAACTGCATAATACGATTATTCATAACCACATTGAAAAGTTAATTGTATTAAGCAGTTTTCGCCTTTATTTTTACTCTCATATTGTCTTTTAACGTTGCAATAAATTCTTTGGCATGTTAAGAATGTGCCTCTCCAACAAATTTCAGTCATGAATAGTTAAATTTTTATAAAAATTCATAATTCATATGTAGATAAAGTAGAACTCTGTGTCGGTATGAGGATTCCCCTTAAGAAGGAAGCCAATGATTGGGCAGAATACTGTAATGTTCAACGTGAAATAACTTACGAAACTTCTTCTTTTAAAGGAGACAGTTACAAAATATTACTAAATAATATCTATTTCTTGCGATCCAATGGTAACTTGAATTGTTTAAAATATGTT
Source organism: Anastatus disparis (assembly GCA_017163975.1). Lineage (NCBI taxonomy): Eukaryota > Metazoa > Arthropoda > Insecta > Hymenoptera > Eupelmidae > Anastatus > Anastatus disparis. The sequence goes on along the minus strand of JAFFSR010000043.1, from coordinate 622,437 downwards.
GAGGTTTTTGAAAAGATTAACGTCGTCGTCAACTCTTGCTTTACTGTTTCTTTAAATCCAAAATTTATTGAATTTATCGATGCGTTTAAAGATGCGTATCTATCTTTAGGTATTTCGGTAACACCAAAAGTACATGCAGTTTTTTTCCGTGTAAAAGACTTTTGTATTAAACATAATCGAGGCCTAGGATTTCACAGTGAACAGGCTGTGGAAGTGGTCCATCATGATTTTTCTGCAACGTAGGCTAAATATAAAGTATCGCAAAATAATTCTAATTATGCAGATAAATTATTAAGAGCAGTCTGTGAATATAATTCACTGCATGTAACTTAAGTAAAAACTGTGTATATGTTATTTGTGTGTGTATATATGTATATATATATTTTAATCATAGAAATAAATGTGTATATTTATGTACTATTTGATTCATGAATAAGAAAGAATTCAGGTATTTGTTGTACTTACATCTTGTAATAGTTTTCATTACGATAATATGTCGGAGAAAAATAATTCCAACCTTTTGCCTACATTGTTACATAACTTAAGATTTTTCTAAATATATTTACTATAATTTTTGCTTAAAATATGTAAGTAATTCGAAATATTATTCAAACAAGCCATAGAAATTGATTTCATAAATTATCAATAAAAAAATTTTTTTCTATAAAAAACTATGTATAAAAATTAAAATTTGAATAAATAAAAAAGTGCTCATTCTTCGATTTTGGTTTTTGTTGGAATTTGATCCTAAATATATCTAGAATCATATTCAAAAGAAAAATCAGAGGTGCAAAGACTTCACGGTTAAAATTAATCGAGGACCACCGTGTCTGTCGAACACGCCTAACAGGCACAAACCGTGAGATAGCCTCATTAAGATAAGAGTAAAGACATTCAAGGCGAGCCAAAAGAGAAGAGTCACCGATACATATTGCACAATTTAGCGATCGAAAATAGTCGAGAAGAGCAGTTTCATCATTGGCTTTATAATCACGATAAGTAAAATCATTAAGCATAGACCTAGAGAGAGACGACTTCACAGTCGCAGCAATAAAATCATGTCCATCAATAATTGGTACATCAGTTTTCCAATAGTCAAGCAGTAAGTCATTGGCATCGACAAGGCATAAGTCGAGCCACGTATCAGAGGAATAAGTATGATGCGTAGGTCCATACGGCACAGAAAAAGTGCATTTTCCTTAATAAGGCTCTTGAAGAACACAGAATCATCAGATTCAGAACACAGATTAGTGTTGAATTTTCCCAAAACCACCTTAGTACTATAATTGTGAATATGAGTGGTCAAATCTGGAATAAAGTCAGTGTTGGACAAAAATGAAGCGTGACGCGGTCTATAAACAACAGTAACGAAAATGGGTGAAGCCAAATCAGATGAGTTGACCTCACAGAAGAGATACTCAGGTAAACCAGGTTTACCACTCCAGCTTTCAGAGGATAAACAGAGACGCGCAGAAAAGAGAGAGCAGTGTACAAATAAAGCAACACCACCTCCCCTGGTGTAACGATCCAATCTATGAAGCACATACCCATCAAGAGCAGTCAAAGAATCACAAACTATCTGACCTAGTTTGGTCTCAGTAACAGCTATTACGTGAAAATAAGGGCGAGAAGCCAAAAGTGCGCTCTAATAGAGTTGGCATTGAAATGACAAACTCTGAGACCGACCTTAGTAGTGAAATGATCATGAATGACCGATGAGATAGTATTGTTAGAAGGAAGAGGTGTGTCAGAGTGAGAAAAAAGAGAGAATGAGCTTACCCTAGTGTCAAATGTTAAGTAGCTGCATCGTTGTTGGCTGATACTAGTAAGAGCTTCACTAAAAAAGCAACCAAGTCCTCATCCGATGCAATACGAATGGCTGCATCCTCTTTCTTCCTTCTGACGAAGATCTTACCATCACGTACAAATGTAAGGAAGTTGTACCTCATATCTTTGGCCTTCCAGAGCACTCTCTGGAATACATCAAATTCAGTTGATGTAATGAGTGCGGCAGATTTTCATTGATGTTGATAAAGGAAGAAGTAAGTGTTTCCATAGATATAATTCCATGCAGAAGATCATTCTTGATTTTTGAGGTATGAAGGCTACCCATCTTGATCTTTGTGCCGATAACAGATCGCGCCAACGAGGCACTCTTCATGGTGACGAGCAACGGCGTCGTAAGCAGTGGAGGATTACCTTAAGGTGTTGTTGCAGAAGGAGCAGTGCTATCATCAGTACTACGAGCTGTACCAGGTCGCGACAAAGGTCGAACCGAAACAATGTCACTGAGAGCAAAACCAGAGTTCAGAGAAGCCAATACAGCAAAGACACCGCTCTTCAGTTCATTAAATTCATTAGGAACTAAGCCTCCAAACACTAGGTCTGATACACGCTCAAGCCGCTGCTACCCAGTCACTAAAACATCACACTGTTGCCGTAAAGATTTATTGAGTTTGTACAATTCCTGTAATTTAGCAGCCATAGGGTCAGATATTGCCTGATCAGGCACAACAGAGAGAGATTCCTCCACCTGCGCCTTAAGCTCCTGATAATCCCGACAAACCTTGTCAAGTCTTACTTCAGTTGCTCCACAACGTTCCTCACATGCCACAGCAATACTATCCACTCGTGTCTCTAAATTTGTAAATCTCCCATCCAGTATTGATAGTTGAGTGCTAATATTGTTGATTTTGGTATCCATAGCATCAAGCTTATCTAATTTCTCCATCTTCTTTAATATAGAAGACAAAAGTTCATTTGTTTATAGCGCCGGTAGTGTCGGAGTTGGAGTACGTGACACAGACAGAGAAGCTGAGACATCACTTATAGAACCCACAGAACTAGAGCATGATCGATTGCAATCAGGATTTGCAGCTGCTATGTAAAAGTTACATGCCTTCATTTGTTGATCATTATTATCTCTGACTATGAGCAGTTTAGTACAAGAGCTGTGATAAGTCTTCCCACAGCGACCACAAAGCTGAGGCTTAGATGCAGCACTAAAGTTTTTAAAACAGAGACCACATTGATTGGACATAGTGACCTTCAAGATTAGAAAACAGCTTAATTAATACGAATCTTAAATTTTAAATTTGGTGCAAGTAGTATCTTTATAAGTGGATAAGCAGCTTGATAAATGTACTTTGAGTTGCTTCTAAGTTTTAGTTGTTGTAAGTGGAAAAGCAGCTTAATTTGTAGAGTAAGATTCGTACGACTGTGATTAGAGAGAGCAGAAAATAATAGTGGAAAAGCGCCTTAACTGTAGAAGCTACAATTAGATATCATCTAGACAGGCAAAGATGCTAATATACAGGTTATCCAAGACATAGAGCCACCAGCGCTAAGCAAATAAGACTCTTCTTGCAGTATATGATTGCGCCAAAAAAGATTGAGGTTATGTTGCAGTTAAAATATAAAACAAATTGCAATGCAATTGTACACAATATAATGCATTAACACAACACTCAATAACCAAAGCAGACCCATAGCAATCTTTACAGGCAGCAGCAAAATCCACAGCAACGTCAGAAATAAATTCAAGTTGGTGTTGATAGACTGCACTACCACAGCAAAAAAGTTGTCCAGAGTCCAAAATGCAATTGCAAAATGCAAATGAATGAGGCCAACGCTCTCGGAACCCAAGTAGGACGATTCCCTGCAAAAAAATTTTACTCCGCAAAATGAAAAAATGATGTTTAAGACAAGTTTTAAGAGGAGCGAAAAAAGTACGTATAGCGCTACCTACGGCAAAAGAGAGAGGTAATGAGAGTGAATGTTACAAATCAATATTTTATAATTTAAACTTTGTGTAAAAAATGTTGAAAGGCAATATCTATGAATTGTAAAGTAAAAACGAATCGTATATTTGAATATTTGTTTGAATTAGCAAAAAGTACTGACTGACTGTCATTTAAGGGCCAGTCTTTTTATATCAGAAGGCCCAAGTTTGCGCGAAAGCTGCCCCTCTTTATTGTATCATCTATTATTAAGAGGAGATCGAGTATATCTGTCCTTTTCTAATCAAAGAATTGATTTCATTACAAAAACTAATAATTTTAGCAAAAATGAAGAGAAAGCCGCATTTCGTATCAAAAAAAGGAATATCATCATTGATGAGCAAAAATTAATTTTATCGCTTCGTTTCCAAGAAAACCTTGAAAAACTTAAAACGCAGAGTTTAGGGTAAACAATTTGGTTTTTCAAGGTTTTCTTAAAATCAAAGCAATAAAATTAATTTTTTCTTATTAAAGAAAATTTTGCTTTTCCTGACACGAGATCCGGCTTTCTCTTTATTTTTGGTAAAGTTATTAGTTTTTGCTAAAAATTAATTATTTGATTAGAAACGCACAAAGATACGTGACCTCCTCTTAATTAGTGGGGATTTTATTGATTTTATTTCGCTTTCCTTCTCTCTCTCTGATTATTCTTAAGAACAATCAATATAAGTCTTATGAACTGAATAGTAATTATAATTAAAATATAGGAAAAAGGAATTTGACCTTAATTTGACAGAACATCGAATTAGTTTTAAAATAATTTAAATTGATTAATATATTCTAATTCTAACAATGGTAATTGAATTTAGAAATACATCTAAACTTACAAAAATGTATAAAAAGGATTAATATCCTTATTTATTAAAGATTCATTTTAAATAAAATTGAATAAAGAAAGATTGAAAAGAAAAGATAACAAACAAAAATTTTACCAAAGTTAGAATAGAAATAACATTAATTATTTTTTAATTCCTTTAATAAATTTATTCTATTTACTTTGACTTTTTGTTCAGTTTAAATGAAAAAGAAATATTGATTTTCTTTCAATGACTACAGGGTGTCTATTTATAGACAACTATTCTCACTTTAGAGAATCGTTACAAGTTAGCGCGCCATGCCTAGCTTGTGCAGACTCTTTGTCTTGTTTTATTATTTTAGTTGAAAGTCGTTTATAACTAGGACACCTTGCCTAGCTATAGCAGACCTTTTAATAAAAAATGTTAGTAATTTTTTTGGTTTTATGTAAAACGCCCGTTGTTATTAAGGACCAAATGCCTTAATATTTGGGGCTTAGCACAGGGTTAATAGAAAAGGAATGCTGCTTGCTTGGATAAGCTCTCTATTGTTATATGCTATACAAGTTTACGAATTTACAAGGTAACACGTTAAACACGTGTAAAATATGCCTTGCTTAAAACAATGCTATGGCCAAGCGCCCGCCGTTGTCTTAAGCAAGGTACAACCGCACAGTAGAAGAGCCGATCCAAGAGTGACGAGAGTCACGAGCTCCTTGCATTGCTTGCTTCAGCTCTCATTGGTCTCCCTCCCACTCTTCTTGCTTAGTAGAAGAGAGGGAGAGTCACCGTGTACCTTCAGCGGTACTTACACATGCAAGAGCATGTGTATGTGCATGCGGGCTTGCATGTGCAACCACTTTGGTCTTTTTGGTGTTCGCGCGCGCATCTTCGAGTTGTATGTAAGGTTTCAGGGCCGTACATACTCAGGTGCTCACATTTCCCCCTAAAATTAAAATTGATTTTGAATTTTAATTAAAAAAATTAATGGAAAAATCTATTTTATTTTTTATTTACGTGATTATTTCGGAGATGCGCGTGCAAACACCAACTACGCACTTAAACACTACACTGGTTGTGGTGTTATGGTCTGCCCCCAAAAATAAAATACGATTTTTTCATTTTTACGATAAATAAGATATATTTTCTTCATAAATTTTATAAAAATATTAAAAACTAACCACCTTTATCGCAATACTTATTCATTTCACTTTAACGAATTAACAAAACAAAATAATTTTCTTCTTCTATTTTTCAAATTCAGATCAATTGTCATTATTTTTCATTTTAAATTTAAACTAAAAAAATACTTTTTCTTTTTATTCACTTTTTATTAGTTTTTACTACCTAATTATTAATTTGGTTTTATTTATTGGTCCGCGTCTTCTTCTTTTGCTTTCTCATAGAGAAAGGATTGTATCAATAAAAAATTTTTTTTTCTATTTTTTCATTAATTTGTACATATTTAGACTTAGGGAGTCGAAAAAAGTGGTTTCCAGAAAATGTCTGTATGTATGTATGTGTGTGTGTGTATGATTTCAGTACGCCAATAATATCCCGAGAACTACTCGATGGATTTGCTTCAAATTTCGCATGCAATTTAGTTTTTTGTCTAACTGGGGGGGCGCTATTGAAAATTGATCTTCTCAGCTTAGTTTTTTTTAAGAGCCATTTTAAGAATTTTAAAAAAATTTTGATTTTTCATTTTTTTGGTATTTTACCTAAACTACTCAAAGAATTAGCTTGAAAATTTCTATGGATATTATTTGCGTATGTTAAAAGAAGAAAAACTTTTACCAACTGATTTTCTTAGCGCACTTTTAATTTTAGAGCATTTTGGAAATTTTGAAAAAAAATTTTTTTTTTATTTTTTTTTTATTTTACGACAACCATTTGATAGATTTGCTCCTAAATTTGTATGCAAGTTATTCGCTATTGTCTAAAGAAAACAAACTTTGGAACACTTATTTTCTTAGCGTAGTTTTAATTTCAGAGTATTTTGAAAATTTTGGAAAAAATCTCTATTTTTCATTTTTTTTCTATTACACAAAAACCATTCGATAGATTTGTTCGAAAATTTTTATGGAAATCATTTGCAATGGCCTAAATAAAACAAGCGTTGAAAAACTTATTTTCTCAGTGCAGTTTTAATTTTAGAGCATTTTGAAAATTTTGAATAAAATTTTTCTAATTTTTTTTATATTTTACGTAAACTACTCGATGAAGGAGCTTCAAATTATGTATGGGAACTATTTATGATTGTTAAAATAAAATAAACTTTTCAAAACTAATTTTCTTCAATTTTCTTAGCGCACATTTAAGTTTAGAGCATTTTGAAAATTTTGAAAAAAATTTTTATTTTTAATTTCTTTTCTATTACACAAAAATCATTCGATAAACTTGCTCAAAAATTTTTATGCAAATTATTTACTATTATATGAATAAATCAAGCTTTGGAAAACTTATTTTCTTAACGCAGTTTTAATTTTAGAGCATTTTGAAAATTTTGGAAAAAATGTTCATATTTCATTTTTTTTCTATTACACTAAAGCCATTCGATAGATTTGATCAAAAATTTTTATACAAATTATTTGTTATTGCCTAATTAAAGCAAGCTTGGAAAAACTTATTTTCCTTGCGCAGTTTTAATTTTAGAGCATTTTGTAAATTTTGAATAGAATTTCACTTATTTTTTGGTATTTTACGTAAACTACTCGATGAAGTAGCTTAAAATTATGTATAGAAATTATTTACGATTGCCTAAATAAAATGAACTTTTGAAAACTGATTTTCTTAGCGTAGTTGTAACGTTAAAGCGTTTTGAAAATTTTAAAACAATGTTCATTTTTCAATTATTTGGTATTTTTTGTAAACTATTCGATGAAAATGTTCCAAAATTTGTATGGAAGTTATTGGTTATAGTGTTAAGAAGACAAGCTTGGGAAAATTAATTTTATAAACGCATTTTTAATTTTAGAGTATCATAAAATCACATTATGCAAATGGCAAAAGTAAGAAAGAATAAAATTCATATAGTTTTCGTAGGTATTAAGACAGCCTTCAATACAGAGGATAGGGACATTTAAATTAAAATCGTATTAAAAAAAATAAAATCAAATTACTCTAATTCAATATGCTCTATGAGAAAGCATCGCGCCAAAGCACTTGGCAGCGTTTTTCTTCTGTCTTCACTGCATGTTACTTAAGATAAAACGAAATCTTCTATTTTATTATTAACATAAGCTTTTTTACTTATTTTTTTGACTCTTCAAGGTTTTAACTATTTTTTATGTATTTGTATGTATGCGTGTGTACATTTATCTGTTACACTTGTATTAGTACATTTTTGGTCTTTGCCTAGTATACACATTCTGCCTTCTAATTATTGTTTTATGGGTTTCTTTTCTATCTTTTTTGCATTCTTTAGTTTTTAGTATTTTTATTTTATTTTAAAATAATATTGGAATATTATTTTTCTATATTATTTAATTTTTATATTTATAAACGCATTTATTTAAATTGACTTAAACACTAATCTTTTTCTTCTTCATCTTCTATGTTTTCTTCTTTTCTTGCTTCTGCCCCCCTTTGTAGTTCTTTAATTTTACAATTTGTTGTTCACGGAGCAAACTTTTTAATAAAATTGTTTTATATTTATTTTTTGGTCCACTGTGTCCATAACTTTTTTTAATTTCACTTAATGCATCTTTTATTAATGTGTTAGGTATTACAGCTTTATTCCTTGTATTTTTTATTTCATTTTTGCACAACTTAGGTTTTTTATAATTGTTTGTTAAATAACATTTTAATGCATTTTCGAAAAAGTTTTTATCACCATACTTGTAGTTTTTCTTTATTCTTTCTTTTGAAGAATAAAGAGGTGCTTTATTTATAGTTTTCATTCCATGTTTACATGATAATAAATGATCAGATACATTGTAAGATACTATTTTATGTTTAGAAATTAAATCTATTGGTTCAATTTCTTGTTTTGGTGACATATTTTAACTTGTAATAATTTTTTTATGAATCTCATCATTGGTAAATTCATAATTAGTTTCCTCATGAAATAAATTTTCTTTATTTTCATTTGAGGTGAATACACATGAATATGAGTCATTTTGGCTCTCATGTGATTCAATTGTTTTTACTTGAGCATACTCATTTGATTTGAGTTTTTGCTCAGTATAATTTGAATTGGCATATTTGCCATTTATAGTTAATAGCATCTTTTCGTGTACTGTCTTTAAAACCAAATTCAATATTTTCTGAAAACCATGTTTTATAATATACTCATTAATCAAATTTGGAATTTTAGAGTGTACGTTTATTGTTTTTGCAGTTTGTATATTTAACATTTTCTGTTTTTTAATTGTTTTAAATTTTTGATTTATCGCTTTAACGCGTTTAACTTTTATAAGTTTTATTTGGCATTTTTTAAGCTTTTCTAAGTTGGCAAAATAAGATTTTTTTGAATTTATGATTTTTTTTATTTATGGGGTTTTTTTATGAGTTGCAACCTCACCCCTTTTATTGTTTAAATCAGGTGAAAATTTTTTCAGTTTTTCTGAGGTACATCCATTTCATCATAACTTTTTTTTTCAGTTTTATTATCCAAAGGAGCTTTCAGTTTTTCATGAAATAAAGTCCTTTGTTTATTATTATTTTTGCCCATTATTCTTGTTGCATTTATGCTTGGATTATATGATTTTTTATATTCTTGTTTATGATTATTATTTTCATTGTAATGAAGTATTTAATTATATTCTGAACTCTCATTTTTATTAAAAAATTTTTGTTGATTATTATTATTTTTATGATATTCATTTCTATTTAGTACTCTTTTTTCTTGCATCTTATCATCATTATCAACATCTAATAAGGTTTTAAATAATGTATTTTTGTCTTTTTTCTGCAAAAATTGCATCGCCTGCCTAACATTTCTGCTGAAATGTTTGCTGATTTTCTCAGCTAATTTTTCCTCAGTATATTGAAGATTTAACTCTTTAGCAAACCCATATACTTGGGTAGCGTAAGCCATACGGCTTAATTTTCCATTTTCGTAGAATTGTCCAAATTCAACTTTTCTTCTAGTTGTTCTTTGGACATCTTCATTCCAATATCTATCAAGGAATAAATTTTTAAATCCTTGATATGTGGTCACATCATCTTTATAGATGTACCACCACTCATTTGCATCTTTTTGCAGAACCGTATGCAATAGTTCAAGGGTTTCTTCCTCTTCTAGTTTTTCAATGCTATATATTTATCGAGTTCATTCAAGAATTTCATTGGTCTTTCGACCTCTGTGCCTTCATACTTTGGCAAAGGAATTTTAATTTCATTATTATATGGTTCAGTACCTTGTGTTCGAGTCCCATTATTTTTTAGTTTTTCTTTTAACTTATTAATTTTTTCTTCTTGCTCTTGAGCAGTATCATCTATTTTTTGAGTTAAATTGTCTCAAACCATTTTAATGGCTTCATCATCATTTATTATCTTTTTTAATTTAATAAGTTCTTCATTTAAAGATTCATTTTTAGTTGCTGAATCCTCGTTTTCTTTTTTATATTCATTTAAAAGATTTTTAATCACGATATTATCTTGTAATAAGTTTTTTATCTTGTTTGACAATTCATTTAATTGTTCTTTTAAGTTTGTTGTTTCTGCATCCACGGTTTTTTTTAAATTGAAGTTTATGGATTTGTCTGGACTAGCTGAGTTGACTTTTTCATCTAACTCTTGTTGTTTATTGAACAACAATGTTAGCTCATATAACACAGCTTTCATCCATTCGTTTTGCTTTATGTTGACGTCTTCCTTTATGGTCTTATCAAGATTTTCTAATTCTTGCATCAGTATCTCTGATCTTCTTTTCACCATCTTGATTTTTATTTTTATTCGCAATTATAATATTTATGTAATTATTATTCACGAAATTAAAATTTAAACTATTTTTAGTTTATATACTTTCTCATCCAAAATAATCGTTCTGCAAGTTATTTTTTTTTTTTTTTTAATTAGGTGGCTTACACGTTCATCTTTACGATCTTAACATATCACCCCACACCTTTATTTACAACTTTCAATTTTTCAATTTTTAGTTTTTTTTCCGTCCCATTCCGCATTCGCCCGGGGTAATGCCCGTGAAGAGGGGAAAACCCATAGGCAAACCCAGTGGGATAAAACCTGGGGAAACCCTCTCCGGAATGGGTCGGTGTATATAGCAGATTCGGTATTAGACATCCTTGTACCAGGATACCTACATAGTATTTGCCACACCTCCCGCTCACATTGTCATGTGGTCAGCACGTCCAAGCGACCGTCGCACAAAGCAAGTCCACTTTGAACGCGCAGATTCTTGGAGAGCGGTCACCCATCCAAGTACTGCACGCCAAAGCTGCTTAACTTTGCAGATCGCCTAGCGCACCGAACCACTCGGCCGATGCGTCGGTCTGCAAGTTATTTTTAATTTCAATAAATTTAAATTATTAAAAATGAAATTTTTAAATTTTAATTTAGTTTGCAATTGTTATTCTTAATTACGATTCTTTTAATTTTTTAATATATTTGTTTAATTAATTTTATTTAATTTTATTAAAAGAGCGTATATTATTTTATTATAATATTTGCTCTCGTTCGCGTTGAGAACCTATGTCTAAGAATTTCTTTTGTCTATTTCTTAGCTATTGATCTTTGACTTTATTGTCTAACATTCTTTACAAATATTTGCGTTTTAGACTTGAGATTTGAGTGGTTATGACAAAAGATTCTATATAAAAAATAATTGTGTACATTGTAACACCTACTCTTCTTGTTTTACCACGCAAACTTCAAGTCTTTTCTCTTTATCACGTACGAATAAATTATTAAGGAATTTACGATATACAAAATAAAGTTCTGGTCAAATTTTTTCGCTATTTTATTTGACAAAGGAAATTCTTTTACAAAAAAAGTATTTCTTAGGTATTTAATATACCATTTTTCTTACGTTTTCACGCTTTTTCTTTTTGAATTTTATTATTTTTATAATTTTTTTTTCTGATTAGTTTTTTAATAGATTTTTTTTGTATTATGGATTTTTTATATTTTTATTAAGAGAAGAATTTTTTATTTTTTAAATTTGTGTTAAAGGTGACAAACAATTTTTTTTTTAATTTTTAGGTTTTTCATTTTTAGTGTTTATAATAACATGTGTAACGAGGATAGCGAATTACGTGTATACTGTGTGATAGTATGTGCATATATCTGTCCTCGTTGTAAGTCGCACAGCACAACGTGAGTTTCTATGCTTGATTTGCGAGTACAGGAGTGAGATAAAGAGAGACTGTGCCAGCGGCTTGGATGTGCGACTGTAGAAGGAAGCGCGCGCAATGCATGACGGGTAGACTTAAGCAAGAGAGAGAAACGAACGGGTCGGTTTAAGAGAGTTAGGCTGCCATCTTGACAAGTTGTTTGTGCTCGAGTGTCGGCTATTTTTAATCTGTTGAGACTTGTGAAGGAAATTAATACACTTGTAAATCGTGTTAATTGTCTTTTAAGTACAGTGAAATTACTCGTGAGAAGTGCCGATTCTTTATTGTCATCTTTTTCTTAAAAGCCAGGGTTAAGTGTGTTCACTGCAGCGTCAAGCGGGAAGTTGACTGGCCTTTCATTAAGAGCGAGAAGGACAGTAGGCTACACCGCATATCTACGGTGCCGCTTTAATCCATACTCTGGGTTGTCTGTTACGTGAAGGCAACTGCGGGAAGGCTCTACACACACCGGCTGACGAAAAACGTAAGTCTGCAGACTAGTGCGATTACGTTTAATATGTATGTGCGTTACATGCGAGGCGATAAAGACCGTCGTGTGCGCCCGTGTTATGTAGTATAGGTTAGCTTAGATTAATAATTGTTTCTCTTTATTAAATTTATCAAATTTTACTTGCGAATTAATATTATTATAATTTTATTTCATTGTATGGAATTTATTTAGTGATTTGAATAAAGTAAAGTGAAATTAAAGTAATTCTTGATGTTTGCCTAACATTATTTATAGCCAATTAAGATCGTGTCTTGTTTTTATATGTATACGTTGAACATAGTACACTCTCTCTTGATCAACGGTATTCAATAGAGTTCTCGGGTACACGCCGTGGGTTTCGTCGTACCAGATGTCCGGGAGGAAGAACTTCTAAACGAAGTTCTGCAATAGTATTGAATATTGTTTAATTGATTTTTCTCGTCAGAAATAGATAGACGAAGTAGATCAGCGGCATGGAATTAGGCTGATCGACTATAAACCGAAAGTCAGTTATTTAACGGTAAGTGTACGTGTACTTAAAGAAAGTACACGTGAAACCCACAAATATATTTCATTTATTTATTTGAATATATTCCCTGTTACACAGGCTTGCATGTGCAACCACTTTGGTCTTTTTGGGTGTTTGCGCGTGCATCTTCGAGTTGTATGTACAGTTTCAGAACCGTACATACTCAGGTGCTCACAATATTTATAGCAAAACAGTCGAAGCCCTTTCTGTACCTGCCAGCGTTGATCGGACTATCTTCGTCATTCATTGAAAAACCATATTTATTATCCGACAAACATTGTGGACATAAATTTTTAAACTGCACATAAGTCATGTCCGAATTCACATGATCGTCATATAAATGCTTTAAGAGGAGGTCACGTATCTCTGTCCTTTTCTAATCAAAGAATTGAGTTTTTTACAGAAACTAATAACTTTAGCAAAAAATGAAGAGAAAGCCGCATCTCGTAATAAAAAAAGGAATATTTTCTTTGATAAGAAAGAATTAATTTGATTGCTTTGTTTTCAAGAAAACCTTGAAAAACTTAAATCATAGAGGTTAGGGTGGACAATTTGGTTTTTCAAGGTTTTTTTGAGAACGAAGCAATCAAATTAATTCTTTCTTATCAAAGAAAATATTGCTTTTTTTGATACAAGATGCGGCTTTCTCTGCATTTTTTGTTAAAGCTATTAGTTTTTGTAAAAAAATCATTTCGTTGATTAGAAAAGGACAGAGATACGTGACCTCCTCTTAAATTCTTGTCATCCTGCCGACATATCACCAATAAATTAACATTACCTCTTACAAGATGTTTTGGTACGTGAGCGTAAGACTAGCAGAGATAGAAGCAATCAATGTTTTTATGCCTACCCATGCAGAAATATGTTCTGACGTTATCCTGTTTTTCGCAGGCCACGTTATCGAATATCATTATAGAATTTGGTAACACTTCATCCGGTGGTATGACTGATTCATGTTCACTAAATGGAAAGTATTGTATGCCATCTATTGGTTCGAGAAGCTGATTCAGAAACTTATGCTTTGGTTGATTAAGAGACTTAGTAAACACATATATTCTCAAATCTTAGTCCGTTAGGATGTGCAATTATGGCAAGCAAACTATTAGTTTTCCCGCAATTAGATGGTCCACAAAACACAGCTCGAATGCTGTCTTGAAGTAACTCTCCATGTCTCTTAGGCTTTTTGTCTTGTTCCACGACAGTGTCAAAATTCACTATCGGGAGCTTGATGGATTGATCTTTAAATTTCATATGGTTACTATTCAATCAAGAGTTCAACTGTTCGATTTAGTATAAATGGAGAGCTTACATACTCTCAAGAGCATTAGTCTTCGTGTAGTCTCCGTAAGGTGATGATCGTACACTATCGAAAACGTTGACGTGGGCGTGGTTTTCTTAACAAATTAATTAACAGCCTTCCAATCGAACTTCATATTCCTGAATATCAGTATTGTGGTCCCGGTACAAAATTTACTAAGCGATTGGCTCGAGGTGATCCAGGTATCAATCCTCTCGACAAAGTGCGTGAAGAAAACGATATAGCTTATTCACGAAATTGTGAGAACATTTTGCCAGAAACGCTGCAGACAAAGAATTAGCAAACAAAGTCCCTCAAAGAGTAATTTCTAAAGACGCAACATTGGAAGAAAAAGCGGCTGCTTCAAACGCTATGACATTAAAATCTACATTTGGTATGGAAATGAAAAAAAGAAGGGATAAAAGAAAGAGAAAGAAAAAGAAGCTAACCATGACATGTCTAAATAATATAGTGAAAGCTGCTTTTAAGTCAATCGTTCCTAGCAAATGTGCTCGTAAAGTCATTATGTCAGCCTTGAAGTATGCACGCAGAACTATTAAAGCAGCTGGTGGTAAAAAGAACGTTAAGATTCGCATATTACCTATTCCGCCTAAAATTGGTGGATTTTTACCGTTTCCTATGCCACTATAGGCTGGATTGAGTGCTGCTGGTGGTATCGCAGGGGGTGCTGATGGAATAGTTAAAGCACTTAACGATGCGAAAGCTGCAAAAAATCTTCTAGAAGAGAATAAAAGACATGATAAAAAAATGAAAGAAATAGCTTTTGGTAAAGGTCTTTATTTAAAACCGCATAAGACAGGACTCAGCCTTCGCCTGAAGCCATTTAATGGTAGAGATTTAAGAAAAAAAAATTCGGTTAAGATAAGGTTACTGAACCGAGCTCTTACCGATGCAGATATCACAAAATATGCTGAAATATTTAAAATTCCGAATTTTCGAGGAGTATTTATGTGAAATGAATTACCGAAAAACGGCTTACATTATCATGAGTCAGCTATAGTTAATCTCGATGATGCAGATGGAGCGGGTTCACATTGGGTAGTGTATAAAAAGCATGGAAACGATATTGTTTATTCTGATAGTTTTGGTGATCTTCAACCGCCTTGGGATTTAATGATGTATTTAGGTGTTGATGAAATAAAGTATAATTTCAAGAGATATCAGAACTTCAACTCGTTCAATTGTGGTCATCTGTGCTTAATGTTCTTTAGCAACAAACTAAATGCTATATAAGATGGGCATGCACAGATACTAATTCATTAGCAATTCAGCAAGCATGGAGGATTCTCTGACGTTGAGTCTTTCTAATAAATCATCCATACTCGAAGCACAGTATTTTCCACCGATTGAGCTTTCAACGAAAAAGAACTACGTTTTAGGATTAGTTGGACTTTCAACCTTTAATTCAATACCAAACATTGACGCTGGTAATAATAAATTCTGCGTCGGTACAGAAGAAATTCTTCTACCCACAGGTAGTTACGGAATAACAGATACAGAATACTACCTCCGCGAGACACTAGCTTCAAAGGGTATTTCAGTTGGTATAAGACCAAATAGTAATACGCTTCGCAGTGTAATAACGTGCAGCCACTCCATCCACTTTACAACGCCAGATTCTATTGGCTCTTTGTTGGGTTTCACTAAACGCGTTCTCTCAGCAGAAATTACTCATGACTCCGATCTACCAGTAGCTATATTGAAAGTCAATACTCTACGATTTGAGTGCAATATCACCTCGGGTGCCTACATAAACGGTCAACGAGTGCACACAATACACGAGTTTTTTTCCAGCAGTACCACCAGGATATAAGATCATTGAAGTTCCGTCAGCAGTCATTTACCTTCCGATCGCCGTCAAAAGCATAGATCACATTCAAGTGCGTTTAGTCGATCAAGATGGACAATTAGTTAATTTTCGAGGAGAAATTATTACTGACAGATTACATCTGAAACAAACGTGATGGAAATCGTATACAATTCTAAAGTTGAAAGAGGCTATATAAATAGTTCACAATGGCACCCAGTCATCAGTCGGCGAAAAGCAGACAAAGCGCTAATACGGCGAAACATTCAGTTCTTAAGAGCAGGCCACGTATCTCTGTCCTTTTCTAATCAAAGAATTGAGTTTTTTTTACAAAAACTAATAACTTGAGTAAAAAATGAAGAGAAAGCCGCATCTCGTATCAAAAAAAGCAATGTTTTCTTTAATAATAAAGAATTAATTTTATTGCTTTGTTTTCAAGAAAACCTTGAAAAACTTAAATCATAGAGGTTAGGGTGGACAATTTGGTTTTTCAAGGTTTTCTTGACAACGAAGCAATAAAATAAATTTTTTCTCATCAAAGAAAATATTGCTTTTTTTGATACAAGATGCGGCTTTCTCTTCATTTTTTGCTAAACTTATTAGTTTTTGTAAAAAAATCATTTCTTTGATTAGAAAAGGACAGAGATACTCCTCTTAAAGAGTCTCGGCCTAAGAGGTCGAGCCTGTGGAAAAAAATTTGTCTTTTCTTTTGTTGTTTGCAGAAAAATAAAAATGAAAGGAATACTGAGCATAAAGTCCTCCGTAAAGTTTGATGAGTCTGTAGAGCATCACGAAGTACACGCGCATCAATCATATTTAGCATCCAACTTCAATAATAGCGACGAAATTCGTATTGCTATTCAACATCAAGATTTGTGCATCTTACCATCACGCAGTTCACTACACATTTGTGGTAGGCTAGTCAAAAGCAATGCAAATGTCGTAACTAATACGAAATTAGTTAACAATGCTATCTGCCATATGTTTGAAGGAATACGCTATGAGATCAATGCAGTGGAAATCGACAAA
This sequence comes from Anastatus disparis, assembly GCA_017163975.1. NCBI lineage: Eukaryota > Metazoa > Arthropoda > Insecta > Hymenoptera > Eupelmidae > Anastatus > Anastatus disparis. The sequence continues at coordinate 605,396 of JAFFSR010000043.1, read as the reverse complement.
TGCAAGAATGTAGGTTTGACTACTCTGATGAAAGGTTGGATTTTCTTCAATCCCGGTTAAAAGAGTATGATAGGATAAGATAGGCGAAATGACACCCCTCGGGGATTTGGAATTTGGTTGCATGAATGGTCGACATATATCGAATAATGAATTTTAAGATCATCAAACGCCCCCCCCCACCCTCCCCCTTCCCGCCACCTCCAAAAAACGTGTTTTTTCATTAATTTTGGTTTTTGACACCTTCATTATTATTACCCAGTCTGGAAAAATTTTTACATAATTTTTGCATAAATATCCATAAAAAATATGCTTATCTTGAATTTTTAATTGGGCGACCTAACCTAAAAAAGTTTCTAAAATCTTAAAATCGCTCTAAAAACTCGCCATTTGAAGGTGTAAAAAAGATATTTGGTAAAAAGTTTTGAAAAAATGATCTTAAAATTTAAGATTTTTTTCAGATTTGTTGAAGTGGTGCGCCATATCTAAAAGTCGAAAAAACTACTTTTTTAACGGTTTTTAGTGTTATTTTTGCCACTTACGCCTCACTGAAGCTAATTTTAATAGATCTGATAGCATTTTTGAATTCTACGGTAAAAAATACGTCGAAAATATGTACTATACTTGTTAAAAATATTTTTATATTATTTACTAGAAATCGAAAACGAAAAAGTAGTCTGCTTTAAGCATGTCAGAAGTACTATCTTTTCTTCTATGGTGTTTGAATAGCCATTTGTAATCTTCTTATCATTGAATTATACATATTTTCTGTGTATTTTTTCCTGTAGAATGTAGTGGTGCCATAAGTTTTACTTTAACTAGCTTATGGAAGGGTCCAAAGAGCAAAAGATAGTCTTTTCCGATTTTTTCAAAAGTTTTCGCTATATCTAATGTTAAAATGAAAAGTTTTTTTTTAGTAAATGGTTAATACTCTCTACACATTAACCTTATGGATGACACACAAACTAATTTTTTTTGTAATAAAGTCGGAAATGAAATGGTAATAGATATAATATTAATTGTAATTATTAATTAATTGTTTATAAATAAGATCTTAAAGTTTTATCAATTGCAGAAAATTATATAAAATTAAAATGTGTATGCATTGATATATATATATATATATATATATTTATAGTAAAATATTTTATCACCTTATATGAAAATTCTTATTTTAAAAGTAGAATAATACTGTGAAAAAACAAATGATTATAAGAAAATATTGAAAACTGTGAATAACGATAAAAAAGCGTTAGGCTGGAGATAAATAATGATTGTTTATTATCATTTATACATTTTTTAAATGTAGATACTGCAAATATCCGTGAATAACTGTAAGTAAATTGAAGAATACAATTATTAGAAATAACTCAAAATAATTTTCATTTACATTCTTTTTACAACAAACTTTTTTTAAGAGCAGGTCGTATATTTTTATTCTTTTCTAACCGAAAAATTCATTTTTCTGCAAAACCTAATAATTGTAGCAAAAAATAAGAAGAAAGCCCCATCTCAAATAATAAAAAGCAATATTTTTTTTAAGAGGAAAAATTATTTTATCGCTTCGTTTTTAAGAAAACTTTGAAAAGCTGAATTGTCCATCCTAACCTCTATTTTTTAAGTTTTTCAAGGTTTTCTTCAAAACAGATCGATAATAGTATATTACGTACCTGCGGGAGGAAACATCTCGTTCAGTGCTAAGGGGTAAACAAGTTTCCCCCGCAGGTGCGTATACTATTTTCCATCACCCGCGTCCCGGAAACAACACTTTTGTCGCAGGACCGAAAGTGCTGTTTCCGAGCCGCTGTGATGGAAAAATAATTTTTGCTCATTAAAGAAAATATTGCTTTTTATGATACAAGATGGGGCTATCTCCTTATTTCTTGCTACGATTATTAGTTTTTGCAAAAAAATCAATTCTTTGATTAGAAAAGGACAGATATACTCGATCTCCTCTTAATGATTAAATATATATATATATATATATATATATATATATATATATATATATATATATATATATATATATATATAGGACATTTTACATCAACTGGAAGAGCAGAAAAATACAAATCACTGAAACTCTAAGAATATATTCTTTTTATTACTCTCTAACATGGCAGATGGGCCATATCACTTAAGTGTATATTTGTAGCGCATATAGACGACAGAAGGGAGCATCTAACTATTGGCAAGACGGAAAGCAGACCACGCGAGTCAAATATCTAAAAGCATAACCCAAAATCGTTGGCACACACGTGCGAATCTGTATAGCACGTATACTGTGCACTCATATAGATAGCAAGCAGCTTGACTAGAGTAGTTAAGCTTGGGCCCGTTTAGGATCGTTTGTCTCTCTCTCTCGCGGCGCGCGCAGCGTACAGCACGAGAGATGAAGCTGAGCATAGACAAAAAGGAAAGGCATTGCATCATTCCTTCTGTCGTCCGGCAAAGAGCGTTACGACTTGCGATATTGCGTAATACTTTTCTGGTTGTGTGTTACAATTATCGTATTTAGTGTGAATGAGACTAAGTAGCTTCAATAAATTATAGATCTTTTATTTCATTTAAAATCAAGCCTCGTATTATTGCGAGTGCCCTAGTGCTACGTAAAATAACATAACTTATTGCTTTAGGTGTGAGACGTGTGTGCCGGGCGATCTCGTGTACGTCTTATTGCTTATTTTCCCTTCCTGCTATTACAACTCTTTTTTTTGTGTACCCGTGCCCTTTTTGCGTGTGTCTGTTTTTTTTATATAATTATCTGCTTTTCTTCCTGCCGATAGTTCCTTTGCTAGTGCAAGCGGCGTCGCGTACGCTATACGCGGCTGGCGTCCATTTTAAGCGCGCGTGCTATAATTGTATTATTATTAAAATAAAGCTTTTTTTTTATTCAATTAATTGGAAACCCGTATCTTATCTGATTTATACCTTAGTGCAACCTCCTGATCCCCAAGGTTGTCACAACTCAAAAGATGTAAAAAAATTTTCAAGGAGTAAGATTAGAGGGATCAAGAGCTATGGATCCTTGGAATTTGGAAATTTTTCAAAATTTTTAGAAAAGTTCCAACTTAATCATTTTTTTTTCCTGAAAATCCTGATGTTCTAGAGAGAAATTTATAAGAATACTTCTTGTTGTAAATGAAGAGCAGTGTAAGCATGATTCTTTACGGACCTGAATTTTGAAGTTTTCTATTGGTTCATGTATGTATTACATGGTAATTGAAACTACTCATTGTTCGCCACTTCAGAAATTTCTTTTTGCGGGCTTATTTTTTTCTATTTCACATGAACTTTAAAATGAATTTCTGATTATGTAAGTCAGAACCATCAATAAGTAGTTAAGACAGTTTAAAATATATATTTTCATGTATAATTTATTTTCAATATAAAAATTAATCATATATGAAAATATACATTTATATTCAATATGAAAAATAAATCATACATTAAAATATATATTTCAAACTGTCATAACTCCTTATTGGTGGCTCTATCTTACACAATCAAAAATTTATTTTGAAGTTTATAAAAAATAAAAGAAAATAAGCCCTCGAAAAGCAATTTCTGAAGTGGCAAACAATGAGTAATTTTAATTACCATGTAATACATGTAAGAACCAATAGGAAACTTCAAAATTGAGGTCTGTAAAAAATCATGCTTACACTGCTCTTTATTTACAACAAGAAGTATTCTTATGAATCTCTCTCTAGAACATCAGGATTTTCAGGAAAAAAAAATGATTAAGTTGGAACTTTTCTAAAAAGTTTGAAAAATTTCCAATTTTCAAGGATCTATGGCTCTTGATCCTTCCAACCTAAATCCATAAAAATTTTTTTACACATTTCGGGTAACAAACAGAATATTTTCTTAGAGTTTCAGCGATTTTTATTTTTTTGCTCTTTCAGTTGGTATGAAATGTCCTATATATATATATATATATATATATATTAGGGGGGGTTCCCCCTGCTCGCTCCACTCGCCAATCCCCCGAATACACATATTTCAAAGTAAATAAAAGAGTAGGACATAATGAATCTAAATTTTATATTTGTGAATGTGAAAAAAGTTCAATAGAAAACATCGATACATAAAAATATAAGATATGAAGTTATAGAATTAGAATTAATAAAAAAAAGATGGTTTAACGCGAAATTTAGAAGCTTACAATAAATCAAACATATATTTTCGAAATAAATTAAAAATAGAATAGTAAATAACAATAAAATTTCAAGTTATGATTGTATATAATAATATTTAATAATAATTACACAGGCCCACAAAATGAAAAAAAATGTCTGAACTTTTGACCGGACATACATATTCCCATGTATTTTTCGACGCTGAATCCGAATCTGTAATAAAAATATAGGGTTTTCCTACCTTTTCTCAGAGTTTTATTGAAAAAACCTCATTTTTTACGGTTTTTTTGCGGTTTTTCGAGTCTAGAAAAAACAAATCATGAGATACGGTTAATTGGACTTCAAAATCGAATTCTACGGGAAAAAATACACGGGAAACCATACCTTCAAATTTTTTTAACGCGATTCTAGTCCTCTGTATGGGACTGAAAAGATGAGGAAATCGGTAAAAGTCGAAATTTTGCCTAAAATGGATTTAAACAATATTAAAATTTAATCATGCGTCTTTTGAAGAGTCGATAAACATTGGAAATACTATCCTGGGGGTTTTTCAGATTGCTGATCATGAATTTGAAGTCAGATTGTGTAAAAACTACTTCTAGAGGGCGGTGACAAGAACTGTATATGGTAAATTTATCGATTTTTTAAAAATTTTACGTCTGAAATACTAATTTTAGAGTCTTTCACAGCATTGACTGTAAATTCAAGATATTAACTTAGCCTATTGTGTACGTTAAACTTAACATTTTGTCTATGTTTGTCTCTCTCTCTCTCTCTCTCTCTCTCTCCCCTTCCGATGTTTTTTTAAATTGCCTTACGCTTACGTACACGTTTCTCTTCGAATGACCGATGTAGTGGATTTCTGACACGTTTTTGTCCTTTTTCGCAGCTGTTTCTCTTTTTATCATCCAGCAGTAATCTGCTAACATGTTGATACCCCAGTTTCCTTGAAATCTACGTTCAAACTCCTTTAAATCTTGGTGAAATCGTTCACCATGCTCTTCACTAAAGTCTCCGTTATTTTCAGGAAACTGATCAACGTGTGAATCAAGAAAATGAAGTTTTAAGTTCATTAGACAACCCAATTTTTCAAAATTACGTACCATTCTTTTCACAATAGCTTTATAATTCGTGTCTTTGGCATTACCCAAAAATTTCGTCGATACCTCTTTAAAACTTAACCATGCTGCCTTTTCAACATCAGTCATGCTTTGTTCAAAGTTTTCGTCTCTAAATAAAGTTCGGATTTCAGGACCATCAAAAATACCTTCATTTAATTTAGCATCAGATTTATGGGGAAATACTTTGCTTATATATTGGAAGCATTGACCGTCCTTGTCCAAAGCTTTAACTAATTGCTTTATCAATCCAAGCTTTATATGCAGAGGCGGTATCAAAATTTTCGAAGGATTAACGAGTGGATCTTTTATAACATTCTGTTTTCCAGGTTCAAACGATTCTCTTGATGGCCAAATTTTCTTTTTATAGTGTTTTTCTCTATCTCTGCTATCAAACATGCATAAATAACATGGGTACTTCGTAAATCCAGATTGTTGTCCAAGTATCATAGATAAAATCTTTAAATCGCCACATATTTGCCATTTATGTTCTCTATATTTTATTTTCGTTAAAAGTAGTTCAAGATTGGAATACTCTTCTTTAAGTACTGTTGAATGTGCTAATGGTATAGGAGCATATTTATTTGTGATATTGAGGAGTACTGCTTTAAGGCTGCGCTTTGATGAATCAATGAATAGTCGCCAATTTTCAGGTTTGTATATGTTGGGTTTCAATTCGTCAATAAGACCTTTCACGTCCGTGCAATAAACCATATTAGAATCATTCTTGAAATAATTTCTAAAGCGCTCTTCTCGATTACGATATGCACATACTTTAGTACCCTTTGTCAACATATTTCGTCTCTTAAACTCTGAAGCCATAAACTCTGATTGTTCCTTAGATAAACCACTCTTTCTAAATAAATCGTTCAGACTTTTTTGATCAAACTTTTCAACAGTTCGTTCTTCAGGAATATACTCTTCATCACTATCCAGAGAATATTCTTCAGGTGAACTTAGATCTTCTTCATTTGATGAGCTTCCGTCTGCGGCAATCAGATTTTCAGTTGTTTCATCTGTCGAGTTTTCATCTACATTTAGATTCCCTAAGCCTGTTGTAAAACTATCTCTCGAATCTTTATTTTCAAAAATATCTATAAAATTCTTGGATGGAAATTCTATACAAGAAGTATTAGGATATACTATTCCTTTTTTCTGTATCTTGTCTAAACCTTGTATTTTTGTTAAACAAAAATAGCAATCATTTTCATCTTTTGGTTCCTTCCACTTTGTAGGTATAGTAAATTTTAATTTGGACCTAGCCTGACTGGTGTTGTATCGATTCATCATGGCATAACATGAAGCACATATATAATGAGGAACCCAAATTTTATCCTGTTGAGAAATCTCAATATCAAAACATTTTTGATAGATAAAATTAATATTATCTGTGATTTTTCTTTTGTTTCGTTGTCCAATATATTCTGAACATACATAACAGAAATTATATTGAGATCCATTACACGTATGGTTAAAACTGTTATTGGATGTACCAGCGCAGTTTAAAAAAGGTTGAAAATTTGAATTAGCCATATTGTTGAATTAAACCCCACACACTAGGAATCCTGTTCCGATCGCAGGTGAGTCCGCCGTCCTAGGGGTGATAACTCTCATACCTCCCCAGGCCTAAGTATGAGAGCTTTCCGACTTTGACGAGGACAATGTCAACTCGTCGTCGGACACACTACGGCATCATTCTCACATCCTAGTGCTCCCCTGCAGGACAGCGCGCCTTCGCTGGGTTCGTTACTGCAAAGTATTGAGTACACCGAATCATTCTACACATCCCGTTTTCAGGGCAGTTGTCATCGTGACCAATACTTCGCAGCAGCAGGTTTTTTTTAGGTACCCTTATAGAGTACTGATATATATATATATATATATATATATATATATATATATATATATATATATATATATATATATATATATAGCTTTGGAAAAAGATCATAAGTCCCATTCGTTTATAAACAATGCTTTAAGATCAATGACAGTGTACAACAGTGATTAACTGAACGGAGCTTTAAAATGAAACCGAATTCATTTCTAAACAACAGTACCCAGTTTTACAACAGAATAAGTATGAATAAAAAATTGACAGATCAAATTGTCTCTGACACAAACACACCAAATGAAGAAGATCTAAGTTCACCTGAAGAACATTCTCTGGATAGTGATGAAGAGTATATTCCTAAGGGTGAAGAACGAACTGTTGAAAAGTTTGATCAAAAAAGTCTGAACGATTTATTTAGAAAGAGTGGTTTATCTAAGGAACAATCAGAGTTTATGGCTTCAGAGTTTAAGAGACGAAATATGTTGACAAAGGGTACTAAAGTATGTGCATATCGTAATCGAGAAGAGCGCTTTAGAAATTATTTCAAGAATGATTCTAATATGGTTTATTGCACGGACGTGAAAGGTCTTATTGATGAATTGAAACCCAACATATACAAACCTGAAAATTGGCGACTATTCATCGATTCATCAAAGCGCAGCCTTAAAGCAGTACTCCTCAATATCACAAATAAATATGCTCCTATACCATTAGCACATTCAACAGTACTTAAAGAAGAGTATTCCAATCTTGAACTACTTTTAACGAAAATAAAATATAGAGAACATAAATGGCAAATATGTGGCGATTTAAAGATTTTATCTATGATACTTGGACAACAATCTGGATTTACGAAGTACCCATGTTATTTATGCATGTTTGATAGCAGAGATAGAGAAAAACACTATAAAAAGAAAATTTGGCCATCAAGAGAATCGTTTGAATCTGGAAAACAGAATGTTATAAAAGATCCACTCGTTAATCCTTCGAAAATTTTGATACCGCCTCTGCATATAAAGCTTGGATTGATAAAGCAATTAGTTAAAGCTTTGGACAAGGACGGTCAATGCTTCCAATATATAAGCAAAGTATTTCCCCATAAATCTGATGCTAAATTAAATGAAGGTATTTTTGATGGTCCTGAAATCCGAACTTTATTTAGAGACGAAAACTTTGAACAAAGCATGACTGATGTTGAAAAGGCAGCATGGTTAAGTTTTAAAGAGGTATCGACGAAATTTTTGGGTAATGCCAAAGACACGAATTATAAAGCTATTGTGAAAAGAATGGTACGTAATTTTGAAAAATTGGGTTGTCTAATGAACTTAAAACTTCATTTTCTTGATTCACACGTTGATCAGTTTCCTGAAAATAACGGAGACTTTAGTGAAGAGCATGGTGAACGATTTCACCAAGATTTAAAGGAGTTTGAACGTAGATTTCAAGGAAACTGGGGTATCAACATGTTAGCAGATTACTGCTGGATGATAAAAAGAGAAACAGCTGCGAAAAAAGGACAAAAACGTGTCAGAAATCCACTACATCGGTCATTCGAAGAGAAACGTGTACGTAAGCGTAAGGCAATTTAAAAAAAACATCGGAAGAGAGAGAGAGAGAGAGAGAGAGAGAGACAAACATAGACAAAATGTTAAGTTTAACGTACACAATAGGCTAAGTTAATATCTTGAATTTACAGTCAATGCTGTGAAAGACTCTAAAATTAGTATTTCAGACGTAAAATTTTTAAAAAATCGATAAATTTACCATATACAGTTCTTGTCACCGCCCTCTAGAAGTAGTTTTTACACAATCTGACTTCAAATTCATGATCAGCAATCTGAAAAACCCCTAGGATAGTATTTCCAATGTTTATCGACTCTTCAAAAGACGCATGATTAAATTTTAATATTGTTTAAATCCATTTTAGGCAAAATTTCGACTTTTACCGATTTCCTCATCTTTTCAGCCCCATACAGAGGACTAGAATCGCGTTAAAAAAATTTGAAGGTATGGTTTCCCGTGTATTTTTTCCCGTAGAATTCGATTTTGAAGTCCAATTAACCGTATCTCATGATTTGTTTTTTCTAGACTCGAAAAACCGCAAAAAAACCGTAAAAAATGAGGTTTTTTCAATAAAACTCTGAGAAAAGGTAGGAAAACCCTATATTTTTATTACAGATTCGGATTCAGATATGTATGTCCGGTCAAAAGTTCAGACATTTTTTTTCATTTTGTGGGCCTGTGTTATTTAAGGAGATGTCAAATGGACAGTACACTTGCGTCCATAAATATTGACTATATTTCCATTGTATTTCAAAATTTTAAATAAAAAGATGAATTTACATATAGGATGTATCACGAAGATTATTGAGTTAAATTTTTAAATAAATTTATTCATTAGTTATGGAGGAGTTTGGGTTCCAATATTATTTACTATTTTTTTTCTATTTGGAATCAGAAATCTAAATATCTTGAAAACTAATGATTAGAGAAATTTGAAAATTTAAATAAATCATCATCATGGTTTATACTACAAGTTAATACATTCCTCTTATGGGAATTCAACAATAGAATGGGAAGACAGTTAAATATGACAGTTAATTTTATATCTTCTTATAGTAAAATATAATCAAACTTTGACAACAAATTCAACGAGTCATGGACATTTTGCCCAGAGGACATTTTGCCTGCGAATCAGAAATAAAAAAATTGAATGTTGCCTGCCAATCAAAGACAGAGTAAGGGGTTAGGAAAGGGAATAGTTCTTAAGCATTTGTTCTAGCATTTGCTTAAGTAATTTCTTAAGTAATTTCTTAAGTGATAACTCTTAATTTTTATGCAATAAGGTATTGCTTAAGTAATTACTCAAGTAATTTCTCAAGTAATTACTTAAGAAATAAATCTTAAATTTTGAGCAATAAGTTATTGCTTGAGTAATTACTTAAGTAATTTCTTGGGATATCACTTAAGAAATAAGCTATTGCTTAAGTAAATACTTAAGTAGTTACTTAAGTACTTACTTAAATTAAATTTTGTTTTAATCTATATAAAATTTATCTGCATGGATTATAAAAATAATTTTCATGTTTATTTATTAAAAATAATGAGGAGTAAAGTCGCATATTTCTTCCAAAAGTTAAGTTTGCGATCCAAGTGAGTGGAAAGAATCGAGGGAGTACATTCTCGAATATGAATAGACTATACTTCTGAATTGCATAATGGACTTTATTCCTACTTCAACAAAGACCATTTTGCTAACTGAAAAAAAAGCGGGCAAAATTAAAATTGAAAATTAATTATTAAAATTTTATGAATTTTATAATAATTAAAATAATTTTTATTAAAATATAATACTTTGAATCATTTTTATAAATTCATTCAATAAATAGCTAATATGATATTTTATTAACGAAACATCAATATCTTATCAATAAAATATTAATATTTTATAAAAATTTCAACAATTTATTAAAGTTTATAAGTTTTTGTAAGTAGATTTTATTCCCGCTAAATTTTAAAAGTCAATAATATCTTTTTCTTACTTGCTTTTCAACTTAATGAAGTGGCCAGTTTTGTTGAGGTAAAGTGATAAATTTCTTTTATTTTCACCTCAATAATAAAATCTACTTTATTAACTCGAAAAGTGGACTGAAAGTAATACATTATTTACGTTTAAAATTAACGAAAATAAAGTACTTTAATAAGTCATTACAATTTATATAAAACATTAATATCTATTGATAAAATATCTTTAATTGATTTATAAACGAAATAACTAAAAAATTTTTTGATTGAGAAAATTATTATTCAATTCAAAAAATTTAATTTAATTTTAATTTGATCCGCTTATTTTAAGTTGATTAAGTGACCATCATGAGAGTAATAGTAGATTATGTAACTAGAGAGTAAAGTCGCATATTTTTCTTGAGATGAGAAACAGACTTTACTCTCGTGTTGCATATTTTACTTTATTCCTACATAAACCGTGGCCACTTTATTAACTTCATAAAAGCGGGCCCAATTAAAGTAATTAAAATATTAATGAATTTAATAATCACATTTTGTTGGGAATTCTGAACATAAATTGACATAATAAATATTTGTCGAGAAAAAATTTCTTTTATATTTCAAATAATTTATAATTTTAATAATAAAATTTCATAATTTTTTCAAAATATTTATTTTTATTGAAACATAGTATTTTTTTTAAATTTTATTAAGTAATTTAATCATTTCTTACAAATTTCAAGAATTATTGTTCAAATTGACTAATTTTTCATTTAGCGGGAATAAAATTACTATATTCCCGTAATATTTTAGAAGTCAGTTATATCTTACCCTCGGCCCGCTTTAGGAGTTAATAAAGTGGGGTGGAAATAAAATCTATTTCTTTCTCAGGAAATACAACCCTTAGGAGACATATGTAACTTTACTTTGTAGTTGCATAATGTACCATCAATCTTGTGAATTGCTCAATGTTATAAAACAATTAATACTGTATGATATAGCTAGAGAGTGAAGTTTAAGATTATCCTTCAGGTGAAGGTCGTGAGCAAAGCGAGGGTAGCAATCGGTTAAATAAGTAATATATTTTACATCGAGATGCATACAGTAATTTTATGCTTGATAAAATTAACTTTTATTAGCATAAAGCAAAACTTATAGATATAAGTTTTGTGAGATGCATAAAAATTGAAAAATTTCTATTAAGCATATTTTTTTACTACATTGTTAAAAATACATAAAATTTTCTTCAAGTACATGCATGAAATTTTATGCAAATCAGCATTAAATTTATTTTATTAGCATATAATTTAATATTAGTTTGCATTAAATTTCATATCAATAAACAAAATTTAATGCTGATTTGTATAAATATTAAAAATTACCATAATTTATAATAAAATTTACTAATAATATTATAAAAATTGCTATGTCCTTAGAAATTTTTATTGTATTTTTAGACAATTTTACTCTATATCATAATGACAGTCTGTGGCAGCTTTACCACAAAATTTTGTGATATAATTTTTACTCTATTTTTCTCACCGTGTAATGTGTCTTATTATGTTTATTAATCACTTTGGTACAACTTATTAAATTATTAAGTGATAACTTGATTTATTTTTAAAGTTATTGCTTAAGTAATTATTTAAACAACAGTCATCTGTTTTTAACCTTTTTACATTTAAATTCTATTGACACGTCAGTCTATTTTAATATTTTTCTATTTAGAGAGGTAAAAGAAAAGAAAATTAAGTTTTATTACATAGCTTCATGGGAGATCCGTCAGCAGGTGTAAAACTGCGTGGTTTTCATCACGATGGGTATAATTATAATGCAAAAAATAGAGAAAAAACCAGGTAAGTAGCACGTTGTATAAAAAAAATTTTCTTATAACCAAATCATGATTATATTTTATAGATTCTTTTTATATTATATATTTTAGAATATAGAAAGTATTGTATCGGTAAAAAATTATTTTCTTATATTCTCACTTATTTGTGTATATTTGGACTCAGTGCGTAAAAAAAAAGTGATTTCAGAAAATATCTGTATGTATATGTGTGTGTGTATTCAGTAAGCCAACTGAATCTCGAAAACTACTCGATGGATTTGCTTTAAATTTTCCAAACGATTTATTTTATTGATTAACTTTTGCGGAAGTTATTAAAAATTGGTTTTCTTAGCTTAGTTTTAATAAAATAGCCATTTAAAAAATTTGTTTAAATTTTAGATTTTTAATTTTTTTGATATTCTATGTAAACGCGATGAATTTGCTTAAAAATTTTCATGGAAATTATTTTCGATTGCTGAAATAAAACTTTTGAAAACTAATTTTCTTAGCGCAGTTTTAATTTTCAAACATTTTGAATTTGTAAAAAAAATGTTTCAATTGGATCTCGAAAACTACTCGATAGATCTGCTTGAAATTTTGCATAGAATTTATTTTTTTGTCTAATTTGATGGGAAGCTATTGAGAATTAGTTTTCTTAGCGTAGTTTCAATTTCAGAGTCGTTTAAAAAAAAAAAAAAAACAAATTTCGATTTTTTATTTTTTTGGTATTTTTCGTAAACTATCCGATGAATCTGCTTAGAAAATTTGCATGAAAATAATTTTCAATCCTCGAAATAAAATAAGCTTTTGAAAATTGATTTCCTTAGCGTAGTTTTAATTTTAGAGCATTTAGAAATTTTTGAAAAAAAAGTTTGTATTTATTTCAGGAATATTTCAAAGGAATATTCAAAAACTTTTTCGAAATATTCCTTAAAATATTCACGAAAGATTTCTGGAATATTTCACGAAATATTTCACATGGCCTTTATTTTCTCACTTGCAGGTACGGCTGCATTAAAAAAGACTGCAGAGCCAAATTATATATTAAAGTGGAGCATGATGTTAAAACAATAAAATTGGCAGAACCACATACATGCCTCAAAGATACTCATCAAAGTTTGGGACAGCGGCTGATGAGGCAGCTCTGTAAAGAAAAAGCTGAAACCAGTGTAAAGGGATCATCAAAAAATATTTTTGATGAAGTCTCATTAGAGTGAGTGAAAAAAGTCATATTTGTTTTTATTGTTTAAAGTCATTTTAAACCATAAGGTATACTTGAGATTATTGTGTCATAATTGTAACAGTATAGTATAATATATTGATTTTGCTTGTTTATAACTGACGAACCATTTTTTACCTATCTGGCAACGTTGTGTAAAAGACTCCGTGTATTGGTATAATTCTTATTGCAAATATTTATGTATTTATGAGTTGTTATACAGGTTAAGGAGTTTTTATTTGTGTAAATTTTGGAAAAGAAATTTTGGCCCAATTGTTTAATTCTGTGCTTTAGCATGACAAGCTTTGATTCACCTACACGGAGGGAAAAGTCAAAGCATTTTTCTTCGAATTTAACATGCCTTTGTACCATATAAAATTTCGATACTATGTTACCTTAAAACTCGAAGTAAATCACTTAGAATTCACAGTCTTTTAGTATGTTGAATATTTATAGTAAAGTACCTCGGATCGTGAGGTAGTATTGCTAGAACGCGATGACTTTGTCGCAGCGCCACCCAAGTAAATAAACCTTGATACTGCTTGATAGAACAATTGCTACGCATAGTCTTTTGCTACAGTGCCACGAATTCTAAGTATTATAACATCGAACTTATGGGACAGTAGCAGCGCGTTCTTAGTAATTTACTATAAGTAAACAACTTGGTCGAATCTTTCGAATTCAAGCAACATTACCAACTTATTTTTAGGTTATACCTTCGAGAGTAAACATGCTAAAATACCTTCGAGAGTTAATATGGTAAAATGCTTTGAGTTTTCTCTCCGTGTAGGAGTACATTTGTGGGTGTTCTTCTTCTTAGCCCTAACGCTGTTCTGATGGCAGAGAATTGAATTCTTTCAATTTTGTTTTGAAGCGAAAAACTGCTGGGATAAGTGATGAAGCTGCAATAATCAATGATCGACCTGACAAAGGTCTTGCATTATGTTATTAAAGTACTAGGATCTGAACCCCACCATGTGCCACAAAGAAATTTGACAATGTCTAAGGCTCTAGAACAGTTTAGAAAGACTTGTTTTAAATGTATGGAGAACGAAAATGTGTAATCTAAAGTTACACCAAGAAAACGTACAGATCTGTTAGAGGGTATTTGACAGTCACCGATGTTAATGCTAATAGTGCCAGGGATAATTTTTTTTTTTTTATTAAAATGAATGAATTTTGTTTTCTGCGGAGCTAAAAGAAGACCAAGTTGAAGAAGGTTTTTTTGTATTTTACCAATAGGTAGTGTTCTTCACATGCAGTTCTGCCAATCCAGGAATGTCAGTGTGACCATAAGAGTCCTGTAGAAACTTAACAAAATCACAGAAGTTCAGAGGAAATTTATCAAGGTTGCTTTCAATAAATTCCTTTGCCGGCGTAGCCTGTGCTGCAACCTCTAATGCTGTGACTTCAAGTCTAGACTTTTTCCTGTTTTTCATATTTTTTAGTTACATTCTTTATCACGCTTTTTGTGAATTTTATATTTGATTCTTGATTTGTGATATCTAAAGAGCCCGTGGATATAGCAGATGACGTCAAAGATAGAAACCTTTAAAATGCGTATCGGAAGAATTATCAAATTTATGCTCTTCTACTATCCTTGGTTTATTTTGAGCATCTTTGTCATGTATTTCAAATGTAGAGTCAATGTTTACATGAGAACTTTCTTTTATAGTTAAATTGCCTGCTACACTTATATTTACTTCATTAATTCCACTTTCATTATCTTGTATTTCCTTGTTTGATTTTGGTAAGTCAGGAAAATTCTGAGAATATGTGTCATCCTTATTATTTGTTATGTTATCGTTATTTTGACTATTTAAATTTGTTGGGCACTGCTTTGCTACATGACCCGTCTCTTTGCAAATAAAACAATAATTTCATATATTTACTGTTACGAATTTTATTTTATTATTAAGCGACTAATATCCCTGCTAGAACAGGACGTTATAAAGACGTCATTAAGACGTTTTAAAAATCACGAGAAAACGTCCATTTTAAATGTATAAAATGACGTTCAAAAAACGTCTTTGAAACGTTATTTTGGCCGCGGTATTTTTCACAAAAAAGTTGACAGATAGGTATAGAGACGTATTAAAGACGTTTTAAAAACGTATATACTACGAGTGATGGACGTTATTCATACGAGACGTTTTTAAAACGTCTTTTAAACGTCTTAAAAAGATTCTTAGAGACGTTTTCAAAACGTCTTTTAAACGTCTTTAAAACGTCCCTAAATATGTGTAAAAAAATTTTAATAGATTACATTACTTTTATTCACATATACGACACAGTACATAAAATAATAATTAGAGGTTATATATTTATTATTAAGAAAAGAAATATACGAAAGTAGGGATATTTTTACTTATCTGATTGAATCCGATTTCAGCCTCCATTATTGGGCAGATCATCAATATAAATATTTAATTCATACATTAATTTTTATAATTTTTTGAACTGATGCTGTCCCATATTTTCGAATGCCTAATCATCTTGTTTGTTTATTGGTTACTAACGAATTTTTATCTATCACCTTTCTCTTTAATAACAAATAAACAGTCAATTTGAAGATGATAAGGCATTTGAAAATCTGGGACAGCATCAGTTGCAACAAAAAGTTATAAAAATTAATGTATGAATTAAATATTTATATTGTTAATCCGTCCTGTGATGGAGACTGAAATCATTACGGATTCAATAAGATAAGTAAAATCATCCCTACTTTTGTATATTTTTTTCCTAATAATAAATATATAACCTCTAATTATTATTTTATTTACTGTGTCATATATGTGAATAAAAGTAATGTAATCTATTAAAATTTTTTATACATATTTAGGACGTTTTAAAGACGTTTAAATGACGTTTTGAAAACGTCTCTAAGAATCTTTTTAAGACGTTTAAAAGACGTTTTAAAAACGTCTCGCATGAATAACGTCCATCACTCGTAGTATATACGTTTTTAAAACGTCTTTAATACGTCTCTATACCTATCGATCAACTTTTTTGTGAAAAATACCGTGGCCAAAATAACGTTTAAAAGACGTTTTTTGAACGTCATTTTATACATTTAAAATGGACGTTTTCTCGTGATTTTCAAAACGTCTTAATGACGTCTTTATAACGTCCTGTTCTAGCAGGGATAATATAAATTATAAAAAAGGCGAGAGAGCGTCCGCGACGTGTCTCGAACCCCAGGCCTCTTGCACGACAGACAAGCGCTCAAACGTTGAGCCATTCTCACCGATGCATTTTCATTTCTTTGGTCGCTTCATATTCTATAAACTGCATGCTTGCATTTTTTCTATATTCGCTACTATACGGCACTCGTAACACGTCTGAAACAGTTGTTTAGAATATTTAATCTTATTCATGTTTTTATTAATTTAAAAAAATCTTTAAAGCATTAATTAAAAAGTTAAAATAAAAATATTTTATTATTAAATACGTAGTTACGCTAAAACTGTTACTTAATAATTAAAAATTTCAGGAATCATAGGATTCAATTAAAATCTAATAAAATATTGAATATGACTTCATTTACTTTTAAGGAACCCAATAATATCACATGAAACTTCGTATCCAACTTTACAAAAAACCATACAACGAGCTAAAAATAAATCTAAGAATCCAGGGTCAGGAAACAATATAGTTCAGTAAAAGAATTCAGTCAACATCTAATTAATTGTCCTTCTCTCTTAAAATGTACTGATTACGACAAGGAATTATCTATTGAGAGTAATTTAGTTACCTCATCCTCAAAAAGTGACCATTTAATATTATATGACTCTCAACTTGTTAAAGAATTTGATCAAAACAATTATTTATTTGTTGATGGGACGTTTAAAGTCAGGCCAAATATTAAAGGACTACAACAAGTTCTTACAATAATGTGCAAAAAATATAATACAGTAAGTTTTTACTGATTATTAATTATTAAAGTCTTTAGTATTTTTCATGGCAAATGTATTTTACTAAAAATTAGTTATTATATAATTTTTTGTTACATAGACTAGAGATCACTTATGCTTTTTAAATTTTATTTTTGAGATATCTTACCATGAAGTGAATCATTTTGAAATATATATGTGACAACAATGAATAAATTATCCTTCATAACAATTCTATTATATTAGTCATTTATTATAGATTGATGGATATTTATTTTATTCTGTAACAAGATACAAAAAGCGTATAATACAATGTATAAAAACTACGTATAAAGTTAAAAGAAAGTATAAATATTGCACTTAATTCATATCACAGTCCATTAATTTAACCTAATAATACTGAGTAAGTTACTAAAAAAGTGATATCACAGATTAACAAAAAATAATAAGATACGCTCAAAAAAAAAAAAATAAATAAATAGGAAAGATACTAGAGATTTTAATAATTTTGAATTAAAATCGGATTTTTTTATACAATTGTTTATAAATCACATATTTTAGGTGGTTCCTTGTATTTGGGTTTTAATGACTAGACGTACATCAAAAGCGTACTGCGCAGTATGGAATCACATTAAAGAAAAATTTCCCTTTTTTCAACCTTTAAAAAGCATATGTGATTATGAAAAAGCTCTAATCAAATCAATTCGAAAATCGTTTACAGGATGCAAGATTTATGGATGTTACTTTCACTATTGCCAAGTAAAGTTTGATAAGTTTGATCAAAATATATGAAAAACTATCTTGAGCCGGTAAGTGGCTCAGTCGGTAGAGCGTTGGATTCGTAATCTCGGGGTTCTGAGTTCGAATCCCGCTCTTGGCAACCGATTGATAGAAGCACCACTGAACGTTGTATGTGCTTTGTTTACAAACACATTTACGAGCTCCGTCGCTAATTAGTATTAAAAAATAGTATAATATATCGACGTAAAAAAAAATTTTTTATAAATAAATAAAAACAAAAACAAGAAAACTAACAAAAAATAAATAAAAACAAAAAAACTATCTTGCTATCTAGTTTTCTGTTTTTTAGGCTATTATCAGAAAAGCTAAATCAAAAAATTATAAATTATTTGTAAAAAATAATTCAAAAGAAAATCCAGATGGTCATGAAGTTCTAAAAAAACTACTACTTTTACCTTTATTGCCTTCAGATAAAGTTGAAGAGGCTCTTTGTATTATCGAACAATTGATAAAAGATAAATTTGTAGATTGTGTTTTGAAAAAATGGACTAAATTTATAAAGATATATTTCAGAAACGAATGGATGAAGAAAGTAACACCTCAAGTTTTTAGCGTTTATAACATGGTAGATCGTACAAATAATTACTTGGAATCGTATCATCGTACGTTAAATGATAAACTAGGAACTAAACCAAGTTGTTATTTATTTCTTTGTAAGCTATCTATAAACAATTTGTAAACAATAATCCTTAACATTCTATTTTTTTAACATTTTATTTTAATTAGCATAAATAGATATTTTTATTACTTTAAAATGAACATAATTTACAGATGTTATTACTAAAATTAAAGAAAAAGCTTTCCATGATTTAGAAAGAGGAAAAAAAAAAATCAAAACGACGGTTAATCAAAAACTAAAAACGAGACTCCAAGACGATGTAATAAGAGATGCTTGGTTGGAAATAGGTTCTGGAGCATGGAGTACAGAAAAATTTTTAAAAGAATTATCTGGATATGAAGATGATGAGACTTATAAAAGGTTTGAAGGTGAGTTTTAATTACTTACTTTTCTCAAAAACAAACCGGTAGATATTTTTTTCTTGTGCACAGATGTTCATAATAATAATATCTATTGCGCTCGACCTTGCGAAGATACACCGATTAAAACTTGAGTAAATAATAAACAACTCAATTGTTACTCGGTCGGTATCAGGTTCTACTCCGGCCTACCGTTAATTTATAATTATAAAAAATTAAAATAATAATATAAAGCATAATATAATTATTATTTATAGCAAATGAAAATTTATGCAAATCAAAATATAATACTTTGCTTAAATAATTTTTTTAGAGGATGTTGACAATCTGGAGAATTTGGATTCTGATAATGATATGATGACAGAGGATTCAGATGATGAAGATTCAGAAATAGATTTTGAAGATTTCAAATTCTGCAATGATCAAGTAAGTCAACAATATACAAAGATAAGGAATTACATAAAAATTTTACTTTCAGTAATATTTAAAATTACAAGTATTTTCAAAATAATTAATGATATATTGAAGTTATAAAAAAATTTTTCAATAAATATTATTGTTTTTCATTCTATATTTCATATGTTTTATTTTATATCCATTTTGTATTTATTATTAGGAGATCAATGAAGAAAATGTTTCTATTGAAACAGAACCAAATAACGTTAAAATAAGTACAAAAATGGATGCCCAAAAGAGATTGAGTAAGTTAAATTCAAAATCTTTTAGCATTTTTAAGTAAAAAAATTTTTAAAGTAATAATGTAAATACTAATTTAATTCAAATTTTCGTGAATAAATATTAATAATTAAAATAATTGCAGATGACGAAAGTGTAGTCAGTGAAAAAACATCAAAAAAAGTTAAGAAACAAGACAAAAAGAAGTAAAAATTACAAGGGAGGAAGAATAATTAAAAAAAAAATTTTAATTTTAATTATTATTAAAATATCTCGTTTGTGAGAAAACTTTTTCTACCTGTTGTTCCATTAAACTGTTAATTTAAATGAATTAAAGTTCAAAACAAAAAAACTAAATTGAATCTCTTTTTTCAAACACCTATACTCACAAATATTGACTATCTTTACATTTTATTGTAAAATTTCAGAAAATAAAATGCTTTAGCTTTTTCGTAAAAAAATCTCATCCTAAGATTGAAATCATTTTCTTACTCAAACACTTGATTTTGGAACTTACCGTAGGCTTTCTCAACCAATTTTGAAATAATGACTTCAAAATTTTCAGAGATCTTCAATTTTTATATCTTCACAAAATAGTTTCAGTTTAAAAAAAAGGAATTTTAAGGTTTGGTTTGGAAAAAGTTGAAAAAATTTGAAAAAATTCATATTTTAGTGAATTTTATGTAATTCTGTTCAACATTTACTTGAACTAAATCTCGTCAAAATCATAGCGCTGTTATTTTGTAAAGTTATATAAATTAAAGATCTCTGGAAATTTAAAAATTAATTAGTTAAATATGGCTGAGAAAGCCTGCGGTAAGTACCGAAATCAACTGTTCGACTAATGTAAAGATTAAATCATCGGATAAGATTTTTAAAAATTCTTGATGAATCTAAGTCTTGTATTTAACATCTATTTAAAGTGAAAAAAGTTTTATTAATTAATATTATAAGAAAAAATCGTGTAGTTTAATAGTATGCAAAAGTCGGAGAATCGATGTTGAATCTTTCAGACGCTCAAACTAAAGTGACACCAGGCATAAAGTTACAATACTTCGATAATCAGTATCAAAATTTAAAAAAATCATAAACTTTGTAATAAAAGACTATCAAAATTCAATAATATCATTGTTCTACAACTATCAATTCGAATTCTATGTTTGGAGATTTTTCTGTGTTAAAAATGGGATATCGTAAAAATTCGAAATCTAGTAAATTTTAGGTCCTTAAGAAGGGGCCGAACTATCTGTCTCTGTCTAATAATTTTTCATTATTTATATAAACACTATCCTTTATAACAAGAAAAAAATAGCAGCCCCCGCTAGATATTAGTATAATTAGTAGATTTTGTAATAACAATCAAATTTTTTACCGTATAGTTTTTGACTAATTAGAGACCTACTAGCCATCTAGAATATAACCTATCTTTTTTTGGTAGGTCTCTAATTATTCAAAAACTACGCAATAACAAAATTTGTTTGTTATTACAAAATTTACTTATTATACTAATATCTAGCGGGGGCTGCTATTTTTTTCTTGTTATACCGGATAGTGTTTACA
Source organism: Anastatus disparis (assembly GCA_017163975.1). Taxonomy (NCBI): domain Eukaryota; kingdom Metazoa; phylum Arthropoda; class Insecta; order Hymenoptera; family Eupelmidae; genus Anastatus; species Anastatus disparis. Next base: position 583,841 of record JAFFSR010000043.1, on the reverse strand, counting down.
TAAATGATGAAAAACGCTATTAGACAAAGACAGATAGTTCGGCCCCTTCTTAAAGCTGCAAAAGCCATTACAGCGTGCCCCAAAAAAACCATCAGAGAATTTTTTAACTCATTTAACACTAATTTATTACCACAACAAAAAAATTTTTAGCTACGATCATTAACCCGTTAACACCATGCCACGCTAGCTTTAGATTAAAGCTAGCTTAGCATTGCTGTATCTCTTGTTCTAATAATGCTATAAAAAAAATCGAGGTACCATAATTTTTAGCTCGTCAAAACGTACAAGATAGTATATTCCTAACTTTCAGATATTCCTGTTTCAACCCCTAAAAACCACCCTTACACGAATATTTCTAATAGATCTTTTCTATTATGATAAAAATAAAACTACCGTATTCCTGTACATAAATTAATAATATTCTCAATTAATTACCGCAGTGAAATATTTTTAACCACCATCTAAAGCGCTTTGGCACCCGTGCTTCGCTAGCTTTGAATTAAAGCTAGCTTAGCATTGCTGTATCTCTTGTTCTAATAACGCTATCAAAAAAATCGAGGTGCCATAATTTTTAGCTCGTCAAAACGTACAAGATAGTATATTCCTAACTTTCAGATATTCCTGTTTCAACCCCTAAAAACTACCCCTATATAAAAAATTTATAATGAATCTCTTCTTTTATGATAAAAATCATTCTACCGTATTCCTGTCAATGAATTAATAATATTCTCAATTAATTACCATAATAAAATAATTATAACCACCATTTAAAACGCTTTAACACCCCTGCTTCGCTATTTTTAGATTAAAGCTAGCTTAGCATTGCTGTATCTCTTGTTCTAATAACGCTATCAAAAAAATCGAGATTCCACAATTTTTAGCTCGTCAAAACGTACAAGATAGTATATTCCTAACTTTCCAATATTCTTGTTTCAACCCCTAGTAACCACCCTTATACGAAAATTTCTAATAAACCTCTTCTATTATGATAAAAATCATTCTACCGTATTCCTGTCTATGAATTAATACTATTCTCAATTAATTACCGCAGTGAAATATTTTTAATCACCATTTAAAGCGCTTTGGCACCTGTACTTCGCTAGCTTTGAATTAAAGCTAACTTAGCATTGCTGTATCTCATGTTCTAATAACGCTATCAATAAAATCGAGGTGCCATAATTTTTAGCTCGTCAAAACGTACAAGATAGTATATTCCTAAATTTCAATTATTCCTGTTACAACTCCTAAAACAACCCTTATACGAAAATTTCTAATAAATTGCTTGTGTTATAATAAAAATCATTTTACTGTATTGCTATCTGTCAGAGAGCGCGGTGGTGCAGCGCATAGAGCTCTTGCCTGCAACGCGGAGGACGTGGGTTCGAATCCGGGCACCTCTGACTTTTTTTTCGAAAGAAAAATTAGTGTATGTGCTAACAATATCGCGACTCTCAAAAAATCCGATTTCATTGGGTATCGGTTGATTGTTGGTCACCGAAAGTGACTGATCATCCATCGGTAGTTAAAAATTTCGGTATGGTGTGTCAGATAGGCTAGCCTGACGTAATGTGACAAACAGATTCTGGGTTAGATCTATCTGATGTCATTATATGCAAAAAGTTAATCATATAGAGGACAATATCCTCATATATTAACTTAAAAAAAAAAAAAAAAAAAAAAAAATTTCTATCTATCAATTAATACTATTCTCAATTAATTTTTATAATAAAATATTTATTGGGCTTTAAACACTAACAAAAGTAGGTTTGGAAGGTTTCAGCGGGATTCGATGGGCGGAACCTATCCTTAGGAGGGATGAAATTTTTGAAAATTCATATCTCTTGTTCCAATAAAAATACCAGAATTATTTTGTATAATTAGGCTCCTAAGGCTAAGAAAAGTAAGCTCAAACAGTTACAGCGAGATACGATGGGCGAAACCTACCCTTAGGAAGGGATAAAATTTTTGAAAATTCATATCTCTCGTTCTAATAAAAATACCAAAATTATTTTTTATAATTGGGCTTTTAACACTAACAAAAGTAAGTCTGAAAAGTTTCAGACTTACAGAACCGGAAATATGAATTTTTAAAAATTTCATCCCCTCCTAAGGGTAGGTTCCGCCCATCGAATCCCGCTGAAACCTTCCAGACCTACTTTTTGTTAGTGTTAAAAGCCCAATTATAAAAAAAATTCTGGTATTTTTATTAGAACGAGAGATATGAATTTTCAAAAATTTCATCCCCTCCTAAGGGTAGGTTCCGCCCATCGTATCTCGCTGTAACTTTTTAAGCTTACTTATTTTAGCCTTAGGAGCCTAATTATAGAAAACAATTCTGGTATTTTTATTAGAACCGGGAATATGAATTTTTAACAATTTCATCCCCTCCTAAGGGTAGGTTCCGCCCATCGAATCCCGCTGAAACCTTTCAGACTTACTTTTGTTAGTGTTAAAGGCCCAATCATAAAAAATAATTTTGGTATTTTTATTAGAACGAGTGATATGAATTTTTAAAATTTTCATCCCCTCCTAAGGGTAGGTTCCGCCCATCGGATCTCGCTGTAACCTTCTATGCTTACTTTTGTTAGCCTTAGGAGCCTAATTATAGAAAATAATTCTGGTATTTTTATTAGAACCAGAGATATGAATTTTTTCAAATTTCAACCTCCTCCTAAGGGTAGTTATCATTTAATATGAGTAGTTGTACCCTAGGGGTGGGTGCATTTTATAGTGAACATCACATTTAAGTTATTATATACCATTAACTACTCTTAGTAGATGACCGAACTTAGAATTTTGCATACTGGAATCAGCTGAAGGTCGTGACGATCGTCGTCGTCGCAAACTTTATCGTCATCTATCTTGTACGTTTTGACGAGCTAAAAATTGTGGCATCTCGATTTTTTTGATAGTGTTATTAGAACAAGAGATACAGCAATGCTAAGCTAGCTTTAATCTAAAGCTAGCGAAGCAAGGGTGCCAAAGCGCTTTAAATGGAGGTTAAAAATATTCTACTGCAGTAATTAATTAAGAATATTATTAATTCATAGACAGGAATACGGTAGAATGATTTTTATCATAATAGAAGAGGTTTATTAGAAATTTTCGTATAAGGGTGGTTACTAGGGGTTGAAACCAGAATATCTGAAAGTTAGGAATATACTATCTTGTACGTTTTGACGAGCTAAAAATTATGGTACCTCGATTTTTTTGATAGCGTTATTAGAACAAGAGATACAGCGATGCTAAGCTAGCTTTAATCCAAAATTAGCGAAGCAGGGGTATTAAAGCATTTTAAATGGTGGTTCTAATTACTTTATTATGGTAATTAATTAAGAATATTATTAATTTATAAACTGGAATGCGGTAGAATGATTTTTATCATAATAGAAGAGATTTATTAGAAATTTTTGTATAAGGGTGGTTATTAGGGGTTGAAACAGGAATATCTGAAAGTTAGGAATATATTATCTTGAACGTTTTGACGAGCTAAAAATTATGGCACCTCGATTTTTTTGATAGCGTTATTAGAACAAGAGATACAGCAATGCTAAGCTAGCTTTAATCTAAAGTTAGCGAAGCAGGGGTGTTGAAGCATTTTAAATGGTGGTTATAATTATTTTATTATGGTAAGTAATTAAGAATATTATTAATTTATAAACTGGAATGCGGTAAAATGATTTTTATCATATTAGAAGAGATTTATTAGAAATTTTTGTATAAGGGTGGTTTTTAGACGTCTATTACACTGGCACAGCCACTAGACAACGCCACTACCTAACCAATACCATATTTTGTTGCTAATTTGATACGCAAAAATCAATTTTGTTGCTCTAGCCGTTCCCAAGAAACACGGGCCGTGCTAGCGTAAGTCTTACGCTAGCAAGGCCACTGCTGTAACTCTTATTCTAATTAAGATATTTTAACTATTTGAACGGCATGATTTGTTGCTAATTTGTTGCTAAAAGATGATATTTTCCAAAATTCTAAAACAATAGTATTTGACCCTAATACCGACATCAGGCCCAGTAGAATTTCAAGAAATCAGTTATTTTTCAGAGTATGACTAAAACTGATGAGTAACAATTTGTTGCTAATTTGTTGCTGATGATTCCACCTTGAAACAATTTTTTTGCATCAGCCGTTCCCGAGAAACGCGGGCCGTGCTAGCGTAAGTCATACGCTAGCAAGGCCACTGCTGTAACTCTGGTTCTAATTAAGATATTTTAAAGATTCGAACAGCATAATTTGTTGCTAATTTGTTGCTGAAAGATGATGTTTTAAAAATTCGAAAACAATAGAATTTGACCCTAATACCGACATCAGGCCTAGTTGAATTTCAAGAAATCAGTTATTTTTCAGGGTATGACTAAAACTAGAAAGTAATAATTTGTTGCTAATTTGTTGCTGAAAGATGATGTTTTCCAAAATTCGAAAACAATAGTATTTGACCTTAATACCGACATCAGGCCCAGTTGAATTTTAAGAAATCAGTTATTTTTCAGAGTATGACTAAAACTGATGAGTAACAATTTGTTGCTAATTTGTTGCTGATGATTCCACCTTGGAACAATTTTTTTGCATCAGCCGTTCCCGAGAAACGCGGGCCGTGCTAGCGTAAGTCTTACGCTAGCAAGGCCACTGCTGTAACTCTGGTTCTAATTAAGATATTTTAAAGATTCGAACAGCATAATTTGTTGCTAATTTGTTGCTGAAAGATGATGTTTTAAAAATTCGAAAACAATAGAATTTGACCCTAATACCGACATCAGGCCTAGTTGAATTTCAAGAAATCAGTTATTTTTCAGGGTATGACTAAAACTAGAAAGTAATAATTTGTTGCTAATTTGTTGCTGAAAGATGATGTTTTCCAAAATTCGAAAACAATAGTATTTGACCTTAACACCGACATCAGGCCCAGTTGCATTTTAAGAAATCGGTTATTTTTCAGAGTATGACTAAAACTGATGAGTAATAATTTGTTGCTAATTTGTTGCTAATAATTCCACCTTGAAACAATTTCTTTGCTCCGGCCGTTCCCGAGAAACACGGATCGTGCTAGCGTAAGTCTTATGCTAGCAAGGCTACTGCTGTAACTCTTGTTGTAATTAAGATATTTTAACTTTTCGAACGGCATAATTTGTTGCTAATTTGTTGCTGAAAGATGATATTTTCTAAAATTGGAATACAATAGTATTTGACCCTAAAGACATCAGGCCCAGTTGAATTTCAAGAAATCAGTTATTTTTCAGGGTATGACTAAAACTAATTAGTAATTTCAATTAATTACTAATTAGTATTTCTGTTGCCCAGCATTTGCTGCACGATATAATACATCTCGGCAGCAACGAAATGAGAGTATAAAAATGACCTATTACGTTAATAAAGCTTTTCAAATCTAACTTTTCATAAATTTTAGATTTCAAAAGTTTTTAGATACGTTCTTTTATGTTTAAAAGTCGAAAGATATAAATAACATATTAATGAATTTTTATATGCATAGCATTCATTGCATTATAATGTGTTTGACAGGTTATGACTAAATAAGTTCTATTGTAAAACCAAAAAAAAACATATTCAAATAAAATTTTTTTGTCCAAACCGTGGGCGAAATTTATATATAGATTTGTTTTAATTGTAACTATAGATTTTTACATTTTTATTATGTATTCTATTAGTACAAAATAATTATATTATATATATTTGATTCGAATTCATAATTGTAATTCAAATAGTAATGGATTTAAGTAAGAATTGCTGAGTTTATAATACGAGCTTACATCTCCACCAATGGTTACGGTTAGGTCAATTTCTGTTTCTTCGCAACGTTTTCGCGAGATTTTTTCTCTTGAAGCGTGGGAGGTGCGAACAGGAGGCGTATGAGTTGTTTTAGCTATATAAATATATAAATATATATATATATATATATATATATATATATATATATATATATATATATATATATATATGTCGTATCAGGTATTCGGCGTTGTATGTGCAAAGTTAGTTAAATGGGTATTGAGGTTACATACATTTCAATTCGTAGCACAACTATATTCAGTTTGCTATACTTCACATTAAAAAATATAGATAATTCCATACCTCACATGGTGACGTATGGAGTCATCTATACGTCACACTACAAGGTGGTAATTAGCTCTGAAGCGATCGTCGAAGTCGTAAAATTGGTTAGTTTAATCGGCGTGTTTTGTTTTTTCTTTTCACATTTTGTTCTTTAAAAAATTGATTAATCATACAATAAAATTAGTGCAAATAATGAAAAAAAATTAGTACAAATAACAACAAAATTATTATTATAGTGAAAGTGAGACAGTGAAAAAAAAACATTAATTATAAAATGTGCGTGATATGCGTGGTCAGCTTGTCAAATTTATGACACATCAATGACGGTTCCGCAGACGATCCGCGTCTACACTGTTACCATACGTTTATTCAAATTCAAATCAAAAGAAAGAAGGATAGCGAATTTGCACATTTACAATTTGATAGTCCCTCATACCTGCTACAACGACATAAAATCATCTACGCCATTTGGGGAGTAAGAAGAATGAATACGGGGCGAATTTGTTGCTCGAACCGCAGTCAATCTCGGGCAAGCTTCGCGAGACCCTCTTTTTTCTAACTCTAACTCTTTCTCTCTCTCTTCTCTTATAAATAAAAGAACTAGTGCATCTGCTATTCATTTCTGCCACTGCCAGCCAGTAGTACCCCCTCTCGCTCGTGCAGCAAATACTGGGCGGTAGAAATAAACTAAACTTGATTCAAATACTATTGTTTTCGAATTTCGGAAAATGTTATCTTTCATCAACAAATTATGCCGTTCGAATCGTTAATAGTACATTACGATACACGTGCTCTAAGTGGTCCTTTTAACACAGCGCGCAGTTAGCACCCGAGCGCAGCGAGGGTGCGAAGCACTTCATGTGAGAGGACCACTTCGAGCATACGAATCGTATATTATTTTATAGCACGTGTGAGATAAATCTACCACACGTAATCTATACTATAGAAAATAAATTTCAACGAAATCTATACGCTCCACGAATGATAATACGTAAATAAAAACGAACGCTATATATCAACAAAACTATGCACTCTACGAATGTTAATTCGAAAAAATGAAAACTTTATACATTATCAAAACTAAACCCTTCACAAACAAATAAGAAAAGTAAAAACGATTTCAAAAGCATTTTTAGAGTGTGAAATTATATTGATAATTATTAATATCACTGATATTTTATTAATAATTAAATACAATATGCTAACAAAATCTTGCCGATTATTCAGATTCATGTATACATAAGTCAGACAAAGCGAAGCATCTAGTTCATTTTTCATATATGCATCTCTCTCATCGTTAGGCTGTATACACTGTACACGCATGCGCGCTCACAGAGGTTTTATATACTTCGACAACTCACGGCACAATAAAAATTTATAAACTATAGTTTTCGTTTTCTTGATGCTTTTAATTCTTTATTGAGGTATTTATATTTTTTGGTTGATTGTCTACGTGTTATTATAGGTGAAAAGATATTTCTACGTATTAATAAACGTACAAAGAGTGATTGTGACGCGTGATTTCGATATGATTACTTTTTCAAACAGTATAATAAAGTGTGAAATATATTACAGTAGTACCTTTTACACAGTTCAAAAAAGTTGTACTTAGCTCCCGCTAAATGGTGTAGAAAACGCGGATTTAGCTCACGCAGTGCTATAATAGTACATTATTAACCTGGGGTGAAAAGGCTGGATTTACGTAACGAGTTTCGTAAAACAGCCTTCACACCAGAGGTTAATAATGATTTTTTTCGCATGAGAGCCGAAAATGAGAAAAGAAGTTGCGATTTTGAGGTTAGAATGCAGAAAAATATCTTAATTAGAACAAGAGTTACAGCAGTGGCCTTGCTAGCGTAAGACTTACGTTAGCACGGCCCGTGTTTCTCGGGAACGGCTGGAGCAAAAAAATTGTTTCAAGGTGGAATCATCAGCAACAAATTAGCAACAAATTATTACTCATCAGTTTTAGTCATACTCTGAAAAATGCTTGATTTCTTAAAATTTAACTGGGCCTGATGTCGGTATTAGGGTTAAATTCTATTGTTTTCGAATTTTGGAAAATATCATCTTTCAGCAACAAATTAGCAACAAATTATGCCGTTCGAATCTTTAAAATATCTTAATTAGAACCAGAGTTACAGCAGTAGCCTTGCTAGCGTAAGACTTACGCTAGCAGGGCCCGTGTTTCTCGGGAACGGCTGGAGCAAAAAAATGTTTCAAGGTGAAATTATCAGCAACAAATTATTACTCATCAGTTTTAGTCACCCTCTAAAAAATAACTGATTTCTTAAAATTCAACTGGGCCTGATGTCGGTATTAGGGTCAAATACTATTGTTTTCGAATTTTGGAAAACATCATCTTTCAGCAACAAATTAGCAACAAATTATTACTCTTTAGTTTTAGTCATACCCTGAAAAATAACTGATTTCTTGAAATTCAACTGGGCCTGATGTCGGCATTAGGGTCAGATACTATTGTTTTCGAATTTTGGAATATATCATCTTTCAGCAACAAATTAGCAACAAATTATGCCGTTCGAATAGTTAAAATATCTTAATTAGAACAAGAGTTACAGCAGTAGCCTTGCTAGCGTAAGACTTACGCTAGCAGGGCCCGTGTTTCTCGGGAACGGCTGGAGCAAAGAAATTGTTTCAAGGTGGAATTATCAGCAAAAAATTAGAAACAAATTATTACTCATCAGTTTTAGTCATACCCTGAAAAATAACTGATTTCTTAAAATTCAACTGGGCTTGATGTCGGTATTGTGGTCAAATACTATTGTGTTCGAATTTTGGAAAACATCATCTTTCAGCAACAAATCAGCAACAAATTATTACTCATCAGTTTTAGTCATACTCTGAAAAATAACTGATTTCTTAAAATTCAACTGGGCCTGATGTCGGTATTAGGGTCAAATACTATTGTTTTCGAATTTTGGAAAACATCATCTTTCAGCAACAAATTAGCAACAAATTATTACTCTTTAGTTTTAGTCATACCCTGAAAAATAACTGGTTTTTGAAATTCAACTGGGCCTGATGTTGGTATTAGGGTCAAATTCTATTCTTTTCAAATTTTGGAAAATATCATCTTTTAGCAAAAAATTAGCAACAAATTATGCCGTTCGAATCTTCAAAATATCTTAATTATAACCAGAGTTACAGCAGTGGCCTTGCTAGCGTAAGACTTACGCTAGCATGGCCCGTTTTTCTCGGGAACGGCTAGAGCAACAAAATTGATTTTTGCGTAACAAATTAGCAACAAATTAGCAACAAAATATGGTAATGGTTAGGTAGTGGCGTTTTCTAGTGGCTGTGCCAGCGTAATAAACGTGGTTTTTAGGGGTTAAAACAGGAATATCTGAAAGTTAGGAATATACTATCTTGTACGTTTTGACGAGCTAAAAATTATGGCACTTCGATTTTTTTGATAGTGTTATTAGAAGAAGAGATACAGCAATGCTAAGCTAGCTTTAATCTAAAGTTAGCGAAGCACGGGTGCCAAAGCGCTCTAAATAGTGGTTATAATTATTTTATTATGGTAATTAATTAAGAATATTATTAATTTATAAACTGGAATGCGGTAGAATGATTTTTATCATAATAGAAGAGATTTATTAGAAATTTTTGTATAAGGGTGGTTTTTAGGGGTTAAAACAGGAATATCTGAAAGTTAGGAATATACTATCTTGTACGTTTTGACGAGCTAAAAATTATGGCACTTCGATTTTTTTGATAGCGTTATTAGAACAAGAGATACAGCAATGCTAAGCTAGCTTTAATCTAAAGCTAGCGTGGCATGGTGTTAACGGGTTAATGATCGTAGCTAAAAATTTTTTTTTGTGGTAATAAATTAGTGTTAAATGAGTTAAAAAATTCTCTGATGGTTTTTTTTGGTGCACGCTGTAATGGCTACTGCAGCTTTAAGGACCTGACTTAAAACTTTAAACTTAAATGTTGTCAGCGCCCGAACTAATATTTTTTTATAATAAATACTACAAATTTTAAATAATATTGTTTTTATTTTATTTTTCTGACAGCAATTTTTCCATTTTGTATTTCCAATACAATTTTTCTGCTTTTGTGGCTTGTAATTTATTTCTTAAAATTTTTCTCTCCAGACGTTCGCATTCTCTTTGATGGTAGGTCTTTTTTTTCATAAATGTAATACCTAGAGAGAAAATTGTTTGCATTAAATTTAAAATTAAAATATACTTTCTGTATTTAAGAGGTCGTTGCATACAATTTACTCTTGAAAAAAATGTACTTAAAATTTTTATTATATTTTGAAAAAATTATAACACGCTTTCGATATATTTATCAAATTGAAACTTTTTCTTGAAATTTAAAAGTGATCGATGAATTTATTTAAAAGAAAAGCTATAACAGAAAAGTAAAAGGAGTATCTACATATACCAGTATGCAACAACTCTTTAAACCAGTAAAAATTTTCATTGAATAAGCATAGTATTAATTTTAAACTCAAACCACGCAAGAGTGATAGTCAAACCAAAAGTTTTGCTTGTTTCAGAATAAAATTTGAAAAATTATAATTTGGCAAGGATTTATAAAATATAAAATATTAGGAAAATGAAGCCAATATCTAGACAATACATTCTAAAAACAATTTTTTTTAAATCTGTAGAAAAATTAAATAAAAACAATCTTTAAAATGAAAAAATTAAAAAACTCGAAACAAATAAAGAACAAATAAGTACTGCATTAATAGTATAATACCTGACTTAACATTATTACTATTATCCATGGCAGATGTAGATGTAGTAATGTCTGAAGGAGTTATATTAACTATAATAATTTTAATTTTGTAATTATTATTGAATCTAATTACTTGCAAGAAAAATTAGTCCAAAGTTGAAGAATAATGTTTGATATACAGATAATAATAAAGATATGTATATATGAAAATAAATAAATTCTGTATATGGAAACAAATAAATACTACATTAATGGTATAGTACCTGATTCAATATTATTATGATGATCCTTAGCAGATGCAGATGCAGTAGTGTCTAAATGATTCTTGTTGCCTATAATTATTTTAATTTTATAATTATAATTCAATCTAATTACTTATACCAGAAATAAGTTAAAAGTTGAAGAAGAGTGTTGGATGTACAATTAAAATAAAATGTAACTGCGTGTATAAAAATTGATAAGTGCTGTATTAATAGTAAAATACCTGATAAATCATTTTTATCATGATCCTTGATGGGTGTTGAAATAGTAGTCGTCAAAGGAATCTTATTATCTAATACAATAATTTTAATTTAATAATTATAATTCAAATTACTTGTCAGAGAAATTAGTTAAAAGCTGATAAAGAATTTTGAATGTATAGATAATAAATATAACTGCATATGAAAATAAATAAATACTGTATATGGAAACAAATAAATATACTGCAGTAATGGTATAGTACCTGACTCAATATTATTACTATGATCCTTGGCAGATACAGATGCAGTAGTGTCTACATGATTCTTGTTACCTATAATAATTTTAATTTTATAAATATAATTCAATCTAATTACTTGGAAGAGAAATTAGTTCAAAGTTGAAGAAGAATATTGAATCTACAATTGAAATCAAATGTGATTGTATATAGAGATAGATAAGTTCTGTATTAATTGTATAATACCTGATTCATCACTCTTATCCTGTTTCATGATGGGTGTTGAAGTTGTAGTCGTCAATGGAATCTTGTTACCTACAATAATTTTAATTTTATAATTATAATTCAAATTACTTGCCAGAGAAATTAGTTAAAAGCTGATAAGGAATTTTGAATGTATAGATAATGAATATAACAGCATATGAAAATAAATAAATACTGTATATGGAAACAAATAAATATACTGCATCAATGGTATAGTACCTGACTCAATATTATTACTATGATCCTTGGCAGATACAGATGCAGTAGTGCCTACATGATTCTTGTTACCTATAATAATTTTAATTTTATAAATATAATTCAATCTAATTACTTGGAAGAGAAATTAGTTCAAAGTTGAAGAAGAATATTGAATGTACAATTAAAATCAAATGTGATTGTATATAGAGATAGATAAGTACTGTATTAATTGTATAATACCTGATTCATCACTCTTATCCTGTTTCATGATAGGTGTTGAAGTTGTAGTCGGCAATGGAATCTTGTTATCTACAATAATTTTAATTTTATAATTATAATTCAATCTAATTACTTACAAGCGCAATTAGTTAAAAGCTGAAGAAAAATGTTGGAAGTATAATTAAAATCAAATGTGACTGCATGTAGAAATAGATAATAAACTGTATTAATAGTATAATACCTGATTCATCATTATCATGATCCATGGCAGAAGAAATGTTGTCATCTATAATTTTAATTTTATTACTTAGAGTAAAAGTTTTATTATGAAAATTAAATTTGAATAATGAAATTCTAGTTATTTACCTTTTCGGTGATCCTGATTTAACAAATTTGTGTTATTGTACACCAACTTCCTTAGCTGCTTCATACTTCTCTACAAAATTATAGCATTATGATTAATTAACAGAATTATGCAAATCATTAATATTTCAATAAATAATGTTAAAGAACGATAAAAAAAGATTATGGTAAACTCAAAAATCTTTTCCTTTTTTTTAGCCTTTTACTTAAGGACATGATGGAGCTCTTTCCCTTACAATAGTTACAATATTTTAAAATTCATGAGTAAATAGTAAATTAAAACAACTCTTTTCGTTAAAGTAAGAAAACTTGTAGGGTAAACTAGGACTGATTATGAACTTTTTAAAACTTTATTCTTTTCAGCAGAAACTATAACAGTTACAAAAAAAATAAACACCTGTAAAAGTAGCTATAACTAGAGCAGGGGAAGTATATATATGCAAATATTGAAAAAGTATTCGAAAAAGTATTTGACAAATATTTTCTCGAATACTTTTAAAATAATCTTTTTCGAGGTAATTTTTCTTGCTTTTATGTTATTTAATACAAAAAAAGTAGCTTAGAAAAAGTATTGGAAAAATTTTTTTTCAAATACTATTATTATACTATTATTATACTATTTTTATATTATTATTTATTTTATTTCAAATAAAATTCCTGTAAATTTTCAGATAGCCTTGCCGATTATCCCTAGAAAATCTCATTCAAAGTTCGATAATTTCAGGTCTAATCAAAAGATAAAATTTAAGTAAGTATATTGTAGAAAAACAGTCGAAAAGTAAACTGAAATTTTTCTGAGATAATATTTGAAACAAAAATTGAAACGAATTGAAAAATAATTAAATGTTACTTACATGAACTTCACTTTTTTGGTTGAATTTTTGAACAATTTCACGCCAAGCTGCTTCCTTCGCACTTACCATTATAGTAGATCTCTGTTTATTACAAATAATACTTTTATAATCCTCCACTATTGAAGTGATCAATTCTTTTTCTTGTTTGGAAAAATTTTTCCTTTTTTCTGACATCTTATATGTTAAAACTTTTTGAGTATTTTTAATGTTTACCTGTCAAATTGTTAAGATGCAGTAACAACGTTGCCCTAACAACGTAGTACAGTGTCATAAAAACGCTACCAACTTCTTTAACACTATACTTTTTCATAAATCGCTGAATTTTTACAAATTGAATGATTTTTATTTAAAAATAAAATCTGATCGATGCATTTATATTTCACTTAAACGTAATTCTAGTCAGTCCTAACCAAAATCTTGTTTTAAAAATAAATTTGTACAACAGAAAGAATATTAATATTAAATTGTTTCATAAATGAAGAAGATACATTTTTAATTATGGAAAATTTCTTTTAAGAACTAGATCTTTTATAGCGAGAAAAACAATTATAAATTTTTTTGACCAAAGAGACTTCTGCTCAATTCAAAAGTTGAGAAACAGAGACCTGAGCGTTAAATAAAAAATTTATTCCACTAATGATAATTGATAAAATTAAACATAAATAAGTTCAATAAAAATTGTATATAAAATGCTTTTAAAGATTGCTTTATTACTTAAATATAAAAAAAATTATTAATGCTTAATAGAAATTTTTCAATTTTTATGCATCTCACAAAACTTATATCTATAAGTTTTGCTTTATGCTAATAAAAGTTAATTTCACCAAGCATAAAATTACTGTATGCATCTCGATGTAAAATATACTACTTATTTAACCGATTGCTACCCTCGCTTTGCTTCGCTCATGACCTCCACCTGAAGGATAATCTTAGACTTCACTCTCTAGCTGTATCAAACAGTATTAATTGTTTTATAACATTGAGCAATTCACAAGATTAATGGTACATTATGCAACTACAAAGTAAAGTCTCATATGTCTCCTAAGGGTTGTATTTCCTGAGAAAGAAATAGATTTTATTTCTACCCCACTTTATTAACTCCTGAAGCGGGCCGAGGGTAAGATATAACTGACTTATAAAATATTAGCGGGAATATAGTAATTTTATTCCCGCTAAATGAAAAATTAGTCAATTTGAACAATAGTTCTTGAAATTTGTAAGAAATGATTAAATTACTTAATAAAATTTAAAAAAAATACTATGTTTCAATAAAAATAAATATTTTGAAAAAATTATGAAATTTTATTATTAAAGTTATAAATTATTTGAAATATAAAAGAAATTTTTTCTCGACAAATATTTATTATGTCAATTTATGTTCAGAATTCCCAACAAAATGTGATTATTAAATTCATTAATATTTTAATTACTTTAATTGGGCCCTGCTTTTATGAAGTTAATAAAGTGGCCACGGTTTATGTAGGAATAAAGTAAAATATGCAACACGAGAGTAAAGTCTGTTTCTCCCTCAAGAAAAATATGCGACTTTACTCTCTAGTTACATAATGTACTATTATTCTCATGATGGTCACTTAATCAACTTAAAATAAGCGGATCAAATTAAAATTAAATTAAATTTTTTGAATTGAATAATAATTTTCTCAATCAAAAAATTTTTTAGCTATTTCGTTTATAAATCAATTAACGATATTTTATCAATAGATATTAATGTTTTATATAAATTGTAATGACTTATTAAAGTACTTTATTTTCGTTAATTTTAAACGTAAATAATGTATTACTTTCAGTCCACTTTTCGAGTTAATAAAGTAGATTTTATTATTGAGGTGAAAATAAAAGAAATTTATCACTTTACCTCAACAACACTGGCCACTTCATTAAGTTGAAAAGCAAGTAGAGAAAAAGATATTATTGACTTTTAAAATTTAGCGGGAATAAAAGCTACTTACAAAAACTTATAAATTTTAATAAATTGTTGAAATTTTTATAAAATATTAATATTTTATTGATAAGATATTGATGTTTCGTTAATAAAATATCATATTAGCTATTTATTGAATGAATTTATAAAAATGATTCAAAGTATTATATTTCAATAAAAATTATTTTAATTATAAAATTCATAAAATTTTAATAATTAATTTTCAATTTTAATTTTGCCCGCTTTTTTCAGTTAGCAAAATGGTCTCTGTTGAAGTAGGAATAAAGTCCATTATGCAATTCAGAAGTATAGTCTATTCATATTCGAGAATGTACTCCCTCGATTCTTTCCACTCACTTGGATCGCAAACTTAACTTTTGGAAGAAATATGCGACTTTACTCCCTCATTATTTTTAATAAATAAACATGAAAATTATTTTTATAATCCATGCAGATAAATTTTATATAGATTAAAACAAAATTTAATTTAAGTAAGTACTTAAGTAACTACTTAAGTATTTACTTAAGCAATAGCTTATTTCTTAAGTGATATCCTAAGAAATTACTTAAGTAATTACTCAAGCAATAACTTATTGCTCAAAATTTAAGATTTATTTCTTAAGTAATTACTTGAGAAATTACTTGAGTAATTACTTAAGCAATACCTTATTGCATAAAAATTAAGAGTTATCACTTAAGAAATTACTTAAGAAATTACTTAAGCAAATGCTAGAACAAATGCTTAAGAACTATTCCCTTTCCTAACCCCTTACTCTGTCTTTGATTGGCAGGCAACATTCAATTTTTTTATTTCTGATTCGCAGGCAAAATGTCCTCTGGGCAAAATGTCCATGACTCAATTCAACATAATGAAATAATTGTACTTTCAATGATCATATTTAATCCAAATTTTAGAGTGATATTACAGAATATTCTTTTTTCCGCATTTATAATAAGTGTTTCGCAAATAATAAGTAAATTTTTTTTTGAAATGTTTACTTTTTTAGGGGAAATTTTCCTTCTATTTAGACAGTTGATAAAAATAAATTCATAATTATAGACTTAATCAGAAAAATTTATTAGTATTTCATATATTTTCCTATCTTTATAATTGACTATTTAAAAAAATTTAATATCAAATAAATAATTTTTTAAAATTGTATTTCATAAAATTTATGTTCGAACGATATTGAAAAGAATATTTTTATATCATGTAATGATAATGTTTCAAATGAGGTAATTTGATGTATTTTGAAAATTAATGTTTCTCTTAATGAAAATATTATTGCTTTAATGAAATGAATTTTAATATATTTAATTGTTAATAATTTTTATATAAATGACAATTCATTTAAATACAAACACGTGTACAAATGAAAATGTAATTAAGGTAGATATAATTTTAATATATTAATATGTAATTTTAATATATTAATATGTAATTTTAATATATTAATATGTAATTTTAATATATTAATATGTAATTTTAATATATTAATATGTAATTTTAATATATTAATATGTAATTTTAATATATTTAATTGTTAACAATTTTTATATAAATGACAATTCATTTAAATACTAACATGTTCACAAATGAAAATGTAATGAAAGTTAAATGTATGTTATTTATAAAAAATTGTTAACAAGTAACTTTCTAAATAATATATTTTCATGAAAACTAATTTAAATACTTTATTCTCTGAATGATAACCAAATAAAATTTTTATTTAATAAATTTAGTGATACAATTATAAATATATAATATTTATATAACTGTTCATCAAATAAAATAATTATTTTCTTATTATATATATATATATTAAAAAAATAATTATTACAATAGATTGTAGTTAAATAAAAATGTTTATTTTAATAATTATAGCGTTGAAATTCATTTTGATGGAAATGTTATTTGATTGACATTTACAGTATCACTTTATCTATATTTGAAAAGTTACTTGTCATCAATGAAAAAATATTTAATTTTCTAAATTAATATTCTATTAATATTAAGAATTTTCTAAAAATTATAATATTTATGATATGAAAACCTTACTTGTGATACATACACTTTTTAATATTTGTATCTTATAAATATTTTATATTAGATGTCAAAAGGATTGTTAAGTAATTGCAAATAGTTATTGTATTATTCTGAAATATTTAAATTTAAAATTAACCAAAAATGTGTATTTTAATCTTATGGTTTTTTTTATTTAAATTTCGTGTTTCATATGTATAATAGCTCGCCACAGCTGTGGCTTGCACTTCGGTCCTTTCAGAGCTTCGCTTCGCTTAGCTCTGAAATGACCTCAGGCCTTGCATCACTTCGCGAAAAAGCTTCGCTTCTTGCATATAAGGCACGACCGTAAACGCTCGCGCTTTGCACTCGCTATTTGATATTCAAAGAATACTAAAACAAAACATTTACAGACGCAAAAGCATTAAATGTTAATCTTATTTCTTTTTTCATTGTATTTTTTACCGCAACTTTCAACAGGAGGTTTGAATTTATTGTATTCATTTAAAAAAACGAATTTATAATTATTTAAATTTTTCTTGTGAATTAGGTTGATTGATTTCGAAGAAATTTATGTCATGTGAAAAAGACATATTTTCATGTATACACCGAGAAAAATAGATTATAACTTTAGTTATAGATAGTAATAAAAATTACTATATTTTATAGGAGAGCTGGGACATTTCTGCATTATAACGATTTTTATTACATTTATAACAAATATTACTATAAATTGGATAAGGTTGGCAACAATCGTTCAAGAAATGAAACTATATCTTATTAGAAAAATTGTTATATTACATAGTAAAAATTATGCTATAGTAAAATTTGTTATGACAGAGTAAAAATATTTTATATCTTATGTTGGAATTAATGTTATAAAAATAATAAATTTTATTATGCATATAATAAATTTCATTATGCATATAATAAATTTTATTATGAATGTAATAAATTTTACTATTTCAAATAGTAATGTCGAGTCGATGATCTGTAAATTTATTTCTAACCTCAAAATTTTCTACCAAATTGAAAGTATAGTTGTGTAACATATGTAGACGATTCGAAATTTTATAAGTGACATGTCGTAATGGCGCAGTCGGTAACGTTCACGCTTTCCAGTCTCGAGGTCCCGGGTTCGACTCCACTTCAGGTCTGTTTTTTTCTTAGGTAATTTATTTTAAAAATATTGATTAATAAAATTTAAATTAATAAATTAAATGAATTTAAAAAATTTCAATGACAAATATCGGGTACAAAAAAAAAAAAAAAAATTTTTTCTACATATCTGTTTTTATAAATTTTACTATGTAATATAGTAATTTTTATTATAACGCAGAAATGTCCCACTCGTACTATATAATATAGTAATTTTTAATACAATCTATAGTTATATTTATTATAGGATTTCTCTCAGTGTACTTAATAAAGTTTTGAATAAGATAATCTATCAAAAGTTACAAGTAAAAAAAATTATTTTATAGTTCAGTAGCTTAAAAGTAAAGTTTTGTATAAAGTTTTTATTTGATCTGAATCATTCCGACGGGTGATGATTCAAAACAATAATACAAATAAATATTGGCAGTTTAAAAAAAAAATCGTTTGAGCGGTTGTAAAACAGTTATCCCTTTAGAGGTTGAAAAAATGATTTTTTGGTGATAACTTGCAAAAAACGAATTTTAAAAAAAAGTATATTAAATAAAATTTATAGAAAAAAATAAGATCCATCTTTTTAGTTTCATGTATATATTTTTTAAAATATTTATCAAATTATCATTAAAAAGCCTTTAATTTTAACATTTTTCATGAACAATTTGAAAAATATTAACTTTAGAGAAAAATGTATAATATAAAAATCATTAATTTTTTTATATTCTATAACTTTTATTTTTTATATACTTTTTTTTAAAAAATCGTATTTTTCAAGTTATCACCAAAAATCCATTTTTTTGACCATTTAAAAGGCGCCTATTTAAAAACGCTTCCAACGATTTTTTTCAAAATAGGAACGTTTACTTATATTATTATTTAAAATAATTCCGTGTTTGAATTATTCAGATCGGATAAAAATTTGTCGAGAAAATTCATAAACTTGATTTCTCACACACATACATCCATACATACATTTTAAGGAAGCCTCGTAATAGTCTTATTTTGCTATAAAAATAAGTTTTGCATCATAAAATAACATATTGTAAAGGGTTACATTTTTCGCAATGTCGAAAATATAAGGCACTTCAGTATAGCGGTCGTGCCTAAAAATACATTTGTGAAGATATTTTTAATAGAAATGAAGACAAAATTTTAATAAGCATGTTTCACGTAAAAATTAATTTTATAAATCAAATTCATGGTCATATATTAAGGTCTGGAAATTATAGTTGTTACTCGGTTCCCAGTTCTCAGTTTATTTATATCAGATATCGTACTATCTTTGTTTTTCTTATGGAAGTAGAGTGAGAAATAGTCACTTGATGGAATAAATTATACGCTTTTTTACTTTAAGCACATGTGTACGTATATTTTTATATTATGTTTCATCAAATTATTTTCAATTTTATTTAGTACTTAAAATTAACTTAAATTAATTAATTCTTATTTACTTAAAATTAACTGAAAATTAATTAAGTCTTATTTACTTAAAATTAGTCATTTATACATAATAATATAATAAAAGAAAATTCAACCAAACGACGTTAGGAGCGAAAAACTTCAATATAATTAATACCTATTAACGTAAAACTCATTAAATTGTGTAACAATTTTCAACAGTTGATAAATATAATGTAAATCATATAATATATATATCAATTTTAAAT
This sequence comes from Anastatus disparis, assembly GCA_017163975.1. Lineage (NCBI taxonomy): Eukaryota > Metazoa > Arthropoda > Insecta > Hymenoptera > Eupelmidae > Anastatus > Anastatus disparis. The sequence continues at coordinate 563,659 of JAFFSR010000043.1, read as the reverse complement.
TACTAATAATTAATTTAAAACTTAAAAGTAACTATTTCAAAACGGAATATGGAAGATAAACATGTATCGTTTTATTCCTTAAATATCACGAATCAAAATATTAATTATTAGTAATTTTGAAGTGTTATATATTATGTAAATAATTCTATATTTAATCATTTTCAATTCTAGTAACAGGAAAAGCCCCCCGAAAAGAGATAAATCATTAAATTTTCTGCGAAATATTGCCCTTGAATCGAGTAGGTGAAATATCAATCTTAGTACCAAAAAAAAAGACAGTAAGCATCGCAAATTTATGCTCTCACTTCATAATATAATAGTGCCAACATTGGTCCCTAAAATTCAAGCTATAGTACTAATTGAAATTATATCGCCACTCTTTTTTCAAGTACCTTAGTACATAAATTAGATATGCTTGATTTAGAACCTATTTTAACAATACTTTCTTTTCTCCGTGTAGTTGTTAGTCCTAGTAAACGTCAAATACTGTTTTCGATTATTTCATGGTTCGTTATTAAAACACGTGATTAAAAAGAATGAATTCCCATTATATTTTTTTATTGATTCTAATGCAATTTAGTAGAACAAATTCTCAATTCACCATGATATAAATTGTATTTAAACAATTTTTATGCGTATTGTAACTTTAATTATTCTTTTTTATAAAAATATAAAAATTTAATTCAGTACAAAATTACAATATCAAAATTCATAAGTTGCGGCAATTCTTTTTTATTTTAAAATTGGCTAATTTATACATAATAATATCAAATATGAAAATTCAACCGAGCGACGTTAGGAGCAAGGTATTTTTTGCTAGTATTTAAATTAAAATCACATTGTAAAAAACATATTCTTTTCAAATATATAATTTCCTTAGCTCTTAAGTCATTTTTTGATGCAGTTAGTAAGAATATTTACATTAAAATCATATTTTGAAAAATAAAATTAAAATTCTTCAAACTTAATATGCTCTATGAGAAAGCATTGCATTAAAGCACTTAGCAACGTTTTTTTTTTAACATACATATTATCAATAAAGAAAAAACGCTTATAAAAAAGTATTTTTAACTTTGATGGATGTTTATAACATTTTATGTTTATCTATATATACAGATGAAAATATTAATAAATGTAAATATAGAAATACATAGCATATTAATAATGCTACTATATAGCGGAAAAACATGTTTTAAATTTTTTTCCTTGCTTTTTTGTCTATTTGACATAAATTATAACAAATAAAAACCTTATATGTAATGTTTCAAAAAACATTTCATGTAAATTTTTCAAATTATTTAATAGATTTTGCAATTAAATTTTACCAAATTCATAATTCAATTTCACGAAATCTTTCGAAAATATTTAATGAAATGTTTCTTGAAATATATTAGAAATATTGCAACAAAACATTTCATAATATATTTTAAAAATATTTCTAAGATACCCATTGAAAAGTTTTTATCGTAATATTGAATAAATAAATATTACTGAAATATTTTACGAAACGTAAATCAATTAGAAAAAAACAGCGAATCCAGCCTGCTCTTAATTTAAATATAAAAATTTTACCCATTGAAATTATTATTAAAATTGAAAAGTTTATAATTTTTAATATTAATTTTAGACCCGTGTACAAATTACGTAAGGTCCCTGGTAGAAAATTAAGCGTAATTTGCCCAGAATATCTCAAATTTTCTGTTGAGTGGGCAGATTTTGTTGACATGTTCTGCCCAAAAACCCCACTTACTCACGACGGTTTTTGCGCAGAATCTGCCCAAACTTTGTTAAAAGTGAAATAAAATTGATTTGAGGTTATGAACGAATTGTATATTATAAGCAAACATGATTCCTAATCAATCATTACTGTAAAATTTTCAGCTAAATAATTACAATTTAATTTTAAGATATAATAAGTATAAAAAAACAAGAAAAAATTTTATATACAAAATATGAATTTTACAAATTAAAGTTAATTGAATGATTTTGTGAGATCACAAACATTTATTATTTTTATAAATATCTATTAGATTGATGCATGAATAATGTTTAGCTAGCATGAGTATGTGAAGAATATTCAGCTGATGAATTTCATGAAAATGTCATACATTATTTGTAATAAATTTTTAATAAATAAATAATATAAGACAAATCCTAAAACTTTTTAATAAAGAAAAATAGAACAAATATATTTATTGAATAACTTGAATAGAAACTTTGTTTCAGTTAAACCTACTTTGAAATAATCAACGTAGATTTTGTTTACACTGGTATTGCTACGTAGGAATGTAATGATACATGTTTTTCTTACAATATCAAGTAATGAAACTTTTTTTTACCTTGAATATATATCTCTCTATATAATAAAGATATATCGCCTACGCCGCCGCCGCCGCCGCCGTGTATAAGAATTTTATGTGCCCTCAGTTAGCTGGAATTCAACTAAATTTTATCTGAATTTCAGCTAACTTTTAGCTAACTTCCAGCTAAATTTAGCTGAGAGATAGCTGAAATTCAGATAAAATTTAGCTGAAAGTTAGCCGAGAGATAGCTGAAATTCAGATAAAATTTAGCTGAAGGTTAGCTAAAAGTTGGCTGAAATTCAGATAAAATTCAGCTGAAATTCAGATAAAATTCAGCTGAAAGTTAGCTGAGAGATAGCTGAAAGGTAGTTAATTGTTAGCTAATTTAATTAATTGTTATCTAATTTAAGAACGTTTTCTTGGAAATTGATATTGATTTGATAATTGATATTGACAATAAGGTTGGCGAGCGAAGCGAGCAGGGGGGAACCCTCCCTAGTATATATATATATAAGGTGAAAAAAAGTTTAATTAATATTAAACTAAAAAAAATTATTATGGCATTCAAATTTTATTTTTTTTTTCAGGCTTTATCTCAGTCCTGATATCAAGTCCGGGTTTATTTTTAGTCCTTAATATACCATGGTATACATTTTAAAAGACGTTCTTAGTTATATGATTAATTTAATAGGATTATTGAGAAAATTTTTAAACAAATACTCATAACTAAATTCACTGAGTCTAAATAATTTTCAAACTTGTAAATTTGAGGTTATAAGTCTATTATTTACTATTTTTCAACAGATTCTGGGCATAATACAGTGAACTCTGATATATTATGGTAAAATATCTGCCCAAATTATGTTAAAATATCTGGGCACTAGTTAGTGAAGAGAGCAGAAAGTATGGTTAATTTTCTACCAGGGGTTGATAGGGGGACTAAAGGTGTCCAAATAACTTATACTCTCTTACATAGATGGAAAAAGGAGGTTTAAAAATATTTTACAAGAATTTGCCTGTATATTTATATATAATTATACACGGATTATATACAATTATACATAGTTTATGTACAATTATCTATACTTTATCATGTATAATAATACATAATTTTTATAAGTCTACATATTCTCACATGTATATATATATATATATTCACATGATAGTTTATATTACTATAAGAATATTGTCCCTCCCATACAGCATGAAAGGACTTTGAAAGGATTCTGGAAGGATTCATGAAAGGACTACAATCTTTCAGAAATATTTCACTGAAAGGATTCTGAAATAATTCTATGTCCGAGGTACTATTCTTTTAAAAATAATACAAAAAAATATTTCATAAAGAATTCACAAGACATTTCAAAATCCTTTCAATAAAAGAATTCTGTGAGGATCCATGAATTCTTTTGGTAATAATTCGTAAATCTTTTCATACATCTTCCATTGAAAGGATTCTGTAAAAATGATAAGAAATATTTTTAAAATATTTCATTGTATTATTTCTAAAAGGAATATACCCCGGACATAGAATTATTACAGAATCCTTTCAATGAAAGAATTCTGTAAGGATTCATGAATTCTTTTAGTACTAATGCATTAATCTTCTCATATATCTTTAGTTGAGATACGTGTAAAGTTGTAGAAACTTTATTCTTTCCTGTATTATTTAAGAATCAATTTAAAATTAATACACACACATACACACACACACACACACACACACACACACACACACACACACACAATATATATATATATATATATATATATATATATATATAACGGATATGATGATATAATTATTTATAGGATTACGAATAGTTTCACAGCGGTTAAAATCAAAGTTATCATAACACAGACATCGCACGCATAACAATTTATATTTTCCATTTTAGATTCTTATTTTCCTTATATATGAAACGGGAAGCACTCTTACCGCTTGCGAGAGTAAGAGATACCGCCATCAAACAGATAAATTATAAGCTAATCCCGAAAATGTTTCTAAATGATTCTGTTATATTTCACGTTTTCTTTCAAAAAGTCCTTTCAAAGTTCATTCAGTAAGGATTCATGTAATAACTTTTATTCTCGTCATGACAAGTTCATTCATGAATTATTTCAAAAAGATTTCAAAATTATTTCATGTATGATTTCTTAAGACTTTACCAAAATATTGCATGAATTATTACATGAATGCTTTTTGAAAGAATCTCGAAATGATTTGGTGAAAGAATACCTTAGATCATCCCGAAAATCTTTCTGAATTATTTTACGACTGGAACCTTCGAAAGAGTTCTGAGTTCTTTTTTGTTTCCTTTCGAGAAGTCTTTTTAAAGTCCTTTCAGTAAGGGTTTATGTAATAACTTTTATTCTCATCATAAGTTATTTCATGAAATATTTCAAAAAGATTTCAAAATTATTTCATGTTAGATTTCGTGCGACATTACCAAAACATTGCATGAATTATTACATGAATGCTTCTTAAAAGAATCTTGAAATTATTTGGTGAAAGAATACTTTAGATCATCCCAAAAATCTTTCTAAATTATTTTCTGATTTTAATCGTTAGAAGATTTCTGAGCTGTTTCTTGTTTCCTTTCAAGTAGTCTTTTCAAAATCCTTTCAGTAAGGATTCATGTAATAATTTTTATTTTCATTATGTTATTTCATGAAATATTTCAAAAAGATTTCAAAATTATTTCATGTATGATTTCTTAAGACTTTACCAAAATATTGCATTAATTATTTCATGAAAGCTTTTTGAATGAATCTTGAAATGCTTCGGTGAAAGAATACCTTGGATCATTCCGAAAATCTTTCTAAATTATTTTATGACTTGAATCGTTGGAAGATTTCTGAGTCCTTTCTTGTTTCCTTTCAAGAAGTCCTCTCAAAGTCCTTTTAGTAAAGATTCATGTAATAACTTTTTCGTTATGATAAGTTCTTTCATGAATTATTTCAAAAAAATTTTTAAATTATTTTATGAAAGGATTCGTGAGATTTTACGAAAATCTTACATGAAATTATTACGTTAAAGCTTTTTGGAAGAATATTGAAATTATTCGGTGAAAGAATAACTTAGATTATTTCGAAAATCTTTCTGAATTATTTTACGACTGGAACCTTCGAAAGAGTTCTGAGTTCTTTCTTGTTTCCTTTCAAGAAGTCTTTTCAAAGTCCTTTTAGTAAGGATTCATGTAATAACTTTTATTCTCGTCATGACAAGTTCATTCATGAATTATTTCAAAAAGATTTCAAAATTATTTCATGTATGATTTCTTAAGACTTTACCAAAATATTGCATGAATTATTACATGAATGCTTTTTGAAAGAATCTCGAAATGATTTGGTGAAAGAATACCTTAGATCATCCCGAAAATCTTTCTGAATTATTTTACGACTGGAACCTTCGAAAGAGTTCTGAGTTCTTTTTTGTTTCCTTTCGAGAAGTCTTTTTAAAGTCCTTTCAGTAAGGGTTTATGTAATAACTTTTATTCTCATCATAAGTTATTTCATGAAATATTTCAAAAAGATTTCAAAATTATTTCATGTTAGATTTCGTGCGACATTACCAAAACATTGCATGAAATTATTACGTTAAAGCTTTTTGGAAGAATATTGAAATTATTCGGTGAAAGAATAACTTAGATTATTTCGAAAATCTTTCTGAATTATTTTACGACTGGAACCTTCGAAAGAGTTCTGAGTTCTTTCTTGTTTCCTTTCAAGAAGTCTTTTCAAAGTCCTTTCAGTAAGGGTTTATGTAATAACTTTTATTCTCATCATAAGTTATTTCATGAAATATTTCAAAAAGATTTCAAAATTATTTCATGTTAGATTTCGTGCGACATTACCAAAACATTGCATGAATTATTACATGAATGCTTCTTAAAAGAATCTTGAAATTATTTGGTGAAAGAATACTTTAGATCATCCCAAAAATCTTTCTAAATTATTTTCTGATTTTAATCGTTAGAAGATTTCTGAGCTGTTTCTTGTTTCCTTTCAAGTAGTCTTTTCAAAATCCTTTCAGTAAGGATTCATGTAATAATTTTTATTTTCATTATGTTATTTCATGAAATATTTCAAAAAGATTTCAAAATTATTTCATGTATGATTTCTTAAGACTTTACCAAAATATTGCATTAATTATTTCATGAAAGCTTTTTGAATGAATCTTGAAATGCTTCGGTGAAAGAATACCTTGGATCATTCCGAAAATCTTTCTGAATTATTTTACGACTGGAACCTTCGAAAGAGTTCTGAGTTCTTTCTTGTTTCCTTTCAAGAAGTCTTTTCAAAGTCCTTTTAGTAAGGATTCATGTAATAACTTTTATTCTCGTCATGACAAGTTCATTCATGAATTATTTCAAAAAGATTTCAAAATTATTTCATGTATGATTTCTTAAGACTTTACCAAAATATTGCATGAATTATTACATGAATGCTTTTTGAAAGAATCTCGAAATGATTTGGTGAAAGAATACCTTAGATCATCCCGAAAATCTTTCTGAATTATTTTACGACTGGAACCTTCGAAAGAGTTCTGAGTTCTTTTTTGTTTCCTTTCGAGAAGTCTTTTTAAAGTCCTTTCAGTAAGGGTTTATGTAATAACTTTTATTCTCATCATAAGTTATTTCATGAAATATTTCAAAAAGATTTCAAAATTATTTCATGTTAGATTTCGTGCGACATTACCAAAACATTGCATGAAATTATTACGTTAAAGCTTTTTGGAAGAATATTGAAATTATTCGGTGAAAGAATAACTTAGATTATTTCGAAAATCTTTCTGAATTATTTTACGACTGGAACCTTCGAAAGAGTTCTGAGTTCTTTCTTGTTTCCTTTCAAGAAGTCTTTTCAAAGTCCTTTCAGTAAGGGTTTATGTAATAACTTTTATTCTCATCATAAGTTATTTCATGAAATATTTCAAAAAGATTTCAAAATTATTTCATGTTAGATTTCGTGCGACATTACCAAAACATTGCATGAATTATTACATGAATGCTTCTTAAAAGAATCTTGAAATTATTTGGTGAAAGAATACTTTAGATCATCCCAAAAATCTTTCTAAATTATTTTCTGATTTTAATCGTTAGAAGATTTCTGAGCTGTTTCTTGTTTCCTTTCAAGTAGTCTTTTCAAAATCCTTTCAGTAAGGATTCATGTAATAATTTTTATTTTCATTATGTTATTTCATGAAATATTTCAAAAAGATTTCAAAATTATTTCATGTATGATTTCTTAAGACTTTACCAAAATATTGCATTAATTATTTCATGAAAGCTTTTTGAATGAATCTTGAAATGCTTCGGTGAAAGAATACCTTGGATCATTCCGAAAATCTTTCTGAATTATTTTAGGACTGGAACCTTCGAAAGAGTTCTGAGTTCTTTTTTGTTTCCTTTCGAGAAGTCCTCTCAAAGTCGTTTCAGTAAGGATTCGTGTAATATTTCATGTCTTAACTTTCGTTTCCTTTTTGGTATTATTTTTGTAAAGACTTTGTAATCTTCCTGTGTATTATTTCATAAATTCTTTTCAAACGAATATAGTTATCATTTAAGTTCTTTTTAAACGCTTTCAACGTATTATTACTTGTAACATTTCATGAAATTATTTCAAAATTCTTTTATGTTGTGTGGGCCTACATAATTCTAAATAAATAAATACAAAGAAGACTAATGATACAGAAATACGTATTAATATATATGATTTTTTATAAACACTATAATTTTAAGATTAGAAATTACAATTTTAAGTTGACGATTATCATATTCATTTATTAATAAATGAAAAAATTTTAAGATTATGAAATTACGATTGAAAAGTAACGATTATCATATTCATTTATTAATAAATAAAAAAATTCTATGATAAAAAAGACTTTGTTTTCAAATGTAATTTTTATTATTTTAGCCCCACTTAATTAACAAAACGTTATATAAAGTAGAGGATCAAAATTAGAAAAAAAATACAGACCCTTACATATAAATAATGAAAAGTCGTATGTAATGAAAATATCCTTACGTAATCTGTACATGGCCCATTTAATAATAATTAAAAAGTATAATAACTGCCCATTTAATAATAATATAAAAGTATGATAAAAAAATTTTTAATTTAAAGTAGAAAATCGAAAAATTATTAATAAAATATATATGTATATAGTAAATTATACATAAGTTATAAATAATAAAACTTAATAATATTAAAAAATATTAAATTACACTATATATAATATAATAAGTATTATTATATTAATTTAGCAATAAATATATTTACTTGCAGTAAATGCAATCGATAATTAGAGAGATATAACCATTTATTAAAACATAATAAGAAATTTCATTCATCGAAAATGTATATTTGTTATATATGTGGAACAATATTAAAATATGAAAGTGGTTATATAAGACATTTAAAGAAACATAAACAACCTAAAAAATGAGAATGTTCCATTCGTAAAAATAAATATATAAGAAATGAACATTTAATAAGACACTTACAAAGTCATGCATCTAATTATAGTAATATTTGCAACATTCGTGGTAAAGGATTTCATCGAAAAGATAATTTATTACGACACATAAAAATACATAAAATTTGTAATGTATATATTAATAACATTAAAAAAATTAATACAATAAATATATAAAAATAATATCTTATTTATAATATTTAATTACTTTTATATTTATATAATACTTTAAAAAAAATACATTATAAGAAATGTATAATCAACTTATTTATCATTAACATTTATTAAATTATTAAATAATTTATTTATAGAATTAATAAAAGTGAAAAAATTTATAAAGTTATAAATATTTTTGATTACATATAATAGATCTCCGGTTGCATATATTAAAGAAATTCCCGAAGAATAAACTTTTGTTAACAAACAAAAACAAACTGATCTCAGGATTTTGAAATTCATGATAAATTATTCTGAAGGATTCAGAATTCGATGCATTAATTGTGATAAAAATATTAAAAAATTTAAAAAAAATCTAAAATTGAACGAAGTAAATTTTCATAATATCCAATATCAAGAGGCGCGGTAGCGCCTCGACGGCGAGTTAAGGTACGAATACGAAAACGTCATCGGTCCTTCAATTTTTGTTTCCAGCCAGTCACGACACACTTTAATATTGTAGGGGAGCTATGAATATATTTTTGATATTTTTCGGCTATAGTATAGTAATAAGTATGGTGCATGCGGTTTGTATTTGAGTTAGTATATCATGCTATAGTATATATATATATATATCGACGGCGAGTTAGGGTACGGATACGGAAATTATTTATACTTATGATTGAAACAATATTTTCGTATAAACGTATTCTATAATTCTAACATAGTATGATTTTTTTATTATCAACTAAACACTTTCTTGTGAATGATGTTTCGTCGACCTGGAGGTCCTCCAACTCACCTAGACATCATCTATAGGAAGTGACAAAAATTTATATATTTCCAATGATAATACTAGATGTGCTTTCTCGTGAATGATGTTTCGTTATCCTGGAGGCCATCCTGGCCACCTAGACATATCTCCAGAAAGTGACAAAAAATTTTAAATTATAATACTATATTCACTTCCTCGAGAATGATGTTTCGTCGACCTTGAGGTCGTCCAGGTCACCTAGACATCATCTATAGGAAGTGACAAAAATTTATATATTTCCAATAATAATACTAGATGTGCTTTCTCATGAATGATGTTTCGTGATCCTGGAGGCCATCCTGGCCACCTCGAAATCATCTCCAGGAAGTGACAAAAAATTTTAAATTATAATACTAGGTTCACTTTCTCGGAAATAATGTTTCGTCGACCTGGAGGTCGTCTAGGTCACCTCGACATCATCTATAGGACATGACAAAAATTTATATATTTCAAATGATAATACTAGATGTGTTTCCTCGTGAATGATGTTTCGTGATCCTAGAGGCCATCCTGGCCACCTAGACATCATCTATAGGTTGTGACAAAAATTTATATATTTCTAATGATAATACTAAATGTGTTTCCTCGTGAATGATGGTTCGTGATCCTAGAAGCCATCCTGGCCACCTAGACATCATCTCCAGGAAGTGACAAAAAATTTAAAATTATAATACTATATTCACTTCCTCGAGAATGATGTTTCATCGACCTGCAGGTCTTCTAGGTCACCTGGACATCACCTATAGGACGTGACAAAAATTTATATATTTCCAATGATAATACTAGATGTGTTTCCTCGTAAATGATGTTTCGTGATCCCGGAGGCCATCCCGGCCATCTAGACATCATCTCCAGAAAGTGACAAAAAATTTTTAATTATAATACTAAATTCACTTTCTCGAGAGTGATGTTTCGTCGACCTTGAGGTCGTCCAGGTCACCTAGACATCATCTATAGGTTGTGACAAAAATTTATATATTTCCAATGATAATACTAGATGTGTTTCCTCGTGAATGATGTTTCGTTATCCTGGAGGCCATCCTGGCCACCTAGACATATCTCCAGAAAGTGACAAAAAATTTTAAATTATAATACTATATTCACTTCGTCGAGAATGATGTTTCGTCGACCTTGAGGTCGTCCAGGTCACCTAGACATCATCTATAGGAAGTGACAAAAATTTATATATTTCCAATGATAATACTAGATGTGTTTTCTCGTGAATGATGTTTCGTGATCCTGGAGGCCATCCTGGCCACCTCAGAATCATCTCCAGGAAGTGACAAAAATTTTATATTATAATACTAGGTTCACTTTCTCGGAAATAATGTTTCGTCGACCTGGAGGTCGTCTAGGTCACCTGGACATCATCTATAGGAAGTGACAAAAATTTATATATTTCCAATGATAATACTAGATGTGCTTTCTCGTGAATGATGTTTCGTTATCCTGGAGGCCATCCTGGCCACCTAGACATATCTCCAGAAAGTGACAAAAATTTTAAATTATAATACTATATTCACTTCCTCGAGAATGATGTTTCGTCGACCTTGAGGTCGTCCAGGTCACCTAGACATCATCTATAGGAAGTGACAAAAATTTATATATTTCCAATGATAATACTAGATGTGCTTTCTCGTGAATGATGTTTCGTGATCCTGGAGGCCATCCTGGCCACCTCGAAATCATCTCCAGGAAGTGACAAAAAATTTTAAATTATAATACTAGGTTCACTTTCTCGGAAATAATGTTTCGTCGACCTGGAGGTCGTCTAGGTCACCTCGACATCATCTATAGGACATGACAAAAATTTATATATTTCAAATGATAATACTAGATGTGTTTCCTCGTGAATGATGTTTCGTGATCCTAGAGGCCATCCTGGCCACCTAGACATCATCTATAGGTTGTGACAAAAATTTATATATTTCTAATGATAATACTAAATGTGTTTCCTCGTGAATGATGGTTCGTGATCCTAGAAGCCATCCTGGCCACCTAAACATCATCTCCAGGAAGTGACAAAAAATTTTAAATTATAATACTATATTCACTTCCTCGAGAATGATGTTTCATCGAGCTGCAGGTCTTCTAGGTCACCTGGACATCACCTATAGGACGTGACAAAAATGTATATATTTCCAATGATAATACTAGATGTGTTTCCTCGTAAATGATGTTTCGTGATCCTGGAGGCCATCCCGGCCATCTAGACATCATCTCCAGAAAGTGACAAAAAATTTTTAATTATAATACTAAATTCACTTTCTCGAGAGTGATGTTTCGTCGACCTTGAGGTCGTCCAGGTCACCTAGACATCATCTATAGGTTGTGACAAAAATTTATATATTTCCAATGATAATACTAGATGTGTTTCCTCGTGAATAATGTTTCGTTATCCTGGAGGCCATCCTGGCCACCTAGACATATCTCCAGAAAGTGACAAAAAATTTTAAATTATAATACTATATTCACTTCGTCGAGAATGATGTTTCGTCGACCTTGAGGTCGTCCAGGTCACCTAGACATCATCTATAGGAAGTGACAAAAATTTATATATTTCCAATGATAATACTAGATGTGTTTTCTCGTGAATGATGTTTCGTGATCCTGGAGGCCATCCTGGCCACCTCGAAATCATCTCCAGGAAGTGACAAAAAATTTTATATTATAATACTAGGTTCACTTTCTCGGAAATAATGTTTCGTCGACCTGGAGGTCGTCTAGGTCACCTGGACATCATCTATAGGAAGTGACAAAAATTTATATATTTTCAATGATAATACTAGATGTGTTTCCTCGCGAATAATGTTTCGTTATCCTGGAGGCCATCCTGGCCACCTAGACATATCTCCAGAAAGTGACAAAAAATTTTAAATTATAATACTATATTCACTTCCTCGAGAATGATGTTTCGTCGACCTTGAGGTCGTCCAGGTCACCTAGACATCATCTATAGGAAGTGACAAAAATTTATATATTTCCAATGATAATACTAGATGTGTTTTCTCGTGAATGATGTTTCGTGATCCTGGAGGCCATCCTGGCCACCTCAGAATCATCTCCAGGAAGTGACAAAAAATTTTATATTATAATACTAGGTTCACTTTCTCGGAAATAATGTTTCGTCGACCTGGAGGTCGTCTAGGTCACCTGGACATCATCTATAGGAAGTGACAAAAATTTATATATTTCCAATGATAATACTAGATGTGTTTCCTCGTAAATGATGTTTCGTGATCCCGGAGGCCATCCCGGCCATCTAGACATCATCTCCAGAAAGTGACAAAAAATTTTTAATTATAATACTAAATTCACTTTCTCGAGAGTGATGTTTCGTCGACCTTGAGGTCGTCCAGGTCACCTAGACATCATCTATAGGTTGTGACAAAAATTTATATATTTCCAATGATAATACTAGATGTGTTTCCTCGTGAATGATGTTTCGTTATCCTGGAGGCCATCCTGGCCACCTAGACATATCTCCAGAAAGTGACAAAAAATTTTAAATTATAATACTATATTCACTTCGTCGAGAATGATGTTTCGTCGACCTTGAGGTCGTCCAGGTCACCTAGACATCATCTATAGGAAGTGACAAAAATTTATATATTTCCAATGATAATACTAGATGTGTTTTCTCGTGAATGATGTTTCGTGATCCTGGAGGCCATCCTGGCCACCTCAGAATCATCTCCAGGAAGTGACAAAAAATTTTATATTATAATACTAGGTTCACTTTCTCGGAAATAATGTTTCGTCGACCTGGAGGTCGTCTAGGTCACCTGGACATCATCTATAGGAAGTGACAAAAATTTATATATTTCCAATGATAATACTAGATGTGCTTTCTCGTGAATGATGTTTCGTTATCCTGGAGGCCATCCTGGCCACCTAGACATATCTCCAGAAAGTGACAAAAAATTTTAAATTATAATACTATATTCACTTCCTCGAGAATGATGTTTCGTCGACCTTGAGGTCGTCCAGGTCACCTAGACATCATCTATAGGAAGTGACAAAAATTTATATATTTCCAATGATAATACTAGATGTGCTTTCTCGTGAATGATGTTTCGTGATCCTGGAGGCCATCCTGGCCACCTCGAAATCATCTCCAGGAAGTGACAAAAAATTTTAAATTATAATACTAGGTTCACTTTCTCGGAAATAATGTTTCGTCGACCTGGAGGTCGTCTAGGTCACCTCGACATCATCTATAGGACATGACAAAAATTTATATATTTCAAATGATAATACTAGATGTGTTTCCTCGTGAATGATGTTTCAGATCCTAGAGGCCATCCTGGCCACCTAGACATCATCTATAGGTTGTGACAAAAATTTATATATTTCTAATGATAATACTAAATGTGTTTCCTCGTGAATGATGGTTCGTGATCCTAGAAGCCATCCTGGCCACCTAAACATCATCTCCAGGAAGTGACAAAAAATTTTAAATTATAATACTATATTCACTTCCTCGAGAATGATGTTTCATCGAGCTGCAGGTCTTCTAGGTCACCTGGACATCACCTATAGGACGTGACAAAAATGTATATATTTCCAATGATAATACTAGATGTGTTTCCTCGTAAATGATGTTTCGTGATCCTGGAGGCCATCCCGGCCATCTAGACATCATCTCCAGAAAGTGACAAAAAATTTTTAATTATAATACTAAATTCACTTTCTCGAGAGTGATGTTTCGTCGACCTTGAGGTCGTCCAGGTCACCTAGACATCATCTATAGGTTGTGACAAAAATTTATATATTTCCAATGATAATACCAGATGTGTTTCCTCGTGAATAATGTTTCGTTATCCTGGAGGCCATCCCGGCCACCTAGACATATCTCCAGAAAGTGACAAAAAATTTTAAATTATAATACTATATTCACTTCGTCGAGAATGATGTTTCGTCGACCTTGAGGTCGTCCAGGTCACCTAGACATCATCTATAGGAAGTGACAAAAATTTATATATTTCCAATGATAATACTAGATGTGTTTTCTCGTGAATGATGTTTCGTGATCCTGGAGGCCATCCTGGCCACCTCGAAATCATCTCCAGGAAGTGACAAAAAATTTTATATTATAATACTAGGTTCACTTTCTCGGAAATAATGTTTCGTCGACCTGGAGGTCGTCTAGGTCACCTGGACATCATCTATAGGAAGTGACAAAAATTTATATATTTTCAATGATAATACTAGATGTGTTTCCTCGCGAATAATGTTTCGTTATCCTGGAGGCCATCCTGGCCACCTAGACATATCTCCAGAAAGTGACAAAAAATTTTAAATTATAATACTATATTCACTTCCTCGAGAATGATGTTTCGTCGACCTTGAGGTCGTCCAGGTCACCTAGACATCATCTATAGGAAGTGACAAAAATTTATATATTTCCAATGATAATACTAGATGTGCTTTCTCGTGAATGATGTTTCGTGATCCTGGAGGCCATCCTGGCCACCTCGAAATCATCTCCAGGAAGTGACAAAAAATTTTAAATTATAATACTAGGTTCACTTTCTCGGAAATAATGTTTCGTCGACCTGGAGGTCGTCTAGGTCACCTCGACATCATCTATAGGACATGACAATAATTTATATATTTCAAATGATAATACTAGATGTGTTTCCTCGTGAATGATGTTTCGTGATCCTAGAGGCCATCCTGGCCACCTAGACATCATCTATAGGTTGTGACAAAAATTTATATATTTCTAATGATAATACTAAATGTGTTTCCTGGTGAATGATGGTTCGTGATCCTAGAAGCCATCCTGGCCACCTAGACATCATCTCCAGGAAGTGACAAAAAATTTTAAATTATAATAATATATTCACTTCCTCGAGAATGATGTTTCATCGACCTGCAGGTCTTCTAGGTCACCTGGACATCACCTATAGGACGTGACAAAAATTTATATATTTCCAATGATAATACTAGATGTGTTTCCTCGTAAATGATGTTTCGTGATCCTGGAGGCCATCCCGGCCATCTAGACATCATCTCCAGAAAGTGACAAAAAATTTTTAATTATAATACTAAATTCACTTTCTCGAGAGTGATGTTTCGTCGACCTTGAGGTCGTCCAGGTCACCTAGACATCATCTATAGGTTGTGACAAAAATTTATATATTTCCAATGATAATACTAGATGTGTTTCCTCGTGAATGATGTTTCGTTATCCTGGAGGCCATCCTGGCCACCTAGACATATCTCCAGAAAGTGACAAAAAATTTTAAATTATAATACTATATTCACTTCGTCGAGAATGATGTTTCGTCGACCTTGAGGTCGTCCAGGTCACCTAGACATCATCTATAGGAAGTGACAAAAATTTATATATTTCCAATGATAATACTATATGTGTTTTCTCGTGAATGATGTTTCGTGATCCTGGTGGCCATCCTGGCCACCTCGAAATCATCTCCAGGAAGTGACAAAAAATTTTAAATATAATACTAGGTTCACTTTCTCGGAAATAATGTTTCGTCGACCTGGAGGTCGTCTAGGTCACCTGGACATCATCTATAGGAAGTGACAAAAATTTATATATTTTCAATGATAATACTAGATGTGTTTCCTCGCGAATAATGTTTCGTTATCCTGGAGGCCATCCTGGCCACCTAGACATATCTACAGAAAGTGACAAAAAATTTTAAATTATAATACTATATTCACTTCCTCGAGAATGATGTTTCGTCGACCTTGAGGTCGTCCAGGTCACCTAGACATCATCTATAGGAAGTGACAAAAATTTATATATTTCCAATGATAATACTATATGTTTTCTCGTGAATGATGTTTCGTGATCCTGGAGGCCATCCTGGCCACCTCGAAATCATCTCCAGGAAGTGACAAAAAATTTTAAATTATAATACTAGGTTCACTTTCTCGGAAATAATGTTTCGTCGACCTGGAGGTCATCTAGGTCACCTGGACATCATCTATAGAAAGTTACAAAAATTTATATATTTTCAGTGATAATACTAGATGTGTTTCCTCGTGAATGATATATCGTGATCTTGGAGGCTATCCTAGCCACCTGGACATCATCTCCAGGAAGTGACAAAAAATTTTAAATTATAATACTAGGTTCACTTTCTCGGAAATGACCTTTCGTCAACGTAAAGGTCGTCTAGGTCACCTGGACATCATCTATAAGAAGTGACGAAAACTTATACACGGTGATTCTAAACTACTGTATTTCCCTTGACAGGGTGATAGAGGACATCATTCTGAACAAACTTTATATTGTAATTTTTTTTCTATCTCGTATAGTTTTTAAACTACGGCACTTTAAAGTTACGCTTTTTCAGCCAATCAGAGAGCGTCATTCTAAACGTTCGAAAACAGCAACAAGTGTGTGCCCATTCTGCCCCGGTAGCAACGAGCTCATTAATCGCTTGCGTAGTTACCAAATAAATAAACATTTGTTTGTTACTGTCCCTGACATATAACCCAAAAATAAAAATTTGAGTATTCTAATGTTTATAATCGAAGTACGTAATGTTGAATAATAGATGGCAATGCTAGTCTTATAATAAAGATACAATTTGTTGTATTATTTTATTTTATAACTAAATAAATTATTTTATTTTAAAACTAATAAATTCAATAAAAATAATAATTTGAAATTGCAAAAATATCAAATTACTAATTAAATAAATTATTGATGATAATGATTAATTATTGATAAATAATTATTATAATTACTAATGGACTATAATGAAGAATTTAATTTCGAAATGTTTCTGTGAAAATAGTCTTTTGAACAAAATTGCCCTAAAGAAAAAAACATTCAACTCCGGTGTTATTTCGTATACCGAACCGTATTTTTGACTACTACGATACTTCCATTCGTACGAAAAATTCGTTCGGTGTACGAAATAACACCGATGTTTGATTTTTTTTTCGTAAGCGTGTTGCAAATATGATAATTCTTAAAATAGCAGGCGTAGAAGTAACGATAATAATTAAATATTCATTTTTTTCGAATATTTAATAAGATATACTTTTTCTTCTAATTACTTAAAAAAGTTAAGTAACTTCATGATAATATCGTTGTTTTGTGCAAAATAATTTTTTTTATGATTACTCTTATTCTAAAAACGGGTACAATCAGATAATTTTATTTAACAGAACATGTTTCAATATGCTTAAGCTTGACAGCGTTATAAAGAATTTTTTGTTTATAATTACAGTTTCTTAAGGTAGCTCCTTTGGTTATACACATCATGCAGAACATAATTAGAAAATTATTTTTAATTAGCTTTTTCATAAATTTTATGCATTGAACGTACAATTATCTAAGAAAGAGATACTTTAGGGTGCAAATAAAAAGTATTTCATAACGATTGCAACCCTAGTCGTGGAGATATTAATAATTCAAAAAAAGATACAAAAAATGTTCTAAAAACACAGGTAACTTTTTTATTTTTAAAGTGATTGGAACGCAATAAAGCTCATTTTGTGCCTTAAAAATATCAGAGAGAGTTACCCACGTAATTTCAGTGATAGTTCTTACAGTTTAAACGTAAATTACAATTGTTTATTGATAGACTTTATAATTTTTTCAAACAATTGTAATTTACGTTGAAACTGTAAGCACTATCACTGGAATTCCATGGGTGACTCCTTTTGAAATTTTTTAATGCACAAAATGAGCTTTATTACGTCCCAATCACATAAAAAATAAAGTTTCTTGTGTTTTTAGAAAATATTTTGTATCTCTTTTTGAATTATTAATATTTTCGCGACTTGAGTTGCAATTGTTATGAAATAATTTTTTCATGCACCCTAAAGTATCTCTTTCTTAGGTAATTGTACGTTCAATGCATAATGTTTATGAAAAAGCTAATTAAAAATAATTTTCTAATTATGCTCTGCATCACGTGTATGACCCAAGGGAGCTACCTTAAGTTTCACAAATTTTCATTTTTATAAAGAATATTTTTTATCAGTAATATATCTATAAATTTTTAAATTAATGTGCTAATAAAATACAACAAATACTAGGATTCATGAAATTTAAAGCCACATTCTACAAATAATGGTTTACAAAACTTTTTAATGTTGAAACACACTAAATATTTTTTTGTATGTAATACGATACGTCATCATCGGAAGTTCGATGTTAGCAATTTTATAATAAAATATTACTTATGAAAAGCTCCAAGATTAAATATAGATATTTGTGAATTTTTTTGAGTCAAAGTTAAGTTTTTAGTATTATAAATAATTTATTTATTAACTAGCACAATGATATAAAGGGTTTTCGATGACAAGGTATCGAACGTTGATTTTCATCGTTGAATTAATATTTATTTCTCTGTAGGATTCGTGGCAGCCTGCAGGTATATTATAAAGTTTTTTAGATTTTCTTATTATTATAATTTTGAAAATATTAATAAATTTGTATAAATGAAATTATCGAGACGTGATTTTAACACAGTACTCTTTGCTCTGGCCTCTGTCACTATCATCTGAGCTATTGTTTCGCTATACTGACTTGATAATAATTCGGTTATAACTAAGAGGTCTAAATAATCGCAAATATTTAATCATGCTTTTTATCACATGCTAGTGAGAAAAACTTACAGTATAAGCTTAAAATAATAGGTTAGACGGGGTTGTAGAAGAGGAAGTTTCTTAGTGAGCATCCCCACTATACGAGTCAAGAATAGTAGCCACATCCATCACCGTATTATCTTAACATGTGTTACTATTTTCCTCTTTTCCTTTTTTCTTTGTCTTTATCGTTTTTAACAAAACAATAGCTCAGATGATAGTGAGAAAGACGAGGGAGCCAAGGGTTCTAGGTTCCAATTTTATCTTGGAAATATTTTTTTAATTTTTATTTATTTCTTTTTTTTTATTATTTCTATTTTACAAAATATAATAAACAGAAGACCCAATGAACTCTGTGGAAAACCTTCAAGTGTCCTAAAACTCGCCAGGAAAATGAGAAAATTTCTACAGATGTTACTACAGACAAGCTATAAATCATTTGCAGATATTTCTACAAATGGCTAACAATGTTTTTTCCGTAATGCTCTATAATAATAATAAGTTATTATAATACCTAACACTTCCTGCTAATTTCTGTTCGTTATGGTTATAATTATAATATTTTAATTAATATTTCTTTCGATTATAATCATTCTTACAGAATCGCTAATAATAGTTAATTTTAATATTCATTTCACAGATATCATATGATTATGGCTAGGCTTTTGTCAGACTTTATGCCGAACTTTTCCCTAGATTTTTTGACAGACATTTAACTAGGTTTTAAACTTCAGTATATTAGTCTTGGCTGAAGTTATGAATTATAAAAAGTAGTTTTAGCTAGAGACAAAAATAGAATTTACTGGTCTTGGCAGAAACCAAGACTGGTATGCTTTAGATCTGGCTAAAGTTAAAAAAAAAGATGCTTCACTCTTCGTAAAAAATAACTAATCTTATGAGCCATGCAAAGCTGTAGTGACTAATGCAATAAAACTTAATAGTTTTAGCTGATGCCAGACATAGCAAGCGCTATTTTTTACTAAAGCCAAGGATAATATTGTCTATGATTGGCTAAAACTAGAAACCCTTTGAGTTTATCTTTAAGCTTGGTTACAAATGACAAATATTAATTTAAGTTTGTGCCAATACAAAAAAAAAAATATTTATACAAAAAAGTCGGTGTACGATTAACCTCAATGAGGCAAGTAAGGGCTAAGTTTAGTCTAAGTCTTGCAAAAAGTCTAGCTAAACGTCTTGCGAATAGTCTGGCAAAAAGTTTTTTAAAAAGTCTGGTGGGAAGTGTCGCGAAAAGTCGGTCGTCTGGCAAAAGGTCTTGTGATTAGTCTGGAAAAAATTCTGGCGGAAAGTCTAGCAAAAGATCTAGTGACGAGTCTAAGAAAAAGTCTAGCGAATATTTTAACAAAAAGTCTGGCCTAAAGTCTTGCAAAAAGTCTGGCAAAAAGTCTTGCAAAATGTCTAGCAGAACGTCTTGCAAATAGTCTGGCAAAAAATTTTTCAAAAAGTCTGTTAAAAAGTATTGCGAAAAGTTTGCTGAAACGTCTGGCAAAAGGTCTTGCGATTAGTCTGCGAAAAAGTCTGGCAAAACGTCTTGCAAAAAGTCTAGCAAAACGTCTTGCAAAAATTCTAGCAGAACGTCTTGCGAATAGTCTGGCAAAGAGTCTCGCATGAAGTCTGTCCAAAAGTTTTTCAAAAAGTATAGTTAAAACTGTTGCAAAAAGTCTAGCAAAAAGTCTGGTAAAAAGTCTAGCAGAACGTCTTGCGAATAGTCTGGCAGAAAGTCTTGTGTAAAGTCCGACAAAAAGGTTTTTTAAAAGTCTGGTGGGAAGTGTCGCGAAAAGTTGGTCGAGACGTCTGGCGAAAGGTCTTGCGATTAGTCTGGGAAAAATTCTGGCGGAAAGTCTAGCAAAAGATCTAGCGATGAGTTTAGAAAAAAGTCTAGCGAATATTCTAACAAAAAGTCTGGCCAAAAGTCTTGCAGGAAGTCTGGCCAAAAGTCTTGCAAAAAGTCTAGCAGAACGTCTTGCGTATAGTTTGGCATAAAGTTTTTCAAAAAGTCAGGTGGAAAGTATTGCGAAAAGTTTGCCGAAATGTCTGGCAAAAGGTCTTGCGATTAGTCCACGAACAAGTCTGGCGAAAAGTCTAGCTAAAAGTCTGGTCTAAAGTCTTGCAAGGAGTCTGGGAAAAAGTCTTGCAAAAAGTCTACCAGAACGTCTTGCAAATAGTCTGACAGAAACTCCTGCGTAAAGTTTAGCAATAAGTTTTTTAAAAAGTCTGATAAAAAGTGTTGCGTAAAGTCTAGCAAAAAGTCTGGTAGGAAGTCTTGCAGGAAGTCTGGCAAAACGTCTTACGAATAGTCTGGCAAAAAGTCTTGCAGAAAGTTTGGCAAAAAGTGTGTCAAAAAATCTAGTTAAAGGGTTGCGAAAAGTCTGTCGAAACGTCTGGCTAAATGTCTTGCGATGAGTCTAGGAAAAAGTCTGGCAAAAAGTCTAGCAAAAAGTCTGGCCGAAAGTCTTGCAGGAAGTCTGGCCAAAAGTCTAGCAGAAAGTCTTGCATATAGTCTGGCAGAGTGTCTTGTGTGAAGTCCGACAAAAAGTTTTTTATAAAGTCTGGTGGGATGTGTCGCGAAAAGTCTGTCGAGACGTCAGGCGAAAGGTCTTGCGATTAGTCTGGGAAAAATTCTGGTGGAAAGTCTAGCATAAGATCTAGCGATGAGTCTAGGAAAAAGTCTAGCGAATATTCTAACAAAAAGTCTGGCAGAAGGTCTTGCAGGAAGTCTGGCCAAAAGTCTTGCAAAAAGTCTAGCAGAACGTCTTGCGGATAGTCTAGCAAAAAGTTTTTCAAAAAGTCTGGTGGAAAGTATTGCGAAAAGTCTGTCGAAACGTTTGGCTAAATGTCTTGCGATGAGTCTAGGAAAAAGTCTAGCGAATATTCTAACAAAAAGTCTGGCAAAAAGTCTTGCAGAAAGTCTAGCAGAAAGTCTTGCATAGAGTCTGGCAGAAAGTCTTGTGTAAAGTCCGACAAAAAGTTATTTTAAAAGTCTGGTGGGAAGTGTCGCGAAAAGTCTGTCGAGACGTCTGGCGAAAGGTCTTGCGATTAGTCTGGGAAAAAATCTGGCGGAAAGTCTAGCGAAAGATCTAGCGATGAGTCTAGGAAAAAGTCTAGCGAATATTCTAACAAAAAGTCTGGCCGGAAGTCATGCAGGAAGTCTGGCCAAAAGCCTTGCAAAAAGTCTAGCAGAACGTCTTGCGTATAGTGTGTCAAAAAGTTTTTCAAAAAGTCTGGTAGAAAGTATTGCGAAAAGTTTGCCAAAGCGTCTGGTAAAAGGTCTTGCGATTAGTCTGCGAAAAAGTCTGGCGAAAAGTCTAGCAAGTCTGGTCTAATGTCTTGCAGGAAGTCTGGCAAAAAGTCTTGCAAAAAGTTTGGCAAAAAGTGTGTCAAAAAGTCTAGTTAAAGGATTGCGAAAAGTCTGTCGAAAAGTCTGGCAAAATGTCTTGCGTTGAGTCTAGGAAAAAGTCTGGCAAAAAGTCTAGTAAAAAGTCTGACCGAAAGTCTTGCAGGAGGTCTGGAAAAAAGTCTTGCAGAAAGTCTAGCAGAAAGTCTTGCATGTAGTCTGGCAAAAAGTCTTGCGTTTAGTCTGGGAAAAAGTCTGGCAAAAAGTCTAGCAAACAGTCTGGCAAAAAGTATTGCAGAAAGTCGGGCAAAGAGTCTTGCTAAAAGTCTAGCAGAACGTCTTACGAATAGTCTGGCAAAAAGTATTGTGTTAGGTCTGGCGGTAAGTTTTATTAAAAGTCTCGTGGGAAGTGTCGCGAAAAGTTTGTCGAGACGTCTGGCGAAAGGTTTTGCGATTAGTCTGGGAAAAATTCTGGCGGAAAGTCTAGCATAAGATCTAGCGATGAGTCTAAGAAAAAGTCTAGCGAACATTCTAACAAAAAGTCTGGCCGAAAGTCTTGCAGGAAGTTTGGCCAAAAGCCTTGCAAAAAGTCTAACAGAACGTCTTGCGTATAGTCTGGCAAAAAGTTTTTTAAAAAGTCTGGTGGAAAGTATTGCGAAAAGTTTGCCGAAACGTCTGACAAAAGGTCTTGCGATTAGTCTGGTAAGAAGTCTTGCAGGAAGTCTTGCAAATAGTCTGGCAAAAAGTCGTGCGTAAACTCTGGCGAAAAGTTTTTTAAAAAGTCTGGTCAAAAGTGTTGCGAAAAGTTTAGCAAAAAGTCTGGTAGGAAGTCTTGCAGGAAGTCTGGCAAAACGTCTTGCAAAAAGTCTAGCAAAACGTCTTACAAATAGACTGGCAAAAAGTCTTGCGTTAAGTCTGGAAAAAAAATTTTTATAAAGTCTGGCTAAAAGTGTTGCGAAAAGTCTGACGAAAAGTCTGGCAAAAGGTCTTGCAATGAGTCTGGCAAAAAGTCTTGCGTAAAGTTTGGCAAAAAGTTTTTCAAAACTCTGGTCAAAAGTGTTGCAAAAAGTCTAGCAAAACGTCTTACAAATAGACTGGCAAAAAGTCTTGCGTTAAGTCTGGAAAAAAAATTTTTATAAAGTCTGGCTAAAAGTGTTGCGAAAAGTCTGACGAAAAATCTGGCAAAAGGTCTCGCAAAAAGTCTGGTCTAAAGTCTTGCAGGAAGTCTGGCAAAAAGTCTTGCAAAACGTCTAGCAGAACGTCTTGCGAATAGTCCGGCAAAAAGTCCCGCCTAAAGTTTGGTGGAAAGTGTTGCTAAAAGTCTGCAGAAACGTCTAGCAAAAGGTCTTGCAATGAGTCTGGCAAAAAGTCTTGCGTAAAGTTTGGCAAAAAGTTTTTCAAAAAGTCTGGTGAATAGTTTTGCGAAAAGTCTGCTGAAATGTCTGGCAAAAGGTCTTGCGATTATTCTGGGAAAAAGTCTAGCGAAAAGTCTAGCAAACAGTCTGGTAAAAAGTCTTGCAGAAAGTCTGGCAAAGAGTCTTGCAAAAAGTGTAGCAGAACGTCTTGCGAATAGTCTGGCAAAAAGTCTTGCGTAAAGTCTGGCAAGAAGTTTTTCAAAAATTCTGGTGAAAAGTGTTGCGAAAAGTCTGTTGAAACGTCTGGGAAAAGGTCTTGCGATGAGTCTAGGAAAAAGTCCGGCGAGAAAGTCTGGCAAAAAGTCTTGCAAAATGTCCAGCAGAACGTCTTGCGAATAGTCTGGCAAAAAGTCTTGCGTAAAGTCTGGCTAAAAGTTTTTAAAAAAGTCTGGTGACAAGTGTTGCGAAAAGTTTCTCAAAACATTTAGCAAAAGATCTAGCGGTGAGTCTAGGAAAAAGTCTTGCGAAAAGTCTAGCTAAAAGTCTGATCGAAAGTCTTGCAGAAAGCCTGGCAAAATGTCTTGCAAAAAGTCTAGCAGAACGTCTTGCGAATAGTCTGACAGAAAGTCTTGCGTAAAGTCTGACAAAAAGTTTTTTTTTAAATTCTGGTGAAAAGTGTTGCTAAAAGTCAGTCGAAACGTTTGAGAATAGGTCTAGCGAAAAATTTGGCGATAAATCTGGCAAAAACCTCGGTGAAATATCTTGCTAGGATTCTGGAAAAAAGTCTTGCTACAATCATGGCTAAAAGTATAACAAAATATCTGTCTGAGATGCTAGTTAATAGTTTTGTCGTTACAATAAAATATTAAGAGTAGTGCGGAAAACTCAAAAATCCCTTTATAATACTATACATAAAATTTTATAATACAAAATTTCAATGTATCATATTTTGTGGTTAGGTTTGTCGAGCTTATAATATTATAATAAATTACAATTCGTAAAGCTAGAAAAAATAAGAATTCGTCAAATAAAATGGTAACTAATGTAGCAAATAATCAGACAAACAAGAAGGTTAAAAAGTTTGAAAACAATATCATAAAAAGTTATTAAAAACCTGATGTAGAATCTAGCGTGGTCTGCTTTCTTTTTTTAGACTCATAATTAATTATTAGTACATTTTGTAACGGGTATGAAAAGGCTTTATTTACGAAACGAGAATTTTACGTCCCGAGCCGAAGGCAAGGGTCGTAACGAGTTTCGTAAAAAAGCCTTTTCATACCAGTTGCAAACCGTATTTTTTACCATGAGAGCCAAGAAAGAGCAACGAAGTTGCGATTTTGGGGTTAGAATGGCAAAAAAATTATTCTGATATTAAGAATATTATAATTTCTAATAAATACACTAAGAATGTCTATTTTTACATTTAAATGACTTCTTGAATGTATACTTTTTGGAAATGAAAATACTATCAAAATAGTAAATATTTAATCGTATAAATAATATATTACCAATCAACAGATTCTTAAATTTTATTTTAAAAATATTTTCACTCATGTACAAAGTGGAAAAAAATTTTTAATTTTAACACACATAAGTGTTACAAATGAACCACAAATTTTTGTGTTAAAATTTACAAATTTTTTTTCTGTAATTTACGAAGTTAAAATTATAACATAATTCATGAATAATATAAAATTTTGAATAATAAAATTTGTAAATTTTCAAATTTATTTGTGTTAAAATATAATGGTTGAAATGATGATTAGATAGTAAATAATGACTTTCTCGTATTTCTTTCTGTTAATATATTTAAAAAGAAGAGAGATAAAAAAATATAAGAAAAAGGATAAAAAGATGGATGTTGGCGTGGATCAATAAAATCATAAACAAACTAATCTTATTTGATAATATTACATTGTCATTTAAAGGCGAACGTTAAGCGAGTGATTTCGAAAAGAGCCGATCATTTTTTAATATTAGTATACCATAGAAATAGAGCCGGTTAGTGGCTCAGTCGGTAGAGCGTTGGATTCGTAATCTCGGGGTTCTGTGTTCGAATCTCGCTCTCGGCAACCAATTGATAGAGGCACCATTTAACGTTACATGTGCTTTGTTTACAAACACACTTACAAGCTCCGTTGCTGATTAACATCACAAGTAGCATAAATATAGCGACGGTAAAGAAGAAAAAAAAGTATAAAAATTTTTGTATTTACCTTATTATAAAATATCATCAATAATATTTTGTAATTATTAATGATAAATCATTAATATTATTTTTATTGTTATAATTATTTAATATTATAGAAAGATTTAAGCACTGCGTGTCTGAAATCTGCTTACTATGTATGCTTATTCGGGACGAAAAAACTTTCATTTCGCTCATTCGCTAACTACGACGAGCCTGAAAACGCTATTAAAAATATTTGTATCATAATATAGTAATAATTAAACCCTGTGTTATTTGATATAAGTATAAGATAAGAAGTATTGAAATATAAAAAGTTTAGCAATTCGTTATACAATAATATATCATTGAGATAATAGAATAAAATATATCGAAAAAATATATAAAATTAAATTAATTTCAAGAAATGTATAGGAAAGGGTTCGGCTGTGGGCAATGGTTTGGTTGTGGAGACCCCAGCGTTTCTATTGACAGAAAGCAGATGATGTTTTTCTGACAAATATCATTTTTGTATCGTTATGCCAAATATCAAAGCGAAAAAACATGTCTGCTTTTTGCTATAAGCCAATTAATTTTTTTGTGTAAAAAAAACAAATATTCATTTGTACTTATTTATACTTTATCAATAATATTACAAATAAAAATTTATCAATGAAGGTGAATGTAATGCACATTTATTTAGTATGAAATTATTCCTATTTTGTAATGCAATATAGGTTGCAATCAATAAATTAACACCAACAATTTTGCAAGGGTGCCCACAACCGAACCAATACAAATCGCAACTTTACTTCCTGATTACATAATATATTACAATAAAACCACTTTTAAATATGACATTTCCTAGCCTAGCCTTTTATCAATACTCATTCTCCCTATGTTCCCAATACTGTACCAGTTTATTAAACATATGTAACTGTTGTTCAATATTAATCGTATAGGAATAGCACGTCTACCTCACACTGCAATTTTAAATGCAACGTTGGAATAACTTTTTGGATATAGATTGTTTAATATTAAGGTCGCTCATCCGCCTAGGACCGTATCATGTTTTGGATCCTTGGGTAATATTTGTATTATTGCAAATTTTTATAAATGAATATACTCTATATGTCTCAATTATAACTATTATTATTTTAAAAACAAAAATTATTGCATAAGTAAAAGCGTAGAAAAATCAATCTTAAAAAGTCTTGTGAACTATCAATTGTAGAATGTGGTTTTAAATTGCATGAATCCTAGTATTTGTAGTATATTATAAGCACATTAATTTAAAAATTTATAGATTATTACTGATAAAAAATATTCTTTCTAAAAATGAATATTTCTGAAGCTTAAGGTGATGTAAAATAGACTCTACACCTGCACTCAGAAATATTTACCGTTTTCTTGTTCGATTGCAAAGTTTTAAAAAACGAGATACATTAGCTTCTAGTATGTATCATGGGAATTGTTCAATTAAATTAAGTAAAGTGATTGATTAATTATTGAGAATTTTTGATTTTAATATTCAAGGTTATGAAAATAACAATGATTATTGGAACCCAAAATATTTAATAAATGATAAATGAATTTACTTCGAAATTAATTTCAATAATAATCACTATATTTACTACTAACTAATGTATTTCTTTTTCTGAAATTTCGGAGTAAAATAATAAAATTCCAAAGTACTGGTGAAGCTACCGTTTTATATCACCTTTCGAAACTCTAATTATAAAAAAAATTAATTTATTATAACGTTGCCAAGTTTAAGCATATTGAAATATGTTTTGTTAAATAGAATTATCTGATAGCGCCCAATTTTAAAATAAGAATAACCATACAAAAAATATTTTTGCTTCACAAAACAACAATTTTATCATAAAGTTACCTGATTTTATTAAGTTATTAGAAGACAAAGTATATCTTATTAAATAGTTGAAAGAAATGAATATTTAATAATTATGGTTACTTCTTTGCCTGCTACTTAAAGAATTATCATACTTCCAACAATACTGTTCAAATAGAACTATTTTAAAATTAAATTTTCACTAATATCAATTGACGAGTAGTTATTTAAATATTTTTATAATATATCATCTTTTTTACGATAATGATATTAATCAAAATCTTACTTTTAATGATATTTCAAAAATAAATTATTCTTTATAATTCATTAGTAATTATTATAATTATTTAATAATCAATCATAATTTTGTTGAATATTTACGTTTAAACAATAATTTATTCAATTAGTAATTTGATATTTTTAGAATATTAAATTATCGTTTTTATTAAATATCATTTATTTAATTATAAAATAAAATAAAACAACAAATTGAATCTTCATTATAAGAATAGCATTGCCATCTATTATTCAACATTACGTACTTCGATTATAAACATTAGAATACTCAAATTTTTATTTTTGGGTTATATGTCAGGGACAATAACAAACAAATGTTTATTTGGTAACTATGCAAGCGATCAATGAGCTCGTTGCTACCGGGGCAAAATGGGCACACACTTGTTGCTGTTTTCGAACGTTTAGAATGACGCTCTCTGATTGGCTGAAAAAGCGTAACTTTAAAGTGCCGTAGCTTAAAAACTATACGAGATAGAAAAAAAATTACAATATAAAGTTTGTTCAGAATGATGTCCTCTATCACCTCGTCAAGGGAAATACAGTAGTTTAGAATCACCGTGTATATTTGCAATGATAATACTGGATGTGTTTCTTCGTGAATGATGTCTCGTGATCCTGGAGGCCATCCTGGACACCTAGACATCATCTCCGAGTAGTGACAAAAAATTTTTAATTATAATACTTAATTCACTTTCTCGAGAGTAATGTTTCGTCGACCTGGAGGTCGTCGAGGTCACCTAGACCTCATCTATAGAAAGTGACAAAAATTTATATATTTCCTGTGACAATACTGAATGTGTTTCCTCGCGGATGATGTTTCGTGATCTTGAAGGCCATCCTGGCCATCTAGACATCATCTCCAGAAAGTGACAAAAAATTTTTAATTATAATACTAAATTCACTTTCTCGAGAGTGATGTTTCGTCGACCTGGAGGTCGTCTAGGTCACCTGGACATCATCTATAGAAAGTGACGAAAATTTATATATTTTCAATAATAATACTAGATGTGTTTCCTCGTGAATGATGTTTCGTGATCTTGGAGGCTATCCTGGCCATCTAGACATCATCTCCAGAAAGTGACAAAAAATTTTTAATTATAATACTAAATTCACTTTCTCGAGAGCGATGTTTCGTCGACCAAGAGGTCGTCTAGGTCACCTGGACATCATCTATAGAAAGTGACGAAAATTTATATATTTTCAATGATAATACTAGATGTGTTTCCTCGTGAATGATGTTTCGTGATCTTCGAGGCTATCCTGGCCACCTGGACATCATCTCCAGGAAGTGACGAAAAATTTTAAATTATAATACTAGGTTTACTTTCTCGGAAATGATGTTTCGTCAACCTGGATGTCGTCCAGATCACCTAGACGTCATTGATAGAAAGTGACAAAAATTTATATATTTCCAATGATAATACTAGAAATGTTCCCTCGTTAATGATGTTTTGTAATCCTGGAGGCCATCCTGGCCACCTGGAAATTATCTATAGAAAATGACATATATTTATATATTTCCAGTGATACTACTAAATGTGTTTTCTCGTAAATGATGTTTCGTGATCTTAGAGGCTATCCTGGTGTTAAATGACAAGAATTTTCACTTTATTCTTTTGTTATTAATTAAAACAATAGTTTTCATTTTTCGACATTTTAATTCATTTATTCCCATAGTAAAAAGAAAGAGGTCTTAAAAGTACCAAGGCCACTTTCTTTTCACTCTCTTATCGGGTTCGGGGAATTCAGCAGCTTAACCGTTGACGGGGATAGTCATAAGTCTCCACTCTCTCTACTTTTTGCATTGAGAGTGGGAACTGCGATCTTAAATGCATTGAGCAAAGGGGCGCGAGAGTGAGAAGGAGAGCTATATCTTTCTTTTTCTTTCTTTCGCATTTTCCTCCCACTACCAGTTGCTTGGTTTGAAGTAAGATTGACGATGTGAACGTTGACGACGGGCTAGCTTGAAGGGACAGATTTTGAAGAGACGCGCGCGACCAGGCCTGAAGGCAATACGTGTGTGCTGCAGCCCGCGGGCTGCAGCCGCTAACTTCAACTTCGCGACATATTAGTTTTTTTGAATTTAATTTTTTTTTATATTCACTTCTGTGGTGACAAGTGAATAAGAATTTTTTTTTGTGTGTTCAAACTGGGTTTTTGTTGCCGGGTATTGTTTTGGGTTAATACTGTGTACCTGCTAGAGCAGGTAGGAGATTGCATGCAGATCAGAGCAAGCCGGAAGAGTTCAGGAATGCCGGCAATGCAGCGCCCGCCGGCCTACAATGTAACAAAAGCATAAAGATAAGTACACTTGAAATTTTTAAGGTTTTTAGATATTACTTTTGTTTATTTTAATTAAGATTTGAAATCGTTAGAATGATTTGTAAACGTTTAATGCTTTAGATTAAATAACAAGTAAATCAACACGCGAATAATTATTTATGGCCAATAATGTGTAGATTACATATTTTTATTAATGGTTAGCAGAATTATCGTCTGAATTTTACTTTGAAGGATTAAGTGACATGTAGCAATTCACGGATTTCCAATGAACTAATAAGTAGTAGTAAGAAACTGCGTGAAAATAGAATAACCGAAAAATTAATTAGTTATTGACTGTCATATCATAAAAATTATTCTTAAAAATTCTGTATTCGAAATTTTAAAATCTTAAAATTTATGGTCATAGGCCTTGAATCATTGTTTCTTTGTAATCCTATTAGTAACATAGAAATTATAATAAATGAATTTTATAAAGAAAAATAAAGATTTTGATTTATTTATAACGAAGATTTTAATAATAATAAAATAACAGGTTTTCTTTTGTAATTGTTCGTTATTCAACTGAAACTTTCGATTTCATAACAAAACTTATATTATTAGTTTTTAAAGAAAAACTATGGAATTTTGAATTATGGATGAATAATAGTGTAATCATTTCAAAAGTTAAAAACTTAAGGAATCTTAAATTAGCCAATGTTAATAAATTAGCACTTCGCTTTGTTGCCGTTGAAAAACATATAAATTTTGTGTTTGAAAACATTACCAAATTTTTAACTAAAGTAGTATCTGTTCTAAATATTATTAACACTGAAAAATAGAGTGAACCCATTTGTATAGTAATGATTAGTGTTAATTTCAAAATATTTTAATTTATTTTATTCTTGATTTAGGCTAAAATAATCTATTTTCTTGAATAGTTTCTTTTTTTTCTTGGAGAATAGTGGTACTTAAAACACAAGATCTTGATATGTGCTTGAAAATATTAATTGTGAAACTTAAGGAGTTTAATCATCAAAATGTATATTTAATAATTATGACTGTTAAATGGATTTATTTCTTTATTCAATTGTTGATAGAACGTAACAAATATAATTTGATATAATTAATTAATGTTTTATACAAGAATCATAAACTAAAATATAAATAGATCAATGCTAATGAATGATACTTAAATTGGTAAATATAATGTTTTCAAAATGAATAGAAAAAGACATAGTGTGCCATTAGGTATTTAAAGAAAAAATGGTTTATTTTTCTTTAAAACTAATTTATGTCGATACAAAAATATCTAGGATCTTACATTTTGCATTCTGTATGGTAAATTTGGGAAATCATACTTTATAAAATTTTGCAAGTTACGTTTGAAAGAAACGTAAGATTTGAACAGAATTTTTCAGCGTTCTTAAAGGATAAATTAAAACAATTATGCGGCGAAAAGAGTATATGCTTATTTAGCAATTATTTACCCAATAATCTTTAAAGAATTCCTAAGTTTTTTTTTGTTTTACATTCCTATCAACATATTTTTTTTAAAATACTGACTACACGTACCATTTTTGTAATACTGAAAAACAATCATTAGATTGAAGAGCAATCATATTAATAACCGTGGCTTAAAAATCACTTACATTTGTATAATACGATTTTTATGAAAGTTTTTCAATTAAAGAAAATGAAAACTTTTTTAAATGAACCATCATAGATAATAATCTAAATTAAGATTCTATGATATAACAAATGGGAATATTTAATCGGTATTCAAAAGCCATTCTTCATTTTGTAGACATGAAGAATAAAATATCTGTTCTGAATACAGGGTGGTAAGTCGTAAGCATAAAAAAATTTTACATTCAGTTGGGTTTTCTCTATTTCGAAAAAGGTGAAATAAAATTGAATGTATCAAGGAAGGGGTTTTTGTGAGAGGTAAAACTCTTTAGGAAACCCCGCCCTAACACATGGCGCCCAACGTGGGGCCCTCAGGAAGACGTGTGTACTGGTAGTGTCCGTTGGGAGTGGTGAACGCACTCTTCCAACGATCGTCCTCATGTAAAGGTAGTTGCTGGTACCCATGAGCCAAGTCGAATACTGAATAATAGACTGACCCTCCAAGTTGGTCCAAAATGTCAGTTATGTTTGGCAATGGATAAGCATCCCCTATTGTCTTCTTATTAAGATTACGGAAGTCGATGACCATCCGCCAACGCGGGTTTCCGTGTTTGTCAGGTTTCTTAGGCACTATCACAACTGGATTATTTGAAGGTGACCAAGATGGTTCTATAACCCAGTCTTTGAGTTTCTTGGCTACTTCGTCCTTTATCACTTGTTTATGAATAGGCGGATGCCTATATTGTTTAGTATTTATGGGAATATCGTTGGTCGTTGGTATCCTATGCTCAGTTAAATGAGTAACTGGTAGAGGATCCCCCGGTAGAAGAAATACATCATGATATTCAGTAAGTAATTTCTTCTACCGGGGGATCCTCTACCAGTTACTCATTTAACTGAGCATAGGATACCAACGACCAACGATATTCCCATAAATACTAAACAATATAGGCATCCGCCTATTCATAAACAAGTGATAAAGGATGAAGTAGCCAAGAAACTCAAAGACGGGGTTATAAATTATAAATGGCCGACAAATAAATCTAATTGTTGCCAATTTTTAAATTTAAAATAAATTATTATCAAAATTCAATTTCATCATTAACCTTATGCGTAGTAAGTGATGAAGTGACTAAAACCTCAATAAACCATAAGCCAATTTGGTAATTCAATTTAAATATAAATTAATTAAAAACACAAAATTGTTGCTATGCAGCACTAAAAACTTTTCTTTAAAACCTAAAACATCAACTTAAAATTTTAAAGAAACTTTCTAAACTTAAAATCATATAAGCAGTTGAATAGCATACAATCGTATTAAATCCTCCCGCGAAGATTGAAATAATCTTTATAAAATTTATTTCCGATCGGTAAAATCACTAAAAAAAATTACCTACATGGTAACTGAAATCTGCAATTATCCGTTACCATCCGTGGCAAAATGACTTATGGTAACGATCTATAATCAATACCATTTATGGTAACTCCAATTTAAACTTAGTATTTAACGCTGAACAATAACTTTTAAAAATTCTAAACTAATATAATTTAATTTTAATTTCAACAACGCAATTTGCTAATTTAATTATTCGAAAACTTGGTAGGTCATTTTAAATATTTGGTTTCCTTTATTTTAAAATAAATTAATATTTATAATAATCATAACTAATAAACAAATCTACCTGTATACCATTATAATAATCAACTAAATTTACAAATCAATATTAAACAGGTAATTTAACAGTAAAACACTTAAACAAAAAAAAAATGTTTAAAATTTACAAGTTATAGTTGTTTAAATATTTTAATTCAATAATTATATCATTCTGTTAGGTAAATACTAATAATTAAAGACATCCACAGTTAACCTTTTACTTAAAAGATTTTAAAACCCGAAATTAAAACAACCTCAATATGTTTTAAATAAACAACAATTTTATTAATAATTAATTACAATCAGTATAATAAGTTAAATAATTATTACATCTCCTTTTATTTAATTACAATTCATAGGTTACAATATAAATAAATATAGAAATTCTCAGATTATACCGTAAAAACTCAACACTTTCTGTTACCACCGTTAATTCTAAAATTTATTGCTTACTAGTAATATAAAGAATGCTGCAAGCCGGAATCTTGTTTCAAAAGAAAAAAAAAATAGTAGAAATTTAATGCGTTTTTTTTAACGTAACTGTCGTTCTCACGTTGTCACCTAAAACAAGTAAGGCAATAAAAGTGCAAAGCATTGCGCTAACTGTATGCTTCTCCCGTGGTATTATAACTAGTATTTCAAATGGTACACAAAATAAAATATATCATCTCATATATATTAATAAAAACCGCGTAAACGAATTGCTATTGTACTAAATAACACATTTATAGGTATATCAATAAATAAATACTTTAATGAAATTTCGTGAGTTTCAGATGAACATATTCAACCTATCCAAGTCAGAGGGAATATTTACGCTTATCCGAATAAATAAATAGCAGGTATGCATATTTTAGTTAATATGCATCCCATTCAGTTTAAAATTATAGCATGAAATATATAGAAATAAGTCTAATATTATACTAGAGTAGTAGTAGCTTAATCGCTAAATCTAAGTCTAACAAATTTAAATAAATTTTGGATCGGAGTCACAAACAATTAATTTTCTTTGTGGAAATATATTAATATTTTTTCAAATCATACTTACAAACGGTTACGTATCTGCTGGCGGATATGAAACGAAAATTTTCTTTTGGTAATAAATTTCAACGTAATAATATTATTTACATAAATAAATTTTTGTAAATTATTAATAAATGAAAGCTGCTTTATTTCTAAATCGTATAATACAAAATCCGGTACCGGTAGTTTAAAATACTTTAGTCAATAAGTAGATTAAGCAAAACTATTGGCTTTCATGGATTGGGCAGATGGTCCAAAAATGATGGCTTTATATTATGTGACTGATCACCATGTAGTATAGTATAAGCAACCATGTAGTCAATGATTCAGATGTTGCGACTCGAGTATAATTGCGAATATATTTATGAAATAAAAAAGAATAATACAAATGAAATATCAATACAAATGAATAAAATGATTTCCATACGAACGCTTTTTGTTAAGGTCACGTTATGATGATTTATAACCGGATGCTTTTTGTTAAGATCCGAGTAAAAACAATGAAAAATATGATAAAATAAAAAAAGAAAAATATATAAAAAA
This sequence comes from Anastatus disparis, assembly GCA_017163975.1. Classification (NCBI taxonomy): domain Eukaryota; kingdom Metazoa; phylum Arthropoda; class Insecta; order Hymenoptera; family Eupelmidae; genus Anastatus; species Anastatus disparis. The sequence continues at coordinate 528,189 of JAFFSR010000043.1, read as the reverse complement.
TAGAGGATAATACAAATATTTTCACTGTCTCTGTTGATTTCAAGGAAACGTCACTGTATAGGACGGGAGCTGACTTGTTCGACATGCAGTTAAACGCGATGGAAATTCCCGATGTGATGTGTTATCTAACGTCACCGAATGGGGCGGAAGCCAGGTACACAGCGCAATATTTCCGATAATAAGGGGGATACACATACGGTTATTACGCGTGAAAGGTCTACTGACGCAATCACCAAACCACGTTGAGGAATTTAACATCCTGATTTAAGGGTGGAAGCCAAATTTGCATTGTTGTTGGTGATTGCCTAAAGTATCCATTTCAGGGTTACGAATAATGAAAAATTTTCAACTTATAGGGGGGACCGTGGTGTAATTTTACAATTGAGATATAATGAAATGAACGGATAGACTATTTTAAAATGAAAATGAATATTAAAAATAAGGCAAAAATAATAAAGAAAATATAAAAGAAAAAGTGTATTGAATCAAAAGAACTACACGAATCTATATACATTAGGTTAAGAGTAATAAATCTTGTACTAAAAGTTCAAGATAATAATAATATATAATTACTTACAAAAACTAAGTTTAGAAATTAATAAAGCAGCACTGTCAATTACTAGGTAAAATGAATAAAGTAAATTTCTTTTGTTGAAAACTAATGTAAGCTCTTTCTCACGATAAGTTAAGATAATAAAATATCGTTTTGCTCAAAAGTTTAGGTTTCATACTTTTTTTATCTAAATATGTGACTCCGACACCAAAAACTGCAAGCGCGGAATCTACTGTTTCCAGTAAAAACGTTTAGGTAAAATAAAATTTGATGCGTTCCCATAGAATAGTGTAACTGCAGGGATGGGATTTAAAAGAAATATAATGTTAAAAATTAGTTATAAAGATGGCACACCTCAAAAGAGAGGGTACCTCTCCTACTAAATCATAAGTATATAAGCTACCTGAATAAGACAACGCGCATCAGTCTTGTTCCAGCAGCAATACAGTAACTTTTACCGAGTTTTAATAATTATCATAAACTGAAAATCGTTAGTTAGTGAATAAGATTACAATGTTCAAATTAGCAGTTATATAGAGTGTTAGTGTAATACCGTCTAGTGAATTCAAGTTTGACTAAACCTAGGATAAACCTAGGTAAAATCATTTTTTTTTATTTTTATACTCTGGATATGCTACCATCGTATGTCCTACAATAATAATTTTATTAATATTTAATCTATTTATTAATATAATACTACTCTTTTATATTTTAACTTAACTATTAATGCTCATATTAAATTTTTTTATTAAATTTCCCGAAATTTTCCATTCGTAAATTCCTATCCGAAACAATTGTACTATCTTTAATTTTCTCAAATTTTTTTTTTAGAAAGGCTACTAATAATGCAAAAAAATAAATACAAAATTATTTAATTTTGATAATGGTACTAACGTCCTAAATAATTATCAATGTTTTAAAAATACTATCTTAACCGACTTTACTATACTTATATCTAGTAAAATATCACAATAAGGAAAAATAAAGGTAATTAATCAAGGAAAGAAACTATTAAATTCTGTAATGTTGGAATCCTGTTCCTCATTAAGTATTTGCTGATTACAGGTTAGAATCGATATCAATTTTATAGTAATAACAATGTACTAACTTCAAGTACGCGTTCTTCTTTTTAATTCAATTTTTAAATTATATTACTTCTCGGGAAAAATACAATCCGCTTATTTTTAATATACGAATATTATTCACACGATTTTTAAAGTTGACACAAGATCACGTTTAACGGAAACGAAACAAAATATTTCTTTTAACTAAATTTCTATTTCACCGTGCAACGAGTAAACCAAGTAATAAAACTATTGATCAAATTCAACTTGAAGGGATGTAAGGGGGCCAAGTATTAAAGTGCGTTTTTAAGGTTGTTTTATTTAAACAAAAAAAATCCACCCTAAAACTACATTTTTATACAGAAAAAAAAGAGGGTAAGAGTGAAAAAAAATTTCTTTTGGTCCCTTAAAAGAAAGCTTTTATTTTCTAATTACCTTTAGTTTTCATCCTTTACTTTTATCTCTTACTAACGGTAGATAATTTAGACTAAGTCCTAATCTAGCTACTCTTTAATTTAGTTCTAATAATGAATATTAAACAAACAAGAAGAAGCTTGGACTCGGGCCGGCGGCGATCTCTATTCTAGGGTGTCCTTCTAAATAGTCTTCAAAACTAAACCATCCGATTCAAATCTCCTAAATTTCCTAAATGGTTTATAACTCTCTAACTCTTCTCTAGATATTGCATTTAAAGCTCGTAGTGTTGTATACTTCTTGCCATTTGCAATCGATAATAATCTTATAATTGATTTTATTTCTTTTAAATCGTTAGTCGATTTAACTCTTCTCTAGATATTGCATTTAAAGCTCGTAGTGTTGTATACTTCTTGCCATTTGCAATCGATAATAATCTTATAATTGATTTTATTTCTTTTAAATCGTTAGTCGATTTTAACTCTTCTCTAGATATTGCATTTAAAACTCGTAGTGTCGTATGCTTCTTGCCATTTGCAATCAGCAATAATCTTATAATCGATCTTAGTTCTTTTAAGCCGTTAGTCAACATTTTTCTTTTGTATTAACGACTGTGGATTTAAACACCATATGTTCAGGGTTCACCCTAACCAAAAGTGAATTGTCGGGGACGACAATAAACTTAGTAAGGGGGAGAGGTCAATAAGTGACTTATTAAATTATCTAAATCAAATAATTTCGTTGTTGACTCGCCAATACTTTACTGCCTTTGGTGTGTAATACATTATTAAAACTTCTGATAAACTTTTTATGAACTTTTGATAGACTTTTAATAAATATTTCGTATGCACCATTTAGTCCTGGTGTATCATATCCGATTGATAATTATTTTTTCTCCCAGGTTAATTATTGTTAATTCTGCTTAGTTAACAATTTCGTTAACTCATTCTTCTTTTTCTCTTCAGGATTGGAATAAGATAAATCGTGTTGCCTCAGCAATAATTTAAATTCTAATTTTCTTTATCCTTATTTATTTCTTCGTATGAGAAGACATCCCTCTTGTCGAGACGTCAACGTTTGACCCTTAAAATGTTGTGCATGGGTTCCAACCCGAGTACGCTATTTTTGTTATTTTCTTTCTATAACTCAACCAAGAAAGAAATATATAAAGGAGATTTCGTATCCATCTTAAAATTACATTAATTTAAATCACAAGAATTAACAATTATTCTCGAAGGTCACGAATTGTTAACACTCTAATTTCCTTTAATGGGGTGCTACACTCTGAGTTTCTCGCGCTAGCAATTTCATATTATCGGCTCTGTCCAACACTCTTACACTATGGCAAACTTCTCGTCTTGTCATTAAGCAAGCGTAAGAATTTATTTTATTCTTGCTATTGAAATTTATCCAACACATTTTCCTCTTTTTTTGCCAATAAGTTATTTTAATGTAATGGATTTGTAAATAATCCCACTTGTTGGAAAAGTCGTTTTCGTTACCTTTGATTCCGAATTCTCGTTTATAATACGTTGTAATTGTTGTAGTTGTTACAATGATAAACTTGCCATAACTTCTCGGAAAATTCTATTTCTTCTTTCGGAGATCATTGTTGCCGTTCCGTTGAATCGTGTTTATCCATTCTGTGTGACCATGTTCTCTTTGTTTATAATTTAAATTATATTTAATAATTATCTCAAATAAAAACCTACCGCGCCGCCGTGTCTTTAATATAACGAATGGTTCCAGATAACTGTTAATAACTTTTTAAGTTCCGTTTCTTAATACCCTGCTAACTTCCGTCTGTTACTTAATATTTGTTAAATCAAGACACGGGTACGTCAATTTGAAATGTATATTATATCTTTCCGTAAACAGTTTTTAATGGCTGTATCTGTTAATATTTCTAATTATCCTAACCATTTTCCATTCCTTCCTTCACCGTGATATCATCGGGTTACAATACTATTGCGTTTGGAGATTGTTGCTAGGCAATAATCTCTCATTAAAACTACTGCAGCTACCGATACACATCTTTTGATTAAAGGACATTATTTCTAATTTCTAGATCCTCAATCGGTCTAAGTTCGGACGTTAAATCTGAACAATAGCAGTGGAATTTCAGAATTCTTTTGTTGTTAAAAGTTTATTGAACGCGAATGGTGAGGTGTATTGACTTATTCGGAAGTAGGGTTGATAAACGCGCCCGTACTATATACATGGCTCTGAACGAACTGAGGGAATACTTAAAAATTAAAATTAAATTTAAATTTATTTTATTTCTTTTTTTTTTTTTGTTGTTCACCTAAATTTATGTAAAATCGAACTTTATTACGCTACCCCGGCACGCGTGAATGCGAGTGAAAAATTTGGTAATTAATTAAAAACAATAAACTTGAATTCACTAACCGTGTAAATTTTCTTTTTAGGTGCGAAATTCTACGAACCGAATCTATAGTTAGAAGATTTAATTCAGGATTAATATTGCCGTAGGTAATCGCTAAAATTAGTCTATTATTATTATTTGGGGGTATTTAGCAAGACTAGGTAACGAGTAACGCGGACCGGAAGTAGAAATGACAAACGACACGATTAATGCTCAAAACCGAGATGGACAAGCCGATCCATCCATGCTGATGATGACGGCTATGGCGAATAGTTTCGCCTTACATAATGCCCTGCAGGGCCTGCGCAGCTTTGACGGGCATAATATGCCTTTAAAAGACTTTATACAGGATGTTCGAAATGGAAAAGAATATGTGCCTGCAGGAAGCGAAGGATAGTATGTAAATGCCGTGCTAACGAAGTTGCGCGGGAATGCTAGAGACTGCACATATGGACATTCATTTGCCAACATTGACAGCCTAGTGAATCATTTCAAGACTAGATTCGCACCAGGCAAAACGTATACTTACTATACTACCAAGATAAATGACATGAGGATGAAACAAGGAGAGACTGTAGGAGATTTCTACGATCGACTTAACATACTGCTCAGTGGGGCCAAGAATGTTCTAAAGGACGACATCCCAGGAGCGACTGATGCTAATTTGAATGACATGATAAAACCTTTAGAGTACGCGGCAAAGGACATCTTCATAAGAGGATTACCCGCGGATATATCGGTACAAGTGGATGGGAAAAATCCCGCCACTCTAGCTGACGCCTATAAAGATGCAGTGCGTATAGAAACTCGCATGGAGGCAAAAATACTGCCTGACACCAGATATAAATTTCACGGGCAAATGCCCAAGGTAAACTGGGAACAGACCGAATTTTCGGCCGAAAATCATTGGAAGCCAAGAAATCCGAACAACAACTGGAATAATGGACAAAACAGGCATCAAAGCCAAAACTACGCATCTCAACCCATGGTAAATAATAATACGCCCCCTGGATTCCAGCAAAGGCAGGGACGCACAAACTATAATGTGCAAAGAACCAATCAACCTCAAATCAGACAAATATCACAGAATTATAACGTGAATAACTCACCGCAGAGGTTTAATTAAAATAATTATACGCCTCGACCGCAATATACCCAGCAACAGCAGCAGATGTTCTCACAGGACGCTCGTTTATACAACCCTTATGTGCCCGGAGGACAGAGACCTTCGACTAATTATCAGCGACCACAAGGGTATGAGCATGGATATAATGCTTATAGAACACCTAATAACTATAACCGGATGCCTCCAAATCAGACTGAAGCTCCACGACAATCTGCATTCAATAATCAGCCTGCTTTAAACTGGCAGCTGGCTCGTCGCAACCAAGAGTCGACGAGCCAGAGACAAGTGACACCAAGCTCATCTCAACCTGTAATACAGAATGCACCTCAACCACCGACTCAGCAGAACTCAACACAGGTGATGCTGATAAACGAGACTGCAAACGAGTTTCCATGTATAGGGGACTTACCGACAACGATAGTGAAGTAGACGAACCTACAGCTATCAGATTATATGTGACTGAAGGGAAACAACCTTGGATGACCTTCATGATTGATAACGGTGCAGCGGTAAATTTGGTAAAGTGCACAGCTTTACGCGACGATATACCATACAATCCTACTCGAAGCACTGAGTTGAGTGGTATTACTAATGAATGTATAAAAACGTATGGTACCACTTGGCTTACTCTAAGGAAAAGACCAGTAAAATTCCATCTAGTAGGACCAACATTTCCCATCGATCAGGATGGATTAATAGGCAGACGCTACCTTAAGGAAGAAGATGCCGTTATATCTTATTATAACCACGCGCTCATAATATCTGGAGACGCCATGCATCCCATTCCCTTTATCGATCAAGAGCAGGATAAGACCAACTATACTAATGATGCTACCCATGGAAGTTCCATCGACCTATTAGACACTTCAGGGGATTCTTTGAGCGAAACTGCAACCCATTACTGCATTCCTAGTAGAAGCAGGCAAATATTGGAAATAAATCTGAAAAATACCCCTCTGAAAGAAGGATATTTACCTCGAATTGACGTAGGTAATGACCAGGTGTTTCTCGGAGAAGGACTTGTCAGCAATGACAATGGAAAATGTAGAATCTTTGTAATAAACATCAGTGAAGAGGATGCCTTCATAAGTATAAATCCTAGAGAGATCCTACCTTTTGAATATGTGGACCCTGATTTTTATTCCATGACCGAGACTGATGAAGGGCGTATCACCACCCCTTATCAACGAGTAGCAAAATCAACAGCCACCCGAACTAAACCAGCGTTTCGGGAAACACTTGCGAGTCAAGCTCGCAAGGCTGTGACCAATAAGGACATGCTGAGTAACTTGACAGCTACTGATATATCAAGTGATCGCAGTAGTAAATTTAGTGTAACTTCAACCAAAAGCAAGAAGTTAACCAAGAAGAAAACTACTACCGTCTCTGACACTGAAAGCGAGGCCAGCACTTCTTACGCCGACGACCGACCTCCTATAAAAGATCCACGACAAACTTGCCTCCGGAATTTCTCTACCACTGAAGTTGAAGAACCATCCAGTTCACCGGGAAATGTCGAAAAAAATAAAACGACGGAAGTCAGTAACCCTTGCATCATACAAATGGAAGCTGTACAACCAAGTGATACAGGTGAAGGAACAGATATAGACTGTGAAGATAGTCAGTTGGAATTTACAACTACTACACCTACTAAAAATCAATCCGCGGAAAGTAAAACAAACGCCAGTGACTCCCGCGTTAATATTTCGAACCTGCCTTTCTACGAAGAAATGACTCCGAAATCGATTTTGTCATCAACAGGGATAAATGATTTTAGTCAAGGTCAAGACAATCGACATGACCTTGCTGTGACTTTACCTGCAAGCACCACCAAACTTACCGCTGCAGACAAACACCGTATTAGGCGCGACTGTACCCACAAATCCAGAAAATTGGAACAAACTCTCCAGGACTACTGGTTTAACACAGGGGACTGGTTGTTTGTAGAAAAGAATGCAGATTCGCCTGTAAAACCATTGCCGAAGTATTTTTCCGAAGATGAGGAACCAACACCTTCCCAACGGGAAATTTTAGATAAGATGGCAGCAAAATTAACGCTTGCAGAAATCAGCAGAAACTCGGCAAAGGAAGAGTCAATCACGATTGCCAAAACAGGGGCATTTGAACAAAGACCCCCTACGGACACGGCAATACCGACAACCATACCATTATTGTCAGAAACTCATGAAATTGTGAGTACTACAAAGCACACCGTCGAAAACTTAATAACGGACCTAGAAGCAGGTTCTGAAGAAGCTGATATCGAAGATAACCTAGACTCCTCTATAATTCCGCGATCACAGGAGCGAGCGTTATCAACCACTCCCAGTGTACGATCAGCTGTGCCCAGACATAGTAGCACTCCCAGGACTATCAGAAAACCAATACCAAAACCCAACTTACAGGCAATCCCAGAAGTAACTGAAAGATCTATTAACATTGAATATTCTAAAGCACCAGACGACGTTATGGGTGTAATTCTACCTAACCCATGGACTTGGAGTGATAACTCACTTACCTCTGATGCGAGTACAACGAAGGCTGTCATATCTGACGACGGAGTTCCAGTAATAAAACCCACCAGGCATTGCCTCACATACCAACGAGATAATATTATTCATTTTATCTCTGGTGATTGCGACCGTCACGATCCAATAGTGAAATTATTAAATGACATAGGAGCAATAGAACGAAGGGATATAAAACGGCGAAAACCTAAGAAGGGCAACATCATTATCACCCCTTATAAGCAGCACAGAATATTTTCACTGGTAGTTAAGGACTACGTGGAGGATTCGTTAGACTGCGAGGATTTGCGCAATCTCTTACAACAAACGATTGACATATTCCAGAAGCAAAACATTGCTACCGTTAGAATATCAAGAACGAGGAAGGTGACTAACCATCTAGCACCCGGAACACTTAGTGATATTTTAAGGGAAGAATTTCAAAATACGGGCATTCTTATAACCCTGTGCTACGGAAAATCTGAATATCTTACAAATGAGCAGAGAAATCCAATCATTTCTACTTTGCATGACAGCTTGATAGGTGGTCATAAAGGCATAAATCAAACTTATGCTAAAATCAGAGAAAGATATTATTGGCCAGGCATGAGAAATGATATTTTAGATTATGTACGAAAGTGTTCCATTTGTAAACAACACAAAATAGATCGGATTAATAGAAAGGCTCCTATAGTAATTACCGACACACCACTAGACAGCTTCGACAAAGTCTCTATCGACACGGTTGGAAAGCTAAGATTAACGACTTCGGGGAATTGTCACTTACTAACAATGCAGTGCCATCTGACTAAGTACGTCATAGTTATTCCTATTCCGAATATAAGGGCGACGACCATAGCAGAAGCCTTAGCTAAAAATCTAATCTGCCAATTTGGAGCACCTAGAGCCATACTATCTGACAGAGGTACCAGCTTCATGTCCGACCTTATGGCGGCATTATTGCAACTACTCAAGGTAACTCAGTTACATTCTTCTGGTTGCCGACCGCAGACTACTGGTGCCTTAGAACGTAGCCACGCCCCTCTCGTGTACTTTATCAGAACGTATTCTGAACATTACGAGGACTGGGACCGTTTAGCACCATTTGCCGCTTTCTCATACAATACAAGTGTTCATGCTTCGACGGGTTTTACACCATTTGAATTGGTTTATGGAAAAACTGCTCGTTTTCCTCTCAAAATACCGTCTGAAGATCGTTTGGCGACATACAATCAGTATCTAACAGATCTTGTTAAAAGACTGGAGGAGATGAAGTTAACAGCGGGACAAAACCAGGTGGAAAAGAAAATTCTTTCAAAAAAATACTACGACAAGAAGGTCAAGACATTCCAGCCAAAAATTGGACAATATGTGTACGTAAAGAATGAGCCCAGAACCTCAAAATTTGGAAAATATTACTTGGCACCTTTAAAAGTAATAGATATTCTAGGGCATAATAACATCTTGCTGGAAACCCCTGATCATAAAACTATATTGAAACATATTGATAAGGTTAAACTTGCTTAACTACATTAACAATTCCATTACAGGCTCAAATACCTAGTTATGAAGGGTTACATCTTGACGACCCTAATCTCAGTGGTGACCTTGTATGGACTACAAACCACAGGATTACCATCTCATAAACTGACGCCTTTAAACACGAATCCGGGCATTTATTATGAGAAAATAGGCATTTTAAGACTAAAACGAGTGGAATGGAAAATCCTTATACATGTGAACACCAACATGATTGACTCTCAAATAGACATAACCCAGGTTATAAATCTATCGATTAATAACTGCCGGGAGCAACTCGCTAAATTAAAATGCCAACCTAAAATAGCTGACCAACGAACAGCCGCTGTTGACAGTTACAGAGAGTGTTTAAAAAGCTTTGACAGCGAGGATTGCGAAAATGCGTTAAACTCGCACGTGTTATTAGGAAAACAGAGCCAAACTTACAAATTTCAAAACCAAGCCAAGGACCTGTTGACTAGATTGCATTTTAAAGACAAATCAAGTAACAGTCAGGAAACTATCAAAAGATCGATGACGCCTTTGGGTATCATTGGCAGTGTTAGCAACACACTTTTCGGGCTAGTCACGGAGGATGAAATAGAAAAAGTACACCAAAAAATCGATAAACTGCTAAATGATAATAAAGAAATCATCAAACTAGCAAATTAAAAGACTCATCTAATAACGACTAATTTTAAAAACCTAGAAAATATCACGAACAACCATGCTAACGCACTGAAGAACTTGGAAAAGACGATTCAAACACTTGAATCAGAGCAACAACGAGACTCCTATCTTCGAAGTCTCACTGCCCATTATAACCGTATAACTGTGGCTATTGAACAGACTCAAGAAGCCCTCAAACAGTTAATCGAGTTAGTTAAAAATCTATTACAAGGGAAGCTACCTTGCGAATTATTGACGCCCCAGCTCCTAACCCAAATGAGCCAGGATATTACAGAACATTCGAGTGATTGGGGTTTACCTATGCCTACCAAACATGCGAGTCCTGAAGAAATAGCAAGGATCTCGAAAATAGATGCTGTCTACGACAACAGCCGGCTGATAGTAATGTTATATCTGCCTATGGTAGAAACAGAACCGTATGTACTGTACCGTATGTATCCCTTATTGACTACAAAATCATGGGAAAACCAACATCTTGGTTTTGCGAAAATCCAGCCAACTCATGCGTTTTTAGCACTAAATGAGAAAAATAAGCAATATGTAAAGTTCGACCATGACTATTTACACGAGTGCACGAACCATGCTTATGGGATGATTTGTGAAACTTATTGGCCATTGCTCGACGTTCCAACCTCTAAAGATTGTGAACTTTTGTTATTGACGCAGCCTACTGAAAATCACTTTAGATACTGCACTATAATCTACCTAACCGAGCCCAGCTCTCAATGGAGTTATCTTCATAACGAAGCTGCATGGTTGTACTCTTTAATCGAATTAACAACTATTCGAATTACCTGTAACCAACAGAGAGACCAAATACTGCAATTAAATGGGACTGGAAAAATTCAGATACCTGACGGTTGTACTGGTAGGACTACGCAAGTGACCTTAGGAGGTATGACAACTCGTACAAGTACAGAGTTTTACACCTATCAACCTTAGCTACATCTGGAAATTACCGATGTATTGACAAAAAGTATTCCTGACCATATTATGAAACCTAAGGAGTTATTTCCAATACTGCAACTTAAAGATGAATACAACTGGAACAATCGTGACGTACAACAACTTTCTTATAAGCTAAAAGAAATTGCACAGCATAAATTAGACAACGGCGAATTCCGACATACCATGTATGGAAGTTACGGTTTGGGAGTTCTGCTGTCTTTGGCAGTTATGATGTTGGCAGCCAAGATTATTAAATGCAGACACACCGTTGGGACCTACAAACCACGGGCAAGGAAACGCTATCAACCCGGAACCTGCTATGATCTAAAAATCGTAACTGCGGGTGTAGGAAGTGACACCTTACCTGCCACGGACAAAGACCAGACCCCGACCACTGTTACGACAGCACAAGGGTTACAACAAACAGCTTTAGTAGACAATTAGTGAATAAAAATTTGACGTCTCTATTTCTAGACGAACATCGCATCAGGATGTCGAGGAATGAGACTTTGCAATTGACCAATAGAAAGGACCAGACCCTTTGGGAAATCATCCGAGATCTCGAACGACAAGGGCCTGTCAAACAAATAACGACGCTAGAATACGTTAACCATAAGTATACTAGACTCCAAATAAAATTTTTCGACCATTCTACTGTAGAAAAACCTACACCTAACGACCATACCGACTTTCGAACTATTGACCCTAATCGACTTTTTTGTCTAGTCACAAAAAACGACACGGTACAGACTTTAGCTTCTGTATTTAGACCTTACGGATTATTAGACCACGTACATGTTACTCGTGGAAAGATAACTAAAAATCGGTACGGATACGTAAGATTTATACATAAAACTGACGCTCAAACAGCTTTGCTACAGACCCGTAGTAAATACGGAGCAAGACAAGCCGAGCCTTTACGACAGAAACGTAAGCGGAACGAAACTCATAACATCTGGACTAGGTGCAGTAATTGCAACTATAACATTACTACACAGTATAAACGCACACATATGCTGTTCTGCCGTGACCAACAACCCCAGACCGACGGTTCCGAAATACTTCATGATGACCACATTTACTTTATATGCAACCTGTGTAAAAAACCAATCACAGATAATTACGCATTGCATAGTAAAGACTGCGTTTACACGCCAGACATACCTGAACTACCGGAGACCACCTCTAGCCAGGTGTCCGCTGAGACTGAGTTACAACCTAACTCATTGACATGGGCAGACGTGGCTACCAATAGTGCAGCCCCGCCCACCGCTTTTATACCTTGCGACAATGCTAAAAAGCATTCTTTTTCCTTGACGGAGTATAAAGTGCTCCAACAGGCAATACGCCTCATCCTTAATTCTGCAAAACCTAAACCGCTTGCTTTGCGTGTAGAAAACTTAGAACTTGACTAACAATTCTAATAAATTTTTTTTTAAATATTTTTACTATTGCTAATTAACATGTAAATAGCATTTAATTAACCAGTGCATGCGACTAACCCGACAAACCACCATAACAACATTTTAATACACTTTTGTTTTAGGTAATGAAACGAAAAGCAAACTCCGACAACTGCCAGTATAAACTGCTGGCATATACCAACATCAACCGCCCAAGGTATGGCCAGGTTCGACCAATGTGTATATCTACGTTATGGGGCAGCGATAAAAACAAAAATCAACCCATCTACAGGGGGAGCAAATGGAAGAGGACCCCGCTCCTCCTGTGAAGACGGTACATCACCATCTCAAGACGCCAACAGAAAAAAAAAAAAAAAAAAAAAAAAATTCTCCTCTTTAAACAAACATTTAAAATAAAATATTTTAAACCTTGATAAGAAATTTTTTTTTTAGTTCAATTTATAATCTTATTTTTATTTTTTTTTTTTGCGTAAAATTACCGTTAAATCATTTCCTTTTTCTCTTAGTTTTGAAGATGCTGCAAACGTTAAAGAAATTCTTAGTTTTAACTTATCTACCTACTACACTTAGATTATATTTCTATTCAAATCAATAATTGTAAAGCGGAATCCTTATCCCTTCCTAAATTTTCAAAATTTTACCAAGCCAACCCACCTTATGATATAAGCTGTCATCAACCATTTCTTCCATCCGCTATTTGTTTTCCTTATTCAATATAAATATAATGTACGTTTAATTTTGTGATGCAGGTTTTCTTGGATTCTCGGGCTTGCTTCTGCGTGCTCTTCTACTGCCGGGGACGGCAGTTCTTCTTAGTAAGGGGGGGTGTTAAGTGACAAGAATTTTCACTTAATTCTTTTGTTATTAATTAAAACAATAGTTTTCATTTTTCGACATTTTAATTCATTTATTCCCATAGTAAAAAGAAAGAGGTCTTAAAAGTGCCAAGGCCACGTTCTTTTCACTCTCTTATCGGATTCGGGGAATTCAGCAGCTTAACCGTTGACGGGAATAGTCATAAGTCTCCACTCTCTCTACTTTTTGCACTGAGAGTGGGAACTGCGATCTTAAATGCATTGGGCAAAGGGGCGCGAGAGTGAGAAGGAGAGCTATATCATTCTTTTTCTTTCTTTCGCATTTTCCTCCCACTACCAGTTGCTTGGTTTGAAGTGAGATTGACGATGTAAACGTTGACGACGGGCTAGCTTGAAAGGACAGATTTTGAAAAGACGCGCATGACCAGGCCTAAAGGCAATTCGTGTGTGCTGCAGCCCGCGGGGCTGCAGCCGCTAACTTCAACTTCGCGATATATTAGTTTTTTTGAATTTAATTTTTTTTTTTTTATATTCACTTCTGTGGTGACAAGTGAATAAGAATTTTTTTTTTGTGTGTTCAAACTGGGTTTCTGTTGCCGGGTATTGTTTTGGGTTAATACTGTGTACCTGCTACAGCAGGTAGGAGATTGCATGCAGATCAGAGCAAGCCGGAAGAGTTCAGGAAAGCCGGCAATGCAGCGCCTGCCGGCCTACAATGTAACAAAAGCATAAAGATAAGTACACTTGAAATTTTTAAGGTTTTTAGATATTACTTTTGTTTATTTTAATTGAGATTTGAAATCGTTAGAATGATTTGTAAACGTTAAATGCTTTAGATTAAATAACAAGTAAATCAACACGCGAATAATTATTTATGGCCAATAATGTGTAGATTACATATTTTTATTAATGGTTAGCAGAATTATCGTCTGAACTTTACTTTGAAGGATTAAGTGACATGTAGCAATTCACGGAATTCCAATGAACTAATAAGTAGTAGTAAGAAACTGCGTGAAAATAGAATAACCGAAAAATTAATTAGTTATTGACTGTCATATCATAAAAATTATTCTTAAAAATTCTGTATTCGAAATTTTAAAATCTTAAAATTTATGGTCATAGGCCTTGAATCATTATGTTTTTTTGTAATCCTATTAGTAACATAGAAATTATAATAAATGAATCTTATAAAGAAAAATAAAGATTTTGATTTATTTATAACGAAGATTTTAATAATAATAAAATAACAGGTTTTCTTTTGTAATTGTTCGTTATTTAACTGAAACTTTCGATTTCATAACAAAACTTATATTATTAGTTTTTAAAGAAAAACTATGGAATTTTGAATTATGGATGAATAATAGTGTAATCATTTCAAAAGTTAAAAACTTAAGGAATCTTAAATTAGCCAATGTTAATAAATTAGCACTTCGCTTTGTTGCCGTTGAAAAACATAAATTTTGTGTTTGAAAACATAACCAAATTTTTTAACTAAAGTAGTATCTGTTCTAAATATTATTAACACTGAAAAATAGAGTGAACCATTTTGTATAGTAATGATTAGTGTTAATTTCAAAATATTTTAATTTATTTTATTCTTGATTTAGGCTAAAATAATCTATTTTCTTGAATAGTTTCTTTTTTTTCTTTGGAGAATAGTGGTACTTAAAACACAAGATCTTGATATGTGCTTGAAAATATTAATTGTGAAACTTAAGTTTAATCATCAAAATGTATATTTAATAATTATGACTGTTAAATGGATTTATTTCTTTATTCAATTGTTGATAGAACGTAACAAATATAATTTGATATAATTAAATAATGTTTTATACAAGAATCATAAACTAAAATATAAATAGATCAATGCTAATGAATGATACTTAAATTGGTAAATATAATGTTTTCAAAATGAATAGAAAAAGACATAGTGTGCCATTAGGTATTTAAAGAAAAAATGGTTTATTTTTCTTTAAAACTAATTTATGTCGATACAAAAATATCTAGGATCTTACATTTTGCATTCTGTATGGTATATTTGGGAAATCAAACTTTATAAAATTTTGCAAGTTACGTTTGAAAGAAACGTAAGATTGGAACATAATTTTTCAGCGTTCTTAAAGGATAAATTAAAACAATTATGCGGCGAAAAGAGTATATGCTTATTTAGCAATTATGGACCCAATAATCTTTAAAGAATTCCTAAGTTTTTTTTTTGTTTTACATTCCTATTAACATATTTTATTTTAAAATACTGACTACACGTACCATTTTTGTAATACTGAAAAACAATCATTAGATTGAACAGCAATCATATTAATAACCGTGGCTTAAAAATCACTTACATTTGTATAATACGATTTTTATGAAAGTTTTTCAATTAAAGAAAATGAAAACATTTTTTAATGAACCATCATAGATAATAATCTAAATTAAGATTCTATGATATAACAAACGGGAATATTTAATCGGTATTCAAAGGCAATTCTTCATTTTGTAGACATGAAGAATAAAATATCTGTTCTGAATACAGGGTGGTAAGTCGTAAGCATAAAAAAATTATACATTCAGTTGGGTTTTCTCTATTTCGAAAAAGGTGAAATAAAATTAAATATATCAAAGAAGGGGTTTTTGTGGGAGGTAAAACTCTTTAGGGAACGCCGCCCTAACACCTGGCCACCTGGACATCATCTCCAGGAAGTGAAAAAAAATTTTAATTTATAATACTAGGTTCACTTTATCGGAAATGATGTTTCGTCGGCCTGGAGGTCGTCTAGGTCACCTGGACATTATCTATAGCAAGTGACAAAAATTTATATATTTCCAATGATAATACTAGATGTGTTTTCTCGTGAGTGATGTTTCGTGATCGTGGAAGCCATCCTTGCCACCTGGACATCATCTCCAGCAAGTGACAAAAAATTTTAAATTATAATACTAAATTTACTTCCTTGAGAGTGATGTTTCGTCGACCTTGAGGTTGTCCAGGTCACCTAGACATCATCTATAGAAAGTGACAGAAATTTATATATTTTCAATGATAATACTGAATGTGTTTCCTCGTGAATGATGTTTCATGATCTTAGAGGCTATCCTGGCCACCTGGACATCATCTCCAGGAAGTGACAATAAATTTTAAATTATAATACTGGGTTCACTTTCTCGGAAATGATGTTTCCTCGACCTGGAGGTCGTCTAGGTCACCTGGACATCATCTCTAGAAAGTGACGAAAATTTATGTATTTCTGATGATAATACTAAATGTGTTTCCACGTGAATGATGTTTTGTGATCCTGTAGGCCATCATTGCCACCTGGACTTCGTCTCATGGAAGTGACAAGAAATTTTTAATTTTAATACCAGATTTACTTTTTCGAGAATGTTCCGTCGACCTAGAGGTCGTCTAGGTCTCCTGGACATCATCTGTAGAAAGTGACAAATATTTATATATTTCAAATGATAATACTAGATGTGTTTCCTCGTGAATGATATCTCGTGATCCTGGAGGCCATCCTGGCCACCTGGACATCATCTCCAGGAAGTGACAAAAATTTTTTATTATAATACTAAATTCACTTTCTCGAGAGTGATGTTTCGTCGACCTTGAGGTCGTTCAGGTAACCTAGACATCATCTATAGAAAGTGACGAAAATTTATACATTCCCAATGATAATTCTAGATGTGTTTCCTTGTGAATGATGTTTCGTGATCCTAGATGCCATCCTGGCCACCTAGACATCATCTCCAGGAAGTGACAAAAAATTTTGAATTATACTACTATATTCACTTCCTCGAGAATGATGTTTCGTCGACCTGCAGGTCTTTTAGGTCACCTGGATATCAGTTATAGAAAGTGACAAATATTCAAATATTTCAAATGATAATACTAGATGTGTATTCTCGTAAATGATGTTTCGTGATCCTGGAGGCCATCCTGGTCACCTGGACATCATCTCCAGCAAGTGACGAAAAATTTCAAATTATAATACTAAATTCACTTCCTCGAGAGTGATGTTTCGTCGACCTGGAGGTCGTCCAGGTCACCTAGACATCATCTATAAAATGTGACAGAAATTTATATATTTTCAATAATAATACCAGATTAGTTTTTCTTGTGAATGATCTTTCGTGATCCTGGAGGCCATCCTGGCCATCTAGACATCATCTGCAGAAAGTGACAAAAAATTTTTAATTATAATACTAAATTCACTTTCTCGAGAGTGATGTTTCGTCGACCTTGAGGTCGTCCAGGTCACCTAGACATCATCTATAGAAAGTGACAAAAATTTATATATTTCCAATGATAATACTAGATGTGTTTTCTCTTGAATGATGTTCCGTGATCCCAGAGGCCATCCTGGCCACCTAGACATCATCTCCAGGAAGTGACAAAAAATTTCAAATTATCATACTAAATTCACTTCCTGAAGAGTGATGTTTCATCGACCTGCAGGTCTTGTTGGTCTCCTGGACATCATCTATAGAAAGTGACAAATATTTATATATTTCAAATGATAATACTAGATGTGTTTCCTCGTAAATGATGTTTCGTGATCCTTGAGGCCATCCTGGCCACCTAGACATTATCTCCAGCAAGTGACAAAAAATTTTAAATTATTATACTAAATTTACTTTTCCGAGAATGATGTTTCGTCGACCTGGAAGTTGTTTAGGTCACCTGGACATCATCTAGTGAAAGTGAAGAGAATTTATATATTTTCAATGATAATACTAGATGTGTTTCCTCGTGAATGATGTTTTGTGATCCTGGAGGCCGACCTGGCCACCTGGACATCATCTATAGGTTGTGACAAAAATTTATATATTTCTAATGATAATACTAAATGTGTTTCCTCGTGAATGATGTTTCGTGATCCTAGAGGCCATCCTGGCCACCTAGACATCATCTCCAGGAAGTGACAAAAAATTTTAAATTATAATACTATATTCACTTCCTCGAGAATGATGTTTCATCGACCTGCAGGTCTTCTAGGTCACCTGGACATCACCTATAGGACGTGACAAAAATTTATATATTTCAAATGATAATACTAGATGTGTTTCCTCGTAAATGATGTTTCGTGATCCTGGAGGCCATCCCGGCCATCTAGACATCATCTCCAGAAAGTGACAAAATAGTTTTAATTATAATACTAAATTCACTTTCTCGAGAGTGATGTTTCGTCGACCTTGAGGTCGTCCAGGTCACCTAGCCATCATCTATAGAAAGTGACAAAAATTTATATATTTCCAATGATAATACTAAATGTGTTTCCTCGTGAATGATGTTTCGTGATCCTAGAGGCCATCCTGGCCACCTAGACATCATCTCCAGAAAGTGACAAAAAATTTTAAATTATAATACTATATTCACTTTCTCGGGAATGATGTTTCATCGACCTGCAGGTCTTCTAGGTCACCTGGACATCATCTATAGGACGTGACAAAAATTTATATATTTCAAATGATAATACTAAATGTGTTTCCTCGTGAATGATGTTTCGTGATCCTAGAGGCCATCCTGGCCACCTAGACATCATCACCAGGGAGTGACAAAAAATTTTAAATTATAATACTATATTCACTTCCTCGAGAATGATGTTTCGTCGACCTGGAAGTCGTTTAGGTCACCTGGACATCATCTATAGAAAGTGAAAAGAATTTATATATTTTCAATGATAATACTAGATGTGTTTCCTCGTGAATGATGTTTTGTGATCCTGGAGGCCGACCTGGCCACCTGGACATCATCTATAGGTTGTGACAATAATTTATATATTTCTAATGATAATACTAAATGTGTATCCTCGTGAATGATGTCTTGTGATTCTGAAGGCCATCCTTGCCACCTGGACATTATCTCCAGAAAGTAATAGCAAATTTTTAATTATAATACAAGGTTCACTTACTTGAGAATGATGTTTCGTCGACCTGGAGGTCGTCTAGGTCACCTGGACATCATCTATAGGACGTGACAAAAATTCATATATTTCTAATGATAATACTAGATGCGTTTCCTCGTGGATGATGTCTCGTGATCCTGGAGACCATCCTGGCCAGCTAGACATCATCTCCAGGAAGTGACAAAGTATTTTAAATTATAATACTCAATTCACTTCCTCGAGAATGATGTTTTGATGACCTGGAGGTCGTCCAGGTCTGCTGGACATCATCTATAAAAAGTGACAATAATTTATAAATTTCCAATGATAATACTAGATGTGTTTTCTCGTCAATGATGTTTCGTGATCCTGGAGGATATCCTGGACACCTAGACATCATCTCTAGGAAGTGAGAAAATATTTTTAATTGTAATATAAAATTTACTTTTTCAAGAGTAATGTTTCGTCCACCTGGAGGTCATCCAGGTCACCTAGACATCATCTATAGAAAGTGACAGAAATTCATATATTTTCAATGATAATACCAGATTAGTTTTTTTTGTGAATGATGTTTCGTGATCCTGGAGGCCATCCTGGCCATCTAGACATCATCTCCAGAAAGTGACAAAAAATTTTTAATTATAATACTAAATTCACTTTCTCGAGAGTGATGTTTCGTCGACCTTCAGGTTGTCAGGTCACCTAGACATCATCTATAAGAAGTGACAATTTATATATTTCTAATGATAATACTAGATGTGTTTTCTCGTGAATGATGTTTTGTGATCCTGGAGGCCATCCTGGCCACCAAGACATCATCTCCAGGAAGCGACAAAAAATTTTAAATTATAATACTAAATCCACTTCCTCGAGAATGATGTTTCGTCGACCTTCAGGTTGTCCAGGTCACCTAGACATCATCTATAAGAAGTGACAAAAATTTATATATTTCTAATGATAATACTAAATGTGTTTCCTCGTGAATTATGTTTTGTGATCCTGAAGGCCATTTTTGCCACCTGGACATTATCTCCAGGAAGTGATAAAAAATTCTAAAATATAATACTAGATTCACTGTCCCGAGAATGATGTTTCGTTAACCTGGAGGTTTTCTAGGTCACCTGGAGATCATCTATAGGAAGTGACAAAAATTTATATATTTCCAATGATAATACTAGATGTTATTTCTCGTGAATGATGTTTCGTGATCCTAGTGGATATCCTTGCCACCTGGACATCATCTCCAGGAAGTGACAAAAAATTTTTAATTATAATACTAGGTTAACTTTCTTGAGAATGATGTTATGTCGACCTGGAGGTCGTCTAGATCACCTGGACATCATCTATAGAAAGTGACAAAAATTTATATATTTCCTATGATAATACTAGATGTTATTTCTCGTGAATGATGTTTCGTGATCCTAGAGGATATCCTTGCCTCCTGGACATCATCTCCAGGAAGTGACAAAAAATTTCTAATTTTAATACTAGATTTACTTTTTTGAGAATGTTTCGTCGACCTGGAGGTCGTCTAGGTCACCTGGACACCATTTATAGGAAGTGATAAAAATTTATATATTTTCAATGATAATACTAGATGTGTTTCCTCGTGGATGATGTTTCGTGATCCTAGAGGCCATCCTGGCCACGTGGACTTCGTCTCCAGGAAGTGATAAAAAAATTTTAATTTTAATTATAATACTAGATGCACTTTCTGAATGATGTTTTGTCGACCTGAAGGTTGTCAAGGTCACCTGGACATCAGCTTCAGAAATTGACAAGAATTTACGTTCATTTGTAATGAATGTATTTAAGCATCTACTGAAAAACAGGCGCGCAACTAGTTGAAGGTAGGAGTGGGTGTCCGGGTCTGTTTCTATCAAAAGACTAAAAAAAAAAAATTTTTATTCATAATATATATAAATACGGATGTAGAGTGCATGCTAGAGAGTATGCTACAGTGATATATTCATATCGGTTTTCCGAAAGTCATTCTTCTCAGTTCATGTCTGTTTATAAATGAGTCGCAAATCTGTTTTAAATCTAATTTATCTAAAACGTGCTTATGCACATGACAAATAGCTAATCCACTTAAACGCTGCCGTGAGATTGTGCTGCGTAAGTAAGTTTTCAAGCAACGTAAAACACTGAAACTTCTTTCGGCTTTACAAGACGATGCGGGGCAAGTCATCAATAATCTAAGTTGTATTTCTACTTCTGAAAAAAGTGTCTTAACCTGTAAATTATAAATGTTTTTAATTTATCAAAAAATGAAAAAATAAATAATATACACAAGGCATCATTCTAACGAAAATGTATGTTACAAGTTTTGATTTTCTAAAGTTAATGTAGACTTTCTAATTTACTAATAATAAATTATTACAAAAAAAATAAATAAAAATCTGTATATATTAAAAAGAAAAAAATTATTTAAATTGCTTACATCGTTGGACAAAGATGTAAATTTATCCGCGGCCTCTTATAATGACTTATATTCGAATTGAGTTTGAAATTTTTACTGCGTGAAATTAGAGAACCTAACTCGTTCACTGTATCCATAGCAGAAGACGCTAAAGCACTACTTTTAGCAACTGCTTGAGCAACTAAATTTGAAGCATGAGCAGTGCAGTGAATGTAATCGGCCAAGGGTTGATTTTTCTTAATATGACTTTGCGTACCATTATATTCTCCAGACATATTACTTGCACCATCATACGCTTGCCATCTTAAGTATTCAATGTTAAGATTCAATAGATTTAACATCTCTAATAAAGATTTTGATATTTCTTCACCTGTAGTTTTTTTTAAAGCACAAAAACCTAAAAAATCTTCTCGAATTAAAAAATTTTCATTTACAAATCGCACACAGATCGATTGCTGCTCATCTCCACAAACGTCCTGTGTGCCATCGATAATGACACCATAACAATTGGCATTGCGTATTTCACCACAAATTATTTTTAAAATTTCTGAACCCATAATTTCTATTATTTTATTTTGTATTTTCCAACTTGGCCAATTTTTTTTGCTGCATCCAATTTACTAAATTTTTATCATGATCTTTTAAAAGATTTAGTAATTGAATAAAGTTTCCTTCATTTTCATTGTGTCCTCTTATTGCTAAATTTTGTCTTGCTAAGTATTTTATCGCTGAACAAATATTTAATAAGCAATTGTAAGCTTTATTTTGTTCTTCCACTAATTTTAAATTTAATTGATTTTCAATGGGAGTACTTTTTTGTACTTGAATTATGTTGGTAATAGCATTGCGATGATCTTTACTAATTTCATGAGCTCTGAATCGTTCTAAAGCTTTATTCCAACTCGAAAATCCTTTACTATAGAAAATATTTTTGTCATCAAATTTCAATTTTGAATTTATGCATGTACTACAGAAAACTCCTACACCTTCTTTTTCTAAAATCCATGGAAGTTCTTTTTTCCATTTGTTTTGAAAAGAAAGTTTTTTTTCGCCTATGATTTGTTGAGGTAAAGTTTTTTTTATTCGAGTGGTTTTACTATAATCTGTAATATCAAAGAAAAATTGTAGTTCAACCAATAATTAATATTATCAAGATGAAAAAAATTTAATTTAAATTCATAAAATGTTTTATTTAAACAAAAATTTTCTATGTTGTTCAATATATGATGTTTTAAAATATTAAAATTAAAAGATTATTTACAAATTTCATTTTTTCGATATTTCAATTGTTTTACCATAAACACAAAACTGCAACTAAAATTTTTATTAATAGTATATATAATAATATAACACTTAATTAAATCAGTAAAATAGAGAATAAAAAAATTTTGTATTATGCTTTTTAAAATATATAGGTAGAAGTATAAAATTATATCGATAAATTGTTCGTAAATTAATAGCTTAAAATAATATTTTACATATGAATATCTTTTATAAATTACAATAAAAACGATTGATAATTACCTGTTTTTGTCGAGGAAGAGCTATTTAAAGTTGATTTTTCAAGAGATGTTATTTTACACATTTTTTCATTCGAATTTTTATTTTCGTTAGGTTGTAAACCTATTTCTTGCTCGCCTAAACGCCTTTTCTTAATATTTCCCCCACTTAACCACTTATCTAAACTCATTTTTATTTAAAAAAATAATATAACCAAAGACTAAAAAAACTAAAAAAAGGCTGCTACTTATACTATTATTAACTACTTTTATTTTGAAATAAGAAAAAAGTTCGTTGACTATTAGATGCACAACATGCAAATGACAGTCTAACTTAGTTTATTTACATACCTCCCCACTTCTCATGCAGCGCGCTTGTTGTTTTTCTAAGAAAATGCTAAAGTTAAATTGTAGTAGTCAAAATAAGTTATCGAATATTTTTAAAAGACAAATTATTATGTCTAAATTATACCCGCTTAATTTAAATTTTTGGTCTTTTCAAATTTTCAGAGATATGTTAGTCTTTTTTTCTCAAATAAATATGAATTTGTCTTTTATTTGTACCTTTTAAAATATTATAAGCGTGTAAATAAAATTTACACGCTTTTAAAATATTTTTATAAAATTATAATAAAATATAATTTCTGTTTTACAATAAAAATAATACGAATAAGAGAACCCTTATAGAAAAAAACGCTTTTATTTAATTAAAAATTTATAAATAATTTTTATATTTTATTAAGTTGTGTTGACTGACATTTATATAAAAATGTAAAATGCATTTAACTATGTTATCCATGAATTATAGCACCCCACGTTTTTCATATTAATATTAGTTAACATTTCTGTGCAGCTCAATTTATTGTAAAAATTTTTTATCAGTTTTATTCTGTTAGAAAAACCTTGAAATTCGATCACGAAATTCGAAAAAAGTATGGAGTGAATGAGAACATTTAATTACATGATTAGTTTTCAAAGCATTTAGTAATTTGTTTGGACGCCCATTCATATTTCCAGTGGGTGTCCTTCGCCAATCGTCTGGGTGTCCTGACACCCTCGACACCCACGGTAGTTGCGCTTCTGCTGAAAAATAGTGTTACGATTAATTAAATATAAAGAAATTAATTGAACATAAATGTTTAATTTAATTGAACACTTCATCAAAATTTGTTCACTTTCTATTGCGTTCTCATAGAGAAAGCATTATATCGATAAAAAAATTTTTTTCTATTTTTTCATTAATTTGTACATATTTGAACTCGGTGAGTCGAAAAAAGTGGTTTTCAGAAAATGTCTGTATGTGTGTGTGTGTGTGTGTGTGTGTGTGTGTGTGTGTGTGTGCGCGCGCGTGCGTGCGTGCGTGCGTGCGTGCGTGTGTGTGTGTGTGTGTGTGTGTGTGCGTGTGCGTGTGCGTGTGCGTGTGCGTGTGCGTGTGCGTGTGCGTGTGCGTGTGCGTGTGCGTGTGCGTGTGCGTGTGCGTGTGCGTGTGCGTGTGCGTGTGCGTGTGCGTGTGCGTGTGCGTGTGCGTGTGCGTGTGCGTGTGCGTGTGCGTGTGCGTGTGCGTGTGCGTGTGCGTGTGCGTGTGTGTGTGTGTGTGTGTGTGTGTGTGTGTGTGTGTGTGTGTGTGTGTGTGTGTGGATGTATGAATTCAGTTAATAAACTGTATCTCGAGAACTACTCGATGGATTTGCTTCTAATTTTGCATGGAATTTAGTTTTGTGACTAACTCGCTGGGAAGCTATTGATAATTGGTTTTTCTAGCGTAGTTTTCATTTTAAAGTTTAAAAAAAAAAAAAAAATTCGATTTTTCGTTTTTTGGTTTTTTTTCGTTTACTACTCGATGAATTTGCTTCTAAATTTGCATGGAATTTATTTGTGATTGCCCGGATGAAATAAATTTTTAAAAACTGATTTTCTTAGCTTAGTTTTAATTTTAGAGCATTTTCAAATTTAAAAAAAAAATGTTTCTATTTATTAAGCCAATAAAATCTTAAAAACTACTCGATGGATTTACTTCAAATTTTCCATACAATTTAATTTTTTGCTGAACTGGTGCGGAAGCTATTGAGAATTGGTTTTCTTATTGTAGTTTTTTTTTAGAATCATTTTAAGAATTTTAAAAAAATTTCGATTTTTCATTTTTTTTGTATTTTACGTAAACTACTCGAAGAATTTGTTCGAAAATTTGTATGGAACTTAATTTTGACTGCCAAAAGTATAAAAAATTTTGTAAACTAATTTTCTTAGTGCACTTTTAATTTTAGAGCATTTTTAAAATTTTTTAAAAAATTTTTATTTTTAATTTTTTTCTATTTTACGAAAACCATTTGATAGATTTGCTCCAAAATTTGTATGCAATTAATTCACTACTGTCTGTAGAAAACAAGCTTTGGAAAACTAATTTTCTCAGTGCAGTTTTAATTTTAGAGCACTTTGAAAATTTTCAAAAAAATTTTTATTTTTCATTTATTTTCTTTTTTGCGTTAACCATACTATAAATTTTCTCCAAAATTTTTATACAATTAATTCGCTATTGTCTGAAAAAAATAAGCTTTTGAAAACTAATTTTCTTAGCGTGGTTACAATTTTAGAGAATTTTAAAGATTTTAAAAAAAATTTCGATTTTTCTTTTCTTATTTTTTTTTATTCTACGTAAAGTACTTGATAGATTTGTTCTAAAAATTGCAGGGAAATTATTTGCGACTGCCAAAAAAAGGGAAATTTTCAAAAATTGATTTTTATAGCGTAGTTTTAATTTTAGAGCATTTTTAAAATTTTGAAAAAGATATTTTGAAAAGAAAATGTTATTTATTTAACCAGTTAGATCTCGAAAATTACTCGATGGATTTGCTTCAAATTTTGTATACCATCTATGTTTTTGTATAACTAAGCGGGAAGCTATTGAAAATTTGTATTCATAGTGTATTTTTTTTTTATAGAGCCATTTTAAGAATTTGAAAAAATTTTCGATTTTTAATTTTTTTTTTGTATTTTACGTAAGAACCTTGCAGCAGCACTTTACCCCAGAATTAAATAAGAATTACATAAGTCAAGTGCAAATATATGCGCACTAGTTATATATTAAAATCACATTGAATAAATATAAAAAAATTAATGAAACTCAAAGAGCTCTATGAGAAAGCATTCCGCCAAAGCACTTAGCAGCGTTTTTTTTTGTTTTGAATATTTAATTGTCTATAATTTCTTTATAAATTTTAAAAAGATTTTTTGTTATATTTTGTAGTTAGTTTTATAGAGTTACACAAAAGTAATATATAATTATTTTCAGATACAAACTATATCGAGTAAGCTATATATAAACTTGACACAATAGTTTCACGTGGGTATGTCTTTTAGTAATAAAGATGTGAAAAAATATGAGGAAAAGTTCAATTTTTTAAACTTAACATTTTTATACTGACTAGGAGAGTATCACATCTCCGGATCACGTCTATTTGCTCTAACTTGGAGATAGGTTTTCAGATGTCAAAATATGGAAAAAGCCAGAGTTATAGACCCCAACGCTCAATATTTCTCTAGCTGCAGGCAATTAAAGAAAATCACTAAAAAAGTTACTAGATTTTTAAACGCTTATAATTCTTTAGCATTAATAGCTAGACGCTTGTAACTGTTTTTAAATGAAAGCTACGTTGAAATCTTTTCTAAAAAGCACCTATAACATATCAAAATATTATTTTTTCTCAAAGTTACAGCGTTATAAGAATTTGAGCTGAATTTCCTTTTAAAAATATTAATTAATGATAAATATTAAAATGTAGTACAATTTTCATGACGCTGTAACTTTGGGAAAAAATAATATTTTGATATGCTATAGGTGCTTTTTTGAAAGGATTTGAACGGAGCTTTCGTTTAAAAACAGTTACAAGCGTCTAGCTATCAATGCTAAAGAATTATAAGCGTTTAAAAATCTAGTAACTTTTCTAGTGATTTTCTTTAATTGCCTGCTACTAGAGAAACATTGAGCGTTGGGGTCTATAACTCTGGATTTTTCCATTATTTGACATCTGAAAACCTATCTCAAAGTTAGAGCAAAATCCGTGATCCGGAGATGTGATACTCTCCTAGTGAGTAATCGTTTCAATTACTTTGATTAATGTCTGAATATAAAAATAGTTTCATTTTACTGTATTCAACAATAATATATCGAAACATATTCATGGAAGGCACTTCGATCATTTTTGGTCTGAAAAATGTAGATTTTAAGAATTTAATATTATCCTTTTTTTCACCAACTGTGTAGTTCTTTGTTACTAAAAGAGATAGAGCTCTTAAATTCTGTTGGTGCTTTTAAAGGATATTAATTTAACAAATTAAATATTTAAGAATTATTTAAATTTTATTATTTTTATTAAATTTGCTTACGAATTACAATGTTTTTTTGTTTTTATTATAGTAATATGAATAATACTAAATTACGGGCCTGGCAAGTTATTGCGTAGATATTAAGTAAAATTTAATGTTTTAAAGCTCTTGAAAATAAAATGATAGTGCAATGAAATAGAGAATGCATAATTTTAAAAACGCATGAATAATTTTGAAGCTGATGGCAGCAAATTCTCAAATATAAGTTGTTAGAAGCTTATGGCCCTTCTGCCAAGTTTTTAGAAATTTTTAATTAAATATGTCTCTCATAAAGAATAAAGTAAAAAATAGATATAAGATCAACTATAGTACCTTAATGTTCATGTATTAATATTCACTCATAAATGAAATAAAATATTGATCTGATATATCTTTATTCTTTCATTTTGATGTGTATTATCATCGCTATCTTAATCTCAGTAATCACTTTTTTCAGAAATTATTTGGAACAATTTTTCCAAACATTCATCTATCAAAAAGAATATAAATTGAGCATTTGATGAATTCTATATAATTGAAAAAAATGAATTGAATACAGAAGTATTTGACGATTGCTTGATTGATTTCGAAACTTTCTTTAGCCAAAACTGTAAATATTTTATGGATTTCATATTATTCATATTATGAACTTCATCCCTACTGAAAAATATATATGAGATCTCATATGAGATCTCATATATATTTTTCAGTAGGAATATTAAAAAGAATGAATTAAATACGGAAGTACTCGACGATTGCTTGATTGATTTCAAAACTTTCTCAAGCAAAAACTAAAGATTCATCAAATAAAAAGTATAAACTTGATGATGATATTTCAGTACTTTCGAAAACTGAAATAAAAAAAATATTATGTATTGGGTAAAATAATATTTAGAAAAAATGTTCTAAAAAATACTATACTATTCAATACCTGAACTCGCCTAAAATATACTTTTTTAAAAGTAATAATAAAGATTAAATAGTATTTATCAATTTGAACAATGATTAAAAACAAAAAATAACAGTTATAATATTCAAAAAATTTCAAGAAACTTGATAAAATTATAAAATAAAAAAATAGTTTAATGGTATTTTTATGAATTTTATATTATTTAAAAAAGTTGAAACATAAGAGCTTATTAATCAATGTCAATTTCATTCCTTTTTATTAAAAAGAATGAATTAAATACAGTAATACTCGACGATTACTTGATTTATCTCTAAACTTTCTTTAGTCAAAATTGTATATTTATTTAATAGTTTGAAAAAGTACTAAAAAATATATATTATTCTAAAAACGTGACGGAATTTCAAAGTACTTTAAAATAAAAAGACAGGATGAGGAATAAATATAAAGATTTTAAATTTAGTGTTTTGGAAAACACCAAAATAATATAAAGTATTTAGATTAATATATTCATTTGAAAAAGATTTTAAAAATTATTATATTAAATAGCAGATAATTTAGTATTATTCATATTATTATGATGAAAACAAAATACATTGTTGTTCGTAAGCAAATTTAATAAAAATAATAAAATTTTAATAATTTTTAAATATTTAATTTGTTAAATTAATATCCTTTAAAAGCACCTACAAAATTTTAGAGCTCCATCTCTTTTAGTTACAAAGAACTACACAGTTGGTGAAAAAAGGATAATATTAATTTCTCAAAATTTACATTTTTCAGACCAAAAATGATCGAAGTGCCTTCCATGAATATGTTTGTATCTGAAAATGATTATATATAACTTTTGTATAACTCTATAAAACTAGATACAAAATATAACAAAAATCTTTTCAAAATTTATAAAGAAATTATAGACAATTAAATATTCAAAACAAAAAAACTAGAAAGTGAACAAATTTTGATGAAATGTTTAATTAAATTAAACATTTATGTTCGATTAATTTTTTTATATTTAATTAATCGTAACACGATTTTTCAGTAGACGCTTGAATACATTAATTACAAATTGACGTAAATTTTTGTAACTTTCTGAAGATGATGTCCAGGTGACCTGGACAACCTCCAGGTCGACGAAACATCATTCAGAAAGTGCATCTAGTATTATAATTGAAATTAAAAATTTTTTGTCACTTCCTGGAGATGATGTCCAGGTGGCCAGGATGGCCTCCAGGATCACGAAACATCATCCACGAGGAAACACATCTAGTATTATCATTGGAAATATATAAATTTTTGTCACTTTCTATAGATGATGTCCAGGTTTATTAATTACAACATAATACTAAACATTTTTAATATTTCAGAAAATATTATTAGAGAATGTTAATGTATCAAAAGCAAAAGGATACAATAAAGGAAATAATATATATGACAACATTAAAATATTATTTGAATATTATTCATTTAGGCGAATACAACATATTGAAAAATAACAAACCAATTAAAATGAATTTCGAAGAAATAAAATTAAAGCCTGGATTAATAAGTAATTAAATATTATTTAAACAACAAATATAATAATATAAATAATTTTTTATTTTTCAGAAAAACAAGGGTATTTGAAAAATTCTTTTGCACAGAAACATCAAAAAAATAAATCAGAATACATTGGAACAATAGCGGATAAACAATATAAATTAGATGTTTTATTGAATAAATTAGAAAATGAATAGATAGATAGATAGATATTAATTTATTTTGTAAAAGAGTACAAAAAGGCGTGTAATACATCAGATTACATTACAAGCAATAAATAATAATTCTGTATAAAGTATTGCACATAATATGATAAGATATCAGTCAAATATTAAAATTAATATATAATACTGTATAAGTAAGTCACTATATAAAAGCGATATCACAGACTACTCTAAATACACGCAGGAAGCATAAAAACATAAATTACAATAGAAACAGTCTTAAATATCTATCAGTCATAAAATTAAAATCATATTAAAATCAAATAACACAATTTAAAAGATAAAGCATAAAGCATAGTCATGACATCAAATAAAAATAAAATTGGACATAACAATGCAACAATAAATAAAAATAATATAATAATAAAATTCAAAAATAAAAACTTGATACCGAAGATGTCATGACTACAAATAAAAAGAAACAGAATCACTCATTCTTTCTACATTCAATCAACCATCATTCGCGCTAATAAATACATTCACACCTTAAATCTATATATAAGACAAAACAAAATAAATTAACATAAAATTAAAATACTTAAAATTAAGATCACTCGAGGTCGAGTAAGTACCTCCTCAAAGCCGACTTGAAACTGCCGAGCGATGGAAGATTTTTTATATCGGCAGGCAGGGAGTTCCAGAAATGCGCACCTTGAACTTGAAAGGAATTTCTTCCAGTCTCAGTACGCATGAAGGGCACTGCGAAGTCCTTAATCTCTCCTCTAGTGGCTACCCTAGGTACATATCTAGTAAAGAGACTCACTAGATACTCTGGAGTATTCATGCGTACGATTTTGTACATAAGTACAGCCATAAAATACTGTCTCCTTGAATCAGTACGCAGCCAACCAAGAGCAGCTCTATGAGGAGAGATATGATCGCCCATTCTCACACCCATTACATATCTCACACATGAATTTTGTAGTCTTTGTAAGCGTCTTCTCAACCCCTGCGAAGCATCAAGCAAAACTACTGAGCAGTAGTTGAGGTGCGGAAACAGCAAGGCGGCTGAGAGTTGTTTACGCAGGGCCTCAGTGGTGTACCGACGGAAAAACCGCAAACTATACATTATCCTATTAAATTTTTTAGTCATCATATTAATGTGCGGCTCCCATGACAACCTAGCGTCAAGCACAACACCAAGGCTCACAACGGTATCAGAGAAAGATATGTCGACACCACCCTCAAGCTCAATCGTTCTCGACTCACCAGTATAGAAGTCATTAATAAATCGACTACTGCCAAAAACGATTGTTTTAGTTTTGCCTGCATTTAATGTGAGAGAAGCATCGACAGCCAAAATGAATATGTGAATTGGGAAACAGGGACAAAACTAGCAATTATTGAAGAAGTAGAATGAAATATTAAAAACAATTATAATAATATATTATATGCATATACACTTATGAAAATATTCATGTATATTTATATATATATATATATATATATTTACAAATTTTATAGATATTACATATATATTAAAAGTAAAAAGATTGGAATTTATTAAAGTATTAAATACTGAAAACATGGAGTTGGAAGAACTTATATTAGCAAATAAAATAATTTTAAATAAGGTAAATTAAATAATTTAATATTTTTATTTCATTGCATTAATAAATACAATATTCTTAATATAAAATGATTATTATTCAAGGTTACAGAAACAAATTGATGATAATTAAAATTCAAAATATAAAATAATTTCGATTTACTACAAAAAAAATAATGCATAAGTTTTTTTTAACAACCAAAAAAATAAATATGTAAGCTTGTAATAAAACATAAATTTCTAAGCTTCTTTTAGCGATTATAAAATTTAATGATATATTAAATAAATATTTAAAATTATTTAAACTTTTTTTTAGTAAAAATACAAAGCAACTGTACAAGCTTCTTTAGGTGCAATGAAAAAAAAGTGTACGCTTCTTTAGCGACAATAAAAAATAAAAATGTAAGCTTCTTTTAGCTATAATAAAAAAAAACACTCTTAATGGAGCCATATATTTATATATGTTGGTCTCAAGCCCAAAAGTAAAAAATACACAGAGGGAGCGTTTTCTTTGCATCTTCTCGATATGTATAAAATTTATGACATAAGAAGATAAAAATATTTATTTATAATCATAATTTTCTATTATTCTATTATTCTATTTTTTATTATTCGCTCATAACACAGGCCCACAAAATGAAAAAAAATGTCTGAACTTTTGACCGGACATACATATTCCCATGTATTTTTTGACGCTGAATCCGAATCTGTAATAAAAATATAGGGTTTTCCTACCTTTTCTCAGAGTTTTATTGAAAAAACCTCATTTTTTACGGTTTTTTTGCGGTTTTTCGAGTCTAGAAAAAACAAATCATGAGATACGGTTAATTGGACTTCAAAATCGAATTCTACGGGAAAAAATACACGGGAAACCATACCTTCAAATTTTTTTAACGCGATTCTAGTCCTCTGTATGGGGCTGAAAAGATGAGGAAATCGGTAAAAGTCGAAATTTTGCCTAAAATGGATTTAAACAATATTAAAATTTAATCATGCGTCTTTTGAAGAGTCGATAAACATTGGAAATACTATCCTGGGGGTTTTTCAGATTGCTGATCATGAATTTGAAGTCAGATTGTGTAAAAACTACTTCTAGAGGGCGGTGACAAGAACTGTATATGGTAAATTTATCGATTTTTTAAAATTTTTACGTCTGAAATACTAATTTTAGAGTCTTTCACAGCATTGACTGTAAATTCAAGATATTAACTTAGCCTATTGTGTACGTTAAACTTAACATTTTGTCTATGTTTGTCTCTCTCTCTCTCTCTCTCTCTCTCTCTCTCTCTTCCGATGTTTTTTTTAAATTGGCTTACGCTTACGTACACGTTTCTCTTCGAATGACCGATGTAGTGGATTTCTGACACGTTTTTGTCCTTTTTCGCAGCTGTTTCTCTTTTTATCATCCAGCAGTAATCTGCTAACATGTTGATACCCCAGTTTCCTTGAAATCTACGTTCAAACTCCTTTAAATCTTGGTGAAATCGTTCACCATGCTCTTCACTAAAGTCTCCGTTATTTTCAGGAAACTGATCAACGTGTGAATCAAGAAAATGAAGTTTTAAGTTCATTAGACAACCCAATTTTTCAAAATTACGTACCATTCTTTTCACAATAGCTTTATAATTCGTGTCTTTGGCATTACCCAAAAATTTTGTCGATACCTCTTTAAAACTTAACCATGCTGCCTTTTCAACATCAGTCATGCTTTGTTCAAAGTTTTCGTCTCTAAATAAAGTTCGGATTTCAGGACCATCAAAAATACCTTCATTTAATTTAGCATCAGATTTATGGGGAAATACTTTGCTTATATATTGGAAGCATTGACCGTCCTTGTCCAAAGCTTTAACTAATTGCTTTATCAATCCAAGCTTTATATGCAGAGGCGGTATCAAAATTTTCGAAGGATTAACGAGTGGATCTTTTATAACATTCTGTTTTCCAGGTTCAAACGATTCTCTTGATGGCCAAATTTTCTTTTTATAGTGTTTTTCTCTATCTCTGCTATCAAACATGCATAAATAACATGGGTACTTCGTAAATCCAGATTGTTGTCCAAGTATCATAGATAAAATCTTTAAATCGCCACATATTTGCCATTTATGTTTTCTATATTT
This sequence comes from Anastatus disparis, assembly GCA_017163975.1. Classification (NCBI taxonomy): domain Eukaryota; kingdom Metazoa; phylum Arthropoda; class Insecta; order Hymenoptera; family Eupelmidae; genus Anastatus; species Anastatus disparis. Next base: position 494,243 of record JAFFSR010000043.1, on the reverse strand, counting down.
TATTTTCGTTAAAAGTAGTTCAAGATTGGAATACTCTTCTTTAAGTACTGTTTAATGTGCTAATGGTATAGGAGCATATTTATTTGTGATATTGAGGAGTACTGCTTTAAGGCTGCGCTTTGATGAATCAATGAATAGTCGCCAATTTTCAGGTTTGTATATGTTGGGTTTCAATTCATCAATAAGACCTTTCACGTCCGTGCAATAAACCATATTAGAATCATTCTTGAAATAATTTCTAAAGCGCTCTTCTCGATTACGATATGCACATACTTTAGTACCCTTTGTCAACATATTTCGTCTCTTAAACTCTGAAGCCATAAACTCTGATTGTTCCTTAGATAAACCACTCTTTCTAAATAAATCGTTCAGACTTTTTTGATCAAACTTTTCAACAGTTCGTTCTTCACCCTTAGGAATATACTCTTCATCACTATCCAGAGAATGTTCTTCAGGTGAACTTAGATCTTCTTCATTTGATGAGCTTCCGTCTGCGGCAATCAGATTTTCAGTTGTTTCATCTGTCGAGTTTTCATCTACATTTAGATTCCCTAAGCCTGTTGTAAAACTATCTCTCGAATCTTTATTTTCAAAAATATCTATAAAATTCTTGGATGGAAATTCTATACAAGAAGTATTAGGATATACTATTCCTTTTTTCTGTATCTTGTCTAAACCTTGTATCTTTGTTAAACAAAAATAGCAATCATTTTCATCTTTTGGTTCCTTCCACTTTGTAGGTATAGTAAATTTTAATTTGGACCTAGCCTGACTGGTGTTGTATCGATTCATCATGGCATAACATGAAGCACATATATAATGAGGAACCCAAATTTTATCCTGTTGAGAAATCTCAATATCAAAACATTTTTGATAGATAAAATTAATATTATCTGTGATTTTTCTTTTGTTTCGTTGTCCAATATATTCTGAACATACATAACAGAAATTATCTTGCGATCCATTACACGTATGGTTAAAACTGTTATTGGATGTACCAGCGCAGTTTAAAAAAGGTTGAAAATTTGAATTAGCCATATTGTTGAATTAAACCCCACACACTAGGAATCCTGTTCCGATCGCAGGTGAGTCCGCCGTCCTAGGGGTGATAACTCTCATACCTCCCCAGGCCTAAGTATGAGAGCTTTCCGACTTTGACGAGGACAATGTCAACTCGTCGTCGGACACACTACGGCATCATTCTCACATCCTAGTGCTCCCCTGCAGGACAGCGCGCCTTCGCTGGGTTCGTTACTGCAAAGTATTGAGTACACCGAATCATTCTACACATCCCGTTTTCAGGGCAGTTGTCATCGTGACCAATACTTCGCAGCAGCAGGTTTTTTTAGGTACCCTTATAGAGTACTGATATATATATATATATATATATATATATATATATATATATATATATATAGCTTCGGAAAAAGATCATAAGTCCCATTCGTTTATAAACAATGTTTTAAGATCAATGACAGTGTACAACAGTGATTAACTGAACGGAGCTTTAAAATGAAACCGAATTCATTTCTAAACAACAGTACCCAGTTTTACAACAGAATAAGTATAAATAAAAAATTGACAGATCAAATTGTCTCTGACACAAACACACCAAATGAAGAAGATCTAAGTTCACCTGAAGAACATTCTCTGGATAGTGATGAAGAGTATATTCCTAAGGGTGAAGAACGAACTGTTGAAAAGTTTGATCAAAAAAGTCTGAACGATTTATTTAGAAAGAGTGGTTTATCTAAGGAACAATCAGAGTTTATGGCTTCAGAGTTTAAGAGACGAAATATGTTGACAAAGGGTACTAAAGTATGTGCATATCGTAATCGAGAAGAGCGCTTTAGAAATTATTTCAAGAATGATTCTAATATGGTTTATTGCACGGACGTGAAAGGTCTTATTGATGAATTGAAACCCAACATATACAAACCTGAAAATTGGCGACTATTCATTGATTCATCAAAGCGCAGCCTTAAAGCAGTACTCCTCAATATCACAAATAAATATGCTCCTATACCATTAGCACATTAAACAGTACTTAAAGAAGAGTATTCCAATCTTGAACTACTTTTAACGAAAATAAAATATAGAAAACATAAATGGCAAATATGTGGCGATTTAAAGATTTTATCTATGATACTTGGACAACAATCTGGATTTACGAAGTACCCATGTTATTTATGCATGTTTGATAGCAGAGATAGAGAAAAACACTATAAAAAGAAAATTTGGCCATCAAGAGAATCGTTTGAACCTGGAAAACAGAATGTTATAAAAGATCCACTCGTTAATCCTTCGAAAATTTTGATACCGCCTCTGCATATAAAGCTTGGATTGATAAAGCAATTAGTTAAAGCTTTGGACAAGGACGGTCAATGCTTCCAATATATAAGCAAAGTATTTCCCCATAAATCTGATGCTAAATTAAATGAAGGTATTTTTGATGGTCCTGAAATCCGAACTTTATTTAGAGACGAAAACTTTGAACAAAGCATGACTGATGTTGAAAAGGCAGCATGGTTAAGTTTTAAAGAGGTATCGACGAAATTTTTGGGTAATGCCAAAGACACGAATTATAAAGCTATTGTGAAAAGAATGGTACGTAATTTTGAAAAATTGGGTTGTCTAATGAACTTAAAACTTCATTTTCTTGATTCACACGTTGATCAGTTTCCTGAAAATAACGGAGACTTTAGTGAAGAGCATGGTGAACGATTTCACCAAGATTTAAAGGAGTTTGAACGTAGATTTTAAGGAAACTGGGGTATCAACATGTTAGCAGATTACTGCTGGATGATAAAAAGAGAAACAGCTGCGAAAAAAGGACAAAAACGTGTCAGAAATCCACTACATCGGTCATTCGAAGAGAAACGTGTACGTAAGCGTAAGCCAATTTAAAAAAACATCGGAAGAGAGAGAGAGAGAGAGAGAGAGAGACAAACATAGACAAAATGTTAAGTTTAACGTACACAATAGGCTAAGTTAATATCTTTAATTTACAGTCAATGCTGTGAAAGACTCTAAAATTAGTATTTCAGACGTAAAATTTTTAAAAAATCGATAAATTTACCATATACAGTTCTTGTCACCGCCCTCTAGAAGTAGATTTTACACAATCTGACTTCAAATTCATGATCAGCAATCTGAAAAACCCCCAGGATAGTATTTCCAATGTTTATCGACTCTTCAAAAGACGCATGATTAAATTTTAATATTGTTTAAATCCATTTTAGGCAAAATTTCGACTTTTACCGATTTCCTCATCTTTTCAGCCCCATACAGAGGACTAGAATCGCGTTAAAAAAATTTGAAGGTATGGTTTCCCGTGTATTTTTTCCCGTAGAATTCGATTTTGAAGTCCAATTAACCGTATCTCATGATTTGTTTTTTCTAGACTCGAAAAACCGCAAAAAAACCGTAAAAAATGAGGTTTTTTCAATAAAACTCTGAGAAAAGGTAGGAAAACCCTATATTTTTATTACAGATTCGGATTCAGCGTCGAAAAATACATGGGAATATGTATGTCCGGTCAAAAGTTCAGACATTTTTTTTTATTTTGTGGGCCTGTGTAATTTATACTTATAAAATTTACATAATATTTTATAAAAACTATTAAAATGATAATCATATATTCAATATTATTTTAAACTATGAATTAAAAGTTTAAAAAATTGTCATTAAGTGATAACTTATAAATAGTTATATTATTTTATTAAATACATTTCCAACTTGAATAATTATCTTCATGTTAAAACTAAATTTAATTAGCATTCAATTCCACAAGTTGTTTAAAAAATTGATCAATATTCAAAGTTATTAAAAAGTTAATTATAAAAAGTATTCCCATATCAAAATTTCAAAATTCTATTAACTTAATTTTTTATTCTTTACATTAGAGAATTAGTTTTGATGTTGAAATTTTTTTGTGATATGCAACATGTATATATATTATCTCATAGTAAAATATTTTATCACCTTGTATAAAAATTATTTTTTAATAGTAGAATAGTACTGTGAATAAACAAATGATTATAAGAAAATATTGAAAACTATAAATAACAATAAAAAAGCGTTAGGCTGGAGATAAATAATGATTGTTTATTATCATTTATACATTTTTTGAATGTAGATACTGCAAATATCCGTAAATAACTGTAAATGAGTTGAAGAATACAATTATTAGAAATAACTTTAAATAATTTTTATTTGAGTTCTTTTTACAACAAACTTTTTTTAATGATTTATTATATATATATGCGACATTTCACACCAACTGGAAGAGAAGGAAAATAAAAATCCCTGAAACTCTAAGAATATATTCTTTTTGTTACCCAAAATATGTAAAAAAATTTTCAAGGATTTAGATTTGAAGGATCAAGAGCTATAGCTCCTTGAAATTTGGAAAATTATCGAAATTTTTGAAAAAGTCCCAACTTAATCATTTTTTTCCTGAAAATCCTGATGTTTTAGAGAGAAACTCATGAGAATACTTCTTACTGTAAATGAAGGGCAGAGTTCGCATGATTCTTTACAGACCTGAATTTTAAAGTTTTCTATTGGTTCTTATATGTATTACATGAAAATTGAAGGGCCGGATGCAATAATGAGGTATACGCTCGGAACGGCGGCGCAGGCTCGACTAAAGCAGTCAAATATGAAAAATTGAAAAATCGATTTTTAAAAAATACTGACATGTAGAGAATGAAAAAACACAACTTTTTTTTAAGCAAAGTCTTTTCACTAGATGTTTACTTTTAAAGAAAAAAAATTAAAAAGTGACTTTTACAAAAAGTAATTTTTAATGAGTTTTTAAAACATAAATCGCTCTATTTCAGCCAAATATGATCGGATCGTTCTGAAATTTTGTACACACACGGGAAATACTCTAGCGCTAGCAATAAAATCATAAAAAGTGATAAAATTAATAATTTATTTATAACAATTTAGTTGGAAAGTGATAAAGAGCATTTATTGACATACATTAACTTCAGTGACAAAAAGTATCGAGGGAAGTTTAAGTCTCGAAGAACTTCCAGCGAGAGATTTGTTCTTTAATATGTAAAGAAGTTTTTTGGAAAGTTTCAGATTTTTATATTAAAATTTGGCTGAAAGAGAGCGATTCTTGTAATTTAGGTGTAAAGTCGCGCGTGCTGTGGCGCGTGTGGTAGCGCGTCAGTACGCTCAGTGTACATTTAACGTACTGGATGAAATCTGACGCGCTACCGTACGTGCCACGGCACGCGCGACTTTACACCTAAATTACAAGAATCGCTCTCTTTCAGCCAATTTTTAATATAAAAATCTGAAACTTTCCAAAAAACTTCTTTACATATTAAAGAACAAATCTCTTGCTGGAAGTTTTTCGAGACTCAAACTTCCCTCGATACTTTTTGTCACTGAAGTTAATGTATGTCAATAAATGCTCTTTATCACTTTCCAACTAAATTGTTATAAATAAATTATTAATTTTATCTTTTTTTATGATCTTATTGCTAGCGCTAGAGTATTTCCCGTGTGTATACAAAATTTCAGAACGATCCGATCATATTTGGCTGGAATAGAGCGATTTATGTTTTAAAAACTCATTAAAAATTACTTTTCGTAAAAGTCACTCTTTAATTTTTTTCTTTTAAAGTAAACATCTAGTGAAAAAACTTTGCTTAAAAAAAGTTGTGTTTTTTCATTCTCTACATGACAGTATTTTTTAAAAATCGATTTTTCAATTTTTCATATTTGGCTGCTTTAGTCGAGCCTGCGCCGCTGTTCCGAGCGTATACCTCATTATTGCATCTGGCCCTTCAATTGGAATTACTCATTGTTCGCCGCTTCAGAAATTTCTTTTCGCAGGCTTATTTTTTTTTCATTTTACATGAACTTTAAAATGAATTTTTGATCATGTAAGTCAGAGCCATCAATAAGGAGTTAAGACAGTTTAAAATATATATTTTCATGTATCATTTATTTTCAATATAAAAATTAATCACACATTAAAATATACATTTATATTCAATATGAAAAATTAATCATACATGAATATATATATTTCAAACTTTTATAACTCCATATTAGTGGCTCTTTCTTAAGCAATCAAAAATTTATTTTGAAGTTACTAAAAAATAGAAGAAAATAAGCCCTTAAAAAGCAATTTTTGAAATGGCAAACAATGAGTAATTTCAATTACCATGTAATACATGTGAGAATCAATAGAAAACTTCAAAATTTAGGTCTGTAAAATTTAATGCTAACTCTCCTTTCCATTTGCAACAAGAAGTATTCTTATGAATTTCTCTTTAAAACATCAGGATTTTCAGAAAAAAACCATAAAGTTGGTACTTTTCCAAAAATTTTGAAAAATTTCCAAATTTTAAGTATCTATGGCTCTTGATCCTTCCAATCTGAATCCTTGAAAATTTTTTTACACATTTTGAGCAACTAACAGAATATATTCTCAGAGTTTCAGCTATTTTTATTTTTTAGCTCTTCCAGTTGGTTTGAAATGTCCCATATATATATAAATGTATAATTGCCGAAAATAACCATTTTTTATCGTTATATTATTTTTACAAATTTTATTATTATTTATTTATCATATAACAATTAATTCATAGCATTTTTCATAATTTCTTTTATTCTTCAGCTTTTAAAGTAAAAACGCAGTAAATTAAATTAGTTAATATAAAAGCAATTCTTTTGTGAATATCTTTGAAAAAGTTCATTAGAAATGAATTAAAATTCTGAAAAGAATTTAAATTTTCAATATTGGTTTTGACTGAGAAAGATAAATTGATTGTTAAGGGACAGGAATTGTATAGTTGAATTGCTTTCATGTTAACTGATATTCATGTATTAGAATTTAATAATATTTTAAAATGGTGCACCTCATTCAACATGCAATTAACTTCACTAATTCAAAGACCATAATATATTAATTCAGTACCGATTGATGGAGAATTAATACAGTTGTTATTTTTCGGAAATTGAGAATAGGGTCACCAGATTTGTGTGGATTATAATAATAAGGTGATTCATATATATGACAGTTTAAATCTTAAATATCTACAAGATGAGCATAAGATTTATATAAACAGATTATTTCCAAACAAATCAGAATTAAGCATAGTATTCGAAACAGTACAATCACAAACAAATAATTATAATTGTGGCGTTTTTGCAATTGTTTTTGCTGTTGCAATACTTTACAATTTAGGTTCATGTTGTTTAAGATATGATGTTTTTCAAATGCGATTACTTTATCAAGAATTTTTAAAATGCAACAAATAAGAATGTTTCCAGTTTTACAAAATTATAATAATGCAAATAATAATGACGATAATCCAACGGACATGAGAAGGAGGAATTTTTGTCATGAGCAACGTCTGAATCAAATACCATTGAATTTAGATTTCGCCGAGCTTGAACTATTAGAAAAAAACTTACAAACGCATTTATTGGCAGAACAAAAAAAGATCATGGAAATGTATCGTAAACAAAAAAATTCGAATCATGAAACAATTTTGATGGAAATTGACAATGACCTTTCGGAGACAAATTTTTTAAAACCAGATAATGATATAATGAGAATCGATGATATCCACTTAAATTATAACGATAGTAAAATTAGGACAGTTGAGATTAAATTAAATGAAGGAAAAAAAGAATCAAAAGAAATAGATAAAAAAGAAGCTTTATTTGTAACAGGACTTAAGAGCATGACAAAGCTGCCCGCCTTCTAATAATATTTCCAATCCTAGCTTATAAATAAACGATGCGTTTAATCGAGTTTTTTTGCTACAAAGTAAAAATTTGTAAGATTAAACTCTAGTGAGGACAACTCAAGAAATCCACATATTATACATATAAAGTTATAGGCTGATTCCATTTCAAATCGAACAGTCAGTATACACTCAAGTCACCAATTACTGCGCTAATGGAGTATGTTATTCTACCCTAAAAATAAGGGTATACGTATTTTTTTATTTTGCTGAAATATCAAAATTGCATCAGATATGCACTTTTGAAAATTGCATACAAAAACTAAATGTTAAAACTGAAAATGTTGAGAATAACTTTAGAGAGCTATCGTTTTACCAATTTCCAATGAATTTTGATAAACCTTTTTTTATTTTATTTCGTTTTGAGCCCTCTTCAACTCCGTGCAAGAAATTTAAAAAAAAACTGAAAAATGACTGAGATATATGCATTTTACCAAAAATGCACTTTTTATGCACATGCATTTTTCTCGAAAAGGCCATTTTTTTTTTTTGCTGAAATTTTTTTTGCTGATAGAGGACCAAAATACCTATCTAATAGTACTTGTTTAATCCCGGTTTTTTGGTTTGGAGCGAGAAAAAAATTCACAAATTTTGTTGGTGAAAAATGCTTGTATATACGTTCGGAAGTCTTAAGCAGTCGACATTTAAATATTATCCTTCGTTTAGCATTATCCAGGAACAACGACGTGGACGTAGAAGGATTCTGTTCCCTTCGGGTGCTTTTTTAGAGTGAGTTCCCCTTGCCTCTCACTGTTGGGATGCGTCAAAAAAATAATTATAGATAATTATTTTTTTTTTTTTTGCGCTTATTATTTTTAGTTTTAAATGTAGTCTCACGACGCTTGGCTTTTTTTTTCTTGTTTTTCACTTCATTTAGTGCATGTATAGCTGTCCTGCCAATAAATATATGTGATTTTAATTCCCCAAGTTTTTTTAACCACATATGACTTTTTTGAATTCCATTATATTTAGAAACCCCACTCCATTCAATATTTTTCTTTTTCTAAATCTTTCAATCTCATTTATTGGTAGTAAAATGATTTTTATTGCATTGGTGTAACTTTAAACCCAATTTATAAAATCGTCAGCATTTTGTATCGATTCTTCATGAACTCTTTTCAAGTTGTGTGAAGTAGCATAATGCTTTAGAAGCCCACCTATTCCATCAACGGCTCCTTTCCCATGACCAGTCGCAGAAAATAACCATTTCATTTCATAAAACCAATGTTTGAATTCATGTAGTTGAAAACGATTTTTAAATTGGCTTGGAGCTCCATCTGATATGATAGTGACTTTAGTAACTAAATAATTCTTTTTCATAAGATCGATAATTTTATTTATTGCTAGCAGTACATATGCAGTATCATGCTTTTTGTCGTCACTAACTATCGCAAAACTTTGTGTTATCTCTCCTTGGTAACAGACTGCAGTAAAAATAGAAATTTGGTTATTTACCCAATGATTTCCTTGAACCGCTTTATTATTTATTACAGACCAATTTTCTGCAAAGTCAACGTGGATGATTAACTTAGTAGGATCAGCTTTACCTTCTTCTTTTTCTTTTTTTATAGCTTCACGTTGAATATTTTTTATGTATATATGAGTACTTGCTTTCAATGCGCAGATTGAAAGTTTTTCTTTAAAAACTGTTAAGCTTATTGTTTGTTTAATAAGATTACCATTATCCCACAAAGCAAACGTAATTTCATCTTCACAATTTTGTTTCAGTTTTAACAATTCTAATGTGATACCCGCACCACCGGGCCAATCTTTGCATTCTTGCAAGAAACATGAATCAGATGGTTCAGAACACAACATTGTGTTAGTTATTTCTGAACGAGTTGAATCTAATTCGGAATTCTTATCGCCTCTAAAACGAATCAAACTTGTAAGAAACAGTTCAAAATTTTCGCAATGTACACAAAGACAAGCTTCCTTCACAGGGCTAGTTAAGACGAAACTTGGTCTTAGACTATAGAATTTTGATTTTCCTATTTGTAAGTTTGGATTTTCTTTTCTTAATTGACTATATGTTTCTTTTAAGCTTCGAGTAAGAAACCGTTTGACTTTTTTAGTTTTTGTGTTATTAATTTTAACAGTTACGACATCAGATTTATTTGGACTTTGTCTACTACAATTAAAATCATCATTTAAAAAATATTCCATAACGATATTTTTTGTGCTTTCATCAATAGGATGACCAGTATATAAATCTGGCTCCGAATAAACTCCTTTATTTTTCACGAGATTTCTTGATTTATTTATCATATACTCGCTTATATTCGGGAATAGTGAGAAAACTTTTATTTTGCTTAATTTTGAAGGTAGTAGAGTTAGAAGTTTTATTTTCTTCGAAATAGAAGAGCATTTTTCTAAAGCCAATTTAAAATTTTCTAAAAATTCATTCCAATAGTTTTCAGTGGAATTTTCGTCCGATTCTATTGATTCAACTGAAATGCCATACGCATCTTTTAATTTACTTCCAACAGTAGCAGAAAAAGCTGAAATTAAGGATTTTTTCTTTTTAGATACGTAATTTCCTCTAAAATTTTCAGGTATTGCAGTTTTTCTTTTTAGGGGTGAGATGCATTCAGGTAAAACTGAATTAATACTCTCGTTTAATTCCTCTATTCGTTCGGGTGTCTTCGGAATAAAATCATCATCTCTTCCGCTAAAAAGTTCAGTGATTTCATTTTCAGATATAGACTCAAGATCACTTAAAATCATTTTTGATATGCGTTTATGGCAATTTTTACATACATTAGTAGATGGCAATATATTTAAATCTGGATGAAGCTGTGCCAAATTAATGGCTAAATCTTCCAACGGTCTAAAACATGAATTACTGCTCATATAAACTACTTTTTTATACATTTGAAAAAAATCGGGACATGAAATTCTTTTAGAAGAGTAAATTTCGGACATTGTTATTTCACAATTTTGTTGAATTTTTCACAAGCCCGAGAAGCACCTTTCAAAGCAGCCGTAAAAATAACTAGCTTCTATATAACAGTTCTAATATGCTGTTTTGGTTACGCGATGTATTTGTCCGCGAGTTAGCCTCCTATTGTTTGTACATCCAAACATACATAATATAGATATACACGAATAGAATTCTTTTTTTTCATGTTTAAATATTTATTTTTATATTACGAATTTATATAAATATATATATATATATATATATATATCACTATTGATGCTATATACATGCATACAAATGTAAACAAATGATGAGCCAAGCATACGACAGTGTTTGAATGCAGACTGCTTAATACTTCCGAACGTATATACAAGCATTTTCCACCAATAAAATTTGTGAATTTTTTTCTCGCTCCAAACCAAAAAACCCGGGATCAAACAAGTACTATTATATAGGTATTTTGGTCCTCTATCAGCAAAAAAAATTTCAGCAAAAAAAAAAATGGCCTTCTCGAGAAAAATGCATGTGCATAAAAAGTGCATTTTTTGGTAAAATGCATATATCTCAGTCATTTTTTAGTTTTTTTTTTAAATTTCTTGCACGGAGTTGAAGAGGGCTCAAAACGAAATAAAATAAAAAAAGGTTTATCAAAATTCATTGGAAATTGGTAAAACGATAGCTCTCTAAAGTTATTCTCAACATTTTCAGTTTTAACATTTAGTTTTTGTATGCAATTTTCAAAAGTGCATATCTGATGCAATTTTGATATTTCAGCAAAATAAAAAAATACGTATACCCTTATTTTTAGGGTAGAATAACATACTCCATTAGCGCAGTAATTGGTGACTTGAGTGTATACTGACTGTTCGATTTGAAATGGAATCAGCCTATAATAAAAACTTTCAATGTATCGTATTTTATGGTTAGGTTTATCGAGTTGGATATCTAATTTCCAATCCAAGCTCATAAAAAAATAACAAGTTCAAATGATTTTTTATTTTAACAAAAATTATTTTATTAATATAGCTTTAGTGCGCACAAGTCATTATATTTCTTTAATTTATAAATTAAAAAAAATATTGATGAAATAAAAAAAGCAAAACTCAATTGCTGCTGCTCCGACATCCCGTTAATAGGAAAATGGTAACAGAACAATCACATTAATATAAAAAAATTTAGAAAAAAACATTATTATGGACAAGAAAAAAAAAGTAATGATAAAGTAGATTTTAAGACGAGTTCAAGAAACTTTACATAAGAAAAAAGCTTATATGAAAATAAAAAAAGGACAACCAAATAAATATAAACAGAAATTAGAAAATATTAAGATAACAAAATGGCAATTCAAGGAAACAATGAGTACTGATAAATTTGAACAAATACATGCAAATGATACTTTACGCAAAAAAAAGCTTATACAAGAATTTAAAAAAAACAACCGAAAAAATATGAAGAGAAATTAGAAGATACTAAGATAACAAAATTGAAATTCAAGGAAACAATGAGTACTGATAAATTAGAACAAATACGTGCGAATGAGGCTTTACGTAAGAAAGAAGCTCATATGAAAATCAAAGAAAAAATTCTAAATAAATATGAAGTGAAATTAGAAAATACTAAGGTAACAAAATTGAAATTCAAAGAAAAAATGAGTATTGATCAATTGGTACAAATACGTGTGAATGAAGCTTGACGTAAAAAAGAAGATTATATAAAAATTAAAAAAAACAACCCAATAAATATAAAGTAAATTGAAAAATACTATAATAACAAAAATGAAATCAAAGATAAAAAAGGGTACTAATAAAATGGAACAAATACTTACAAATGAAGCTACACGTAAGAAAAAAGCTTACATAAAAATGAAAGAAGAACAACCAAATAAATATAAAAAAATTGAAAATATTAAGATATAAAAAATAAAATCATTTGAAAACAGAGATACTAATAAATTGAGAAATTGCATGAAAAAGAAAAATTACACAAAAAAGAGACTTATAGAAGAGTTATTAGTAAACAATATAATGAATATAAGAGAATAGATAGATAGATAGATAGATATTATTTTATTTTGTATAACAGTACAAAAACGTGTAATATAATTTGTAAATATAAAAACAATAAATATTGCACAAAATGTCATAAAAAAGTATAAATGTAAATATTGCACAATTAATATCACAGTCAGTCACTAAATCTAATAATACTGAATAAGTAAGTCACAAACAAAAATAAATAAAAGTGATATCCCAGAGTAATCATAAAATACACGCAATATAAATAAAAATAATCATATAAATAAAAATCAGTCATACAATATCCATCAGTCACAATATTAAAATTTAAAAGAATTAAATTTAATACATAATAAAATAAAATAACAAGCGTACGCAATAGCATGAAACGTAGTCAAAAATAAAATCAAATAAAAACTCTCACTCATCAACCATTCAGCCAACACTCATACAATAAATACACTCACACCTTAAACCTATATACAGGTCGTTACAAAAAATAAATTAAATAAATTAACATGAATGAATAGTAAAAAAATATTAATCTAGGTCGAGCAAGTACCCTCTCACCGCTGCTTTGAATCTGCTGAGAGATGGAAGATGTTAAATCTCAGCAGGCGTGGAGTTCCAAAAATGCACACCGTGAACTTGGAAGGAATTCCTTCCAGTCACAGTGCGCATAAAGGGCACCGCAAGATTCTTAGTCTCTCCCCTAGTAGCCGCCCTAGGTACACGTCTAGTGAAGAGACTTACTAGATGCTCCGGAGTATTCATGCGCACGGGTTTGTACATAAGCACAGCCAAAAAATACTGTCTCCTCGAATCAGTGCGCAGCCAACCAAACGCAGTTCTATAAGGAGAGACATGATGACCCATTCTCAAACCCATTACATATCTCACACATGAAGTTTGTAATCTCTGTATTTGTCTTCTCAACTCCTGAGAAGCATCGAGCAGAACTACTGAACAATAGTCAAGATGTGGAAACAGCAGGGCGGTTGCGAGCTGTTTACGCAGAGTCTCCGTGGTGTACCGACGGAAAAACCGCAGGGCACACAAAACTCTATTAAACTTTTTTGTAATCATATCAACGTGCGGTACCCATGAAAGTTTAGGGTCAAGCACAACACCAAGACTCGTCACGGAGTCAGAGAAAGGTATACTAATGCCTCCCTCAAGATCAATCGTACGTAACCTATCAGCATAAAAAGAATTTACAAAACGACTATTGCCAAAGACGATTGCCTTAGTTTTATTAGGATTCAAAGTGAGAGAGACACCAGCAGCCCACTCTAACACCGCTGTGGCCGCCCTCTGTAGAGTGAGAATACCCTCTCCCACATTCTCGCGAGGCACCTGCGTGTAAATTTGCAGATCGTCTGCATAGAGTAGGTGCTCGATGCAACCAGAGTCAAGAGCGTCACGTACGTCATTAATGTAAAGACAAAACATCAGAGGCCCCAGTACTGAACCCTGTGGAACTCCCAGGTTGGTTGTCAGCCAACTCGATTCCTCGTTTAAATGCGTGGAAACCATTTGTTTTTTTCCTGATATATAGGAGTTAATCCACGAGAGAGCAGCCCTGGAAAGCCCCATCGATCTAAGCCTAGTAAGTAACTTGGGAAGAGAATGGTACAAATTAAAAATCAAAAACTGAAAAATGCCGATATTATTAAGAAAATACAAGTAAAAAATGATTGTTACCAATTAAAATAATTACGCACAATGTGTAAACAAATAGAAATTGATGACAATAAACATGTTAACAATGATACTACAATAAATAAACCAATAGATAAAAAAAAGCGAAAACATAAATATGATTCTTATCAATTAAAGACATTATTTATTAAGTGAAAATTATTGAAAATTAAAGACAACAATTATAATGAAAATTACAATAATAATAATTATAATAACAATCATAATATTGTATTGAACAAAGTTACTGATAAAACAATAAAGGGCAAAATAGTAAAAAAATTAAATAAATTAAATGAAAAAATATTAACGAAAAAAATTAATTCGAAACTGAATCATTGCACAGCAAATATATATTTCGATAAAAATTTCATATCTGAAAATTACATTGGTTTCATGACAAATACATGTGTTTATCGTGATGCGGAAGATTTTGCTTTTAAATATACTAAAAGTAACGATTTCCCCAATTGTTGTCATAAAGGTCAAGTAGCATTGTTAGAAAATCCTCCTTACCCAGAACAATTAAAGTGTTTAGCAACTGAATTAACGGAAGAAATTATTGATTTTTGACGAAATGTTAGGTTGTACAATGATGCTTTAGCATTCGCAAATTTTAGTGTTAATTTTGATACATTAATGAGTTAAGGACCACAAGTTATTAGAATATGTGAAAAAATTTACCATAGTGTATACGCATTACATTCTAATAAAGATAAAGCACGTTAATATGGACAATTATATATTTCAGATAATGAAATGGCAACGATTGAACGGAATGAGTTTAATATAAATTTAACATTATTAAAACATTTAGATATTGTACGGGAAAAAAGCGCGGATCTTTGGAGTTACGGGTGCGCGCGCCGGCTGGAGTGGGGGGGCCCGGATTGTGGCGAGTACTTTGTTGGCGGCACTCAGGGATGGCAGTTCACGGGCATCCGCCGACTCTGATGGTCGTGTCTGTTGCCTTGAAGTGAGGAAGGGGCGTGTAAGTGCATGTGTACCGTGATATCAGTGTTAAGTAGACAAGGAGTAGATCCCTTTTGGTTGGGCTGCACCCAACAGCAAGACGCGGGCGGGCTGCACCCGTCTGCCATTAGAGGTGACAGAATAGAAGTTTTAGGTTGGGGCTGCTCCCCAGCTTGAGACGCGGGCGGGCTGAACCCGTCGACCTTCAAGGATATATTTTCGTTGCCTTTCTTTGTTTTCCCTCCTTCACGTTTTCTCGCCTTCTTGTCTTGCGTTCCTCGTTTCTTTGCTGTACTATTGGGTCTGCCCACTTGGCCTAAGGGCTGTACCCTGGTCGTCTGGGGTGGGATCAGACCGTGGCGAGTAGCATTGGAGGCGCCACCGCTTCTCAGCGGTGCTCGAGCGTTAATGATAATCTAATTTCAATGTATATTGACTCTGTACTAATTGTATAATAGTAAAGGCGTCATTGTAGAAAATTGTAAGCGTATTGTTGCTCACCCGATTCCTCTCCCTCTCCAATCGCTTATCCTCCGAATTGTAACTTTCAAAGCTTCCTTGCATACGCAACATTATTAATGGTCCTTCGAGCCGGATTCAGTAAATGAGTCGAGAGGGGGGATTGGTTGCGCAGCAATACGCCTGAACAGTTGTGTCCCAACGGTTCACCTACCATTGTTAATTCCGTTAGCGACAATAATATTTGATTGTGGCTAGTTGACGATAATGGCGCCTGTGAACGCTAAAAAACTAATCAAAAGGCAAACCATTAGGGCCGATAGCATTAGGCGTGTAATAGCTAGATTCCGAGAACGCCCTCGTGACACCTTATCAAAGGGGATACTCAAATTAACCATAGATAAATTGCAACGTTATTGGGTGGAATTTCGGAATGCTCACATTGAGATGGGGAGCAGAGATGACGAAGTAATAACAGAATATATGGACGAAGGCACCTACGAGGAATTGGAGGAGGAAGTAAATCGGTGTGAAGAAGAGATGGAAACGCAATCTTCATCGTTAGAGGTTTCTGGTAGCCTCAATGTTACGCAAGAAACTGTCAATGGCGACCCTGGTAATATACGCACTGCAAAGCTGCCAAAGGTGGAATTGCCTACATTCGCTGGGAAGCACGAAGACTGGCCTGCCTTCCATGACTTATTCAGGAGTACCATACATGCGGATAACCGTCTTTCTAACACTGCAAAGCTTCAATATCTGAAGAGTTGCTTAAAGGGAGAAGCCGCCGCTCTCGTCAAGCATGTCACCATTACAGAAGCGAACTATATATCGACTTGGAAGGCATTAAAGGAGCGATACCACAGCCTGCGTCGTATAATAGACGCACACATGAGAGTGCTCGAACACCTGCCTCCATGTTCCAGGAACTCGGTGGCCGATTTGAAGAATCTTCGAGATCTAACTCAACAAGCGGTACAGGGTTTAAAAAACTCTCAACCAAGAGATAGCTAAGTGGGATTACTGGTTGGTATACCGTATGGTAAATAGTCTGGATACAGATTCCAGAGTGCTCTGGGGCGCTCATTTAAATGCTCACACCCAGGATCCAGAATACGTGCCTACCTTCCAGGATATTGCGACTTTCCTCAATGGCCGTATCGACTCTTTGGAGGTGGGCGCGTCTATTCGGGAGAACGCATCACGTCAACCATTAAATGAGAAGCGAAAACCCGGATCGGTACGTGCTTTTCACGTTACCTCTGATCGTGTTAAGCGGGATAGTGGCCCAGCTTGTGCCATATGTGCGTCGAATCACTATGTCCACCAGTGTCCGCAGTTTAAGTTGAAATCCTGGTCAGATCGCCGCAACGATGTGCGACGTTTGAAACTCTGTTTCAATTGCCTAGGTCCACACCAAGTAAGGCTTTGCAAGTCATCACGACGCTGCGCCATTTGTGGTTTAAACCATCACACGCTAATTCACAGCCCCCCTGATAGCGGTCAGGCTTCTAAAACGCCTACGCCAGCGGCAAGCTCGCATACGAAATGACCAGGGGAAAAGGGAGTGCGGGAACTGAGAGGTGGTCCCAGTGGTCAGGGAAACATTGCAGTGTTGGCTACCGCCAGGATACTGATTACTGGGTCTAAGGGCAATCAAATCGAAGCAAGAGCCCTGCTCGACCAGGGCTCTGAAGCGACATTTATCACAGCCTCCATGGTACTGTTGCTAGGATTGCCGATAAGAAGGACCAACGTCTCAGTCTCTGGACTCAGCCCGGCCCCCGCAATGCGAGTCCGCGCGATCACCTTTATCCGTATCCAATCTCTGCATGATCCCGAGTGCAATCTGGAATGCGAGGCTCTAGTACTGCCTAAGCTCTCTAAAGTTCTACCATCTGCGCCCTTAAAACCGTGCGTTCGCGATGCGTTGCCGAGTATTAGCCTGGCGGATCCAATGTTTCATCGACCCGCTTCTATAGACTTGATACTGGGAGCTGCAATTTATGCGAAGGTGCTCAGACCTAGCGTCATTTCTGTACCAAACTGTGATGCAATTGCGCAGAACACTGGATTGGGATGGATTGTATCCGGTATGGCAGAAAGCCAGCTGACCGTTAATACAATGACCCATTCTCACTCCACTACGATAGTTGACGACCAGACCCAATTGGTGGAAGGGTTGAGGAAATTTTGGGAGCTTGAAGAAGTCCCCTCAATCCAACCATTGCTCAAACCGGAGCACCAACAGTGCGAAAACTTCTTTCGGGAAACACACAGTAGAAACCCCGAGGGAAGATACATAGTTAAGCTCCCATTCAAATCTGAAGTGCCATTAGCGAGAGAAGAAACGCGCCGAGTTGCTTTCAGCTCGCTTCTAGCTATGGAGAAAAGATGGACCTCTGATACTCAATTAGCTGAGGCATACAAGGACTTCATGCGCGATTATGAAGCCTTGGGCCACATGGTGCCAGTGCCCCAAGAGGAGGTCCGGAATCCGAAAGCCTGGTACTTGCCTCACCATGCTGTGGTTCGCCGGACTCCTGAGAATTTCAAATTAAGGGTTGTATTTGATGCGTCTCGACGCACTTTACAGAACAACTGTATTAACAGTTACCTAATGTCAGGCCCACCATTACAACAAGATATAGCCTTAATATTGACCGATTGGCGTCGTCATTAATTTGCATTCACGGCCGACATCGTCAAGATGTTCAGACAAATCCTGTTAAATCCAGAGGATAGGGATATGCAGCGTATTCTTTGGAGAGAATCTCCCAAAATACCCCCCAAGGAATACAGACTCAATACCATTACGTATGGGACCACTTGTGCTCCCTTTCTTGCCCTTCGATCCCTGAAGCAATTAGCCATTGACGAGGGCCATCGATACCCACGAGGCGCGGAATGTTTACTCCACAACATGTATGTGGATGACATTTTCGCTGGAGGAGACAGTCTTAACTCCACAATGGATCTCCAAGCCCAACTTACAAACTTGCTGAGTTCGGGGGGGTTTGAGCTGGATAAATGGGCAGCTAATTACCCGCTCATCCGACATAGTGGAGTCATGCACAATTCACCGAAACTGATTGAACCTGTGGACTATGTAAGTACCCTGGGATTGATGTGGAGGTCTGAAACAGACTATTTATTCCCAAATTTACCTACAATAGCCCCAGATACAAGAAAGGTCACTAAACGTACTCTGCTATCCAGTATTTCTAAATTATTTGACCCTCTGGGCTGGCTGTCCCCCGTTATTATAACTACGAAAATCCTGATGCAAGATCTGTGGATTGAAAGGATTGGTTGGGACGACCCGATAAGTGGTCAAACCTTAGAAAGATGGAACGATATTCAGTTGGCTTGGTCCCAACTAAAAAATATCACCATTAATAGGTGGCTAGGCTGCACCGGTGAGTCCCAACTTGAACTCCATGGATTCGCGGATGCGTCTAAGCGGGCGTACGCGGCCACTGTCTATTTGAAAACGGTCGGCGAAGACGGAAAAGGTCTTGTCTATTTACTAATGTCGAAAAGTAAAGTAGCACCTGTCAAAACAGTAACATTGCCCAATCTCGAACTCTGTGCAGCCGCGCTACTAACTAAACTCATCAAGTATCTGTTGCGTTTGAGTTTTTGGCTAACCTACCGATTCATGCGTGGTCAGACAGTCAGGTTGTTTTAGCTTGGCTTCGAGGTCACCCTAGCAAATGGAAAACGTTCATTGCGAACCGGGTCTCATATATCCAATGTGAGTTACCTTCGGCCTGCTGGCATTATGTACCGACGAAGGATAACCCTGCCGATCTGGCGACTCGTGGCCTTAGTCCCAACCAATTAAAAACGTCACAGTTATGGTGGCGAGGACCAAGATGGCTCAGTGAGTCGTCGGATTTGTGGCCCGCCGCCCCACAATGGTCATTGCCTTCCCCACTCCCGACTCAGGTGTTTCACGTGACAGGATCGAGTGAGCAATCTCAAGTTCCGCAATTGGAGGACTACTTGGCTCGTTTCTCTAGTCTGACTAGATTAATCCGAGTCACCGGGTGGATTCTACGCTTTAGGGATAGGTGCCGCGGAGAGAAAACCCATGCTGCCGTTACACACTCGTTTCTATCCGCCGAGGAATTGAAGCGAAGCCGACTTACGCTATTAAAGATGGAGCAAGATTCGGCCTTTCACCTTGAGTTAACCTCGTTACGTAAAGGACATCAATTACCAAACAAAAGCACGATTAAGAGCTTGAATCCGTTTGTCGACCCCGTTGGGGTTATCCGTGTCGGTGGACGCCTGAAGCATTCAGAGTTAAGCTATACCGCTAAACACCCGCCAATCCTTCCCAAGGCGTCGAGTTTAGCCCAACTGTATATAAAGGACGCGCATATTTTAGCCCTCCACGGTGGACCGTCTCTTACCTTGAATACACTCCGAAGCCGGGTCTGGGTTATCGGGGGTTCTGGGAAAGTAAAGCAATATGTAAGAGACTGCGTTAAGTGCCGTCGTTACCGCCCATCATTTAGTAAACAGCTAATGGGAAATCTCCCTAATGAACGAGTGTCGGCACCCATGAGGGCCTTTACGGTCACTGGTATAGATTACGCAGGACCCATACAACTGAGACTAAGTAAAGGAAGAGGTCAAAAAATCCTACAAAGGCTATATAGCGCTATTTATATGCTTTGCCTCCAAGGCCGTCCATTTGGAAGCTGTGAGCGACCTCACTACTGCGTCATTTTTAGCGGCCTACCGTCGGTTTGTCGGTAGACGCGGAGTGTGTAGGACGATCTATAGCGACGGTGGCACCAATTTTCAAGGGGCAGCTCGAGAATTAGCTTCTATGTTCAACGCCGCTTCAGAGTTTTACAAGGAAGTTGCTGCTACTCTAGCCAACGATGGGACTTCATGGTCCTTCATCCCCCCCGGTGCACCCCATTTTGGTGGCTTGTGGAGGGGCAGGCGTGCGATCGGTAAAGGGACACTTAGTTAAGGTTGTTGGCAGTCACAAGCTCACGTTTGAGGAGTTAACCACGGTCCTGATACAAATCAAGAGTTGCCTAAACTCTCGCCCGCTAATACCATTAAGTAATGATCCTGAGGATCTTCAGGTGCTGACACCCTCCCATTTACTGAACGGTAGCGCCTCGATGCTGGTACCAGAAGCTGAACCGTCCTTGATACCCGAGAATCAGCTTACTAGATTTCAGTTGATTCTACGTATTAGGAACAATTATTGGCAAAGGTGGTCAAGAGAATACCTGCATCACCTTCAAGAGAGGTCGAAGTGGCGCGGCGTCGCAGAAAACTTCGCGGTGGGTCAACTGGTTGTGGTCCGAGACGAACGGTACCCTCCATCAAAATGGCCTCTAGGTCGCATCGTGGATGTTCACCCAGGAGACGACGGTCTAGTTCGGGTAGCGACCGTAAAAACAGCGCTTGCTACTCTGAAAAGACCTATCACCAAGTTAAGCCCTCTCCCGCTAACCGAATCGAATGGAGTGGATGATTCGTCATAGACGAAGCGGGCGGGAGATGTACGGGAAAAAAGCGCGGATCTTTGGAGTTACGGGTGCGCGCGCCGGCTGGAGTGGGGGGGCCCGGATTGTGGCGAGTACTTTGTTGGCGGCACTCAGGGATGGCAGTTCACGGGCATCCGCCGACTCTGATGGTCGTGTCTGTTGCCTTGAAGTGAGGAAGGGGCGTGTAAGTGCATGTGTACCGTGATATCAGTGTTAAGTAGACAAGGAGTAGATCCCTTTTGGTTGGGCTGCACCCAACAGCAAGACGCGGGCGGGCTGCACCCGTCTGCCATTAGAGGTGACAGAATAGAAGTTTTAGGTTGGGGCTGCTCCCCAGCTTGAGACGCGGGCGGGCTGAACCCGTCGACCTTCAAGGATATATTTTCGTTGCCTTTCTTTGTTTTCCCTCCTTCACGTTTTCTCGCCTTCTTGTCTTGCGTTCCTCGTTTCTTTGCTGTACTATTGGGTCTGCCCACTTGGCCTAAGGGCTGTACCCTGGTCGTCTGGGGTGGGATCAGACCGTGGCGAGTAGCATTGGAGGCGCCACCGCTTCTCAGCGGTGCTCGAGCGTTAATGATAATCTAATTTCAATGTATATTGACTCTGTACTAATTGTATAATAGTAAAGGCGTCATTGTAGAAAATTGTAAGCGTATTGTTGCTCACCCGATTCCTCTCCCTCTCCAATCGCTTATCCTCCGAATTGTAACTTTCAAAGCTTCCTTGCATACGCAACAGATATCTTGATAAGAGACATTAACCCTAATGCTAAAGCCTATTAAATGATGCATAAAGTAGAAGAAGAAGAACTACAGTGACGTGCAAAAATCTATTGTTCTTCAAGAACTGTTACTATGTCTATTGTCCGCAATAATATTTTGGATAAAAATAGATATAATCTATCTACCTGTAATGGAGTTGCAATAGTATATGTTGGAGAAGACGATCAGCCTCCTATTGAACGTGATATTGTCATTTACTCTAAGTATGATAAACCAATTCGTATACCGACAATTAGCAAACATACAGATCCTATGACATATCCGCTTATTCATCCTAATGGTGGTTTTGGATGGATACCAAATATGAAAAGTGAATTTGGAAAATGTAATATTTCAAATTTTAAATTTTATAATTATAGACTTAGTGTTAGAAATGAATTCAATCTATTCCTTAATTTGGGAAAATTATCTCAACAGTTCATTGTTGATGCGTTTTAAAAAGTTGAAACCTCCAGATTATATTTCATACGAAAAAACCAAAACTTATTAAGAAGTGATTGTTATAAAGGTGTTATGGACTATTTACATAATATAAAAAACTAGATTCTTCAAAAATTGGAAAAATGGTAGAATCACCGTCAAACTTTACAGGAAGTCCACGATTTTTAATACAAAATTACATTGACTCAATGACACTTGTAAATTATCATGGTAAACCTGACCTTTTTGTAACTATGACCTGTAACCCACATTGTAAAGAAATAACTGAAAACTTGGAAATTTATGAAAATGCAATAGATAGGCCAGATATTATAACAAAAGTATTTTATTAAAAAGTAGAAGAATTAAAAAACGCTGCCAAGTGTTTTGGCGCAATGCTTTCTCATAGAGCACATTAAATTAGAGTAATTTGATTTTATTTTTTTAAATACGATTTTAATATAAATGTCTTTATCCTCTGTATTGAAGGCTGTCTTAATACCTACGAAAACTATATGAATTTCATTATTTTTTACTTTTTCCATTTGCATAATGTGGTTTTATGATGCTCTAAAATTAAAAAAGCGTTTATAAAATTCATTTTCCCAAGCTTGTCTTTTTAACACTATAACCAATAACTTGCATACAAATTTTGGAACATTTTCATCAAATAGTTTACAAAAAATACCAAATAATTGAAAAATAAACATAGTTTTAAAATTTTCAAAACGCTTTAACGTTACAACTACGCTAAGAAAACCAGTTTTCAAAAGTTCATTTTATTTAGACAATCGTAAATAATTTCTATACATAATTTTAAGCTACTTCATCGAGTAGTTTACGTAAAATACCAAAAAGTAAGTAAAATTCTATTCAAAATTTACAAAATGCTCTAAAATTAAAACTGCGCTAAAAAAATAAGTTTTTCCAAGCTTGCTTTAATTAGGCAATAACAAATACTTAGTATGAAAATTTTTGAGCAAATCTATCGAATGGCTTTTGTGTAATAGAAAAAAAATGAAATATAAACATTTTTTCCAAAATTTTCGAAATGCTCTAAAATTAAAACTGCGCTAAGAAAATGAGTTTTTCAAAGCTTGATTTATTCAGATAATAGTGAATAATTTGCATAAAAATTTTTGAACAAGTTTATCGAATGATTTTTGTGTAATAGAAAAGAAATTAAAAATGAAAATTTTTTTCAAAATTTTCAAAACGCTCTAAAATTAAATGTGCGCTAAGAAATTTGCAGAAAATTAGTTTTTAAAAGTTCATTTTACTTTGACAATTATAAATAATTCCCATACATAATTTGAAGCTCCTTCATTGAGTAGTTTACGTAATATATAAAATAAATTAGAAAAAATTTTATTCAAAATTTTCAAAATGCTCTAAAATTAAAACTACTCTGAGAAAATAAGTGTTCCAAAGCTTGTTTTCTTTAGACAATAGCGAATAACTTGCATACAAATTTAGGAGCAAATCTATCGTATGGTTGTCGTAAAATAAAAAAATTAATGAAAAAAAAATTTTTTTTTCAAAATTTTCAAAATGCTCTAAAATTAAAAGTGCGCTAAGAAAATCAGTTGGTAAAAGTTTTTCTTCTTCTAACATTCGCAAATAATGTCCATAGAAATTTTCAAGCAAATTCTTTGAATAGTTTAGGTAAAATACCAAAAAAATGAAAAATCAAAATTTTTTATATTACAAATATTTCATAAAATTTCGCAAGAAACCTTTTATGAAAGGTTGCAGCAAGGTTTCTGTAAGATTTTAGAAACAATTCATGAAATATTGCAAGAAAACTTTCATGACATGTTTCAGCGAGGTTTCCAGCAAGATTTAGAAAACATTTCATGGAATATTGCAAGAAACCTTTCATGAAAGGTTGCAGCGAGGTTTCTACAAAATTTTAGAAATATTTCATGAAATATTGCAAGAAACCTTTCATGAAAGGTTGCAGCGAGGTTTCTGTAAGATTTTAGAAACATTTCATGAAATATTGCAAGAAAACTTTCACGAAAGGTTGCAGCGAGGTTTCTGCAAGATTTTAGAAACATTTCATGAAATATTGGACAAAAACTCTCACGACGTGTTTCAGCGAGGTTTTCAGCAAAATTGAGAAAACATTTCATGGAATATTGCAAGGAACCTTTCATGGAAGGTTGCAGCAAGTTTTCTGCAAGATTTTAGAAATATTTCATGAAATATTGCAAGAAACCTTTCATGAAAGGTTGCAGCTCGGTCTCTATAAGACTTTAAAAACATTTCATGAAATATTGCAAGAAAACTTTTATTACATGTTTCAGCGGGATTTTCAGCAAGATTTAAACAACATTTTGATGGAATATTGCATCGAACTTTCTATGAAAGGTTGCAGCGAGGTTTCTGCAAGATTCTAAAAACGTTTCATGAAATATTGCAAGAAACCTTTCACGAAAGGTTTCAGCGAGTTTTCCAGCAAGATTTGGGGAACTTTCATGGAATATTGCAAGAAACCTTTCATGAAAGATTGCAGTGAGGTTCCTGCAAGATTTTAGAAACATTTTATGAAATATTGCAAGAAACCTTTCATGAAAGGTTTCAGTGAGGTTCCTAGCAAGATTTGGGGAACATTTTACGATATATCGCAAGAGACCTTTGATGAAAGGTTGCAGCAAGGTTCGTGCAAGATTTTAGAAACATTTTACGAAATATTGCAAGATATCTTTTATGAAAGGTTTCAACGAGGTTTCCAGCAAAATTTGATGAATATTTTATAAAATATTACGAGGTATCTTTTGTTAAAAGTTGCAGTAAGATTTCTGCAAGGTTTTTGACAAGATTTCTAAGATATCACAAAAAATATTGCTATATACATTTCGCCAATGGTTATTACCATATTTTTGGCAATCTTTATAAAATATTCCAGAAAAGCGTTTCACAAAAAGTATCAGCAAAGTTTCATGAATAATTTCAAAATGAAATTGCAGCAAACCTTTCATAAACAGTTTCAGCAATAATTCCGCAAGTTTTTATAAAAGATTCTAAGAGCAGTCCAGATTCGATGTTCTTGCCTTATATTTGTTTTCCTGTTATTTACTCAAGTATTTATTGCTGTAGCTGTATTGTGAACGGGAAGTTGAGCGCAATAAGTATGCTATTATTATAAATATTTATGCGTAGGGTGAAAAAATCCATTGAATTGTTATTGAAAAAAGTAAAGAACGCATAAATATTAGAAACAAAACCTTTTATTTCAATATTCTCTACTTTTCTCAAAAACGATGCAGAGGAATTTTTTCTTCTTGTGCACAAATATTGATAATAATACTATTGCGCTCAAATAGTAATTTATAGATAGAACGATTGATACTAAAGCAAATAAGAAAAACTTTATCACACAAGGATAGAAAATCCTGCCTACTATTAAATATTACTGCAGCAAGCTTTTGGCAAGATTTAAGGAATATTTTAAAAAATATTGCAGGAAACCATACGGAAAAGTATGAGCGTTGTTCGTGGTAAAATTTGGGAAAAATTTCATGAAATATTACGAGAAACCTTTTATGAAAGATTGCTGCAAGGTTTCTTGAAATGTTGCTGCGAGGTTTTTAGAAATATTTCAAGCGGGTTCTAGCGCGGACATATAAATGTTGCTGCAATATCTCATAAAAGGTTGCTACGAGGTTTTCTGCAAGGTTATGGCGAGTTTTTCTGAAAAATTGCTGTGTAGTTGCTTGAAATGTTTTTGCTATTTTTTCCGCAAGATTTCTGTGAGGTTTCTTGAAATGTTTCTGTTACATTTCCTAAAAGATTGCTGCGAGGTTTCCTGCAAGGTTGCGGCGAGGTGTTCTAGAAGATTCCTGCAAGGTTTCTTGAAATGTTTCTGTTACATTTCCTGAAATATTGCTGTGAGCTTTTCATGAAAGGTTGCTGCGAGGTTTTCTGAAAGATTGCTGCGAGGTTTTAAGAAATATTTCAACCGGGTTCTAGCGCGGACGTATAAATGTTGCTGCAATCTTTCATGAAAGGTTGCTGCGAAGTTTCGAAACTTTCATGAAACCTTGCAACAACCTTGCGGCAATCTTTCATGCTGTGTGGGCATTTACCTATTAACGGGATGTCGGAGCTGCATCACTTGAGTTTTGCTTTTCTTATTATATCAGTATCTTTTTAAATTAATAAATTACACACATATAATGACTTGTCCGTACTAAAGCTATATTACTACAATGATTTTTGTCAAAATAAAAAATCATTTAGACTTGTTATTTTTTTATGAGCTTGGATTGGAAATTAGATATCAAACTTGATAGACCTAACTTTAAAATACGATACATTAAAAGTTTTTATTATAACTTTATATGTCTAATATTTTGGTGAATTTCTTGAGTTGTCCGCACTGGAGTATAATCTTACAAATTTTTACTTTGTAGCAAAAAACTTGATTGAACGCATCGTTTATTCATAAGTTAGGATTGGAAATATTATTAGAAGGGGGCCGCTTCGTCAAGCTCTTAAGTTCTGTTACAAATAAAGTTTCTTTTTCATCTATTTCTTTTGATTCTTTTTTATCTCCATTTAATTTAATCTCAACTGCCCCAATTTTATAATCGTTATAATTCAAGTGGATGTCATCGATTCCCATTATATCCTTATCTGGTTTTAAAAAATTTCTATCTGAAATGTCATTGTCAATTTCCATCAAAATTGTTTCATGATTCAAATTCTTTTGTTTACGATACGTTTCCATGATCTTTTTTTGTTCTGAGAATAAATGCATTTGTGAGTTTTTTTTATAATATTTCAAGCTCGGCGAAATCTAAATTAAATGGTATTTGATTAAGATCTTGCTCATGACAAAAACTCCTTTTTATCATATCCGGTGATCATCGTAATTAATTTTTGCATTATTATAATTTTGTAAAACTGGAAACATTTTTATTTTTTGCGTTTTAAAAATTCTTTATAAACGTAATCGCATTTGAGAAACATTATATCTTAAACAACATGGACCTAAATTATAAAGTACTACAACAGCAAAAACAATTGCATAAACGCCACAATTATAATTATTTGTTTGTGATTGTACTGTTTCGAATACTATGCTTAATTCTGATTTGTTTGGAAATAATCTGTTTATATAAATCTTATACTTATCTCGTAAATATATAAGATTCAAACTGTCTATATATATGAATTACCTTATTATTATAATACACACGAATCCGGTGACTCTTTTCTAAATTTTCGGTAAATAATAACTGTATAAATTCTCTATCAATCAGTACTGAATGAACATATTGTGGTCTCTGAATAAGTGAAGTCAATTGCATGTCGAATGAGGTGCACTGGTTTGAAATGTTATTAAATTCTAATATATGAATATCAGTTAACATGAAAGCAATTCCACTATACAATCCCTGTCTTTTAACAATCAATTTATCTTCCTCAGTCAAAACCATTATTGAAAAAGAAAATTCTCTTAAGAATTTTTATTCATTTTTAATGAACTTTTTCCGAAGATATTCACAAAAGAATTGCTTTTATATTAACTGATTTAATTTACTGCCTTTTTACTTTAAAAGCTGAAAAATTAAAGAAATTATGAAAAATAGTATGAATTAATTGTTATATGATAAATAAATAATAATGAAATTTGTAAAAATAATATTATGATAAAAAATGATTATTTTCGGCAATTATTTATATATATATATATATATATATATATATATATATATATATATATATATATATATATAGGGTCAATCCACGTCAAACGGATAATGGCTCTGTCCAAAATTGTAGATCACCAAAAAAATCGTATATAAGCTCAAAATTTTCGTCTTACACTTTACATTCTTTTGCAATGTGGTGATTTAAAAAAATCCAAAATAGCGGCTCCAATATGGCGGCTCAAACCTAGAGATATAATAAAAAATTCTCAAAAATTGATTTTAATTTATTCAAATCAGATCCTACATATTTTTTTACAGCAGAAATCAATTTAGCGTTCAATTTTACATAGGAATATAGAATTGCACTCGAGGTAAAAAAAATTTACAATATCATCGGTAGGTCATATCGGGAAATAATAGTTATTTCTCAAATTACTTATTGATCAATGTTGATTAGTGAGAAAATGAAGATACTGATAGATAACTCGAGTTACTGAATTTAAATCTGATGTCTGCTTAACCCTACAAGATCTGTATGAAAGTCATTTGAAGGTCAAATCGCGAATATCTTTTATTATTTGATGACATTAGGACACCTTCAAGTTTTACGTGTCGTTAAATCTAAAACCGGGGTCTGTTGGAGTGTCAAACGACGTAATTACGTAAAAATTAATCAAATATTGACTAAAAGAAAATTTTTGTCCTCCAAGAAACCACAGTTTGAAACGAATTTTTCTGTAATTACGTCGTTTGACACTCCAACAGGTCTCGAATTCGGATCCAGCATCACGTAGAACTTATAGGTGTCTTAATCGCATCAAATTTGACCTTCAAATGACCTTGATGGAGACTGGTAGGGTTAAGTGGATATCAGATTTTGATTCAGTGACTCGAGTTACCTATCAGTATCTTTATTTTCTTACTAATCAACGTTTATCAATGATTAATTCGAGAAATAACTATTGTATCGCGATATGACCTTCAGATGATATTGTAAAATTTTTTTACCTTGAGTGCAATACTATATTTTCATGTGAAATCGAACGCTAAATTAATTTCTGATATAAAAGATATGTGGAATCAGATTTGAATGAATTAAAATTAATTTTTGAAAATTTCTTATGAAATTTCTAGGTTTGAGTCGCCATATTAAGGCCGCCATTATGGATTTTTCAAAATCGCTACATTGCAAAAGAAAGTAAAGTGTAAGACGAGAATTTTGAGCCCATGCACGACTTTTTTAGTGATCTACAATTTTGGACAGAGATATTATCTGTTTGACGTGGATTGACCCAAATATATATATATATATATATATATATATATATATAGGACATTTTACACCAACTGGAAGAGCAAAAAAATAAAAATTGCTGAAACTCTGTGAATATATTCTGTCTGTTACTCAAAATGTGTAAAAAAATATTCAATGATTTAGATTTGAAGAATCAAGAGCCATAGATCCTTAAAATTTGGAAATTTTCAAAATTTTTGGAAAAGTACCAACTTTATGATTTTTTTTCTGAAAATCTTGATGTTTTAGAGAGAAATTCATGAGAATTCTTCTTGTTCTAGATAAAGAGGAGGGTTAGCATTATTTTTTACAGAGCTAAATTTTGAAGTTTTCTATTGGTTCTTACATGTATTACATGGTAATTGAAATTACTCATTGCTCCCCATTTCAGAAATTTCATTTCGCGGGCTCATTCAACAAGAAGTATTCTCATGAATTTCTCTCTAAAATATTAGGATTTTCAGGAAAAAAAATGATCAAGTTGGGACTATTCCAAAAATTTTGAAAAATTTCCAAATTTCAAGAATCTATGGCTCTTGATCCTCCCAATCTAAATCCTTGAAAATTTTTTTACACATTTTGAGTAACAGGCAGGATATATTCCCAGAGTTTCAGAGATTTTTTTTTTTCTGCTCTTCCAGTTGGTTTGAAATGTTCCATATATATATATATATATATATATATATATATATATATATATTTATTCATTAAAAAAAGTTTGTTGTAAAAAGAACTAAAATCAAAATTATTTTGAATTATTTTTAATAATTGTATTTTTCAATTTATTTACAGTTGTTTATGGTTATTCGCAGTATCTACATTTAAATAATGTATAAATGATAATAAACAACCCATACGGCATGAAATATTTATGGAAGCTTCCTGGAACATTAGCAGCGAAGATTTGAAATATTTTAGGAATCTTCCATGGAATATTCCTGTAATATTCGTATGACCTTGATTCTTCCTACATTGAAATATTCCTGGAAGATTCTAAGAATATTTCATTGGAAGATCTAGGACATCTCAGATCTCTTATTGAAATATTTCAGGAATCTTGCAGGAATATTCATTGAAAATTTCCGGAATATGGAAACGGTAGATTTAAAACATTTTATGAACCTTTCATGGAATATAAACGAAAGATCTAAAGAATCTTTCATCGAATATGCACGAAAGATTTAAAGAATTTTTCATGAAATATTCCATGAAATATTTCTGGAAGATTTTAGAAATCCATCGTAAAATATTCCGTTGAATATTTATGGAAGATTCGCAGAATATTGGCACGGCAGATTTGGAATATTTCAGGAATCTTCCGTGAAATATTCCTGTAATATTCGTATGTCCTTGATTCTTCCTACATTGAAATAATCCATGGAATACTCTTGAGAGATTTGAAGAATATAAAAGTGGAAGATTTGGATAATCTCGTATCTTTCATGAAATGTTCCTGGAAGATTTTTGGAAAATTTGAAATGCTGTGAGGGGATGGTATATATATTATATAATAACACATTACACTTATACATCAATACATATATGCATACATAAACATTTAGTTATAAAATCGCATTTGAATATTCGCTTCGACTGTGTACATCAAAGTGCTGATACCCTTTCGCTTTTATAGTAAGTGAGGTATTTTTCAACCGCTTGGGGACAAAACTCCCATTTAACAAACATCCCCTTATTGGCGTCACTGGAAACCTCCCGTAACGTTCCGCGCAATCTTCCAACGAAAACTTCATGGAATCATTCTAGAATCTTTTAAGGATTTTAGGTTAGGTTTTATTTTTGAGTTTACAAATTACTCTTTCAATATGTAAAATTTTTCAGATTTTTTAATTTTCCACCATTCTACGGATTATAATAAATGGTGGAAAATTAAAAAATTCAAAAAATTTTAGAAACTGAGAGTAATTTGTAAACTACAAAATGAAATTGAACCGAACTTCCGTACTCGTCTTAAGCAATATTCTACTGGAAGATTACTGTAATCTTTGCGTAAAATATTTCGTGGAATATTTACGGAAGATTTATGTAATATTTCGCTGTACGATTTAAAAGTTTTTTGGAATCTTCCAGTGAAATGTTTTTGGAATCTTTCTGAAATCTTTAATGAAATATTTTACTGGAAGATTACTTAAATCTTTTCGTGGAATATTTCGTTGACTATTTATGGAAGATTTATGTTATATTCCACTGTACGATTTGAAAGTTTTTTGGAATCTTCTAGTGAAATGTTTATGGAATCTTTCTGAAATCTTTCATAAAATATTCCACTGGAAGGTTACTTGAATATTTCTGTGGAACATTTCATGGAATATTTATGGAAGATTTATGTAATATTCCGCTGTACGATTTTAATGTTGATCGGAATCTTTCTGAAATCTTTCATGAAATATTTCATCGGAAGATTACTTTAATCTTCCTGTGAAATGTTTCGTGGAATATTTATAGAAGATTTATCTAATATTTCGCTGTACGATTTTAAAGTTTTTTGAAATCTTCCAGTGAAATCTGTATGGAATCTTTCTGAAATCTTTCATGAAATATTCCACTGGAAGATTACTTAAATCTTTCTGTGGAATATTTAGTTGACCAGTTATGAAAGATTTATGTAATTATCCGCTGTACGATTTTAAAGTTTATCGGAATTTTCCAGCGAAATGTTTATGGAATCTTTCTGGAATCTTTCATAAAATATTTTACTGGAATATTCATAAACATTACATGGAATATTTTATGCAATATTTCAGAAATCTTTCGTGAATATTACATGGAATATTTCGAAAAAGTTTTCGAACATTCCTTCGAAATATTCTTGAAATCTTCCTGGAAGCTTTCAATGGAAGATTCCAGTGGAATATTCTGAAATATTTCGTGAAGACTTTCAATAATCTGCAAGAAAGGTTCCATTGAAATATTCCAGTAGAATCATTCGAAATATTTCAGTGAAATCTTCCATACTATGTGAGAACCATTATTTATTTCTAGCCTAACGCTTTTTTATTGTTATTTACAGTTTTCATTATTTTCTTATAATCATTTGTTTATTCACAGCATTATTCTACTTTTACAAAATAATTTTCATACATGGTGATAAAATATTTTACTATAAGATAATATATGTATATATATATATATATATATGTTTCATTTCACAAAAAAAATTCCAACATCAAAACTAATTCTCTAATGTAAAGAATAAAAAATTAAATTGGTATAATTTTGAAATTTTGATATGGAAATACTTTTTATAAATAACTTTTTAATAATTTTGAATAATGGTAATTTTTTTAAATAACTTGTGGTATTGAATGCTAATTAAATTTAGTTTTGACATGAAGTTAATTATTTAGGTTGGAAATGTATTCAATAAAATAATATAACTATTTATAAGTTATCACTTAATTTTTTAAACTTTTTATTCATAGTTGACAATCATATTGAATATATGATTCTCATTTTAATAGTTTTTATATGATATTATGTGAATTTTATAAATATAAATTATTTAAGGAGATGTAAAATGGACAGCATACTTCCACCCATAAATATTGATTATATTTCCATTGTATTTTAAAATTTTGAATAAATAGATGCATTAACATACAGTATGTATCACGAAGATTATTCAGTTAAATTTTCACAGAAATCTATTCATTACTTATTGAGAAGTTTGGGTTCCAATATTATTTACTAAAATTTTTCCATTAGGAATCAGAAATTTAAATATCTTGAAAACTAATGATTGGAATAATTTAAAAATTCAAATAAATAATCATCACGAGACATACTACAAATTAATTCATTCCTTTTATGGAAATTCAGCAATAGAATGGAAAGACAGTTAATTTTTTTATCTTCTTATAGTAAAATATAATCAAACTTTGACAACAAATTTAACATAGTGAAATAATTGTACTTTCAATGATTTGTATCATATTTAATACAAATTATAGAGTGATATTACAGAATATTTTTTTTTCCGCATTCATAATAAATGTTTCGCAAATAATAAGTAAATTTTCTTTTAAAATATTTACTTTTTTAGGGGGAATTTTACTTCTATCTAGACAGTTCATACATATAAATGCATAATTATAGACATAATCAGAAACATTTATTCATATTTTATATATTGTCCTATCTTTATAATTGACTATTAAAAAAATTTAATATCTAATAAATAATTTTTTTAAATTGTATTTCATAAAATTTATGTTCAAACGATATCAAAAAAAATATTTTTATATCATGTAATTATAATTATTCAAATGAGGTAATTTGATATTTTTTAAAAATTAATGTTTCTCTTATTAAAAATATTATTGCTTCAATGAAATGAATTGCTAACAATTTTTATATAAATCACAATTCATTTAAATATAAACACGTGTACAAATGAAAATGTAATTAAGGTTAAATGTATGTTATTTATAAAAAATTGTTAACAAGTAACTTTTTAAATAATATATTTTCATGAAAACTAATTTAAATACTTCATCCTCTGAATGATAACTGAATACAATTTTAATTTAATAAATTTAGTTATACAATTATAAATATATAATATTTATATAACTGTTCATCAAATAAAATTATTATTTTTTTAATATATATATATATATATATATATATATTAAAAAAATAACTATTACAATAGATTATAGTTAAATAAAAATGTTTATTTTAATAATTATAGCGTTGAAATTTATTTTGATGAAAATGTTGATTGACATTTACAGTATTATTTTAACTATTTTTGAAAAGTTACTTGTCATCAATAGAAAAAGATTAAAATTTCCAAATTAATAATCTATTAATATCAAGAATTTTCTAAAAATTATAATATTTATGAAATGCAAACCTTACTTGTGATACATACACTTTGTAATATTTGTATCTCATTAAATTTTTATATTAGATGCAAAAAGGATTGTTAAGTAACTGCAAATAGTTATTTTTTTATTCCGAAATATTCGAATTTAAAATTAACTAAAATGTTGTATTTTAATCTTATGATTTTTTCTATTTAAATTTCGTATTTTATATATATATATATAAAATACATTTGTGAAGATATTTTTATTAGAAATCAACACGAATTTCTTTTAAGCATGTTTCACTAATAAATTAATTTCATAGTTCAAATTCATGGTCATATATTGAGGTCTGGAAATTATAGTTGTAACTCAGTGCCCAGTTCTCAGTTTATTTACATCAAATATCGTACTATCTTTGTTTTTCTAATGGCAGTAGAGTGAGAAATAGTCACTTGAAATAAATTATACGCTTTTTTACTTTAAGCACATGTGTACAATTTTTATATTATCCCCGTCAAAAACGTTTAGCTAAAAAAATTAGCTAAAAATATAGCTAAAAATGCAGCTAAAAATACAGCTATATTTAGCTGGAATATAGCTATATTTATCTGGATTTTTTAGGTAAAAATACAGTTATTTTTTCGGTAAAAATCCAGTTAATATTTTGAGTCTCTTGTAACAGCGGAAAATATAACTGTATTTTCAGCTGTATTTTTAGCTGTATTTTTAACTGTATTTTTAGCTAATTTTTTGAGCTAATCGTTTTTGATGAGGCGAACAATAGTTGATAATATAGCTAAATTTTCAGCTATATTTTTAGCTGTATTTTTAGCTTAAATTATTTTATAATTTCACGGAATAATAACTCGTTAGTTATTTTCCTGTAAAAGAAAGTTCCAAAAACGAGGTAAACCTCGTAGTGTCAGCTCTCCGAAGATCGAAGAGCTTCTACATTTTGGCACAAAGTATCTTGCTCTTTTATACCTATGGCCTCAAAATTTGTTAATGGAATCGTAAAATTTAGAGAAACGCCACCTTGCGACGTAGCATTAATCAATAATCAAAGACAGGTAAGTTCACTTCACGTCGCTAGGTGGCGTTTCTCTAAATTTTACGATTCCATTAACAAATTTTGAGGCCATAGGTATAAAAGAGCAAGATACTTTGTGCCAAAATGTAGAAGCTCTTCGATCTTCGGAGAGCTGACACTACGAGGTTTACCTCATTTCTGGAACTTTCTTTTACAGGAAAATAACTAACGAGTTATTATTCCGTGAAATTATAAAATAATTTAAGCTAAAAATACAGCTAAAAATATAGCTGAAAATTTAGCTATATTATCAGCTATTGTTATCCTCGTCGAAAACGATTAGCTCAAAAAATTAGCTAAAAATATAGTTCAAAATACAGCTAAAAATACAGCTGAAAATACAGTTATATTTTCCGCTGTTACAAGAGACTCAAAATATTAACTGGATTTAAAAAATAACTGGATTTTTACCTAAAAAATAACTGAATTTTTACCTAAAAAATCGAGTTGAATATAGCTATATTCCAGCTAAATATAGCTGTATTTTTAGCTGTATTTTCGGCTATATTTTTAACTAATTTTTTTAGCTAAACGTTTTTGACGGGGATGTTTCATCGAATTATTTTCAATTTTATTCATTACTCAAAATTCAATTAATTAATTCTTATTTACTTAAAATTAGTCATTTATACATAATAATATAATAAAAGAAAATTCAACTAAGCGACGTTAGGAGCGAAAAACTTCAATATAATTAATACCTGTTAAGGTATTTCTATCGCGCAAACAGTTTATGTTAGTTTTGTTTCAAATTTGGCCCAAGGTTTTATAATATCTTTATCTATCTTCTGTGAAAATTTCAGTCATTTCTTGTGTGTGGTTTGATTTTTATTGCACTTTAAAGTTTCGGTTTTTAACATGGGAGAAATAGGGCACCATTCGTTATGCGATCTTTTTGAAGTTGTTTAGGACGACCATTTTATAACCGTATGTTAAAATTATTTAATTTTTCATTTATTGAAAGAAGATTATCTGACGAAAATTTTAATACTTCAAAATTTTTGTTGTTGTGTTTAGTTCGTGAGAAAAGTGCGTGGGAAGATACGTATTTTTTGCGAATGGTTTCGATTCGCCTTGTGTCGACAACGTTGCAACTCGCACGCTCTTTTTTTTTCTTTATCTGTCAATTTTTCTAGTCATTTTCCACAGCATTTGAAAATAAATTACTGACAACCAATAAATGCTGCATAAAATTTAAAAATCTTATAGTATATAAATATCTTATATATTTTATATCAATTTATAAAATATTGAAAAAAACTAATAAAAAGTTAGTAAAATTAAAAATAAATTAATAAATTTCAATAATTAGTTTATATAAAAAACATATTTAAATATTTTATTTTATATTTATTAGTTGTAGAATAATATTTTAAAATCTTTTAACAATTTTACTACATAAAAAAGCGCAAAACTAATAATTCATAAATTCATGAATTAAAGAAATAAATTTATAACCATTAATTCCAATCATAACCAAAAATTCAAAACAATATGACATTTAAATGTTTATTATCGAGTGCTACACTGTTGCCACGTTTTTATTTGTACAAATCTTCAACTTCTATCTCACTCGCACAAATATAGCGCTCTCTCTCATCTCGATAGAAATACCTTAAGAGGAGATCACGTATCTCCGTCCTTTTCTAATTAAAGAATTGATTTTTCTACATAAGTAATAATTTTAGCAAAAAATTAAGAGAAAGCCGCATCTTGTATTGAAAAAAGCAATATTTTCATTGATGAGAAAGAATTTATTTTATTGCTTCGTTTTCAAGAAAACCTTGAAAAACTAAATTGTTTACCCTAACCTCTATGTTTTAAGTTTTTCAAAGTTTTCTTGAAAATGAAGCAATAAAATAAATTCTTTCTCATCAATGAAAATATTGCTTTTTTCAATACGAGATGCGGCTTTCTCTTAATTTTTTGCTAAAATTATTACTTTTGGTAGAAAAATCAATTCTTTGATTGAAAAGAGACAGATATACTCGACCTGCTCTTAAGAGGCGGTCGGAACCAAATCGGTGACTTAGTTCGGTGCTTGCAATAAATGCTTATAATAATTTATTCATTTATTTATGGTAAAAATATAGTCATTTCCTCTAGTCATGTATATAAAGAATAATTTAAAATAGTTAAAGCCACAAAAATATACAAATTATTGTTATAAAGCGAAAAATGCCACCTAAAAATCGACACGACAGTTTTTTGCATGCGGTATATGTCAAGTCAGTTTGATATTTGTAATAAATGCTTATAATAATTTATTTACTCATTCATATGGTAAAAATATAGTCATTTCCTCTAGTCATGTATATAAAGAATAATTTGAAATAGTTTAAGCCATAAAAATATACAAAATATTATCGTAAAGCGAAAAATGCTGACTTGATATATATCGCAAGTCACCGATTTGGTTCCGACCGCCTCTTAACGTAAAACCCAATAAATTGTGTAACGATTTTCAACAGTTAATAAATATAATGCAAATCATATAATATAATATCAATTTTAAATTTCTAATCATTAATTTAAAACTCAAAATTAACTATTTTAAAACGGAATATGGAAGATAAACATGTATCGTTTTAATCCTTGAATATCACGAATTTAAATATTAATTATTAATAATTTCAAAGAGTCATATATTATATAAATAATTCTATATTTAATAATTTTTAATTTTAGTAACAGGAAAAGCCGCACGAAAAGAGGTTAATAATTGCATTTTCTGCGAAATATTGCCCTTGAATCGAGTAGGTGAAAGATCAGTCTTAATACTAAAAAAAAGGCAGTAAGCATCGCAAATTTATGCTCTTACTTCATAATATAATAGTACCAACATTGGTCCCTAAAATTCATGCTATAGTACTAATTGAAATTATATCGTCACTCTTTTCAAGTACCTTAATACATAAATTAGATATACTTGATTTAGAACCTATTTTAACAATACTTTCTTTTCTCCGTGCAGTTGTTAGTTCTAGTCAGTGATGGATTTCGAAGATGCTTATATGATATCCAACAGCCAACTTCAGAGAACATACTACAGAATAATATATTCTGCTTATACTCTAATTCTACGGTATACTCTGAAGTTGGCTAAAGGATATCCTAATATATAGATATACATAAATGTATAAAGCATCCTCGAAATCCATCACTGGTTCTAGTAAACGTCAAATACTGTTTTCGATTATTTCATGGTTCGTGATTGAAACACGTGATTAAAAAGAAAAAATTGCTATTATATTTTTTCATTTATTCAAATGCAATTTAGTAGAACAAATTCTTAATTCATCAAGATATAATTTGTATTTAAACAATTTTTATGCACATTGTAACTTTAATTATTCTTTTTTATAAAAATAGAAAAATTTAATTTAGTACAAAACTACAATATCACAATTCATAAGTTGCGTCAATTCTTTTTTATTTTAAAATTGGCTAATTTATACATAATAATATAATATATGAAAATTCAACCGAGCGACGTTAGGAGCGAGGTATTTTTTGCTAGTATATAATTAATTTTAAAACATCATTTTTATAGTTCCTCATACGGCCTACTAACGACATAAATTTATCTACGTAACTTGGGAGTACGAAGGATTCTGAATCCAGACTTGACTAAAGTGCTTGTCGTTTCAGCCGCAGTCAGTCTCGGGCGCGCGAGAACAACTGCTACTCAAGCGACAAACACTGTAGTCTCGCCTGTATTCATCCTTCGTACTCCCAAGTTACGTATATAACTAATACTTTATAGCTGAAAATAAATGGTTTTTTTAGATATTCTTTATAGTTGAAAATATAACTAAATTTTGAGTTGATAATTTGGTTATTACTCATAGATATTTAGCTAAAAAAACATAAATATTGCTATAATATAAATAAATGTAGCTGTATTTTACTTATATTTTTAGCTGTTTTTATAGATGTTTTTTTTGACCGAGAACAGCTGAAAATCTAACTGTAATTTCAGCTGTATTTTTAGCTGTTTTTTAGCTATATTTTTAATAATTTTTTTTAGCTTAACATTATTAGAGTAGCTTTCAGATATACTCGAGTTTATTTATATTGTCCTTCGCTACCTTCGCTGTGAATTGATTAACCTATACATACACTAAATCTAAGTAATAATGTCCTTGGGGTCGCTAGAAAACACGTGCGCATTTTTTAGTAACGGTAAGATGGATCAGTCTTATATACAATGTGTACTCAACTCTCACCACTTGCGGGAGTTGGACACAAATTTCAACGAGTCAAAACAGCTATATTTTAAGCTTAATTTGTAGCTAATTTTTTTAGCTAAACGTTTTTGACGCGTTGAAATTTGTGTCCAACTCCCACAAGTGGTGAGAGTTGAGTACACTTTGTAAATGAGACCGATCCATCTTACCGTTACTAAAAAATGCCCGCGTGTTTTCTAGCGACCCCTGTGAGCCCGGTCAAAAGAGGTTAGCTATAAAATATAGCTAAAAAAATAGTTAAATATATAGCTGTATCGAGCTGTATTTACAGCTATATCGATGTGTTTTTTTAGCTGTTTTTTATAGTTAAAAATGTACTTAATTTTATAGTTAATAATTTCGTTAACTACCAAAAATATTATTAGCTACTTTTTCAACTATATTTTATAGCTATTATTATAGTTAAAAAAATACTTAAATTTTTAGTGTATTTATACCCGGTCAAAAAAGGTTAGCTGTAAAATATAGCTAAAAAAATAGTTAAATATATAGCCTCATCGTGCTCGTTTTATAGCTGTATCGATGTGTTTTTTAGCTGTTTTTTATAGTTAAAAATGTACTTAATTTTATAGTTAATAATTTCGTTAGCT
This sequence comes from Anastatus disparis, assembly GCA_017163975.1. Lineage (NCBI taxonomy): Eukaryota > Metazoa > Arthropoda > Insecta > Hymenoptera > Eupelmidae > Anastatus > Anastatus disparis. The sequence continues at coordinate 453,949 of JAFFSR010000043.1, read as the reverse complement.
ACCAAAAATATTATTAGCTACTTTTTCAACTATATTTTATAGCTATTATTATAGTTAAAAAAAATACTTAAATTTTTAGTGTATTTATACCCGGTCAAAAAAGGTTAGCTGTAAAATATAACTAAAAAAATAGTTAAATATATAGCCTCATCGTGCTCGTTTTACAGCTGTATCGATGTGTTTTTTAGCTGTTTTTTATAGTTAAAAATGTACTTAATTTTATAGTTAATAATTTCGTTATACCGAAAATATTAATAGCTACTTTTTCAACTATATTTTATAGCTATTATTATAGTTAAAAAAACACTTCAATTTTTAGTGTACTAGGTGTTTTTTTAACTATAATAATAGCTATTAAATATAGTTGAAAAAGTAGCTATTAATATTTTCGGTATAACGAAATTATTAACTATAAAATTAAGTACATTTTTAACTATAAAAAACAGCTAAAATACACATCGATATAGCTGTAAAACGAGCACGATACATCTATATATTTAACTATTTTTTTAGCTATATTTTATAGCTAACTTTTTTTGACCGGGATTACAATATATTAATAGCTAGATATTTAACTATACTTTATAGCTGAAAATAGCTATATTTTTAATAATTTTTTTTAGCTTAACATTATTAAAGTAGCTTTCAGATATACTCGAGTTTATTTATATTGTCCTTCCCTACCTTCGCTGTAAATTGATTAACCTATACATACACTAAGTAATAACTCCCGGTCAAAAAAGGTTAGCTATAAAATATAGCTAAAAAAATAGTTAAATATATAGCTGTATCGAGCTGTATTTACAGCTATAACGATGTGTTTTTTTAGCTGTTTTTTATAGTTAAAAATGTACTTAATTTTATAGTTAATAATTTCGTTATCTACCGAAAATATTAAGAGCAGGTCGTATATCTCTATCCTTTTCTAACCAAAAAATTCATTTTTATGCAGAACCTAATAATTGTAGCAAAATATAAGAAGAAAGCCCCATCTCGTATAATAAAAAGCAATATTCTCTTTAATAAGGAAAAATTATTTTTATCGCTTCGTTTTTAAGAAAACTTTGAAAAACTAAATTCTCTATCCTAACCTCTATTTTTTAAGTTTTTCAAGGTTTTCTTCAAAACGAATCGATAAAAATAATTTTTCTTCTTCAAAGAAAATATTGCTTTTTATGGTACAAGATGGGGCTATCTCCTTATTTTTTGCTAAAATTATTAATTTTTGTGAAAAAATCAATTTTTTTATTAGAAAAGGACAGATATACTCGACATCCTCTTAATAGCTACCTTTTCAACTATATTTTATAGCTATTATTATAGTTAAAATAAATACTTAAATTTTTAGTATATTTATTACAATATATCAATAGCTAGATATTTAACTATACTTTATAGCTGAAAATAAATGGTTTTTTAGATATCCTTCATAGTTGAAAATATACCTAAATTTTTAGTTGATAATTTGGTTATTACTCATAGATATTTAGCTGAAAAAACATGAATATCGCTATAATATAAATAAATATAGCTGTATTCCCTGGTGAAAAAAATCAGGTGACAAGTCACCTGATTTATCAGGTGATTTATCATGCCAAAATATCATGTATCGATTTTGTTGGTTTTTACACGTTTTAAACCATGCTTAGTCAATTTAGAACAATTTTTGAAAAATTTTTGAAATTTTTGAACTTAGAAATTTTTTTGTGATTTAGTCAAAATTTTTTCTAAGACCAAATTATCTAAAAAATTTTCTAAGTTCAAAATTTTCCAAAATTTTCAAAAATTGTTCTAAATTGACTAAGCATGGTTTAAAATGAGTAAAGATCAACAAAATCGTTACATGATGTTTTGGCATGATAAATCACCTGATAAATCAGGTGATTTATCACCTGATTTTTTTTAATAGGGTTTTACTTATATTATTAGCTGTTTTTATAGATGTTTTTTTTTGACCGAGAACAGCTGAAAATATAACTGTAATTTCAATTGTATTTTTAGCTGTTTTTTTAGATATATTTTTAACAACTTTTTTTAGCTAAATATTATTAGAGTAGCTTCCAGATATACTCGAGTTTATTTATATTGTGCTTCCCTACCTTCGCTGTAAATTGATTAACCTATACATACACTAAATCTAAGTAATAACTCGCAGAGGGGCTATTCAATTGGCTATACGTATGTACGTATCGCGCCGTACGTACGTACGAACGGACGTAAGTTGGTAGCCCTACAAAGACGAGTTTGCGCGCGCAAGGAACGGCTGCGCCAACAATCCAAACCTTAAGTCTACGTTTTCATGTAAATAAAACTATGCCCAAATGATTTTTACTGCGCGTAGTGTTATTTTAAAGATAGGCATTATTATTATTATTATAATTATTAATATTATTATTATTATCATAATAATTATTAGCAGTTATTCGCATTTATACAAATTATTAAATTTTTTATACGTATCTAAAATTTTTGTCATAGTAATAATTAATTTAAATAATTGCTTAATTATAAATTAATTATTTAAATAATTTAAGTAATAACTTTTTAAAAAATTTTTAATGTTTCAAAAGTTGACGCAACAAATAAGTTATTTTAATCATCTTTGCCATATTATATTTTTGAATAAAAAGATTAAAATTGATTAACAAAAAAAAATTATTGTATAAATAAAAATGAAACATTATTTAAAAATTTTTATTTTTTAGAATATAAGATCAGAAGTTAGAATATAATATTACGGATGTTTACAATATAAGATTACGAAATGTTAAAAATATATTTTTTACTATGTTGAATTGATTGAATATTGTAGAAACATATAAATATAATAAATAATTGAAAAAATATGTTATTTTATTTTTTACTTAAAAAAAATTTGATTATTTTTTAATACATAAGTATATTTTATTTTATTTTGATCGAATTTGCACATCATTTCATCTCTGATTTATGTTAATAAATTTTCATTTTTTAATCAAAGTTTGAATATCAAAAAGATAATTAGAATAACTTATTTAATGTGTTAACTTTTAAAACACTTAAAATTTATTTAAAAAGATTCTTAAAATACAATAAATTTTTGATAATAATATTCTTATCATTATTATTATTTTAAGTATTTAATTAATTGATTATAATAATAATAATATAATATATTAAAACTTGAATAATATATTAAAATGTATTTTTAACGCAAACAAAAAAGACATTTTGAATATTATTTATATAAAGTATTTATAAACTAATAATTTTAAAAAAATTATTAATATAACGCCCTCATACAATATGTGGTAGAAACAAAGTAAAAAATAGATAGTTCAATAACAACAGATGGTTGTTAATGTTTTTTATTTTTATAATCTCTTTTATTAGTATTTTATTTATGTTTATTAGTTCAATTAACTTTTTTTGTAGAATATAAAATTTATAACACTTATTACTATTCAGATAATCATTTTACGATTGATACACCGGAGTAGGAATTCATAAAGTTTATTAAGTGATTATATGAACTAATAAATATCTTTCTCTATAAGCTACAGCTTTATTTATTGAATTTTAATATTAAATTTTCTTTCTAAATAAAATGATGAATTTATTGGATGCGAGGAAACATGTTTGAGGAGTTTAAAATACCTCAATATTTAAGTATTAACCAAAATACGAATTGCGTTCTGATCAGCATATAGAGCAGTCTTGAAAGCAAATATATTTCAAAGAAATACCAGATTAGAAAGGGTAGGTAAATTTGTTAAAAAAAGTTTTATTATAAATCAATTAATTAAATACTTAAAATAATAATAATGATAAGAATATTATTATTAAAAATTTATTGTATTTTAAGAATCTTTTTAAATAAATTTTAAGTGTTTTAAAAGTTAACACATTAAATAAGTTATTCTAATTATCTTTTTGATATTTAAACTTTGATTAAAAAATGAAAATTTATTAACATAAATCAGAGATGAAATGATGTGCAAATTCGATCAAAATAAAATAAAATATACTTATGTATTGAAAAATAATCAAATTTTTTTTAAGTAAAGAATAAAATAACATATTTTTTCAATTATTTATTATATTTATATGTTTCTACAATATTCAATCAATTCAACATAGTAAAATAGTATATTACGCAACGAGTGCGTAAAATATGTGATTATCGCACGAGTCGGGACAAATAAGACGAGTGCGATGATCACTTTACGCATTAGTTGCGTATATTATTTTTTCTAACAAGTGCGCAAAATTCTAAGAATGACAAACTTGCGTCTGTAATAGCATGTACAATCTTGTTCGAAGGCTATCAAGATCGTAAGAGGTAGTCGAGGTCGGGGCGCAGGACTAGGTCCAGGGGCGGAGCCCCGGTGGGGGTGCAGGGGGCGAAGCCCCTGCCGGGGGGGTTTGGGAGGGCAGCGCCCACCCGCCTCCAAAAAAATAAATAATATTACAAATATAAAAATAAAATTAATAAAACCATTAACGGCAGGCCAGAGTAGAACCTGATATTGACCGAGTAACAATTGAGTTGTTTGTTATTTACTCAAGTATTAATCGGTGTATCTTCAAATGAAAAGTTGAGCGCAATAGATATTATTATTATAAACATCTATGCACAAGAAAAAAAAATCTACCGATTTGTTTTTGAGAAAAGTAAGTAACGCCAAAGTGAAAGTTTATGTTTATAATATTTTCGCGTTACTTACTTGTCTCAAAAACAAAGCGATAGATTTTTTTCTTCTTGTGCATAAATATTTGTAATAATAATATCTATTGCGCTCAGCTTTTAATTTGCAGATTCACCGATTAATACTTGAGTAAATAACAAAAATCTCAGTTAGACAAGGACAGCGAATCCGGCCTGCTCTTAAATTAAAATTCCATGAAAATATATTATTAAAATAATAATTGAGAATTCCTCCCCTCTCTTTAAACCAATAAATAAAAAATTATTTAAATGATTAACTCTAAGATTAATTAATAAGAGAGTTCACGTATCGCGAAAAAAATTGTACATAGCACTTTAAAAGAGCACCACAAGAGCTTTCAAATGAGATGTATAAATGTCTGTTATGATGTATAGTTCATGAAATATAACACTTTAAAAATTAAAAAAATTTTTTTTAGATGAAATCATTTTACGCACGCTGTATTCATTTTACGCACGCTGAAATCATTTTACGCACGCTCAAATCATTTTAAGCACGCTCTAATCATTTTACGCACGCTGAAATCATTTTACGCACGCTGAAATCATTTTACGCACGCTCGATTCATTTTACGCACGCTAAACAAATGCGTCTCATAATATGATATTTTATGTACGCAAACGAGTACATGAAATCGAATTTTGCGCACGCCGTTAGAAAAAATATATTTTTAACATTTCGTAATCTTATATTGTAAACATCCGTAATATTATATTCTAACTTCTGATCTTATATTCTAAAAAATAAAAATTTTCAAATAATGTTTCATTTTTATTTATACAATAATTTTTTTTTGTTAATCAATTTTAATCTTTTTATTCAAAAATATAATATGGCAAAGATAATTAAAATAACTTATTTGTTGTGTCAACTTTTGAAACATTAAAAATTTCTTAAAAAGTTATTACTTAAATTATTTAAATAATTAATTTATAATTAAGCAATTAATTAAATTAATTATTACTATGACAAAAATTTTAGATACGTATAAAAAATTTAATAATTTGTATAAATGCGAATAACTGCTAATAATTATTATGATAATAATCTTTAAAATAACACTACGCGCAGTAAAAATCATTTGGCCATAGTTTTATTTACATGAAAACGTAGATTTAAGGTTTGGATTGTTGGAGCAGCCGTTCCTTGCGCGCGCGAACTCGTCTTTGTAGGGCTACCAACTGACGTCCGTTCGTACGTACGTACGGCGCGATACGTACATAGCCAATTGAATAGCCCCTCAGGGGTCGCTAGAAAACACGCGCGCATTTTTTAGTAACGGTAAGATGGATAGGTCTTATATACAAAGTGTACTCAACTCTCACCACTTGCGGGAGTTGGACACAAATTTCAACGCGTCAAAAACGTTTAGCTAAAAAAATTAGCTCAAAATTAAGCTTAAAATATAGCTGTTTTGACTCGTTGAAATTTGTGTCCAACTCCCGCAAGTGGTGAGAGTTGAGTACACTTTGTATATAAGACCGATCCATCTTACCGTTACTAAAAACAGCGCGCGTGTTTTCTAGCGACCCCTGCGAGTTATTACTTAGATTTAGTGTATGTATAGGTTAATCAATTTACAGCGAAGGTAGGGAAGGACAACATAAATAAACTCGAGTATATCTGAAAGCTACTCTAATAATATTTAGCTAAAAAAAATTGTTAAAAATATATCTAAAAAAACAGCTAAAAATACAATTGAAATTACAGTTATATTTTCAGCTGTTCTCGGTCAAAAAAAAACATCTATAAAAACAGCTAATAATATAAGTAAAATACAGCTATATTTATTTATATTATAGCGATATTCATGTTTTTTCAGCTAAATATCTATGAGTAATAACCAAATTATCAACTAAAAATTTAGGTATATTTTCAACTATAAAGGATACCTAAAAAACCATTTATTTTCAGCTATAAAGTATAGTTAAATATCTAGCTATTAATATATTGTAATCCCGGTCAAAAAAAGTTAGCTATAAAATATAGCTAAAAAAATAGTTAAATATATAGATGTATCGTGCTCGTTTTACAGCTATATCGATGTGTATTTTAGCTGTTTTTTATAGTTAAAAATGTACTTAATTTTATAGTTAATAATTTCGTTATACCGAAAATATTAATAGCTACTTTTTCAACTATATTTAATAGCTATTATTATAGTTAAAAAAACACCTAGTACACTAAAAATTGAAGTGTTTTTTTAACTATAATAATAGCTATAAAATATAGTTGAAAAAGTAGCTATTAATATTTTCGGTATAACGAAATTATTAACTATAAAATTAAGTACATTTTTAACTATAAAAAACAGCTAAAAAACACATCGATACAGCTGTAAAACGAGCACGATGAGGCTATATATTTAACTATTTTTTTAGTTATATTTTACAGCTAACCTTTTTTGACCGGGTATAAATACACTAAAAATTTAAGTATTTTTTTTAACTATAATAATAGCTATAAAATATAGTTGAAAAAGTAGCTAATAATATTTTTGGTAGCTAACGAAATTATTAACTATAAAATTAAGTACATTTTTAACTATAAAAAACAGCTAAAAAACACATCGATACAGCTATAAAACGAGCACGATGAGGCTATATATTTAACTATTTTTTTAGCTATATTTTACAGCTAACCTTTTTTGACCGGGTATAAATACACTAAAAATTTAAGTATTTTTTTAACTATAATAATAGCTATAAAATATCGTTGAAAAAGTAGCTAATAATATTTTATGTAGTTAACGAAATTATTAACTATAAAATTAAGTACATTTTTAACTATAAAAAACAGCTAAAAAAACACATCGATATAGCTGTAAATACAGCTCGATACAGCTATATATTTAACTATTTTTTTAGCTATATTTTATAGCTAACTCCTCTTTGACCGGGCTCACAGGGGTCGCTAGAAAACACGCGGGCATTTTTTAGTAACGGTAAGATGGATCGGTCTCATTTACAAAGTGTACTCAACTCTCACCACTTGTGGGAGTTGGACACAAATTTCAACGCGTCAAAAACGTTTAGCTAAAAAAATTAGCTACAAATTAAGCTTAAAATATAGCTGTTTTGACTCGTTGAAATTTGTGTCCAACTCCCGCAAGTGGTGAGAGTTGAGTACACATTGTATATAAGACTGATCCATCTTACCGTTACTAAAAAATGCGCACGTGTTTTCTAGCGACCCCAAGGACATTATTACTTAGATTTAGTGTATGTATAGGTTAATCAATTCACAGCGAAGGTAGCGAAGGACAATATAAATAAACTCGAGTATATCTGAAAGCTACTCTAATAATGTTAAGCTAAAAAAAATTATTAAAAATATAGCTAAAAAACAGCTAAAAATACAGCTGAAATTACAGTTAGATTTTCAGCTGTTCTCGGTCAAAAAAAACATCTATAAAAACAGCTAAAAATATAAGTAAAATACAGCTACATTTATTTATATTATAGCAATATTTATGTTTTTTTAGCTAAATATCTATGAGTAATAACCAAATTATCAACTCAAAATTTAGTTATATTTTCAACTATAAAGAATATCTAAAAAAACCATTTATTTTCAGCTATAAAGTATAGTTCAATATCTAGCTATTAATATATTGTAATAAATACACTAAAAATTTAAATATTTTTTTTAACTATAATAATAGCTATAAAATATAGTTGAAAAGGTAGCTATTAATATTTTCGGTATAACGAAATTATTAACTATAAAATTAAGTACATTTTTAACTGTAAAAAACAGCTAAAGAACACATCGATATAGCTGTAAATACAGCTCGATACAGCTATATATTTAACTATTTTTTTGCTATATTTTACAGCTAACCTTTTTTGACCGGGTATAAATACACTAAAAAATTAAATGTTTTTTTTAACTATAATAATAGCTATAAAATATAGTTGAAAAAGTATCTATTAATATTTTCGGTATAACGAATTTATTAACTATAAAATTAAGTACATTTTTAACTATAAAAAACAGCTAAAAAACACATCGATATAGCTGTAAATACAGCTCGATACAGCTATATATTTAACTATTTTTTTAGCTATATTTTATAGCTAACCTTTTTTGACCGGGTGTACGTGTTTGTACGTGTGTGTGTACGTGTCTGTAGGTGTTTGTACGTGTGTGTATGTGTGTGTACGTGTTTGTACGTAATTGTACGCGTGTCTACGGGTTTCTACGTGTTTCTACCTGTGTATATGTGTTTGTACGTTTTCGTACATTTGTGTACGTGTTATTACTTATGTGTACGTATGTGCACGTGTTTTACGTGTGCTTACGTGTTTGTACATGTGCACACGTGTGCGTACATATTTGTTCGTTTGTACGTATGTGTACTTGCTTACGTGAGTGTACGTGTGTGAACTTGTTTTCATGTGGCTTACGTGTTTGTTCGTGTGTGTTCGTATTTGTAGGTGTTTATACGTGTGTGCATGTGTGTGTACATGTTCGTACGTGTTTGTACGTGTGCGTATATGTTTGTACGTTTTTGTAGACGTTTTTTTGTTTTTGTACGTGTGTATACGTATTTGCCGTATTTTTGCGTGTGTACACGTGTTTGTACGTGTTTTTGCGTGTGTGTACGTGTTTGTGCGTGTTTGTACGTGTTTGTACGTGTGTTTACGGGTTAGTACGTATTTTTGCGCGTGTATACGTGTTTGTACGTATTTTTGGGTGTGTGTACATGTTTGTACGTGTGTTTACGTGTTTGTACATGTGTGTACGTGTCTGACCGCGTGTATGTGTTAGTATATGTTCTTACGTATGTGTATGAGTGTGTACGTGTGTACACGCGTTTGTGTATGTGAGGACATATGTGCATTCGTTTCCACGTCTGCGTACGTATTCATACGTGTGTACGTGTCTTTACGTGTTTTTACGTGAGTGTGCGTTTATGTACGTTTTTGTACGTGTTTGTACCTGTGTGCACGTATGTATACGTATTTTCACGTATTTTTGCGTGTGTATACGTGTTTGTACATGTGTGTACGTGTCTGTAAGTGAGTATGTGTTAGTATATGTTTGTACGTATGGATATGTATGTACGCATGGATACAACACGTATGGATATGTGTTACATACACTGTAACGGCTAATATCAATTTTGCATAGAATTATTAAATTGAATATGAATAGTTTATAAATAATTGGACATTATTTAAGACATAGAATAATTTTCTGTAATAATAAATCTAAATTACATTAAAAGAATAAGTAGGACTTCATAGTTACCTTCTGAGGCCGATAATGAAGAAAACTCAAAATGTATATATAGAGATATAGTAAAATGAATATAGAAATGGAATGTTCTATTTCTGTTAATGAAAAAGTATTATTGATATTTGATTATTAATAATAAAATATATAAGATATAATTTTTTAAAATAATTGTTTATACATAAATAGAACATTCAATTTCCATAATATGTGTAAAAATGATTATTCTATTTAAAGTTTGAAAATAGAAATTAAAATATAAAAAATTAGCTTTTTTAGATAATAAATAATAAAATATATTATTAAAAATAGTTTTTTGGAATGTAAAGGAAATAGAATGTTTTTTTTACAAAAATATTTATCTTAATTAAAAGCCTCTTTAGCAAATATATAAAATGAATTTTATCGAACATTCTATTTCCTAATGTATGATCCTTTATTGAGAAATAGAACTTCATAAAAGGTTTATGAAATAATATAAAAGAGCGTGAATCCATCCAAGCAGATCTTATTTTCTCTTAGATGTTCGATCATGTAACATCTAAGATGTATTCTATCGGATTCTTGATCCGACTCTCTACGCGGCAAAATGTAGAGACTAGCTTACTAAAAGATTCTCATTTCATTTAATTGTTTATTTAAATAAATTATTGTATCTTTGGAATTTATTTAAAAAAGATTTGTTTACATTAAATAAATTTAATAATTTAAAATTAATAAAAATGATTCTAAATTCATTAAAGTCTGTTTTACACTAATTTCAGATAATAAAGGTAATAATGCATCTTATCGTTAAAGTGCACATTATCGCACGTTCAATGGCAAAGCATCCAGCGAACGTCGTCGATTATTGTACTTTCATAAGTTGCATTTATGATAAGGATATGATATCGCACTTCCAATAGTAAAGCATCTGGAGGAAGTCGTCGATTGTATATCCTCACATAATTATTAAAATACCAATTATCGTATCTCTGACAGTAAAGCATCTAGAGGAGATCGTCGATTCTGGTGTTTTAATCCTTCTTGCTGTATGGATTATGTGACTAATGCATGTCAAGAACTTATTAATGTAACTTTAATCTATATGTTAGTAATTTATTATTAAAATTACCTGGCGACCGTGCATCCAGCAAAACGCGCCCGTTACAGCTGGCGACCGTGACAGGACATGCACTCATAATCATACAGCAATTAAAATATTTATCAAAATAATAATTTAATAAATAAATTAAATTAAAAGATTAACTAAAAATTCTTTAAATGATATCTTTATTAAGAGGAAGGATCTTCGAGGGCATGAGCTATAATCAAATAGTCTTATTAGAAGAAGTTGCAGCCCTTATGAAGAATTTAAAAGCTAATTAATTAAATAAATTAATTTGATTTAATGATTATTCAAATAATAGCATTTAAAAATAAAAATAAAACCAATATACGAGGATTCATATATAGCTCGCATTGAATGAAATGCAATAATAAGCCACGTTAACTGAATGGTACAGCTATTGCCTGGCACGCAGTGGTCGGCGTGTGTACGTGTACGTTTGTGTGTCACATGCGATTACACATGATTATACATAGTCATACACCTTGACTGATAATAGCAGACGCTCGCACACGCTTAGACACAGACACTGATATACGCATACACACACACATATTGTGGATGATATCACTAATTATAATTAAGTTAATTATGTCCAAATTATTTAGAGAGTTTTATGATGACGGTGACCATTATGTTTATGATGATGTCGATGACGAAAACGTTAAGAAGGGTGACTTTGTCTTTTTGTTTCAAGAATTATGGTATTTATTGAAATACAATAAATGTTTGTCGTAAGTGATTTTAATTTTCTGTAAATTGTGTGAATGTTTAAAAGCATATCCTCATAAATCTTAGCTCTAAGGACAACGTTTTGTATAAGTTTTTTTATTATGGACTCATCAGTAAGGCTTTTAAAATTATTCTTAAGAGAATTTGCTTTAGACACTTATAGTAGCTTCTTATTAATTGTCATTGATTATACAATATGTTGATAAAATTCTGAAAGTAACTTCCAGCACATAAGCTTTGTGACTGTATAATTGTAATGACCTGTTAAATTTATGGTTTATGTGTGTGCAGTCATGTATAATGCTTTAATAAATCTTAATTTCTATCTCGAATTTGAAAATATTTAATTATTATTGATTGAAAATCATTAATTTTCTTTAATTAAAAGTGATGTTTTAATTAATTGTGCTTTCCATATTAAATTTCAAAAAATACAACTAATATTGATTGATTTTAATTAATTTAAAGTTCATTTGCGTGCAATTAAATAACATGCTTTAATAATTTTAATTTTCAAATTAAATTTGAAATATTGAATAATTTTTATTAATTTTTAATAAATTGGGGTTTATTTCAAGGGGTTAACAACTCTAAGAATAAGTGCTTGAATGATTTTAAATTGATTTTAAGTGTAGTCACTTAAATAAAAAATGAAGCTATTTTAAGCGGATTCATGTAATTTCACGAAATTTATGTCATTACTGGGTATTTGATTTCATTAATTAAAAATTAAACATAAACATTATAAATAAAAAAGTCTAAATTTAAGAGTAGATAGGCTATAGACATACTGGCACACCCGGATTGTAGCACACCCCCTCTCCTCCCCCAAGTGTGTTAGAATCCGTGTCATTTTAAATACATGTGAATTCCTCCCCCTGTTAAAAAAATGAAAAAGCATAAAACACTTGTCTCCCTCCACTAAGTGTGTTACAATCCGGTCTATTTAAAATACGTATAAGTCTTCCCTTCCTTAAAAAAATGTATTTTCTTTTAGGAAAGGGCTAGCCCTTCTCTCTTCTTATTTTTAAGGAAAGGATAGAGCGCCGCCCACTGTATGTTCTATTTTGGGGACGCAGAAAAATTGACCTACTCTTAGAAGAGAGGGAAAGGGCAGACCTTTTACGTAGTGCTGGTCTACTATGCGTTTTCTTTGACATTGCATGAAAATTTACCTGCTTTTAGAAGAGAGGGAAAGGGGCGACAGTAGATAAGCTATAGGCATACTGGATCACGTTCCTTCTGGATCACCCCCTCTCTCCTCAAAGTGATCCAGAAAGTACGCATTGTAGATCACCTCAGTGATCTAGAATCCGAAAGTGATCCAGAACGCCTATAGCGTTTTCTACTACTTTTTTTTTTTTCTTTTTTTTTGTCTGTTTTCTTACAAATGATTTTCTGAGAGATAGAATAATTTCATGAGTTTGACATTGTGTAGTGCACAGACAGTTTTATAAATTGGATTATGGTTTGTGCATATGGTAACACACTTGAAAGATGGTTTTGATGGATAGCCGTATTGATTGATATTATAAGCAGGAAATTTGAATCGTAACAGCCATTTTCGTTTGAATTCATTCAGAACAAAAATTTTAGTAGCATCATATAAATATTCACGAAGTAAGTTTGCAATTTGAGAGTAGTCAAGCCCATCAGTATTCCAAGCTATTCCGTGATTATGTTTGAGGCGAATGTTTTCTTCCTGTAATTCGTCAGAGAGCCTTATCCATAAAAAAAGTTTTTTGAATAGATGAACGATAGGATCACCACTGTCGTTGAGAGGAATGATTGCTATTTCCTTTAGAACATATTCACCACCCATTTGCTTAAAACCAATCATGCCTACCGGATATTCCATTTCGAAATATTAATTTTTTTACGTAAAAGTGAAGATAATTCAGACAAGCTTCCGAACATCTCCACTAATAGGATTGTACTGAATGATGCGATCGTGTAAGATCATGCAATAAGCTGAAGTATTAGCTGGAAAGTCAGTTTGAGACTCAAATTCTAGACGTACATCGACAGGAGCGCTCTTTAGCATTTCGTTTTGTCGTGAACAGTCAATAACTATGAGTGGTTCAAAGTTGATAAACTGAGACTTTGTCAACAATGGCTGTGAATCTTTTCCATAATAGCTTTTCTGAAAATTAGCATACATATCATAGAGAATAGCAAATTGATTCTTAGATATGTCAAGATTGAGATTGCTGTACGTATAATATTGCGAATTCAAGAAAAGTCTCACATTACTAATATTACAGTGGTCGAAGCAACTGGCATTTTTAGATCTTGAACCTTTTTTTCCCGATTGTAATCCAAGAATCACGAAACGTGGTTTCTCCAATTGATTTGAAGTTTTTACCGTCCAGACGTGTTTATTTGTTGTTGGAAGAAGAGGATATTCAAATAACTCCCATGAACGAAAACTCATAGAAATAGGATTATCTTTGCCAATGAAATTTAACAGCTGGATTTTTTGTTTATCTGATGCAATAACAAATGGCATTGACCACTCTATCTTTAATATTTTTATTTGATAAGGTTCATATGTGGTTCCATTGTTGGCTACAGTACCTTCCTGTACTATAGCATTCAGGTCACTTCTTGATCTTGTGAGAATGAGTTCATGCTTCATATTAACAACAATTTTCTTGTAATTTTCTGCGAAGCCTAAAATCATACTTAGAGGGATAGAAACGTCAAAATTTCCATGATCATCTACAATTGTTTTGTTTGCTTCTTCAACACCAAGCCAGCCTGCATTTTCTAATGTTAGAGTCTGATTTGGATTAAATGAAGTGCATCCCTTCATGAGACTACTCAGACCAACATTTTTACTTTTATCTATCTCTACAGCATTAAGTTCATATCGAATTTCATCAAACAGATGACAAATGCCATTGTTAACGAAATTAGTTTTAGTTAGTGCTTGTCCATCCGGTTTTTGTAATTTTCCACATACATGGATGTAACTACATGATGGTAAGAGGCATAAATCTTGATGCTGAATAGAAATACGGATTTCATCACTGTTATTGAAACTTAATGTGGAGTATGGTTGATGTGCGTGAACCTCATAATGAGCAATAGACTCATCGAATGCGACACCTGATTGAATGCTTAGAATTCCGTCCATTTTTCTGAAAGCAGCAGGGAATGATACAATTTATCTTTTTCCACGTACTTTAAGACCTATACTTTTGAGAAACTGGATGCTCTTCCGTGTTAACGGTTTGAGTACCTTTGGACGACTGATGGTGGGTTGACATGATGGCTGACTTATATGGACACTTGAATTATATACGATTCCCATTATACAGATTTTATGTGAAGTCTAACAGTAATTTCCTCTCCTCGGAAATTCACTAAATTTCCGTCGTGATCAACGATTCGGATTTGAAGATGATCTATACTTTTAACATTGAGTGGTAAATATATGACATGCGATGGAACTTCTATGATTTTATATCCTGGAGGAACTTTTGGGAAAAACTCATGGATCGTGTGAACTTTTTTGTTGTTGATGTAAGCACCTGTAGTAATATTACACTCTACTCTAAGTGCGTTTATTTTCAATATCTTCACAGGTAAATCAGAGCTGTGATAAATGTCTTCATGAAGAACGCGACGAGTGCCACCGAGAAGACTGCCTATTGAATCGCGAGGTCTAAGATCTATCTGATGGCTGCAATAAATTTCACTTCTGAGAGTATTGTTGTTAGCTTTCAAGGAAAACTCGATGTCTTTAGATTTCAAATCTTTTTGCAAAAATTGATTAATAGCATCAATTTCATAACTGCCAGTAGGAATAATAATAATCTTCTCTCCGTTTATATGAAGTTTATTATTCGAATCGTCAACATTGGGAATCGAGTTGAATGATAAAAGTTCAACTAAACCCAAAACAAAATTCTTATGCTGTGGTAGTTCTATTGAAGGAAAATATTGCGCTTCTAAGATAGAAGATTTGCCTGAAAGACTCAAAGTGAAACTATCTTCCATGACTGTTTGAAAAAGAATGATCCTGCTTGTCTGAAAACTCTTCTTTTATAGTCTTTCACACAAGAATTGAAGACAAAGATGTCCACAAATAAATGAGTCAAAATTTTGATATCTTTTATAGTTGTATTTCACTTCTTCCACGTTAAAATATAGCATGAGATCTATAGGGGGTTTAAGATCACCAAAACTATCAAAATAAATCACTTCAGAACCTCGTTTTCGATAACATACCCAGTGAGTGCCTTTGTTTTGAAAATCATCTAAGTTAACTATTGCAGATTCGTTATGCCATGGGCCATCAGAAGGTAGATTATTTCTCATGAAAACACCTCGAAAATATGGGATTTGCATCATACGAGCATACTTTATAAGATCATAGTCAGTCAGTGCACGATTTGGCAAAGTTAAATCGAAGTTTTTTTTTTTAACTTGACCATTACCGATATGAAGTTTCATAAATAATCCCATTCCAGTTTTATATGGTTTAAGATAGAGACCTTTTCCTAGAGCAATAGCTTCCATAGTTTTATTATGTCTCTTACTTTCTTCATAATTTTTCTGTGTAGCTTCAGCCTCATTTACTGCTTTAGCTATTCCAGCAGCTCCTCCAGCCAGAGCACCAGTTGCACTTATTGCTGCGAACAATGGTATGAGAAAAGGCAGAGCGCCACCTATTTTTGATGGAACAGGTAGAATACGTGGAATGATAATTTTTTCCTTACCGCCAACGATCTTGAGAACTTCACGTGCACCTTTTAAAGCGGACTGTATAACTTTGCGAGAATGTTTACTTGGTTTTAATGATTTTTTACTTGCAGTTACTAATTTACTCAATTTTACACCCATTCCTGTCTTTCCTTTTAATTTCATAGCATTTTCAACAACAAAAGCAGTTGCTTTTTTGCTAAGACTTGCATTTTTGTCTCTAACACGCTGCCAAGCTTTATCAGCGAGCTTCATGTCAGCTACTTTTCGATCAGCATTTTTATCAGAATAAGATATGTCATGTTCTTTGCATGCTTGATCAAGTGGATTGATACCTGTATCACCTCTTTTTAGACGCTTTTTCAGTTTTGTTCCGGGACCACAATATTGATATCAAGGAATATGCATTTCAATAGGTCAGTTATTGATTACTTTATCAAGTAACCCTTTACCCTTAGGGTGCTTCTGTAATTTGTGTACGAGCATCTCTCTTCAAGTGCTGATTTACAACTGATGATCGAAATATAAAACAAGCGTTTATATTTAGAAAAGGTCAATCTTAGATTTGACTTTGTTACGTAAACATGGATTTTACTGAGCAGAACGTCAAACTTCCCGTCGGCAACTTTGATTTTGAGAAAACGAAAAGAAAAAAGTGACATGGAGAGTTACTTCCAGATAATATACGAGCAGAATTTTGTGGCCCATCGAACTGTGGAAAAACTAATAGTTTATTAGCTCTAATTACACACCCTAATGGTCTTAGATTTGAAAATTTATATGTATACTCTAAATCCTTAAATCAACCGAAATATCAATTTCTTCAAAAAGTTTTAGAGCTAATTGAAGGTATATCATATCTACCGTTCAGTGAACATGCATCTGTAGTGTCTCCAGATGAAGCCCTACCTAATTCAATTATGATTTTTGATGATGTCGCTTGTGAGAAGCAGGATAACGTCAGAGCTTTTTTCTGTATGGGGAGACACAAAAGTGTAGATAGCTTTTATCTATGTCAGTCATATGCTCATATACCGAAACATCTCATCAGGGACAATATTAATTTGATGGTAATTTATCGTCAAGATGATGTTAATCTTAAACATATCTATGAAGACCATGTGAATACTGACTTAACTTTAAATGAATTTTGAAATCTTTGTACAGAATGCTGGAAGAATGACAAGTATGGATTTGTTGTTATTGACAAAGATAGAGCAATGAATGATGGTAGATATAGAAAAGGATTTGACTGTTTTGCCATTAAAAAGGAAGTATAATTCTTAATCTTTGCAGTTTGATTTTAGACAGCATCTTGTTAGCATGCCTTACTTTAAGAAAGAAAAAAGTGTTCTTAGCGAGCTCTTACGAGCACGCGAGGCTATTAAAAAAAATACTCTTTGTTAAAAAAGGAGAGAGATGATTTTGAAAAGGTTATTGGTGATACTTTAAAACCAGATATTACACCACTTGAAAAGCTTGTCGATTCGACAACTTAAAGTGTGTCACGTTCTAATCACATTTCGGCCATAGACAGTAACAGAAAATCTGCAAAAAAAAAGATTGAGATTTGATGAATCAAGTTATATTGTAAACGATATTAATAACTCGGGTTCGGCGTTTGATAATGATGCTTCTAATGGCGATGATTTTTCTCCGATAAATAGCACAATGATGAATTCATCATTCAATTCTGCCAATTCATCATTCAAATCTATATATTCACCATTTGTATCTGCGCATAAAGAAACTGAACCGACAGACTTTTTATCAATGCTAAATGGAAGCCGCAGCAAAATCGATAACATATACGGAGTGAGAAAAGTCAGTGGCGTATACATGATGGCTGATTCACAAATTCAATTTGATGATAAAATGATAAAAGTGAAAGATTTAAGTTTTCCTAAAAGCAGTGGTCTAATGGAATTGCTTTTCAAAAAAGAACCAAATGATAATCTTTTGAGTACAACAGATCGCAAGAACTATCGCATTATCCTGGAAGCAACAAATGCCCATAGTAAAAGACATAGCAAAAGTGAGAATTTACGCTCTTCGAAGAGTAGAAAATATTTAAAAATCATAGCACCAATGTTCCGCAGTGATCGTAGTAGAATGTCTACCAGCAGAGGGGGTCTCATACCTAAATATAAAATAGCAAAAAAAAATACTTCCATAGATCTAGTCTACTGGGATGATCCGAATGAGCTTGTCGAAAGACTGCGATTATTAATAGCCGAAAGATCTGCTGGAAATAATAATCACAACAATGAAATCCAATCAATCATAGAGGAACTACGTGAAGCTGGGCATATATATTGACGTACACAATTTTCAAATCAATAGTAGTAACATGAGTCTCGATGTGTTTGGAAGAAAACTTGAGGGCTCGCAAGGGAGTCGTGGTCCTCGAGGTATTGGATTCAATGTTACATCAGATGGTGATTTTGATTTAGACAATAAGCGGCTTTGCAATATTGGAGAGGCTAATGATCCAAATGATGCCATTAGTTTGAATTTACTAAATAATATCCTACAGAAAGAAGTTGATTACTTATCTTCTAAAATTATAGAAGTTGCTAAAGCTATACAAGAATATGAGAACAAAGTTGAAATATATAAAGCAGAAATAGACGAAAAATTAACTTACGTCTATGATATGACTCAACGAAATTTTGCAAGTATTGAATATATAATTAAAGAAATGAATAGACAATCGGATATTGCTAAAGTTGAAGTTTAAGATGTAACGTCAAAGAGTAGTTGAAGAGCTACACAAGCCAGCACGTCGAAGGTATAAGCGAAGAAAATATGACATACGCGGATTAGATGAGACTTGGCAAGCTGACCTTGTAGAAATGATACCTTATTTTAAGGAAAACAAAGGTTTTCGCTACTTACTAACTGTCATAGATATATTTTCAAAGTATGCATGGGCTGTACCAGTCAAATCGAAGAGTGGCAATAATGTTACTCTAGCTATGAAGTCAATATTAAAACAAGAACGGGTGCCATCGAATTTACAAACTGACCAAGGAAAAGAATTCTACAAGTCAAACTATCAGAATCTTATGAAAAAGTACAAGATAAATCACTACTCTTCACATAGTAATCTTCATGCAAGCATATGTGAACGCTTTAACAGAACTTTAAAAAATGCAATGTGGTTAGAATTTAGCAAACAAGGAAGTTATAAATGGTTGGATATTCTGCCTGAGTTAGTGAAAGCATACAATTCAAGAAAACATCGGACAATAGGAATCGAGCCTGAAAACGTTACGAAGGTAAATGAAAAAGAAATCAAGAAAAATTACCCAACTGAAAAAAGACCTGTGAAAAAACCAAAATTCAAAGTAGGAGATAAAGTGCGAATAAGTAAGATAAAACAAGTTTTTGAAAAAGGTTATACACCAAATTGGTCAACTGAAATTTTCACAATAACAAGAGTTGTAAAAACCAATCCCATAACTTACCACGTCAAAGATTATTATGATGAACCCGTCTCTAGCGGCTTTTATGAAACGGAAATTCAAAAAACTATGTATCCAGAAATTTATTCGGTAGAAAAAGTTTTAAAGAAAAGTGGTAAACGTGTATATGTTAAGTGGTTAGGTCTAAATAGCAAGCATAATAGTTGGATAGATAAAAATGAAATTATTTGAATAAGCTAAGATGTATTTCACAACGTATTTCAGTGTAATAAATAAAAAAGAAAAAAAATTTAATTTTATTATGTTCATTAATTTAAGTTATGTATAAAATATTTTTATTATTGAAAATTTTCTTTTTATGATTCAATATAAATATAATAATTATAAGTGGTGGTGATAAATAAAAACAATTATATAATGTTTAATAATTTTCATTTATTCATGTATTCTTATTATGTACAATTTACAATAAATAGTTTGAAAAATAATTTGACGAGTATATTCTTATTTATTTTAAGCCCGATCGAATTTAAAAGAAGATCCTCCCAGGTATATTGCAATCAAACGCAGTTTATTTGCATTATCACAGAGATTGTAGAAAAATTCTTCATCTTTTAGGATTGCAGATGAAATCTTCTCTGTTAAGAAGACTTGGAAGCTTTGGTCGAAATCTGCTACGACCTTGGTTCCAAATCTTGTCTTGACTTGTTTCAGTGTAGTCACCATGTACTGCTGGTCTTTTTCTAAGTCTGTGACTTTCTTCCTTGGCAGAAAGTCGCTTCCTGCAATCTTGTTTGGTGCAGATGAATTCATTCTGAAAACAAGAAAAAGTAAAAAAAATTAAAAATTTCTGTTAGAGAAGAATTTTGATGAAAAAAAATAATGTTTTTTGGTAAAATATAGATTGTTACTTACTTAAAAAGTTAGTCGATTTTAGATTTCTTTGTGCAAGGTTGATCGTCCTCAAGCTCTTCGATTACTTGAATGCGCTCCTCCTCATGGTCCATTGGTTGATATAGCCCATTCCCCACTTCGATGTCTGCCCTTTCCATTGCTACTCGTAATATATCCTTTTTTTCTCCTTCCTGGGAACTTGCCCCCTCCATTCATGGATGCCAGTCATTCATGAACTCCTCTAACACATCATACTCAATGATAATTTGCTCGCCTTCATAAAGTGACATCCCCACTCGCTCTGCACTATTTTCATTGGTTGCTTTATCCCTTCTCTCGATTTCCCTCTCTCTTTCATTCTCTGTAGCATCAATTTCCACTCGTGTATCTCCCCTCCTCATTTCTACCTTCCGCTCTTTTTCTTTTTTTTCAGCAGACATTTTTCTTGCATATTCCCTCTCTACTCCAAGTGCAGCTTGCGCCATTTGTATTTCTTCAATTTTATAATGTATCTGTGCTATCAGGCAATAAAAATCTCTTATCATCGTGAGGACTCAGAGCAATTTTTCTTTGTTTTTCAGTATGCACAGTATGCAATTTTGAACGGATATTGCACTGTTCACGGTATATAATAGTGAGATCCTGAAGACAGCTTCGGTAATCCTCAAAAGTAATTGATTTTTTAACAACACTAGACTTTATACCTTTGGCTTTCTTTATAACTTCTCCTCCATCGATTGAAATACTATACATTTTGCTTCGTAATCCCATAAATTCTGTCATTATCTTACCATTACATTCGTCTTTCATCAAACCCGGAACTTTCTTATTAACTCGAGGAATTCCGAACGGATTATTTTCTTCATAATCGGAAGTATCAAATTTATGTATGTCCTCTTTCATTATTTTGTACATGTCAAAATCCTCAACTTCGTATATGAGACTATCAGTATCAGTATACAAAAGTTTGCATTTGTCTCCAACTCGCTTTTTCATATACGAATAATGAAAATCATAAACTAATGTTTTTGATAATTCTAAAATGCAAAATCCAACATAAATTGGTTTCTTGATTGTGATGCTCGTTCTCTTCATTTGAATGGCAACTAAATTCTCATCAAAAATAGCACAGCTGTGAAAATTTGGTAGAGCTATGCGTGCTTCTGCCTCATATCTACCAGTAAATTTATTTACCAATCGGACATCAACTCGGGACCGCTCTCGCTCAATGCACTTTCCATAGACAGCATTGATTAACAATTTATAAAAAAGTTTTTCAAATTCGTTCTTAGCCTGCATTCTTTTCTGAGTATTCAATTCCACATAAGGTTTAAGCCATGCCTTTTGCTCAAAACTTAAAATTCTATGCGCTTTTTTTAGTCGAAGTCCATTTTCCAACACTTGTCTGAGTGTTCGATAGTAAATAACATATCTCTTCTTGTTCTTTAAAGTAGTGAGAAGTTTCTTTTGTTTCGAGCCATGTGGCGCACTATGCTGTGCGCAGAATGGAAAATCTTGATGTGCATCGTATATTTCCTCAGGATACTCCAAATCTACTTCAGCAATATATCCAATAACTGAATCTGGCGGTGCGTTGTAAAAGTTTGAATTCGTCTCATATTCTACCCATTTGAATTTTCCGACTGGCAAATATTGAACCATTGCCCATCCATAAAGATTATTAATATCAAAGTACATAAGTGTTTTCATTTTCTGTTTTTCATCATAAGGAGAGCCCATATATGGATTGTTCGCCTTGGCATAGCGATTACAGCATTTACTTATTCCTCCCCGAATACCTGCTTCAATGAACATCAGCATATCTATATCTGTAAGAAGCTCCAGTTCTACCTTCGTCATTTTTAGCGCTGCTGAAAATGTCAAGCCTGGAGACGTATAAAAGTGAGCTGGACATAAACCGTAAGCTTTGAGAGATGTTTCTCGAAAACTTTCAAATACATCCGCCAATAATAAAACATCTGTTTTTAAGTATAAATCCGAATACTCGCCTAATGTCCTTATATTGAACTTACTCCAGACTTGAATAGCATGCTTATAGTCTTCATCAGCAATATGAGAATCGGTGAGTTGGTTATAAAACTGATTTTTCTCTGGCAATTTCGTAACTAATAATTTATCCAATCCATCTACAAAATCATATGGAAATATACCTTTACGTTTGAGAAAATCAATTTTCTCATCTGTAAATCCATCAGTTCGAAACTCTTTTATCAATATCGGCACATTTTCCAAGTATGATGCAAGTTTTTCTAATGACGAAGGAAGAAGACGCCAAGAATCTATGAATCTAAAACTTACGTCACTGCCATCTATGTATTTTGTAAAAGAAATATATTTTTCCTTATTATGTGGCAATAGCGTAACTCGTCCTCCCATCAATGAAGATGTGGCTATCTCTTTCAAAATGAAGTGTGTATCGTAATTGAGGTTATGAAAAACCACAGGAATAAATTTTGAATACTTGTAATTCAAATTACATGAATTATGTGCTGCACCTCTGAAACTAATGTAAAAAAAATAGATATTTTAAAAAAATTTGCATGATAAAGTAAATTTTTTTTTCATTGTAATATAACTATAATTAATATCTTACCTTCCTGTGAGATGACAGTGATCTCGTACTGCGAGTTCTTCATCACGGATTAGTTTTCGGCATATGTGAAAAATGGTTGACCTCTGGAAAGATAATTCTTCTAAATCCGTAAGTTTTAATGGTTTCGGATTCTTGTAGAGTTTATCAATTTCCTCACTGATTGATTTCAATTCTTGAACAAACCATTGTGCAGGAGTCTGTCCATCTTCGATATTTTTTCTATATGACTTATAAAAAGATAAGCTGTCATCAAAGCTACATTTTATATAATATCCTATGCTATATGCTTCATGAAGTTGGAAGGCAATCTCATTCATTGTAGGCTTCAGTAAACATTCAAAATCAGCATAAATAATAAAAGGAACTTTTTCGCTTTTATAATAATCTTCAAATTTCAGAATGTTGTTCTGCGAGTCAGGTAGATTAATTCGACAATAATTCAAATTCTTACAATCATTTTCATGAACTTGCAATCTTTCTTCATTATAAAAGACTTGTAAACATCTTTCACAATGGAATGATTTTACATGTGTCTTAGATAGTTGAGATTTCAGAAGACGAGACATATTTTTTATCCAAACGTAGTGGTATTTGGGTAAACTAATATCATCAGAATAATTATCTTTTTCATACTCATCGATGTAAAAGTCTTGGATGATGAGTAGATTGACATGCTTTTCCTTTTTATCCGATGTAATGTGGCAAGGTGATACTTCAAACTTTTGTCCAAACTTCTCCAACATGTACACATTTACTGAAATATTATTCAGTTCTTCAAATTTTGGAACATTTATAAGTGTCACTGGAAATTCTATGTTATTAAATTTCAACTTGTTCTCATGCATGCTATATTGATTAACTCTATTAGTATTAGTTTCACTTGGATATATTGCTGAGAGGATAGCATACTTGAAACATTGATTGTCATTGTTACGAACATTGACACATGCTTTTTTCTTTTGTATAAAAGGTGGTAGAGGAATGTACGAACTGCCCTTGATCGGAGAATATTTTTTCATATTTATACTCAGACTTATAATACTTTTTAGAGCCCAGCCAGAATCTTTTTCCTGAAATTCTTCTATCTGTGTCAAAATAGAATCTTTGATATTCATTTTGAACCATTCTTCTAGATTCGTTGACATGAAAATTGAAGTACTTGTGGTTGTAAAATATTTAATATCTGACAATTCTTCACTACTTTTCTGTATAGAAAATTCTGCGGTGAAATCTGAATTCACTTTCAGAGCACTATATTCTTCTAAGCATGACTGTACATGTACTTTAAAGAGTTCTTGGGCGTCGTTTAAAAAACTTAAAATATCCATATGATTTATATTTACCACTACGCCAGTTCTAATTCTGTTTTCGAAAGCTGACTGCACATCTCGCCATTCAACAGAAGCTTCTATTTCTTCAGATTGCAGACCACCTCCTCGTTGAAGATGATGTTTAAATTGAACTTGAATACCCGAAAGATGTAACACACAAGTTTGACATCTCTGCTTTTCTCCTCTTGTAAGATCAGAATTGACAATTTTTTCATTTAATTTCTCTAAACTACCATTGCACTTATCTATCCAATAATGGAGATCGGTATTGTTCAGTTTATTTACATTTTGTAAAGCATCACGGAGTAGTTGCACAAGACGTTCAAAGAAATTAATTGAAGACATTTTTTTTTCTTTTTATTTAAAATAACCTTTCACAAACACAAACTTTCACGATTAGTAAAGTTTAGTCCCAATGACTATGTACACTCACGACTCCTCTGACGAAGTATGCTCATCCAGAAAACTTCAGTCCTTTTTAAAGGTAAAGTTAACATTAAGGAGAAATGGAAAATTCAATTAACTAACCAATAGTAAAACGTAGTGCAAGTTTTTCAGAAAAAGAGAGGTATTCACGGGTAGGGATGAATTTTTCACCTTTTTTAACCTATCAGAATCATTTCTTAGTTTTAACCAATGAGGATTGAGCGATTTTCCATCGTCCAATCTTAAAAAAGTTAGAGGCGGAGTTACTATCATCTTTTAGTTTAACCAGCGAAAACTGAGCTATTTTCCATCGTCCAATCTTAAAAAAGTAAGAGGGGAATTGCTTGACATAAACTTACGATTTGAAAATTTTCTATTCTCATTTCCCGATATTAATTCATACTGAAACATCCAACGCTACGAGATTGCTAGAACTCGTGATTACGATATGCTGTTCAAAAATTATATCATGCAGTCTGCGGAAGAAGAAAGCATTTATATATGTGATATTCAAGGATTTCAAAGAATATCAGAGGATTCTTTTATTTTCAAAGAAGTTAGTTTCCTCAATTTTAGAAAAACAGCTTTACCTACAGTCTATGTTTTCAAATCTCCAATTACATGGGAGGAACTAAATACAGAAGAAAAATGCATGGCTCAGTGGGTGGAAAGGTTCCATCACGGTATAGCATGGAATTCCGGAGATATTCCATATCATCGTCTACAACATGTTTTCCAAATCTGCTCGCAAGGAATCAAAAAATTATTTGTCAAAGGAGAGCAGAAAGTGCAATGGTTGAAAACTCTTTTACCAAGTGTGTAAGTAAAAATATATTTAAACTTTTTATATTCAAATTTATCATTTTCTTAATACTTTTCATACTTTTTTATACTTTTTTATACTTTTTTATACTTTTTTTATACTTTTTTATACTTTTTTTTATACTTTTTTATACTTTTTATACTTTTTTTTATACTTTTTATACTTTTTCATACTTTTTTCATAAGTTTTTTTTACTTTTCTCATACTTTTTAATACTTTTTTCATACTTTTTAATACTTTTTTTATACTTTTATATTATAGTTTAATTATTCTGTTTATTTTATTCGCAGGTCAATTTCAAATGTTGAAGATTTCGGCTGTCCAGCATTAGAAGAAATAATAAGTGATAAGCGACACTTCGGCTTGAACCATGTTTTCTGCATAAGAAGAAAAAGTCCCGTGTGTGCAGTTAATAATGCCATTGCTATACGAGCATGGCTACAATATTAATAACATAGATGAAGTTGATAGTTTTTTGAAACAAAATCAAAGTATGAAATGTACATGTTTGTATTTCGCAAATAAATAAAAATTTTGAAAATTGAAAATGTATTAAAAAGAAAAAAAAATAAAGTTTTTTTTATGATTAAAATGATTTATTATTATTTTATCTCCTGAATTGTTTTTTTTTTTTAATTTAATGTATATTTTAAGGAATTGTATTTAAAAAAAAAATATATATATATTTAATAAAAAGAATTCTTATATAAATGAAGATTATATTCTTTTTTGCAGGTCAGGATGGTGATTTTTGGTAAAATGAGCGAGTTTAAGCTTTTATTTATTTTTTTTTCATTAACTTATATCATTTATTTTCTTTTCATTTAATATAAATTTTTAATGCATAAAAAATTTTTTTTTATACATACAATATTTTACATTAAAAATTTTTTTTATTTCATACAAATTACAATCTTTTTTTTCACATACAAATTTTTTTTTTCATAACACAAAACTTTTACATAAATTTATTAATTATAAAATTAGTTTTTTTATTCGATCCATGTTTCGTCGTCTATTATTTTAATACCACTGCATGAAGACACATCCTGTTGAGTTGATCCGGATTCTATTTGACCAATAATTGAAATTTCATCATTATCGTTCTTAGATGATTCGTCGTCTATTATTTTAATACCACTGCATGAAGACACATCCTGTTGAGTTGATCCGGATTCTATTTGACCAATAATTGATATTTCATCATAATCGTTCTTAGATGATTTAGGGGGTCCGGTGCTCATGATGATACGCTTTCCTGTGTGCTTGAGCCGCAAGATTCGTCTTCGAGGAGGAGGAGGCCTATTTTCTTGATGAGAAGTACTGCCATTTATTTCTGAAAAAGAAGAAAATTTAATTAGTTATTTAAATAAACTTATATGGATTAAATTATTATTATTATTATTTAATTTTTGTTTGTATTTACCCACGTTAGATCCTCAAGATGAAGGTTTCGGTGAAGGTTCCCGAAGAGGAGTAGAATCCTTCATTGATGCTAAAACAAAAAAATAAATATTTTAATATTTTTTTCTTTTTATTTTAATAAAATATTTTTATTTCTCAAACTTACTTGTATGAAGACCTGAGAGCCCTGGTTGCGGCGAGTTCTCCCGAAGAGGAGTGTCTGCAACCTTCTTTGATTCTGAAACAGAAAATATACATATATATTAAATTTAATATGAAAATTTAATTCTTATGTGGTGAAGAGAATAAAATTTACCTTCTACGTTATTCAGCGTCCTCGGTTTTTTCGACTTCCCCGAGTGACACGAAGAACACGTTGATGAGGTGCCAATTGAGCTGGAGCTCGAACTCGAGCTCGATGACCTTTTCCTGGTAGTGCGCTTACGATTCGGGCTGGGGCTCGCCCTTGGGGTTTCCATCCCCTCGAATAGCTGCTGCATCGTCGCACTTACCGGTGGAGGTGGTACTGAATCAAGAAAAAAATTAAATTATTAAAAAAAATAAAAAAATTTTCGTAATTATGAAGAAATATAATTAAAATGTATTATTAATAAAAACTTACATGCATTAATTGCATCCATTGCCCAGCTTAAGTGGTCTAGCATTAGTAGGAAAAATGAGCCATTCCTCATTATCCATTGAATGCGTTCCCGCATTGCTCTAATGCTGTTGCTCGTATTCGACATTTTAAATATTTAAATTTAAATTGAATTCTCAACTATATGAGACTTGAGAGAAAACTGAATGCTCTTCATCGCATGCACCACGGTATTTATACAAAAAAATTTACAAAAATTACCTTCCTGCGGAAAAATTTTTTTGACAATCCTCCAAGTATTTTCCACGCCCTCTTTTCTATCTAAAAAGAATGCATTCGCAAAGGGCTTCGTTTTCAAAATTAAATGACCGATATATCATTTTAGGAAAAGAGTAAAAGACCTTTTTTCTCAAAAAAAAAGATAAAATAAGATAACAGGAGAACAGACTTTCAAAAATATAAACCTGTCAAGAAAACCTTTTCTGAAAAGAAAAAAATTCACCAATAACCTTATTTTAACTTAATACATGGATATAGAATGGGCACAATAAGAGTTTCAATTTTGAAAGAAAAAAGATTGTAAGATTATAAACATGAAAACCAAAAAAAAGTTTCTTTTCTCAGTAAAAGAAAACATATTTTTACGAAAAGGAAAAAAAAGGTCTCTTTCCAACAAAATGAAAACAAGTGACTTTAAATAGTAAAGTAATGTGAAAGTGACCAAAGGGAAAATATCTATCGATCAGAAGCATGTGGGTTAAAGAAACTGTCATAAAGATGAAAAAGAAAAAAACATGCAGTGGTAAAACAATGACGAGACCGAGGGTTTTCTGTGTATACCTGCACTCAAAGACATTAGGCGCCACATGTATCCTTCAGCGTTGCGTAAAGCGCCGATTGCATTAAGATTATCAGAACAAGCAGAAAGTGACTTTGAATAGTGAAGTAATGTGAAAGTGACCAAAGGGAAAATATCTATCGATCAGAAGCATGTGGGTTAAAGAAACTGTCATAGAGATGAAAAAGAAAAAACATGCAGTGGTAAACAATGACGAGACCGAGGGTTTTCTGTGTATACCTGCACTCAAAGACATAAGGCGCCGCATGTATCCTTCAGCGTTGCGTAAAGCGCCGATTGCATTAAGATTATCGGAACAAGCAGAAAGTGACTTTGAATAGTAAAGTAATGTGAAAGTGACCAAAGGGAAAATATCTATCGATCAGAAGCATGTGGGTTAAAGAAACTGTCATAGAGATGAAAAAGAAAAAACATGCAGTGGTAAAACAATGACGAGACCGAGGGTTTTCTGTGTATACCTGCACTCAAAGACATTAGGCGCCGCATGTATCCTTCAACATTGCGTAAAGCGCCGATTGCATTAAGATTATCGGAGCCATCAGAGTCCGTTTTTGGCACACTGACTGTACCGACTAAGTGGCGCTGCAGGGAAGCTAAAGAGAAAGGGTCACTAGCAAACGTAAAATTTTTCTGTGGATGGAGAGTCTTTGCATTAAGATTATCGGAGTAATCAGAGTCCGTTTTCAGCACACTGATTGCGCCGACTAAGTGGCGCTGCGGGGAAGCGAAAGGGTCACTAGCAAACATAAAGTTTTTTCGGCGGATGGAGAGTCTTTTTTGTAGCGCTGCCCACTATGCATTTTCTTGAACGTTGCACAAAAAATTTACCTGCTTTTAGGAGAGAAGGAAAAGAATGTCCTTTCTCTTAATGCAGTACACTGTGTGTGTTCTTTTTTGAGTCGCAGGTGCATGAAAATAATGAATCATGCAACCTTTAAGATATAATACTGTCTTTATCGTTTTGAAAAAAAATCTTTTTTGAGAAAAAATTTTATTATAAGGGTCAGCTATCTTTTTTCATCCTGTTTAAAAAAAAAAAGAGAACTCTTATTTGTAAAAGATAAGGAAAAATATTCCTTGACCAAAGGAAAAATATCTATCGATCAAAAGAAGGTGGCTTAAAGAAAAAAAGTCATAGAGATAAAAAAAAGGAAAACATGCAATCGTAAACATTAATCTTTCAAAAGAAAAAAACATCTTGGGACTCCCTACCGTATGGGGACACCTACAAATCAAACAAAAAAAAGGTAACTCTTATGGGTTTATACACATATTGGATTCTAAATCACATGGAGTAGGGAAGGGTGGGCGTGAACAAAATACTGAAATTCAAAAAATCACACGGAGAAGGGGATACTCTTATGTGCTTATACACACATCGGATTCTTGATCACATGGAGTAGGGAAGGGTGGGCGTAAATAAAAACCAAAATTCAAAAAATCACTCGAAGAAGGGGATACTCTTATGGGCTTATACACACATTACATTCTAGATCACTTTGAGGAGAGAGGGGGTGATCCAGAAGGAACATGATCCAGTATGCCTATAGCTTATCTACTGGCGACCTGTCTCTAAATGCAGTACACTGTGTGTATTCTTTTTTAAGTCACAGGTGCATGAAAATAATGAATTGCGCCTTTTTTTTTAGGATATAGTACATAAGCCAAGCTATAAATTTGCCTTCTATTATATTTTTTAAGTCACTGTTTTTGAAAGATTATCTTTTGTTCTTTTTTTGAGAAAAAAAAGATTCATTGAAAGGGTCAGCTACCTTTTCTTTTCTTGTTTTAAAATAGAGAATCCTTATTTGAAGAAAATATACGAGGTTTTACTCTGTTAAAAAAGGAAAATGCTGTTTTGAAATTGTTTCTTTTATATTCACAGGTGCATGTCAGCTTTCTTGAGAAAAAGTATCTTGCAGGGGGTCAAAGATTTCACGTGCGAAAGTTTTTTAAGATGAAGAGACATTTATTGAAAGGGTTACTTGTATTTTTTTTTTAATTTCTAAGATATTGTCTTAACTTACTTTTTGTAAAAGAAAATCTTTTTTTGAGAAAAAAAAGATTCATTGAAAGGGTCAGCTACCTTTTCTTTTCTTGTTTTAAAATAGAGAATCCTTATTTGAAGAAAATATACGAGGTTTTACTCTGTTAAAAAAGGAAAATGCTGTTTTGAAAATGTTTCTTTTATATTCACAGGTGCATGTCGGCTTTCTTGAGAAAAAGTATCTTGCAGGGGGTCAAAGATTTCACGTGCGAAAGTTTTTTAAGATGAAGAGACATTTATTGAAAGGGTTACTTGTATTTTTTTTTAACTTCTAAGATATTGTCTTAACTTACTTTTTGTAAAAGAAAATCTTTTTTGAGAAAAAAGATTTATTGAAAGGGTTAACTACCTTTTCTCTTATTTTTAAATAGAGAATCCTTATTTGAAGAAGAAAATATACGAGGCTTTACTCTGTTAAAAAAAAGGAAAATGCTTTTTCGAAAATATTTCTTTTTTCACAGGTGTATGTCTGTTTTCTTAAGAAAAAAGTATTTTGCAGGTGGTCAAAGATTTGACTTGCGAAAGTTTTTTGAGATAAAGAGTTATTTATTGAAGGGTCAGTTGTATTTTTTTATGTATCAAAAAAAAGCAATGAATGCTTGAAGAAGATATATGAGATACACCACTGCAAAAAATAAAATCTTTTTTCTTTTAAAAAATATTTTTCTTGATCCAGGTGTGTGTGTAAATTTCCTTAAGAAAAAACAGCTTTTTGCAGGCGATCGGAAATTTCACAAGCAAAAGTTTTTTTCAGAAAAGAGTTATTTATTGAAAGGGTCATAAAAATTAAATTTTTAGGCGTGTTCGTGCCTAACGGAGGATGGATGAAATTTCTCTAAGGGAGGTGTTTAATTTTTGGAGGGAAGTTTTTTTCACCAATCATAGGTTTTTTTTTAATAAAAGAAAATCGGAAAGCCTAAATTTTCGTATATAAACTCTGACACGTGCCATAGTTTATCAGTTCTAAAATTTTTCAACTTTTCTTGTTCAGAAGAAAAAAAAAAGGTTTTAAATAGAAGAAAAAAAATGGATAATAATAATCCAAATAACCATATTGAAGTGCTTCGAGAAGAACCTGTTTGGGATCAACGTGATGACAGAAATCACTTTCTCGACAACCTTAGGATAGTTCGCGAAAACGAATCAGCCTGTTTAGAGAAGGAACATGCTGTAGCATCAGCTACAACCGACTATCCTGAAGAGGTTGAAGTTATGGGGGAAGCAGAACATACGTACCAGGTAAGATTAGAGGTCGAAGATAATGCTGTACAATGGGTGCAGGAAGCTGAAGATAGACGGCAGCGAGGAGCGCGAGAAAGGCGCGAATTCCGTCAATTTGCAAGAGTCGAGTTCCGTAGACGCCGTAACTCTTATTCTTCTGGAGAGGAAGAAGAAGATAGACATCGGGTAAGTATTTTAAAATTATTATTTTTTTTATTATAATTATTCAAAACTGGTAACATCATTACTTTCTTTTTATTTACAGTCTCCTACGAGAGAGTTGCCGTCAATGCCTGAATTATATAGGGATCTTCGTCTTGCAGAACAGGTGTGTTAAAATTTTTTTTTATGTGTTGTTTAGTTTCATATTTATTTTATTCTATTTAATTTTTGTATTTATTTTCATGTTGATTTCATTTTGTTCCATTTCATATTTATTGTCTTATTGATATTTTATTTGATTTTTACATTTATTTAATTTATTTTGAACATTTGTTTAATTTTTCCAGCAAGCTCAAGTAAGGAATCTTGAAAGAGCTGCACGCAGATCTAGAAGGATGCAACGTTATACAAATCGTGCACGTAGATATGTACAGATCCAGAGGCCTGAAGAAATATATGATACCAGTACAGAAGAGGATAGTAGTGGAATTGATTCAGGAATGGAAAGTGATCACAATTTCGTCTACGACTCCGAGTGCGCGCCGCGACCCATAAATCTGGAAGTATACAACAGGTGTAACCATCTAACTGCTAGAGAGATTAATAAAGCAAAAAAGACACATGCACGGTTAAGTTTTATTCATTATTATTATTTTTATTATTATTACTATTGCTTTCTCATAGAGAAAGCATTGTATCGATAAAAAATTTTTTTTTCTATTTTTTCATTAATGTGTGTGTGTGTGTGTGTGTGTGTGTGTGTGTGTGTGTGTGTGTGTGTGTGTGTGTGTGTGTGTGTGTGTGTGTGTGTGTGTGTGGATGTATGATTTCAGTTAGTAAACTGTATCTCGAGAACTACTCCATGGATTTGCTTCTAATTTTGCATGAAATTTAGTTTTTTGACTAACATTTCGATTTTTCGTTTTTTGTTTACTACTCGATGAATTTGCTTCAAAATTTGCACGGAAATTATTTGTGATTGCCCGGAAAAAATGAATTTTTAAAAACTGATTTTCTTAGCTTAGTTTTAATTTTAAAGCATTTTGAAATTAAAAAAAAAATGTTTCTATTTATTAAGCCAATAAAATCTTAAAAACTATTCGATGGATTTACTACAAATTTTTCATACAATTAAATTTTTCGATCAACTGGTGCGGAAGCTATTGAGAATTGGTTTTCTTAGCGTAGTTTTTTTTAGAATCATTTTAAGAATTTTTAAAAAATTTCGATTTTTCATTTTTTTTTGTATTTTACATAAACTACTCAAAGAATTTGTTCGAAATTTTGAATGGAACTTAATTTCGACTGCCAAAAGTATAAAAAATTTTGTAAACTAATTTTATTAGCACACTTTTAATTTTAGAGCATTTTTAAAATTTTTTTAAAAAAATTTTTATTTTTTTCTATTTTACGAAAACCATTTGATAGATTTGCTCCAAAATTTGTATGCAATTTATTCGCTACTGTCTGAGGAAAACAAGCTTTGGAAAACTAATTTTCTCAGCGCAGTTTTAATTTTAGAGTACTTTGAAAATTTTCAAAAAAATTTTTATTTTTCATTTATTTTTTATTTTGCGTAAACCATACTATAAATTTTCTCCAAAATTTTTATACAATTAATTCGCTATTCTCTGAAAAAATAAGCTTTTGAAAACTAATTTTCTTGGCGTGGTTACAATTTTAGAGAATTTTATAGATTAAAAAAAAAATTTCGATTCTTCTTTTCTTATTTTTTTTATTCTACGTAAAGTACTCGATAGATTTGTTCTAAAAATTGCAGAGAAATTATTTGCGACTGCCAAAAGAAGGGAAATTTTCAAAAATTGATTTTCATAGCGTAGTTTTAATTTTAGAGCATTTTTAAAATTTTGAAAAAGAAATTTTAAAAAGAAAATGTTATTTATTTAACCAGTTAGATCTCGAAAATTACTCGATGGATTTGCTTCAAATTTTGTATACCATCTATGTTTTTGTATTACTAGACGGGAAGCTATTGAAAATTCGTATTCATAGAGTAGTTTTTTTTATAGAGCCATAAATATGAACTGCATTTATATATAAATATGATTGCATTTTAGAAAGATTAGAAATTTTGTTGTCATCATTCTTTTTATTACTACATTATATCATTTTTTCAATAGAACAAATTTTTTTGTATTACTTGATGATTTAAAATAAAATTATAAATGATGAAAAAGCAAACTGCTGGAATATATGTTCGAAATTTATAAAGTACAATATGAGTAAATATTAATGTTAGACAATTTTTTAATATTAAAATCACATTTAAATAAATATAAAAAAAATTAATGGAACTCAAAGAGCTCTATGAGAAAGCATTCCGCCAAAGCACTTGGCAGCGTTTTGTTATTAATACTATGAAAAATTTAATTTTTTAGATCCATATTCGAAATATATTTTTAAAAATTAAACATGGTGAAGACATGGACGCCACCGCATGTTTAATTAGAAAAGGACTACTTCTCCTTGAAAAATGGGCCCGAAGTAAGCTTGTAAGTATTAATATTTTCATTTTATTTTTTTTTTTTTTTCAAACACATCAAATATCTGAATTGTTTTTTTTTGTTTTAATTATTGGAACTTGCGAATACTATATTTTCAAGTATTGGACACGTGACCTTCATAGCGCTTCCCTTAAGGATCTCAAAGCAAGAATGGCAAGATAGTGCTGAAGTTTGGCGATTTTACTTAAAATTGCATAAATATTTAGAATATCACAAGAAAAATTTAAATGTTTTATTGATTAGACGAGGAAATCGTTCGCAAACATACTATTCACGTCCTCGATATTGTCAAAATTTTCATTAACTGTAATTTGATGTTTTATAATTGTAGTGAAATGAAAAAGTATGGAAAAGTATGGAAAAGTATGAAAAAGTATGAAAAAAGTATGGAAAAGTATGAAAAAATATAGAAAAAGTATGAAAAAGTATAGAAAAAGTATGAAAAAGTATCGAAAAAGTATGAAAAAGTATGGAAAAGTATAGAAAAGTATGAAAAAGTATGAAAAAATAAAATATACACATCAAATTATTTTTCAAACTATTAATTGAAAACTGTACATAATAAGAATATATGAATAAATGAAAATTATTAAACATTATGCAATTGTTTTTATTTATCACCACCACTTATAATTATTATTATATTTACATTGAATCATAAAAAGAAAATTTCAATAATAAAAATAAATATACATAACTTAAATTGATAAACATAATAAAATTAAATTTTTCTTTTTTATTTATTACACTAAAATACGTTGTAAAATACATCTTAGCTTATTCAAATAATCTCATTTTTATCTATCCAACTATTATGCTTGTTACTTAGACCTAACCACTTAACATATACACGTTTACCACTTTTCTTTAAAACTTTTTCTACTAAATAAATTTCTGGGTACATGGTTTTTTGAATTTCCGTTTCATAAAAGCCGCCGGAAACTGGTTCATCATAATAATCTTTGACGTGGTAAGTTATAGGATTGGTTTTTACAACTCTTCTTATTGTGAAAATTTCAGTAGACCAATTTGGTGTATAACCTTTTTCAACAAACTTGTTTTATCTTACTTATTCGCACTTTATCTCCTACTTTGAATTTTGGTTTTTTTACGGGTCTTTTTTCAGTTGGGTAATTTTTCTTGATTTCTTTTTCATTTATCTTCGTAACGTTTTCAGTCTCGATTCCTATTGTCCGATGTTTTCTTGAATTGTATGCTTTCACTAACTCAGGCAGAATATCCAACTATTCATAACTTCCTTGTTTGCTGAATTCTAACCACATTGCATTTTTTAAAGTTCTATTAAAGCGCTCACATATGCTTGCATGAAGATTACTATGTGAAGAGTAGTGATTTATCTTGTACTTTTTCATAAGATTCTGAAAGTTTGAATTGTAGAATTCTTTTCCTTGGTCAGTTTGTAAATTCGATGGCACCCATCCTTGTTTTAATATTGACTCCATAGCTAGAGTAACATCATTGCCACTCTTCGATTTGACTGGTACAGCCCATGCATACTTTGAAAATATATCTATGACAGTTAGTAAGTAGCGAAAACCTTTGTTTTTCTCAAAATAAGGTATCATTTCTACAAGGTCAGCTTGCCAAGTCTCATCTAATCCACGTATGTCATATTTTCTTCGCTTGTACCTTCGACGTGCTGGCTTGTGTAGCTCTTCAACTACTCTTTGACGTTCCATCTTAAACTTCAATTTTAGCAATATCCGATTGTCTATTCATTTCTTTAATTATATATTCAATATTTGCAAAATTTTGTTGAGTCATATCATAGACATAAGTTAATTTTTCGTCTATTTCTGCTTTATATATTTCAACTTTGTTCTCATATTCTTGTATAGCTTTAGCAACTTCTATAATTTTAGAAGATAAGTAATCATATTCTGTAGGATATTCTTAAGTGAATTTAAACTAATGGCATCATTTAGATCATTAGCCTCTCCAATATTGCAAAGCCGCTTATTTTCTAAATCAAAATGACCATCTTATGTAACATTGAATCCAATACCTCGAGGACCACGACTTACTTGCGAGCCCTTAAGTTTTCTTCCAAACACATCGAGACTCATGTTACTACTATTGATTTGAAAATTGTGTATGTCAATATATATGCCCAACTTCACGTAGTTCCTCTATGATTGATTGGATTTCATTGTTGTGATTATTATTTCCAGCAGATCGTTCGAATATTAATAATCGCAGTCTTTCGACAAGCTCATTCGGATCATCCCAGTAGACTAGATCTATGGAAGTATTATTTTTTGCTATTTTATATTTAGGTATGAGACCCCCTCCGCTGGTAGACTCACTTTTGCTGTCTTTTTCTATAGGCATTTGTTGCTTCCAGGATAATGCGATAGTTCTTGCGATCTGTTGTACTTGAAAGATTATCATCTGGTTCTTTTTTTGAAAAGCAATTCCATTAGACCACTGCTTTTAGAAAAACTTAAATCTTTCACTTTTATTAGTTTATCATCAAATTGAATTTGTGAATCACCCATCATGTATACCCCTCTGACTTTTCTCAGTCCGTATATGTTATCGATTTTGCTGCAGCTTCCATTTAGCGTTGATAAAAAGTCTGTCGGTTCAGTTTCCTTATGCGCAGGTACAAATGGTTAATATATAGATTTGAATGATGAATTTGCAGAATTGAATGATGAATCCATCATTGTGCTATTTATCGGAGAAAAATCATCGCCATTAGAAGCATCATTATCAAACGCAGAACCCGAGTCATTAATATCGTTTACAATATAACTTGATTCGTCGAATCTCAATCTTTTTTTTGCTGATTTTCTGTTACTGTCTATAGCCGAAATGTGATTAGAACGTGACACACTTTCAGTTGTTAAATCGATAAGTTTTTCAAGTGGTGTAATAACTGGTTTTAAAGTATCACCAATAACCTTTTCAAAATCATCTCTCTCCTTTTTTAATAAAGAGTATTTTTTTTTAATAGCCTCACGTGCTCGTAAGAGCTCGCTAAGAACATTTTTTTCTTTCTTAAAGTCAGGCATGTTGACAAGATGCTGTCTACAATCGAACTGCAAAGATTAAGATTTAAACTTCCTTTTTAATGACAAAACAGTCAAACCCTTTTCTATATCTACCACCATTCATTGCTCTATCTTTGTCAATAACAACAAATCCATACTTGTCATTCTTCCAGCATTCAGTACAAAGATTTCGAAATTCATTTAAAGTTAAGTCAGTATTCACATGGTCTTCATAGATATGTTTAAGATTAACATCATCTTGACGATAAATTACCATCAAATTAATATTGTCCCTGATGAGATGTTTCGGTATATGAGCATATGACTGACATAGATAAAAGCTATCTACACTTTTGTGTCTCCCCATACAGAAAAAAGCTCTGACTTTATCCTGCTTCTCACAAGCCACATCGTTAAAAATCATAATTGAATTAGGTAGGGCTTCATCTGGAGACACTACAGATGCGTGTTCACTGAACGGTAGATATGATATACCTTCAATTAGCTCTAAAACTTTTTGAAGAAATTGGTATTTCGGTTGATTTAAGGATTTAGAGTATACATACAAATTTCCAAATCTAAGACCATTAGGGTGTGTAATTAGAGCCAATAAACTATTAGTTTTTCCACAGTTCGATGGGCCACAGAATACTGCTCGTATATTATCTGGAAGTAACTCCCCGTGTCGCTTTTTTCTTTTCGTTTTCTCAAAATCAAAGTTGGCGACGGGAAGTTTGACTTTCTGCTCAGTAAAATCCATGTTTACGTAACAAAGTCAAATCTAAGATTGACCTTTTCAAAATATAAACGCTTGTTTTATATTTTGATCATCAGTTGTAAATCAGCACTCGAAGAGAGATGCTCGTACACAAATCACAGAAGCACCCTAAGGGTAAAGGGTTACTTGATAAAGTAATCAATAACTTACCTATTGAAATGCATATTCCTGGATATCAATATTGTGGTCCCGGAACAAAACTGAAAAAGCGTCTAAAAAGAGGTGATGCAGGTATCAATCCACTTGATCAAGCCTGCAAAGAACATGACATATCTTATTCTGATAAAAATGCTGATCGAAAAGTAGCTGACATGAAGCTCGCTGATATAGCTTGGCAGCGTGTTAGAGACAAAAATGCAAGTCTTAGCATAAAAGCAACTGCTTTTGTTGTTGCAAATGCTATGAAATTAAAAGGAAAGACAGGAATGGGTGTAAAATTGAGTAAATTAGTAACTGCAAGTAAAAAATCATTAAAACCAAGTAAACATTCTCGCAAAGTTATACAGTCCGCTTTAAAAGGTGCGTGTGAAGCTCTTAAGATCGTTGGCGGTAAGAAAAAAATTATCATTCCACGTATTCTATCTGTTCCATCACAAATAGGTGGCGCTCTGCCTTTTCTCATACCATTGTTCGCAGCACTAACTGCAACTGGTGCTCTGGCTGGAGGAGCTGCTGGAATAGCTAAAGCAGTAAATGAGGCTAAAGCTGCACAGAAAAATTATGAAGAAAGTAAGAGACATAATAAAACTATGGAAGCTATTGCTCTAGGAAAAGGTCTCTATCTTAAACCATATAAAACTGGAATGGGATTATTTATGAAACCTCATATCGGTCATGGTCAAGTTAAAAAAAAAAAAATTTCGATTTAACTTTGCCAAATCGTGCACTGACTGACTATGATCTTATAAAGTATGCTCGTATGATGCAAATCCAATATTTTCGAGGTGTTTTTATGAGAAATAATCTACCTTCTGATGGCCCATGGTATAACGAATCTGCTATAGTTAACTTAGATGATTTTTAAAACAAAGACACTCACTGGTTATGTTATCGAAAACGAGGTTCCGAAGTGATTTATTTCGATAGTTTTGGTGATCTTAAACCCCCTATAGATCTCATGTTATATTTTAACGTGAAAGAAGTGAAATACAACTATAAAAGATATCAGAATTTTGACTCATTTATTTGTGGTCATCTTTGTCTTCAATTCTTGTGTGAAAGACTATAAAAGAAGAGTTTTCAGACAAGCAGGATCATTCTTTTTCAGTCATGGAAGATAGTTTCACTATGAGTCTTTCAGGCAAATCTTCTATCTTAGAAGCTCAATATTTTCCTTCAATAGAACTACCCCAGCATAAGAATTTTGTTTTGGGTTTAGTTGAACTTTTAACATTCAACTCGATTCCCAATGTTGACGGTTCGAATAATAAACTTTATATAAACGGAGAGAAAATTATTACTATTCCTACTGGCAGTTATGAAATTGATGCTATCAATCAATTTTTGCAAAAAGATCTGAAATGTAAAGGAATCAAGTTTTGCTTAAAAGCTAACAACAATACTCTCAGAAGTGAAATTTATTGCAGCCATCAGATAGATCTTAGACCTCAGGATTCAATAGGCAGTCTTCTCGGTTTTATTCGTCGCGTTCTTCATGAAGACACTCATCACAGCTCTGATTTACCTGTGAAGATATTGAAAATAAACACACTCAGGGTAGAGTGTAATATTACTACAGGTGCTTACATCAACTACAAAAAAGTTCACACGATCCATGAGTTTTTCCCAAAAGTTCCTCCAGGATATAAAATCATAGAAGTTCCATCGCATGTCATATATTTACCACTCAATGTTAAAAGTATAGATCAACTTCAAATCCGAATCGTTGATCAAGACGGAAATTTAGTGAATTTCCGAGAAGAGGAAATTACTATTAGACTTCACATAAAATCTGTATAATGGGAATCGTTTACAATCCAAGTGTGCATATAAGTCAGCCATCATGTCAACCCACCATCAGTCGTCCAAAGGTACTCAAACCGTTAACACGGAAGAGCATCCAGTTTCTCAAAAGCATAGGTCTTAAAGTACGTGGAAGAAGATAAATTGTATCATTCCCTGCTGCTTTCAGAAAAATGGACGAAATTCTAAGCATTCAATCAGGTGTCGCATTCGATGAGTCTATTGCTCATTATGAGGTTCACGCACATCAACCATACTCCACATTAAGTTTCAATAACAGTGATGAAATCCGTATTTCCATTCAGCATCAAGATTTATGCCTCTTACCATCATGTAGTTACATCCATGTATGTGGAAAATTACAAAAACCAGATGTACAAGCACTAACTAAAACTAATTTCGTTAACAATGGCATTTGTCATCTGTTTGATGAAATTCGATATGAACTTAATGCTGTAGAGATAGATAAAAGTAAAAATGTTGGTCTGATTAGTCTCATGAAGGGATGCACTTCATTTAATCCAAATCAGATTCTAACATTAGAAAATGCAGGCTGGCTTGGTGTTGAAGAAGCAAACAAAACAATTGTAGATGATCATGGAAATTATGACGTTTCTATCCCTCTAAGTATGATTTTAGGCTTCGCAGAAAATTACAAGAAAATTGTTGTTAATATGAAGCATGAACTCATTCTCACAAGATCAAGAAATGACCTGAATGCTATAGTACAGGAAGGTACTGTAGCCAACAATGGAACCACATATGAACCTTATCAAATAAAAATATTAAAGATAGAGTGGTCAATGCCATATGTTATTGCATCAGATAAACAAAAAATCCAGCTGTTAAATTTCGTTGGCAAAGATAATCCTATTTCTATGAGTTTTCGGTCATGGGAGTTATTTGAATATCCTCTTCTTCCAACAACAAATAAACACGTCTGGACGGTAAAAACTTCAAATCAATTGGAGAAACCACGTTTCGTGATTCTTGGATTACAATCGGGAAAAAAAGGTTCAAGACCTAAAAATGCCAGTCGCTTTGACCACTGTAATATTAGTAATGTGCAACTTTTCTTGAATTCGCAATATTATCCGTACAACAATCGCAATCTTGACATATCTAAGAATCAATTTGCTATTCTATATGATATGTATGCTAATTTTCAGAAAAGCTATTACGGAAGAGATTCATAACCATTGTTGACAAAGTCTCAGTTTATCAACTTTGAACCACTCATAGTTATTGACTGTTCACGACAAAACAAATCTGTAAAGAGCGCTCCTATCGATGTACGTCTAGAATTTGAGTCTCAAACTGACTTTTCAGCTAATACTTCAGCTTATTGCATGATCTTACACGATCGCATCGTTCAGTACAATCCTATTAGTGAAGATGTTCGGAAGCTTGTCTGAATAATCTTCACTTTTACGTAAAAAAATTAATATTTCGAAATGGAATATGCGGTAGACATGATTGGTTTTAAGCAAATGGGTGGTGAATATGTTCTAAAGGAAATAGCAATCATTCCTCTCAACGACAGTGGTGATCCCATTGTTCATCTGTTCAAAAAACCTTTTTCATGGAAAAGGCTCTCTGACGAATTGCAAGAAGAAAACATTAGACTCAAACATAATCATGGAATAGCTTGGAACACTGATGGACCAGATTACTCTCAAATTGCAAACTTACTCCGTGCCCACGCAGCATGAAATATTGCAGTAAAACTTTCACTGAAATATTGTGCTGAAATATTGTCACAAGATTGCAGCAATCTTGTCTTAACATTGCTAAGAGGTTTCATGAAACATTTCAGTGTGATATTGCTGCAAACTTGCTACAAGGTTACAGAAAATAATTCAAGCAATATTGCAAGGAACCTTTCATGAAAGGTTGCGGCGAGGTTTCTGCAAGGTTTTATAAAACATTTCATGAAATATTGCAAGAAACCTTTCATGAAAGTTTGCAGCGAGGTTTCTGCAAGATTTTAGAAATAATTCATGAAATATTGCAAGAAAACTTTCATGACATGTTTCAGCGACGTTTACAGCAAGATTTAGAAAACATTTCATAGAATATTGCAAGAAACCTTTCATGAAAGGTTGCAGCGAGGTTTCTGAAAGATTTTAGGAATATTTCATGAAATATTGCAAGAAACCTTTTATAAAAGGTTGCATAGAGGTTTCCAGCAAAATTTAGAAAACATTTTATAAAATATTGCAAGGAACCTTTCATAAAAGGTTGCAGCAAGGTTTCTGCAAGATTTTAGAAATATTTCATGAAATTTCGCAAGAAACCTTTCATGAAAGATTGCAGCGAGGTTTCTGTAAGATTTTAGAAATATTTCACGAAATATTGCAAGAAAACTTTCACGAAAGGTTGCAGCGAGGTTTTCAGCACGATTTAGAAATTATTTCATGGAATATTGCAAAGAACCTTTTATGAAAGGTTGCAGCGAGGTTTCTACAAGATTTTAGAAATATTTCATGAAATATTGCAAGAAACCTTCCATGAAAGGTTGCAGCGAGATTTCTGTAAGATTTTAGAAACATTTCATGAAATATTGCAAGAAAACTTTCACGAAAGGTTGCAGCGAGGTTTCTGCAAGATTTTAGAAACATTTCATGAAAGATTGGACGAAAACTTTCACAAAATGTTTCAGCGAGGTTTTCAGCAAAATTTAGAAAACATTTCATGGAATATTGCAAGGAACCTTTCATGGAAGGTTGCAGCAAGTTTTCTGCAAGATTTTAGAAATATTTCATGAAATATTGCAAGAAACCTTTCATGAAAGGTTGCAGCGCGGTTTCTGTAAGACTTTAAAAACGTTTCATGAAATATTGCAAGAAAACTTTCACGAAAGGTTGCAGCGAGGTTTCTGCAAGATTTTAGAAACATTTTATAAAATATTGCAAGAAACCTTTCA
Source organism: Anastatus disparis (assembly GCA_017163975.1). Classification (NCBI taxonomy): domain Eukaryota; kingdom Metazoa; phylum Arthropoda; class Insecta; order Hymenoptera; family Eupelmidae; genus Anastatus; species Anastatus disparis. Next base: position 410,434 of record JAFFSR010000043.1, on the reverse strand, counting down.
CGAAAGGTTGCAGCGAGGTTCCTAGCAAGATTTGGGGAACATTTTACGAAATATCGCAAGAGGCCTTTAATGAAAGGTTGCAGCAAGGTTTGTGCAAGATTTTAGAAACATTTTACGAAATATTGCAAGATACCTTTTATGAAAGGTGTCAACGAGGTTTCCAGCAAAATTTGATTAATATTTTATGAAATATTACGTGGTATCTTTTGTTAAAAGTTGCAGTAAGATTTCTGCAAGGGTTTTGACAAGATTTCTAAGATATCACAAAAAACATTGCTATGTACATTTCGCCAATGGTTATTACCATATTTTTGGCAATTTTTATAAAATATTCCAGAAAAGCATTCACAAAAAGTATCAGCAAAGTTTCATGAATAATTTCAAAATGAAATTGCAGCAAACCTTTTATAAACAGTTTCAGTAATAATTCCGCAAGTTTTTATAAAAGATTCTAAGAGCAGTCCAGATTCGCTGTTCTTGCCTTATATTTGGTTTCCTGTTATTTACTCAAGTATTTATTGCTGTAGTTGTATTGTAAACGGGAAGTTGAGCGCAATAAGTATGCTATTATTATAAATATTTATGCGTAGGGTAAAAAAATCCATCGAATTGTTATTGAAAAAAGTAAAGAACGCATAAATATTAGAAACAAAACCTTTTATTTCAATATTCTCTACTTTTCTCAAAAACGATGCTGAGGAATTTTTTCTTCTTGTGCACAAATATTGATAATAATACTATTGCGCTGAACTAGTAATTTATAGATAGAACGATTGATACTTAAGCAAATAAGAAAAACTTTATCACACAAGGGTAGAAAATCATGCCTACTATTAAATATTACTGCAGCAAGCTTTTGGCAAAATTTAAGAAATATTTTGCAAAATATTGCAGGAAACCATACGGAAAGAAAGGTATGAGCGTTGTTCGCGGCAAAATTTGGGAAAAATTTCATGAAATATTACGAGAAATCTTTCATGAAAGATTGCTGAAAGGTTTCTTGAAATGTTGCTGCTAGGTTTTCATGAAAGGTTGCTGCGAGGTTTTTAGAAATATTTCAACCGGGTTCTAGCGCGGACATATAAATGTTGCTGCAATATCTCATAAAAAGTTGCTACGAGGTTTTCTACAAGGTTACGGCGAGATTTTCTGAAAAATTGCTGTGTGGTTGCTTGAAATGTTTTTGCTATTTTTGCCGCAAGATTCCTGTGAGGTTTTTTAAAGAGTTTCTGTTACATTTCCTGAAAGATTGCTGCGAGGTTTCCTGCAAGGTTGCGGCGAGGTGTTCTAAAAGATTGCTGCAAGGTTTCTTGAAATGTTTCTGTTACATTTCCTGAAATATTGCTGTGAGGTTTTCATGAAAGGTTGCTGCGAGGTTTTCTGATAGATTGCTGCGAGGTTTTTAGAAATATTTCAACCGGGTTCTAGCGCAGACATATAAATGTTGCTGCAATCTTTCATGAATGGTTGCTGCGAAGTTTCGAAACTTTCATGAAACCTTGCAGCAGCCTTGCAGCAATCTTTCATGCTGTGTGGGTGAACATTTACATGATGCTACAAAAATTTTTGTTATTAATGAATTCAAACGAAAATGGTTGCTAAGATTCAAATTTCCCGTTTATAACATCAATGAATACGGATACCCATTAAACCCATCTTTCAAATGCGTTACTGTGTGTACAAACCATAATCCAATTCATAAGACTGTCTGAGCACTACACAATGTCAAACTCATGAAATTATTCTATCTCTCACAAAACCATTTGTAAGAAAAAAAAAAAAGTAGAAAAAGTAGAAAACGCTATAGGCATACTAGTTCACATTCGGATTCTAAAGCACTTGGAGGGTGTGCTAGAATCCGGGTGTGCCAGTATGCCTATAGCCTATCTACTTTTAAGTATAAATTATATACATTGAATAAATTAATTATAAACAAAAGATAGTCCTACAGTACAGTTAATATAGAAAAAGAAAATTATGTATAATTATGATACTAAGAATGTGAATAATTTTCAGGTAACCATTATAAATTAATTAAGATACTATTTTCAAATCAATAATTTTTAATAAAAACCCGCTTTTATAATACAAAAATAATTACAATCTGAAGTTAGAAATAATTATTTTTTTTTATTGATTACATTTAAGCTTAAAATTAAACTTTTATTCTCTTTAATCAGAGGTGAAATTGTAGCTATATGATTTTTTACATCGATATACCCATGGGTGCCGACTTCAAAATAGCGCTATTTTTTATTATAACGTATACCATGAACAAAGAACTCCATCTTTTATATTTTCTTCAACTTTTGAAAAATTACTAAAAATTTTCAAAATATTAAAACTTTGAAAAACTAAATTGTCCATCCTAACCTCTATTTTTTTAAGTTTTTCAATGTTTTCTTCAAAACGAATTGATAGAAATAATTTTTCCTTATCAAAGAAAATATTGCTTTTTATGATACAAGATGAAGCTATCTTCTTATTTTTTGCTACAAATATTAATTTTTGTAAAATAATCAGTTTTTTTATTAGAAAAGGACAGATATACTCGACCTCCTCTTAATCAATTTAAGGATTCATTTGTGCACCTTTGAATATATTACTTTAATAAATTTTTATTATTACATCGAAATTCAAAATATTAAATTACCGTCGATTTAATTTGTTTAATTTTAAGTTTAATTTTGCGCAATTGAATATGATGCTTCAATAAAATTAGACTCCTATATTCAAAATAAAAATATAAAATTACCATCAAATTAATTTGATTAATTTGAGATTTATTTTCGTGTAATCAATTGTGATGATTCAATAAATTTGAGTCTTATAACAAAATTAAAAATATTGAATAACCTTTGATTGAATTTGATTAATTTGTGGTTTATTTGTGTGTATTTGAATAAGATACTTCAATGAATTTTAATTCTTACATCAAAATCAAAATATTGAATTACCTTTGATTTGGTTTATTTGATTTGAGTTTTAATCGTATGTAATCAAATATGGTGTTTTAATGATTCCTACATCAAAATTCAAAATATTGATTTACCGTCAATTTATTTAATTTATTTGTGGTTTATTGTTGTGCAATTAGTTGCGATGCTTCAAAAAATTGTTATGTCTATTTTAAAATTTACAATATTAAATCAAATATTAATTACCTCCAAATTATTTATATTAATTTTATGTTTATTTGTGAGCATTCAAATACGATGCTGCAATAAATTTTAATTTTTACATTAAATTTGATTAATTTGATTAATTTGATAATTTGATTAATTTAAGGTATATTTATATGTATAATTAAATATGTTGCTACAATAAATCTTGATTCCTATCACAATATTCAGGACATTAAATTATCGTCGTGTAATTCAATTGAATTGAAAAAAACATACTTAAGATTGTAATCTTTAAAGTTAAATTCTGAAAATTTATATTTATCATCATTTTACATTGCTGATTTCATGTGTATGGAGAAGTTCAACTGAGCGACTTCTGGAGCGAGGTATTTTACGCTAGTGTTCATACAAAATCAATAAAAAGTACAAAATTCTCATTTAGTTTATAATATACATTAACGATTGAAATGATGATACTTTTAAAATTATTTAACTTTTTTCAAATTTTTACAATTTTTCAAGTTTTTAATTTGTTTGAACAATATTAAAAATTAATATCAAGTAAGTTCTTTTCATAAGATTGAGCACTTTTCATGTAAAATAGACGAATAAATGTTTAAAAATATACAAATTTTTATCGCATGATTTCAAGTTATGTTAATGTAACAAATTATACGCATAATTGATTATTTATAATAAAATATTTGACTTGCTTGACTTTGGACACATCGATTTAAAAAAAAAGATCAAAATTGAAAAAGTGCTTGGACAAATAAAGCTAATAAAGCTTTAGTTGACTTTCTATTGTTTATTGTTTAATAATAAATACAAGTTAACTTTGGTGAGTCATAACCCGGTCAAAAAAGGTTAGCTGTAAAATATAGCTAAAAAAATAGTTAAATATATAGCTATATCGTGCTCGTTTTACAGCTATATCGATGTTTTTTAGCTGTTTTTTATAGTTAAAAATGTACTTAATTTTATAGTTAATAATTTCGTTATACCAAAAATATTAATTGCTACTTTTTCAACTATATTTTATAGCTATTATTATAGTTAAAAAAACACTTAAATTTTTAGTGTACTAGGTGTTTTTTTAACTATAATAATAGCTATAAAATATAGTTGAAAAAGTAGCTATTAATATTTTCGGTATAACGAAATTATTAACTATAAAATTAAGTACATTTTTAACTATAAAAAACAGCTAAAAAAACACATCGATATAGCTGTAAATACAGCTTGATACAGCTATATATTTAACTATTTTTTTTTGCTATATTTTACAGCTAACCTTTTTTGACCGGGTATTACAATATATTAATAGCTAGATATTTAACTATATTTTAAAGCTGAAAATAAATGGTTTTTTAGATATCCTTTATAGTTGAAAATATACCTAAATTTTTAGTTGATAATTTGTTTATTACTCATAGATATTTAGCTGAAAAAACATGAATATTGCTATAATATAAATAAATATAGCTGTATTTTACTTATATTATTAGCTGTTTTTATAGATGTTTTTTTTGACCGAGAACAACTGAAAATATAACTGTAATTTCAATTGTATTTTTAGCTGTTTTTTAGCTATATTTTAAACAATTTTTTTAGCTAAATATTATTAGAGTAGCTTTCAGATATACTCGAGTTTATTTATATTGTCCTTCGCTACCTTCGCTGTAAATTGATTAACCTATACATACACTAAATCTAAGTAATAATGTCCCTGGGGTCACTAGAAAACACGCGCGCATTTTCTAGTAACGGTAAGATGGATCGGTCTTATATACAAAGTGTACTCAACTCTCACCACTTGCGGGAGTTGGACACAAATTTCAACGCGTCAAAAACGTTTAGCTAAAAAAATTAGCTAAAAATTAAGCTTAAAATATAGCTGTTTTGACTCGTTGAAATTTGTGTCCAACTCCCGCAAGTGGTGAGAGTTAAGTACACTTTGTATATAAGACCGATCCATCTTACCGTTACTAGAAAATGCGCGCGTGTTTTCTAGCGACCCCAGAGGGGCGATTCAACCTATGCTACATATGTATGTATCACGGTGATATGTATGTACGTTCGAACGTAAGTTGGTAGCACTGCTAAGACAAGTCGTCGCGCGCAAAAATTGTATCTACATGGGAACGGAGACTTAAGGTCTTGACGGTTCGACAGACGATTCAATGCGCGCGACGACTTGTCTTAGCAGTGCTACCAACTTACGTTCGAACGTACATACATATCACCGTGATACATACATATGTAGCATAGGTTGAATCGCCCCTCTGGGACATTATTACTTAGATTTAGTGTATGTATAGGTTAATCAATTTACAGCGAAGGTAGCGAAGGACAATATAAATAAACTCGAGTATATCTGAAAGCTACTCTAATGATGTTTAGCTAAAAAAAATTGTTAAAAATATAGCTAAAAACAGCTAAAAATACAGCTGTAATTACAGTTATATTTTCAGCTATTCTCGGTAAAAAAAAACATCTATAAAAACAGCTAAAAATATAAGTAAAATACAGCTGTATTCATTTATATGATAGCAATATTCATGTTTTTCCAGCTAAAAATCTATGAGTAATAAACAAATTATCAACTAAAAATTTAGGTATATTTTCAACTATAAAGGATATCTAAAAAACCATTTATTTTCAGCTATAAAGTATAGTTAAATATCTAGCTATTAATATATTGTAATAAATACACTAAAAATTTAAGTGTTTTTTTAACTATAATAATAGCTATAAAATATAGTTGAAAAAGTAGCAATTAATATTTTCGGTATAACGAAATTATCAACTATAAAATTAAGAACATTTTTAACTGTCAAAAACAGCTAAAAAACACATCGATATAGCTGTAAAAACAGCTCGATATAGCTATACTTTTAACTATTTTTTTAGCTATATTTTACAGCTAACCTTTTTTGACCGAGTAAAAATTCACTAAAAAATCAAGTGTTTTTTTAACTATAATAATAGCTATAAAATATAGTTGAAAAAATAGCAATTAATATTTTCGGTATAACGAAATTATCAACTATAAAATTAAGAACATTTTTAACTGTCAAAAACAGCTAAAAAACACATCGATATAGCTGTAAAAACAGCTCGATATAGCTATACTTTTAACTATTTTTTTAGCTATATTTTACAGCTAACCTTTTTTGACCGAGTAAAAATTCACTAAAAAATCAAGTGTTTTTTTCAACTATAATAATAGCTATAAAATATAGTTGAAAAAGTAGCTATTAACATTTTCGGTAGCTAACGAAATTATTAACTATAAAATTAAGTACATTTTTAACTATAAAAAACAGCTAAAAAAACACATCGATATAGCTGTAAATACAGCTTGATACAGCTATATATTTAACTATTTTTTTAGCTATATTTTATAGCTAACCTTTTTTGACCGGGAACTCAAAAACTCTTAAGCGGAATTTGACTTTTTTTTTAAATGAGCGTCATTCAGAGTCTTTTCAAACAAAAGTTTTTGGGTTTCATTTAATTTAAAATTGAAAAAGATATTCAATTTGCTTATAAGCATAAATTTAACTATATTTTCTTAAAAATTTCCAAGACTTTCCTAATTAACCGACTTTAATTTTTCAAAGTGCATTTGAAAGCTTTAATAGTCTACTATATGTAAAAAATCAGCACCCATCTGAAAGCATTATTTTATTTGCAATAAAGTTTTGAAATTTTTCCATTTTTTTACGGGACGCTTAGTTGTTAAATTATTGTGAAGCAACTAACAGACTGATTCCAATGAAATTCGCTGGGCTGTTTTGTCATATCAAAAAGTTTTTTGTGGCCCAATAATAAAACCATATGATAAATTTAAATAATTAAAAAAATCATTTCACAAAACATTAATTTTTGTGCGGTTTTTTCGAAATTGTTTTCGTTTTCCTAATATAAAAAATGAAATTTTTTATTTCTACAGTTTAATATTTCGTGTAAAATTTTATTACCTAACTTTTTCTCTCTTACATTTTTTTCTAAAATGTATATTTAAGGAGCTATAAATAAAAATAGGATGAAAAAAATCGTATTGTTTGAGACTTTTTTAGTATTTATTTAATAGCGAATTTAGCACAACTTTTTTAACTAGCGCATATCGAAATTATCATATCTAACATAATTTTTGAGACATTTAAGCAAAAATTAGCGACTATATACGAAACATACAAACCAAGACAGATCCCGCCTGGACTAATATACACACTACAAGCATCAATCGCTGTACATTCAACACACACATCCACTTTAGGTAGCGTATATATACACGCATATTCATAAGCGGAATGGGAGAGAAGGAGAGAAAGAAAGAGAAAAGAATATAAGTGTGTTTATGCTGATAGCAGTAATGGCATTCTGTGCCATATTCATACATACCAAAGAAGATAGACGCTTATAGAAGGATTCTTCTGGGTTAAATTTTTCGTCCGAAAACCTGGGTAACACTATAACATTGTTTGTATATCTATACATATGAAAAATTTTATATATATAGATATAAAAATACATGGGATCTGGTGGCGCCCTCAGTAGCTGGATAACTTATTTTTGGTAGAAATTTCTCATTTAAGAGTACGCTTCTATAAGCGTTTATATTCGTTGTACATACGCGGTGGCTGACATTCGTGACCTGTCGATTTTTATACATTTTAGGCCCCAGCCGTAACCTCGCATAAGAAGCATAGCTTTAAAAACCCTAAATAAAAGCTCCTATAATTTGTAGGTACACTCCATTTCACTTTTTACATGTATTTATTACGCGTGTTATTTTCATGTGTTTTCATTACATGTTATTTTCATGTGTTTTTAGTAATGAAGTCATACATAGTTTTTTTCACACAGACTTTTTATTACTAACTATCTTTGTACTACCCTGGTAGAAAATTAAGGATAAGATATGCTCAGATAACTATCTGTTGGCTATATCTCGTCGCTACGCAGTCGCGATAAGTGACCGATAAATACACGATAATATATTAAAGATTACAGAGTTGATATAAAATATAATCATTAAAATAATTAAAATTTTTTTCTTCTGATTCGAAATAAATTATAAATATTATAATATTCATTATTATAATTCATATGAGTTGTAAATAATTTTGCAATGAAAATCGTTTATAGAAAGCGAATCTGTATATATACATGCTGCACGCGATGGCGCCTGTTTGTACAATCGTAAAATATATCCTATAGTTGTGAATACTGAATGTTAGCTGCGCGTGCATCACTCGACGCTTCGTCTTCTATAAGCATCTATCTTCATCACTATATGTGCAGGTTAGATTGACTTGACTTAACTTTAAAATTATTAAAGATGCATATACTGTTATTGTAATAGTGTCAACATTTTCTGTTCTTTATTGGATAACTTAAATTTATTTGCGAACATATACAGTATGATTATGAATAAAATATCCATGTAAAATCAGTGAGTGCGAAGTGCGAGTGAGCGAGTGCATATGTAAACTTAGTGTGAGAGAATACACTGTAAAAGAAAATGGCGAGAAATCACGTCGTTGGTCGACGATTTCAATGCGACCATGCACCGTCGATGTTATTTAACATTGTTGAAGCGCAAAATCTAACTGATTTAATCTAAAAATCTTGTGTTCAGTTTACGTGAAATCTCGCAAAGCACGTTAAAATGTCGCCGTTGAACGAAGTTAAATAACCTCGACAGTGCATAGTCGCATTGAAATCTTCGACCAACAACGTGATTTTCTGCTATTTTTTTTACAGTGTAAGACTGTCCGTTTAGGAACTGAAAAGGAAACAAGGAGTAAACAGCCTTTCTTTTTCTCACTAACTGTGTTCCCATATGCGTGCTTACTCACACTTTGTAATATGCTGTTTATGAATATAGTATAATTCAACATTGACCATATTCTCCCGATACCATCGCGATAATTCGTTAAGAGTAATGGAGGTTTATCGCGATATCTAAAAGCATATGATCGCGACTGCCCATAAAATACGGGATGATATACTGAAAATATGCTCAACTTTCTACCAGGGTAATTTTACAGAAAAATTTGCATAAAAAACAAAATAAAAAAAATATGGGAAAAACATGAAATAAACACGTGAAAAAAACCTATAAATGAATACTTCATAGAATAAACATGTAAAAAAACACGAAAAGTGAAACAAAGTGCACCTGCAAATTTGAGAAGTTTTGCATGTGTTTTTTTCCCAGGGTTTGCTATTTATGTACTAATTTAATTTTAAAATATACAAATAAAGACAAAAACATAAAAATAAACATGAAATCTACGCCTTAAAAAACATATGTAAAAAACATAAGCGAAAAGTGAAACAAAGTGTACCTGCAAATTTCAGGTTTTTTTTATGTGTTTTTATCACCCTCGTAGAAAATTTCACTATTATTTGGTCATATTTCGACCAGTTTTAGAAAAAATGATCAAAAAATGACCAATAATTATCAGAAAATGACCAATTTATCCGCTTATTGAGTACCGTCAATAGTCAAAAACTGTTATAAATATGATCAATCATTTTATTGTTTTATTATATTAAATAATACATTAATTCATTTTTATTATTAAATATTATACTAAATTATGAAACAATATTAATACTAAGTAGAATTTGTAATCACAAATATAATTTTTATCAATTATTTTTAATTTATGTATCCCATTCACAATATTACATCAGTTAGTGTGGTTGAAAAAATTTTTTCAAAATTACAGTCTTGAGAACTATATCACACACTGAGAAAAATAGATTATAACTTTCGTTATAGGTAGTAATAAAAATTACTATATTTTATAGAAGAGCTAGGACATTTCTGCATTATAACGATTTTTATTACATTTATAACAAATATTACTATAAATTTGATAAGGTTGGCAACAATCGTTTAAGAAATGAAACTATATCTTATTAGAAAAATTGTTATATTACATAGTAAAAATTATGCTATAGTAAAATTTGTTATGACAGAGTAAAAATATTTGATATCTTATGTTGGAATTAATGTTATAAAAATAATAAATTTTATTATGCATATAATAAATTTCATTATGCATATAATAAATTTTATTATGAATATAATAAATTTTACTATTTCAAATAGTAATGTCGAATCGATGATCTGTAAATTTATTTCTAACCTCAAAATTTTCTACCAAATTGAAAGTATAGTTGTGTAACATATGTAGACGATTCGAAATTTTATAAGTAACATGTCGTAATGGCGCAGTCGGTAACGTTTACGCTTTTCAGTCTCGAGGTCCCGGGTTCGACTCCACTTCAGGTCCGTTTTTTTCTTAGGTAATTTATTTAAAAAAAATTGTTTAATAAAATTTAAATTAATATAAGTTAAATGAATTTCAAATGATAAATTTCGGGTACAAAAAAAAAAAAAAATTTTTTTCTACATATCTGTTTTCATAAATTTTATTATGTAATATAATAATTTTTATTATAACGCAGAAATGTCCCACTCGTACTATATAATATAGTAATTTTTAATACAATCTATAGTTATATTTATTATAGGATTTCTCTCAGTGCAGCTTTCTTCAACAGTTAATTCATTCTCACTGCAATCATTGTTTACACTGTTTTTACTAACCTCAAATTTTACACTTTCCTACTCTTCTCCAATAGACTTGTTAAACTTATTGACTTGATACATTAGTCTATTTTCTTCCTTTTTTTTTAATTTTCTTTTCTTATTTGAAGACTCCGTACTTTTCAAAAAAATGAACTACTTTATTAATTTGTGTCTGTTTTGCAGTTCTCTCAAGTTTTGAAAACTCTAACGCTTTTTCTCTATTTTCCTCGTTTTCTCTTTCTCTCTCACTCTCTTTTAGCGTACTTGCAAAGTAAGGTTAAAACAGAGTCATGGCAGCCTGAGAACTAACCTTAAATTTCTAAAATGTTTATTTAAAGTCTCTGCCATTTTTACCATGCTGTAACATAATTTTTAGGCTTTTTGTATTCCGTTTTAACTATACTGTATTAGCAAGTTAATTTTTGTGAAAAAATTCTCTTCGTTGAAGAAAAGAAATATATCTATAAATTTATTTGCATAAAGTATACATCTATATATATTTTTTGATTAAAAAATTAGTCATAAAAAAATGACTAAGAAATAACTAATGGCCATTTTTGAATGGTCTATTTTCTACCAGGGCACATGTTTTTTCAAAAGGGATACCTGAGTGCTCAAAAATATATACAACTTCATTTCATAGTAGGATAAACTCTAAAATATAGTCTTTTTAATATAAATTGTACACATGTATAAAATGACATAGTTATGTCATATAATGTATATTATATAACTATGCTATGTATTATCTAATATAAAATATACTTAAAAAAACCAAAATCATTTAGCTAAATAAAACAATTAAAATATAAATACATTCATTATGAATTATGGTAGTGTAAACTGTAATGTGTAAACTATTTAAAATGATCAATTTCCCTATAAAATATAGTATCTGTTATCTAAAATAATATTTGTGGGTACGATATTTTCTATTCATGGTATATAGTATCAAATATCAAAGTCTTTTCTTCAGTGTAAGATTTATGATTTTTTTTCAGAAAAATATTGAGTTTTGAAAAAAATGTATAGATTTTCTATTGAAAATTATGTGCCAAATTTTTAAATCTTTATATAGATTGTAATTTGAGATCTCTAAATGCATCATGAGAAATGTATAAAAAATTTCAATATCTAAAAATTTTATGAGATTCATCTAATAATAATGTTCCAAAACTTATATACATTCAACACATAATTTCCAATCGAAAACATTGTCATACATTTTTTTCAAAATTCAATATTTTTCGAGTATTAAAAATCGTAAATCTCATAATTTAGACAAAAATCACGATTTGTCCTGATTGTTCCTCTAATTTAAGTAACTTTGAAAAACTTTTCCCTTTTGCACCTCAGTCTATTTTTTTATTATATAAGTAGAAAAGAAATAAGCTCTGAAAAAGCAAATTTAACCTGCCCGAGAAAAAATTATTTTTATTTAATAATATACGATTATATATGCTTATACATAATATCATAAACATGAATAAACTTATATTATCAAATATGACTTGATAGTGTGCACGATTGTACATAATTGAGGGCGTAGAAACGAAAAGGGCTTATAGCCAATGTTATTTAAATGGGCTATAAGTCCTTTTCGTTTCCAGGCCCTCAAATGTTCTTCGTCTGATAAATCAAAAAATTTATATATATATATATATATATATATATATATATATATATATATATATAAATTTATAGAACTGTTCGTTTCCATTACTTATATGTATTTTTATATGTACTTTTATATAATATATTGATCATTCATGAAATAACTTATATTCTTATTTCAGTATATATGATTTCTTATATTAATATATGACTTTGATTATTTATAATAAAATATAATATTTATTTATACATATAAGTTTACCAGTAAAATGACAAAAACCATATCAAATTATATATGAATATTTCTAAGTTTATAAGATTAAGTACAATTATATATGGCCACGAAGACTCTTATATTTATGCATAATTATATATGACCGTTATCTATAAATATGTATGATTTTATAGAAATCATTTTTAGACGGGTCGATGAACATTAATTTTTAAAAATTACATTATTTTACCAATCAGATAAGCTTAAATATATACATATTGCAATTCGCAAAAATTTAGGTACATTCTATATATTATTACCAATAAAATAACTATAAGATTTTATCAAAAATTCGTTTTTGAAATTAAAATTCATTAAAAAAGAATTTGAAAAATTAAAAATAATCCATTACGTTTAACTTTTGGCCCTTTTAGCCTAATTTTCCATAACTTTTTTCGTTTGGTGTATCAAATCGAACATATTCTCAGATATGTAGCAATTTTTATTTTTTGACTTTGCGACTTGACGTGAAATATCGCATATATATATATATATCGGTTTATTTTAAACTTCAAATACCAAAGAAGAAAATAATTAGTAGTAATAAATATGAGATTCGATATTCTACTGGAATCAAATTAAAATAAAGTCTAATCACTTTGGAAAATAAATATTGATTTATTTTGAAATTGTTTTAGAGATGGCCTGAAGTGAAAATACACTTTGCTTTGGGGTAACAAGAAGATTTAGAAGTTGACGATTGGAAAGGGTGGTAATCTGTATTATCCTTAAACGATTAGTATTAAGAGTATCGAGGGTGAATGCATTTCAATCGCTGTACTTATATAGATACAAAAGTTTAGGCGAATGATGGGTTGTTTAGTTGGAAATGTTTGTAAATCCTCTAAGTAATTAACTCTACAATTCGTTAAGAATAGTTTTAAGCTTTACTTTATTATATACACAAGTTATTACCACAATTATGTAAATAATCAGAGCAAGAAAAAAGAAACAATCGAATAGAAATTTAAAGAACACTGTAACAAAAATGTATATTGAAATAAATAATTATAATCCTAAAAAAATGTGATCGATGTACAACACTACACTGAGAAAAAAATTTAGTTGAGTCAATGAAATAAATTTAGTTATTAAATATTTTGTTGATAAAAATTAATTTTGATTGAAGTAATATGCAAGGTTATTAAATCACTGAAATATTTAGTTGGGATAAAAAAAATTGATACCTAAGTTAAAAAAAATAAATATTTTTTTAAAATAAAGAAAAATTTATTGTTTCGGTTAAATTATTTGATTGATTTAATCAAATCAATTTCATTAAGGCAGCTGATAAAATTTTATAAAATATTTATTTGTAACAATAGAATATGTTTGTAAATTATCTATATATTTTGTTACAGTAATTAAATATTTATTTTAGTAAATCGTTTGTTAAATTTACAAAATCTTTTATAACAATAAAAAAATATTGGTCAATCATCAATATAATATTTGCTTGAATTAACGGTCATCCGATTAAGTTAAAGAAGCTTATATTGTAAATAAATGCTTCACTAAGTTAATAACATTGTCATTTAATTAATAATATATGTGATTGTATAAAAAAAAATATTTTGTTGTATATAACACATAAAATTTGATCAGCATTTCAATAAAAATTACAATTGATTGAAAGAAATAGGTTCCTTAAAATCAATAAATCCGATTTCAATGAATTTACAAAAGAAAACCAATAAATTATTTTTTTAAAGTCAAGAAAGGTGCAACGTAAAATTAGATATTAAATTTTTTTTAAAGAAATATTTATTAAACCGAATATATTTATTCTATTATTTCTATCAAGTTGTTATTGAAACAAGAATATAATTCACTGATTTAATTAAATATTATATTAACACTTCTATTGAATTACTTTAATGTTTAATAATATATTTGATTATCTTAATGAAATATTTATTAAACCAAATATATTTATCCTATTATTTCTATCAAGTTATTATTGAAACAAGAATATATTTCATTGATTCAATTAAATATTATATTAACATTTCCATAAAATTACTTTAATGTTCAATAATATATTTGATTATCTCAATGAAATATTTATTAAACCGAATATATTTATTCTATTAATTCTATCAAGTTTTGATTGACATAAGAATATATTTCACTATTTCAATTAAATATTATAATACTTCTACTAAATTACTTTGATGTTTAATAATATATTTAATTATCTTAATAAAATGTTTACTAATTCTAACGTATTTATTCTATTATTTTTATCAAATTTTGATTAAAAGAAGAATATATTACATTGATTTAATTAATTATTATATCACCTTTCTTAAATTACTTTACTGTTCAATAATATATTCAATTATATTAATGAAATATTTAAATAATGTCAAAATTATTGTTTTATTCTTTCAATAAATTTTGAATAATAACAAAAAGATATTTCATTGTTTTAAATAAATATTGTATGATTTATATTAAATTATTTCACTGGCCAATGAAATACCTAATTATTTTAATTCAATATTTAGTTGCTCTGATGAATGTGTTTTTTCTCTTTATGAAATATATGATTGATTCTATGAAATTTCTCATTGTCTTTTGGTCAAATAATTTCATTGCTATATTATAATTAATTGGATGCATTAAATTAATTAAATTTTTAATTGATTCAAATATTTGATTTATCTTGTTCTATAAAATTATTTTATTACTTTTATTATTTAATTATATTGCGTCTATGAAATCAGTGATTAATTGAATTAATTATTATTTTTAACAATTAAATATTTTATTATTTATGTCCCAATTAAATATTTTGTTGTATTAATTAATTTCTTTATCAGATCGATTAAATAATTATTTGATTATCTTAATGAAATATTTATTGAAACAAGCAGTTATTATTTAATAACATATTTACTAAATCAAATGAAATATAATGTTAAAATTAATATTTAATATTCTTGAAAAATATTTTTTTGTATAAGTTATCATTCTTTATACTCAAACAAACTCATGTTTTAAATACGTGTCTTGCTAAGTAAATAATTTAGCAAAATATGTACTAAAGTTAATAAAAATTACAGAGAAATCTGATTAAATACTTGTTAAAATCAAGTAAATCCACTATTTGATTCATCTACATAATTTATTTCATTCGAATAACACATATTTGAACTAAAAGAAACATTTATTGTTTTAACAAAATCATTTAGTTCGATGGTTTGATGATACAACCGCTTGGTGGCGTCGTTAATTTTCGATCTCGCGAGCGGTAAGAGGGCTTCTAAGTTGATATATAAGGAAGTTAAAAATCCAAGATAATACGTAAATTGTAATGCGAGCGAAATTTATGTTAGATTTACTGCGTGTGCGATCACTGTATAAAGCATACTAATGTTAGTATGTTAATAATTGTTATTCTTTACCATATAAATAAATATAGGAGCGCGGCGGCGTAACGGATAGAGCTCTTGCCTTCAACGCGGTGGGCATGGGTTCGAATCCTGGCCAGGCACCTCTGACTTTTTTTCGAAAGAAAATTAGTGTATGTGCTACCCATATCGCGACTCTTAAGAAATCTGACCTCATTGAGTATCGGTTGATTGTTGGTCACAAAAAGTGGCTGACCATCCATCGGTAGTCAAAGTTTTCGGTATGGCGGTGTCTGACAGTCTAGCCTGATGTAATGTGTTAAACGGTTCCGGGCTGGGCTCCCTCGACATCTCCATAGAAAAAGGTTAATTATATAGAGGATGACAATATCCTTTATATATTAATCTTTTTTTTTAAAAAAAAAAAAAAAAAAAACCATATAAATAAATGGAATCATATTCACCTGTCCTTTAATGAGTCATCAATTTATTGATGTTAATAAATAAATGTAAATCACTGAAAGCAAATACTGTTGATTAAAGACAGTATTTTTTCGATTAACGGCAGGCCGGTGTAGAACCTGATACCGACCGAGTAACAATTGAGTTGTTTGTTATTTACTCAAGTATTAAACGGTGTATCTTCAAAATAAAGGTTGATCGCAATAGATATTATTATTATGAATATCTATGCACAAGAAAAAAAAATCTACCGATTTGTTTTTGAGAAAAGTAAGGAACGCCGAAGTAAAAGATTATGTTTATAATATTTTCGCGTTCCTTACTTTTCTCAAAAACAAAGGCGATAGATTTTTTTTTCTTGTGCATAAATATTTGTAATAATAATATCTATTGCGCTTAACCTTCAATTTGCAGATACCCCGTTTAATACTTGAGTAAATAACAAAAATGCCGATTAGACAAGGACAGCGAATCCGGCCTGCTCTTAAAATATCTATAAATCGAATTAATTAAATATTTCTTTACTTTGAAGGAATATTTTATTTGAGATAACCGAATAATTAATCAATTTTTTGTTAAGACAATGAATTAATTTTATTAAATCTTAAAATTTTATTAAATTTAAAATATTCAATAAATTAAACTTTCATTTGAAAATATAAAATATTGAACTAATTTAATTTCAATATAGCATTAATATGATGAAATAATTAATTAGAAAAACAAATGGACATTTTAATTGATAATTTTTTTATTAAAACAATGAATTAATTTTATTAAATCAATCTTCGCGACATTTAATAAGTCAAATATTTAATTGAAATTACAAAATATTATTTGATTTAATTCCAATATGTATATTAATGTAATTAAATAATCAATTAGAAAAACAAATGGGCATTTTAATTGATAAAATTTTTTATAAAAACAATGAATTAATTTTATTGAATCAATCTTCGCGACATTTAGTAAGTCAAATATTTATTTGAAAATACAAAATATTATTTTTAACCAATATTTGTGATGTTTAGTAGAATCAAATATTTATTTAAAAAAATGAAATATTTATTTGACTCAATTAAAATATTTGTATTAATGTAACAAAATATTTTATGTGCCGCCTGCACCTAAGGGATTTCATTGATTCAATTAAGCCTTACTTAATCCAACTAAATATTTTTCTCAGTGTAAACAGCATAGTGAATTTTAGTATATTCTGGTAAGGCATATTTATTATTGCAATTATGACCCCATTTAATTAGAAAAACTCAATTATCATGTAAAGTTTAATTTTTATGGCTGAGACTTCCATATTTAAAAAAAAAATTGTATTATTAGTAATTTTTTAGTTTTAAATAAATTAACACAAAAACTCTTAAATTAATTGAGCTAAATAGTTAATTTTTAAAATTTTGCTGTTTCCGAAGTTTCTAGTATGAAATATAAACTGATCTAACTGTTTTATTCCTGTTCCTACTACAAATGTGAAAATTTTGAAAGCGTGAATAATTGTAAATAGTTATAAAAAAACTATAAATAATTGTAAGAAAACTGTAAATAATTGTGAAACAAACTGTAAATAATCTAAATAATTGTTAATAACTGTACCCTGGTAGAATTAAATCAAGTTGTGGCTAGATATTAGCTAAAATTAAACAAAATAACCTGATATTAGCTAACCTCTTAGTCAGAAACCTTGCCAATATTCTCATCCTCATGTTATATTCGAGCTAGAAATTAAGTAATAACATATATTGATATAAAATATTAAATAAAAATCTATAAATTTATTAATTTTTCAAAGCTTAATATTTTTCTTACGTTTTCTGCAAATTATTGAGAATATATTTTTTCAATTAAACATTTATTCTATGACACATCCATGTACATGGGGGACTTTACAGTCAATAATCCTGTTTTTTATTTCTTTTATGTCCTCAAAATATTCATTTTGATCATTACTCTTCATTTGTGCATAAATATTTTCAGTAAAATCACTAAATTTATTGTCATCACTATTTTTACACGAATATTCCAACTCTTGAATATTTTCTACAGAATCAATTAATACTTTATTGTCACTATTAAACTGTTCTTGAATATTTTCTATGTTTTCTTCATTTAATGCAGAATCACTATATATTTCTTTTTATTATTATTACTTTAACATGTTAGTATACTTGTATTACATTTTAATACTTGAATCGTATTCATTCTTTTATTATACATATCTAGCACTTTTTTGAGTCAATCTTCTTGAATGTATTTGATAAACACTTAACCTTAAAATTTGGCAGTCAGCTGAACGCCGTATACTTTAGCCTATACGTATACTTTGATACCAAGTTGTAGATGTGTATGAAAAATTTTGTTTATAGAGCGATAGACATAATCAATTTGATAAAAAATTAAAAGAATAAGTTTAATTGAGTATTATTATATATTTTATAATTTGCATTAGTATCAATAGATTTTTAATGTATTTAAAATTAAAAATATTAATTTCTTCGTTTTGTTTTGTAAAATAACATTTTACTTTTAGTTAACGGGTTTGCAACTGTAAGTTAATGATGAATACCTCATTTTTCATTTTTTTTTATGAATCTAGCTAACTGTTAATAAGCTAACCAGCTGAGCTATTTAATTTTCTACCAGGGTAGGGAACTGTATGAAACTGTAAATAACTATGAACAGCTTTAAAAAATTTTAAACATTGTAATAGTGCATATATTTATATAATATTAAAATATATTTGGGTGGGTTTCGCGTTTTCCTATGAATAGAAAACGTGCACTTACCCTTAAGATATTTCGGATGATATTCTACTGATCAACTTGGTCTGCAAGAGCTGATCAGTTTCTAACCAATTATTCTCAATCGTAAATCGTTATTATCTATCAATATAGCAGAACTTCTCTTAGAAGCTGTACACCCGGGACGCCTGGTCACGGTGGTTCAAGTAAATTTGACCATAAAGTTTTTGCAACTTAGATTTTCCTTCTGCATATGATTCTAGGCACTTTTAAGATCGAATTCTAACAAAAACCAAAACCGAAGATTAAACACTTAATTAAGTAAAATCTTATTTTTTTTATATTTGTTTTTTATAAAAAATAGTATATTATGCGTCAAGGCCGCAAAACGTATCATTCTTGGCGAGTGCATGCTGAGGGGCCGAGCGAAAGCGAGGCCGCTCCAGCTGCACGAGCAAGAATGATATGTTTGTGGTCGTGACTGCATATACTTTTTTTTGTCCAAAGGCCGCTAAGCGGAAGCTGGGGCGGAGCCCCCCGCCTATAAAAAAAATAATTCATAATTCTTAAAATATAAAAGAATTTTATATGTATAATATGAATTTTTTTTATTATATATTTAATAAAAAATTCAATTATAAATAATAAATAACTAATAATTCTTAAAACACAATAAAAAAATATAATAAAAAAAATTCGATTATAAAAACCACTAATAATTGTTAAAATATTAAATTAAAATTAAACAAAAATACAATAAAATATAAAATAAAGCTAAACTATAAATATTATAACTAAAAAATATTTAAGAAAAGAAAGAAAAAGTTTTAAAAAAATAGAATAAAAAAAATCGATTATAAAAACAACTAACAATTGTTAAAATATAATTTTAAAATTAAACAAAAATAAAACAAAGCTAAACTATAAAAATTATAATTCAAAAATATTTAAAAAAGAAAAAAAAGTTTTAACACGCTAAACTGGTAACTATGTCTTTCTCTCGCTCTTTCCTTTTCTTTCATAATACACATATATTGAGTCTAAGTTATTCGTTAACGTATACCCAGTATAGTATATGTGAGAAAAGGATAACGATATTAAGGAAAGCGAGCAGTTCATTAAGTTCAATTCCAAGAATCGCGACGTCGAGAACATTTTTCTGTGAACTTTTATTAAAATAAGACATTGGATATACACATCTTTCTTTTGCGACCTAGGACAAGAATAAACTATTTTGTGCTCCGTATACAGGACACAAAAATTCATTTTGCGGCCTGAGGACAAAAAAAATTTTTTGTTAATAATTTATGAGCTTAATTTCTAGAATGCTGTTTTCGAATAAAATTATGAATTATTTACATATTTTGAGCATATATTATTGTAAATATATTAAGGAAAATCTATAGTTATGTAACGATGTAAGCATGATGTTAAAATTAAGATTTTTTTGTAAAACATTATAGTGATAAAGACTATAACAAATGATACGTTTTTAAATTATTTAAAGACAGCATTTGAAGTAACTGTAATTAGATAATACTGTGTATTAATATTCTATAAGAATACTGCACATATTTTTTATATTTTAGTAACACTAAAAGTACAATTTTCATGTAAAAGATTGTATTAAAGAAAATCAAAGCCTGAGTTTTTACAGCGAACAGGCTATGGAAGCGGTCCATTATGATTTTCCTGCAACATGAGCTAGAAAAAAGTATCATAAAATGATTTGTTAGGCGGGGTCCTGGGAATTGTCACCAAATTATAGTATGTTGTTGTGCCTTACAAAAAAACGTAACAGTAAAAATTTCAGCTCTCTAGTAGCCTTAGGGTCAGAGCTATGATCCCTTTAATGTCAAAAAATCTCGATTCACTGTTGACCGATTTTAATTTATCAATTTTCATTTTTTTGTTAAAATGTCTAATATACTTTCTGATTTTTTCATATTTTTGAATATTAATCTCCATTTATGGCAACCAAATTTCCACAAAAAAAAATTTTTTTTAATTTGACCATTTTCAAATTTCTGCTAAAATCGAAAAAATAAACGAAAAAACTTTTTATAAGTCTTATTTTGAAAATATTTTCAGAACCTTTTATATGAGCCCTACTAAATTAAAATCGGCGAAAAGGGAGCAAAGAAAGCATTTTATAAAAATCGCGATTTTTGCCATTTTTGAGGGTCTATAACTTTTTTCTACCAACTTAAATTTTCACAAAAATTTATTTGAAAGAAGTTATATGTATGTACAACAATTCCCTCGTGGAAAATTTCTTAGCCTCGTTTTTTATATTTCTTTGACACCCTTATATAGATCATCGAAAATAAAGTATTCTTCATTTTTAATAAGTTAATACACTTACTAATTCTGACTTGAACTGATCCAAATTGGTGATACGAAACGTTTCATATATTACGAAAAATCGAAAATAATATGAAAGTCCTAAATCTAAGCCCTATTAAAAGTCTGTGGGTATCATAGAACCAGAGCTACAACCATTTTAAGATTTTTTAAATTTCTAGAAATCGAATTTTAAGTATCGAATCTGTAAAAGCATTTTTTTTTATTTTGACCTATATTCTTAAAACTACTACAATTTTAGTTATATATCTTAACATATTTTCAAGAAATAAACGCTATTTCATCTGTTGCGCTAATCAACTATTGGGCATTGCTTTTGAAATCTGTAAAAGCATTATTTTTTGATTCTTAACATAATAATTGAGTGCAATTTTAGGAATTATTTATTGATTTTATTATATATTATTTATATGAAAAAAAACATAGTCATTTTTTTCATTCTTATAAAATATTAAGATAGTTGCAATTGAATAACTTTTTCAACGTTGTCAAAAGTAGTGACTTTTATTTCCATCGACTCTCCATCATATGGAGAAAAACAGTGATTTAATCTGGTATCAAGAAATGTTTTAATTGAGGTGAATCTCTTCCGTAAACTTTTCGCATATTTTTTCACGTGAGGAGCAGAGACCCATGATGCTCTGCAATAAATAAATAGTATATTAATAATCTAGGGAGAGAAGTTGACTATTAAATGCTCACGTACGGAATGCCACTTGAGCGGAGCGAAAGTTACAAATAAGCGAGCAATTGATATTCCACTTTTCTCCTAAGATCAATATACGATTTTTCATCATTTCGGGAGAAAAGTACGTTCCACTTACCCGTTGTGATAATTCAGTATTAATTGAAAATCAATAAATTAAAATTATCGTTTTAAATCTTCTGCTACTCACGACCGACTATGCCCTGTCCTTCTCCGCACCTCTCTCAATGATGATAAATCATTAAAATAAGCTAGTATGTACATTTATTATCATGATACACTACGATTAATAATTAACACTAATAAACCGAGTTAAGTTTCAACAATAAGATGTTTATTATAAAGTCTAATTCTTTATATCAATTCTGTTTAAGGTATACTATATTAGTTCTATAATTCTGGTTGTAACCTGTAAATAAAAAAGAAAAAACACGATCCCTTCTATTCTAGGCCGCGATTATAATACATAAGATAGAGAAAGATAGATGGTTACTAAATATATAATTATTTATTGCTGTACATTATGTTATACAAATTATAAAGAATATAATAAAAATGAATGTAAAAATGAGATAACAATATGTATTACAAACAGTAAATATTGGAACTAGTAAGTAAATAGCAGCAGATAAACAAAAAACTTGTACTAAGAGTAGCCGTCCATTGTCAAGAAACGTGAAATAGAAAAAAATGGATGATTAAGACTAAGATAGTAAAGATAAGACTCGAGGTATCGCAGAAAGATTGATCAGTGGACGCAAGAACCTTAGAAAGAATGATCTATAATGATATTCTATGACAGCAAAAAGTATAGTTAAGAAGGGGCCGAACTATCTGTCTTTGTCTAATAGCGTTTTTCATCATTTATGTAAACACTATCCGGTATAACAAGAAAAAAATAGCAGCCCCCGCTAGATATTAGTATAATTAGTAACTTTTGTAATAACAACCAAATCTTTTACCGCATAGTTTTTGACTAATTAGAGACCTACTAGCAATCTAGAATATAACCTATCTTTTTTTGGTAGGTCTCTAATTATTCAAAAACTACGCAGTGAAAAAATTTGGTTGTTATTACAAAATTTACTTACTATACTAATATCTAACGGGGGCTGCTATTTTTTTCTTGTTATACCGGATAGTGTTTACATAAATGATGAAAAAAGGCTATTAGACAAAGACAGATAGTTCGGCCCCTTCTTAAGAGCCTCACATCGACTCTCAACAAAGTATAAATAAGACAATAAGCACAAGACAAACATTTAAAATAAGAAGGTATCGGCAAAAAATGTTTTCTATACACAGACACACACAAACACATACGCAAATAAACATACACACATACACATACACACATGCGCATGAACACATACACATACATTCATACGCACATACTCACATACACACACGAATAAATACATGCACAAATACACACAATCATACACAGATACACATACACATACACACACTCATATACACATACACACATACACATACACACATACACATTGACATATACAGACATACAGATACACACATAAACACAAACACACATGCACATACACATACACAAATACATACACACATACACATACATATATGCACATACGCATTCACACATACAAGTACAAACATAACACACAGATACATATACATATATACACATACAAATATACACGTACACGTACACACATATAGAAACATACACATTCACACCCACATATACATACACAAACACACATACACACGAAATCCAGTACAGAAATATATACACGTTCACACATACAAACACACATAAACGAACACAAACATACATACACGCATAAGCATATACACATACACATCCACAAATACATATGCAGACACACACGAACGCAGATACACATACACGAACACACATATACAACGACACATACACGAACAATCAGACACGCATACGCGTAACACCCAAAGACATACAAACATACATATACGCACATACATATACGCACATACACATTCTTACATACACATACATATACGCACTAACATATACACATATATACATACACGCGTACAAAAACACACAAACACATACAGACATACATACCTGCACATACACACATACACGTATACATATACGAGTACACATACACATACACACATAAACAGACGCATATACACATACACATACACACACACTTTACATTTTCACATACATATATACATGCACATACACATACAGATACACTCATACAAATACACACATACACATACACGTGTGATGCCGTGCTAAACAGGATCCTATCAGCTTTACAATACTCGTATTCAACATCCGCGTAAATATTCGTTTTGATAATAATCTCTTTTTCAATATTTCATATCATTTTGTTTTCATGTAATTGCTAAACTTCCTTTTTATTATTCTTTTTCCATTTCATTATGTTTTTGTTTATATGTATAATTTATATTCCCATATGTAAAGCCAGCTTAATCTGTGCTCTGTATCGTGCACTATACAGAGCCTTAAAGCCACACACATACGAACTAACACGTACATATAAACACAAACACACATGAATTTGCACACATACACATACGCATACATATACATATACACATACACATAAACACATACACATACGCACATACACATACACACATATACATATACACATACACTTATGCACACACATACACACACACACACATTTACAACCACACATACACATACAAACACTCATACACATACTCACATACACATACACACATACAGATACACACTTACATACATACACATATACGCACATACACATACACACATACACATGCATACATACACATTCGCATACACACATATACATACACATATACAGATACGCATATACACATACACACATACACACACTTATATACATATTCACACATACACATACAAACATACACATACACAAATACAGACATTCACAAACACACATACGCATACACACATCCGCATACACACATTTATACATACACATATACACATACACATACACACTTGCATACATACACATACAAACATACACATACACACATCTATATGCACACATACACATACACATACACACATACAAACATACACACATTAACATACACACATTGACATACATACGTACAAATACACACATACAAATACACACATACGGATACGCATATACACATACACACATATACATACATACACACGTACACATATACACATACACACATACACATACACATACATACATACACATACACACATCCATACATACATATACACACATACTCATACACACTTCCATACATACACATACCTACATACACATACACTTATACATATACACACATACAGGTACACACATACTCACATACACATCCAGATACACACATACACATGCATACATACACATTTACATATACACATACACACACACACACTCATATACACTTTCACGCATACACATACACATACAAACATACACATACACACATACACTTATTCACATACACACATATACATTCACACATACACATACACACATACAAATACACACATACAAATACGCATATACACATACACACATATACATACACACAAACACATATACACATACACACATACACATTCACACGCACATACACACGCACATACACATACACACATACACACATACACATATTCACATACACATATACACATACACACACATATTCATACACACATACACACATTTATGCATACACATACACACATACACATACACACTTTCATACATACACATACCTACATACACATTCACTTATACAAATATCAACACACAGGTACACACATACTCACATACACATACACATACACACATACACATGCATACATACACATCTACATGCACATACACACATACACATATGCACATACACATATACATACACACGCACACACACATATACATACACATACCGATACGCACAATCATATTTACGTACACACATACTCATACACACATACACTCATTCACATACACACATACACACATACACACATATGCGTACACATGCACACACCCATATACTCATACACACATAGACATACACATACACACATATACACATTCACATACACACATAGACATACACACATACACACATTCATACATACACATACACACATACACAGACACACTTTTATACATACACATACACACATACACATACACACAAACAGATATACCTATACACATTAACACATACACGCATACAGATACACACATACACACATACACACACATCCCTGGTGAAAAAAATCAGGTGACAAATCACCTGATTTATCAGGTGAGTTATCATGCCAAAACATCATGTAACGATTTTTTTGGTTTCTACACGTTTTAAATCATGCTTATTCAATTCAGAACAGTTTTTAAAAATTTGTGAAAATTTTTTAGATAATTTGGTCTTAGAAAAAATTTTGACTTATTTTACAAAACACACACACATATACATACACATACACATATGCACAATCATATTTACATACACACATACTGATACACACATACACTCATTCACATACACACACGAACACATACTTATTCACACATGCGCATACACACATTTATACACACATACACATACACACTTTCATACATACACATACGCACACACATACACACATACAAACATACACAAACACACATACACATGCATACATACACATGCATATACACATACATACTTACGCATTAACACATACACACATACACATGCATGCATACACATTTACAAACACACATACACATACACACACTCATATACACATACACACATTACACATTTACATATACACATACACACATGCACATACACACATACACATATACACACATGCACATACACACATACACATATACACACATACACATATACATACAAATACACACACTCATATACACATAAACACATACACACATACAGATACACATATACACACATACACACATACACATACACACGTACACATACACACATACACGTACACCCATAGACATGCATACATACACATTCACATGCACATACACATGCCCACACTTATTCACACATACACACATACACATACACGTACACACATGCACACATTTGCATACACACATACACATACAAATATACACATACAAACATAGACATACGCACATACATATATACACATAACCATACACACATATACATACATACGTGCACATACACACATACACATTCACACATATGCGTACACATACATACACCCATATACTCATACACATATAGACATACACATACACACATATACACATTTACATACACACATACACATATTCATACATACACATACACACATACACAGACACACTTTTATACATACACATGCACACATACACATACACACTCACGCATACGCACAGACACATATACTCATACACACATATACATACACACGTACACATACAAACAAACACATACACACATACACATACACACACAAACACATACAGATACGCACATACACATACGCACATACACATACGCACATACATACATACACATACGCACATACATACATACACATACACACATACACATACGCAGATACACATTACCATACGCACATATACATACACACGTACACATACACACATACACATACACACATACGCGTACAATTACGCACACCCATATACTCATACACCCATAGACATACACACATATACACATTAACATACAGACATAGACATACACACATACACACATTTATACATACACATACACACATACACAGACACACTTTTATACATACACGTACACACATACACATACACACATACAGATATACCCATACACATTAACACATACACACATACAGATACACACATACACACATACACACACATACACATGCATACATACACATTTACATACACACATACACATACACACACTTATATTTACTTACACACATACACACATTCATATACACACATACACACATTCATATACACACATACACATGCACACATATACATACACACTCACGCGTACGCACAGACACATATACACTTACACATACACACATGTACACACACGTACACATGCAAACATACACATACACGAATACACATACACACACAAACACATACAGATACACACATACACATAATCACATACACATACACTCATACACACATACACATACGCACATACACATATACTCATAACTATACACACATATACATACACACGTACACATACACACATACACACACCCATATACTCATACACACATAGACATACACATACACACATATACACATTCACATACACACATAGACATACACACATACACACATTCATACATACACATACACACATACACAGACACACTTTTATACATACACATACACACATACACATACACACAAACAGATATACCTATACACATTAACACATACACGCATACAGATACACACATACACACATACACACACATCCCTGGTGAAAAAAATCAGGTGACAAATCACCTGATTTATCAGGTGAGTTATCATGCCAAAACATCATGTAACGATTTTTTTGGTTTTTACACGTTTTAAATCATGCTTATTTAATTCAGAACAGTTTTTAAAAATTTGTGAAAATTTTGAAGTTAGAAAATTTTTTAGATAATTTGGTCTTAGAAAAAATTTTGACTTATTTTACAAAAAAATTTCTAAGTTCAAAAATGTCAAAAATTTTCAAAAATTGTTTAAAATTGACTAAGCATTGTATGAAACGTGTAAAAACCAAAAAAAATCGTTACATGATGTTTTGGCATGATAAATCACCTGATAAATCAGGTGATTTATCACCTGATTTTTTTCAACAGGGATACACATGCATACATACACATTTACATACACACACTCATATTTACATACACACATACACACATTCATATACATACATACACATACACACATACACATACACACTCACGCATACGCACAGACACATATATACATACACATACACACATATACGTACACACGTACACATACAAACATACACATACACACATACACATACACACATACTCATACACACATACACACATACACATACACACATACTCATACACACACAAACACATACGGATACACACATACACATACGCTCATACACATACACACATACACATACACACACACACATGCACATACACACACATACACACACATACACATACACACATACAGATACACACATGCACACATACACATATACACATACACACATACTCACATACACATACACACACACACACATAAACATTCACACATACACATATACACAGACACACATAAACATTCACACATACACATACACCCATACACACATACACACAAAGGTAAACCATTTGTAGTCAAAGAATTTAAAAACTCTGTTGGCAAAATTGCGTCTGATTTTTTGTCATTTATATCTTTAGCAAAGTCAATACTTAAATACGTTATTACTAGTTCATTTATTTTTCATAAAATTATTAATTTATTATTGTTACACTTAGATTTTTTGGTGCTTACCGCTTTCTATATTAAGTAACCAATTTATAAATCTCTTATCTGGTTCCGATAAAAGTTTATGCTCTTGTAAAGACATTTATTGAAAATATCTTCATAAATAGCTTTTTTGACAAAATTTTCCCTTGTTAAGACCGAACTTCGTTCGGTCGTTGAGTTCTTAAGAGGCGGTCGGAACCAAATCGGTGACTTAGTTCGGTGCTTGAAATAACTGCTCATAATAATTTATTCATTTATTAATATGGTAAAAATATAGTCATTTCCTCTAGTCGTGTATATAAAGAATAATTTAAAATAGTTAAAGTCACAAAAATATACAAAATATTGTTATAAAGCGAAAAATGCCACCTAACAGTCGACACGACAGTTTTTTGCTTGCGGTATATGTCAAGTCAGTTCGATATTTGTAATAAATGCTTATCAGTATATTACGCAACAAGTGCGTAAAATATGTGATTATCGCACGAGTCGGTTTTGTCGCCCGAGCGCAGCGTGGGCGACAAATGAGACGAAATAAATAAATAATATTTCTAATACAAAAATACAACTAATAAAACAATTAAATTAAAATTCCATGAAAATATATTATTAAAATAATAATTGAGAATCTCTCCCCCTCTTTAAAACAATAAATAAGAAATTATTCAAATAATTAATTCCAAAATTAATTAATAAGAGACTTCACGTATTGCAAAAAAAAATTGAACATAGCACTTTGAAAGAGCACCACAAGAGCTTTCAAATGAGATGTATAAATGTCTGTTATGATGTATAGTTCCTGAAATATAACACTTTAAAAAATATAAAAATTTTTTTTAGATGAAATCATTTTACGCACGCTCAAATGATTTTACGCACGCTGAAATCATTTTACGCACGCTCAAATCATTTTACGCACGCTCAAATCATTTTACGCACGCTGAAATCATTTTACGCACGCTGAAATCATTTTACGCATGCTTAAATCATTTTACGCACGCTGAAATCATTTTACGCACGCTAAAATCATTTTACGCACGCTGAAATCATTTTACGCATGCTAAACAAATGCGTCTCATAATATGATATTTTATGTACGCAAATGAGTACATGAAATCGAATTTTGCGCACGCCGTTAGAAAATAGTATTTTTCGATACTAGTGCGTGAGAGTGATTTTTTACTCGTGTGGCGGTTTGCGCCCGAGCGAAGCGAGGGTGAAAAGGTCACACGAGGAAGAAATCACTTTCTCGCACGAGTATCGAACAATATTTTTTGACACGACGTGTAGGAAGCTCCATTTTCGCACGTGTCACTTTGTACAGCGTGTGCAAAATTGGGCTTCGCGCACGGAGTGTCAAAAAATAATTTATTCACTTATTCATATCGTAAAAATATAGTCATTTCCTCTAGTCATGTATATAAAAAATAATTTGAAATAGTTTGAGCCATAAAAATATACAAAATATTATCGTAAAGCGGAAAATGCTGACTTGATATATACCGCAAGTCACCGATTTGGTTCCCACCGCCTCTTAAACAAAAATTATTTTATCTTCGTCTGGAACTAGTCTACTGTCCTGGGACTTACCTTGTTACCCTATTTATTGAAAATATATATTATACACCTATATCCATATACACATTTATGAAAATTAATGTAATACGAATTTATAAATGTGCATGTAATTTATTAAATTACATTAAATTAAATTCAATTACTTGTTTAAATAATTAATAGAAATCAATAATTACCTTGATTCATTCACGTTCGCTTGTTACACTTGTTTGCTCTGTCACCTTGGTTGCTCCATTACATTTGTTTGCTTGTATATTCGTTCGCTCTGCCCCACTCGTTTGCTATGCTACATTCGTTTGCTGTGTGAACGCTATAGCCGCGTCACATATAACCGTACACTTGTTACGCTTGTTCGCTGTGTCACGCTTGTTCTCTCTGGTACACACGTTTGCTCCGTCCCATTTGTTCGCATGCAATCATCCACTCTATTATATTTGTTCGCTCTGATATCTTCGCGTGCTCTGTTACGCTCGTTCTCTTTGTTACATACGTTTGCTCCGTCTCACTCGTTCGCATGTAGTCATTTACTCTATTATATTTGTTCGCTCTGATATTATTGCGTGCTCTGTCACGCTCGTTCTCTCTGTTACATGCGTTCGCTCCGTCTCACTTGTTCGCATGTAGTCATTTACTCTATTTTATTCGTTTGCTCTGATATGTTCGCGCGCTCTGTCACGCTCGTTCGCTCTGTTACATTTATTCGTTTTGTTATATATTTAATTGATTTATGTTTATGCATATATATGTATGTACTCATATATAATTTACTTATATTTTTATAAATATGATTGTTATTGAGTATTTACATAAATATATATATATATATATATATATATATATATATATATATATATATATATATATATATATATATATATATACAGTCTCAGGCAATAATTCTGAGCAGGTTATCAAATTTTTGCTCCGACTTTGAAAAAGCGCATCTTCTTCAATTTTGATCCTAGAAAAAATTTTAAAAAAGCATTTTAAAGTATTCTTAAAATGCTTTCTTTTTAGCTTACTTACATTTTTTTAATGATATTTAAAAAAAAAAAACGCGTTGGCAATTTTGAAATTTTTTTCATTTTTTCATTTTTCTTTAATCAGCTGTAGTTTTTTAAATAATTGAGCTAGAAAAAATTTGAAAAAAGTTTTGGAAAGAGCTCTAAAAATGCTATTCGCAGTTATATTTACAAAAAATTTTTAATTATTTTTTGTCAAGTTTTAAGTATATAAAGTTATTGATCTAATACTTTTGCAGTTGTAAAAAACACTTCAATAGCAAGTAGAAAATAATCGCTGGTGCAAAACTTTTGATTTTTATGATATTATTTTTGCAAAATAAATCTTTTTGTTGTTTCATACTTTATTATGTTTTATTATTAATAATGAATAGTTATAATTTCCTATTAAAATTAAATCACTACTTCACCAGCGATTATTTCCTACTTGCTATTGAAGTCTTTTTTACAACTGCAAAAGTATTAGATCGATAACTTTATATGCTTAAAACTTGACAAAAAATAATTTAAAAATTTTTGTAAAAATAGCTGTGAATAGCATTTTCAGAGCCCTTTTCAAATCTTTTTGAATTTTTTCTAGCTCAATTATTTAAAAAACTACAGCTGATTGAAGAAAAATGCAAAAATGAAAAAAATTTCAAAATTGCCAAAGCGATTATTTTTTTTTTTAAATATCGTTTAAAAAATGTAAGTAAACTAAAAAGAAAGCATTTAAAGAATACTTTAAAATGCTTTTTTTAAATTTTTTCTAGGATCAAAATTGAAGAAGATACGCTTTTTCAAAGTCAGAGCAAAAATTTGATAACCTGCTTAGAATTATTGCCCGGTACTGTATATATTTATTGATTAAATTTTAATATAAATAAAATTTCAATCAACTCCAATAATTTAAATTAATTCTTTTCTTTATTTTTATTATTTTTAAATATTTCCCTTTTCCCTTTTCACAATTTGATTAACAATTAAATACACAATTTTTAATTAACGTAAATCATACATTTGTTTGATTAATGTAAGATTTTAATTGATTATTTATATGATATTATTATTTTTATAACTTAAATACTTCTATATATAATAATCGAAGAATTAATGCAAATCTCTAATAATTATTCGTATACCATTATTTTTTTTTTC
The DNA here is from genome assembly GCA_017163975.1 of Anastatus disparis. Classification (NCBI taxonomy): domain Eukaryota; kingdom Metazoa; phylum Arthropoda; class Insecta; order Hymenoptera; family Eupelmidae; genus Anastatus; species Anastatus disparis. The sequence continues at coordinate 376,866 of JAFFSR010000043.1, read as the reverse complement.
TTTTCTATCTTTATATATATAATGGTTTCTTAATAAATAATTTTTCTTACAATTTAATTCGACTCACTATTCCAAGAGAGAGGGAGAAGGAAGATGATTGTTGAAGTTCCTTGTCCTGTTCGTCTCGACTTAGATTACTTAATTTACACGGCTTAAGAATCCGTGGCAAGATTTGTCAAATTATACTCCTCTCGATCACCAAAGCGGTCAGTTAGTGGATCAACCCTTTTCTCACACTTACACTACTTGCTATAGATATTAACTCTCGAAACCTCTTCTGTTTCACTTTACTATTAGATTTTATTTATATATAGAAATATAAAATTATGTATATATATTTTTCAATAAAATATAATTTTTTGTTATTCTTTTTTTTATTTAATCAGCGACCAGGGTTCTAATCTACTCACTGTTATAATCTTAATTAAATAGAATTGTATATATACTTATGTAGACTTATATAGAGCACTGATTTATAATTGTATTTAATAAGTTGCTTTTTCATTTTCCACCTGGACTGTCTATATATATATATATATATATATATATATATATATATATATATATATATATATATATATATATATATATATATATATATTTTTTTCTATATATATGTTTCTTCTATAAGAGCCTAAAGATGATCAGGGGATAGAAAGAAAGTTACTTGCTTATGAAGGCGAGAAAGACATAGAGAGAAAGTCAGTGGCTTTACGAAGGCAAGAAAGAGACAGAGAAAGTCAGTTGCTTTACGATAAGCGTTCGAATTCTTAGAATCGTTCCAACTATTTTAATTCTAAATTCTCTTTTCACGCTATTCGCTACATATAGAAATTAATTTTGTTATATAATAATGAAGTTTACTATTGAATCTAAAATATTTTTAGAGTTTAAATAAAATAGGATGATAAGGAAAAAACATTGTAGTTTACACTTGTGCATAATGAAATGTAAGAATAATTTATAATAATAATAATATTTCAGAGTAAGAGATAGGAGATGAGAACATTGCAGCTCACACATACTGAAATCTATAGAGTGGGGAGTGGAGGGGGAGGTCAAGTACAAGATTGTTTGGGTCCCCTAAAACGCAACTTCGTCTTATCTCTGTATGACGTCACTAGCATTAAACTTTGTCGCACGCATACGTTCTTATAAGTATAAGCATTACAGATCAACTGTCTAACTAAAATGCAGTTTCTTCTTACCTCAGTATGACATAACACTGGAAAGTGCATACATTACAGTTTCTATGCAGCTTCGTCTTATTTCTGACATCACAGTGTGTGTATGAAAAATGATAAAAATAATTGTTTTATAATAATAAAAACAGTATATAGAAATTAATTTTGTTATATAATAATGAAGTTTACTATTGAATCTAAAATATTTTTAGAGTTTAAATAAAATAGAATGATAAGGAAAAAACATTGTAGTTTACACTTGTGCATAATGAAATGTAAGAATAATTTATAATAATAATAATATTTCAGAGTAAGAGATAGGAGATGAGAACATTGCAGCTCACACATACTGAAATCTATAGAGTGGGGAGTGGAGGGGGAGGTCAAGTACAAGATTGTTTGAATCCCCTAAAACGCAACTTCGTCTTATCTCTGTATGACGTCACTAGCATTAAACTTTGTCGCACGCATACGTTCTTATAAGTATAAGCATTACAGATCAACTGTCTAACTAAAATGCAGTTTCTTCTTACCTCAGTATGACGTAACACTGGAAAGTGCATACATTACAGTTTCTATGCAGCTTCGTCTTATTTCTGACATCACAGTGTGTGTATGAAAAATGATAAAAATAATTGTTTTATAATAATAAAAACAGTATATAGAAATTAATTTTGTTATATAATAATGAAGTTTACTATTAAATCGTTGAATATAAATAATGTTATGGGTTGATATTAGCATCTTATAGTAACTGAATGAAATTTTTATTTTACATTGGTTTCAACTTGACGATAATATTCATTTGTGAGTTGATACATTCGGTTAAAATAATTATTTTGACACATGTGTATGACTACATTAAGATGAATATTTCAAAGAATTAACGCCACCTACTATACTATTAAAAGGGAAGATAAGTAAGGTTACGATTCAGTTCGTATTTGACTTTTAAAGTAAAAATGATGGATACGTTTGACTGTAAAGAATTAGTTAATAAGATGCTAAATGCTTATTCGTGTTCAACAAATAAGACGACCAATCCTGAGCAAATAATTACCTGCCTGAATCTTCATAAAGAAAATTTAAGACTTTTAAAAAATAAATTGCGTAAGTGTACAAATGTTTCTGAGGAGCAAAAGTTTTTAGCTGCTAATGCATTACTCCAAGGAATCCAGAGTAAACTAAAGTTCTTACTAAAAAGTGGTCAAGGTATCCAAAAACGTGAAAGACGAAGTGATAGAGTTAATTGGCAAGACTTGGAAAATGCATTTAGTAATCGAATTAGGACAGGTGTAATTACAAATTTAAAAAATTTAGACATAATAAAATTTTTCAAAGACGCACAAGCATTATTTCAAATAAGAATTAAAAACATTTTAAAATTACAAGATGCAGTAAAAGTGTATACAGTGCTGGGTGCCGAATATGTTATTATAAAAGCTGATGTTGAGACTAGTAAAATGAAATATTTTAATACGAAAGTCAAGCCAATTCTAAAGACAACAGATTTGAAAGAATGTTTTTTAAATAATGTACAAGAACCTATACAAAGAGATATTGAAGAATTTCAACAAAAAGATTCAGGATGGTTATTACGTGCTATTATTAATTTGTGTGTTCATATAAACAATTATAATACACTACATAGTGGCTCATATATTCCTCTTCCGAAAGTGATAGAATTAAAACATGCATGTATTAATGTGAAAAATTTTGATGATGCTTGTTTTAAATGGGCAGTATTGTCAGCATTGTATCCAGTTAAGTCAAATACTAGAGTAGTATCTTCATATGAATTATATCAAAATAAATTAGATTTCACAGACATGGAATTTCCAGTAATACCAGAGAAAATTGAAAAATTTGAAAAAAAGAACAATATATCAATAAATGTATATATTTTGAAGAAACATTCTGGTAAATTCAATGTTTCACCTCTACGTATAACATCATCTGAAGAAAATAAACATATTAATCTTTTATTGATACAAAATTATTATATAGATGAAGAAGGAGAACAGCAAAAAAACTATGATACAAATGTATCGACAATATATCATTATGTATGGATAAAGAATTTATCTCGATTAATTTCTAATCAGATATCAAAACATAATGAGCAAAAATATATATGCAATCGATGTTTGCATTACTTTAACACTGAACAAAAATTAAAATTTCATCATGAAGATTGCTCTAAAATTAATAAGTGCAGAGTAAATTTACCAGAAGGAAAAAACAGTACATTACATTTAAAAAATTTTAAAAATAAGGTAAAGGTTCCTTTTATTGTATACATAGACTTTGAAGCCCTTTTTTTGCCCGTTCAAGACAAAAATATTATTCAAAAACATGAAGTATTTAGTGTTGGATATTATTTGAAATGTAGTTATGATGAGACCATATCATGCTACACTATAGCTACAGAGGACCTAATCCTGCTGTATGGTTCATAAACGAGCTAAAAAAACTTGCTGAGAATATTGAATCTGTATACCAACATGAAATACCAATGAATGCTTTTACCTTGGAAGAAAAAAGAAGATTTCAAAATGCAATTCTTTGCCACATTTGCCAGAAACCTTTAGGAGAAAAAAAGTTCGAGATCATTGTCACCTTACTGGCAGGTAAGATTAATACTTAAAATGATATTGTAAGATAAATACTTAAAATAATATTGTAATATTACTTATATTAAATTATATATATATATATATATATATATATATATATATATATATATATATATATATATATATATATATATATAAATATATTATATATTATGTTTCAGATATCGAGGGGCAGCTCATGAATCATGTAATTTATCATATAGAGACTCTCGTAGTATCCCTGTAGTATTTCACAATTTTATGGGTTATGACTCTCATTTTCTCATTAAAGATGTCGCCAATAGTTTTCCAGGACGTGTGGAACTGCTATCATTGAACAAAGAGCGATTTATTTCACTTATAAAATATATAGAAAATAGTCAGATTAACTTCAGATTTATCGATTCTTTCCGATTTATGTTATCATCTTTGGATAAATTAGCTTCATATCTTACAGAAATGAATATTTTGAAACTGAAATTTACTAAGCAATCACCCTTAACGGAAGATAAGTTTAATCTATTAAAAAGGAAAAGCATCTTTCCATATGAATACTTGAATTCTGTAGGTAAACTCAATGAATCAAAACTTCCATCAAAAGATGAATTTTATAGTAATTTAAATAACAGTAACATATCTGATGAAGACTATAAACACGCTACAAATGTTTGGAAAGAATTTAATATACCAAATTTAGGTGAATATTCAGATTTGTATTTAAAAACAGATGTATTATTTTTAGCTGAAGTTTTTGAAAATTTTCGAAACAATTGTTCAAGTACGTATGATTTGGATCCAGCTCATTATTACACAGCTCCTGGATTTACATGGGATGATATGCTTAAATATACGGAAATAGAGTTGGAATTGTTAACTGACATTGATCAGGTGTTGTTTGTTGAGCGTGGAATAAGAGGTGGAATCAGTCAGTGTTCCAATAGGTATGCGCAGGCTAACAATAAGTATATGGGTAAAAACTATAATGAAAATGAGGAAATAAAGTATCTCATGTACTACGATGTTAACAATTTATATGGATGGGCCATGATGCAATCATTACCCTATGGTGGTTTTGAATGGATTGAGGATGTTGATAAAGTAGATTTCAACATTGATGATAATTCACCATTTGGCTATATTCTTGAAGTAGACTTAGAATATCCAAAATATCTGCATGATGTACATAGAGATTTACCATTCTGTTTAGAACATGAGAAGCCTCGAGGTTCCAAATATTCAAAATTATTGACTACAGTAAAATCCAAAGAAAGATATATTTTACATTACCAAAATTTAAAGCAAGCTCTTAGAAATGGACTCAAACTAATTTAAATTCATAGAATCTTAAAATTTAATCAAAGACCCTGGTTAAAAGATTACATTGATTTAAATAGTAATATGAGAAAAATAGCAAAAAACGAGTTTGAGAAAAATTTACATAAACTTATGAATAATCCTGTATTTGGCAAAACCATGGAAAATGTTAGAAAAAGAGTTGATGTAAAGCTTGTAACGAAATGGGATGGGAGATATGGTGTTGAGGCTCTCATTGCTCAACCAAATTTTCATAGTCGAACCATTCTAGACAAAAATCTAGTGGCAATTGAATTATCAAAAACGGAAGTTTATATGAATAAACCAATATATGTAGGTCTGACCGTGCTTGATTTATCGAAGACGTTAGTTTATGATTTCCATTATGATTTTATGAGAAAACAATTTGCAGATCAATGCAAGTTACTATGCACAGACACGGATAGTTTAATATATGAAATTCGAAATATTGATATTTATGAAACAATGAAGTATAATTTACATTACTTTGATACATCAGATTACCCACCTGGAAACGTTTTCGGAATACCGCAAATGAACAAAAAGATAGTAGGTTTAATGAAAGATGAGTGCAATGGGAAGATTACGACAGAATTTATAGGTCTACGTAGTGAAATGTATTGTATACGAATTGAAGAAGAGGATAAAATAAAAAAAGTTAAAGGCGTTAAGAGGCGGCCGTATCATTCTGTCCTTGTCTAATCTAAATTTTCGTTATTATAAATAAATAAAATATTTTCATAGAAAAGTAAGATAACCGCCCAATAGAGCAAAAGACAAGCAAACGATTCTTTTATATGAAAAAATATGAAATTTTGATTATTTTTCGAATGAAGTCTGAAACGAAAAAACAATTCAATCAACTCAATCAAGTTTGATAGTTTTTCCGTTTCAGACTTCACTCGAAAAATAATCAAAATTTCATATTTTTTCATAAAAAAGAATCGTTTGCTTGTCTTTTGCTCTATTGGGCGGTTATCTTACTTTTCTATGAAAATATTTTATTTATTTATAATAACGAAAATTTAGATTAGACAAGGACAGAATGATACGGCCTCCTCTTAAGACTGGTGTTGTCAAAAACACAATCACTTTTGATGACTACTTGCAATGTATACGAAATAAAATTGTATTTCATAGAGAACAATATATTATACGTCCTCGAATACATAATGTGTTTACTGAAAAACAATTTAAATTAGCTTTAAGTCCTCGTGACGATAAGAGATGTTTGTTAGATAATGAAACTGATACTTTACCTTGGGGACATTATTCAATTGATAAGAATACAAATTAATTATAATTTTGTATAATAATGGTTATAAGGTTAATAAATAAAAAACAAAAATAATTTTCACATATATAGATTTCTTTATTTGTTCCTTTACAAATCTGATTTATTTATCCAACTATTATGCACCTCATCAAATCCTAACCACTTTACATGAAATTTATTTCCACGCTTTTTTAATATTTTTTCTGCAAGATAAACATCAGGATATTTTGCTTTTGATAATTCTTGTTCATAGAATCCACCAGCGGTGGGCTGATTTTGATAGTCCTTCAATTTATAAGTGATTGGATCAGTAGCCTTTACTTGACTTATAGTAAATATTTCTGTTGACCAATTAGGAGTGTAACCTTTTTCGAATACTTGTTTATTCTTACTTACTCGAACTTTATCTCCAGCTTTAAATTTAGATATTTTGATTGCTTTGATATCCTTTTTAAAACGTTTGAGTACATTTCTTTCGTTCATACGAGTAACTTCTTTTGGCTTCATTCCAATAGTTCTATGTTTACTATTGTTATATGCTTCTAATAGGGTAGGTAAAATATCGAACCAACAGTAGTTACCTTTGAGGCTAAATTTCATCAACATTTTATTTTTAAGTGTTCTATTAAAACGTTCACAAATGCAAGCTTTAAGATTACTATATGTAGATTATAAATTAATATCATAGCACTTCATGAGAATTTGAAAGGCAGAGTTATAAGATTCTTTCCCTCTATCAGTATGAAGATTTTTTGGTATACGACCTTACTTTAATACAGATTCCATTGCTGCAGTAACATCTTCACCAGTTTTTTGTTTTACAGGAACAGCCCAAGCATATTTGGAAAAAATATCTATTATTGTTAGCATATACTTAAAGCCTTTATTTTCCCGAGCATGAGGCTGCATTTCTACCAAATCAGCTTGCCATGTTTCATCCAAGTCACGTATTATAAATTTACGACGTGGATAATTACGTTGAGCAGGCTTATGCAGCTCTTCTACAAGTCTTTCATGCTCCATGGCTATAGACTTAATGATTCTTATAATTCTTGCAATTTGCGTTTTATACTCAGAATATCTGTCAGGATTTTAGCATCTTGAAGTGTTTTGATAAGATGATTAATCAAATCATGTAATTTATGGATGTTTGTATCAACTATTTTAATTTTCTCATCATATTCATCAGTTAATTCTTGGATGCTTACATCGTAATTTTTAAAAAATTTTTCATCATATTCATCCTTTGACTTTTGTATTTCTAATTCTAATGCATCAAGGTTACTTCTTAAGCCTCCAGTGACTAGGTATATGCTTCGAACTGCAGATGCAACCATACTTTGTGAGGTTTGCAAATTATCTGCATCATTCGATTGTTGAGGTGTGGCAACATTACACAACCTCTTATCTTCAATATCATACTGCCCATCTTCTGTGATTTTATACCCAACACCTGGAGGACCATGTCGGACTCCAGCCTGGTGTAATTGTCGTCCGAATACGTCAACACTCATCTTGCAAATAACTAGAGAAACAGCAGTACTTTTCAATATATAATGTTGGCCTCGCGTGGCTCTTCAATTATCGAATGAATCTCATTGGTATGACTTGTACTTCCAGCTTCTGTCTCTGCTACTAGTAGCTGTAAGCGATCAAATAGTTCATTGGGATCATCCCAGTACACGTAGTCCATTTTTGTACCTTTACGAGCTATTTTGTAACGTGGTAAGAGACCCCCTCCACAAATTGATTTCCTCTTTCGAGTTAGAGATTTATCAAAAAATGGAGCAATATAACTTTTGAATTTGTTACTATTTAGTTTGCGAAGTGATCCATCAGCATGGTAATTCTTTCTATATGCATTTGTTATTTCAACAATTTTTCTATAATTTTTTAAATCATCTTCCGGAATAAGTTTTTCATCCGGCTGTTTTCGAAATAATAACTCTAGTAAGCCTACAGTTTTTGGATGTTGCGTACCAGCTACAACAACATAATCTTTCCTGAAATTTATTGGTGAATCACCAATCATCATCATCTTACCCACTTTACGAACCCCATAGATATTATCTAGATATGATTTTTGATTTTTATGAAGCATCCAAAGATATTTATTGGTAAGCGAATCCGTTTCATTTCTATCATTACCATCATCATCAGTTTCACTTTCTGCAGCTGTCTCAAAACTTGTATCAGATGGTTGTATTGTATCGTCAACATTTTCCTTTACAATCTGCTTATCATCGGAAATGTACTCATCATCAGAAGTGTGCTCATTCTCAGAAATGTGATCATTTTCGGAGGAAGTATGCTCTGTTTTATCTTCCAATTTGAAGTCTTTTTTATTTATTTCAGATATGCTTACAAGTTTTTCAAGTGGATCAACAACAGGTTTGAATGTTTCAGTGAAAACCTTTTCGAAATCAGCTTTACCCTGTTTCAGTAGCTTATATTTACGTTTAATTGCCTCATTTGATTTTACAATCTGATGGAGAATATTTTTTTTTCACGTTGAAAATCTGCCATGTTGACTATTCAACGTTCTACAATGTACTACTTAATTTACACTCATTTTCCTATGTTCATCAAAAAACAGTCAAAACCTTTCCTATAACGACCAGCATTTAACTCTCGTTCTTTGTCAATTGTGAGGAATGCAAATTTGTAATTTCCCCAACATGACAAACACGAATCCTTAAATTGTGTATATGACATATCAGAATTTACATGATCATTGTATATGTGCTTGAGATTCATATCATCTTATCTAAATATTATCAGTAAATTTACATTGTCTCGAACTAAGTGTTTAGGTACATGAGCATATGATTGACAAAGATAGAAACAATCTACATTTTTATGTCTACCCATGCAGAAAAATGCTCTTATATTATCTTGCTTTTCACAAGCCACATCATCAAACACCATGATGGAATTTGGAAGAACATCTTCGGGAGTTACTACGGTTTCATGCTCACTAAATGCAAAATATTGTATACCCTTTATCGGTTTCAAAAGTTCCTCGAGAAACTTATACTTTGGCTGATATAGCGATTTTGAATATATGTAAACGTTTTCAAATTTTAATCCATTTACGTGTATTATAAGAGTAAGCAATGTATTAGTTTTACCACAGCTCGAAGGGCCACAAAATACGGCTCGTATACTGTCTGGTAATAATTCTCCATGACGTTTCTGTGACGTTTGTTGCTATGCAATTGTATCAAAATTTGATACTGGTAATTTGACATTTTGCGGTTGGAAATCCATGTTCACTGTTTGCTTTTTGACAACTGACTGATCACTATACTATAAATAAATAATTTATATAGATGTGAGTTTAGTACTCAATCAATCATCATGGTGTAAGGATCATGATTGAACATAAGCGCAAAAGTGGGCACAGTCTTGTAAACACTCTCATCAATAAGCTTCCATTTGAACTTCATTTACCAGATTATCAATACTGTGGACCTGGAATCAAACTAGCAAAACGTCTTGCTCATGGTGATCCTGGAATCAATCCACTCGATGCAGCCTGCAAAGAGAACGATATTGCTTACTTACATAATCGAAAGAACACTGAGGCGAGAAACGCTGCCGATCGAATATTAGCCAAAAAAGCTTGGCAACGAGTTTAAGCTAAAGATTCAGGCATTAGTGGAAAGGCTGCTGCCTACGCTATTTCAAACGCTATGAAAGTAAAATCAAAACTTGGAAAGGGTCTAAAGAATTAGAAACAAAAAAAGCTAACCATGACACTATCGAAGGTGGTGAAAGCTGCATCTAAGTCGTTGATACCAAATACCGATGCTCATAAAGTCATTCGTACAGCTTTAAAATGTTTAATACCACTATTTGCTGGTTTGAGTGCAACAGGTGCATTAGCAGGTGGCGCTGCTGGTATAGCAAAAGCTGTGAACGATGCCAGCACCGCGAAACGACAACTTGAAGAAAGTCAACGTCATAATAAAAAAATGGAAGCTATTGCACTTGGTAAAGATCTTTATTTGAAACCACATGAAAAAGGCTATGGTATTCATTTGAAGCCCTACAAAGGGGGACGCATAAATAAAAAAAAACTTCAATGTAAAACTACCTAAAAGGGCTCTAACTGATGTTGATTTAGTGAAATATGCTCGAATCTTAAAAATTCCACATTTCCGTGGAGTTTTCATGCGAAACGCTTTACCAATTGGTGGACCATATAACCGGGAATCAGCAATAATTAATCTGTATGATGAGAGTGGACCAGGTACGCATTAGGTAGCTTATCGCAAACGTGGTAACGATGTTGTATATTTTGATAGCTTCGGGGACTTACAACCACCTATAGATCTTATGCAATACCTCAAAGTTAAGAACATTAAGTATAATTATGAGAGATATCAAAATTATGATACTTACGAATGTGGACATCTATGTTTAAAATTTTTATGTAAAAGCTTATAAAACAAATGTACATTGGTGAATCAAAGTCAGTAGCGTCCGAGCAGTCATGGAAGATTCATTAACTCTGAGTTTATCGGGAACGTCAATAGCGATGTATGAATATCCGTTGCTCCCTAGCACCACGAAGCAAGTTTGGTCTGTAAAAACATCAAACCAGTTGGAGAAGCCACGTTTAGTCATTATAGGTTTTCAGACCGATCGTAAAGGACAGAGATGAGCTAATGCTAGCCGCTTTGATCATTGCAATATAAGCAACGTCAAACTTTTTCTCAATTCTGAGTATTATCCTTATGGAAATTTAAATCTTGATGTTGAGCATAATCAATAAACTATACTATATGATATGTATATCAATTTCCAAATGGCATACTACAATAAAGAAGCAGAACCCTTGCTCAAAAAGAAAGATTTTTTAACTCACGCTCCTCTCATCGTCATAGACTGCTCCAAACAAAATGAGTCATTGAAAGAGGCTCCAGTGGACGTACGTCTTGAATTTGAGGTCAAAGAAGACTTTCCAGCTGGAACTTCAGCCTACTGTTTGATCTTACACGATCGTATTGTTGAATATAATCCCATAAGTGGGGATGTTAAAAAACTCATTTAGAGGTGGAGAGATCGGTATAAATTAAGTTATGAAGCTGCAGCAGTAGTCAGTCACAATGGAATACGTGTTGGATGTACAAGGTTTTAAGCAGCCTGTCAACGATTTTTTTGTAAAAGAATTAGCAATAATTCCACCTCACGAAAATTCTAGAACGTCAGTATCTATGTTTAAACCACCACAACCTTGGTGTAGTCTTTCTGCTAAGTATAAATCTACGAACTTGTGGCTGGAGCGAAATTGCCACGGATTGTCTTGGAGTTCAGGGGAATTGCCATACAAAGAACTCGAGAATGTTCTACAAAAAACATTAAGTGATGTGCAAATTGTATACGTCAAGGGTAGTGAGAAAAAGCAGTGGCTCGAAAAGTTTGGCTTTAACGTATGTAACCTTGAAACTCTTGGTTCTCCATCATTAAAAAAACTGAAATATAATATATTGGAGATGTTATGTCCATATCACAAGTTTTTATTCAAAGTGCATTGTGCTCATCGAAATGTGCTTCTGTTAAAAAAATACTTTCTTGATAATACACTATCGCTTGAATGATCAATCAGAATGTTTTTTCAAACTGAGCACCTGTCATTCATGAGCTCTGCTGACATAGCTTACTTACCCAAGTCTTTTCTCACAACTTTTGGAGCAAAAAGTATTGAACAGGCCTGGGATAAAATTCCTGAACAGTTAAAATGTGATCCTGAAATTCAAGCTTGTTTGCGTTGTCGTGACCACACAGGGGAGGCTCCATTTCCACCATTGAAAAGATATTGTTTAAAATGTACTGAGTGTTTAAATACAAATATGATGAATGTAAAAAAATATATCATATTAAATTCTGTATACGTATCTGGTTAATAAATAATTATTCATTAATTATCTTTTTTATTTTATTTCCTTTATTACATTCCTTATTCCAGTAATTAAAAATAGATAGTTTTCATTTCATAATTTTAATTATATTAGAAACAATAAAGTGAATAATGTATCACTAAAAATAAAACTCTCTTCAAATGATCATCATGTTAAATATATCTTAGTAAACTGGAACATAATTTAAATAATAATTTTAACCGGATGTATCAACTGACAAATGAGTATTATCGTCAAAGTTAAAACCGATGTAGAATAAAAATTTCTTTCGATTACTATAAGATCCAAATATCAACCCATAAAATTATTTATATTCAACGATTTAATAGTGGATTTCATTATTATATAACAAAATTAATTTCTATATAACGAATAGCGTGTCAAAGAGAATTTAGGATTAAAATAGTTGGAACGATTCTAAGAATTCGAACGCTTATCGTAAAGCAACTGACTTTCTGTCTCTTTCTTGCCTTCGTAAAGCCACTGACTTTCTCTCTATCTCTTTCTCACCTTCATAAGCAAGTAACTTTCTTTCTATCCCCTTATCATCTTTAGGCTCTTATAGAAGAAACATATGTATATAGAAAATATATATATATATATATATATATATATATATATATATATAGAGCTATAATGCATGATATACGTTATAGTTCTTTCTATCCTTCTTTTACTCGTTTAAAATGAGATCAGTTTATACCCAATAATATAAAATAAGACTCTCTTCAATAATCATGTTAAAATTTTTAAAGATTTAACATTCACTCTCATCTGCGACGGCGGGTGGGCGCGGACCGCGGGGGAATTCGTTCATCAACGCGGATCGCGGGAATTCGCCTATCTACGCCGCGCGGTGATTCGCTTATCGACGCGGCGTCGGAGCTCGCGCGCCAATGAGCGCTAACATGGCGCGCAGCTGCGGAGTAAATTTCTTATATCGCAGGACTGGTCATTATTTTTGCACCTGCACAGGTGAGCTGATGGCCGAGGAGTGGGGGTTTTCAGAACTCTCTTTGATATTCTACTGACGCTTTTCGATTTTACAAACTTAAAAAAATACTGTAATATTATTAAAATAGAAAATGTGTAAATGCACGAGAAATTTTTCTTATAAAATTAGAGAGTTGATAAGGAAAAATACAAATAAATAATAAAATCAATCGTCGGCAATTTTGAATACCTACTAAGGAGTTGATCGTATGATAATTTAGAATTCATAAAGAAAAATTACACTCCAATTAGATGAAAAAACTAAGTGTAGTAGATTTTATTTTGAAATCCAAAGAGAAAATAAGAATAAATTGCATGAAAAGCTGATAGAAAAAACAAAAATTAAATAAAATAAAAATAAAGATGATAGCATCAAAAAAGAATATTCTATATTAACAATATGTGAATTTGAAAAATTGATATTAGAAATTATTGTATTTATTATTAAGAGTTACTAAACAAAAAAGTAGATCAAGTCATTAAAAGACAAAATATAATGTTTAACAAGCTCCAAGTAATCAAACAGAAAATTTATCATGATATGCCAAATATAAAGGAATATTTAGATAAAATAGAAAAAGAAATAGCGGCATTGAAAATAACGTAAAATTAAGATAAAAATAGGAAATTTGGAAGGAAAAATTGAAATAAATTGAAGCTGGACAGAGAGAGTTAAAAATTTCGAAAAATTGTTAAATTTTTCGTATAATATAACGTAAAAACTCTAAAATTCTTATTTAAGAAATATAATTCTTGTATCTAAACGGTGATCTTGGTCAGTTTTAAAATTATTTCAGTTAAAAGTAGGAGAAGTAATCAAAGCCGTAAAAGTCGAAGCGAAAAGCTGCAAATGTAAACAAATATGCTAAATTGGTTAATACCTGTCTTCTATAAGACAAATAAAATTTAACACGCGTTATAAGACTAAAATTATAAATTGGAATAAAATCGACAGTAACACTTAACTTAATCAGTGACACTCAAATTGAAAACTTTGAATTGAAAAAATAGAAAGTAGAAATTGTAATAATTTTTGAATTTAAATGATTTCAGATTAAATAATTAAAATGAGCAAGCACTGAGTGAGTCGTCTTTAATATTTAGGTATAATAGTTAATTTGCGTAATAAATAATAACCATAGAGATGCGACACAGACAATTTAAATAAATAAACAATTATATGGAACAGATTATAACTCATAGATGTAATCTCGACAGTTGAAGTTTAAATATTCAATAATACAAAGAGAATTTAAATTTAATAATACAATTTATATAAACAGTCGAAATTTTCAATTTAAAACATTTTTGATTGAAACAAATTTATTTATTATTGAGAATATTGGAATTTTTATTCATTAGAATTTATTTTTTTTTTATTATTGTGAATTAATTTATTGGTTTTTCATTTTTATTAATTTAATTTTACTGCGCAAACAATAAGAAATTCAAAATGCTTAAAAAACGTAGATCAGATATCATCATGCAAGAGATTCAAGAAAATGAAGAGAGTGTAAAGAGTATCCTGAAGAATTTACAAAAATGGATGCAGGTAGTTTCTATAGAACTGAAAACATTATTCCAGCCAAAATGAAAGTATAGAAAGCAAAATGAATAGTTCATGTGACTGGGATAGGTTACTAAATATAGAGCTCGATAAAAATGCAATGAAAGATTTCACGATAAAAGATCAGATAGATGTATTGACTAATGCGTTAATAGAAGTGCGAAACAAAAATAAGAGACTACGATACAATGTAGAAAAACAAGAAGAAAATTTTAAAAATGATAACGAAGAGTTAAAGAGAAAGAATGAGCAATTAAATAAAGAGTTGGGCGATTTAAAACAGGATATATTTAACGACACGCATATAAAAGATGTTCATGATAAGCTAGTAAAAAGAATAGATGAAATTGCTAATAAACATGATATCAAATCAAACCAAGTCAAAGAACAGATAAATAATAACAGCACACAGAATAAATCAAATGAATCTCTACGACTTAAAATAAAAATTCCATTACTGAAGATTGAAGGACTGGAAGATAAAAGACCAATAAAATTTTTAAATGAATTAGATAAATACACAGCGTTAAAGAAATTAGAAAATGATGAGAAACTACAAATTCTTCAGACAGTATTACAAAAAGAAGCCAATGCATGGTGGTACATGCATCAGGACGATCTTAAAATATTTGATGAATTTAGAGAGTTATTTATAGAAAGATTCTGGAATAAAGACATAAACAGAACATCAAGGAGAAAAGTCGAGTTCGGATAATACTATGAAGGAAGCAAAATCTCAAGGGTGTCTTATGCCATACAGGTATTTGGATATGTGGAAGAACTGAACTTGAATTATAGTAGAAAAAATAGCTAGTCAGTTCAATATGAGCATCAGGCAAGCCTTCCAATTTCCACAAAATAAAGATAAATCAACATTGTTAAAAATATTAGCAGATTATGACAAAGATGATAAATCTTCAAGAGAAAAGAATAAATTCAAACAAAAAAATAATCAAACCGACATACATAAACAACAAACAGAAAATAAGACGCAAATAAAACAAAACAGAGTATAAGCGAAAATAAAGAACAAAATAATAGGCCAAATATAAATTATAGAAATGAAAGAGGTTATAAAAATTATAATTAAAAACAAGAGTATAAAAAACCTTATAATAAATATGAACAAGTAAGAAAAAAATTTTAAAACATCCAGTCGACCCTAAAGTCTACAAAGAAAGCAATAAAAAATTATCAGAGATACCACGCATAGATGATAGCTTAAAGACAAATAAGAAAAAGCAGGAAAACTGAATAAAGTTGTATCTGAGAAGTCAATAGAAGGGGTGATGGATACAAGTAACCAAAATACAGCGATACCACCTGAATGTAACATTAACACTATACAAGAGTCAACGCAAATAGAAAATAGAGTACTAATAAGAACATGCCCCAAAATAGAAGTAAAATTAAATGGCAAAATAACGCAAGCACTAATAGATACAGGAAGTGAGGTTACGTGCATATCAGAAAATTTCTACTATAATAATCTTCATATATTAGAAAATTGTCCTCGATTACCTATAACAGATAAATATATAAAAACAGCAACGAGCTCTAAATCTAAAAGAATCAAGCAAAAAATTATAACAAGTACGGAATTTGATTGGCAAAAAACCAACATTATACATCTAATAATATCCAAGTTAATAAAGGATTATATCTTAGGATATGATACACAAAGAGCGTTACATATGATGATAATTACCTTGCACGAAGAAATTCTGTTTAGTATAAATGACGTATACGTCAATATAAAATGTAATAAGCAAAAACTTAATGAGTATACTCATATAAAAATAATTGAAGCACACGAGAGCCAAAAAGGTTTGAAGACATGTGTATTCACAGAAAACTGAGTTTGTAAATTTCTCTCATGTTAAAAATTATTTCAATATTCACTAACTCACAGAAGATGAGATTCGGGAAAAATAATACAAGGTAATAACACATCACCTGAAGAAGAGTCTAAATTAATAAAGTTAATCTCAAAATACAAAACAATATTTAGTAGTGCACCAGATCGTTTATTATCATATACATATGAAATAAAAACAAAGGATGACACACCTTTCTATTCAAAACCATATCCTATACCAATACATCATAGGCAAAAAGTTCTAGAAGAAAAAGATAAAATGTTGAGTTTAGGAATCATTAGAAAATCTAAAATCCCCGACATAAACTCAATAGTAACGGTCATAAAAAAAGATGGATCTGTACGATTGTGCTTGGATGCAAGAAAATTGAATGAAAAAATTATCGATGATTATAAAGCACCACCATCAATAGAAGAAATATTTTTAAGATGTTAAAAGAGAGAATATATGTCAAACCTCGACTTAACAAGCAGTTATTGGCAAGTTGAATTGACAGAAAATAGTAAAAAATACACTGCATTTAGAATAGACAATAAAGTCTATGAATTTAATGTTGCTGCTTTTGGAATTAAGACCAACAGCGCAGCTTTATTAAGGGGTCTTGATGAAATTATAAATAACATGCAAAATTTTCTACTAGCTTTTGTTGATGACTTACATATCAGATCAGTAACATTTATTGATCATTTAAGTCATTTAGAAAAATTATTTAAAAAAGCAGAAAAACATAATATGAAATTTAATTTTCAAAAATCTAATTTTTGTAAAAATAAGCTTGAATTCTTGGGTCGTTTCATTTCAGCAGAATTTTTTCACGACGCTATAGCCTATTTTGTGTTAAATGTTAAAATGAAAGGTGAACAAATAAAATAATATATATATATATATATATATATATATATATATATATATATATATATAATAAAATAAATATTCGTCAATAAATAAATGTACCCGTAAATGGGGAAAAAAGTGGACAAGATTGATTGCAGAGGTAAATTTATTGCTATTATAATTTAACCCTTAGCCATCAGACTTCCTTGCACTGAGAGAAAATTCATGCTAATAGAGCATGCGAATTGCCATCTACACGAGCATATAAAATATTGATACAAATATGACAGGTGTGACAAGCTCTATAAGTATTGAATTACTTTATACTGAAAAAGATGGTATGGAGAGTAACTAAAACATGAACGTTATTCACTGATGACTCGCGTGGTATACTTCGATGACTCCTCACTCACATATTCTTTGTTTGCTTGAGTCGCCTCCTCTTTTGGGTGGCAACGCGAGCAAACACGGCTGGTCTATATCCAAAATCATGTCGCAAATTTTGTTAACGTATTTTCGTTGCGTGAGTCTTTTTTTCTTTTCTTTTTTTATGAAGGGAGATACATTATAAATATAATCTGTTAAACTTTGTAACTATCAATAATTAATTTTTAACTTAAAATTTAATTATTTTAAACAGCTGGGGGGGAGATGAGCCTGTACGATTTTACACCAGTCATGTTTCGAAGTAGCGTTGGTCTAGTGCGTAACGTTCGCGCTTTTCAAAATTAATGCAATGAAGAAAATTTAAAAAAATGTGATTGTTTGAAAAATTATGGCATGCAAATGATTCTAGAGTAAAGAGTAAACAGGGTTAATATAATTAGGGTAAAGTTGAAATACACACTCTGATAAATTAGTAAGTTATACTGAAAAGAAAATTATTTCTGTTGATATTAAATCCCTATTACTGCATTAAGGGGAGACACAAGTAAAATTGTGTTTTTTAACAGAAAAATGACGTTTTTTATTTTTAATTATTGACCCATAGCACCTACAACGTAATTCATGCATAATGTTGTTAAAAATCATCTAAAGAAACTATAAAAAAAATTTTCAGCTCGAAATATTAAAAACTGTGGGATTAGTTCCATTTTAAGTGCTGCCTCATTTATCACTAAACCGAGCAATAGTTAAAATGGAACTAGTCCCACAGTTTTTAATATTTAGAGCTGAAATTTTTTTATAGATTCTTTGGATGATTTTTAACAACATTATGCATGAATTACGTTGTAGGTGCTATGAGTCAAAAATTAAAAATAAAAAACTTTATTTTTTGTTGAAAAACACAGTTTTACTTGTGCCTCCCCTTAACAAGTTATATTGAAAATTAAAAAAAAATATATTTATATAAACTTAAAAAAAAATTTGCCCAAAATTTCGGAAACTTTTGCAAACTAGAACTTTTAACTAGATATATAGATGTTAAGCGAAATTTTCAAATAATTAGTTGTAAATAAAAAATTTTTAAAGTTGATTCCATTTTCTTAGACATTTAAAGTTCTAAAATAATTTCATATATATTCATGATAACTTTAAATAAACTTTACCCAAAGTTCTGCAAAAGTATACCAAAACTTTTACAGATCCAAAAAAAAGGAGGTAAATGAAAAATTTTAATAGAGTTTACCTGAAGTTTTGCAAGACTTTGTCGCAAGTTTCGCGATACTTTTATAGAATAATTTTCTAAATTTGGCATAATTTCATTGCCCAAGTTCGGGAGATGTTTTTCAAAGCAAAAACCTTAGCTAAACTTTCCCCAGAGGTAAATTTTTAAAATACATTATATCTTTTTCTACACTTCTTAAGAACTTCGCCTAAACTTCTTTCCAATAAAAAATTGTTTTTCTAAGTTATTCTAACGCACTTCCAAAGTTCTCGACAACGTTTGCCAAACTTATACATGTCAAGTTTCAAGTTTGGGATTGTTCCATGGCCCAATTTTTCATAAAGCTTTGCTAAACTTAAACTGTAGCCAAACTTTGGCCAAACTAAATTATTTTTACGCGAGTAGTAATTAATAGTAAATAACAGTAAATAGCTGTAAATAACTATTATTTATGTCTCAATTCCAACATTTCTTAACAGTTATTTACAATTATTTACTATTATTTACAGTTATTCACAGAAATTATTTCCATATGGGAAGGCATCACGACAGATAGTGGTACAAATTTCGTTAAAGCCTTTAGGTAAAATTACTTAATAATATCTCAAAATTCCATTTCTAAATTGTTGTTTCAAAAATATAATATTTTAAATCATCAAGAGAGATTGCATCATATTTTTTTAATCTGGAAAGAAATTTGTAAAAATATACAAAGATGTTTTTGATCACTGGTTAATCAATCTGTTTGTACCAGTAAAAAATTAGAAATAGTACAGCATATATTCTAGACTAAAAAAAATTTGATCTATTATATTAATCAAAAGCTCTTTATTAATCAACAATAAAACTCTTGAAATTTTAGTAATGTGAGTAGACATAAACGCTTATTTTCGTTTCAGAAAGAGATATTTTCATAAATTTTTTACTGTATTATTTAATATTTTAATCCATGTAAAAAAAATCGAACTGTATTTTTCCTTTTCTTTTTCTCAGGTAAAAGTTCAGGTAAATAAATAGAATTAAAGTTTGTGTGGCGTCACGGGCGCATATATATTGTAGAGAAGTAAATATACAATGTTGTGTTGCAATACATGCTTGTGATGACACATCAAACTTTAATTTGTTTCATTTATTCTTGCTTTTTATTGAATAAAAAAAAACATCCTGATTATTTTCTTATTTTCTGTCTCGTGCATATAGAAGAACGATCATTTTTCTATGCAAACACCCGATTTCAGTCAATTTCAATTTTGAATAAATCTTCCAATTCTAAAAAAGTTACTGTCAATCAATATTTGTAAAAATTTTGTCCAAAATAAAAAAAAACTTTGATTTGTAACATTTTTTAGTGAATTTTCTCTATCGGAAAATACTGATTCAGAAGACATAAATACTGAAGTTAATGATGAGATAAATATTCACAGTCTGACTGAGATTCTGAACCAACGTTGGAACTCAGTTGATGAAAGCAAAATAATTTTACCCCCTCACTGTAGATGTGCCAGTCACACTCCAAATCGTAGTAGTAGCAGATTCTGAATCTACAATTGAAAACGTGCATTATAAAAGAATTAGTCAAAATATTTTTGCAAAATGTATTGGTTTATGGAATAAACAAAATAGGTCAACGCTATTTGCTGATAAAATCAAAAAAATTTTGGGCGTTTACTTTAAAACTCCGAATGATACCAGGTATGCAAAAGATATAAATAAGATCAATTTATAAATAGTTCAAAGTTATAAAAATTCAATTAAATTCACGTTATTATCATTATTATTATTTTCATGGGCTTTCTGAACAATATAAAATTATTCTTAGGTTATTAAATTCATGATAAATAAATAGAGTTTGGTTATTGTAAAGAAAATGCTTTTACACCCTTAAGTGCTGCCACCCCTAAGTAGCTGAGGTTATCGACCGACGCATCGATCATTCATTCCGAGTTAGCGCGTCAATCGGACCGGTCAATCTACCTAGAGAGTTTAAACAATAAATATAGAGTCTTTTTAATAAAAGTATTTCGTATCCATTCTTTTATCCTCACCATAATATATATTCCAACAGGTTATGGCCCCAGGGCACGCTTCCCTGCGCGAGTGAAATTGTTAAACAATAAAAAGTGAGTGATAAAGTGAGTGAAAAATTAGAGGACTGAAGTACAGCGAATTTTTCCAGAGAACAAAGGAGTGAGTCTACATTAGAGGGTAAGTTATAAAACATGATTTCATATTGCCGGCATATACATAAAGATTATAAATTAACAAATTTAAAAATTGTGAAAATCGAGTTTAGAATCATTTATTTGAAATAAAGAGTATTAAATTCTATAAAAATTCGAGAATCTAAGAAAATTGAAAAACGTAATAACAAAAGTTTTGAAATGAAATTTTTTTTCTAAAAATTAAGATTTAATCAATTTACGAAAAGTCGTAAACAGTGTTAAAATCAAGAGTTTATTAATTTACTAAAATTTATAAATGAATGCAAAATTAAAAATTCAAGAGTTGAATAATTTTAAAATCAAAATACATATCTATGTGTATATGTACACCCAACGTTAATTGATTCTTTCCGAATTTTTTAAAATATTGCAATAGAAACAAAGAAAACAACGGGATTGTCCAATGAAGGTTCAGGATTTCAAAACATTCGGAAAGAATCCATTAACGGTGGGTGTACATAGAATATTAACTGAAGTGTTAAGAGTTACATATACGTATTTATTGTAGTGTAATTTTAAAATTGAAATATACATATGTGTATACTTTTATATATATATATATATATATATATATATATATATGAATATTGAAATAAAGAGTTTATAGTTTAGAGTAAGTAATAGAAAGAATATTCTCAAGAAAAATAAACATGCGTCGTGAAAAACAAAAACTGGCGCTGTAGTAATACAAGTTCAAACACGCGCCTATAGCAGCACGCACAATACGGTATATACACATACCGCCTCTTCTTTTTGACTGTTGCCCGATTTCCGAGAAATTTTTATGAGAGTTCTAATTTTTTTCACGAACAGAAAGTCTTTTCTCGATAAATTTTTTTTAAGCATACAAATTTTATCGAATTATAAATAAAAGTCGAACGACTTAAAATAAAATAAAAATTTATTTCTTAGAGTTTAATTACTAAAAGATTATAATTTAACGTATCTATGTAAATAAAATCATAATATAAAATATACAAATAATCAAAATAAAAATAAAATACGTACAACTAAATTTAGAATAGAGAAATTTTTTTTAGAGCAAAAACAAGAGTTAAAATTGAGAATAAATTTTTTTGTGTCGTTCGAAGGATTATATGCACATAAAATTCAACGAATTTAAAACTGTAAATTGAAAATTTCGAGTTTTAAGAAATATTAAATAAAACAAAATTCGTTTACGTGATTTTAACCAAAATGAAAACTTCTCTACGCAAAAACTATTTTATATACATGCTAATGATATGTAGAGAATATATTTCGGGGTTAATTATTAGACGAAACTTGCGGTCAGTGTAGTCTATTAGTTGACTAGGGAAATTTTTATTCTGTGTAAGTGTCCCGTGCGTGTGGGTTATCAGCCGATTTCATCACATTTCATTGCGGTCAAATCTGACTATACAGTCTTTACTGTAAGAAACGATGAAGTGCCAATAATACCAGTCGGATCAATGAGATTCAAAAGGGCCTCATCAAACAAAATGCAGACATCGCCGAAAAGAACTGGGCGACTGCAGTCTCATTGAGTTTATCTTTAGACAAAGTTGGGACCATTGTTGAAGCAGCCACAAAAATGCTTGAGTCGATGTCAAAGACTACTCACGACAATATAAAGTTAGAGAGAACTCGTCTCAGATCTTAAGAAGTAAAAAATAATAATTTATTAAAAAATAATTTAGAAGATAACCCTGTTCATTCTAATTTAGAGTAAACTAATTCAAATTCAAATCTTGAAAATTCAAATAAGAAAAGAAAAGTAAATACTAATGAAAAAATTATAGATTTTGATTTATTAAAGAAAACACTTATTAATGAAATTTTACATACTAAAATTAACGTAAAAAGATTAGATTAGATTAGATTAGATATTGTTTATTTTGTATTATAATTACAAAAAAGCGTGAAAAATTACAAATAAAGTTGAAAAAATACATAAAAATACTTTAAATAGCCTTGTACATATAAAATCAAAATAGTACAGTATGATATCACAGTCATAAAACATAATAGAGATAGTAATACTGTAATAGTAAGTCAATAAATTAGATAAAAGCGATATCACAGATAACACGAATAAATACATACAAAAAGTATAAATAATATAGTTAAAAATCAGTCTCAATATCTATCAGTCAAAATAATTACATAAAATCAAGCGTGTAAAGAGCGCAGTCGAAATATCAGCAGTATACAGTAAGTTAAAATCACAGCAAGTTCAATGTACAGTAATATACAAGTCAATCTGATAAAAATATAATCATTCACTCTATGCACACACATCCTACATACACGCCAATAAATACAATCATGCCTTAAATCTATAAAGGGTACATCACATAATAAATTAACACATATGATATAGTCCGAAAATAATACTGTTTAATCGAGGTCGAGTAAAAACCTCCTCAGAGCGGCTTTAAACCTGCCGATTAATGGAAAATTTTTAATATCAGCAGGTAGGGAGTTCCAAAAATGCGCACCTTGAACTTGAAAGGAATTTCTTCCAGTCTCAGTGCGCATGAAGGGCACCGCAAGATCTTTAATCTCACCCCTAGTGGTCGCTCTGGGTATATATCTAGTGAAGAGACCCACTAGATATTCGGGAGTATTCATACGTACGATTTTGTACATAAGTACAGCCATAAAATACTGTCTCCTCGAATCAGTACGTTGCCAACCCAAAGCATGTCTATGGGGAGAGATGTGATCACCCATTCTCACGCCTAATACATATCTCACACATGAATTTTGCATTGTCTGTAGCCGTCTTCGTAACTCCTGCGAAGCATCGAGCAAAACCACTGAGCAATAATCAAGATGTGGAAACAGCAGGGCGGTTGCGAGCTGCTTACGCAGAGCCTCAGTGGTGTACCGACGGAAAAACCGCAGGCTATAAATCACTCTATTGAATTTTTTAGTCAGCATATTAATATGCGGTTCCCACGACAGTTTAGAGTCGAGTACAACACCAAGGCTCGTAACGGTGTCAGAGAAAGGAATACCGATACCGCTCCCTAGGTCAATCGTCCTTGGCTCACCCGAATAAAAATTTTTAATAAAACGATTACTTCCAAAGACGATCGCCTTTGTTTTACTAGCATTCAAAGTGAGAGAAACACCAGCAGCCCACCCCGAGTATAAGCTGACACAGAAACCTAACTTTGAAATTTGGATGGATCATTTAAAATCTGATTCGACAAGTAATAACCCCCTAGATATTATTGATGGTAAAATAGAGTCACCTGCAAATATTTCTGAAAATTTAATGAATAAAAGAAAGAGTTTAGATATTATTATTAATCATCTTGATGAAAAATATCATAAAAAAATTTTTAATGAATCAGACCCTAGAAAAATTTGAAATAAATTAAGAAATTTAAGGAAAAGTGAAGTTAACATAACACATACTTCTGTAAAAGCGCGTTTGTATCAAATCAAAATGAACAAAAATGAAAAAGTGATTTCTGTGAACGCTTTGATACTATAATTAGAGATTATAAAGTCTGTGAACAGACCGTACCTTTAACCGATCAAGAAATTAGATTAGCCTTCTATCAAGCAGTTTCTCCTGTCATCCCAGAACTGCGGGATGTTGACTTGATTAGAAGAAATAATAACTTGGAAGAAATGAGTTTAGAAGAAATAAAATTATTTATTTCACAGCTAGAGACAGAAAAGAAAACAGACAATAAAGAGGAGCAACCCAAAGCACAAAGGGTTCAAACATCATCAAAAAGTGGCCATTTAGAGAATCGTTGCTACAGATACAATAAAGATGGCCATTGGTCAAATGAATGTCCATTAAAGCAGCAAAACAAATGGTTTTACTACTACTTCCAAGCTGTTAGAAACCACAAGGGCGAGGACTGTTCTTTGGCAACAGACAAATATAGAGAAAAAAGGTATGAAAATAGAGTTTTTTTAAAAATAATTATAGAATCAATAAAAATAGGAATACATCAAACGTAAATTACAAAAATAAAAAGAATTTCAATAAGAATGAACGTAAAGGGTTTAATAAATTTCACAATAATGGTAGAGTTGTTAAAAGAAAAACTAATAGAGAAAATATAAAAGCCAGAAGAGCAGCGGGAGAAAATGAAAAAGAACACAAAGATCAAGGTAAGAGTAACGTCAATGAAATAGAATTTATTGATTTTATAGCTGACTCTGGCGCGACACATCACATCATAAATAAATCCTTGATCCTGACTAATTTTATAAAGAGTGAGAATGAAATTATTAAGAGTGCAAATGAAAATGAGTTCACTGATATTCTAATTGATGGTAAAGGTGATTTTTTAGTTTCTCAAACTAAAACACCTGATGGAAAAAATATTAAATTAACTGACGTATTAGTTGCAAAAGATATATCTGTAAGGATGGTCAGGTTCAATCAATAAATAAACGGGCAATTAAAATAAAGAGTAATTAATATATTATAAGATATAATAAAGTACATTTGAACAGAAGTGATACAAAGGTGACCGTTACTCGGCTCGAGCTTCTTACAATCTGCCTCGTTCGTTCTTTCCGAACCTCTTTCTTCATTTCGGCGCTGAGGGCGCTCTCGCTCGCGTGTATATACGAATCATTATACATACTTTCTGTATCTACATCGGTATACCTTCTTACAGCTCGGCCGTCCTGACAATCGTTCGTCCTCGAACGGAATGTTTTTTTTTTTTTTCTACATTTTACGACTTTTCTTGCTTGCGCCATAGCCGCATATTGGCTGGCTCCCATACGCCTTCGTACTTTTTTTGCGTTACTTGACATCCAGGGATGTCCACTACTACATATCTATTATTACGCAAACATTTAACAATTTGATATGGACCTTTAAATCGCGGTTTAACTTTTGGTGAAATTCCAACAGTATTATCGATATTTTTCAACATAACATAGTCGCCTGTTTCGTATTTAAATGATTCTTTCTTTCTTTTATCTGCTTGGGTTTTTGTTTGTATCTGTTGTATAATTATTTTTTCACTTGCTTTATTACGAAGATTACATAGATCTCTGGTTTTAGTATTAATCTCGTCTTGAATATATTCAGCTAAAGGGTCATGTGCCTTACCGCGCTGCGTTATTCCGAATAATAGCATACTGGGTATTTCGCCCGTCGATTTATGGCTCAAATTATTTAAAGCAAATTCAACTTCATTTACTACTTTTGTCCAATTTTTCCCGCATTCTGTGTCAATTAATTTACCAATCATAGGGACAATAGTTCGATTAATTCTTTCTACTTGGCCATTGGCCTGAGGTGAGCCTGTAGCTATTTTTACATGCTGAATATTACTTTCGTTTGTAAAATTATCAAATTCTTGCGCAGTAAAACATGAACCTTTGTCTGAAATTATACGCTTCGGTTTACTATAATATACAAAATAAGTCTTAAGATGGTTAATCGCTTCAATCGCTCCTGTAGAATTAGTTGGAAATAATTTTGTATATTTTGTAAAGCTATCAACAACAACAAAAATATATTTTTTACTTTTAACCCTCGCGTCTGCAAATTTAACATGATCAATGTGTAACGTATCAAAAGGTTTATCCCCTTTGGGAATATTTTGAATTTTTCCTTCGGTTTTACCAGATGGCGGGTTAAATGCAATACACTTATAACAATTACGTATGTGACTAGTCACTTTTGATCTTAGCTTAGGGAACCAATAAGATTTGCAAACAATATCAATTACTTTTTCTATTCCCATGTGGCCTAATTCGTCGTGATATTTAAATAAAATATTCTTTTCCATTTGCTCGGGTACGTAAAAGAGCAGTTTATCGTCAATCCTACGGTAAATAATACCATTACGCGATTCATAAAATTTACTTTCACCTTTATCTAAATCATTTTTTATTTTAATAATTTCTTTATCTAAATTTTGAGAAATGATTAAATTTGTCTCGAAAGAATTGTCATCTACAACACCGATAAAGTTACAACGACTAAGTCCGTCGACATGTGTCATTCGCGTACCCACTCTATGCTCCGACGTGTAATCATAATTTTGCAACTCTAAGACCCAGCGTGAAATTCTAGGGTTGATTTCATGCTTTTTCATTGCTAATGCCAACGAGTTACAATCTGTTACAATTTTGAATTTAATACCGAATAAATATACTCTAAATCTACGCAGTGCGTATATGATCGAAAGCATTTCCAGCTCGAAGCTATGATATTTCGATTCTGTATCCGACGTTCGCTTTGAAAAGTAAAATACAGGATGCATTTTATGGTCATTTCCACGTTGCATTAATATAGCACCGAACCCCTTAGAGCTAGCGTCACAATGAAGCTCCGTCTCTGCGTGCGGGTCATAAATTGCAAGTATTGGTGCACTAACTAGGCATTTTTTTAACCGATTAAAAGCGTTCAAATGCTCTTCTTCAAATTTAAATTGACTTTGCTTTCTCAATAAGTCGTGTAAAGGCTTAGCAATCAACGAAAAAGACTCTATATATCTACGAAAATAAGATGCGAGACCTATAAAACTTTGCAAACTTTTTACGTCCTTAGGTACCGGGAATTTTAATACCGATTCAACTCCCTTATCTGTAGGTTTGATACCGTTTGCAGAAACCTTATAGCCTAAGACTTCAATTTCAGTCATAAAAAAGTGACACTTTGACAATTGTAATTCTAGTTTATTTTCAACTAATGTTTTAAAAATCATTTTCAAGACTGTTAAGTGATGATCTAATGAAGTGGTTGCAATTACTCCGTCATCCATAAAAAATACTACATCGCCGGATTCAATTAATTTTTCAAATACTTTATTTACATGTTTTTGGAATACTCGAGGTCCAACTTTTAACCCAAATGGCATTTTTAAAAATTCAAATTGATTGTCGGGTGTTACAAACGATGTGTACTTGATAGAGTCTTCTGCCATATCAATACAGAAAAATCCATCTTTTAAATCTATTGTACTAAAATATTTTTTTCCTTTTAAAACCATGAGCTGATCATCAATTAACGGTAAAGGATAATTACCTGATTCAATTAAATTGTTAAGAGGTCTACTATCAACACACATGCGCTTTTTCCCGTTTTTCTTTGTGTTAAGTACAACTACCATTGCGTATTCAGAATCGCTTTCTCTAATAATTTTTCGTTCTAATAAATCGTCTGTTATTTTTCTCAATTCTAATCTCTCCGCATGAGATAAACGTCTTGGCATAAAATGAAAAGGTTTTTCACTTTTGAGTCGAAGATGCAACTCTGTCTTCACTTTCGGTAACTCCGGTTTTTCAGCATTTACGTAATTTTGCTCAAATGAATTTAAAAATTCTTGTCGCGTTTCAAAAGGAATTTCAGGATTAATATTTAATGTATCAGTGATATTAGAACTATCAATATTAATATTCATAATATCATTCAAACCATCATCTTGATTATTAACGATATCAATACATTTTTCCGGATTCACTATTTTTAATCCAAAAATTTTAAAACTATCGCGTCCTAAAATCGCTTAGAAGACATTGTTTCATCTTTTACTACAAAAAGGTCTATTTTTTCAGTACGATTAAACAATAAGCAACTAGTACTAACTTTACCTAAAATTATTAATTTAGATTGATTTATACCGTTAAAACTTTCATTACCGGCTGGTGTCATAATACTCGGGTTAATATATTTTGATTTAATAAAACTAACTGGACTACCGCTGTTCAACAATGCTATCATTTCAATTTCAAAAAGTTCATCGTTATCTTCAAAATTAAGAACTATTTTTGGAAAACATTCCGAATCAATATCAAAAGTTTTATCAATCATGTTAACCTCCGAATCAGCTGATTTATCTCTTTCTCTTTTAGGACATTGCTTTACAGTATGATCAAGTGAGTTACAATTAAAACACGCTCCTTTAAGTCTTTTCGGTTTGGTACAAGCGGTTGATATATGCCCAACCCCTCCGCAATTATAACAACGAATCACGCTTTTCTCTTTCGTTTTAAAATTATTCAATTTACTCTTTTTATTTTCAATATTTTCGTTATTGAATTTTGTAGTCAATTTATCAATCGTTTGTTTAAACTCGCTTTTCTCTTTATTAAACGTAGTATTTTTCTTTAAAGAAATTCTTTCAAAAGCACTTAACAATTCTGACTTTGTTTTAAATTCTTGCATGCGCGCTTGGTTTTGCAAAATTACATCTGGTATGCCTTCAATTAGAAAATCTATCAACTCGGATTCATCAATTTTCGCTTTATTAGCTAATATGATTTTATCGTGCGCGTATTCACTAAATAATTCATTTTGCGACCATACTCGCGCTTCGAATTTTTTACGCAGTTCGATTCTACTTAATCTCGGAAAAAACATTTTTTTAATTTCTAAAATTAAGTCATCAATTGGTAAAGTTAAATGTTCCGGTTTAGAATGGAACCATTGCAACGCTTTACCTTTCAATTTGTCCGTTACAACTAAACGCATCATCGAGTCCGACAATTCATAAGATTCGCGGATTAAACGCAACTGTTGTGACCACGCTTCAAAATATTTGGGCTTACCATCAAACGGTCCTAATAGTTCCGCAATAGCTTTTACCGTTACATTAGGAGACGAATTTCTGCTTGCAGCTGTCGCATTCCCTTCGCCCGGATGAGGTGCTGTAAGTCTGTTTGGATGTTCGTTAGCTTGCTGCAACTGAAGCTTCATTACATCCATAGCTGCTTGCATCTCAGCCATTTGCTGTCTCAATGCGGCGTTCTCGTTTGACTGAGCTGCCGCTGACAATGCAGCTTGCCTAGCGTCTTGCCATTCTTGTACCCATAAATTATTTTCGTCGGCTTCTTCTAGACGCTGAATCAATTCGGGTTTATTACCACTAATACTAAGTCCTTTTTGCTTTAAGATTTCTCTTAGCTCATTAGCCGTTAGACTTGCTGCCATTTTCTATATTTTCAATCGTTGCGTCAACTATTCTAGATAGGTAACAAGTCGAACTCTTCTATAGAGACGTTTCACTACTACACACGTGTATATATATATATATATATATATATATATATATATATATATATATATATATAGCCAATGTACTATATATGTATAACTTTTGGTCTGCACGGCGGATGGAATGACCACAAGCCTCGCGAACAAAAATGGCTGTCACGATGTCTATAGACAAAAGGCGATTTCAATGTTCAAAAAAATTTTATTTTTCAACTTTTTAATTACGCACAAAGCCACAATGTTTTTTTTTTTTTTTTGATACTTTGAATCAATTTACAATAGTATCTCAATTACAATAGTGTTTATCAATTCAATAATTTCACTGCGATTTGATTTTATTTTCGCGTTATGTAGTTTCAATATTAACGATCAACTATTCAATTCGCGGAACACAAAGGTCACACCTTTTTTCCGTTATACTACAATTCGCTCAATATTTCAATAAGGTTTTAGTACGCCTATATCAAATTCAAATTTTTCTTCGTAAGCGAATATTTAACACGTTTCACAAAGATATGCGTTAAATGTTTCTTATACGCGTATTATTAAAAGAGTTTCAATTTAAACTCGAGCCACTTGTCAAATTTTCGATCAAAGCAAATACTACGGTCGTTGTGCACAAAACACTTACACCGGCGTCCCTTTGTTCACTTTTAGAAAATTTTCCTTTTTCTTTTCACCAAAAGAACAATTAAAAAATTTTCTCACTAGCACCGGCACGTCTTTATTCTTATCCCACTTCTGAACTGTAAGGATGGTCAGGTTCAATCAATAAATAAACGGGCAATTAAAATAAAGAGTAATTAATATATTATAAGATATAATAAAGTACATTTGAACAGAAGTGATACAAAGGTGACCGTTACTCGGCTCGAGCTTCTTACAATCTGCCTCGTTCGTTCTTTCCGAACCTCTTTCTTGATTTCGGCGCTGAGGGCGCTCTCGCTCGCGTGTATATATGAATCATTATACATACTTTCTGTATCTACATCGGTATACCTTCTTACATATCTGAAAATTTATTGTCATTAAGAAAATTAGCAGATTCAGCATTAAGCATTTATTTAGATGATAAAACTTTTAGAGTATATAATAAATACTCCAATAAAACAGTTTTTGAGGGAATATACGATGAACCCTATTGGGTAATACGCTTCAAAGTGAAAAGAGTTTATAACATCTATAATAATAAAAATATAACGATTAAAAATTATATTTGTAGAGCGAGAATTGTTTATCACCCTGAGTTTCCTTTACAATCGCAAGCAAGACAACGTAAATAAAGAATTGTTAATTTCGAAGGAAGAAGATAAAGAATTATTAATTTCAGAGGAAGAAGATAAAGAATTGTTAATTTCAGAGGGAGAAAATAAAAAGTCATTAATTTCTATAGAAATAGATGAATCGAAATCTTTAGAAAAAGAATGTATAGAGTTAAATACTGTTAGTCATGCGATTGGGAGAGAGAATGAAGAAAAACTCATGAATATGAGTGAGAAATCTATTCTATCAAAATCAGAAATCACAGAAAAGGGTATGAACTTTACAACTAATAACACAATCAAAATTGATAACTTAGAGTCAATAACAGATATAGAGGACATACCAGTAAAGAATCCACTAGAAGATGTATTGTATAATTCAGTCAAGCCAAATGATGCGATGTTATGGCACAACAGACTTGGCCATGCATCTTTAAACTATCTTAAGAGACTACAAAAAATAGATGAGAGGTTAAAAAAGGTAAAATTTGATAACTCCATTCTTGATTGTGAAATATTTATAATGTCAAAGATAGACGAATTACCTTTTAGAGAAACCAGAACTAGAGAAATAAAAAAAAAATTAAAAAAAAAGATTTATAATCGTGTTTATCGACGATTATTCCAGATTCACAAAGATATACCCATTAAAAGCGAAAGACGAATCAGGAGATGCTCTAGAGAATTATCTCATCTATGCTAGAAATTTACTGGGCAAACAAGAGAAAGTGTATTATATTAAAGCAGATCAAGGAACGGAATTCACCGGTGGAAAATTTCAAGAAATTATGATAAAAGAGAAAATAGAGGCACAGTTTTCTCCACCATATACTCCAGAGCACAACTGAGTCGCTGAAAGGTTTAACAAAACCATTCAGAGAAAAATTAGAGCGTATATGTTTGACTCAGGTCTATCTAAGAGTATGTGGGAGTTTGCACTCGATGTTGATGTACATGATTATAACAGAACCCCACACAAAACCATAGAGTATCAATTCCACTAAACAAGTTTTCACCAACTGTGAAAAGTCACTTTGAACAAATACGAAGATTTGGCTGTATTGGGTATGTCAAGATTCCAAAACCCGAAACAAAGTTCGATGCTAGAGCAATTAGAGTAGTATTAGTCGGTTATAAACAAATAAGTTATGTTCTTTGGCACCCTAATACATAAAAATTTATAGAATCTCGACACGTAAAGTTTAATGAGAAAATTGTATACAAAGACATATAAAAGCGAAAAATTAGATTTAGGCAACTGGAATTGGCTTGAAGAAATCGAAGAGTCCAAGCAAGAAAAATCAGAAGTATTGGCGAAACAAGAGCCAAAGAAAAGAGGGAGACCAAAAAAAGAAACAAATGGAGAGATCAAACAAAATCAATCACTTAATCAAGAGAAAAATCAAGGACCAGATACTAGGAGTAAGATAAAAAGAAAATTAGAGTTATCAGAGAAAAGTACATCATACACAAGCAAACCAATAAGAGACATAAGCTTTAATAAAAGCAAAGACGTATCTCAAAGAATAATAATTAGAGACAATGTAGAAGAGAATGAACTAGGATACTGTCTCATTGCAACTTTGCAAAAGGAACCAGTAATATATAAAGAAGCAATGATGTCTAGAGAAAAAGAAAAATGGAAATTCCATAGAAGAACTTGACTCATTGATGTCAAACAATGTATGGATTCTTATAGATAGAACAAACATACGAACTAGAGGCAAAAATCTAAATATCATTGATTTGAAATGGGTTTTTCAGAAGAAACTAGAGATTAATGGATGTACACGTTATGAGGCCAGATTGGTAATTAGAGGCTTCAAAGATAGAAATGAGTATAACTCAAAAGAGACATACGCACCAGTTTCTAAATTATCACTTATCAGATCAATTCTCGCAATTATAAATAAGCATAATCTACATGCATGTCAATTAGACGTTAAAACTGCGTTTTTAAACGGAGTATTAGAGGAGGAAATTTACATGGAGATTCCAGATGGCCTGGAAGTAAATCAACAAATGAAACAATCAAAAATTTGTAAATTAGAGAGAGC
Source organism: Anastatus disparis (assembly GCA_017163975.1). Classification (NCBI taxonomy): domain Eukaryota; kingdom Metazoa; phylum Arthropoda; class Insecta; order Hymenoptera; family Eupelmidae; genus Anastatus; species Anastatus disparis. The sequence continues at coordinate 343,131 of JAFFSR010000043.1, read as the reverse complement.
ATTGTACGGCTTAAAAATAAGTCCTAAGAAATGGAATAAGAGATTCACAGAGGAAGTTCGAAAACTCGGTTTGAAGAATCATCTGCATGAACCATGTCTTTACACCTGGAGAAAAGAAGGTGAGATGGTAGTTCTAGTACTGTATGTAGACGACATAATAATGGCTAGTGACAGTGATGAAAAATTAGAATAAATTAGAAAATATTTGAGTAAAGTCTTTGAAATGAAAGATCTTGGCGAACCTAAGAGCTTCCTAGGCATGAATATTGAAAGAAATAAAGAGGAAGGATGTATTATTGTAAATCAATTAAATTACATTTGAAATGTTTTAGAGAGATTTGACATGAAAGATAGCCACCCCAAGAGCACACCAATGGTAATAAGGCAAGTCAACAATAGAAACAAAAGAAGGAAACTAAACGAAGATTAAGGTGAAGACAACGAAATTAAAACAATGAAAACTAAGCAAGTACCATATAGAGAAGCTATTAGAAGCCTAATGTACTTGGCAAATGCTACCCGTTCAGACATAGCATTTGCGGTAAATTATTTGGCGAGAAAACAGCTACAACCTACTGAAGAGGACTGGCTAGATGCAAAGAGAATTTTAAGATACTCAAGAGAATACTTAGGAATCATATATCTTTTTATATTCCCTTAAGAAGGAGCCGAACTATCTTTCTCTGTCTAATAGCGTTTTTCATTATTTATATAAACACTATCCTTTATAATAAGAAAAAAATAGCAGCCCCCGCTAGATATTAGTATAATTAGTAAATTTTGTAATAACAATCAAATTTTTTACCGCATAGTTTTTGACTAATTAGAGACCTACTGTCAATCTAGAATATAACCTATCTTTTTTTGGTAGGTCTCTAATTATTCAAAAACTATGCAGTAAAAAAATTTGTTTGTTATTACAAAATTTACTTATCATACTAATATTTAGCGGGGGCTGCTATTTTTTTCTTGTTATACCGGATAGTGTTTACATAAATGATGAAAAACGCTATTAGACAAAGACAGATAGTTCGGCCCCTTCTTGATTGTCTTTTTTCTTTATTAAATTTCAACTAAATTTCAATAATCTTGATATGATAGCAGCAGCATGCTTACACTTTTTATTTAAATTAAACTAGATTAGTAATGAGAATAAAAAAAACGTGCACACAAAATTATAGAAGACACGATAAAACCTTTGTGCTCGAATAAAAATACTCTTACTGAATCAAGTAAATCTTCTAAAAGTTTTTTCAATTTTCCGGAAAGGATGAACAGTTTTCCTAATATAAAAAATTTATTTATTAAGTTTAATACTGTTCTACCAAGCAGCGCTTCTGTAGAACGTTTATTTAGTTTTGGGGGTATAATACTCTATTCAAGGAGATTGCGACTAACTGATGATTCATTCGAGCAAGAATTATTATAAAAAATAAATAAAAATATATGTAAATCTATGTTAATATATGTAAATGTGACTAATAGTCAATAAAGACAAACGTTTTTTCCAGTAGATAATTTTCTATAAAATACATTAATTATAACCCAATAATATAATATACCCAGTAGGTCACAGAGAAATTTTTATAAAGTTTCGTCATTATTTTATTTCATTTGTCATGAAAAAATAAAATGTGATTAATTTTATAATTAGTAGTGCAGTTTATATTATTTTTTGGTTTTTTATTCACATACTAATGCAATTCCTCGTGTTCCAGGATATAATTTTATATATTTTCAAACTGTCTATCGACACAAAGCTTTTAATTTTTCAAAAATACACAGAAAAAATGTACACATATAGATAATTAATTCTGAAGTTTTAGAATGTTGTTAAAATATTTTAAAATAATCTTTGCAGTATCTTTTAGTTATTTTTTTTTCATAAGTAACTTTTGCTGTAACGTCGATCATTTTTACAGTAACTATAACTGTAACGAGTTACTTTTCTCAAAAAAATAAAGAGTATGATAGGATAAGATAGGCGAAATGACACCCCTCGGGGATTTGGAATTTGGTTGCATGAATGGTCGACATATATCGAATAATGAATTTTAAGATTATCAAACCCCATCTCATCCTCCCCCCCTTCCCCCCGCCACCAAAAAACGTGTTTTTTCATTAATTTTGGATTTAGACACCTTAATTATTATTACCCTGTCTGGAAAAATTTTTACATAATTTCTGCATAAATACCCATAAAAAAAATGCTTACCTTGAATTTTTAACTGGGCGACCTAACCTAAAAAAGTTTCTAAAATCTTAAAATCGCTCTGAAAATTCGCCATTTGAAGGTGTAAAAAAGATATTTGGTAAAAAGTTTTGAAAAAATGATCTTAAAATGTAAGATTTTTTTCAGATTTGTCGAAATGGTGCGCCATATCTGAAAGTCGAAAAAACTACTTTTTTAACGGTTTTTTAGTGTTTTTTTGCCACTTACGCCTCACTGAAGCTAATTTTAATAGATCTGATAGCATTTTTAAATTCTACGGTAAAAAATACGTCGAAAATATGTACTATACTTATTTAAAATATTTTTATACTATTTACTAGAAATCGAAAACGAAAAAGTAGTCTGCTTTAAGCATACCAGAAGTACTATCTTTTCTTCTATGCTGTTTGAATAGCCATTTGTAATCTTCTTATCATTGAATTATACATATTTTCTGTGTATTTTTTCCTGTAGAATGTAGTAGTGCCATAAGTTTTTCTTTAACTAGCTTATGGAAGGGTCCAAAGAGCAAAAGATAGTCTTTCCCGATTTTTTCAAAAGTTTTCACTGTATCCAACCTTCAAATGAACAAATAATATATTAGTTTTATATTTGAATTGATTATTTTAGATAAACAATTATTTTTGTAAAGAAACCCTGGTAGAAAGTTTAGCATAAATTATGGCGTGTCCACCAACATATGGCCATATTTGTACGGTGTAATTACACTGTCAAATTTCACCATAAGTTGGCCATAATATGGACTTATTCTAATGTATGATTTGTGCGCACTACTATAATAAACTTGTATTTATAGTATAACAAGTTTAACTTTAATTGTGAACTTTCTCTACTCTTCTTTATTATTTTTTATTCACTATTCTTCAGATTTTAATTACAAATGAATTTTTTTTTATTATAACCTAATTTTCTGATATGACTTTATATTCGACATCTTAACCTAACCCTAATCTTTAAAAATAGATACGCTAATGTAGTTCTCAATATTATGTTATATAATAAAACTAATTGATTTGCATTAACATTATGTTATAGCAGGACACTTTAAAATTATTTGCAAAATTTTAGAACTTTGAGTACCAGACTTTCAAAACGAATATGTGTATTATGAAATATTTTGTTTGTAACTAAACCAAAAATGAAACTTAACACCAAATTTTTCATAGTGAAATTACAATACAATCCCCAATATATGGATTTATATTGATATTATGCTAGGCAAAACATTCTAAAGTTATTTACAAAATTTTGATTGTAAATGCTATAATTTTAAAAACAAATAAGTAAAAATGAAATTATAATATCACTTTAAACAACTTGATGGCCAGTTTCATTTTTAGTCTATGTCGAATGAAATGTTTCATGTGGTACTTGTTAGATTTTTTTTAATATATAGTACTTAAAGCCATGATACTCTGTATATTGCTTTAAAATATCTTCCTCCAACATGGTATCGATGCATCTGAATTTAATTTATTTTTTCTGTTATTTTTCTTAAAAAAGTTGGTAAGCAGTTTTATATTTGATTTAGTCTATGATGAGTCCTTTCATATTATACGTACCAGACTATACTTCTTTTTAAACTATAGAATTCAATGTTATGTTTTATTATACAACCTAGATTACATTGATTTGCATTGACATTATGTTACAGTAGGATATTTTAAAATTATTTGCAAAATTCTAGAACTTTGAGTGCCATAATTTTAAAAAGAATAGTCTAACATGTGTATTATTAAATATTTTAGTTGTCGCTAGACCAAAAATTAAACTTGCCACAAACTCCTTTAACGGCAGGCCGGAGTAGAACCTGATACCGACCGAGTAACAATTGAGTTGTTTGTTATTTACTCAAGTGTTAATCGGTGTATCTTCAAAATAAAGGTTGATCGCAATAGATATTATTATTATGAATATCTATGCACAAGAAAAAAAAATCTACCGATTTGTTTTTGAGAAAAGTAAGGAACGCCGAAGTAAAAGATTATGTTTATAATATTTTCGCGTTCCTTACTTTTCTCAAAAACAAAGCGATAGATTTTTTTTTTCTTGTGCATAAATATTTGTAATAATAATATCTATTGCGCTTAACCTTCAGTTTGCAGATACACCGATTAATACTTGAGTAAATAACAAAAATGCCAATTAGACAAGGACAGCGAATCCGGCCTGCTCTTAAAGTGAAATTACAATACAACCTACATTACATGGATCTGTATTGATGTTATAATAAACAGAATATTCTAAATTTATTTACAAAGTCTAAGAATAATTTTAAAATATCTCATTCAAAAAATGTGATTTCTTCAAATTGGTGGTTGTCGTAAGCTTTCTCAGTTAATTTTCAACCAATTGTTCGACAAACTTTTAAATTCTTTTTCTTTTTCTTTTAAATAAAAGTGTTATTTTGTGAATACATATAAATTAAAGATCTCTGGAAATTTTGAAGTCAATTCGTTGAAAATTGGCTGAGGAAGCTTGCAGTGACCACCAAAATCAAGTGTTCGAATAAAAGAAAGAATTTTAATCATTTCATGAGATTATTTAAAATTATTCATGGGCCAAAGTCTTATATTTTATATATCTAAGGTAAAAAAACTTTTTTTAAATAATATTATTATAAAAAAATTATTATGACATTTAAATTTAATTTTTATTTTAGGCTTGAATTTGGGCTTGATACCTTAAGTTCTTAATTAATTGATATTTTATATTAGTGTAGCTACAATTAATATTAAATAATACTAATATCTCATTAATTTATATTAACACTAAATTTATTTTTAAAATAAATCATAACCTATAAAGTTTGTATTGTTCATTATAACCTTTGTCTATTCGAGTGATATACTAACAAGTAATTGTTATTAATTGTAAATAATGTCAGACCATTAACTATAACTTTATAAATGAAACTTTAATGTATTATTGTTAATTATAAAAATAAATAGTTTATAAAAATGAATAATATATGATGATAATTTATTAAAATGAATCATTTTCTGATAATTCTAAATTATAATTTCCTTAATTATTATTCCAAAATTTTAATTATCTTTTAAAAATTATAAATTTGTATTCCTTGTCAAGTCCATAAGCTGACCATATTCCGTCAAAATAAGACTGGGTTTGTAGCTTTGTCAAGTCCATAAGCTGGCCATATTCCGTCGAAATAAGACTGGGTTTGTGGCCATATTATGGTTGCAAACCATAAAATACACCATAATGACACCGTAAATCCAGGCTTTTTTCTACCAGGGAAGTATTAAAAATTATATAGAACTTTTCGTTATTTTTATTCTGTAATTGTAGAAAATCAAATAAAAAAATATTGTATATAAAAGCAATGATATATATTTAAAAATCAATTAAGAATTAAAAAAGAATTTTGTATAAAAAAGTTATCACTTTTGATATTAAGGAAATCATTACGTTGCATGCATTGTAGAAGAATAATAATAACTGTAAATATAATACATAATTTTTTTTATTCATTATAACAATATTTATTAATATTTAGTCATTATTTGTGAATATTGATTCAGTCTTCATCTTCACTGTTTTCTTCTATTACGGGTTCGATTTGTTGTACATCGAAGAGTGTAGTTAAGACTTCAGCTGGTCTCAATATACGAGATAAGTATCTTGCGTAACTTAAATAAAAAATAATAGCTGCTAGATGGGAGCAGCACCCAACTGTTCTGTCTTTGTTTGCACAATTGCAGCAATATCTCTTAATGCCATTGATGCCGACCGTTTTTGAGCAGTACTGTATATAACACATATACTTTTTTCTTCTGACGTGCCTCGATTGAACCTCAAATCTTACAATATCTGGCTGTTCTTTTGAATAGCTGAACAATAATGAACCATCATCTTCTAGAATTCCTGCCGAATAGGAAACTGATTGCGATAACTGATAAGTACCAGTAAAGAAAACTTTAAAATCTTTTAACATCATTTCGGGAAAGTCAAGTATTTCCTCCAATGATAACTGCTGAAAAGGTACGGTCTTTCGATTCCAATTGTTATCATGGACTTCAAGCGCCAAAGTATTTTGAACATTTTTCATGAAGTTGATTCTTTCGATAATTTTTACCGGATTTTCTGCATCGGAATTCAATCTCTTGCCAAACGTGTTTTGCAAAAAGCAAGCAATCTTACAGAATAATCCGGCTCTTGGAAGAAGACCATTGTGGAATTAATGGTGAAGTAGCTTATACTTTTGGCCGCTTATTCCATGTATCACTTCAACCACCCATCTAAGTTTAGTCACTAGACGAGACCCATTAGATTCTTCAGTGGTAAGTTGAGGTCTATTACCTTTTAAAGCGGGCATTAAGACAGTAAATTCCCGTTCATTTAAAAAATCCACTACATCTCGAAATCCTCGATCAAGAATAAAAATATCTTGTTTCTGAAGAATCTCATTTAATCCATCAGGTTGCTTTAATATAGTTTCCAATATTTCAGCATCATTATAATTTGCAGTGTAAGGTCCAGCACAATCCACAATACAACTGTTTGTTGTGCAAATTGTAAATGGCTTGCATAGAGAAGTTTTTTTTTGTCTTGAACACGATTTCCGTTGGTAAGCATTGTTACTGCTTTTTTGCAGGCGTAAATAGGTTTCGTCACAGATCAAGGCTAATTTATTGTCTACACGATACAGCATTTTCGCTACTTCAGCTGTTTGGGTGAGGAGGAATTTCCGAGAATAAGCTTTGATCCCAAAATTTTTTGGCAAAATTTCGTTTTCAAAACAGTTGAGTACGGAAGCGATGAAATTTTGAACTATATATTCTTCAATGCCAAAAATTGCAGAGATACATTTATTGGAGTTACCACATCTTATCTTAAATAAAAAAAAGTACCAGCGCTTGCGTTAAATTTCGTTTTTCAGTAGATCTTATGGTACTTATTTTATTGTGCAGCTGGAGAATATCATCCCACGTGTGGCCAGTGAGAGCTTTTACGCGTTCTTCCGAAACTTAAAAATTTACAATTTGATCATAAAGCTGTGGATTCATGTTATCTGATATCTTGTTCATAAATAGTAAAAGTTCTGAAACTTGAATAACGGATTCCTTTAAAAAAATAGGCACATTTTGAATATTGTTTACAGATTTACATATAAAACAGTATCTGTGACTTATGCTTACTCTGGGAATGTACATATGAACATATTCAGTGTTTGGTTTAACAGATGGTTCATAAATTGAATTATCACTAGAGATTTGACTATCTAAGGAATCAGTAAACTCCTGACTAGTTGCTGGTGTCGTATTTTGAGAGGAACTATTACTTGATAATCTAAATTACTAATCTCTATAGGCATTCGGAGCCCTTAAGTGATGTAAAGATAAAGAGTGGCCGACACCCTTAACTCATTCTACGATCTTAATAACTACGCGGCAGTCGGACGGAGTCCTTTAATTAACGTAATATGTAATGGGTGGACGACATCCTTAAGTTATTCTAAAGTCTACTATTTACACGCGGCCGGACGGAGTCCTTTGAAATATGAAACAACTAATGGGTAGAAGACACCCTTAATATATTCTATAAGTCACGTAGTGGCGGACGCGACAGCTGTAGGTGGACGAGACCCTTAATTAAGCCAGTTGCAATATGTGAGATAGAATATAATATTTTGGGTGGACTTCACCCTTAAATTCAGCGGCGCAAGTTCGGCATTGCGGCGACGGAAAAGATTGCAAGTGTGCTCTAGGCAGCATAGATTTACGCCTGTGTGCTCACTTGACGTAACTCTAGTACTGCCAGCAGATGCACTGTAGTATAGACTTGTGTGCGCACTTGGTCTACCCTCATGTGCAAGAGAGAGAAGCTCTGCCTAAGCTGTGGTGCTCCACACGCCAAGGCAGCCAGCTACTACCTGTCTCACTCTCTCTTAGCCTTGTGTGCTCACTTAGGTAAAGAGAGAGTGGAGACCGTAGTCTACACTGCTTAGCTCTGGTTAGCTTTTCGGCCTCTTATATACTCCAGCCTTATTTTTCCTGATGCGCTTAACGACATTCGAGGTTGCCGCCTAGCGGTAGACACTACTGTTCTATAGTAGCTTGGCCGTTAGGCGGGAGATTTGAAATGCGCGGGTATGTATACTTGTCGCAATATATATATATATATATATATATATATATATATATATATATATATATATTATCTTATAGTAAAATATTTTATCAACTTGTATGAAAATTATTTTGTAAAAGTAGAATAATGCTGCCAATAAACAAATGATTATAAGAAAATATTGAAAACTGTAAATAACAATAAAAAAGCGCTAGGCTAGAAATAAATAATGGTTCTCACATAGTATGGAAGATTTCACTGAAATATTTCGAATTATTCCGCTGAAATATTTCAATGGAACCTTTCATGCAGATTATTGAAAGTCTTCACGGAATATTTCATAATATTCCACTGAAATCTTCCATTGAAAGCTTCCAGGAATATTTCAGGAATATTTGAAAGGAATGTTCGAAAACTTTTTCGAAATATTCCATGTAATATTCACGAAAAATTTCTGAAACATTTCATAAAATATTCCATGTAATGTTTATGAATATTCCAGTAAAATATTTCATGAAAGATTCCAGGAAGATTCCAGAAACATTTTGCTGGAAGATTCCGATAAACTCTAAAATCGTACAGCGGATAATTACATAAATCTTTCAGAACTGGTCAACTCAATATTCCACTGAAAGATTAAAGTAATCTTCTACTGGAATATTTTATGAAAGATTTCAGAAAGATTCCATAAACATTTCACTGGAAGATTTCAAAAAACTTTAAAATCTTACAGCGAAATATTAAATAAATCTTCTATAAATATTCCACGAAACATTTCACAGGAAGATTAAAGTAATCTTTTGATGAAATATTTCATGAAAGATTTCAGGAAGATTCCGATAAACATTAAAATCGTACAGCGGAATATTACATAAATCTTCCATAAATATTCCACGAAATGTTCCACAGAAATATTCAAGTAACCTTTCAGTGGAATATTTTATGAAAGATTTCAGAAAGATTCCATAAACATTCCACTGGAAGATTCTAAAAAACTTTCAAATCGTACAGTGGAATGTAACATAAATCTTCCATAAATAGTCAACGAAATATTCCACAAGAAGATTTAAGTAATCTTCCAGTGGAATATTTCATTAAAGATTTCAGAAAGATTCCAAAAACATTTCACTGGAAGATTCCTAAAAACTTTTAAATCGTACAGCGAAATATTACATAAATCTTCCGTAAATATTCTACAAAATATTTTCCGCAAAGATTACAGTAATTTTCCAGTAGAATATTGCTGAAAAGATTCTAGAATGATTCCATGAAGTTTTCGTTGGAAGATTGCGCGGAACGTTACGAGAGGTTTCCAGTGACGCCGATAAGGGGATGTTTGTTAAATGGGAGTTTTATCCCCAAGAGGTTGAAAGATACCTCACTTACTATAAAAGTGAAAGGGTATCAGCACTTTGATGTGCACAGTCGAAGCGAATATTTTAATGCGATTTTATAGCTAAATGTTTATGTATGCGTATATGTATTGATGTATAAGTGTAATGTGTTATTATATAATATATACACCATCCCCTCACAGCATTTCACATTTTCCAAAAATCTTCCAGGATCATTTCATGAAAGATGAGAGATTACCCAAACCTTCCATTTTTATATTCTTCAAATCTTTCAAGAGTATTCCATGGATTATTTCAATGTAGGAAGAATCAAGGACATACAAATATTACAGGAATATTTCACGGAAGATAACTGAAATATTCCAAATCTTCCGTGCCAATATTCTGCGAATCTTCCATAAATATTCCACGGAATATTTCATGAAAAATTCTTTAAATCTTTCGTGCATATTCCATGAAAGATTCTTTAGATCTTTCGTTTATATTCCATGAAAGGTTTATAAAATGTTTCAAATCTACCGTTCCCATATTCCGGAAATTTTCAATGAATGTTTCAACGGAATATTTCATGAAATATTCCTGCAAGATTCCTGAAATATTTCAATAAAAGATCTGAGATGTCCTAGATCTTCCAATGAAATATTCTTAGAATCTTCCAGCAATATTCCATGAAATATTCCAATGTAGCAAGAATCAAGGACATACGAATATTACAGGAATATTCCATGGAAGATTCCTAAAATATTTTAAATCTTTGCTGCCAATGTTCCAGGAAGCTTCCATAAATATTTTATGCTGTGTGGGTTGTTTATTATTATTTATACATTATTTAAATGTAGATACTGCAAATAACCATAAATAATTGTAAATAAATTGAAGAATACAATTATTAAAAATAATTCAAAATAATTTTGATTTTAGTTTTTTTACAACAAACTTTTTTTAATGAATAAATATATATGTATGTATATATATATATATATATATATATATATATATATATATATATATATATATATATATATATATATATATATATATATATGGAACATTTCAAACCAACTGGAAGAGCAGAAAAATAAAAATCTCTGAAACTCTGGGAATATATCCTGCCTGTTACTCAAAATGTGAAATAAAATTTTTAAGGATTTAGATTAGAAGGATCAAGAGCTATAGATTCTTGAAATTTGGAAATTTTTCAAAATTTTTGAAAAAGTCCCAACTTGATCATTTTTTTTCCTAAAAATCCTAATATTTTAGAGAGAAATTCATGAGAATACTTCTTGTTGTTAATGAAAAGCAGAGTTAGCGTGATGCTTTACAGACCTGAATTTTGAAGCTTTCTATTGGTTCTTATATGTATTACATGGTAATTGAAATTACTCATTGCTCCCCATTTCAGGAATTTCTTTTTGTGGGCTTATTTTCCTCTATTTCACGTGAACTTTAAAATGAATTTTTGATCATGTAAGTCAGAGACATCAATAGGGAGTTAAAACAGTTTAAAATATATATTATCATTTATGATTAATTTTTATATTGAAAATAAATTAGACATGAAAATATATATTTTAAACTGTTATAACTCTTCATTGGTGGCTCTTTCTTACACAGTCAAAAATTTATTTTTAAATTGATAAGAAATAGAAGGAAATAAGCCCTCAGAAAGCAATTTCTGAAGTAGCAGACAATGAGTAATTTTAATTACCATGTAATACATGTAAGAACCAATAGAAAACTTCAAAATTTAGCTCTGTAAAAAATAATGCTAACTCTCTTCTTTATCTAGAACAAGAAGAATTCTCATGAATTTCTCTCTAAAACATCAAGATTTTCAGAAAAAAAATGATCAAGTTGGTACTTTTCCAAAAATTTTGAAAATTTCCAAATTTCAAGGATCTATGGCTCTTGATCCTTCAAATCTAAATCCTTGAATATTTTTTTACACATTTTGAGTAACAGACAGAATATATTCTCAGAGTTTCAGCGATTTTTATTTTTTTGCTCTTTCAGTTGGTGTAAAATGTCCCATGTATATATAGTATTGCACCCATATATCTGTCTATATTGGAAGTTTCCGGGATGAAATCTGATATGTAATGAAAGTTTCCGGGATTTTCGTGTCTTTCCTGGCATGCCCGGAAAGCCTGTGTATGTAATGACAGTTTCCGGGCAGATTCAGCTTAATTCACAATGTGAAAAAATGATAAATTTATATAGAAGGATGATTATTTCTTTAGTTAGCAAGCAGAAAACGAGTGCTAAAGGTCCTCTGAACCAATCAGAGACGCGGGTGATAGATAAAAATTAATTTACACAGGTTTGGGAACCAAAAATAAAATTTCCCCCTCGCCTGATTGTACAAAACCTTTACAAATCCCGGAAACTTCCGTTACATACAGATATATATATATATATGGGTCAATCCACGTCAAACGAATAATGGCTCTGTCCAAAATTGTAGATCATTAAAAAAGTCGTGCATGGGCTCAAAATTTTCGTCTCACACTCTACTTTCTTTTGCAATGTGGCGATTTCGAAAAATCCAAAATAGCGGCCTTAATATGGCGACTCAAACCTAGAAATTTCATAAAAAATTTTCGAAAATTAATTTTAATTCATTCAAATCTGATTTTACATATCTTTTATATCAGAAATCAATTTAGCGTTCGATTTTACATGAGAATATAGTATTGCACTCAAGGTAAAAAAATTTTACAATATCATCTAAAGGTCATATCGCGATACAATAGTTATTTCTTGAATTAATCATTGATAAACGTTGATTAGTAAGAAAATGAAGATACTGATAGGTAACTCGAGTCACTGAATCCAAATCTGATATCCGCTTAACCCTACCAGTCTCCATCAAGGTCATTTGAAGGTCAAATTTGATAAGATTAAGACACCTATAAGTTTTACGTGATGCTGGATCCGAATCCGAGACCTGTTGGAGTGTCGAACGACGTAATTACAGAAAAATTCGTTTCAAACTGTGGCTTCTTGGAGGATCAAAATTTTCTTTTAGTCAATATTTGATTAATTTTCACGTAATTACGTCGTTTGACACTCCAACAGACCCCTCGGTATTAAGCCCAATTATTATAATTTCGAAAATCTGACTCCAGATTTAGATTCAGCTCGATGCCGGACATCGAAATTTTCTAGTTTTAGAAACGTTATGATTGTCAGTTCCTTATATGCACGAAAGGATTAAAGTTAGGTCTATCAAGTTTGATATCTAATTTCTAATCCAAGCTCATAAAAAAATAACAAGTCTAAATGATTTTTTATTTTGACAAAAATCATTGTAGTAATATAGCTTTAGTACGGACTAGTCATTATATTTGTTTAATTTATTAATTTAAAAAGATACTGATATAGTAAAAAAAGCAAAACTCAAGTGATGCAGCTCCGACATCCCGTTAATAGGTAAATGGTGACAGAAGAATCACATAAATATAAAAAAATTTCAAAAAAAGACATTATTATGGAAATGCGAGAAACAAAAAAATAATGATAAATTAGAATTAAGACGTGTTCAAGAAACTTTACGTAAGAAAAAAGCTTATATGAAAATGAAAAAAGGACAACCAAATAAATATTAACAGAAATTAGAAAATACTAAGGTAACAAAATGGCAATTCAAAGAAACAATGAGTACTGATAAATTTGAACAAATACGTGTGAATGAGGCTTTACGTAAGAAAGAAGCTTATAAAAAAATTAAAGAAAAACAACCAAAAAAATATAAAGAAAAATTAGAAAATGTTAAGTGTGAACGATTAAAAATTGAATCCGATAGTCCACGATTCTCAAAATAAAATTACATTGATTCAATAACACTTGTAAATTATCATGGTAAACCTGACCTTTTTGTAACTATGACCTGTGACCCACATTGGGAAGAAATAACTGAAAACTTGGAAATTTATAAAAATGCAATAGATAGACCAGATATTATAACAAAAGTATTTTATCAAAAAGTAGAAGAATTCAAAAATTTAGTAATAAAAAAGGGAATATTAGGAAAATGTATTGCATATAGTTATGTAATTGAATTTCAAAAACGAGGATTACCACATATGCATATGTTGTTATTCTTAGATAAAAATGATAAATTGGACATTCCCGAAAAAGTTGATGAAATAATAAGTGCAGAAATCCCAAATAGAGGTATTTATCCAAAATTATATAGTATTGTTAAACAATTTATGATACACGGTCCCTGTGGTATGCAAAATATAAATTGTCCGTGTATGGATAAAAATACGAAACAACGTACGGAAAATTTTCCAAAAAAATTTTATAATACAACAACATTTAAATCAAATGGGTATCCACTATACAAACGCAAAAATGATGGCGTCGAAATTATTTTTAAAGATAAATTTACAAAAAGAATTGCAGATAATGGATTCGTTGTTTCTTATAATCCTTACTTATTATTGAAATTTAATGCACACATAAACGTAGAAGTTTGTTCCACTGTACAATGCATTAAATATTTATTCAAATACTGTTATAAAGGTCATGATTGTGCATACATTAAAATACATCAAGTAAATGTTGATTTTAGATCAGAAAATTAAGACACTTTTGAAAATGACAATAGTGAAAATGTTGAATATGAATATGACGAAATCAAACAACACATTAATACACGATATTTATGTCCACCTGAAGCAATGCACAGATTATTAAAATATCCTTTACATGTTATTCCACATACTATAAAACGTCTAAGCGTTCATGAAGAGAATCAACATAACGTATTTTTGGAAGAAGGAAAAGAAGAAATGATCATGCAAAAAAATGTTGGAACAACATCAACAGCATATTTTGAATCGAATAGAGAAGATTTCGAAGCACGAAATTACTTATATTCAGAAATACCAAATTTTTATACATTTAATGAAAAACTGAAAAAGTGGAATAAAAGAAGAAAAAAAAGAAAACCAATACTCAGTAGAATGTACTTAGTAAGTCCGAAAGATAGAGAACGTTATTTTATTAGGTTATTACTATTACATGTTAAAGGAGCCACGTCTTTTGAAGCTTTGCGTACTGTTGATGATGTGATGTACAATTCGTTTTATGAGGCAGCTATGGCAAAAGAACTAATTAATAAAGATAAAGAATGGGATAGATGCTTGGAAGAAGCATCTTTAACAGAATTCCCTCATGCTCTTTGTGAATTATTTGCTTTTATTTGCGTTTTTCATAATCCTATAAGTGCACGAGATTTATATGAAAAATATAAAGATAAATTTTACCACCCTAAATACGAAAAAAAATGTAGGTGAAAATCTTGCATTGAATGTTATTAAAAATAATTTACAAGTCAATGGATTTTCATTAAACGATTTTAATTTACCTAACATAAGCACATTTATAGAAGAAGATAATAATGAAACAATTTTAAATCATAATAATTATATTCTTAATGAATTAGAAATGAAAATAAATTCTTTAAATAATAAACAAAGGCAAATATTCGACTCTACACTAGAAAGTTTAAACAACCAAAGTAAAGAAAAATATATTTTCATAGATGGACCATGTGGAAGTGGAAAAAGTTATTTACTTAACGTTTTAAGAGCATGACGAAGCTGTCCGCCTTCTAATAATATTTCCAATCTTAACTTATGAATAAACGATGCGTTTAATTGAGTTTTTTTGCTATAAAGAAAAAATTTGTAAGATTAAACTCCAGTGCGGACAACTCAAGAAAACCACCAAAATATTATACATACAAAGTTATAATAAAAACTTTCAATATATCGTATTTTAAGGTTAGGCTTGTCGAGTTTGATATCTAATTTCCAATCCAAGCTCATAAAAAAATAACAAGTCCAAATGATTTTTTATTTTAACAAAAATTATTGTACTAATATAACTTTAGTGCGGACAAGTCATTATATTTGTTTAATTTAAGAATTTAAAAAGATACCGATAAAATAAAAAAAGCAAAACTCGATTGCTGCAGCTCCGACATGCCGTTAATGGCTTATTTTAAATATCATACCATACATTATTTATGTGTAGCTTTGACAGGTATAGCAGCCAATCCATTAGCCGATGGAAGTACCGTGCATACAACATTCAAACTACCGTTAAATATAACAGATTGTACAACTTGTAATTGTCAGCCTAATTCTGCAGAAGGCAAACAATTAAAGGAAACACAAATAATTATTTGGGATGAAATATCCATGACTTCAAAATTTGCTTTTGAAGCCGTTAATCGTCTTTTTCAAGATTTATGCAATATAAACCAACCCTTTGGTGGTAAAACTGTAATTATATCAGGGGATTTCAGGTAAACATTACCAGTTGTACGACATGGTAGCCGTATGAACATTATTGAAAATTCAGTTGAATTTAGTTTATTATGGCAAAATTTTAAGCAAGTGAAGTTAAATGAAAATCTGTGAGTTTCGGATAATGATAATAATTTTAAACAATGGTTATTAGACATCGGAGAAGGAAAACGTCGCGATGTTTTTGAAGATGATAATGAAGTAAGTGCTATACCAGATAATTTTATCATTAAAGAAAATCTTGTCGAAAAAATATTCGGAAAAACAATAAAAATAGACAATACGAATATAACGAAAAAAGTTATTTTGGCTCCTAAAAATAATGATGTAACTGAAATCAATAATAATGTTTTGAATTTAGTGGAAGGAAACCATGTTGAATATTTGAGTATTGATACTGTTGAAGATGATAACAAAGAAAATTTAGATATTATGTTACCTACAGAATTTTTAAATAAGTTAACTCCTAATGGACTTCCACCACATAAATTACATTTAAAAGTAGGGGCTATCATTATACTTTTAAGAAATTTAAATGTCAATAAGGGACTTTGTAATGGAACAATGTTGATAGTAAAAAAAAATGCTTAAATATTCTATTTGAGCGGAATTAGCAACTGGTCAAAACAAAGGTAAATAAGTTTTCATTCCAAGAATAAATTTATCTCCATCTACGGAAGAAATTCCATTCAATATGCAACGAAAACAGTTTCCTATCAGATTAGGATTGGCAATGACTATTAATAAATCACAAGGACAATCTTATGAAAAAGTTGGTGTTTATTTGCCGTCACCAGTTTTCAGTCATGGGCAATTATATATTGCTCTTTCAAGGACGAAATTTAAAAACAATTAAAAATTATATTTAGGTGACTACGCTATTGTCAACGGAGAAAATAAAAATGATCAGAACATAATATATACAAAAAACATTGTTTATAAAGAGATATTATAAAGAATATGTCAATATGTAATTAATATTTATGTTTTAGATTGTGTTAATAGTTGAACTCGAAATATAATAAAATATATGATATTTAATGAAAATAAATATCAACTGACGCATTCAAAATAGTTTAATATGATGTTGAATCAGCTGTATAAAGGACGCGCTGTTAAGTCGGCTACATAAGGAAACATGCTATTGAATCGGCTGCATACGAGGATACGCTATTAAATCGACTACATTAGGGAATGCGCTGTTGAATCGGCTGCAAATAGGGATGAACTGTAGAATCAGCTGCATATGGGTATGCGCTGTTGAATCGGCTGCATATTGGGATGTGCTGTTGAATCGACTGCATATTGGGATGCGCTGTTAAATCGGCTGCATATTGGGATGTGCTGTTGAATCGGCTGCATATTGGGATGCGCTGTTGAATCGGCTGCATATTGGGATGCGCTGTTGAATCGGCAGCATATTGGGATGCGCTGTTAAATCGGCTGCATATGGGGATGCACTGTTTAAACGGCTGCATATTGAGACGCTCTGTTTAATCGGCTGCATATGGAGATGCGCTATTAGATTTGCAATGTCTTGTGTAAGAATGAGACGTTAAAACATTGCATTTGAAATAAAAAAAAATATTATAGCATCTGGAGTGGAGCCTGTATAAAACATTATAAAAATACGCTCCACTGAAGAATCTAATGTAAAAGTATACAGGCTTGGATGAAAAGCTACGTTAGAAAACATAATGACCAAAAAAATGTAGGAATCAACAAAATATAAAGCCCAAGAAAATATAAGGCCCAAGAAATATAAGGCCAAAGAAAGTGTTCGGCCCAAAAAAATATAAGGCCCAAGAAAGTATTAGGCTCGATAAAATATAAGGCCCAAGAAAATATAAGGCCCAAAAAATATAGAAACCGAAAAAATATTGGGCCCAAAAAATATTGAGTCCCAAAAATTATAAGGCCCAAAAAAATATAAGGCCCAAGAAAGTTTCAGGCTCGATAGAATAGACGGCCCAAAAAAATAAAGCCTAAGAAAATATAAGGCCCAAAAAATATAGAGACCGAAAAAATATTGGGCCCAAAAAAAATTAGGGCCCAAGAAAATATAAGGCCCAAAAAATATAGAGACCGAAAAGATATTGGACCCAAAAAAATATTGAGTCCAAAAAATTATAAGGCCCAAAAAATATAAGGCCCAAAAAAATAAAAGGCCCAAGAAAGTATAAGGCTCAATAAAATATAAGGCCCAAAAAATATAGAGACCGAAAAAATATTGGGCCCAAAAAAATATCAAGTCCAAAAAATTATAAGGCTCAAAAAAATATAAGGCCCAAGAAAGTATAAGGCTTAATAAAATATAAGGCCCAAAAAATATAGAAACCAAAAAAATATTGGGCCCAAAAAAATATCAAGTCCAAAAAATTATAAGGCTCAAAAAAATATAAGGCCCAAGAAAGTATTAGGCTCAATAAAATATAAGGCCTAAAATATATAGAGACCAAAAAAATATTGGGCCCAAAAAATATTGAGTCCAAAAAATTATAAGGCCCAAAAAAATATAAGGCCCAAGAAAGTATTAGGCTCAATAAAATATAAGGCCCAAAAAATATAGAGACCGGAAAAATATTGGGCCCAAAAAAATATTGAGTCCAAAAAAATATTAGGCCCAAAAAAATATTGTGTCCAAAAAATTACACGGCCCAAGAAAATTATAATGCCTAAGAAAATATAAGGCCCAAGAAAATATAAGGCCCAAGAAAATAAAAGGCCCAAGAAAATAAAAGGCCCAAGAAAATATAAAGCCCAAGAAAATATAAGGCCCAAGAAAGACACATTCAAAAAATGCGGAGAACCGGAGAACTGGAAAAACGGAGAAAAAAGTGGTTTCACTTTAATATAGTATAAGAAGTTATTTTAATCATTTGGATTTTAGCTGTTTTTCTACAATTCATTTATTTTTCTAACCAATAATTTTTTCTTTTTGATTATTTCATTTGTTTAAATATTCTATGTATTACAATAACCTAAACATGTTTATGCCTATACATTAAATTTACCGATATCTTGCTTATTAGACTATTATCATCATGGAAGTAACACACGCTCGTGTTAGATATATTGTTGATAACAGCATAGAAGTGATTACTATTGATATATCATTGAATTTAAAAAATTAAAACCAAAAAATTAATCTGATTTTGAAACGCGTACTGTTTATAGAGCTTTTTATAAAGACTCAAAAAATCCTGATGGCATAATCTTAAAAGTACAAATAGCAGATTGAGCTTGTAAGTAGACTTAACATCTGTATTATCATTTTTACATTAGTATTTTCACATATATATTTTATTAAAATTGCTATCACGTGGAGAGCAAGATATAGAGGAACTAGAAAAATATAGGCCCCAATTTGTAAGACTGAATCACAGTGACATTCAAACTCAATCAGAATCTTCTTCAGAAGAATCAGATAGAGAAACACCTAAAAATAGAGATGTAAGTTTACAGCTAAACTAACTTATGTGCCTTTACTCTGATCCTGCTTTATTTATTTAATAATTTAATGTATAAAATCTCTTACAAGTATGTATAATCTAAATATATTTTACGTTGTACTGTTTACTTGCTCTAATTAAATCAGGCTATATGTATATTACGATTGTAATTTTAAGTCCAACTTCGATTTTCTTTCAATAGTGTTTTGACATTTGTTTATAAATTATTTTATATCAATTATAC
Organism: Anastatus disparis; assembly: GCA_017163975.1. NCBI lineage: Eukaryota > Metazoa > Arthropoda > Insecta > Hymenoptera > Eupelmidae > Anastatus > Anastatus disparis. The sequence goes on along the minus strand of JAFFSR010000043.1, from coordinate 323,431 downwards.
ATTTTTCATTGCTGAAATTTTTTGATGTTCTAAATTTGTGTTTAAAATATTGTTTCTCTTGAATATTATATAACATGTAACATACTAGAGATAAATTATTATGATTTGTTTTATGAAATAAATAATTATTGCAAAAAATTTATGTAGATAAATTCACTACACATGTACATGATAAATATATTCAAAAGAAAGAAATTTTTTCTTATTCTCTACATAAAATTTGCTATAATTATGGTGAATTGCAAGTTTCTGAGTCTAATAGTAAGGACCTACAAATAGTCACTTTAAAATAGTTTTTTTTTTTAGAATGGCCCATATATAATAATGAAACAAAATCTAGATGAAATAATTTTATTAATTATTCTATATTGTCTTATTTTAAAAAAAAACATAAAGTCGTACAGAAAATCATTTTTAATAAGTTTTAAAATGATTTATAATTATTGTTATTATATATCATTATATTATTAAATCTATAATTCCATCCAAAAATAAAAATTATTTCATAAAAGAGACACTATCAGTAATTATTTTACTCTTTTTAATTTCAAATTCCATTATTGTATAATATTTAAAATTCTTTTTCTGCATAATAACATGTTAATTATGATTTATGGGGGAACTATAGATGAATTTCAGTTTAATTCACGCAGATTATAATATTAGAAATTGATTAGTCTTAAAGTTGATTATTTATTTTAATAATCACAAAATTTAATAATTATCATAAATTGTAGATACTATATTTTTGTATATATTTATTGAAAAATCGCCGTGTTTTTCTGTCCTGTTTTAATTACAAAATTTATTTTTCTGCTAAAACTATTGTAAAAAGTTCTGTTAAAAGTATTGTAAAAAAGGCAATAGTTTCTCTGATTGAAATAAAGTCATTTTATCGTTTACTTTAAAAATAAGTAAAGGTAGATACGATTAAAATACCTACTAAGGTTTGGTAAAATTAATTGCTAAAAGCCGAAAATTTTTAGAAAACAATCTTTATAATTTTTCGTATTATTTTCAGATCTTAAATAAAAAGAAAAATTTATTAAATATTAGAAGCTTATCAGTAATTGAAGCAACATCCAATAAAGGAAAAAGAATGCAACCTTTAGATTCAGAGAACGAGTCAAACGACAATCTCGTAAATTCAGAATCGCAAACTGTACATGAAAAAAACAGCGTTAAAAAAGAATTTGAAAATAAAAAAGAAAAAAATTGAAAATTTTGACTTAGAAAATTCACAAAAACAAGGACAATCATCAGGTATATCTTTTTGTTGTTGACAAGTATACATTAGATAAAAACCCTGGTAGAAATTTGAGCATTAAAAAGGGCGTATATAAAAATTCGAGGTTATTAGTAATAATAATGCCAAAGAAATGGCCATAAAATGTTAAAAAAACGTTTCCATTTTAACTGGCCATAAAATGGTAAAAAAAACATTTCAATTTCCACCAGGGAAAGTTTAAAATAATATTGAATATTGCGTGAAAGTGCAGCTGTACTTAAGGGCAGTCTTAACACCGACATAGTGATATCTTATCTACATTCTAATTATACAAATTTTACATTAAGTTTTATATCAATTTAATGATTTTTAATGTTTGGAGAAATTGAAAAAAGTAAAGAAAATTAGCGACTCTGGTTTTTAAGACTTACGTAAATCAAAAGGATTTAAAGAATGTATGACCAAAAATTGCAGAAAAAACCTATTTTTAACATTTCTAAATTCATTTTTAAATTCATCGCATTGGAAAAAGACAATATTGACGTGTCCGAAGAAAACCTTCTAGCCTTTATATCCGACAAAGAAAAATTCTTTTAAATTTAGAAATCGGATAACGACGTTCTATACAGTTCTATACAGTTTTTATATTTATAAACTATAATTGAGGATGCGGAAGTAAAAAGGACACATAGCCAATGCTATTTAAATGGGCTATGTGCCCTTTTTATTTCCGAATCCTCAATTAAAGTTTAAGTTAAAACTCTTTGAAGATATAATGTACGTTTTTTTACGTAAAAGTGACACATTAAAAATAGTAAAACAGCTTAATGAAATAGCGCACACTTACCAGAGTGAGCTTGAATTAATTTTCTCGCATGAATTATGCTCACAATATTTGAGGATAAAAAAAAGTAAGCTCTTTTTTGTAGCTCAAGAAACACATGTAGAAAAATAGAAAAAATGTATCATTTTTTAAGTATAAAATTCAATTACCTAAATGAATTATTTTTTGATCCACATAAAAATTAAAGTAGATGCAATATATTGTATTCCATAGAACGAGTAATTTAAGCCGTGATTAAAATGTGTATCAACTCGAGAACTGGAACTATAAACTTTTATATTTAAATTTCACTTTTTAATTACTTTTTAGCTTTCTGTAAAAACACCATCAAACGTAATTCTATTTTTTTCGTACATATTTATACTGTTTTAGTTAGGTGTAGCAGTACTACATCTACCGCAACAAGTTATTAATTAATATAAAGAAATGCTCATATTTTATTTTAAAATAATTCGATTGTTTATTTTACAATTCCAGGTAAAGACATTTCTGCAACTGGTACTGGGAATTCATCCAAAAATAATGTTGCAGGCAAGATAGGTACAAATAGTAGACAATCACGGTCCACAATTTTTCCTCTGCAGTTGCCACCCAGAATTTCTCCTTCGCAGTCACCACCCAGAATTTCTCCTCCAAAGTCGCCACCAATAATTTCTCCTCCACAGTCGCCACGAGAATCAGAAAATAATGATGATCCAAATAGTAACAAATTATAATTGAAATTAATCTTGGCCTTCCTCTCACAAAGATTGTTACTGCTTATACTTATATATGTTATCATTTTCTCTTAAATTATCATAAAAATAATTCATATAAAATATTTATAATCAATCATTACATTCGTAATTTTGATTTAAGTTTACATTTTTATAAACAATTACTGTGATTTATCATAACTGACTTTCTAAAAGTAACAATTATAAATGTTTTGAATATTCTTTTTCATTTCATTGATTACATTTACTTTGATTCATTTGAATTATTAAAAAAATAATCTATATTTTAATTTTTGGTTTATAAAAAACTAAATTTTTCTCACCAATCTTAAATACTGTTTTCTGTATAAAAATCTATATTAAATTTTTAAATATCTGTATTTTTTTTTTTTTTTTTTGATTTGGCCGATGATCTAATATTCTTAAAATTTGTATGGGAAGTTTATAACATAATTTTTTTTCTGTATTTTTCTTAATTTCCCATACTTTTATTGAAAATATAAAAAACCGAAAACAACTTAAGAACAAAATATCAAAATTTATTTAAATTAATTTTTGTTTAAAAATAAACAGATGCAATGTTGGCACGACAAAATAATCCCCGAGACGAAGCCGTAGTAAATGAAGAGGCATACCAAGGCTATTTATCTAAAACTATTATAGATGCCATCCGATATTATAAGAAAGATGGTCCTGGATATGAGGATCGGCAAAAAAAGATACGAAATTAATGAAGGAAAAGTAAGTTATTGCCTAAGCAACTTAATTTTGTGAAATGTAAAAAATTATTATTCCTAAATAAAATGTTATTGACAAATAAAAAAAATATGAATTAAGTTATATAACAAAATTATTGAAGAAACGTAATATACCTACATTACAATTTTTCAACTTCAGGATTCGAGTCAATAAGGTAAATCAGAAGTTAAGAGCAGGCCGGAGCAGAGTTTGATACCGACCGAGATCGTAAATTCGGTTCCTTAATTTTCTCCGTTTATACGTAATGGAATGCATTGAAATTTTAAATGCACTCATAAAATTTAATTTTCAATTGCGCTCATCTATTATATAATAATATTTGATGAAAAATTGAAAAAAGTAAAAAAGTTTTCTTTTTTACGGTGCGACTATTCTCATCGTACAAAAAAAACTTTTTTATTTTTTTCAAGTTTCATCAAATATTATTGATGAGCGCAATTGAAAATTAAATTTTATGAGTGCATTTAAATTAAGTAAATTCTCAACTTTCAAATAACATAAAAATGATTAAAATTCATTTACTTTCAATGAGACTCGATATTTATTAACAAAACGTATTTAAAATTAATTTGAATCCCTTATAAATAAAAAAAGTAATTAAATTTGAATATTAAATAATAATAATAATTATTTTAAATCTGAAAAACTTATCAAATAAACAATGTTGTTGATAAGTGAACAATTAAATTTTAAATAAAATAGACAGGCGAATAAAATATAGTTATTTTAAATAGAATTAAATTTTTCAAAATTTAATTTAATAATAAATAATGATTAAGTTCACAAAAAATAATAATATTATTAATCAATATTTTACAATTATGAAATATCATCCTAAAAGATTATCGAGTGACAGTATAGAGAAAACGTTCTTAGATTTATTGGGCGGAATAAACTTTTATTTCACAGCAAACAAATTATTCTCTACAATTAAATCTATTATAACAAATAATATAAACACTTATAGAAGGGCGGTTTTGAATGGGTCCTGTATCGAAAGTAGGTCAAATTTACGACCCAGCTACTACGAGCAGCACTGAATCCTATGTACATATTCTACCCTCACTACAAACAATCCAACATATATCAAGCGAGTCTTCGCCATCGTGTATAAACAATTTTTCGGCTCTAGCGTCCGTATCCGGGCTTTTAACATATCGACGGCTGAGAGGAATAACCCCGTAACTCGGCGAAGGTTTCAAAAACTCCATAACTCGACGAAGATTTTGAAAACCCCGTAACTCGGCGTTTGGTTAAAAAATCCTATAACTTAAAAATTTATTGTTTTTCTGCAATTTTAAGGGACAATTTTGCAGGATTTAAAAATACAATTTTTGTAAAATCAACACAATAAAATGGATTTTGTTCTGCATTTTAAACCGTGCAAATTTTTCAGGAATTGTATATTAAAATCCTGCAGATTCGTGACGAAAAAAGTAAAGAAAAAAAATAAGTTTTTGAGTTGTTTTTCTTTTTTTTCATCGCTTCTGTAGTTATTAATGTGTGTGGCGCTTACGCATCTGTGCAGAGGGGAAATTCTAGCATTATACCTCCTTCTTCTTTGTATGTTACTTTTTTTGTTGCTTATATCAATGGGTCTCGGACCTCCTCTACTTTTTCGCGATGATTATGGTCAAGGAGGAATGATTATAATCGAGGGGCGAATGATTATGATCTAGGAGCGGTCCTGACGAAATCAATCCTTTCAAATATTTAGTCTGCTCTATTCAGAGAAGCCCGGTTACGTACTCCCGAGCCGAAAATACACATAAGTTTTGAAAGATGACCCAAGTTGGATTACAAAAATTTAACCCAGATGTACCTTTTTATAAGTGTCTATATTATTTGACTATATTATCAAATCATGCATTTTTTTGATAATAGGGATAGAAATTTTTTTATGTCAGATATACATAAACATGAATTTATAAAAAGTCTTAACGATAGATATATCTTTATTTGGTAAACCGACTCATATTCAATCTATTATACCCTTTTATCTCATCTAGTATAAAGCATTACATGAATATTTATAAAAATTATTTAACGCAGATAAAGATACGTGAAACTGCAATGTTGGTAACTATGTATAAATCTTATACCCTTTTATATAAACTAAATTGCAAAAAATTGTTAATTTATAAATAATTTTTAATAATTTCGTAATTTACATCTATTTTTATTAACTGTCGTTCATTTTGATTTATTATATTTACTATTTACATTTGGGATAATTTAAATATATTCTTTTATATTTAAATGTTCGTGTAGCATGTCTACACTGAAAAATTTTTAATAAATAGAACTTTGATGAAAATATAAAAGCTCTAACTACGAAGATATCATAACTTTGCATTTTGATATTTCTGATTTATAAACATTGAAATTCGTAGTTTATCAGATATCAAAATTATACAACTAAATAACTACGACATTCGATATCAATAGCTGCGAGTTTAGTAGAAAAAAGATGTACAATATTATGTCTATTTCAATTGTGAATGTAGTAGTTAAGAACTTCGAAACTTAGGATTAAAATAGCACGAAGAGTTCGAGTTAGAAAAGAGAGTCTATCAAGGTTTTCACTCTCTGCCGAACATAGGAGAAGGAGACAGAAGCCAACTTTGAACTTTGTACTATTTTACTCCTAAGTTATAAGTTATTGACTCCTAAATTCAAGGTTCAAAGCAACGTAATATTTTATATCATTTTTCTACAAAGCTCGCAGCTCTTGACATCGAACGTCGTAGTTATTTAGTTATATCAATTTGATATCTTATAAACTACGAAGTTTCGACGTTGACAAATAAGAAATATTGAAGTGTGGAACTATACGATAGTCTTCGTAGTTAGGGCTTCGATATTTTCATCATAATTATATCTACTAAAAGTTTTCCAGTGCGTGCTCTATACTGCATAAATAAATTATATGGAATTTATATTATTTTAAATTTATGATACCATAATAAAAATATACAATTATTTTAGATTTATCTTGGAGAAGGAATTTTAATGGATTCTCTGATTTGGAAACTACTTCAAGTAGAACAACCAACAATATTTTTAGCAGAATTAGCTGAAAAAATATGGTCTGCTCCCCATTTGGCTAACAGAGCTTTTGAGATTAAAAAAGTTAAAAATCAAATTCCTGATAGATCGCCAGTCAAAGTAATAGAAAAAAATTTACTAAGACTTGTGATAAGTAATTACGCGTTTTTTAATACACATTTATTTGGGTTGTGTGGGCTTTGTAGTTTATGCTGCCATCTGATTAAAATGTTTAATTTAATTATAAATCATGAATTGGAATAAAAATTTTTTTTTTATAAATCAACGAATTATAAGGTTTTTCTATTCCTGCAATTACAGTTTACTACATTTAAAGAGGTGTAAAGTACAGATATTAAAGTTTTTCAAATTTTTTATTTTTAATTTAAAAGTTTAAAAAATATTTCTACATTATATCATTTGATTGTAACTATTAAAAAGCATGACATAGAGATATTTCTAAAAATTTTAGTGTAAAGATGAAAAATTTAGAAAACTGAAATATTGGTATGTACACATTAATTCTAAACGTAACTTAAACATATGAAAAATGAATATGGGCGAGGCTGATGTTTATCAGTTGAGTAATAGTCGGTTAACGGGATGTCGGAGCTGCTAGACACAATTTTTACTTCTATTATTTTATTGATATCTTTTTAAATTCGTAATTTAAACAATTGTAATGACTTGTCCGCACTAAAGCTATGTTATTACAATAATTTTTGTTAAAATAAAAAATCATTTGGACTTGATATTTTTTTATAAGCTTTGAATGGAAATTAGATATCAAGCTCGATAAACCTGACCTCAAAATACTATATTTCGAAAAATTGTTTATAACTTTTTATTTACGGTATTTTGGTAAATTCTGTAAGTTGTCCGCACTCAAGTTTAGTATTACAAATTTTCTTATTGTAATGAAAGAACTCGATCTAACGCACCGTTTACTCGTGAACTTAGAATTAAAATGTTAATGAAGTATTTTAGAAGGTAGCGAGCTCTGTCATGCCCTTAACGGCAGGCCGGAGTAGAACCTGATACCGACCGAGTAACAATTGAGTTGTTTGTTATTTACTCAAGTGTTAATCGGTGTATCTTCAAAATAAAGGTTGATCGCAATAGATATTATTATTATGAATATCTATGCACAAGAAAAAAAAATCTACCGATTTGTTTTTGAGAAAAGTAAGGAACGCCGAAGTAAAAGATTATGTTTATAATATTTTCGCGTTCCTTACTTTTCACGCTTTGCATCCTCGAAGTTCCTGGTTCAAGCCCACTTAAGGTAATATTTTTTTCAAAGGTAATTTAAAAAAAATAAAATTAATAAAAAAATAAAATTAGAAATAATGAAATAAAAAGTTTCGGGCTTAAGAAACAATAAATGAATGAAACTTTTTTTAAAGCTGTTTTTAATTAGTAAACATCAATCTTTTTATGCTTAAGAAAATGTCAAACTTAACTGTTAGTATATGCGTGCTCGTGGTATACGGTCGACCTAAGCTGACATATATGATGTCGGTACTCATTTAGTTCACTGTACAGATCTTTAACCGAATGCAGCCTACTGGGAAATAAACATCATATACTATATTACATCACCTTATAGTCGTTGATTTTTATCGATCTTGATCAATGTATTTATACTTTTATTTTTTATGAAAATGTTAACAGTTAATTTTGATGATGAATATATGCTTGAATGTTAAAATAAGCTCATACGACCTCTCATATAAATTTTATAATTATAATATCTACATTATTATATTATTTACAGGTCTTTACAGTGAATTTTTAGATAAAAAAAGAGATTTAACAAATGATGATAAGGCTCGTTTGTTAAAACAATCTACTTCTAGGATTTCTAAAAAGATAGAAAATTTAAGAAGTGCCTTGATGGATGAATCTGCCAGAAAAAGATTAAGATACCCATCTGAAAATTAAAAGTGTTGTAATTATAATATATTCCTAAGTTGTAATATTAATTTAATTTAATGTCAGCCCATAAGATAAAATTATATGTAATTTCATAATATTAATAAAGGAACTAATTTACTAAAACTATATATTGTTTTTAATTGTATCTGATAAAAACAGTGGAACTACAATTTGAAGTAAACATAACTTACAAGGAAAGGTCATGACATTTGGGTCTCCGATTTTCTCCTAACATTAAGATATTTTTTCTTGTATAAAATTATGAAAAAATCCTTATTCCTTCGGTGCTACTCTCGATTTTTTCAAATTTATGGGCAGTTTGTTTAAATTTTTAAAAATTTGCATATTTTTCATAGTTATACATTTTTTGAAGTACTTATTCTAGAAGGTTTTATTGATTGCATATTGAAGTTGAGATTAAAACCTTTCGATTAAAAAAAACGTGCACAGAAAGTTCAAGTTATTCAAAAGTTATAATGGAATAAAAATGGCGCAAATATTCAGCTAAAAATATGTATAGAAAATAAATGCTGCATTTTAATCTAAATTTTATCTTATTTTTTATTCCTTCATAACTTTTGAACAACTTGAGGGTTTTCAACATTTTTTTTTTAATCGGAAGGTTTTCATTTCAATTTCAATATGAAATTAATAAAAACCTTCTAGAATAAGTACTTTAAAACATGTATAATTATGAAATATGCAAATTTTTAGAAATTTAAACAAACTGCTCATAACTTTGAGAAAATTTATTCATAATTTTATACAAGAAAAATATCTTAAAATTAGGAGAAAATCCGAAACCTAAATGTCATGACCTTTCCTTGTTAGATGAAATAATGTTTTTGTAAATTTTTAATGAGTGTTCAATCACAAAAAAATGATATATATCTGATTCCTCTATACTTTTAATATTTGATGTATAGAAAATAAAATAGTTATTTTCGATACAATGCGCAAAGTAGGTGTATCCCGCATAGGTGTTGTTTGTTGCCTGAGGGAAGCGATGGGTGTTTGTTACCATCTCTTGGTGTACTTTAAAGCAGAATGAGAGAGTAGAGCTGCTCATGCGCGTTTTACCTATATTGAGTGTTATACTTTTTTCTTTTTTGTTTTTGATTTTCTTAATTACTTATTTAGATGTCTAAAAAGTGCTACAAGTGTAGGAGAAACATTGTTTTTATTTATAAACAGTGTATCACTTGTCATCGTACATTCCATCCTAGCTGCATCCCGGCTTATATTAAGAGTAAGGCACTTGGTGATTGCTGTCTCTATTCTTTTAGACCCGTGGCGCACCAGCAGAATGATGCTGTAATTAAACCAACTAAGTCTGACACTGGAGGTAGAGCCCACGCCAATTCTTTTGATTGCGCTAGAGAATTGAATAATATTGTAGATACTAGCAGTAATTCGTGCGGTGCCACGATTGCCATTGTAGATAACGGTACATTAAGAGGCGGCCGTATCATTCTGTCCTTGTCTAATCTAAATTTTCGTTATTATAAATAAATAAAATATTTACATAGAAAAGTAAGACAACCGCCCAATAGAGCAAAAGACAAGCAAACGATTCTTTTCTATGAAAAAATATGAAATTTTTATTATTTTTCGAGTGAAGTCTGAAACGGAAAAACAATCGAACTTGATTGAGTTGATTGAACTGTTTTTTCGTTTCAGACTTCACTCGAAAAATAATAGAAATTTCATATTTTTTCATAGAAAAGAATCGTTTGCTTGTCTTTTGCTCTATTGGGCGGTATTCTTACTTTTCTATGAAAATATTTTATTTATTTATAATAACGAAAATTTAGATTAGACAAGGACAGAATGATACGGCCTCCTCTTAAGTGATAATATGATGAGTCTACCTAGTGATTGGGAAAACTTTACGTCGGCACAGCAATTTGACACGCTTTTTCAGACGATAAATGATAATTCGAAGAACATTCATCGGCACTTCAATGAGCGGTTTGACGAGCTTTCAGCGCAGATTAAGGATGTGGATGCTGCGTTAAATCGTCAGGAGAAGCGCATTGAGGAATTGGAGAGGGACAAATTGGAGTTACGTAATGAGATTGACCAGCTTAAGGATTTGTATGCTCATGGCTCACCCAGTGTAGAGATAAAGGTTACTGGCATTCTTATATCATGTACAGCCTTTTTGCTGGCGCTGATCCATTCCATCCTTATGTAACGTCGGGCAATTTTGTCGACTTCTTTTAAACAAAAAAATTCATATTAATATCTTTTCACGAAAATTTCTTTTTTAAAATACTTTCAATGTGTTTTTCTATAAGGCCAACACTTTATTTTTCTGTTAATTATTTTTCCATTATTATTTTGTCCGATCTGTATATGTTTCGGTGTGAACTCATTTTCTTTTGAGACAAGTAATTATTGTACCTTTTAAATAAAATAAAGTAAAATACTTCAGCTGTGTAAACAACCGTTAAGGGATACTCTAATCTTGGGTACCTGAAAACATTACGTAGGAATTCACACGTATATGCGTAAATATTGAAATTATCTGAAAACTTTTACCCAGACAGAAACTCATTAAGTTAGGCGCCAAGGAAAAAATACCCATAATTACCCAAGAAACTTATAATATTCTTTTTGCAAAATGATAAAATTTTGTTAATAATAATTTATCCAAAATGTCTTTCCCTAAAAAATTTGTTTCCCTTTGCGTTTCGAAAATATAATTTCTTTTCGTTTTAAATAAAACAGATATATGTATATATATATATATATGTAAAATTATTCGTATCAGAGAATAACTAATTTTTTATGTAAATTTTTATAAACTTTTATTCTTTTTCTTTTCTTTCTTGAAAACCCATAAATATATATGCATATAACAGTTTTAAATACTATTTATAAATACTGTTTAATAGTATAAAAAAATGCGTATAACCTTAATATATCAAGCCTACACCACGCTTGAAATTAGAGTACTGCGTCTCTTTTCTTTTACATTTATTTTATTAAGTAAACCTTAGAAATTAAATTTAGTTTTATATCTTCAAAAGTGTTAACCAAAAAAAAATAACAAGACAAAAAAAATTAAATTAATCATAACTTTTATACTTTATAATACGTTAAGCGTCCTTTTTTTATTACTAAGCGTCGTTTTTTTTTGTATGAAGCGTCACCCTCGTTTTTCTTTATTTTCTTTAGCATTTATTTCATTTATAATAATGTAAACTTTAGTTTTAAGTATTGAAAGATTAGTGATATTAATTTTAATTTTTCTTCTAAAAACTTTTTTTATTGTCAAATTTGCGATAGCGTCCTTTTTCTTATGCGTAATTCTTCTTTTAATTTCTGCGTTATATATATACATAATATGAGTCAATATTAATTGATAATGTTTATTTAATTAGTATCTATATCATATTATTCTTTTGTTTTTAACTTTTATATATAAACAAATAATTTAATTTATTAATTAATTAGATTTATTTAAACTAGTTTATTTTATTATAGATATTAGCTGGAAAAACATTATAAATTAAAACTCTAGTTTCTAGTTTATCTTTTTTATATGCGCAATTCGTTATATTTTTAATAACAATTAGATTTAAGACAATTTATGTAGCTTACTTTCAAAAGAAAGAGAGAGAAAGAAGAAAATCGACACTAGGACAGCCAAGTGACAGTTTATGGAACTTTTACGGAAACAGAATTGACCAATAGGAAAATTCAAAATTTTGGAAAACTACCCAAGCGGGAGTGGTTAGTCAACGCCCCAATTCCAGGGTATATAATCCCCAACCAGGGCCCAAAATCTTCAGTGCGCCTTTGAGCGTGTCTCATAAACACGCTCTCTACTCTCTTCAAGGCTCAGCAGCAAGCATCAACCGCAGCTCTCTTCAAGCATCAAGCATCAACTCAACCGCAACTTTCTATACATTTCTTTCTCTACTCTATTTTTTTTTTTGAAAGTAAGTAAAATTTATCTCTTCTATTAAATTCAAGATTAAAATCAAAACTTTTTATTTTTGTTTTTAATTACCCGAAGAAAAAACAAATTTCTATTTTATTATAATATTTTTTATTTTATATATATACACAAAAAAATTTTATATCTATCTTTCATTAATATATATATATATATATATATATATATATATATATATATATATATTCATATATTTCTTTTAAAATATAACGCGACCCCGACTTTGAGGACCGTCCTCATCAGACCCCAAGCAGAGCTTCGAGCATATACTACTGGAGGAAGCCTTCGAATGGCAGTAAGCGTTACAAGGCGAAGAGAGAGAAAGCCTCTATTTCGGTACGTGCTGTCTCTCTCTAGCCCGATTTGATTGGCTGCTTCTGTTCCCCACTAAGAAAGTGAGAGAGAGATAGCACGTACCAAAATAGAGGCTTTCTTTCTCTTCGCCTTGTAACGCAGTTACTAGCTGGGAGGCTTCCTCCAGTAGTATATGCTCGAAGAAGCAGAGCGATAGAGATATGTTGCTTTGCTTGGCTAGGGGTTTAAAGTATTAATACTTTATTAAATAAAAAATTAAATCGCGACGCGGAAAGGACTCGATATAGGTCCCAGCATTTCAAGAACCAAAATTAGACTCTCGCCCCGCGTTAAGTAACACGTGGTCAAACTCGACAACAACCCACTAAAGCGCGACGCTGCGTAATATAATTTACGCGTATGAAGCGGCGATTTAATGGATTATTAAATTAATTCATTTCTCGACGTTACACTTAGACAGTTACAGTACGGCGCTATCTGTGGCGATGTGCTTTCCGTGAGATTATTCCAGGCAAAAAAACAAACTCAAGATGCTAGCTTACCGGCTGAAACTCCAAATCCTACTTTTTCATTTATTGTTAATTTTAAATCGGTATACGTGATTACGTACTGAAGGTGAAACGTGATCATGGTGAAATTAAGTTCTTGGATTTGATGGAGGGCGTCGAGAGTTCAAATCTCGTGAATGTTTTCGAGATGTTGCCGACGATTGTGCATAATTTGCTAATGGCTGCAAAAGCTAAAGCAAAAGAAGCTAATTATAAGTTTGTCTGGGTTCGAGAAGGGCGTATTTACGCTCGTAAGGATGACATGTCTGATCGTATTAGTATTGTTACTGAATCTGATCTACAAAAGATTTTGTGACTCAGTTCTCTCCATGGCTCCAGACTATAGTTCATAGTGTCACATGGTGGTTGAAAAGCTTATATTATTGCTAATTATATTATGATCATTTAATAGAGAATAAGTAAAATTTGATTTGTTTAATTGTATATGTATGTATATTAAATAAGTAGTTGGAAGGTTGCGCGCATGCGTAATTTAATTTAAAATTATAGTGCAAAAATCGGCATAAAATTGTGTAATAGACCCTATATTCACTATAATTGTATTGTTTTAATCCTAAAAATGCGATGTACTGTAAATAATAATATGTACTTTTCTATTGCCACAGTAATGTAAATTTTTGCTATTTCTTTATATTGTTTTGAAACTATTTTATAATGTATTATTTTTTATCCTTGCCATAAGGTCAAATTTAGACCTTGGCATAATAAAATTTATATAAATCAATCAATCAATCTCTTTGCTCGAGCAACAACATCAATGTGAGAAACACCTGCTTTGCGGACTTGTATCGAACCTAGTTTTTTTTAACTGCGAGTGCTAAACGCGATTTAATCAAAAATTGATCGAAGTTTTGAAGATTTTTGACAAGTGAGAAGTTTATCGCCCGAGCGGAGCGAGAGTCGTCATTACTTAAAGTATTTGCGAGTTGAAATGGTAAATTAGATGAAAAACCATAACTGTGCATAAAGCAAAGTACTTTACGCACATCTTCTACACTGCAGGAATGAAATACTTTGCATCTAGAAAACTATCAGGCAAAGCCGAGCTTTGCACATGCAATTAAGAAAAAATTTATTCTTTATTAACACTACATCCTAATGTTTATTTAAAGTAATATAAATAGCAATAATTATAAAGCGCCACTCTTTTTTAAAAACGCTTTTTTATATAAATAATATTTAGAATTTTGAATGTAAAAATGATCGAAATATACAATTATATTTTCTGATAAAAAATAACTTTTGTAGTTATTCCATATTTATGTTAGTTAATATATTGATAAATGTTCCATTATAAAAATCTAATGGGACTTCTGGTTAGGAATCAAATTGCATTTTTTTAAGGATTGGGTATTCTTCTTTGATAAGATACACATAATTCAAGATGTTTTTTAATGAGTTAGGAAAAAAATAAAATATAATATTCACAATAAAATTAGTTTTTTAAATATTACATACTAAATAATATACTAAATCGCGTTCTTATGTACGTTCTAAAAATCGTTTTTAAGTTCATACCCAAGTACATACTTGTCAACATGCTAAATTCGACTGTAAAAATTACGTGATTTAGTACGTTCTTAAGTGCGCACTTAAGCACGTGCATAAACACATGCTCAAGCACATGATTAATAATCTCATTTAGTGTGTGATTTCGCATTTGATTTTGCACGTGCAAAATCACGTAATTTTTTCTAGCAGGGAATGATTTATTAAAAGCACCATTATCACAATTTTCAGTACTGTCAATACTCGTATACATTTTTTCAGTATTTGAATCTAATAAATCAAGTATTTTTATATTGATTTCGTCAACATCATCATTTCGAGAAGATGAAGTTGCAAAATTAAGGATTCTCTATATTTTTTATTTTTTAGAATAACACCATAAGTATCTTTAACAATCTCTTTTTCATTAAACACGATGCATTCACTGGGAATATTACAAATATCTATATTATTATCTGAATCATTTAAAATTCCATTACCTAGATTTTTTTTAAATTGAGAAAACTAAATTTCTGTTAACAGAGTTCTCATATTTTGTTGCAAATTAAATATAATGAAAATTGACCAAGTTTACTGCTTTTTATAGATAAATTAATGATTTTGGATCGAGTCGCATTGCGTTAAACAGGTAAAAGTTGTCTGAAATCTCCTCCTAAAACAATAACTTTTTGTTCAAAAGGTAATTTTTGTGTGTAAAATTTCTCGAAGTTTTATCAATAACTTTTGAAGCATATCGTGGAGCCATTGATGCTACTTCCCATATAAAAATATCAATATTTTTTAAATACTCTGCTTCTTTTAATTAATATTTAACTAGCAAAATTTATCTCGTTCCTAACGTCGCTCGGTTGCATTTTCATATATTTTATTATTATATATAAATTTGCTAATTTCCTTGACAATAGTATTTCAATACAAAATATGTATTTAATTTTTTTTCGAACTTTCAAAATTAAAATCATAAATATGTTCTTCGTTAAATTAAATTTATCAATCATTTGTTAATCACTGATAAGATGATACTATCTATATGTATCTAAAATAAGTTCCCTTTAATCGAATCATATTGTATGTATAAATATGAAATATTAAATTTAATATAAAATTTTATTATGTGTTAGCACTTCGAAAACTAATATTAAATCATAATTTATAATAATTGTTCTCATTTAAATTTATTTTACATTTATTTTTAAAAATATATATTTCCATCGATGAGGATCTGCAAAATTATAGGTAAATGTATGAATATAAGAAAAAAATTAAAGCGAACTATGAGTGTTTCAGAAAAAAAAAATAAAACCATTAATTAAATATATATTTTTTATTCCACACACACACACACACACACACACACACACACACACACACACACACACACACACACACACACACACACACACACACACACACACACACACACACACACACACACACACGCACGCACGCACGCACGCACGCACGCACACACACACACACACACACACACACAAACACACAAACACACACGCACGCACGCACACACATACACACATACACACACACATGCACGCACGCACGCACGCACACACACACACACACACCAACTTATACACAATTTACCAACATAAACTTCTTCACTGCTATGAACATATACTTACAGACACCCAGAAACACACCAATACATAAACACATACACATACGTGATAATAATACAGTACAATTCACTTTTTAGCTGACTCGAACATACGCATGCACGTCTGTGCTTAAACTTACATACACACATATACACACACAAACACACACACAAACACACACACACACAAACACACACACACATACACTAATGCCCCATTGACACTCTAATTATAATTCAATTTTGTTTAGTATTATAATGTTAATACGTAATATTAATAAATTGAATTATGTGAAAATGGTTATTAATCACAATGGATAATGTATTTTTAAAATACCTGAATCAAAATAAACAAAACTATTCTTATTTAATATATGAAGTAATAATTGAATTAATTGTTGACAATCACCTTACACAAATATATGTTTGATCATGTATATTTATGTAGGTCTTTGTATTCTTTAAATTAC
The DNA here is from genome assembly GCA_017163975.1 of Anastatus disparis. NCBI lineage: Eukaryota > Metazoa > Arthropoda > Insecta > Hymenoptera > Eupelmidae > Anastatus > Anastatus disparis. Next base: position 306,453 of record JAFFSR010000043.1, on the reverse strand, counting down.
TTGAACGTCAATATTGTAATATATAACTGATGTTTGATTTAAAAAATAATTATGATCATTTTTAAAAATTCAAATCAATAAATTTTAATTTTATCGCTATTTTATATCGACCAATAAAAGTTATATCTTTGAATGTTCTGATAATTTAATTTATAGATTGTCAAGGAATGAAATTGCCTGATGGGCTATTCAAAAAAACTTTATACGACATGCACATTACACTTAAATAAAATAACATGTAATATGAAATAAATAATATTTTTAATTGATAATTATTTCATATATTTAGTTTTTTCAATAATACACATATACAGAATAAATATATATATATATATATATATATATATATATAGTTGTAATATCAGGATTTAAGCAACTTCCACCCACCCCCCCTGGCCCCCATATCTATCGCTCGATATAGCCAGTAGATCCGCGAATAAATTTTGTAAATATCATGTTAAATTTGTCAATAAAGCCTATAAATGTATTAAATCCTGCGCGCGGAAAAATTCGGACGTTGTAAATAAAAATATTAAAAGAAGTAATAGTTATAAACCGAAAAGTAATGCCAGGAGTCCGAATTGGCAAGTAGAGTCTAATAAGCCGTTAAACTTTAAGACCAGCGCGTAGGCGTGCGCGTCCGGTATCAAGTCAATACGTCTCCACATTAAAGATAGAATCTCGGGAAAAACATTTTTAATAGATTCGGGCGCTGAAGTTTCACTTTTTCCAAAAAACAAAAGTCAACGCGAGCAACCTGTCAAGTTTCAATTGTATGCCGCTAACAATACGCGAATAAGCACATATTGTACAGTCCGTATGCAATTAGACCTAGGGTTCAAAAATAAGCGATTTGGTTGGACATTCATCGTGGCAGACGTGCCATATGCGATTTTAGGCGGTGATATGCTCAAACAGTACCTTTTACTACCAGATCTTACGAGAAGAAGACTGGTTGGTGGTGAGACGCAAGAGCCTAAATTATTAAGCTAGTATCCTTCAATTGTTGGTATAGAAGATCTCTTGTCGGCAAAACACAGGGGCGTATACCACTATATTAAGAATAACGGGAGGAACGGGAGGACCGTTGCCTTTGTGCAACGGTTCTCCCGTTGCACAAAGGCCACGAAGACTTCTACCAGAGAAGTTAAAAGCCGCCAAAAAGGCATTTGAGAAATGAGTTAAGGAGGGAATTTGTAGACCTTCGAAAAGTCCGTGGGCTACACCCATCCATATAGTACCCAAGAAGGATGGCAGCTGGCGGATTTTCGACGATTATCGTAAATTAAATAACCTTACGGTTCCTGACAGGTATCTCTTGCCGCATTTATATGACTTCACAAGTAATTTGCATAATAAAAGTATATTCTCTGCACTGGACCTCGAGCAAGCGTTTTTGCAAATACCAATCTTTCCAGGAGACGTGCTAAAAACTGCAGTCGTTACGCCTTTCGGCCTTTTTGAGTATCTTGTGATGACGTTCGGGTTCAGAAACGCTGCTCAAACCTTCCAGAGGTACGTTAATCTTGCCCTGGGAGATTTAGACTTTGCATTTGCATTCGTAGATGATATTCTCGTTGCATCTTCATCGCCAGAGGAGCACGAGGTACATCCAAAGACGGTATTTGAGAAGCTCGCCAAGTTTCATTTACGTCTGAACGTGGACAAGTGCAAGTTCGGTGTTTCCAAGTTAATATTCCTTGGACACTAGGTAAGCGGAGAAGGGTTCCGTCCGGACCCAAATAAAGTTAAAGCTATAACGGAGTTCCCGAAGCCAGAGACTCAAGATGATATGCGTAGGTATGTAGGCATGATTAATTTTTATAGGAAATGCTTACTGCATGCAGCCGAAACGCAGCGCCATTTAAATGCATTAATTAGTGATATTAAGAAAAAAGATAAACGCTCTGTAGTATGGACAAAGAAAGCTGAGGACGCATTTTAAAAAACAAAAAAAGAATTAGCAGAAGTAGCTTACTTAGCGTTCCCAGCAGAAAATGCAGAAGTAAGAGTCGTGATGGATGCTTCAAATTTCGCAACGGGTGCATCCCTAGAGCAATTAGTAAATGATTCATGGCAACTATTAGCTTTCTTCTCTAAAAAATTTACGCCCGCGCAAAGAAATTATTGTGTTTTAGATAAGGAATTATCAGCTCTATACAAAGCGTTTAAATATTTTAAGTATTATCTAGAGGGTCGAGAGTTTAAAATTTATACCGGCCACAAGCCGCTAGTATATGCGCTTGCGCAAAATGCAGAGGATTGCCCTGGATTTCGTAGTAGAAGGCTATTGTATATAGCAGAATTTAGCACGCAGATATGCTACTTGCTCGGTCAAGATAACGCGGTAGCAGATTCCTTATCGAGGATTGAGGAGGTAAGGTTTCCCACGCTTTTCTCATTAAAAGAGTTAGCAAAAAAGCAGCTAGAGGATCAAGAATTAAAAACGATTTTAGAAAATCCTAATTACCCTCTCAAGTTAATTAGGCTGCAGTGGGGAGCTGGAAGAACTTTTTTATACATTGTAACGTTTTTCCCTTTCGGGAGGGGGAAATACGCGTAACTCCTGTTGCCAGACGCTTCAGTGAGTTACCAGGGTAAGATCGGCAGGAGTTGGAGGGATCGGACGGTGGAAAGTAAAGGAAAGTAACCGGGTTTAACACGTTTGGTTATGCTAGGGAGTACCTTGGCTTTATTGTACCCATAAAACTCATGTACAACGACGATTACAATGTGAAATAATAATAATGTACTAATCAAAACTAAACCTGATATTTTTATATAATGCAAATAAACTAACCTAACCTTAATGAAACATAATTTACAAAAGTAATTTAGTTCTTTGTTTAGATCGGCCACTTGACGGCTATTCAATAAATGAATCAAATCAATTAATAATTTCTAAGTGAATCTAATTTAATAAATGGATTAAATCAATTAATAATCTTTAAAGAATCTTATTTATTAGTTTGAGTTTAACTAAAAGATTCTACGGCCTGGACGGTCTAAATTATACCGGCGGCTTTTACCTGCAATAATGTGCAAAAACAAAAGAGACAAGTGATTAATAATTAAATAATTATATTAATAGGTAACGGCACCTTATAACGCTATACTTAATACTACGGTAATAATAATGGTGGGTAGCCGGCTCCCTTGATTATCTAAGTTACGAATCTTTATAGGTACGCGGGACCTTTAAGTGATGTAAAGATAAAGGATGGCCGACACCCTTAACTTATTCTAATATCTAATATTTACACGCGGTCGGACGGAGTCCTTAAACTAATATGAAACAAGTAATTGGGTGGACGACACCCTTAATATATTCTATAAATCACGTAGTGGCGGACGCGACAGCTGTGGGTGGATAAGACCCTTAATTAAGCCCGTTGCGATATGTGAGATAGAATATAATATTTTGGGTGGACGTCACCCTTAAATTCAAGGCGCAAGTTCGGCATTGTGGCGGCGGCAAAAGGTTGCGAGTGTGCTCTAGGCAGATAGATTTACGCCTGTGTGCTCACTTGACGTAACTCTAGTACTGCCAGCATATGTACTGTAGTGTAGACCTGTGTGCTCACTTGGTCTACCCTCATGTGCAAGAGAGAGAAGCTCTGCCTAAGCTGTATTGCTCCACAAGCCAAGGCAGCCAGCTACTACCTGTCTCATTCTCTCTTAGCCTTGTGTGCTCACTTAGGTAAAGAGAGGGGAGAGACCGTAGTCTACACTGCTCTGCTCTGGATAGCTTCTCGGCCTCTTATATACTCTGGCCTCATTTTTCCCGTTGAGTACAACGACGTTCGAGGTTGCCGCCTAGCGACTGAGCTCAGAACTACTGTTCTATCGTAGCTGGCCGATAGGCGGGAGATTTGAAATGCGCGGGTATGTATACTCGTCGCAACATCGAGTTGGTAGATCAAGTTTTTCGCCCTCACGTCCCCAAAGAATCGAGGCAGGATGTCATTAACCTTCTTCACCATCAAAACTCGCATCCTTCGGGTAAAGTAACAGCTAAGTTGATTCGGCAGCAATACGTATGGCCCAAGATGAACCAGGAGATAGCAGCATGGTGCAGGTCATGCATTGATTGTCAAAAATAAAAAATCTCTCGCAAGAATAAATTTTTGCCTTTTAAGTTCACCGAGCCAGACGCTCGCTTTACTCGTGTTCGTGTTGATCTCACGGGTCCACTACCATCATGTGAAGGATACAGATATATTCTATCAATGATAGACAGATTTTCAAGGTGGCTAGAGGCAGTTCCGCTGCAAGATGTATCTGCTTCCACAGTTGCACGCGCATTTTATGATAATTGGGTGGCAAGGTTTGGCGCACCCGTAATCATAACGAGTGATCAAGGAAGGCAATTCGAGGCACAGTCGTTTAAACAACTATTAAATTACATTGGATGTAAGAAAGTTAGAACAACACCATATTACCCAGCCTTCAATGGTATCGTCGAGAGATGGCACCGAGATCTTAAGGCCGCAATTATGTGCCACAAGGACACTGCAGAGTGGACCAGAGTTTTCCCTACTGTCATTCTTGGTTTGCGCACTTGTTTATGATTAAATACGGAGGCGAGCCCAGCTGAGTTTTTATATGGTACAACATTGACAGTACCAGGTGATCTTTGCGAGTTCCGTGATATCGGTACGTATGATTCTGACGAATTTCTGGTGGAATGTAAGGAGTACATGAGGCAAGTTAAGCCAGTACCCGCCGCACACCATTGTGCAATTAAGCCATTTGTATTTAAGGAGTTGGCACACTGCACTCATGTTTTCGAAAGAGTAAAGGCGATTAAACCATCCCTCACACATCCATACACAGGTCCTCACAGAGTTATATTGAGGCAAGATGGTGGTAGGAATTATTCCATAGAGAAAAATGGTAGAGACGTGGTTGTATCGACCGGTAGATTAAAGCCAGCTTTCTTTTAAAGAGGCCAGAATCAGTTGACTCTGGTCGAGCAGCCAGTGCAGGAGAATGCACCAGAGCAAGGGCATCTGCTTACACCGCCATTGTACAACGATAGCGCCTCGCAAAACTTAGCACAAGAAGAACAAATGCGTGTTGAGGTGGAAGTCCACCGTAGCGCAGATGTGCAGGGCGCAGTGGAAGAGCGGTCGGATGAAGTCTTGGACGGAATCGATCCAGTAGACGAGGCAACCCTGGCTAAAGTAGACCAGCAAAATCGTCACTTGAATGAATCGACAACGGTCAGTCAGCCGGACACTGTCAATATTGCACAGGGTGACGAAGGCAGGAGCATTGAAAATCCAAGTGCGGTTCTTCAAAGATCAAAGAAGAAGAGATTCATGCCTAACATTTTAAAGAGAAAAAAAAGAACCGACAGCATCCTTGAAAAGGACGATAAAGAGACTGCGACTAGAAAAGTAGTTAGGTTCGATGTTAGCGCTGATGTAGGGAACCATGCTCCGCGCGCTTTGGTAAGTACTTTTAAGTACCGTAGGAAAATAAAGAATGTTTGAAGTATGAGTAAGGACGTAACACTAATTATATTACATTAATTTATTATTTCTTTTTTTGTAATTTTTTTTATGTATACATGTTATTTATTATGTGTATTAATGTTCATTTTTTTTCTTTTTTTATTCAGGTAGCTTTGTGCGTTCCTACTGGACTGAGTTCCTCTTTTATAGGAACACCTTTGTGACCTTATTTCTGATAAACGTTAGTGTGCTTCCTTTCTCAGTGTTAGTGTACCTGTGTTCTGCAACGATGCATGAAGTCGCAAGGATCAAGGTAGACCACTCTCGCCGTATCATGCAGGCAGAAGACATGGCATATAAGCATAAACTGAGGCTGGCGGAGATTGCCTTCGACAAATTCGAGGAGCAATTTCAAAGCCACTACACGACCCGTGAGAACGCCCTGCGAAGGGCAGCTCAGCGCAACATGATGGTGGCACACGAACAGGTGGAATACCGTGTGCCCACCCTAATTGTTGATGACCAGCCTGTCAAAGAACTTTTTGTTTTTAATCCACCCAAAAACTCCAGGAAGACGTCGGTAGATAAACTGCTGCGGGAGAGAGGTCAGGACAACTACGACATCAAGATTGTGTGTAACAGGGGTGGCCAGGCATCGGCTATTCTCGTCTTCAAGAGATTTGCCTCGTGTGTCAGGTTCCAGAGCAACGCGATGTTGAATAGAATTTTTTATGAGTCAAGGAACGCGGACGGTTCCTTGACGCGAACCAAATACATAAAGGTGAGACTACACCAAGAAATTGTGAGTGAAGATAAGACTGAGGTAAGAGTCAACAACTCGAAAGGGTCGCCTGGTTCACCGATTGTGGCTCTCCGATTTCTAGCCGTGTTGGAAGGCATTCTAAACAATCTTAATAACGTGGACATATATAGTCTAATTAATGCCCTGGAGGAACACAGGAGGATTAGCTTTCGTCTGGGCACACTGGACTTCGACGCAAGCAGCGAGAGGTACAGCTGCACTAGCGGATGGAGATACGCCTGGCAGGATGCTGGAGAGTTCTACTTCTCCAGCATAATTATGAGAGAGTCAGTAGATGTCAACCCCGTCGAATATTCGAGCGGAATTACTGACAATCAAAGGAGAGCGGACGGTACCACTCCACACCTATATCACCTGGAGCTACGAGGGGTGAAGGTGCCGCGGCAACTACTGGAGAGACTCAACCAGGCTTTCACTGTGAGTGATTTGGTCCTGGGAGCGGCCACTGGATTGCTCGAAGCAAACTTCCGTGGTATGAGCAGCTTGAGCATCCATGGCAACAACTTGGTAAGGTTAAAAATGCTCAACGAAGACGCGCTCTAGGACCTGACTGTTTTGCGATTGGTGGAGTGCAGGGCGCTCATTGTCGAGAACCTCTTTGAGTTTTTGGTAGGAAACTACACGCTTAGGGAACTATATGTGCACAGTTGCAACAACATCGATAAGGAGGTGCACATATTAAGGTTACTCGACTGTTTTTTCCACAGCAGGAACCAGGTGAGGATCTTCCACTTCTCTTACAGCAAGTTTTCAACGGAAGAGCTTCCATTCGTCTACCAGCCAGAGCTACGTGACAATTTAGCATTGGAGGAACTCAGTTTGAAGGGCAATCAGTACGTCATCCAGAGTTTGCCCGAGATCCTTTGTAGATGCTTTGTGCTGGGAATACTTAACTTGTTCTGCCTCACCCCTTTGGAACCACTTAATTTTGGTAACACCATCAGCCTGCACTTACTCGAAATGCAGTACCAAGTGGGGATCCAAGAGTCTCTTTCTTCCTTACGAGAACACCAGATGAAGGAACTCAACATTCTCAACTCCATGGGTAAAAATAAAAGGAACAACAGGAAATTCGACATCGGCATTATTCAGAGACTTATCCTGAATTACCCAGAAGAGTTCACCTTCATCTCTAGGAGGTGTAAAGTGAGATTGACCACGGATTTCCGCAGGTTTTTAAGGAGCAGAGTAGCAATGGTCCTGCAAGAAGAAGACCTGCTTCACATCGTCTATGAGTGGCCACGTTAGGCCAAAGAGGCAGAACACAGGCGAAGAGAACTATAAACTCAGTGTAGTGATAGTAAATATTTTTTTATGGTTGGCAACAACAAATTATAAGATTTAGATTGACATTCGGCGCATTTAGCGAATGTAACATATGTTTGCACAGTGTGTAATAGTGTATAATTGTATGAGCGTATTAAACGCATAAATATTGTAATTAAATTGTAAAGTATTGTGAAGAGTTATTTTATAAATCCGAACGTGTTAATTGCACAAAATAACAATTAAAAAAGTATTAAAAATGTAATTTTTGCACATGCAGTGTATTGTTCACAGTCTTAGTGCATTAAACGCATATAAATGTATATAAATTTCATAAAAATTATCGTAAATGTATTAAATACTAGAATTGCATATATAATGTATTAAATAAATATTGGACGCGTCAAGCGCATGTAATGTGATACAAGTGCAACTAAGCACATAAGTAATATATAAATAAGTGCATTTAGGCACGTAAAATGACAGTGAATAAATGTGATTGAATACTTGGAAGGATGCATGGATAAAGTAATGATTTGTGCATGATTAGAGCAATAAGCGCAATAAGCGTATAAGAATGTGTAAGTGCGATTAAGCACAGCAAGGATAAGTGCAATTAAGCACGGAATGCAATAATAAATATTAAATAAACATTATAGTGCGTATCAAAAATATTCAATAGTAAAACTATGCAAATATAAATAATTTCATTCAGATATTTGTAAAGCAAAAATATCTAAATTTGTATTAATGCTAAATGTAAAATGTATGGAGTCATACATAATCTTTTTAATAGCCAATTTCGTAAATATAGTTACGCATGAAATGGATGAGAGTACGTAAGTACTAGAATGCAATGTATGTAATCAACTAGGATACGATTGAATTATTATAATAGTGGCACAAGTAAGTGCAATTGTAAATCAAATTAAAAAAAAGAGGGAGAGTATTGTAGGGATGTGTATGTGTGAAGTAGTGTAAGTAACCAATCATGTACTATTTCAGACGACCCTGTCCCCTAGAGACGAGTTAACGTGTTAGCGTGCGAGCGTTTACTCTCTCACTCGATTACCGACTGTATCCCTGGTGTTAGCTAATATACGCTCAAACCATATATCTTTCGTGTACTTATTTATAACCTCAATAATTTATACTTCCATCTCATCTATACTGTGCTGGGTTCTGGTTGGAGTCCCGGATCCCACAGACCCGAAGTCAGTACTGACGATTATAAGTGCAAAACTGAAGTATTTACGTAGAGTTGACCTTTTTTCATAATATACTTTGACATCTTTTTTGACCTGCAGCTTCTTTAATCAGTATGTTTGAAGGTAAGTTAATTTACGTTCAATTACTAATATAAATCATTATTCTATTTTCAATCCAACTTCAAAAAGTACATGAAATAACTATTGGAATTGAAAATTTTATTTGTTGTATTAAGAAATTAATTTTTTATATTCAAAATGCATACGTGGATATTACATATTTTATCAATTCATTAATTTATTGGAACTGATATTTTATTTTTATTTTGAAAACATTTCATTATTATAATTTAATTTTAGTGAATTTCCAAAACAATTGATTTATTTGCGTATGAAAATTTTGTGGTTTGTATGGATCTTAATTTTTTTAAATAAGGCATGCTTAAGTTTTATAGATGTTTAAAAATAAAAATTAAAATGAATTAAAACATTTTAGAATTCAAACATTAATTTTATTTTTCTACTTTGTCTGTATTGTATTGTAAAACAATCGAGTTATGTTATGAATTAATTAGAGTTTTTAATAATTCAAATGTTATCTTATATTAAAAAAATTATTCATAAACGGAAAAAAATTATTCTGCAATATTAATCATTTTTACTCGTAATTCAAATACATGAATTTTCCAAGCTCGCATCGCGTAGTATTTGAATTAGATTAAGAATACTGTATAAAAATATTTTTTTTAAATTATAATTAGTATACAACATGTTAATACTTTAAAATTTTAATGAAGTATTGTTTGAATTTTTACTTTTTGTGAATTTTCAATATACGTCACTTTAGGTGGGGGGGGGGGGGTTAACTTCACTGTGATGAAGGGGGAGGGGGGGGTTAAAATGAACCGAAATTTCCGTGACGATTTTGATGAACGCCCCCTTACAGAGAAATATTACAAAACCACAATACAATAATTGAATATAATGAATAAGAAAATAAAATCAAACATATTTAAAACTATAATATTAAATATAAAGAAATTAAAAATTATGATGTAGAGCTTAGCGCTGTGTGGTTAAAAATCACGGCTGCTATTTTAAGTTCTATGCTATTCAAAAAACGCGATTGCTTTTTTAAATGCTGTGTGGTTAAAAATAACATAACTGCTATTGTAAGCGCTGTGTTATTAAGACTTTACAGATGCTATTTTGAGCGCTGCGTAGTTACGAATCCGCGGCTGCTATTTTGAGCACTGTGTGGTTAAAAAAACGAGGCTGCTATTGTAAGCGTTGTATAATTAGGAATTCACAGTTGATATTTTCAGCGCTGACACAAAGAGACAAAGACGGAACAACGGAGACGAACAGACGGAGACGGAGAAACAGAAACGGTAAAATGGAGACGGAGGGACCGAGACGGAGACGAGAAGATGAATACTAAGGCAAAGAGACGGAGACAAAGAGACCGTGATGGAGAGACGGGGACGAAGAAAAAAGACGGAGAAACGGAGACGAAGACGAAAATGTGGAGACGGATAGACGCAGACGAAAGGAAGAAGACGGAAAAACGGAGACAGAGAGACGAAGACAGACAGACGGAGAAAAAGAGTCGAAAAGACGGAAATGGAGACGGACAGATGGTGACGAAGAGACGGATACGGAGATGGAGAGACGGTGATGGAGAAACGGAGATGGAAAGACGGAGACGGTGACGGAGAGACTGAGACAGACAGACGGAGACAGAGGAACGGAGACTTACAGACGGGGATGGAGGAACGGAGACTTACGGACGAAGACGGAGAGACGACGATGGAGAGACGGAGACGAGGAGGCTGAGAGACGGAGACGTGCAGGCGGAGACAGGGAGACGGAGTGACAGACAAAAAGACGGATACGACGCGACAGAGATGAAATCACGAAGACGGACCGATGGTAACGGAGAGACGAAGACGAAGAGACAGAGACAAAATGACGAAGACAGAGAGATGGTAATGGAGAGACGGCGACGAAGACAGAGATGGAGAAACAAAGACAGAGGAACGGAGAGACGAAGATGAAGAGACTAAGACAGGCAGTCGGAGTCGGAGAAACAGAGACTTACAGACGGAGACGGGAAGACGGAGACATACAGACGAACACGGAGAGACGGAGATAAAGAGATGGAGATGAAGGGATAAAGGCAGAAAAACGGAGACTGAGAGACGAAGACAGCCAGACGGAGGGATGGAGACAAAGAGATAGAGATGAATGAATGAAGACAGAAAAACGGAGACTGAGAGATTAAGACAGATAGATGAAGAGGCGTAGACAGAGAGACGAAGACGGAGTGACGGAGATGGAGAGACGGAGATGGAGAGATGGAAAGACAGAGACGAAGAGACAGAGACAGATAGACTGGGACGAAAAGACGCAGACATATAGACGGAGACGCAGAAACGGAGGCGGAGAGACAGAGACGGAGAGACGGAGGGACGAAGACGGAGAGACGGAGATGGAGAGACGAAGACGGAGAGACGAAGACGGAGAGACGGAGATGGAGAGACGAAGACGGAGAGACGGAGACAGATAGACTGGGACGAAAAGACGGAGACAGATAGATGGAGACGCAGAAACGGAGACTAAGAGACAGACACGAAATAACGAAGACGGAGAGATGGTGACGGAGAGATGGTTGATTGATTGATTCGTAATTTATTAAGATCATGTGGTTCAACTCCGTATGACTCAAAAGTAATACATAATGTTATAGACAAATATAATATATTGCAAATAAAAAGTACAAGCTAAAGAATAAAGAAATTTGAATACACTCATTCGCGAGTTTTTCTCTGTGGTATAGAACAAAAATTGAATTAAAGTATAAGAATAATTAGATTTGCGTGTAGAAAATTTTTGGAAATCGTATAGTATGCGTTTTTTTCATATTTCTGTTAATTTATCGAATAAATAACTAAGAACCGACAGCATCCTTGAAAAGGACTATAAAGAGACTGCGACTAGAAAAGTAGTTAGGTTCGAGGTTAGCGCTGATGTAGGGAACCATGCTCCGCGCGCTTTGGTAAGTACTTTTAAGTACCGTAGGAAAATAAAGAATGTTTGAAGTATGAGTAAGGACGTAACACTAATTATATTACATTAATTTATTATTTCTTTTTTTGTAATTTTTTTTATGTATACATGTTATTTATTATGTGTATTAATGTTCATTTTTTTTCTTTTTTTATTCAGGTAGCTTTGTGCGTTCCTACTGGACTGAGTTCCTCTTTTATAGGAACACCTTTGTGACCTTATTTCTGATAAACTTTAGTGTGCTTCCTTTCTCAGTGTTAGTGTACCTGTGTTCTGCAACGATGTATGAAGTCGCAAGGATCAAGGTAGACCACTCTCGCCGTATCATGCAGGCAGAAGACATGGCATATAAGCATAAACTGAGGCTGGCGGAGATTGCCTTCGACAAGTTCGAGGAGCAATTTCAAAGCTACTACACGACCCGTAAGAACGCCCGGTGAAGGGCAGCTCAGCGCAACATGATGGTGGCACACGTATAGGTGGAATACCGTGTGCCCACCCTATTTGTTGATGACCAGCCTATCAAAGAACTTTTTGTTTTTAATCCACCCAAGAACTCCAGGAAGACGTCGCACTATAGGCCCAAACGACTTTTTATTGGACAAAATTAAGTAGCGCCTAATAGGATAGGGTTATGGGATCTACTAGGGCTTATTTTAAAGGTCTTGTGATGTACTTTTATGGAATAATATTTATGAAAAGCTTTCTGTGACAGAGACATCTTAAACAACCCGTCAAGACCATGGTTTTTTCAAATTTTGCGCTTATTTCTCCTTGAACGTTAGTACGAATGAAATAAGGATCAAAATACATCACAAATCATTAAAGTAGAGTGAAAAACCTTTAATTTCCTTTTTTGAAAACGTTTCTAGGTGCTATAGAACTCAATTTACAATGATTTTAAATTAACAATCTCCTTAAAAATAAGATTTTTCAACATATTCCGCTTGTTTTTCTTGAGGATTTATTGAAAAGAAAATCAGTATGATAATACATTATAGACCATTAAAGTAAAGTAAACGATTTATTTTCTTGGTTTTTAAGTGCTATAAAATCGTTTTTACAGTTATTTCAAATGAAAGTAGCGAGTACATTCAACCATTTCCACTTGGCTTTAAGTATAATAACCCGTGTTAGCCCAAATGAGCATAAATTTTTCATGTTATTCGACTGAATATTTTTCTATGTAATCATAAGTAGAAAAATTTGCAAATTAATTTTTTTTAAGTATTTTTGTCCGTACTTTTCAAATCTACTCTTAATTTTTGCCTATAATATTCTATTTTTTCAAAATATCAACTTTCTTGCAAAAACACAATTTAAAAAATTTTTTCATCTTTTTATCGTACTGGCTTGTAATGTTTCCTCTATATAATGATTGCGAACATTAGAATTCCATGGAATAATTATCATACCTAAAATTTAAGACGCATAGGATATCAAAATTCTAAATGGCTGATTTAATATGATGATGTTTACAAGAGTTTTTTTATTTATTTCTATTTTTAATGTTATAAGGTCATAACTTTCGCTTTCTAAATAAATTAATTATTTTTTGATTTTTTAAATAATTATTATCTAAGAAAATAGTGATATAAGAATATATAGAGTTCCAAATAGCGGAAAATGTCATAATTTTCTTAAATTTTTTTTTTCAAAAATTTACAAGTTTTTGCATACAATATATTGTTATTCCTTAATTTGTTAGTTTTTACATTCATTTTCCAAATTTGTTATTTATTTGTTTGATTGTAAAAATTATAATCATTCAATAATTTAATATTCTAAACCGACCGTTGGCCGTAAATTTCACGTTGCCCGATTTTTGTCAGAACATTTTTCTACCTTACTGAAAAAAATAACATGAGATGTCATGTGAGAGAAAGTGCAGATTTGAAAAGTACGGACAAAAATACTTGAAAAAAATTAATTTAAAAATTTTTCTACTTAGATTACATAGAAAAATATTCAGTCGAATAACATGAAAAATTTATGCTCATTTGGGCTAACACGGGTTATTATACTTAAAGCCAAGTTGAAATGGTTGAATGTACTCGCTACTTTCATTTGAAATAGCTGTGAAAACGATTTTATAGCACTTACAAACCAAGAAAATAATTCTTTTACTTTACTTTGATGGTCTATAATGTATTATCATCCTGATTTTCTTTCCAATAAATCCTCAAGAGAAACAATCGGAATATGTTGAAAAATCTTATTTTTAAGGAGACTGTTGACTTAAAATCATTGTAAATTGAGTTCTATAGCACCTAGAAACGTTTTTAAAAAAGCAAATTAAAGGTTTTTCACTCTACTTTAATAATTTGTGATGTATTTTTGTCCTCATTTCGTTCGTACTAACGTTTAAAGAGAAATAAGCAAAAAATTTGAAAAACCATGGTCTTGGTGAATTGTTTAAGATGTCTCTGTCACAGAACACTTTTCATAAATATTTTTCCATAAAAATACATAACAAGACCTTCAAAATGAGCCCTGGTAGACCCCCCGTAACCCTATCCTTTTAGGCGCTACTTAATTTTGTCCAATAAAAAGTCGTTTGGGCCTACAGTGCGTGGGTAGATAAACTGCTGCGGGAGAGAGGTCAGGACAACTACGACATCAAGATTGTGTGTAACAGGGGTGGCTAGGCATCGGCTATTCTCGCCTTCAAGAGATTTGCCTCGTGTGTCAGGTTCCAGAGCAACGCGATGTTGAATAGAATTTTTTATGAGTCAAGGAACGCGGAGGGTTCCTTGACGCGAACCAAATACATAAGGGTGAGACCACACCAAGAAATTGTGTGTGAAGATAAGACTGAGGTAAGAGTCAACGACTCGAAAGGGCCGCCTGGTTCACCAATGGTGGCTCTCCGATCTCCAGCCGTGTTAGAAGGCATTCTAAACAATCTTCATAACGTGGACAAATATAGTCTAATTAATGCCCTGGAGGAACACAGGAGGATTAGCTTTCGTCTGGGCACACTGGACTTTGACGCAAGCAGCGAGAGGTACAGCTGCACTAGCGGATGGAGATACGCCTGGCAGGATGCTGGAGAGTTCTACTTCTCCAGCATAATTATGAGAGAGTTAGTAGATGTCAACCCCGTCGAATATTCGAGCGAAATTATTGACAATCAAAGGAGAGCGGACGGTACCACTCCACACCTATATCACCTGGAGCCGCGAGGGGTAAAGGTGCCACAGCAACAATTTATCGAATAAATAACTATAAATAATCTTATCTTATATTATATTAAAGTGAAACCACTTTTTTCTCCGTTTCTCCGGTTTTCCACATTTTTTTAATGTGTCTTTCTTGGGCCTTTTATTTTCTTGGGCCTTTTATTTTCTTGGGCCTTATATTTTCTTGGACCTTATATTTTCTTGGGCATTATAGTTTTTTTGGGCCTTGTAATTTTTTGGACTCAATATTTTTTTGGGCCCAATATTTTTTTTGTCTCTATATTTTTTGGGCTTTATTTTTTTGGGCCTTATATTTTATTGAGCTTTGTATTTTCTTGGGACTTATATTTTTTTTTGCCTCATATTATATTGAGCCTTATACTTTCTTGGGCCTTATGTTTTTTTGGGCCTTATAATTTATTGGACTCAATATTTTTTCGGTCTCTATATTTTTTGGGCCTTATATTTTCTTGGGCCTTAATTTGTTTTGGGCCCAATATTTTTTCGGTCTCTATATTTTTTGGGGCTTATATTTTATTGAGCCTCATACTTTCTTGGGCCTTAATTTTTTTTGGGCCTTATATTTTATTGAGCCTAATACTTTCTTAGGCCTTATATTTTCTTGGGCTATATATTTTTTTAATTCCTACATTTTTTTGGTCAATATGTTTTCTAACGTAGCGTTTCATCCAAGCCTGTATACTTTTACATTGGATTCTTCAGTGGAGCGTATTTTTATATTGTTTTATACAGGCTCCGCTCCAGACGCTATAATATTTTTTTTAAATTCAAATGCAATGTTTTAACGTCTCATTCTTACACTAGACATTGCAAATCTAATAGCGCATCTCCATATGCAGCCGATTAAACAGCACATCCCAATATGCAGCCGATTCAACAGCGCATCCCAATATGCAGCCGATTCAGCAGCGCATCCCAATATGCAGCCGATTCAACAGCGCATCTCCATATTTAGCCAATTCTACAGCACATCCCTATTTGCGGCCGATTCAACAGCGCATTCCCTAATGTAGTCGATTTAATAGCGTATCCCTGTATGCAGCCCATTCAACAGCACGTTTCCTTATGCAGCTGATTTAACAGCGCGTCCTTTATACAGCTGATTCAACATCATATTAAACTATTTTGAAAGTGTCAGTTGATATTTATTTTTATTAAATATCATATATTTTATTATATTTCGAGTTCAACTATTAACACAATCTAAAACATAAATATATATTGACATCTTTATAATATCTCTTTACAAACAATGTTTTTTGTATATATTGTGTTCTGATCATTTTTATTTTCTCCGTTGACAATAGCGTAGTCACCTAAAAATAATTTTAAATTGTTTTTAAATTTCGTCCTTGAAAGAGCAATATATAATTGTCCATGACTGAAAACTGGTGACGGCAAATAAACACCAACTTTTTCATAAGATTGTCCTTGTGATTTATTAATAGTCATTGCAAATCCTAATCTATAAGAAAACTGTTTTCGTTGCATATTGAATGTAATTTCTTTCGTAGATGGAGATAAATTTATTCTTGGAATGAAAACTAATTTACCTTTGTTTTGACCAGTTGCTAATTCCGCTTGAATGGAATATTTAGGCATTTTTTTTACTATAAACCTTGTTCTTGAAAGTATAATGATAGCCCCTACTTTTAAATGTAATTTATGTGGTGGAAGTCCATTAGGAGTTAACTTATTTAAAAATTCTGTAGGTAACATGATATCTAAATTTTCTTTGTCATCACCTTCAGCAGTATCAATACTCAAATATTCAACATGGTTTTCTTCCATTAAATTCAAAACATTATTATTGATTTCAGTAACATCATTATTTTTAGGAGCCAAAATAACTTTTTTCGTTATATTCGTATTGTCTATTTTTATTGTTTTTCCGAATATTTCTTCGACAAGATTTTCTTTAATGATAAAATTATCTGGTATAGCACTTACTTCATTATCATCTTTAATAACCATTGTTTAAAATTATTATCATTATCCGAAACTCGCAGATTTTCATTCAACTTCATTTGCTTAAAATTTTGCCATGATAAACTAAATTTAACTGAATTTTCAATAATGTTCATACGGCTACCACGTCGAACAATTGGTAATGTTTGCCTGAAATCTCCTGATATAATTACAGTTTTACCACCGAAGGGTTGGTTTACATTACATAAATCTTGGAAAAGACGATCAACCGCTTCAAAAGCAAATTTTGAAGTCTTGGATATTTCATCCCAAATAATTATTTGTGTTTCTTTTAATTGTTTGCCTTCTGCAGAATTAGGCTGACCATTACAAGTTGTACAATCTCTTATATTTAACGGTAGTTTAAATGTTGTATGCACGGTACTTCCATCGGCTAATGGATTGGCTGCTATACCTGTCAAAGCTACACATAAATAATGTATGGTATGATATTTGAAATAAGCCATTAAAACGTTAAGTAATAGTATATTTCGGTACTAGTGCGATAAAGTGATTTTTTACTCGTGTGGCGGTTTGCGCCCGAGCGAAGCGAGGGTGAAAAGGTCACACGAGTAAGAAATCACTTTCTCGCACGAGTATCGAACACTATTTTTTGACACGACGTGTGAGAAGCTCCATTTTCGCACGTGTCACTTTGTACAGCGTGCGTGAAATCGAGCTTCTCGCACGGAGTGTCAAAAATAACTTTTTCCACTTCCACCCGGTCCATCTATAAAAATATATTTTTCTTTACTTTGGTTGTTTAAACTTTTTAGTATAGAGTCGAATATTTGCCTTTGTTTATTATTTAATGAATTTATTTTCATTTCTAAGTCATTAAGAGGAGGTCGAGTATATCTGTCCTTTTCTAATCAAAAAATTGATTTTTTAACAAAAATTAATAATTGTAGCAAAAAATAAGAAGAAAGCCCCATCTCGTATAATACAGAGCAAGATTCTCTTTTATGAGGAAAAATTATTTTTATCGCTTCGTTTTTAAGAAAACCTTGAAAAACTGAATTGTTCATCCTAACCTCTATTTTTTGAGTTTTTCAAGGTTTTCTTAAAAAAGAAGCGATAAAAATAATTTTTCCTCATCAAAGAAAATCTTACTTTTTATTATACGAGATGGGGCTATCTCCTTATTTTTTGTTATAGTTATTAGATTTTGCAAAAAAATTAATTCTTTGATTAGAAAAGGACAGAGATATACGACCTGCTTTTAAGAATACAATTATTATGATTTAAAATTGTTTCATTATTATCTTCTTCTATAAATGTGCTTATGTTAGGTAAATTAAAATCGTTTAACAAAAATCCATTGACTTGTAAATTATTTTTAATAACATTCAATGCAAGATTTTCACCTACATTTTTTTCGTATTTAGGGTGGTAAAATTTATCTTTATATTTTTCATATAAATCTCGTGCACTTATAGGATTATGAAAAACGCAAATAAAAGCAAATAATTCACAAACAGCATAAGGGAATTCTGCTGAAGATGTTTCTTCCAAGCATCTATCCCATTCTTTATCTTCATTAATTGATTGTTTTGCCTTTGCTGCCTCATAAAACGAATTGTACATCACATCATCAACAGTACGCAAAGCTTCAAAAGACGTAGCTCCTTTAACATGTAATAGTAATAACCTAATAAAATAACGTTCTCTATCTTTCGGACTTACTAACTAGGAGAGTGTCACACCTCCGGATCACGGATTTTGCTCAAACTTCGGGATAAGTTTTCAGATGATAAAATATGGAAAAAGCTAAAGTTATAGTCATAAATACTCAATATTTCCCTAGTTACAGGCAATTAAAGAAAATCACTAAAAAAGTTACTAGATTTTTAAACGCATATAGTTCCTTAGCGTCGATAGCTACAAGTTCGAAACTTTTTTTAAATTAAAGCTGAGCTCAAATCCTTTCGAAATAGTAGTTACAGCATACCAAAATATTATTTTTTCCAAAAGTTAGAGCGTTATAAGGATTGGACCTAATTTCAGCTTTTATTATTAATTAATGTTTTTAAAAGAAAAATCAGGTCCAATGTTTATCACGCTCTAACTTTGGGAAAAAATCATATTTTTACTTGCTATAACTACTAATTCAAAAGGATTTGAGCTCAGCCTTAATTTAAAAAAATTTTAAGTTTGTAACTATCAATGCTAAAGAACTATATGCGTTTAAAAATCTAGTAACTTTTTCAGTGATTTTCTTTAATTGTCTGTAACTAGGGAAATATTGAGTATTTATGACTATAACTTTAGCTTCTTCCATATTTTATCATCTGAAAACTTATCGCGAAGTTTGAACAAAATCCGTGATCCGGAGGTGTGACACTCTCCTAGTAAGTACATTTTACTGAGTATTGGTTTTCTTTTTTTTTTCTTTTATTCCACTTTTTCAGTTTTTCATCAAATGTATAAAAATTTGGTATTTCTGAATATAAGTAATTTCGTGCTTCGAAATCTTCTCTATTCAATTCAAAATATGCTGTTAATGTTGTTCCAACATTTTTTGCATGATCATTTCTTCTTTTCCTTCTTCCAAAAATACGTTATGTTGATTCTCTTCATGAACGCTTAGACGTTTTATAGTATGTGGAATAACATGTAAAGGATATTCTAATAATCTGTGCATTGCTTCAGGTGAACATAAATATCGTGTATTAATGTATTGTTTGATTTCGTCATATTCATATTCAACATTTTCACTATTGTCATTTTAAAAAGTGTCTTAATTTTCTGATCTAATTTCAACATTTACTTGATGTATTTTAATGTATGCACAATCATGACCTTCATAACAGTATTTGAATAAATATTTAATGCATTGTGCAGTGGATCAAACTTCTACGTTTATGTGTGCATTAAATTTCAATAATAAGTAAGGATTACAAGGAACAACGAATCCATTATCAGAGGGGCGATTCAACCTATGCTACATATGTATGTATCACGCGTACGTGATGCGCGCGCACACTTTTTATTCTCTTGCTCACAACTAAACGTCGTGATACATACATATGTAGCATAGGTTGAATCGCCCCTCTGCAATTCTTTCTGTAAATTTATTTTTTAAAATAATTCCGACGCCATCATTTTTGCGTTTGTATAGTGGATACCCATTTGATTTAAATGTTGTTGTATTATTAAATTTTTTCGGAAAATTTTTCGTACGTTGTTTCGTATTTTTATCCATACACGGACAATTTATATTTTGCATACTACAGGGACCGTGTATCATAAATTGTTTAACAATACTATATAATTTTGGATAAATACCTCTATTTGAGATTTCTGCACTTATTATTTTATCAACTTTTTCGGGAATGTCAAATTTATCATTTTTATCTAAGAATAACAACATATGCATAAGTGGTAATCCTCGTTTTTGAAATTCAATTACATAACTATATGCAATACATTTTCCTAATATTCCCTTTTTTATTACTACATTTTTGAATTATTCTACTTTTTGATAAAATACTTTTGTTATAATATCTGGTCTATCTATTGAATTGTCATAAATTTCCAAGTTTTCAGTTATTTCTTACCAATGTGGGTTATAGGTCATAGTTACAAAAAGGTCAGGTTTACAATGATAATTTACAAGTGTTATTGAATCAATGTAATTTTGTTTTAAAAATCGTGGACTTCCTGTAAAGTTTGATGGTAATATTACCATTTTTCCAATTTTTGAATAATCTAATTCTTTTTTGTTATGTGAATAGTCCATAACACCTTTGTAACAATCACTTCTTAATACGTTTTGGTTTTTTATATAAAATATAATCTGGAGGTTTCAACTTTTACAAACAGATCAACAATGAACTGTTAAGATATTTTTCCTAAATTAAGAAATGGATTAAATTCATTTCTAGCACTAAATCTATAATTATAAAATTGCAAATTTTTAATATTAGATTTTCCAAATTTATTTTTCATATTTGACATCGATCTGAAACCACCATTAGGATGAATAAGCGAATATGTCATAGGATCTGTGTGTTTGCTGATTGTTAGTATACTAATTGGTTTATCCGACTTAGGGTAAATGGCAATATCACGTTCAATAGAAGGCATATCGTCTTTTCCATTGTATACTATTGCTACATTATTACAGGTAGGTAGATTATATCTATTTTTATCGAAATTATTATTGCGGACAATAGGCATAGTAATAGTTTTCAGAAGACAATTGATTTTTGCACATCGTTGTAGTTCTTCTTCTCCTGCTTCATGCATCATTTTATTGGCTTTAGCATGAGGGTTAATATCTCTTATTGAGTTATCTGAGTGTTTTAATAATGTTAAGTTTGTATTAAACTTATGTCGTTCAATCGTTGCCATTTCATTATCTAAAATATATAATTGTACATATTTACGTGCTTCATATTTATTAGGATGTAACGCATTTACATTATGGTAAATTTGTCCACATATTCTAATAACTTGTGGTCCTTTACCCATCAATGTATCAAAATTGGCATCAAAACTTGCGAATGCTAAAGCATTATTGTACAACCTTACATTTCGTAGAAAATCAATACTTTCTTCCGTAAATTCAGTTGCTCAAAACATTAATCGTTCTGGGTAAGGTGGATTTTCCAACAATTCTACTTTATCTTTATGACAACAATTGGAGAAATCGTTACTTCTAGTATATTAAAAAGCAAAATGTTGCGCATCACAATAAACACATGTATTCGTCATGGAACCAATGTAATTTTCAGATATGAGATTTTCATCGAAATATATATTTGCCATACAACCAATCAGTTTCAAATAAATTTTTTTGGTTGTTTTTCTTTAATTTTTATATAAGCTTCTTTCTTACGTAAAGCCTCATTTGCACGTATTTGTTCCAATTGATCAGTACTCATTGTTTCCTTGAATGTCCATTTTGTTATCTTAGTATTTTCTAATTTTTTGTTTATATTTATTTGGTTGTCCTATTTTCATTTTCATATAAGCTTTTTTTTTACGTAAAGTTTCTTGAACACGTCTTAGTCCTAATTTATCATTACTTTTTTGTTTCTCGCATTTCCATAATAATGTCTTTTTCTGAAATTTTTTTATATTTATGTGATTTTTCTGTTACCATTTTCCTATTAACGGGATGTCGGAGCTGCATCACTTGAGTTTTGCTTTTTTTATTATATCAGTATCTTTTTAAATTAATAAATTGAACAAATATAATGACTTGTCCGTACTAAAGCTATATTAATACAATCATTTTTGTCAAAATAAAAAATCATTTAGACTTGTTATTTTTTTATGAGCTTGGAATGAAAATTAGATATCAAACTTGATAGACCTAACTTTAAAATACGATACATTGAAAGTTTTTATTATAACTTTATAAGTCTAATATTTTGGTGGATTTTTTGAGTTGTCCACACTGGAGTATAATCTTACAAATTTCTACTTTGTAGCAAAAAAACTTGATTAAACGCATCGTTTATTCATATGTTAGGATTGGAAATATTATTAGAAGGCGGGCAGCTTCGTCAAGCTCTTAAGTTCTGTTACAAATAAAGTTTCTTTTTCATCTATTTCTTTTGATTCTTTTTTTTTTCATTTAATTTAATCTCAACTGTCCCAATTTTACTATCGTTATAATTCAAGTGGATGTCATCGATTCCGATTATATCATTATCTGGTTTTTGAAAATTTCTATCTGAAATGTCATTGTCAATTTCCATCAAAATTGTTTCATGATTCAAATTCTTTTGTTTACGATACATTTCCATATTGTTTATTTATATAAATAAACAATCGAGTTTCCACACCACCTTACATTTCAAACTAGTTATTATGATGAATTGCATTCATATATTTAATTTAATTGGAAATGATGTTGAAGTAAATGATATTATCGATCAACATTCAATGGATTATTTAAATAATCAAATTGAAGACTACTTAAATTATGAAGAAGAATATGAATATTATTTAGAAAGCTTAAATGATAATATTTCAGAGGATACAGAAATTTCTCTATTAAATAATATTATTAATTCATATATTGGCGGGAATGAAGAAAAAGTTGAATACAATAATTGGAATAAAGTACCAGAATATTATAAATATTACGTTAATAAAATTATAGAATATAAAATTCAAATATGTGAACCAATAACAGAATATTATATTAATCAAAATTATCAAATTTATTTTAGATATTTATTACGATTAGTTAATATTATTAAGAACATATTTGATCAAAATTTATAAAAGTAAGTAATAAAAAGTAAGTTTAATATTTCAAAATTATTTTATTTTATATATATACAAATTAAAATCATTAAAATGATATAATGCTTTAATGATCTTATGAATATTAATAATAATTACATCACTTATTTTTGAATATTAAAGTAAACAAATTTTTAAATTTTAGTATAAAATATTGATATATCTTAAAAAATGTAAAAATAAGTCAAAAAGATATCAAAAAGGAATTATATCAAAATAATCCTATAAATCTTAAGACATAAATAAACATTATGATATATCAAATATAATACTAATAAAATTTTTATACCAAATAATTATTTAAAAATTTTTATATAGTTTTAAATTTATTATAATTTTGATCATTAATATCATTTAATTAATAATAAGTTATTTTTTCACTTATATATTGTACGATATCACTATTTTTTTATTCATATTTAATACATAAAATAAATTATATTATAAATGTATAACTAATCTATGTAATATTATCTATAAAATAAAGTGGTTTTTAGGGCTCCTGGCGAGGGTTTCCACTAATCAAAAAATCTAACGCGCCGTAACGTTACCTCTATATTTCACACAGTTAAAATATATTAGTTAAATTAAAATCTATATTTAAATATTGAAAAATTTATACAATTAAATTAAATATATGAATGCAATTCTTCATAATAACTAGTTTGAAATGTAAGGTGATGTGGACACTCGTTTAGTTTATAAGGTATAAACAATCATAATTAAATTATTATTTGTATTTCAGATATATCATGTGATTTATAAATGATTAATTTTTCTTTTATTGGTAAAATATATGTAAGATATGCATAATCACCAATGGGGGTTGGCGAGCAGAGCGAGCAGGGGGTACCCCCCCTAGTATATATATATATATATATATATGGGTCAATCCACGTCAAGCGGATAATGGCTCTGTCTAAAATTGTAGATCACCAAAAAAATCGTATATAAGCTCAAAATTTTCGTCTTACGCTCTACTTTCTTTTGCAATGTGGCGACTTTAAAAAATCCAAAATGGCGGCTCCAATATGGCGGCTCAAACCTAGAGATAGCATAAAAAATTTTCAAAAATTGATTTTAATTTATTTAAATCAGATCCTACATATTTTTTTACATCAGAAATTAATTCAGCGTTCAATTTTACAAAGGAATATAGTATTGCACTCAAGGTAAAAAAAATTTACAATGTTATCGGAAGGTCATATCGGGAAATAATAGTTATTTCTCAAATTACTCATTGATCAATGTTGATTAGTGAGGAAATGAAGATACAGATAGATAACTCGAGTTACTGAATTTAAATCTGATGTCCGCTTAACCCTACAAGATCTATATGAAAGTCATTTGAAGGTCAAATCGCGAATATCTTTTATTATTTGATAACATTAGGACACCTTCAAGTTTTACGTGTCGCTGAATCCGAAATCGGGGTCTGTTGGTGTGTCAAACGACGTAATTACGTGAAAATTGATCGAATATTGACCAAAAAAAAATTTTTATTCTCCAAGAAACCACAGTTTAAAACGAATTTTTCTGTAATCACGTCGTTTGACACTCCAACAGGTCTCGGATTTGGATCCAACATCACGTAAAACTTATAGGTGTCTTAATTTTATCAAATAATAAAAGATATTCGCAATTTGACCTTTAAATGACCTTAATGGAAACTGGTAGGGTTAAGCGGATATCAGATTTGGATTTAGTGACTCGAGTTACCTATCAGTATCTTTATTTTCTTACTAATAAACGTTTATCAATGATTAATTCGAGAAATAACTATTGGATCGCGATATGACCTTCAGATGATATTGTCAAATTTTTTTACCATGAGTGCAATACTATATTCTCATGTAAAATCAAACGCTAAATTGATTTCTGATATAAGAGATAAGTAGAATCATATTTGAATGAATTAAAATTAATTTTTGAAAATTTTTTATGAAATTTCTAGGTTTAAGTCGCCATATTAAGGCCGCCATTTTGGATTCTTTTAAAATTGCCACATTGTAAAAGAAAGTAGAGTGTAAGACGAAAATGTTGAGCCCATGCACGACTTTTTTAGTGATCTACAATTTTGGACAGAGCCATTATCGGTTTGACGTGGATTGACCCATATATATATAAATATATATATATATATATATATATATATATATATATATATATATATATATATATATATATATATATGGGACACTTTACATCAACTGGAAGAGCAAAAGAATAAAAATCGCTGAAACTCTGAGAATATATTCTGTCTGTTACTCAAAATGTGTAAAAAAATATTCAAGGATTTAGATTTGAAGGATCAAGAGCCATAGATGAATTGAAATTTGGAAATTTTTAAATTTTTTGGAAAAGTACCAACTTTATGATTTTTTTTCTGAAAATCTTGATGTTTTAGAGAGAAATTCATGAAAATTCTTCTTGTCCTAGATAAAGAGGAGAGTTAGCATTATTTTTTACAAAGCTAAATTTTGAAGTTTTCTATTGGTACTTACATGAATTACATGGTAATTGAAATTACTCATTGTCTGCTACTTCAGAAATTGCTTTTTGAGGGCTTATTTCCTTCTATTTTTTATCAACTTAAAAATAAATTTTTGACTGTGTAAGAAAGAGCCACCAATAAGGAGTTATAACAGTTTAAAATATATATTTTCATGTCTAATTTATTTTCAATATAAAAATTAATCATACATGATAATATATATTTTAAACTGTTTTAACTCCCTATTGATGTCTCTGACTTACATGATCAAAAATTCATTTTAAAGTTCACGTGAAATAGAGGAAAATAAGCCCGCGAAAAGAAATTTCTGAAGTGGGAAGCAATGAGTAATTTCAATTACCATGTAATACATATAAGAACCAATAGAAAACTTCAAAATTCAGGTCTGTAAAAAATCATGCTAACTCTGCTTTTCATTAACAACAAAAAGTATTCTCATGAATTTCTTTCTTAAATATTAAGATTTTCAGGAAAAAAAATGATCAAGTTCGGACTTTTCCAAAAATTTTAAAAAATTTCCAAATTTCAAGAATCTATGGCTCTTGATCCTCCCAATCTAAATCGTTGAAAATTTTTTTACACATTTTGAGTAACAGGCAGGATATATTCCCAGAGTTTCAGAGATTTTTATTTTTCTGCTCCTCCAGTTGGTTTGAAATGTTCCATATATATATATATATATATATGAGCATATCTCCACAACTTTTAATTTTTTTATAATGTTTTTGAAAAGTCATTTTACTGCTGTTACTGGGTAGCGAATGATGCACACTATTCAAACTAGGTTTACATCTTTTGTACAATCTTGTTCCTCTATTTTTTATGTATATGGTGAATGTGCCACCAATGCTCCAGTAGATATTTCTATAAAACGAAAATTTTTACATGGATAAAATTTCCGAACTTTTATCCATGTAAAAATTTACGTTTTATAGAAATATCTACTGGAGCATTGGTGGCATTACATTCATATACATAAAAATAGAGGAACAAGATTGTACAAAAGGTGTGAACCTAGTTTGAATAGTGTGCATCATTCGCTACCCAGTGACAGCTGTAAAATGACATATCACCAAAAGATTAAAAGTTGTGGAGATATGATCATATATTCATTAAAAAAAGTTTGTTGTAAAAAGAACTAGAAACAAAATTATTTTGAATCATTTTTAATAATTGTATTCTTCAATTTATTTACAGTTATTTATGGTTATTTGCAGTATCTACATTTAAATAATGTATAAATGATAATAAACAACCCACACAGCATGAAATATTTATGGAAGCTTCCTAGAACATTGACAGCGAAGATTTGAAATATTTTAGGAATCTTTCATGGAATATTCCTGTAATATTCCTATGTCCTTGATTTTTCCTACATTGAAATATTCCATGGAATATTGCTGGAAGATTCTAAGAATATTTCATTGGAAGATCTAGGACATCTGAGATCTTTTATTGAAATATTTCAGGAATCTTGCAGGAATATTTCATGAAATATTCCGTTGGAACATTCATTGAAAATTTCCGGAATATGGGAACGGTAGATTTGAAACGTTTTATGAACCTTTTATGGAATATAAACGAAAGATCTAAAGAATCTTTCATGAAATATGCACGAAAGATTTAAAGAATTTTTCATAAAATATTCCATGAAATATTTCTGGAAGATTTTAGAAATCCATCGTAAAATGTTCCGTGGAATATTTATGGAAGATTCGCAGAATATTGGCACGGAAGGTTTGAAATATCTCAGGAATCTTCCGTGAAATATTCCTGTAATATTCGTATGTCCTTCATTCTTCCTACATTGGAATAATCCATGGAATACTCTTGAGAGATTTTAAGAATATAAAAATGGAAGGTTTGGGTAATCTCTCATCTTTCATGAAATGTTCCTGGAAGATTTTTGGAAAATGTGAATTGCTGTGAGGGGATGGTATATATATTATATAATAACACATTACACTTATGCATCAATACATATACGCATACATAAACATTTAGTTATAAAATCGCACTTAAATATTCGCTTCGACTGTGCACATCAAAGTGCTGATACCCTTTTGCTTTTATAGTAAGTGAGGTATCTTTCAACCGCTTGGGGATAAAACTCCCATTTAACAAACATCCGCTTATCGGCGTCACTGGAAACCTCCCGTAACGTTCCGCGCAATCTTCCAACGAAAACTTCATGGAATCATTCTAGAATCTTTTAAGCAATATTCTACTGGAAGATTACTGTTATATTTGCGTAAAATATTTTGTGGTATATTTACGGAAGATCTATGTAATATTTCGCTGTACGATTTAAAAGTTTTTAGGAATCTCCCAGTGAAACGTTTCTGGAATCTCTCTGAAATCTTTAATGAAATATTCCACTGGAAGATTACTTAAATCTTTTTGTGGAATATTTCGTTGACTATTTATGGAAGATTTATGTTATATTCCACTGTACGATTTGAAAGTTTTTTGGAATCTTCTAGTGAAATGTTTATGGAATTTTTCTGAAATCTTTCATAAAATATTCCACTGGAAGGTTACCTAAATATTTCTGTGGAACATTTCGTGGAATATTTATGGAAGATTTATGTAATATTCCGCTGTACGATTTTAATGTTTATCGGAATCTTCCTGAAATCTTTCATGAAATATTTCATCAAAAGATTACTTTAATCTTCCTGTGAAATGTTTCGTGGAATATTTATAGAAGATTTATTTAATATTTCGCTGTAAGATTTTAAAGTTTTTTGAAATCTTCCAGTGAAATGTTTATGGAATCTTTCTGAAATCTTTCATAAAATATTCCACTAGAAGATTACTTTAATCTTTCAGTGGAATATTGAGTTGACCAGTTCTGAAAGATTTATGTAATTATCCGCTGTACGATTTTAGAGTTTATCGGAATCTTCCAGCGCAATGTTTATGGAATCTTTCTGGAATTTTCCATGAAATATTTTACTGGAATATTCATAAACATTACATGGAATATTTAATGAAATATTTCAGAAATCTTTCGTGAATATTACATGGAATATTTCGAAAAAGTTTTCGAACATTCCTTTGAAATATTCCTAAAATATTCCTGAACGCTTTTTTATTGTTATTTACAGTTTTCAATATTTTTTTATAATCATTTGTTTATTCGCAGCATTATTCTACTTTTACAAAATAATTTTCATACAAGGTGATAAAATATTCTACTATAAGATAATATATATATACACAAAAAAATTTTAACATTAAAACCAATTCTCTAATGTATGTGATAAAAAATTAAATTGGTATAATTTTGAAATTTTGATATGGGAATACTTTTTATAAATAACTTTTTAATAATATTGAATAATGGTAAATTTTTTGAATAACTTGTGGTATTGAATGCTAATTAAATTTAGTTTTAACATAAAGTTAATTATTTGGGTTGGAAATGTATTCAATAAAATAATATGACTATTTATAAGTTATCACTTAGTTTTTTAAACTTTTTATCCATAGTTGACAATTATATTGAATATATTATTCTCATTTTAATAGTTTTTATATGATATTATGTGAATTTTATAAATATAAATTATTTAAGGAGATGTAAATTGGACAGCACACTTCCACCCATAAATATTGATTATATTACCACTGTATTTAAAAATTTTAAATAAATAGATGCATTAACATACAGTACGTAACACGAAGATTATTCAGTCAAATTATTACATAAATCTATTTATTAGTTATTGAGCAGTTTTGGTTCTAATATTACTTACTAAAATTTTTCCATTTGGAATCAGAAATTTAAATAGCTTGAAAACTAATGATTGGAATAATTTAAAAATTTAAATGAATAATCATCACGAGACATACTACAAGTTAATACATTCCTTTTATGGAAATTCAGCAATAGAATGGAAAGACAGTTAATTTTTTTATATTATAGTAAAACATAATCAATCTTTGACAACAAATTTAACATAATGAAATAATTGTACTTTCAATGATTTGTATCATATTTAATACAAATTATAGAGTGACATTACAGAATATTATTTTTTTCTGCATTCATACCCACACAGCATGAAAGATATCATTGGGATATTCCGAAATATTCCAATGGAATATTTCATTGAAATATGTATGAAAGCTATATGGAAGAAAACAGAAATATTCCCGGAATATTGCAAAAAAAACTTTCTACGAAGAATCCCTGGAAGCCTCCGTAAACCTTTCAGGAACGATTCCGTTGGAAGATTGACAAATCATTGCACCGAAAGATTTTATGGAAGCTTTATAGAAGACTCCGTTTTCCTTTTGGGGAAATATGGGAATTTTCACTGGGATATTCCAACTTAAGTCTCCTGGAAGATTCCGTAAACCTTCCAAAAAAGATTCCGTTAAAAGATTAATGAATAATTGCACCGAAAGTTTTCATGGAAGCTTGAATGGAAGACTCCGTTTACCTTTCAGCGAAATATTAGAAATCGTCATTAAAACATTTCAGTGGAAGGCTCCTGAAAGCTTCCATAAACCTTCCAAGGAAGATCCCGTTAAAAGATTAATTTATCATTGCACCGAAAGATTTCATGAAAGCTTGAAAGGAAGACTCCGCTTACCTTTCAGCGAAATATTGGAAATTGTCATTTAAATATTCCAGTGAAAGGCTCCTGAAAGCTTCCGTAAACCTTCCAAGGAAGATTCCGGTGGAAGATTGATGAATCATTGCACCGAAAGTTTTCATGAAAGCTTAAATGGAAGACTCCGTTTACCTTTCAGCGAAATATTAGAAGTCGTCATTGAAACATTTCAGTGGAAGGCTCCTGAAAGCTTCCGTAAACCTTCCAAGGAAGATTCTGTTGGGAGATTGATGAATCATTGCACCAAAAGATTTCATGGAAGCTTGAATGAAAGACTCCGTTCACCTTTCAGCGAAATATTAGAAATTGTCATTGAAACATTTCAGTGGAAGGCTCCTGAAAGCTTCCATGAACCATCCAAGGAAGATTTCGTTGTAAGATTGATTTATCATTGCACCAAAAGATTTCATGGAAGCTTGAAAGAAAGACTCCGTTTACCTTTCAGCGGAATATTGGGAATTGTCATTGAAATATTCCAGTGGAAGGCTCCTCAAAGCTTCCGTAAACCTTCCAAGAAAGATTCCGTTGGAAGATTGATTTATCATTGCACTGAAAGATTTCATGGAAGCTTAAAAAGGAGACTCCGTTTACCTTTCAGCGAAATATTGGAAATTGTCATTAAAATATTCCAGTGGAAAGATCCTGAAAGCTTCCGTAAACCTTCCAAGAAGGATTCCGGTGAAAGATTGATGAATCATTGCACCGAAAGTTTTCATGAAAGCTTGAATGGGAGACTCCGTTTACCTTTCAGCGAAATATTAGAAGTCGTCATTGAAACATTTCAGTGGAAGGCTCCCGAAAGCTTCCGTAAACCTTCAAAGGAAGATTCTGTTGGGAGATTGATGAATCATTGCACCGAAAGATTTCATGGAAGCTTGAGTGAAAGACTCCGTTCACCTTTCAGCGAAATATTAGAAATTGTCATTGAAACATTTCGGTGGAAGGCTCCTGAAAGCCTCCGTAAACCTTCCAAGGAAGATTCTGTTGGAAGATTAATGAATCATTGCACCGAAAGATTTCATGGAAGCTTAAATAAAAGACTCCGTTCACCTTTCAGTGAAATATTAGAAATTGTCATTGAAACATTTCGGTGGAAGGCTCCTGAAAGCTTCCATAAACCTTCCAAGGAAGATTCCGTTGTAAGATTAATTTATCATTGCACCGAAAGATTTCATGGAAGCTTGAAAGAAAGACTCCGTTTACCTTTTAGCGGAATATTGGGAATTGTCATTGAAATATTCCAGTGGAAGGCTCCTGAAAGCTTCCGTAAACCTTCCAAGAAAGATTCCGTTGGAACATTGATTTATCATTGCACTGAAAGATTTCATGGAAGCTTAAAAAGAAGACTCCGTTTACCTTTCAACGGAATATTAGAAATTGTCATTGAAATATTCCAGTGGAAGGATCCTGAAAGCTTCCGTAAATCCTCCAAGAAAGATTCCGGTGGAAGATTGATGAATCATTGCACCAAAAGTTTTCATGGAAGCTTGAATGGGAGACTCCGTTTACCTTTTAGCGAAATATTAGAAGTCGTCATTAAAACATTTCAGTGGAAGGCTCCCAAAAGCTTCCATAAACCTTCCAAGGAAGATTCCGTTGGAAGATTGATTTATCATTGCACTGAAAGATTTCATGGAAGCTTGAATGAAAGACTCCGTTCACCTTTCAGCGAAATATTAGAAGTCGTCATTGAAACATTTTAGTGGAAGGCTCCTGAAAGCTTCCGCAAACCTTCCAAGGAAGATTCCGCTGGGAGATTGATGAATTATTGCACTGAAAGATTTCATTAAAGCTTGAAAGGAAGACTCCGTTCACCTTTCAGCGAAATATTGGAAATTGTCATTGAAACATTTTGGTGGAAGGCTCCTGAAAGCTTCCGTAAACCTTCCAAGGAAGATTCCGTTGGGAGATTGATGAATCATTGCACCGAAAGTTTTTAAGGAAGCTTGAATGGAAGACTCCGTTTACCTTTCAGCGAAATATTTGAAATCGTCATTGCAACATTTTAGTGGAAGGCTCCTGAAAGCTTCCATAAACCTTCCAAGGAAGATTCGGTTAGAAGATTGATTTATCATTGCACCGAAAGATTTCATGAAAGCTTAAAAGGAAGACTTCGTTTGCCTTTTAGCAAAATATTGTAAATTGTCATTGAAATATTTCAGTGGAAGGCTCCTGAAAGCTTCCGTAAACCTTCCAAGAAAGATTCCGGTAGAAGATTGATGAATCATTGCACCGAAAGTTTTTATGGAAGCTTGAATGGAGGACTCCGTTTACCTTTCAGCGAAATATTAGAAGTCGTCATTGAAACATTTCAGTGGAAGGCTCCTGAAAGCTTCCGTTAACCTTCCAAGGAAGGTTCTGTTGGGAGATTGATGGATCATTGCACCGAAAGTTTTCATGAAAGCTTGAATGGGAGACTCCATTTACCTTTCAGCGAAATATTGAAAATTGTTATTAAAATATTCTAGTGGAAGGCTCCTGAAAGCTTCCGTTAACCTTCCAAGAAAGATTCCGGTAGAAGATTGATGAATCATTGCACCGAAAGTTTTTATGGAAGCTTGAATGGAGGACTCCGTTTACCTTTCAGCGAAATATTAGAAGTCGTCATTGAAACATTTCAGTGGAAGGCTCCTGAAAGCTTCCGTTAACCTTCCAAGGAAGGTTCTGTTGGGAGATTGATGGATCATTGCACCGAAAGTTTTCATGAAAGCTTGAATGGGAGACTCCGTTTACCTTTCAGCGAAATATTAGAAGTCGTCATTGAAACATTTCAGTGGAAGGCTCCCGAAAACTTCCGTAAACCTTCAAAAGAAGATTCTGTTGGGAGATTGATGAATCATTGCACCGAAAGATTTCATGGAAGCTTGAATGAAAGACTCCGTTCACCTTTCAGCGAAATATTAGAAGTCGTCATTGAAACATTTTAGTGGAAGGCTCCTGAAAGCTTCCGCAAACCTTCCAAGGAAGATTCCGCTGGGAGATTGATGAATTATTGCACTGAAAGATTTCATTAAAGCTTGAAAGGAAGATTCCGTTCACCTTTCAGCGAAATATTGGAAATTGTCATTGAAACATTTTGGTGGAAGGCTCCTGAAAGCTTCCGTAAACCTTCCAAGGAAGATTCCGTTGGGAGATTGATGAATCATTGCACCGAAAGTTTTTAAGGAAGCTTGAATGGAAGACTATGTTTACCTTTCAGCGAAATATTTGAAATCGTCATTGCAACATTTTAGTGGAAGGCTCCTGAAAGCTTCCATAAACCTTCCAAGGAAGATTCGGTTAGAAGATTGATTTATCATTGCACCGAAAGATTTCATGAAAGCTTAAAAGGAAGACTTCGTTTGCCTTTTAGCAAAATATTGTAAATTGTCATTAAAATATTTCAGTGGAAGGCTCCTGAAAGCTTCCGTAAACCTTCCAGGGAAGATTCCGGCGAAAGATTGATGAATCATTGCACCGAAAGTTTTCATGGAAGATTAAATGGAAAACTCCGTTTACCTTTTAGCGAAATATTTGGAAGTCGTCATTAAAACATTTTAGTGTAAGGCTCCTGAAAGCTTCCGTAAACCTTCCAAGGAAGATTCTGTTGGGAGATTGATAAATCATTGCTCCGAAAGATTTCATGGAAGCTTGAATGGAAGACTCCGTTTACCTTTCAGCGAAATATTAGAAATCGTTATTGAAACATTTCAGTGGATGGCTCCTGAAAGCTTCCGTAAACCTTCCAAGGAAGATTCTGTTGGGAGATTGACGGATCATTGCACCGGAAGATTTTATGGAAGCTTGAAAGGAAGACTCTGTTTACCTTTCAGCGAAATATTAGAAATCGTCATTAAAACATTTCAGTGGAAGGCTCCTGAAAGCTTCCGTAAACCTTCCAAGGAAGATTCCGTTGGGAGATTGATAAATTATTGCACCAAAAGATTTCATTAAAGCTTGAAAGGAAGACTCCGTTTACCTTTCAGCTGAATATTAGAAATTGTCATTGAAACATTTTGGTGGAAGGCTCCTGAAAGCTTCCGTAAACCTTCCAAGGAAGATTCCGGTGGAAGATTAATGAATCTTCGCAGCAAAAGCTTTCATGGAAGCTTGAATGGAAGACTCCGTTTACCTTTCAGCGAAATCTTAGAAATCGTCATTAAAACATTTCAGTGGAAGGCTCCTGAAAGCTTCCGTAAACCTTCCAAGGAAGATTCCGTTGGGAGATTGATAAATTATTGCACCGAAAGATTTTATTAAAGCTTGAAAGGAAGACTCCGTTCACCTTTCAGCTAAATATCAGAAATTGTCATTGAAACATTTTGGTGGAAGGCTCCTGGAAGCTTCCATAAACATTCCAAGGAAAATTCCGTTGGAAGATTGATTTATCATTGCACCGAAAGATTTCATGGAAGCTTGAAAGGAAGACTCCGTTTACCTTTCAGCGAAATATCGGAAATCGTCATTAATATATTCCAGTGGAAGACTCCCAAAAGCTTCCGTAAACCTTCCAAGGAAGATTCCGGTGGAAGATTGATGAATCATTGCACCGAAAGATTCCATGGAAGCGTGAATGGAAGACTATGTTCACCTTTCAGCGAAATATTGGAGATTGTCATTGAAACATTTCAGTGGAAGGCTCCTGAAAGCTTCCATAAACCTTCCAAGGAAGATTCCGTTGGAAGATTGATTCATCATTGCACTGAAAGATTCCATGGAAGCTTGAAAAGAAGACTCCGTTTACCTTTCAGCAAAATATTGGAAATTGTCATTGTTAATTTCAGTGGAAGGCTCCTGAAAGCTTCCATAAACCTTCCAAGGAAGATAACGTTGGAAGATTGATGAATCATTGCACCGAAAGTTTTCAAGGAAGCTTGAATAGAAGACTTCGTTTACCTTTCAGCGAAATATTTGAAATCGTCATTGAAACATTTCAGAGGAATGCTTCTAAAAGCTTCCGTAAACCTTCCAAGGAAGATTCCGTTGGGAGATTGATGAATTATTGCACCGAAAGATTTCATTAAAGCTTTAAAGGAAGACTCCGTTCACCTTTCAGCGAAATATTAGAAATTGTCATTGAAACATTTTGGTGGAAGGCTCCTGAAAGCTACCATAAACCTTCCAAGGAAGATTCCGTTGAAAGATTGATTTATCATTGCACCGAAAGATTTCATGGAAGCTTGAAAGGAAGACTCCGTTTACCTTTCAGCGAAATATTGGAAATTGTCATTGTTAATTTCAGTGGAAGGCTCCTGAAAGCTTCCATAAACCTTCCAAGGAAGATAACGTTGGAAGATTGATGAATCATTGCACCGAAAGTTTTCAAGGAAGCTTGAATAGAAGACTTCGTTTACCTTTCAGCGAAATATTTGAAATCGTCATTGAAACATTTCAGAGGAATGCTTCTGAAAGCTTCCGTAAACCTTCCAAGGAAGATTCCGTTGGGAGATTGATGAATTATTGCACCGAAAGATTTCATGAGAGCTTGAAAGAAAAACTGTGTTCACCTTTTAGCGAAATATTAGAAATTGTCATTGAAACATTTCGGTGGAAGGCTCCTGAAAGCTTCCATAAACCTTCCAAGGAAGATTTCGGTGGAAGATTGATGAATCTTCGCAGCAAAAGTTTTCATGGAAGCTTGAATGGAAGACTTCGTTAACCTTTCAGCGAAATATTAGAAATCGTCATTAAAACATTTCAGTGGAAGGCTCCTGAAAGCTTCCGTAAACCTTCCAAGGAAGATTCCGTTGGGAGATTGATGAATCATTGCACCGAAAGATTCCATGGAAGCTTGAATGGAAGACTATGTTTACCTTTCAGCGAAATATTGGAAATGGTCATTGAAACATTTCAGTGGAAGGCTTCTGAAAGCTTTCATAAACATTCCAAGGAAAATTCCGTTGGAAGATTGATTTATCATTGCACCGAAAGATTTCATGGAAGCTTGAAAGGAGGACTCCGTTTACCTTTCAGCGAAATATCGGAAATCGTCATTAATATATTCCAGTGGAAGACTCCTCAAAGCTTCCGTAAACCTTCCAAGGAAGATTCCGGTGGAAAATTGATGAATCATTGCACCGACAGATTCCATGGAAGCTTGAATGGAAGACTATGTTTACCTTTCAGCGAAATATTGGAAATTGTCATTAAAACATTTCAGTGGAAGGCTCCTGAAAGCTTCCATAAACCTTCCAAGGAAGATTCCGTTGGAAGATTGATTCATCATTGCACTGAAAGATTCCATGGAAGCTTGAAAAGAAGACTGCGTTTACCTTTCAGCGAAATATTGGAAATTGTCATTGAAATATTCCAGTGGAAGGCTCCTGAAAGCTTCAGTAAACCTTCCAAGGAAGATTCCGCCGGGAGATTGATGAATTATTGCACCGAAAGATTTCATTAAAGCTTGAAAGGAAGACTCCGTTCACCTTTCAGCAAAATATTAGAAATTGTTATTGAACCATTTTGGTGGAAGGCTCCTGAAAGCTACCATAAACCTTCCAAGGAAGATTCCGTTGAAAGATTGATTTATCATTGCACCGAAAGATTTCATGGAAGCTTGAAAGGAAGACTCCGTTCACCTTTCAGCGGAATATTGGAAATTGTCATTGTTAATTTCAGTGGAAGGCTCCTGAAAGCTTCCATAAACCTTTCAAGGAAGATAACGTTGGAAGATTGATGAATTATTGCACCGAAAGATTTCATTAAAGCTTGAAAGGGAGACTTCGTTCACCTTTCAGCGAAATATTAGAAATTGTCATTGAAACATTTTGGTGGAAGGCTCCTGAAAGCTACCATAAACCTTCCAAGGAAGATTCCGTTGAAAGATTGATTTATCATTGCACCGAAAGATTTCATGGACGCTTGAAAGGAAGACTCCGTTCACCTTTCAGCGAAATATTGGAAATGGTCATTGTTAATTTCAGTGGAAGGCTCCTGAAAGCTTCCATAAACCTGCCAAGGAAGATAACTTTGGAAGATTGATGAATCATTGCACCGAAAGTTTTCAAGGAAGCTTGAATGGAAGACTCCGTTTACCTTTTAGCGAAATATTTGGAATCGTCATTGAAAAATTTCAGTGGAATGCTCCTGAAAGCTTCCGTAAACTTTCCAAGGAAGATTCCGTTGGGAGATTGATGAATTATTACACCGAAAGATTTCATGGAAGCTTGAAAGGAAGACTCCGTTCACCTTTTAGCTAAATATTAGAAATTGTCATTGAAACATTTTGGTGGAAGGCTCCTGGAAGCTTCCATAAACATTCCAAGGAAAATTTCGTTGGAAGATTGTTTTATCATTGCACCGAAAGATTTCATGGAAGCTTGAAAGGAAGACTCCGTTTACCTTTCAGCGAAATATTAGAAATCGTCATTAAAACATTTTACTGGAAGGCTCCTGAAAGCTTCCGTAAACCTTCCAAGGAAGATTCCGTTGGGAGATTGATAAATTATTGCACCGAAAGATTTCATTAAAGCTTGAAAGGAAGACATCGTTTACCTTTCAGCTGAATATTAGAAATTGTCATTGGAACATTTTGGTGGAAGGCTCCTGAAAGCTTCCGTAAACCTTCCAAGGAAGATTCCGGTGGAAGATTGATGAATCTTCGCAGCAAAAGTTTTCATGGAAGCTTGAAAATAAGACTCCGTTCACCTTTCAGCGAAATATTAGAAATCGTCATTAAAACATTTCAGTGGAAGGCTCCTGAAAGCTTCCGTAAACCTTCCAAGGAAGATTCCGTTGGGAGATTGATAAATTATTGCACCGAAAGATTTTATTAAAGCTTGAAAGGAAGACTCTGTTCACCTTTCAGCTAAATATTAGAAATTGTCATTGAAACATTTTGGTGGAAGGCTCCTGGAAGCTTCCATAAACATTCCAAGGAAAATTCCGTTGGAAGATTGATTTATCATTGCACTGAAAGATTTCATGGAAGCTTGAAAGGAGGACTCCGTTTACCTTTCAGCGAAATATCGGAAATCGTCATTAATATATTCTAGTGGAAGACTCCTGAAAGCTTCCGTAAACCTTCCAAGGAAGATTCCGGTGGAAGATTGATGATTCATTGCACCGAAAGATTCCATGGAAGCTTGAATGGAAGACTATGTTCACCTTTCAGCGAAATATTGGGAATTGTCATTGAAATATTGCAGTGGAAGGCTCCTGAAAGCTTCCGTAAACCTTCCAAGGAAGATTCCGCTGGGAGATTAATGAATAATTGCACTGGAAGATTTTATTAAAGCTTGAAAGGAAGACTCCGTTCACCTTTCAGCGAAATATTAGAAATTGTCATTGAAACATTTTGGTGGAAGGCTCCTGAAAGCTACCATAAACCTTCCAAGGAAGATTCCGTTGGAAGATTGATTCATCATTGCACTGAAAGATTCCATGGAAGCTTGAAAAGAAGACTCCGTTTACCTTTCAGCGAAATATTGGGAATTGTCATTGAAATATTGCAGTGGAAGGCTCCTGAAAGCTTCCGTAAACCTTCCAAGGAAGATTCCGCTGGGAGATTAATGAATAATTGCACTGGAAGATTTCATTAAAGCTTGAAAGGAAGACTCCGTTCACCTTTCAGCGAAATATTAGAAATTGTCATTGAAACATTTTGGTGGAAGGCTCCTGAAAGCTACCATAAACCTTCCAAGGAAGATTCCGTTAAAAGATTGATTTATCATTGCACCGAAAGATTTCATGGAAGCTTGAAAGGAAGACTCCGTTCACCTTTCAGCGAAATATTGGAAATTGTCATTGTTAATTTCAGTGGAAGGCTCCTGAAAGCTTCCATAAACCTTCCAAGGAAGATAACGTTGGAAGATTGATGAATCATTGC
Source organism: Anastatus disparis (assembly GCA_017163975.1). Classification (NCBI taxonomy): domain Eukaryota; kingdom Metazoa; phylum Arthropoda; class Insecta; order Hymenoptera; family Eupelmidae; genus Anastatus; species Anastatus disparis. Next base: position 267,247 of record JAFFSR010000043.1, on the reverse strand, counting down.
ACCGAAAGTTTTCAAGGAAGCTTGAATGGAAGACTCCGTTCACCTTTCAGCGAAATATTTGAAATCGTCATTGAAACATTCTAGTGAAATGCTCCTGAAAGCTTCCGTAAACCTTCCAAGGAAGATTCCGTTGGGAGATTGATAAATTATTGCACCGAAAGATTTTATTAAAGCTTGAAAGGAAGACTCCGTTCACCTTTCAGCTAAATATTAGAAATTGTCATTGAAACATTTTGGTGGAAGGCTCATGGAAGCTTCCATAAACATTCCAAGGAAAATTCCGTTGGAAGATTGATTCATCATTGCACTGAAAGATTCCATGGAAGCTTGAAAAGAAGACTCCGTTTACCTTTCAGCGAAATATTGGAAATTGTCATTGAAATATTCCAGTGGAAGGCTCCTGAAAGCTTCCGTAAACCTTCCAAGGAAGATTCCGTTGGGAGATTGATGAATTATTGCACCGAAAGATTTCATTAAAGCTTGAAAGGAAGACTACGTTCACCTTTCAGCGAAATATTAGAAATTGTCATTGAAACATTTTGGTGGAAGGCTCCTGAAAGCTACCATAAACCTTCCAAGGAAGATTCCGTTGAAAGATTGATTTATCATTGCACCGAAAGATTTCATGGAAGCTTGAAAGGAAGACTTCGTTCACCTCTCAGCGAAATATTGGAAATTGTCATTGTTAATTTCAGTGGAAGGCTCCTGAAAGCTTCCATAAACCTTCCAAGGAAGATAACGTTGGAAGATTGATGAATCATTGCACCGAAAGTTTTCAAGGAAGCTTGAATGGAAGACTCCGTTTACCTTTTAGCGAAATATTTGAAATCGTCATTGAAACATTTCAGAGGAATGCTCCTGAAAGCTTCCGTAAACCTTCCAAGGAAGATTCCGTTGGGAGATTGATGAATTATTGCACCGAAAGATTTCATGAAAGCTTGAAAGGAAAACTGTGTTCACCTTTTAGCGAAATATCAGAAATTGTCATTGAAACATTTCGGTGGAAGGCTCCTGAAAGCTTCCATAAACCTTCCAAGGAAGATTCTGTTAGAAGATTGATTTATCATTGCACTGAAAGATTTCATGAAAGCTTGAAAGGAAGACTCCATTCACCTTTCAGCGAAATATTGGAAATTGTTATTGAAACATTCCAGTGGAAGGCTCCTGAAAGCTTCCGTAAACCTTTCAAGGAAGATTCCGGTGGAAGATTGATGAATCATTGCACCGAAAGTTTTCATGGAAGGTTGAATGGAAGACTTCGTTTACCTTTCAGCGAAATATTAGAAATCGTCATTAAAACATTTCAGTGGAAGGCTCCTGAAAGCTTCCGTAAACCTTCCAAGGAAGATTTTGTTGGGAGATTGATGGATCATTGCACCGAAAGATTAAATGGAAACTTGAAAGGAAGACTCCGTTCACCTTTCAGCGAAATATTGGAAATTGTCATTGAAACATTTCAGTGGAAGGCTCCTGAAAGCTTCCATAAACCTTCCAAGGAAGATTCCGTTGAAAGATTGATTTATCATTGCACCGAAAGATTTCATGGAAACTTGAAAGGAAGACTCTATTCACTTTTTAGGGAAATATGTGAAATTGTCATTGAAACATTCCAGTGGAAGGCTCCTGAAAGCTTCCGTTAACCTTTCAAGGAAGATTCCGTGGGAAGATTGATGAATCATTGCACCAATAGATTTTATGGAAGCTTGAATGGAAGACTCTATTCAAGAAATATTTCATGAAATTTTTCTTGAAAAATTTGCGCAGCATTGATTTAAAATATTTTAAGAAATGGTGCAATAATATTTCTTCAATATTTCAGTGTTATGTTCAAACATTTTTTCAAATACTTCATGAAATATTTTTCCAATATAACAGGAATATTTCATGACATGTTTCTTGGAAGATTTGAGAAATATTAATTGGAAGCATTTCAAGAAATAATGTAACAACTTACTTGAATAATTCAATGTCGGATTTAAAAATTTTTTTGAAATAAAACATAAAATGTTCCAACAATATTACAGAAATATTTCAATGAATTATTCAATATTCATAAACTGAAATATTTCAAAGAAATTTTAGTTCAGCACTTATCTAATATTTCACTGAAATCTTTCAGTAATAATTTACGGAGGCTTCCAGGAACCTTTACTGAAATATTCCATAAAAAGTTTACGGAAGCTTCCAGTAAACTTCCTGGAAGCTTCTAATGTTTTTTCTGCAGTGAATTAAATCTTTCACGTTTTCTTTTAGGAAGCTTCCGGTAATATTCCACTGAAATTTTCAACGAAAAACTTACCGAAGCTTCCTGGAGGCTTCCACTTGAATATTTCAGGAATCATGTACGGAAGCTTCGAGTAAGCTTCCACTGAAATATTCCATGAAAGATTTACGGAGGCTTCCAGTAAGTTTTTACTGAAATGTTTCGTGAATAATTTACGAAAGCTGTCGGTAAGCTTCTATTGAAATATTCCATGAATAATATACGGAAGCTTCCAGTTAGCTTCCACTGAAATATTTCATGAAGGACTTACGGAGGCTTCCACTGAGCTTTCACTGAAATATTCCATGAAAGACTTACGGAAGACTTCTGATCAAGGACATATCCATCTTCCGGGAAGTTTCCACTGGAAACTTCCTGAAAGCTTCCAACCTTTCTTCCACATGTTCCGGGAAGCTTCCAGGAAGCTTCCAGGAAGCTTTCATGCTGTGTGGTTAATATATGTTTCACAAATAATAAGTAAATTTTCTTTTGAAATGTTTACTTTTTTAGGGGGAATTCTACCTCTATCTAGACAGTTCATACATATAAATGCATAATTATAGACATAATCAGAAACATTTATTCATATTTTATATATTGTCATATCTTTATAATTGACTATTAAAAAAATTTAATATCTAATAAATAATTTTTTAAAATTGTATTTCATAAAATTTATGTTCAGACGATATTAAAAAAAATATTTTTATATCATGTTATTCTAATTTTTTAAATGAGGTAATTTGATATTTTTTAAAAATTAATGTTTCTCTTATTAAAAATATTATTGCTTCAATGAAATGAATTGCTAACAATTTTTATATAAATCACAATTCATTTAAATATAAACAAGTGTACAAATGAAAATGTAATTGAGGTTAAATGTATGTTATTTATAAAAAATTGTTAACAAGTAACTTTTTAAATAATATATTTTCATGAAAACTAATTTAAATACCTCATTCTCTAAATGATAACTGAATACAATTTTAATTTAATAAATTTAGTTATACAATTATAAATATATAATATTTATATAACTGTTCATCAAATAAAATTATTATCTTTTTAATATATATATATATATATATATTAAATAATATTAAAAATAAAAAAAAAACTTTTTAATGTACTACGTTTTTATAATGAACCAAAAAGTATAAAATAATGTGTAATAAAATGAAAAATGAATAATGATTTGAAATAAAAAAAACGTGGGGCGCATGTTTATTATTATGTATTGTATGCGCCCCACGTTTTTTTTATTTCAAATCATTATTCATTTTTCATTTTATTACACATTATTTTATACTTTTTGGTTCATTATAAAACGTAGTACATTAAAAAAAGTTTTTTTTTATTTTTAATATTATTTTATACTTTTTAGTTCAATTAAAAAACGTGGTAGATTGAAAAATTTTTTTTTATTTAAATATTATCTTATACATTTTGGTATTATTATTATTATTATTATTATTAATATTATTTATCGTGTTGTCCAACAGCGCATATTATATAGCATATATATTGTTGTCAAGGGACTAAAACGTGTTTCATCTATTTTTTTTAGAGAACAGGTAATCGCATGGTGAGTTTCCCGCCATTTTGACGATAATGACGCCATTAGAAATTCAACCAAGATTTATTGTTTTATGCATTATTAGACCATAAAATGAATAAAATACAGTCTCCAATTCTATATGTATAATAGAAAATGCTGTAATTTATGTCTAATTGCAATATATGACAAGTTAAAGAATTTTAAAAATTTTCGAAAATGGTTAGACACTAATTTTAAAAGTATATCTATATATAAAATCTTCAAATCTTCAATTTTGCCAATATCTCCGTTTATAATTAAATATATTAATATATTTTTCGGTGGGAATATATATTTTTAATTATATTATCCAACAATGCGTGCAAAAATATAATATTGAATATATTAATATATTAATATATCAAAAAAGGATTTTTAAAATTTTCGAAGATGTTGAGACACTAATGTTAAAAGTGTATCTATATATAAAATCTTCAAATCTTTAATTTTGCCAACATCTCCATATATGATCGAATATATTAATATATTGTTCGGTAAATATATATATTTTTTTTATAATATTGCATTGTCATCCAGTTCTGAGCTATATTTAAAATTTCAAGTCTCTAGCTCATCGGGAAGTTAGTTTACAATCGGTTGCAAAATTTGTACCGAACAGACAGACAGACAGACAAACAGACAGACAGACACCAAAGCGAGTTAATAAAAACGTAGTAAAAAAGGCAGTAAGCATCGCAAATTTATGCTCTTACTTCATAATATAATAGTACCAACATTGGTCCCTAAAATTCAAGCTATAGTACTAATTAAAATTATATCGTCTCTTTTTTTTTAAGTACCTTAATACATAAATTAGATATAGTTGATTTAGAACCTATTTTAAGAGGAGGTCACGTATCTCTGTCCTTTTCTAATGAAAGAATTGAGTCTTTTACAAAAACTAATAACTTTAGCAAAAAATGAAGAGAAAGCCGCATCTCGTAATAAAAAAAGCAATATTTTCTTTGATAAGAAAGAATTAATTTTATTGCTTCGTTTTCAAGAAAACCTTGAAAAACTTAAATCATAGTGGTTAGGGTGGACAATTTGGTTTTTCAAGGTTTTCTTGAGAACGAAGCAATAAAATTAATTTTTTCTTATCAAAGAAAATATTGCTTTTTTTAATACAAGATGCGGCTTTCTTTTCTTTTTTTGATAAAGTTATTAGTTTTTGTAAAAAAATCATTTCTTTGATTAGAAAAGGACAGAGATACGTGACCTCCTCTTAACAATACTTTCTTTTCTCCGTGCAGTTGTTAGTTCTAGTAAACGTCAAATACTGTTTTCGATTATTTCATGGTTCGTGATTGAAACACGTGATTAAAAAGAAAAAATTCCTATTATATTTTTTCATTGATTCAAATGCAATTTAGTAGAACAAATTCTTAATTCATCATGATATAATTTGTATTTAAACAATTTTTATGCACATTGTAACTTTACATATTCTTTTTTATAAAAATAGAAAATTTTAATTTAGTACATAACTACAATATCACAATTCATAAGTTGTGTCGATTCTTTTTATATTAAAATTGGCTAATTTATATATAATAATATAATATATGAAAATTCAACCGAGCGACGTTCGGAGCGAGGTATTTTTTGCTAGTTAAAATTAATGAGATATTATTACCTCTACAATGAATATTGATATCTTGATTTAGTTTATACATGACAGGAGTAATTAATAATGGCGATCGTAAATATACAAAAAAGGGTTATAATCCGTAAATTCTCATGTATTACAGGTATTTTTCATTGCCTACTTCAATGCACGTTACAAGTTTTTTGTAGATTTTCAAAATATATATATATATATATATATACATACATATATATTAAAAATCTACAAAAAACTTGCGACGTGCGTTGAAATAGGCCATGAGAAACACCTGTAATATATGAAAATTTACAGATTTTAACCATTTTTTGTACAAATTTTTATACATTTATTCACATATATACATATAAATCTCTGCATAAATACTTTATAGAAATGTAAAAATTAACTTTTATACATGTTCAGTGGGATTCATTCGTTTATGAAATATTCATGGCCGTGAAACTTGTTATCGAATCAGCAAAAATTTATATTTAGATTGTTTTTCTTCTTCTAAAGTGCAATATACTGAAAAAGTATATTTTTTTTACTACTTTGTTATCTACAATAAATGAATTTCGTTGCTTTTTTATACGAAACGTTACTAAAAATATTTCATGTTATCATTGATTCATTAATGTTTTACTGTGTCATTTGAAAATAAGTAAAGATTGAAGAAAGCTTGAACATCAATCTTTTTCTATTTTCATCGTTTTTACGAGTTTCTATCATGTCACGTAAGAGAGCAAGAACATCTCCACAGGGAGAATGTGAAATCGATACATCGAATGCCGATTTCGATGTCGTTATTGGGATACCGAATCCAAATGATTCTGGTTCTGACGATTCAGGTTCTGATTCTGAAGACAATGAAGAACTATTAAAGATCACATATAAAAGAGCATTTCAAAACTATTTTGATAATCATGATAAATTAGAAAAAGATTATGTTTATAACTGGATCGATGGTGAAAAATGTCATTCAGATACTGTTGAAGATTCGTCATTGTTGAAAGAATCAGAGAAAAAAACTATTCAATGGTCTGAGCCTGTGAAACTATTTGAAAATTTTTTTTTTGACGATATGAAATATTATATCATCGAGGCTACCAAAGAAAACGGATTCTGTTTGAAACTTGAGGATTTGAATACGTTTATTGGTATAATTATTTTGAGTGCCATCAATAAAAGAAAGTCTCAAAGAGACTGTTGGTCGAAAGATCCTTATTTATCCTCAGAAGTCTTGTCTTCAGCAATTTGAAGAAATAAAAACTAAATTGAAGTATTCAAAGGCCGCAGATAAGGATTCTCAAGATAAAGCTTGGCGCGTTCGCAAGTTGTTACAAATGTTTCAAAAAAATATACAATTATATGGTTTCTGGAAAACCGCATTATCAGTAGATGCAATGATGGCCAAGTCGTATGCAAGGACATCTCTGAATCAGTTTATCCGTGGAAAGCCTATTAGAGCCCTGGAGCTTGTGTAACGCAGACGGATATTTACTAAATTTAGATTTATATTGTGGAAAGGATTCATCGACTGAAGGTAAACTTGCAAAATGTTCGTCGGGCTCACGCGTTGTAATGAAATTATTAGAACCTTTTTTAAAAATGACAAATTCAAAAAGTATTACACAATTTTATCTGTATTTTGATAATTATTTTACAGGTTTTGACCTAATATTGCATTGGAAAAGTTAGGATTACAATGCACAGGAACTATTCGAGAAAATAGGGTGAAAGAGAAAAATGTACTCGATAAAAAATCTCCACGTGGGACGTTCGCAGTAAAACATGATAAAGTCAGTGGTATCAATTATATAAGTGTAGTTGATTCAAAGATAGTTTCGATAGCTTCCAGTGCAGCAGGAGTAACACCCCTCTTGATGTCAAAGAGATACAGCTCTACTACCCGTACAAAATCTGAAATACCGTTTCCTCATACATTTCATCTGTATAATAAGTTCATGGGTGGAGTAGATATCCACGACGGACATTGTAATAATGTCTTTTCATCAATTCGTTCGAAAAAATGGACGTGGGTTGTTTTTATTAGACTGATACAAGCTTCCATCACTAATTCAGTAGTTTTATTCAATGCAACTAAAGATCAACCAAAAAAAGTTGGGACAAAAGAATTTGCACTGTCAATAGCAAAACATTACATAGAAAAAGCTAAAATAAACCGAACATATCATAAAATTTCCAATAACAACAAAATGAAGCCATGATCCAAGTGTCCTATAAGAACAAATATATTTTGTCACACTTGCAACTTATATTTTTGTCGAGCATGCAGCAAAATAAACCATTAGATTACTTGTGAGAGGCAAGGGGACTCACTCGAAACAAGCACCCCGAATAATGAGAGGCAAGGGACTCACTCGAAACAAACACCTCGAATAGTGAGAGGCAAGGGGACTCACTTGAAAAAAGCACCCCAAAGGAGAAAAAATCCTACCACGTCCACGTCGTTTTCTCTCGCTCATGCAAAGAGTAGATACTAGAATTCTCGAATTCAGTTTTCTATATGTATACATAAATATGCACAAAAGTGTGTGCTTGTGTGTGTGTGTGTGTGTGTGTGTGTGTGTGTGTGTGTGTGTGTGTGTGTGTGTGCGTGGGTACCTGTGTATAATTTTGAATGACGTGCATTGAAATAGGCAATGAGAAATACCTGTAATACATGAAAATTTACAGATTTTAACCTTTTTTTGTACATTTACGATTGCCAAATTACTCCTATCATGTATAAACTACAGTAAGACATCAATATTCATTGTAGAGGCAACAATATCTCATTAATTTTAACTATTCATAGTTATTTATTCGATAAATTAACAGAAATATGAAAAAAACGCATATTATACGATTTTCAAAAATTTTTTTCACAAAAATCATCATATCTTCTATGAATAAAAATTTTTTTTCGCCAAAATAAAAAATACAGTCTTAAAGTACAACTATTCCCTGCACCCTTATACATATTTTGAGCATAAATTATTAGCAATAACATTCTGAAAAAAAATCGAGAAAAAAAAATTTTCCGAAAATTTTGGTATTTTTTGTGCAAAAATCGGTCATAACTTTTTGCCAAATAATCTAATCAAAATTTGGCCAACGGATTCTGAAAGAGCATTAAATTTTACGTCAAAATATGTGAAAATAAAATTTTCTCAACGCCAATAACATACAAAATAATCGCGTCGAAAAGTCGCATAAAAATTCGAGCGCTTCGGCGTTAATGGGTTAAAAGCAATGGTGATCAAATCATGACCTGCTATGAAAGGAGTAGATGACTTGCTATATGCAGCCAGAGAATTTTCATCATTTATAATGAAGAGATCGATCCAAGTATGAGAAATAAGTTCAGTTTTAAGAGTATGATGTGTAGGTTCAGAAGGTACTATATAGAGAGCAAGCGAGTCGATCATTGAGCGAAAAGAGTCTACACTAAAATTTTTAGCCAACAGATTAATATTGAAATCCCCAGTAATGACTATGTTTTTATACGTTGGCAATAACTCAGATAATGAGTTGAAAAATTCATCTGGAAATAGACCCTTCGGCCTTAAATACACTACCGCAAAAATGAGTTTTTCAGCATCCAACGAAATTTCAGCTATAATATACTCAGCGGTGTTGTCAAACACGCGGTTCAATTGAAAAAGTATGCTGACTTTGAGAAAATCACGTACATAAAAACCTACTCCACCACCAATCTTACCCACTCTGTCTCACCTATAGAAATTGTAGTGTTCAATAGAAATAATAGGAGACTTGTCATACTCGGTTAAAAAAGTCTCTGTAACTGCAAAGATATCCGTATGATTAGAAGTAATGTGATATTTTATAAGGGAGAAATGGGTTTTAAACTGATCAACATTAACATGCGAAATTAGAATATTTTGAAAAAAATTGGCACCATTTTTTGGCATAAAGATATCAGAAGATTTTGAATTTATAGTTTTAAAAAGTGAATTTTGAGAAATATCGTTACTAAGGTTATTTAGTGAATTAGAAATATAAGAAGAGTTTTCGGTCACACAAAAGCCATGCAAACCCTATTTTTTGTTTTTGTTAGGCACAAGTTTCGACAATTGTGCCTCATCGAAAATTGGAATCAGCTCATCCTCTTTATGCGGGCACATACAAACTTTTAGATTGCGAACAATAGGACGCATATAATTAAATTCTTTATAGACTGCGTTCACCTTAATCAACAGTTCGAAGACTGGCTTACGCCAAATAGGACGAGCGAAGACTTTAGATGAACCCCCAATTCCAAACAATTTAGATACAGTTAAATCTCGCAGCTTCACAGAGTTCGATGCTATTGTATCTCTAATCGCATCAGACGTGAAGCAACCGACGACTGCTCAAAAATTAGCTTTTTGTGGAGAGTCAGGCTTATCAGTTTCCATGGGAATTAAAGGGAGCCATTCCCGAGAGTCAATAAGCATCAAGCAAGCCTGTTCTAACTCAATGGCTCTCAAGATGATTTTGATAATATTATTATCGCTTTTTGACAGAGCTGATGGTATTCCCGTAAACAAAATCTCATAAGTGTCGCATAATAGCGAGTCTGCGGGTAGAGAAGATGAAACAGAATAGGAAGCAATGTGTTGGTCGAGGCGATCCGAAAGCAAGTCTTGACTCTTTTCGATATCTGCAAGAGATTGCTTTATATCACGTATGTCAGTACGGAGCGAACCAACATCACCAACAAGTTGTGAAGTTAAAAGCAACAACTTATCCGTCTTCTCCATTTGAGCTGCGAATTTTAAGTCGTTTTCCATCTTAAAGTTAGCAAGCCACTCGCTATCCGACATGTTTGCGGTCTTTGGTTCAGAGAAAGTATGAAAACCAGATATAATAGAGCTAGCGTCAGTAGCCAATAAATGAGGGCTGGAGGAAGTTACTAATTTTAAAGGAACGCCTACCGGTGCGCCACTGTCAACGAAAGAGTGGGATGAGTTCGACTCCGAACGACAGCGTCGCCTTAGTAACGGTTCAAGTGGGTGGAGTGGTGAGACTGCACCTCTCTTTTGAGTGCCCTGATTGGGCAAAGAATCTTTTAATGGCCACGGTGAGGCGGAGAGCAAACTACAAGTAGGAACCACACCCGAAGTACTACTCGTTGAGATATTTCTTGAAACTTTACGTTTTTCACAGCAAGCAAGCGTATTATTGGGACCAAACCACGTATTATCACAGCAATGCAAATGGTAAATTGGTGAACAGTTTATACATAGTCGCGAAGAATCGGTGCGTAAGATAGCTGCTTCACAAAAAGAACAAATTACCATACTCGCTAAACGCAGCAGAGAGTCACCTCACAGTTAAACCCAAAGAATAAATGTAAGACACACAGTACTCACAATCAGTACAATAAAGCACATCAACAGTCGGTGAAGTAGAGAACGCCAATCCGTTGATAATGGTTTACAGCGCACCTGGTATCAGAGGTAGCCACTAGCTGCAAGATTTGTTGAAACTAACCTCAAAATTGATGTGAAGATTCAAATCCTCAAAAAGTCAGCACCACCAGATGTTTTAAATGATTAATAGATGCAGGGCTCACCAAAAATGTAGTTTAATGGATCAATCGGTGCTCTGCTAAGTGCGCTTGCAGTTTCCTGTAACAAAACGCCCGAAGGCAGCAAAAGCAGAATACAAAGCCGCAAAACAATAAGAGCTATAAAGAGAACAAGTTTATATACTCACAGAGAGAGAGACAGAGGAGACAGAGAGACAGAGACGAAATAACGAAAACGGAGAGATGGTGACGGAGAGGTGGAGACAGAGAGCTAGAGACGAAATGACGATGATGGAGAGATGGTAATGGAGAGACGGAGACAGAGAGACAGAGACGAAATGACAAAGACGAAGAGATGGTGACGGAGAGACGGAGACGGAGAGACGGAGACTGAGAGACGGAGACGGAGAGATCGAGAGACAGAGACAGAAAGACGGAAACGAAGAGACAGAGACGAAATGACGAAGACGGAGAGATGGAGACGGAGAGACGAAGATGGAGAGACGGAGACAGAGAGACAAAGACAGAGAGACGGAGACGGAGAGACCGAGACAGAGAGACGAAGACACAGAGACAAAAAGACGGAAACGACAAGACAGAGACGAAATGACGAAAACGGAGAGATAGTAACGGAGAGACGGAGACGAAGAGACAGAGGTGAAATGACGAAGACGGAGAGATGGTGACGGAGAGACGGAGACGAAGAGACAAAATGAAGAGATAAAGACAGAAAAACGGAGACTGAGAGACGAAGAGACGGAGAGACGGATACGGAGAGATGGAGACGGATAGACGGAAAGACGGAGGGACGGTGACGGAGGGACGCAGATGGAGGTTCAAAAACAGTCAGACGGAGACGGAGGAATGGAGACAAAGAGACGGAGACGGAGAGACGGAGGCGCAGAGACGGAGATCGGGAGAAGGAGACGGAGAGACGAAGACGGAGTGACAGAGACGAAAAGACGGAGACGGGGAGACGAAGACGGAAATGGAGGAACAAAGGTTCTGAGATAGGCAGTCGGAGACAGAGAGATGGATAGGCGGAGACGGAGGAACGGAGACAGTTAGACGGAGACGGAGAAACGGAGACGGATAGACGGAAACGGAAAAGTAGACGGTGAGATGGAGAGGCGGAGAGAAGGATTTTGTGTATGGGTATATGTGTATATGAGTAAGTGTATGTGTATAGATATTTGTATGTGTGTGTATGTTTATGCATGTAAGTAATGCATAATATATTCACGAAAGAACAAAAAATCTTAATTCTTCACTTTGAGATAATAGTACACTCACTTCTCACTATTACGAGCAACTCGGGAATAATTTCTCTCGCTATTACGAGCGTGAGAGGGGCCCCCACCACTCAAAAAATGCTATGCTTAGAATAATGAGCGAAACGATACAGAACGAATATAAATAATGACTATGTCGATTGTACGCGTGTAACCGTTTTATTTTGATTGAAATAAGATCGTTTGTTTGATTTATTTATTCGTTAATTTTTTGTTTTTTTTTCGTAGTTAGTTTTTTATTGTAATTATGTTTTGTTTTTTCATGTTGATACGGTCAATTTACTAATAATCATCTAAAAATGAAAATTTTTTTTTAAAGCACATTAATTTGATGTTATGTAATTAAAATGTACATAAAATAATATTAATAAAAATAAATAATTATAAACATATATATATAATAATAAAAATGTAGATATAGTAAAAGATTATATATTATTTAAATAGTACATTAAACGAAATCATATATTATTTAAATAGTACATTAATGCGCGTCGATAAGGAGGGAACATCGACTCTCGTTGCACGTATGTAAGGTGGGAGGTCGAATTTTCGAGCAGGACATAAAGAAAAATAGATTGCGTAGTGGGCAAAAAGGGGAAGTATTTTGCTCGCTTCAGCGAGACAAAAATGCTCGTTCTACCGAACGCTCGTTATAGCGAAGATCGTTATAGCAAGAATTGAGTGTAGTAATATAAGACGTTGAATCAAAAAATAAAGGCACTGGTAAACCAAATGTTTTGTGAACAGTTTTTCCGAAAGGAAGTAAAGTGGCTGCAATTCCTGTAAATGTCATAGTGCATACTTTTTGATTATTACCGATGAAAATGTTAAAAATAGTTTTGTAAATGAATACTCACACAGCATCAAAGAATTTTAAAATAATTTCATTAAATATTTCGAGAAATAATACGTTGAAATGATTCAAAAAGAACCTAAAAATACAACCGTATTATTTAAAAAAAATTTATAAAGAAATACACAGATAGATTACAAAGGCAATAAAAAAATCATATCAAAACGGAATCGAAAGTGCAGATATGAAATATTACATTGCCTTTAAAAGGGCTTTTTGAAAGGAAACAAGAATCAACTCGGAAATCTCCCAACGATTCCAAACATAAAATAATTTAGAAACATTTTCGGGATGATCGAAGGTATTCTTTAACCCAATTATTTCAAGATTCTTTCAAAAAGCTTTCATGTAATAACTCATGCAATGTTTTAATGAACTCTCACTAAATCTAACATAAAAAAATTTTGAAATCTTTTTGAAATATTTCATGAAATAACTTATGTTAAGAAAGAAAGTTATTACATGAATCCATACTGCAAGAACTTTAAAGGGACTTCTTAAAAGGAAACAAGAAACAGTTCAGAAATCTTCCAACGATTCCAAACATAAAACACTTTACAAACATTTTCAGGATGATCGAAGGTATCCTTTAACCAAATCATTTCAAGATTTTGAAAAAAAACATTTATGTAATAACTTTTGACATATTTTAGTAAACTCTTACGAATTCTCACATAAATCAATTTTGAACTCTTTTTGAAATATTTTATGAAAAAACTTATGATGATAATAAAAGTTATTACAAGAATCCTTACTGAAAGGACTTTAAAAGGACTTCTTGAAAAGAAACAAGAACCAGCTCTGAAATCTTCTAACGATTCCAACCAAGAAATAATTTAAAAACATTTTAGGGATAATCTAAGGTATTCTTTAACCCAATCATTTCAAGATTAAGAGTAACAGCAGACGCAAAGACAGAAGCACAGCAAGAAGGATCAGCTGTAATGATATGCATAAGTGAAAAATAGAAAGAAGATTATGATCATGCGTGCGGCAAATTAAAAAGGCTTCAGAAACACGACGCGTATATATATACACACGTTAGATGCACCAGAAACTCAGGATTAACGTCCACGAGAAACATTTCATAAACGAATCACGAGGAGTTACAACAAAGCGACAACACGAAATTGGAAGCGACGCGACGTAGCAGAAACTGTCATAGCGACAGCATAAGAGCAAGAAGGATAGATAGCAGAAACGCATTCAGACTCAACACACAAGAGGAACAGTCTGTACAGTAGATATATATATATATATATATATATATATATATATATATATATATATATATTGCGACGATGCTATTTCAAGCATCGCGCTTAAACCGGGTTCCGCGCTCAACCGCTACGAGGCGTTACTCCCGCAATGGGAATAGCGCGCTCCAGAGCATATAAGTCGGCAAGACGGCCGGCTAAAATCGGACTCTCTCCATGTAGAGAAGTTATGCTTTACATAGTGAGAGCTCACCTATGTGTTTCAATGTGTATAAGGGGGATTCCTATACACATTGCAGACCGTTCTTACCTGGGCTTAGCTTGACTAAGTTTTCCATCTATTCCCAGTAACTGTGTATAAGGGGGTTTCCTATGCATAGTTTCCTATCTCTTACCTCCACCTTTTCGGTCGTGGTAGTCCCTCCGCCAGTCGATGGAGTCTCCACGACTAGCTCATCCTCTCCTTGTCTACCCTGAGGCTTGGAGGTGGCATTATCGTGTCTCCCTACGACACTGACCTGCTTCCAGTCTATACCGGGTGTCATCGAGACACTGCTTGTATTATCTGCCGCCGGTAAAGTAGATTCCGACCATAACCGCCGCCGATAATACCGAAGCCTGTAAATAGTTTATCTTTCTTTTATCCTAGTTTGTAACCGATACCGATTGGAAGTATTGATAAGTATAATTTTTGTTAAGCCGCGTCACTAGTAAAAATGATACCGACCGCTTAAACATATAATTTAATCTTAGTATCACCTGGATTATTCATATTTTTGCGTGCCGCCGTTTCCAGCTATTTTCCCGAGATTATTATTTGATTAATTTGACCTTGTATTAGTTATAAGTTCAACCCAATAAACGCAAAGAATATTTATTGTGAAAAATACATGATTGCACGACTCATACTCATTTACCAGTTTCCGCTAAACCTTTCCTTTAAATCCGCCCCGTCATTATCACTTTAATTTTTAAGCTTGCTTATTTCATTTATTTACTTAATATTTAAACGCAATAGTAAATTCCTTTTTAATTACAATTAAACTTTCACGCATTTCTTTTATTTTATTATTATTAAATTCAGTAAAAATCAATTTAGTTTATAAGTTTTGAACTTTGGCTTATTCGTACCGACCGACCATCTTCCAGCACCAACCCTCAGGTAAAAGTAAAAGTCTGATGCCACCGACGTCAACGAGTTGTCAACCGCAGCTCGCCAGAAAAGCCAAACGTTACAATATATATATATATATATATATATATATATATACATGCATACTTAGATATTTCAACGCCGCGCCATGTAGCTGTACATACACATGTAAAATCGACCAATGAGGAACAGCTATGAGTAGAAATCTTCGATAATCGATGTTTCTACTGCGTGAAGCAACATAGCAACTTCGAATACAGTATAAAAATTTACTAGAGTGATAGAGATAGAATCCGCGACCAAGAGTCGATTAAGCTGTTGATAACGACTCATAACTGAAGAGATCAAAGTAGAAACTAAGACGCGGCGAGAAATAAGGATAGAAAATGAAGAGTAGCTAGGTGCAACAGAGATGGACAACAGAGCGGAGGGGGATGTAATTTCCTTCTTCTTGAAAGAGATCATTCTGGGATTAACACTCGTTGAGTACACTCGAGTAAAGTTGGAACTCATCCTTTTTTGTTGAATATTATCGGTGAAGCTAAGGAGTAAAAAGAGAAACGAGAGCAGAGAAGTCGTAGGCTAGATAAAAGGAAAAAGAGAAATAAAGGGAAAGAAAGAAGGCTGCGGTGAGACATCTCCAGAGACGACGACTCGGCGACCGGGTGCGACCATCTCTTGGAACCAACATCGTTTCCGTTCTTTCGAATACGCCATTGTCTTCTCTTCGACCAGCATCACGTTCTTTTTTTCGTTTTTGACTACTGAGAGGGAATCTGCAGCAAAGCAACTGTAAATGGAATTCTACCAGCGGGTCAGCAAGTAAGAAATAGTATTTTCTAATTCTGTTGGTTTTCCTCGATACCTTTCTCGGTTCTCCTTAAGAGATATATTTTTGTGTTATTACCTTAATATGATAGAGTTTCTTGATTTCGATCGTGAGTAAATTAGAATTAGAATCAGTGCAGTTTAGTGAAAATACGAATAAAGACATTTAAAATAAAATAAGTGTAAATTAAAAAAGAAAAGAGAAAGCCACGTGCAAAGGCGCTTTTGTTAGCGACGCGACGCCATTTTGTGTTATAAATTAAATGAGAAACTCGTTATTATTAAAGTCAATTAAATCTGCTTTTGTTATATTTTGATTGCTAACATTGGTATTACCGAAAATTAGTTAAAGTGGAATAAATAGACGACGCGGCGGCCATTGTGAAATTGTGCGAGTGAGATAGATATACGTAGTTAGTAATTAAAATCTAAAGTTCTTATATATTTTATATAGAGTGGTGCGAGCGATATCGATATTAATTCTTTAAAAATTTATTGAAGTGTAAGTGTTGGGTTGTACGACTGCGCGGTAAGGAAATCGAGCGACGCGTAATCTAAGTTACAATTAATTATTCTTTGTATGGTGTTAACCTAAAAGGTGATTAAATGGATTGCACGTGTAACGGAATTATAAATTCTTGGTCTTCCGCACATGCACACAGCCTAAGTGTAGTAAAGCAATTAGAGCGGCGTTTCCTTTCTTGTTTTTTTTTTATTGTGATGTATAACGAAGTCTTTTAAATTGATAATATAAGAAGTTTAAAATTAAAGTTAAATAGAGAATCAACTGCTTATTTTTCCTTTTCCTCTTTTCAGGACAAGAATTATAAGTTGAAGAAAATTAATTATATCATTCATTTTTCTTAAATAATTAGAGTCATTTAATATCAATAGTATTTTTTTTTATATAAATTTAAAATTTAATTGCTTTTATATATTAAACATTGCTCTTTTTAACTTCTTAGTTTTTCTTACTAAATCATAAATTATATTGAAATTTTTTTGGACCACTCTGATCGTTAGAACCAGCCTGCAACCCGAAGCAGTAAGTATTGACCCCCTCTGCAGTTGCTCTACCCAGATAGCTGAGCAGGGTTCACTGGCGCTCAATTAAAAATAATTATAAATTTTGTGAACTTAGGTAAGTTCGTGGCTTCAGAGATTCACTCGGAGGTCCGGGGAATTTGCCACGTAACAAAATTAAAAAAAAAATCGTTAAAGAAAAAATAGTAAAAAATAGTTAATAGTTTCAGTTAAAGTTTTTTCAGATGGTTTTATTTCTATAAAAAAATCAAAAATTGAAGATTTAAAAAAACTGATAAATTACATACCAAGTCAATATAAAAAAGTTTTCAACGTTCTTCTTGAATATCCTACTTGTGATTAATAATATTTATCTGTATTCGTTTATTTATTTACTTATTTATTTATTCATTCATTTATTTATTTATTTATTTATTCATGTTAGTATTTAAAGAAATTCAGTAGTTATTTGTTAATGAATTGTTGAAAACTATTTTTCTAAATAAATTATTAGTTTCATATGTATGAAATAATATAACAATATTGTGAAATGTATTATTGATGAATAAAAGTTAAATATATTTCCATAAAAATGTTAATTTTTATAGATTCTGCAAAAAGGGACCTAAGTCCATTGGCTTTTTTATCAATTAAAAAAATTCATCGACCAGTTTTAGCAATAGTAAATGTATCTTACTTTTGACAATACCAACTACGTATGTAATGAATTTTAAATTAATCCACCAAGCGTAAGAGAAGTAATACACTATTTTTCATTTTTCCAAAATTTGTTAGAATGGACTTGAGGCCCTTTTTGCATGCGCCGATTCATATTAAAGTGAAACCACTTTTTTTCTCCAGTTCTCCGGTTCTCCGCATTTTTTAAATGTGTCTAATCTTTTGATAACAAGAGTAGAAATTTTTCATTGGGTCCTATATAATTAGTACTCATTAGTAAAAAACTTTTTTTGTGCTTTATATTATTTTGGACCCTATATTTTTATTCATTGCCCATTTTTTTGGGCCCTTCTTTTTTTATTCTTATAGTTTCTTGGGCTCAATATTTTTCTGTGCCTTATTTTTTGGGCTTATTATTTTTTTTGGACCAATTTTTATTTTTATTCCTATATTTTCATAGGCTCTATATTTTTCTGAACCTTATATTTTTTCGACCCTACATTTTTTTGAGTCCTATTTTCTTCAAGCCTCATATTTTTTTGACCTCTTATTTTTTGGGTCCAATATTTTTTTTAATATTTAAATTTTCTTAGTCTCTACATTTTTTTAAGCTCTATATTTTTCTGGGCCTTATATTTTTCGGGCTCTACATTTTTCTGAGTCCTTTTTTCTTTGGGTCTTATATTTTTTGGGCCTCTTATTTATGTAGGCCCAACGTTTTTTTATTTTTATATTTTTTCAGGCTCTATATTTGTCTGGGTCTTATTTTTTGGGCCTGAAATTTTCTTAGGCTCTATATTTTTCGGGCCCTATATTTCTCTAAGTCTTATTTTCTTTGGGCCCCATATTTTTTTGGGTTTCTTATTTTTGGGCCCAATATTTATAAATACTTTAATAAATAATTTTATACGTCGTTGTATTTTACCTAATAGTGCCAGACTGGGTATATACCTCAAGGCGAAATAAAGAATATCTATGTCTCTGTCTATGTCTCTCTCACCCTCTCTTGCTGTCTTTTTTCCTCTCTCACCCTCTCTTGCTATTTCAATTTATCAGTACTCTTTTTTTTAATTTAATTTTTGTTATCCTAGTATTATTTAATTTTTCTTTATATTTATTTGGTTGTTTTTCTTTAATTTTTTATAAGCTTCTTTCTTACGTAAAGCCTTATTTGTATGTTTTTGTTCCAATTTATCATTACTCATTCTTTTCTTGAATTTAATTTTCGCTATCTTACAAGGAGAGGTCCCCGGTAAACAGATTCGGCTGAAATTACAGAATATGATTTATTAATAAAAAAAAATGAACCCATGTTTTGTCTTTTCGTCGAATAGGTCTCCTAGACAAAAATATAGACATTTTTTCAAAAATATAGTAAAAAGGAGCCTTTATAAGAATATCCAAACGACTAAGACTCTTACAAAAAAAATACATGAAAGATGAAATAACGTGTAGATCAAATGCTTCAATTTAAACTTTGTTGCATTAAAAAAGCTTCAGTTGTTCAAAAGTTACAGGTAATTAAAATATGCTAATAAAATAGCATAGAAAATTTATGATTTTTTATATGCTTAAAAAATTAACAAATATGTAGTAATCTTTAATATAGCACAACTTTCAAACCACTGAAGTTTTTTTAATGCAACAAAGCTTAAATTAAAGCATTTAAGAGGATATCGTAGTTCTGCTCCTCCTAATAATATTTTTATTCAAAGTTCATGAGTAAACAGTGCGTCAAATCAAATTCTTTCACTTCAGTAAGAAAATTCGTAAGATTAATCCTTAGCGCGGACAAGTCAAGAAATTTATCAAAATAATATACATAAAAAGTTATAAACAAACTTTCGATATATACTATTTTGAGGTTAGGTTTATCGAGCTTGATATCTAATTTTCATTCAAAGTTCATAAAAAAATATGAAGCTAAATTGAATTTTTAATTTAACAAAAATTATTGTATTAATATAGTTTTAGCGCGGACAAGTCATTATATTTGCCCAAATAGTGAATTTAAAAAGATATCAGTAAGATAAAAAAAGCAAAACTCGATTCCAACAACTACGACATCCCGTTAATTTTCACTTTATTTCTTTTACCATGTATTTTTTTGTAAAAGTTTTCGTTGTTCGGATATTCAAGTTCTTATGAAGGCTCCTATTTACTAAATTTTTTAAAGAATGTCGATATCCTTGTCCAAAGAGCCTATTTGAAGAAAAGAAAAAACGCAGCTTCATTTTTTTTCATTAAAAAATTATGTCCTGCAGTTTCAGCCGAATCCGTTTCTCGGAGGTGGGGACCTCTCGTTGTTAGTACTCTCTAATTTTTCTTTATATTAATTTAATTATACTTTTGTAATTTTAATATAAGATTTTTTCTTACGTAAAGCCTCATTTGCACGCATTTGTTCCAATTTATCAGTACTTTTCTTAATTTCGTTATCCTTGTAATTTCTTGTTTTTTTATATCCATTCGGTTGTTTTTTTTTCATTTAAATTTAAGTTTACTATCGTAAAGCCTCATTTGCATGTATTTGTTCCAATTCATCAGTACTCTGTTTTTTCTTGAGTTCCATTTTTCTTATCTTAGTGTTTTCTAATTTCTCTTTATATTTATTTGGTTGTTCTTTTTTCATTTTCATATAAGCTTCTTTCTTACGTAAAGTCTCGTATTTTTTTTTTTTTTTTAATTATATCCACGGGCATTACTGCCCTTTTCAACACATAGAAATTCATTTTTAAAACAACACTAATTGACGTATTATTTAACGTGGTGTCAGCCCACGGCAGAGACAGCGAAAAAGCGACCAGACGGGGAATCGATCCCGCGCCAACGGGTATACGAGTCACGCGCCTTAGCCACTACTCCACTGAACTCTACAATTTGTTCTAATATATCAGTATTTTTTTTCGATTTCATTTTTATTATCTTATTATTATTTGATATTTTTCATATTTATATAATCGATCTTCTTTTATTTTCATATAATTTCCTTTTACGTAAACACTATGAACACGCCTTAGTTCTAATTTATCATTACTTTTTTTCTGCATTTTCATAATCATATCTTTTTCTGAATTTTCTTTTTATTCATTCAATAGTACTGTTACCATTTTCATATTAAATCCAGGTAATACATAAAGCTTCTTTGTCGTCTATTTCTATTCATTCTCTTTTTTCATTTAATTTAATCTCATCAATCCTAATTTTAATATCGTTATAATTTATGTAGATGTCATCAAAATCCATTAATTCATTATTATGTTTAGAAAAAATTGTATCTGATATGTCATTGTCAATTTCCATCATTTCAAGATTTGAATTCTTCTAATCATGACACATTTCTATGATATTTTTTTGCTATGCTAAAAAATATCATGGAAAGTTATTACAAGAATCTTTACTGAAAAAACTTTAAGAAAACTTCTTGAAAGGAAACAAGAAACAGCTCTTAAATCTTCCAACGATTCCAAACAAAAAATAGTTTAAAAACATTTTTGGGATGATCAAAGGTATTCCTTAACCAAATCATTTCAAGATTCTTTCAAAGAGCTTTCATGTAATAATTTATGCAATGTTTTAATGAAGTCTCACGAAATCTTACATAAATCTATTTTGAAATCTTTTTAAAATATTTCATAAAATAACTTATGTTAAGAGTAAAAGTTATTACATGAATCCTTACTGGAAGAACTTTGAAAGGAATTCTTAGAAGAAGACCAGAGACACTTCAGAAATCTTCCAACGATTCCAAACATAAAATACTTTACTAACGTTTTTGGGATGATCTAAGGCATTCTTATACCAAATGATTTCAAGATTTTTCCAAAAAGCTTTCATGTAATAACTTCTGCAATGTTTTAGTAAAGTCGCACAAATTTTTACATGAATCAATTTTGAAATCTTTTTGAAATGTTTAATAAAATATTTTATGATGAGAAATAAAAGTTATCACAAGAAAATTTACTTACGGGACCTAGAATGGACTTTTTAAAAGCAAACAAGAAACAACTCAGGATTCTTATAACGATTTTGAACACAAAATAATTAAGAAATAAATTCAGGATTCTCTAAGGTATTTTTTTACCAAAGCATTTCAAGATACATTTAAAAAGCTTTCATGTAATAACTTATGCAATTTTTTAGTAAAGTCGCACGGAATCTTACATGAATGAATTTAGAATTCTTTATGAAATATTTCATGAAATAACTTATGATAAGAATAAAAGTTATCACAAGAATCCTTACTAAAAGGACTTAAAAAATACTTTTCAAAAAAAAACAAGAAACAACTCATACATCTTTTAACAATTTCGAAGATAAAATAATCGAGAAACATTTTCGGGATGATCTGAGGAATTTTTTATCCGTATTATTTTAAGATACTTTCAAAAAGTGTTCATGTGATAACTTATGCAATATTTCAGTGAAGTCGCATAAAATCTTACATGAATGAATTTGAAATTCTTTTTGAAATATTTCATGTAATAACTTATGATGAGAATAAAAGTTATCACAAGAATCCTTACTGAAAAGACTTAGAAAAGACTTTTCAAAAGGAAACAAGAAACAACTCAGGAATCTTCCAACGATTTTTAAACATAAAATAATTTAGAAACATTTTTGGCATGATCTAAGGTATTCTTTTACCAAATGATTTCAAGATTTTTCCAAAAAGCTTTCATGTAATAACTTATGTATTGTTTTAGTAAAGTCGCACGAATTTTTACATGAATTAATTTTGAAATCTTTTTGAAATATTTGATAAAATATTTTATGATGAGAAATAAAAGTTATCACAAGAAAATTTACTGATGGCACCTAGAATGGACTTTTTAAAAGGAAACAAGAAACAACTCAGGATTCTTCCAACGATTTTAAACACAAAATAATTAAGAAACAATTTCAGGATTATCTAAGGTATTTCTTATCCGAATCATTTTAAGATACTTTTAAAAAGCTTTCATGTAATAACTTATGCAATATTTTAGTAAAGTCGCATGAAATCTTTTATGAAAGAATTTGGAATCCTTTTTAAAATATTTCATAAAATAATTTATGATGAGAATAAAAGTTATCCCAGGAATCCTTACTGAAAGGACTTCTTAAAACGAAACAAGAAATAATTCATACATCTTTTAACAATTCTGAAGATAAAATAATCGAGAAACGTTTTTGGAATGATCTACGGTATTCTTTTACCAAATTATTTCAAGATTTTTTAAAAAAACTTTCATGTAATAACTTACATTGTTTAATTATAAGCGCAGTGAGATAATTCATATAATAAGGAAGGTATTGGCTAATAAATCAGAGATATACTATAACAGTTACTAATTGACTATAGCTTTATTCTTATTACAAGTACAGGCATGTAACACGAGACATGCGCGCAAAGGAGACTCTTGACTTGGCGTCTCTAACGGTCGATGCAAATATGCATACTCATACACACCTATTACGAAGTTCAAAAGTCACAATATATTTATTGTATATTCCAACACTCCCACTTAATAAATATATTCTACATTTTAATTAAATGAACATACCGCATAATTTCAACAATTTAACAAATTTTTCTTCGCTTAACGACTTAGTAAAAGGATCAGCCAATTGCTGAGTTGTGTGTAAATAAGTCACATTTATCACACCACATCTCTGTTTTCACATGTAAAATAGAACTGAGTTTCTATATGTTCTGTTCTTTTTGATATAGTTGGATTTTTAACGATTGAGATAGCTGCCCGATTGTCACAGTAAATAGATGTTGGTAATTTTTGACAAATATTAACTTGATTTAATAGTCTTCTAAGCCATACTACTTCTTAAGTCAATGAGCATAAAGCCATGAACTCAGCTTCTGTTGAGGATAAAGCAACTGACTTCTGTTTATGAGACAATCAAGCTACCAGCTTTTCGTTCAACAAACAGGTCCATCCTGTTGTACTTTTTCTTGTGTTAATATCACTAGCCTAATCAGAGTTACTGTATGCTTCTCAAATCATATCTTTTTGCTTACCGAAAACAATACCTTCATCAATTGTTCCCTTTAAATACTTGAAAACACGTTTAACCCCATTCCAGTGACTCTTATTCGGCATTTCTAAAAATTTACTTAATGTACTGACTATATAAGCTAGATCGGGTCTAGTTGACACCATTAAATACATGAGCGATCCTATAACTTCCCTATAAAGAAAGTTATTCGCTTGGCATTCAGATTCATCTGATTTTAGAAACTTAATACTAGGATCTGTCGGGACCAAAACAGCATTACAATTGATATGATTGAATTCATTCAATATTTTCCTAGTATAGGCACTTTGAAAAATTTTTAAAGTTTTTAAGCTTTTATCCCTTTCAATCTGCATGCTAATAAAAAATTCTGCATTGGAGTTCGTCATCTCAAATTCTGTTTTTAGTAAATTTAACAATTCATTAATTTTTGACAAACAATTACTAATTATAATACCATCATCAACATACAATATAATGTAAAATTTAACGTCATTCTTTACATAGTAATATAGACATAGATCAGACTCTGATTGAGTTAAGCCGTAATTCACAAAAAACATATATTATTCGCATACCGTATATTTTTAATTTTTGAAAAATATACATAATACAATATAAAAAAGAATATTTCGTCAGTATTTTTAAATTGTATATCAATATCACCTTTTCCAATAACCGAAAGTAATTCTCCTATCCCTACACAACTTTATAAACATCTTTCTCGAAGACCTTGAAATTCTTAAACCATTTACGACGCAAATACAGGTGTTCGGTTGCCGCAGAGTCAGCGTACCACATATCGTTGGAAGTTGTATTATTAATTTAAATATCTTCGACGTTGAAAAAATCGGCACTATTATTTTCAGTAAACGATACATTATTTAATGAATAATTTTTATTTTTATTTTTTTGTTTATAGTACTCTTTCTTTTTAGTACATTCTCGTGCGTAATGTCCAGGCATTCTACAAAAATGACAAATTCCACATTTTACGTTATTGAATTTGGAATAATTGTTTCGACTATAATTATCATTTGAAAGATTACCGCACTCATTATTAATTTTTGTACAGCCACCGTGCACATTATGATTTTTAAATTTATTTCTAACCTTTCCTTGCGTGTAAAGTCCTTCCTGACTATCAGCTTGTGTTTCGTTCAGTGTCCACATTTTTAACAGCGACTCTTCATTAATCAAATGACCAGTTAATTTATTGATTTTTGTTCACCTCGCGACACAGCATGCCAAGCAGTCCAGACACTATCGTATTTCGATGCTAAACTTGATAGTATTTTTGCAATCACAACTTGCTCTTGTTGCACCATTTTCATATCTTTTAGACGTTGCACCAACGACATAATCTTTGCAATATGATCCGCCATTTTCTCGTTTGGATCCATTTGAGCATTTATAAAAAGATTTAACAGTACCTGCACAGATTGGTCGCTCTTTTCCGCATGTATGGTTTGCAGACGCTCCCACATTGACGCGGCCGTATCGCAGTCTATTAAATAGCAAAGTTGATCTAACTCCAGGCCTCGCATCTAAACGGGCTTGCGCCTCGGCATCCATTTGTGTCCAAACAGCTAGGTCATCAGCATTTGCAGGCACCGGCGTTGAACCATCGATATAACTTTTCAACTCATTTTCAACTTATAATAACTTATGCAATGTTTTAATAAAGTCACATGAAATCTTACACGAATGAATTTGAAATTCTTTTTGAAATATTCCATAAAATAACTTATGATAAGAATAAAAGTTATCACAGGAATCCTTACTGAAAGGACTTTAAAAGAACTTCTTAAAGGGAAACAAGAAACAACTCAAAAATCTTCTAACGATTTAGAACACTAAATAATTGAGAAATGATTTCGTGATTATCCAAGGTATTCTTTCACCAAATTATTTCAACATTCTTTCAAAAAACTTTCATGTAATAACTTATGCAATGCTTCATAAAAATGGCACAAAATCTCACATAAATCAATTTTAAAATCTTTTTGAAATATTTCATAACATAACTTATGATGAGACTAAAAATTATTATATGAATCCTTACTGAAAGGACTTAGAAAGGACTCCTCAAGAGAAAACAAGATACAACTCAGAAATCTTTTAATGATTGAGAACATAAAATAATTTAGAAACGATTTCGGGATTATATAAGGTATTTTTTTCACCAAATCATTTCAAGATTCTTTCAAAAAGCTTTCATGTAATAACTTATAGTCCAATTAATAGAGACATTTCGAGGACATTAATTAGAGAAAAATTGATATGAAAACTACTTTTTATTTGGAACTATTTAAATTTTTTATTTCATTATAAAATATAAATATTTATTAAAAAAATTATGATATAACAGGATAAAATTTATGAAAGAAGGATAGAAAAATGTTTATTTTCGTGTAAAATATATTGTTATCAAATATTAATTTTTCTTTTTTTTGCGATTGGCTCATTTTCGTTTTTTTTCATTATATTCAATATCTTTAATAATAAAATAATGTTTTCGCATGGAAAAGAAAGAATTTTAAAGATTTAAAAACGATTCTTACTATCACGTGCAAAATATTTGTCATTATTGATTGCTAAAATTTTTTTGGATAAAATATAAAGGAGTATTAATAATACTTACAATAGAAATTAAACGTGTCCACATCTTAGAGCATATACTACTGGAGGCAGCTTTGAATGCGCCGTACGCGTGGTTAAGTTAAGAAAGAGAAAGGTATATTGAGGTTGACAGATATCTCATTTTCTCCGGCACGTGATTGGTTTGTTTTGTTTCCTACTCCTTTATCACATCATGGAGAGATAGAGGTAGCTATCAACTCCAGTAGTATATGCTCTAAGGTCCACATATTTCAAATCGAATAATTGTTAGAAATAATAACTTTAATCTATATAATATATGAGAAGCTGTTGCTGAAATTCAATGTTTATTTAAATACTAATTTAAATTTTCCGATTACCCTTTGTTTATCCATTTTTTCTGTGTTATTAAAATATTTCTTACATGATTATCTTAGTAGTTTAATTTTAGAAAGAAAATAAAAATACATTAATTAATGAAAAAATTTTTTTGCATGGAAAGAAAAGAAAAATAAAAAAAATCGAGATAATAATTTTTATTATTACTTTTAAAATTTTTGCAATTATTTATAATTACTTTTTTATTTATTAGAACTAAAAATGGATTATAATAATTAGTTAAAATATAGAAACAATAGAAATTTTAATTAAACTTGTCTCCAGGTTCCAAATGTAATAATTACGAGGAGGTAATAAGGTAAGTTCATTTACCACATTTACGTAAATCCATGCGAATTTCATAAATATTAATCGTAATGAAACTTATGATATCTCATTTGAAAGTTTTTTCTTTTAGCTTTGAAATGAGACATTACACGTCTGAAAATATTAATTCAGTGAGCCACAACAATCATTTGCGTTAAAGGTGTCCGTATTAGGTACAGTTGTTTCAACTTAAATACACCCTATTTTAAAAAACTATTTGCATCAATATTAATAATTTTTCAAGGTACCACAGATTAAGAAAAGAAACATCGAAATCGCTCTATTATTTACCGAGATACGGTTAATTTTTACGAATTTTATTGGAACGGGGTCCTTCGTTAACTTTCCTCACGCGCAAAGATAAGCATTTCCACCACGACTCCGACCTTGACGTTATTATTTGTATGTTATTATTATTTTAGTTTTAATAATAAAAAGTCGCATTTTTAAAAATCTAATCATAGATTTTTAAAATATAAGTCTTCAACTAAAAAATATCGCTTGATTCGTTTCTTAATTATTATAAACAAAGTGGCTGTGATTTTATCTCGGCTTCTATTGGCCTTAGAGAATTCTTTTTTTTTTAACTTTGTTTTAAACACAGCTATAAGAATATCCAAATAGCAAATTCGTTAAAGTTATAAATAAATCCCCAGCTTTATTTATTTATAAAAAAACACCCTCTTTTTTAAAGCGTTATCAAAAATTTCCTCATTTGTTCTTAACAAAATATTAAAATTTGAACCTTCATGAAGAGTTTGAGCACTTATGCAACTTAAAATGTTTAGTCAAAAAAAATTATAGCAATAAACATTATGCGTGTTGGGATAAATAATAGGGAATATCTCAGCAACAAATTAACCAATTTGCTGTTATAACCTCTCTTTCTGTTCGTATTTATGAAGGCTTCCTTTTAAAAGTTTAAAAATATTTAAAGAATCATTTTTGCAATAAATAATTAATATCCAAGAAATAGCCATTTTTTATGGTTTTTTGGCTTTTTTGCAATAACTAATTTAAGAAAATAATCGCAGAAGTACTCAACTTGTAGGTTTTTTATTCTCTAATACAATTAATAATTACTTTTTCTTCTAAAATGCATAGGTTGCTTCAGAGAATTAAAAAAGCTGTTTTGGCCAACTTTGCAGCCTCCTGAAGCATTTTCCACCGTTTTCTTTTGGTCACATTTTATAAACGGTATGTTTTTTTATCGCCCTTAACAAGTCTATGTAGATTTCATTAAGCTTCTAATTAATGTCTAGAATAGCCTTTTTTTCTCTATTGATTGGACTATTATGCAATGTTTTATAAAAGTCGCACAAAATCTCACATGAATTAATTTTGAAATCTTTTTGAAATATTTCATAAAATAACTTATGATAAGAATAAAAGTTATTAAATGAATCCTTTCTGGAAGGACTTTAAAATAACTTCTTAAAAGGAAATAAGAAACAACTCTGAAATCTTCTAACGATTCCAAACATAAAATAATTTAGAAACATTTTCGGGATTATCTAAGGTATTCTTTCACCAAATCATTTCAAGATACTTTCAAAAAGTTTTCATGTAATAACTTATGCAATGCTTCATAAAAATGGCACAAAATCTCACATAAATCAATTTTAAAATCTTTTTGAAATATTTCATAACATAACTTATGATGAGACTAAAAATTATTATATGAATCCTTACTGAAAGGACTTAGAAAGGACTCCTCAAGAGAAAACAAGATACAACTCAGAAATCTTTTAATGATTGAGAACATAAAATAATTTAGAAACGATTTCGGGATTATATAAGGTATTTTTTCACCAAATCATTTCAAGATTCTTTCAAAAAGCTTTCATGTAATGATTTAAAAAGATTTCCGGGATGATCTAAAGTATTCTTCCACCAAATCATTTCAAGATACTTTCAAATATCATTCATGTAATGATTCATGCAATGTTTTGGTAAAGTCACACCCACACACCATGAATTAATATCGAAAGAACACCATGAAATATTTGATGAAATAATATATTTAAATGATTTAAAAAAGAACTTTAAAATATAACTAAATTATTTTAAAAAGAATTTATGAAATAATACATAAAAACATCACAAAGTGGTTCTAATAATATATCCAGAAGAGAAACTAAAGTCATAGTTTGAAATATTTAAAGAAATTTGAAATAATTTGATGAAATATTTCAGGAAATTAAACGTTGAAATAATTCATAAAGATCTTAAAAAGATAACTGTATTCTTTTAAAAAAAATTTATTAAATAATACAGAGATAGATTACAACGTCATTACGAAAATAATACCAAGAAGAAATCGAAAGTTTAGATGTGAAATATTACATGAATCCTTACTAAAAGGACTTTGAAAGGACTTTTCGAAAGGAAACAAGAAACAACTCAGAAATCTTTCACCGATTCCAATCATAGAATTTTTTTGAAAGATTTTGAGTATTATCTAAAATATCCTTTTACAAAATGATTTCAAGGTTCTTTCAGAATGCTTTTATGCAATATTTCATAAAATCTATTCGGTAAACTCTCGCGAAATATTGCATGAAATAATTAAAAAATTTTTTGGTAATTATTTATATAATGATTAAAAATATGCAAAGTTATTACATGAGTTCTTGCAGGGGGTTGCTCTAGCAAATTGCACAACGCTGTATCACAAAGACAGAAGATATGAAATCAATGTGCCGAACAAAGATAGTACTATATAGTTTATCACTCTGGAGCCACCCATCTGGAAACACTTTAAAAAGACTTTTTGTAAGGAAACAAGAAATATTACAGAAATCTTCTTACGATTCCAATCATAGAATTATTTAGAAAGATTATGAGGATTATCTAAAGTATTCTTTTACAAAATTATTTCAAGGTTGTTTTGAAAAGATTTTATGCAATTTTTCATAAAAACTTTTGCTGAACTCTCACAAAATATTCCCTCACAGCATGAATTAAATTTGAAATGATTTCTTGAAATAATACGTTAAAATCATTTAGAAAAAACTTCAAAAAATAGCAAGATTATTTTAAAAAGAATGTATGAAATAATACATAAAAACATCATAAAGTAATTACAAAATAATTTCAAAAAAAAAAAAGTCATGATGAGAAATATTATATGGAACCTTGCTGTTGAAAAGACTTTGAAAGAAAACTTTTTATAAGGAAACAAGAAACATTACAAAAATCTTACGACTTCGAACATAGAATTATTTAAATATATTTTCCAGATTATTAATTTACAAAATAATTTCAAGGTTTATTTGGAAAGCTTTTGTGCAATATTTCATAAAAACTTTTGGTAATAAAAATAAAATTATTCTTTTAAAATTAAAATTATAATATCAAAACTAAAGATCCAAATTCTTGAACTCAGAGACGGAACGATTTACTCATCTAATCCCACAGCATGAATGAATCTTGAAATAATTTCAAGGAATATTTTATGAAATAATTTATTGAAATAATTGGAAAAGAACTTTAAAATAAACCAAACTTATTTCCAAAACAGTTTACAAAATAATACATAAAAAAATTAATAATGACTTCACAAAGATTACGAAAAAAAAGTCAGAATATGAAATATTACATGGATCCATGCTGACAGGACTTTGAAAGAACTTTTTGCAAGTAAACGTGAAACATAACAGAATCATTTCAAAATATTTTCAGGATTACACTGAAAAAAATAGAATCTAGGAGTAAGAGGAAAAATCTATTTGATTCTTAGTTCTTGAATCAAATAGAAATCTAGTTGTACCTAATAACTATAATCAAGATGAATATTCATCATATTAAAGTTTAGTTGCTTCAAAAATATTTCTGCTAGGTGGTAGTAGAATATCTATTAGAAGGAAGTCGATATCATTGAAGCAGATTTTCCTCTAGAGTCAAGCGGAATTCTACTATGGCTTAAAACAAAACGAAAATCTTCTACCACCAAGCGGATTCTCATTGGTTCTAGATTCTATTTTTTTCAGTGTAGTTTATAATTTATCCACTTGATGGCGGTTGTTGAATTTTGCGTTATTTTCTTTTCTCTTAGCGCTTATTCTCTTACTCTTGCAAACGGTAAGATTGCTTTCTGTTTCATATATAGGGGAAATAAGAATCTATAATAGCAACTAAATTGTTATGTGTGTGATGTCTCTGTTATAATAACTGCGTTTTTAATAACTGTGTAACCATTATTTGTAATCCTATAAATAATTATATCATTATATTCGTTATATATATATATACGTATTAATTATAAATTGTTTCTTAAATAATATATTAAAGAATAAAGTTTCTACCGAATCCTTTCAACAGAAGATGTATGAAAAGATTTATAAATTATTACCAAAAGAATTCATAAATCCTTTCAAAATTCTCCCATCGGAAGGATTCTGTAATAATCCTATGTCCAAGATATATTCCTTTAAAAAAAATACAATGAAATATTTTAGAAATAATTCATATCATTCTTGTAGAATCTTTCCAACGAAAGATGTTTAAAAAAATTGATGAATTATTACCAAAAGAATTTATGAATCCTTTCAAAATTCTTCCATTGAAAGGATTCTGTGATAATTCCATGTCTAAGGTATATTCCTTTTAGAAATTATACAATGAAATATTTTAGAAATAATTCATATCAATCTTACAGAATCATGTCAACGGAAGATGCATGAAAAGATTTATGAATCATTATCAAAAGAATTCATGAATCCTTACAGAACTCTTTCTTTAAAAGGATTTTGTGTGAATCCTTTATAAAAGATTTTATTGTATTATTTTTAAAAGAATAATACCCTGGACATAGAATTATTTCAGAATCCTTACAATGAAACATTTTTGAAAGATTACTATCCTTACATGTATCCTTTTAGAATCCTTTCAGAATTCATCCTTTACGAAAAAATATTATAATCAAAATTATAATATTGTACTATATTTAATTATAATTATATGATAATCAATTATAATCTGATTATAGCAATGATTATAGTAAAATTATAATTATTTTGCGGCATTATAATCATTGACTGTGATCAATGATATAAGATAATGATCATGATCGCATAGGAATATCTGATATGATTATAATAATTACTGCAGTATTATAATAATTCATTATAGCGTACTATAATAAATATTTTAATAACATAATTTTTTAATACAATTTATTATAATCATTATCATAAAGATATGATCACTAATTACTGTTGATTGTAATTCTTTATCACATTTAATTATGATCATGACTGTAGTATTGTAATGATAGATTATAGAATACTACGATTCATACCCCTGTTTAAGAAGTCCAAATGGAATTATTTGAAATCCATGATGAAATTCCATTGAGATTTATACTTGTGAATGATTTTGCTTTTTCCCATTAATTCAGAGGGTGAAAAGCTCTTTAAGCCCACCAAAATTAATTACTCTAAAAATAAGCAAGAAAAGCGGACTTTTTTTCGAATTAAAAGGGCGAAAAGTAATTTACGCCCGCCAACATCAATTACACTAAAAATAAACGGAAGAAAAGTACTTTTCTCTCACGAATTCAATTTCTCTTAAATTAAGCGGGAAAAGCGTACCCCTTAAGAGAAAAAACTATAATTATAACTATAGTGAGTTATAATCCATAAATCTAGTCAAAATTTATCCATGATTATCGTATATTATAAGTACTAATTATAGTTGATTATATTATTTTCGCGCTACTATAATGGATAACTTTAATAATCATAATATTTACTTACTATATGTCTATAGTTTATCGTTTTATAGTACATTTATAGGTTTATGGGTTTATAGTTCATGGGTTCATGGTTTATGGGTTTATGGTTTATGGGTTTATGGATTATGGGTTTATGGATTATGGGTTTATGGATTATGGGTTTATGGCTTATGAGTTTATGCTTTATAGATCTATGCATTATGGGTTTATGGGTTTATGGTTTATGGGTTTAAGGTTAATGGGTTTATGGTTTATGGATTAATGGGTTCATGATTTATGGGTTAATGGTTTATCGTTTATGGGTTGATGGTTTATGGGTGTATGGGTTTATGGTTGATGGTTTATAGGTTTATAGTTTATAGGTTTATAGGTTTATGGTCTATGGGTCAATGGTTCATGGATTTACGGTTTATGGGTTTCCCCGTAAAAAAAATCCAATTGAAATTTCAAACAGGTTCATAATTTTGTGCAAACTACTTTTCTTCTTCAAATTTGATTATTACGAATATTGAGCGAGCGTAAAGTAGTCTTCTTTCTCAAATTCGATTATTTTAAATATTGACTAGGCGTAAAGTACACAGTGGAAAAAAATTTGTAATTTTTACACACATAAGTGTTACAGATGAAACACAAATTTTTTTGTGTTAAAATTTACAAATTTTTTTTGTGTAATTTTCGAAGTTAAAATTTTAACATAAAAATCCATGAATAATACAAAATTTTGAGTAATAAAATATGTAAATTTTACAAATTTATTTGTGTTTAAATATAATGATTGAAATGATGATTAGATATTAAATAATGACTTTCTCGTATTTCTTTCTGTTAATATATTAAAAAAAAAGAGAGAGATAAAGAAATATAAGAAAAAGGATAAAATGATGGATGTTGGCGTGGATTAATAAAATTATAAACAAACTAAATTCATTTGACAGTATTACATTGTCGTTTATAGGCGAACGTAAACAAATGATTACGAAAAGAGCCGATCATTTTTAAATATGAGTATATTATAGAAATAGAGCCGGTTAGTGGTTCAGTCGGCAGAGCCTTGGATTCGTAATCTTGGGGTTCTGAGTTCAAATCCCGCTCTCGGCAACCGATTGATAGAAGCACCACTGCATGTTATATGTGCTTTGTTTACAAATACACTTACAAGTTCCGTCGCTGATTAGCATCACAAATAGCGTAGATATAGCGACGTTAAAGAAGAAAAAAAAAGTATATAAATTTTTGGACTTACAGGGAGAGTCCATGACATTTGAGTCTCAGATTTTCTTCTAACTTTGAGATATTTTTTCTTATATAAAATTATGAAAAAAGCCTTATTCCTAAAGTGCAACTCTCAATTTTCGCCGAGTTATCAGCAGTTATGTCTAAATTTTTTAAAAATTGCATTTTTTATGGTTATACATTTTTCGAAGTACTTATTCTGGAAAACTTTTATTTTATCACGTGAGATCTCATATGAGTTCTCATATGAGATCTTGTTTCATTTTCAATCGTGAGAACTCACATGAGATCTCATGTCATTTTTTTCAGTAGGAAACTGCTGATAACTTGGCAAAAATCGAGAGTCGCACCTTAGGAATAAGGCCTTTTTCATAATTTTATATAAGAAAAAATATCTCAATGTCAGGAGGAAATCCGAGACCCAAATGTCATGGAATTCTTGTTAGCAGAAATTAATATTTACAAACTAAAATTTACCTTGCATTCAAGGCATTTTTATTGCATAAAATAACAATAATGCTAATATCGCCGGGTCGGCGGAACAAGGATACACACCGTTTTTTGTTTGGAAAAGGCGACACCTCGGTTTTTGGCATGGAAAAGGATACACGTCGTTTTTCGTTGGGGAAAGGCGACCCCTCGGTTTTGGGCGTGGAAAAGGATACACGTCGTTTTTCGTTTGGAAAAGGCGACACGTCGGAGGGAGACTTTTTTTACAAATGTTGAGTTAAAAAAAGAAATTTAATTTTTTGTATAACTAGGAGCTAAACTAATTTTTAACTAGCAGAGTGCTCACTAAAATTTATGAATGACTAAATTAAAATAATTTTTTACCAGGAAATTTTTCTTTTTTTTAATTTTTGAATAATTGGTAACTCAATTAAAATAAAGTATAATTAGTATAAATATTATTTACATATATGTTTTAAAAAATATTGTAATCTACAAAATGAAAAATTTGAATTGAAAATTCCGCTTATGGTACTCTTAAAGTTTATTGAATTTGTTACATAGTTAATATTATTAGTTCTTACATATGATCTACGGTTACATATTTGACATATTATAGTTTATATATAACATACATTTACATCTTATGTTATATAGTAACTATGTGATACGTTTATTAAGCTATTGTAATAAATTTGATTTATTTTTCAAAACACGTTAAATTGCCAAAAAGTATGTTATCATTATTATAAAAATATAATCCTTTTCTTGTGTTACAAGTCCTATCTTCTAGACTCATGACCTCGAGGAAATACCTTTAATGGTTCATACTTTCTTTGTGACCATGAGTATAGAAGATACTACTCGAAATACTTGTCAAAAGTTTAATATTTTTCTTTTAAATATTTACTCTTTTATATGTACTTAACATAAGACGTAAATGCATGTTATGTATAAATTATAATATGTCAAAAATGCAACTGTCGATTATTTGTAACTAACAAGGATAGTATTTGACCTCCAGAGTTGGCTGAAACTGCAGGAATTGATTCTTTGATGAAAAAAATTAACCTGTGCTTTTTCTTTTGTGCTAATAGGCCCTATAGGCGAAAATATAGACATTTCTTCGAAAATGTAGAGAAAAGAAGCGTTTATAAGAACTTAAATAGCTAAACCACTAAAAATTTTACAGAAAAATGTATGAAAAATAGGAAAAAATACAAGTTAAGAGCTTCAATTTAAGTTTTATCGCATCAAAAAAGCTTCTGTAGTTCAAAAGTTGTGCCTAATTGAAAATTACTACATATTTATTAATATTTTTAGCACGTAACATACAATCAAATTTTTTCTCTATTTCATTAGCATTTTGTAATCGCCTGTAACTTTTGAATCATATGAGATTTTTTAATGCAACAAAGCTTAAATTAAAGTTTTTAACCTGTACTGTCTTTTATTTTTCATACAATTTTCCGTAAGAGTTTCAGTTTGATTATCCAAGTTCTTATAAAGACTTATTTTCAATACATTTTCGAAAAAATGTTTATATATCCGTCTATGGGGCCTATTAGAACAAAAGAAAAAACACGGGTTCATTTTTTTAATCAAAAAATCATATCCTGCAGTTTCAACTAAATCCGTTTCCTGAAGGTCAAATACTCTCCTTGTAAGAACTAATAATATAAACTATGTAACAAATTCAATAAACTTTAAGAGTGCCATAAACGGAATTTTCAATTCAAATTTTTCATTTTGTAGATTACAATATTTTTTAAAACATATAATATATGTAAATAATATTTACACTAATTATACTTTATTTTAGTTGTATTACCGATTATTTAAAAATTAAAAAAAAGAAAAATTTCCTGGTAAAAAATTATTTTAATTTAGTCATTCATAAATTTTAGTGAGTACTTTGCTAGTTAGAAACTAGTGTAGCTCCTAGTTATATAAAGAATTAAATGATTTCTTTTTATAACTCAACATTTGAAAAAGAAGTTTTCCTCTGACGTGTCGCCTTTTCCAAACGAAAAACGACGTGTATCCTTTTTCACGCCCAAAACCGAGGTGTCGCCTTTTCCAAATGGAAACCGACGTGTCGCTTTTTCCAAACGAAAAACGACATGTATCCTTTTCCACGCCAAAAACCGAGGTGTCGCCTTGTTCCGCCAACCCGACGATATATAATTATTAAAAGTATAAGATTATTTGAATAACTAGGTAAACACATGTTTGTAAAAATAACAAACTCCGTGTGTTAATTCTACAAAAATTTTTGTGTTGATTTTAAAAGTACACAGAAATTTTTAAATTACAAAAACTTTTATGTTGATTTTACAAACATGTTTGTAAAATTTTAACACAAAAATTTTTGTACAAAAAAAAATTTGACGAATTACACAAAATTTTTTACTGTGTACTTTTCTCCGGCAAATTCGAATATTCCAAATATGAAGCAAACGTCGAGTATTTTTCTTCCGCTAATTCGATTATTTCGAATACTGAGCGTACGTAAAGTACTTTTCTCCCGCAAATTCGAATATTTCGAATATTAAGCCGGCGTAAAGTACTTTTATACCGCTAATTATATTATTTCGAATATTGAGCGGGCGTAGAGTACTTTTTTTACAATATTCGATTATTTCGAATATTGACCGGGTGTGAAGTACTTTTCTCCCTCAAATCCAATTATATCGAATATTGTCCAGTTATAAAGTACTTTTCTCCCGCAAATGTGATTATTTCGAATATTGAGCGGGTGTAAAGTACTTTTCTACCGTCAATTCAATTATTGCAGATATTGACTGGGCATAAATACTTTTCTCCTGCAAATTCGATTATTTTGAATATTGAGCGGGCGTAAAGTACATTCCTCCCAAAAATTCGAATATTTTGAATATTTAGCAGGCGTAAAGTACTTTTTTCCTCAAATTCAACTATTTGAATAATTGAACGAGCGTGAAGTACTTTTCACTAGCATATTCGATTATTTTGAATATTTTGCGTGCAAAGATTACTTTTCTTCCATTGATTCGATTATTTTCAAAGAAGAATTTATGGGAAAAAAGTACTTTACTCCCAGTCAATATTGACAGTAATAAAATTTAAGGGGAAAAAGTAATTTACGCCCGCTTAATATTTAAAATAATGTAATTCGCAGAAGAAAAATACTTAAAATTTAATCAATATTTCGAATGATTAAATTTGCTAGAAATAAGCTCTTTATGCCCGTTCAATATTTAGACTAATCAAAATTAAGAGAGAAAACTACTTTAGGCGCGCTCAATATTCGTTATTTAAAGGAAAAAAGTACTTAACACAAAATTATAAATCTCATTAAATATCCATTGAGACTATTTTTACAGGAAAACCCATGAACGATAAACCCATAAAGCAATGCCCCATAAACCATTGTCCCATAAACCATAAACCCGAAAACCATAGACCCATAATACATCAACCCATAAACCATAAACCAGTAATGGATTTCAAAGATGTTTGAATAATATCAAACAGCCAACGTCAGAGTAGTTACTACAAAATGATATATTATGCCTATACTCTAATTTTACGGTATACTCTAAAGTTAGCTAAAAGATATCATAATCTGAAGGTATACATAAATGTATGAAGCATTCTAAAAATTCATTACTGTCATAAACCCAATAAACCATAAACCTATTAACCCATAAACCATAAACCATAGAACATAAAACCATGAACCCATGAACCGTAAACTCACAAACCATAAACTCATTAACCTATGAAAACCATCAACTCATAAACGCATCAACCATGAACCCATAGACCACAAAACTCATAAACGATGATCCCCTAAACCACGAGACCATAAACCATGGACCATAAACTCATAAACTATGAACGATGAACTATGAACTCATAAAGCATGGGAAATAAACTATAAATCCATAAATCATAAACCCATAAACAATAAACCCATGAACCATGAACCCATAAACCATAAACTCTTAAACCATAAACCCATAAACCATAAACCCATAAATCCATAAACCCATAAACCCATAAACCATAAACTATAAACCTATAGACCAGAAGACCGTAAACAATAAACTTATAAACCCTAAACCCATGAACTATTAACCCATAAACCACGAACCCATAGACCATAAACCCATAAACCATAAACCCATGAACCATAAACCCATAAACCATAAACCCATGAACCATGAACCCATAAACCCATGAACCACATATCCATAAACCGTAAACCCATAAACCCATAAACCATTAATCCATAAACCATTAACCCATAAACCATAAACTCATAAACGATAAACCCATTAACCATAATCCCATAAACCATAAACTCATAAACTATTAACCCATACACCATAGACCCATAAACCATGAGCCCATAAACTATAAACCTATAAACCATAAACCCATAAACCCATGAACCATAAACTCACGAACCCATAAACTATAGACCTATAGACAAGAAGACCGTAAACTATAAACTTATAAACCATATAGCCATGAACTATATACCCATCAACAATGCACCGATAAACCATAGACCCATAAACCCATGAGCCATGAACGCATGAACTATGAACCATAAACCCATTAATTATGAACCCATTAACCATAAACGCATAAACCATTAACCATTAACACACAAACCATAGATCATAATCCCATAAATCATTTACCTATGAACCAAAGAAAAATAATCATTAAACCCATTAAGAGCATGACGAAGCTGTCCGCCTTCTAATAATATTTCCAATCTTAACTTATGAATAAACGATGCGTTTAATCGAGTTTCATTGTTACAAAGAAAAAATTTGTAAGATTAAACTCTAGTGCGGACAACTCAAGAAATCCACCAAAATATTATACATACAAAGTTATAATACAAACTTTCAATATGTCGTATTTTAAGGTTACGTTTGTCGAGTTTGATATCTAATTTCCAATCCAAGCTCATAAAAAAATAACAAGTCCAAATGATTTTTTATTTTAACAAAAATTATTGTATAAATATAGCTTTAGTGCGGACAAGTCATTATATTTGTTTAATTTAAGAATTTAAAAAGATATTGATAAAATAAAAAAAGCAAAACTCGATTGCTGCAGCTCCGACATGCCGTTAACGATATTGTAATAAACCACAAACCAATAAACAATAAACCCATTCACTATAAACCGATTGACTATAAACCCATGAACCATAAACCCATTAACCCATAAATTATACGCTCATGAAGCATAAACAATAAACCATAAACTCATAAACTATGAACAATGAACTATAAATCCATAAACCTCAAACCCATTACCCATAAACAATGAACTATGTACCCATCAACCTATACACTATAAACTCATGAACCACGAAATAGAAACCATAAACTCATAAACATAAACCATTAACAATGTAGCTATAAATAATAAAACCATGAACTATACAAATCATGAACCCATAAACTATAAACCCATAAACCATATACCCATAAATCGTAGACCTATAAATCATGAGCCCATAAACCATGAACTAGAACTCATGAACCATAAACTCATAAACTTTAAACTCATAAACCACAAACAATAAACCATAAACTTATAAACCATGAACAATAAACTATAAATCCATAGACCTTAAACTCTTTCACAATAAACATATAAACCCAAATACCTATAAACCATAAACCCATGAACTATCAATCTTAAACCTATGAACCATTAAACCATCAATTCATAAACCATGCACCCATAAGACACAGACTCATAAACAATAAACCCATAAATTATAAACCCATAAACCATGAACCGATAAGCCTTTAACCCTTCAACATAAACCCTTAAAACATCAACTATTAACCATAAATCCATGGACATTGAACTCACAAACTATAATCATAAAAATCATAAACCCATTAATCATGAACTTATAAACCACACACTTAACAACCATGAACCTATTAACCATAAACCCGTAAACCATCAACTATAATCTCATTGACCATAAAACTATAAACCATAAACTCATGAACAATCAACCCATAAACCATGAACCCATAAACTATGAACCCTTAAATCTCAAATACAAAAACTATGATCCCATCAACTATAAATTCATTAACCATAAAGAATAAACTATGTACCCATAAACCTATACACTATAAACTCATAAACCACAAAATATAAACCATGAACTCATAAACATAAACCATCAACAATGAAGCCATAAATAATAAAACTATGAACCATAAACTCATAAACTATGAACTCATAAAGCATGAGAAATAAACTATAAATCCATGAACGTTAACCCCATTAACCATTAGCCCATAAAACTATGGACTATAAACTCGAGAACCACAAACCATGAACCATGAACCCATAGACCATGAACCCATGAACCATAAACTATAAACCCATCAAACATAAACCCATCAAACATAAACCCATATACCGTAAACCCGTCAGCGATAATCCCATAAGCCATAAACTATAAACCCATAGACCATAAACTAATAAACCATAAACCTATAAACCATTAGCCTATAAACCATAAACCCAAAAACCATAAACCCATAAACCATAAACCCATGAACCATAAACCCATAAATCATAAACCCATAAACAATAAGCTCATAAAACATAAACCCATGAACCATAAACCCATAAACCATAAATCATAAACCTCAAACCCATATACCATAAATCGATAAACTATACACTTATAAAAATTTAACCCATGAAACATGAACTCATAAACGATAATCTTCTTAACCATAAACCAATTAACCATAAACTCATAAACTTTAAACAATAATTCAGAAACCCATAAGCCATGAATCTATAATCCATGAGTTTTTAAACTTTAAACCATAATTCGTAAACACATATACTATTTACCCATGAACCATGAACCAATAAACCATGAACCCATCAACCATGAACCCATCAACCATAAACTCATAGACTTAACACCATAAACCATAAACTCATAGACTAAACACCATAAACCATGAACCCATTAATCTATAAACCATATACCCATGAACAATAAACCCATAAACCATAAACCTATAAGGCAGAAACTCATAAATCATGAACCATAAAACATAAATCATAAACTCATAAATCTCATACCCATAAACCATAAACCCATAAACCATAAAGTATAAACTCATAAACAAAAAACCCATAAACTATTGACACATATACCATAAAATCATAAACCATAAACCCATCAACCACGAAATAATAAACCATGAACCCATTAACCATGAACCTATAAACCATCAATCCATAAACTATAAACCATAAACCTATTAACAAAAAACTTATGAACCATTAACTCATAAACTATAAACCAACAAAGCATGAACCCATGAACCCATAAACCATAAACCCCTAAACCATGAACTTACGAAGCATAAACTCCTGAATCATGAACCATAAACCATTAACCATGAACCCATAAACCTTAAACGCATCAACCACGAACCCATAAACCATAAACCTATAAACCGTACACTATAAACTCATCAACCATCAACTTCCAAACCATGACCATGAAAAACATTAATATCGTGAACAGTTAACCTATAAACCGTGAACCTCCGAACCTTAAATATATAAACTCAGAAAACCATGAACCCGTAATCCATAAACCTATAAGCCATGAACCTTTAATCCGTAAACCCATGAACTTTAAACTATAATTCATGAACCCATAGACCCATTAACCCATAAACTATAAACCCACAAACCATTAACCCATAAATCATTAACCGATAACCATGAACTCATAAACAATGATCCCATTAACCATAAACCAATAGACAGTAAACTCACAAACTTTGAACCATAATCGATAAACCCATAAACCATGAACCTATAATCCATGAATTTATAAATTTTGGACCATAAACCATAAACCCATGATCCAATAACCCAATAAACCATAATTCCATAAGCCGTAATACAATAAACTATAAATCCATAAATCATGAACCTTTAAACCCATAAACCATAGTACCATTATTTATAAACCTATTAACCATAAACATATAAACCATAAACCCATAAACTATAGACCCATAAACCCATATACCAAATAAACATAAACCATATAACCATAAACCATAAACTTATAAACCATGAACTCATAAACCATAAACCTATAAATTACAAACCCATTATCGATAAACCCATAAACCATGAACTCATAAACCATTGACCCATAAATCATAAACCAATAACCAATTGACTTATTAACCTTTCACCCATAAACCGTAAACTTATAAACGATAATTCAATTAACCATAAACCGAAACTTGCCATTCATGAATTTATAAACTTTGAACTATAATCCGTATACCAATAAACTATTTACCTATAAACGATGAACCCATGAACCATAAACCCATTACCCCAAATGCCATAGACCCATTAACCAGTAACCCATGAATCGTCCATAAACTATGCTCCATAATCCATAAACCTATAATTCATAGACCCATAAACCAGAACCTTATAAACAATAAACTCATAAACCATAAACCCATAGTCCATGAACCCATAAAACCTTAAACCGTGAATTATGAACCCATGAACCATGAACTATAAACCATAAACCTATTAACCCTGAACCCAAAAACTATAAACGCATTAAAAGGATATCGTAGTTCTGCTCCTCCTAATAATATTTTTATTCAAAGTTCATGAGTAAACAGTGCGTCAAATCAAATTCTTTCACTTCAGTAAGAAAATTCGTAAGATCAATCCTTAGCGCGGAAAAGTCAAGAAATTTATCAAAATAATATACATAAAAAATTATAAACAAACTTTCGATATATACTATTTTGAGGTTAGGTTCATCGAGCTTGATATCTAATTTTCATTCAAAGTTCATGAAAAAATATGAAGCTAAATTGAATTTTTAATTTAACAAAAATTATTGTATTAATATTGTTTTAGCGCGGACAAGTCATTATATTTGTCCAAATAGTGAATTTAAAAAGATATCAGTAAGATAAAAAAAGCAAAACTCGATTCCAACAACTACGACATCCCGTTAACTACAAACCCATAATTCATAAACTCATAAACCCATACACCATAAGCCCATAAACGATACACTATAAGCCATGAACCCATGAACCCATAAACCATAAACCATAATCCCATAAACCATAACCTTATAATCCATGAATTCATAAACTTTGAACTATTATTCTTTAACCCATAAACTATTTACCTATAAACCATAAAACCATCAA
This sequence comes from Anastatus disparis, assembly GCA_017163975.1. Classification (NCBI taxonomy): domain Eukaryota; kingdom Metazoa; phylum Arthropoda; class Insecta; order Hymenoptera; family Eupelmidae; genus Anastatus; species Anastatus disparis. Next base: position 223,179 of record JAFFSR010000043.1, on the reverse strand, counting down.
ACCTTAAACCATGAATTATAAACCCATAAACTATAAACTATAAACTATAAACTCATGAACCTTAAACCCAAAAACTATAAACGCATTGATCATATACTAACTAACCATTCACACATAAATCAGAAGCTTATAAACTATACACCATAATTCATATCGTGAACAAGAAACTATGAATCCATAAACCTTAAGCCCATTAATCATAAACAATGAACTATAAATCCATGAACCTCAAACCCATTAACTATAAACCCATAAACTTAGAAATCTGTAAACTATAAGCTCATAAACCACGAACCAAAAAACATAAACTCATTAACATGAACTATAAACAATAAAATTCTAAATAATGAAACCATTGACTACACACCCATAAACCATAAATCTATAAACTATGAACTTATAAAGCATAGACCTATGAAACATAAACCCATAAACCATGAACACATAAACCCACGAACTATAAATTGATGAATCATAAACCATATATCATAAACCATAAAACCATAAACCTTGAACCCATAAATCATAAACCCATGAAACATAAACCTATAAACCAGGGAATATAAACTTATGAACCATAAACTAAAGACCTTTAAACCATAAACCTATGAACCATAAACCTATAAACCGATAGACCATAAACCCATAAACAATAAATTCATAAACCATAAACGATAAACCCATAATTCATAAACTTATAAACCATATACTTATAAACCTTGAACCCATAAATCATAAACCCATGAACCATAAACCTATCAACCATGAACTATAAACTCATAAACCATAAACTAAAGACCCATTAACCATAAACCTATAAACCATAAACCCATAAACCCATAAACCATAAACCTATAAACCGTTAACCCATAAACCATAAACCCTTAAATCATAAGCCTATAATCTATAAACGCATGAACTTCAACCTATAATTCATGAACCCATTAACCATAAACCTATAAATCATAAACTCATAAACCATTAGCCCATAAACCATAAATTTGTGAACCATGAACCCATAAACCATAAACCTATAATCCATGAGTTCATAAACTTTAAACTATCATTCGTAAACCCATGAACTATTTATCCATAAGCTATAAACCCATAAACCATATACCCATAAACCATAAACCCATCAACCATGGACCCATAAACCATGAACTTATAAAGCATGAACTCATGAATAATGAACCATAAACCATTAACTCATAAACCTCAAACCCATAAACCATAAACCTATAAGTTATGAATTTTTAATCCGTCAACCCATAAACTTTATATCATAATTCATAAACCCATAAACCATGACCCGATGAACCATAAACTACAAACTTATAATCAATAAACTTCGAAACTATAACCCCAAAAATAATTTAACCTATAAACCGATAACCCATAAACGATAAACTCCTGAACTATAAATTATAAACGCATAACCCATAAGCCCATAATTCATGAACCCATAAACCATAAATCTCTGATCCATGAAATCATAAACGTTATACAATAATTCACAAACGTTTTAACCAGTAATTCATAAACCATAAACCTTTTAACCATTCACCTATAAACTATTATTCCATCAACCTTAAACCCATTAACATATAAACTATAAACTCATGGACCATGAACCATAAACAATGAACTTAGAAACATAAACCATAAATCATAAACCCATAAATCTTCAACTCATAAGCTATAAACTCATAAACCATAAACCCATCAACCATAAACACGTAATCCATAGACCCATAAATCATAAGCCCATAAATTATAAACTCATGGACGATAATCCCATAAACCATAAACTAATAAACCATAAACTCATAAACTTTGAACCATAAACCCATAGACCATAAACCATAAATCATAAAACCATAAACCACTAACCATAAACCACTAACTATAAACCATTAACCATAAACCCATAAACCATGAACTCATAAACCATGAACCCATGAACCCATGAACCATAAACTATAAACTCATAAAGCATATTCTTATTTACCATGACCCTTAAAAACATGAAACCTATAAATCGATGACCTATAAACGATGAACCCATAAACCATAAACCCATAAATTATGCCCTATAAAACACAAACCTATAAACTTTTACGTATAATCTCATAAAACATTAACCATAAACCCATAAACTATTAACTCATAATCCATAAATCGATAAATCATGAAACCCTAAACCATAAATCTATGAACAATGAATCATTAAACCCATGAACCATAAACCTATTAGTTATAAACCCATTACTCATAAACCTCTAATCTATAAATTCATAAATAAGACATCATAAAACATAAATCTATAAACCATTAACTGTACTCTCATAAACCATTAACCATAAAACCATAAATTATTAACTCATAAACCGATAAACCATAAAACCATAAAACCATAAACCTATAAACCAATAAACTATAAACCCATAAACCTTGAACCTATAAACCCATAAACCATAAACTCATAATCCGAAAACCTAAAAACCATGAATCTATAAACCATGAACCATAAACCTATCGACCATAAAATCATAAACAATAAATCCATAAGACATTAACTCATGAACCATAAACCCATAATCCATAAAATTATAAACTTATCAACCATAAACCCAATAATTATAAACTCATTAACCATAACTCCATAAATCCATAAATCATAAACCCATAAACTATACACCATAAACCACAAATTCATAAACTATAAACACATAAACTATACACCATGAACCGTTAACCCATAAGTTATGAACCCATAAACTAATAAACCCATGAACCATAAACCATGAACCCATAAACCATAAACCCATAAACCATAAACCCATCAACCATAAACTCATAAACCATGAACCTATAGCCCATAAACCCATGAACATATAAATTATAAACACATAAACCATAATCTCAAAAACTAAAAATCCATAAACCAATGAACCATGAACGATTTTTTTAAAGCTTATTCTCGTATCTTATGAATACATATGATATAAATCCGATTGAATATCGATATTTAGGAGATTTTTTTGGTTGCTGAACGTGTATTTGGTGTTATTTTCATGATCAGAATGCAATAGAGCCTCTAAAATGCTATAAATCTATCAAATTTTCAATTTTTTGATATTTTAGGTACTTTCCACCATTTACACAAAAATCTGCAAAAAATATGAATGATAGATTTTATGAAAAGTAAAGTTTCTAAAAGTCAAAAATAAGTATGCATTCATACCGTTAATGTACAGACCATTTAAAAATTTTAAAATTTTTCTTTATATTTATAAATTTTTCAATTTTGACCATAGGGATCTAAAACTTTCAGGATTTTAGTTTTTTGACAAGACAAAAAAATAAGCAAAGTTTCAGGGAAATCTGAGTTAAGGCAATTTTGACATGCTTATTCGGCTATACTCTTTGTCAGGATATAGATAAATATTTTTGTTTCATTTTTTTATATTAAAAAATTCATATAAAAAATTGCAGGTTGGATTTTGAAGTTCTTTCATACTTTTCCCATATAAAAATAATGAGATGATCACCATAATTATTATTCATTTGAATTTTTTATATGAATTTTTTAATTTATAAAAATGAAACAAAAATGCTTATTGAACATATGAATAATACATATGAAAACTTTATATTGGAAATTCATATGAAAATTCATATGAATTTTTTCAACCGGGTACTTTAAAACATGTATCAATGTATATCCTGACAAATTTGTTAGAATAATGGTTGATACTTTGTAATAACTTTTTTTTTATTACAAGTTATAAATAGTATGATTCAGGGTGAGTAAGTATTCTATTTATAACAGTGCAGATGAATAATATAAATGTGAATAACAGGTAAATAATCATATTCTTTTATAGACTTAGCGGATGATAGACACTGACTTGAATTTTATATCTGGAGTCTTGTTGAAATTAAAGTACCTATTGATCTATATTCTTAAGTTAAGTTTTAGAAAATGATTAATTCTAATTCTTGCTGTATTCTTTTAGAGTAGCTTATTATATTCACATTGGTAAATAATATTCTCATATTATGAAAATTGATTTTCATTTTAATTTGAATTTATCCAATGACGTGACAGCAATAATTGTGTGGGTTTGAATGGGAGTGACATAAGTCACATATTTCTAATTTCGAGATTTTCGATATTAAAGTTTTAAATTAATATACATTTCTATTGAGTGCTATTTTTACAGTGCTTATAATATTAAAGAAAAATATATGAATAAGCCACTCTATTTTGAAAAATAAGTTGTTTTAATGTTAAAGGAATGAAATATACCACTAACTAAATTTTTTTTTAAATGTGACTTATGCCACTCTCATTCTCACCCATACAATTGTATCTAATCATGTATAAAAACTTAGGAGCCATTTGAACAAATAATTAAAATCAGCATGTCACAGACATTTGTATATATTAATATTAAATTAATTCATTCTCACCCTGGTGGAAATTGAAACGTTTTTTTTACCATTTTTTGGCCAGTAGAAATGAAAACGCTTTTTTTAACATTTATTGGCCATTTATTTGGCATTTTTATAACTAATAACCTCAAATTTTTATACACACCATTTTTAATGCTCACATTTCTACCAGGGCATTGTCAGTGATATACGATTAAACTCATGTCAGTGTTGGATATATTGATATACCATATTTTTTGAGGTTGTACATCCATCCATAACAATCTTCAAAATTATTTTTACTTTAATTACAATAAATGCATACTAAAAACATGAAAATTCACTTTCTTAAACAATTATAAGATTTTTTTTTGATTTATCATTGATACAATGATTTCATAAATAGACACGTAAAGTAAATTTATTTATTTTCAACTTTTATCCCACTTCGCAGTAGCACAGATTTGATAATTCTAAAATTAAGTGATTAATTCTATATAAAAATAAGTGAATTAAGAGGAGGTCACGTATCTCTATCCTTTTCTAATCAAAGAATTGAGTTTTTTACACAAACTAACAACTTTAGCAAAAAATGAAGAGAAAGCCGCATCTCGTAATAAAAAAAGCAATATTTTCTTTGATAAGAAAGAGTTAATTTTATTGCTTCGTTTTCAAGAAAACCTTGAAAAACTTAAATCATAGAGGTTGGGGTGGACAATTTGGTTTTTCAAGGTTTTCTTGAGAACGAAGCAATAAAATTAATTTTTTCTTATCAAAGAAAATATTGCTTTTTTTGATACCAGATGCGGCTTTATCTTCATTTTTTGATAAAGTTATTAGTTTTTGTAAAAAAATCATTTCTTTGATTAGAAAAGGACAGAGATACATGACCTCCTCTTAACTAATTTTAATACAACTTGCGTAGTATCATTTTACAAATTATTTTGAAATCATTTCAAGTTTATAACTTAAGAAATTCATCTAAAAATCACATTTTTCATTATTTTTTATTACATTTTTATTTTTTCCAAGGGATCGCCAAAGATGTCCGCTCTGAAATTTTCAGGCTATATTTATACATATATTACCTGCTTCAATGAGTTTTTTGAATTATGAATTACTTTTTTCTCAAAATTTAGAATATTTTGAACAAAAAAGTTCAACAGTAATATATTCTTAAAACGCAATCTAACTGAGTAGTTTAAGCCTAAAATTAGTCAAAAATGTCAAAAATATGGTTTTAGCCCAACTTTGAAGCTTTGTAGCTCTGAAAATATGTACTGAAGAGATCTATAAAAATTCTGACTGGTCCATAATATGGAAGAGAACCATTATACCAATTTTTAGCCAAAAAAAATTTTTCGTCCTCCGATTTGGCAGAGAATGGGTGACATATATATATATATATATATATATATATATATATATATATATATGTATATATATATATGTCCTCGTAGGCCGTTTTTGTGTCAGTTTTAAATTTTCTTATAATATTTTTTTTAGAGTCATTTTAAAAATTTTGTTATAACAACCAAATTTTTTCACTGCGTAGTTTTTGAATAATTAGAGACCTACCAAAAAAAGATAGGTTATATTCTAGATTGCTAGTATGTCTCTAATTAGTCAAAAACTATGCGGTAAAAAATTTGGTTGTTATTACAAAATTTACTAATTATACTAATATCTAGCGGGAGCTGCTATTTTTTTCTTGTTATACCGGATAGTGATTACATAAATGAAAACGCTATTAGACAAAGACAGATAGTTCGGCCCCTTCTTAAGAGGAGGTCGTATATATCTGTTCTTTTCTAATCAAAGAATTAATTTTTTTGCAATAACTAACAATTATAGCAAAGAATAAGAAGATAGCCTCATCTTGTATTATAAAAAGCAATATTTTCTTTGACGAGGAAAAATTATTTTAATCGATTCGTTCTGAAGAAAACCTTGAAAATCTTAAAAAATAGAGGTTAGGATGAATAATTCGGTTTTTTATAGTTTTCTTAAAAACGAAGCGGTAAAAATAATTTTTCCTCATAAAAGAAAAGATTACTTTTTATTATACGAGATAGGGCTTTCTTCTTATATTTTGCTAAAATCATTAGGTTTTGCAAAAAAATCAATTTTTTTACTAGAAAAGGATAGAGATATATGATCCACTCTTAAAAGATGGTTCAATGATGTATCTTAAATTTAGGAGAGAAATTAATTGTAAATATAAAATTATAAAATAATAAAAGTGGTTTTCATGACAATATTTTTTACTATTTTATATTCACATTATTATTCTTTATTATAATACTTTACGTATAAATATTTTTAAATTATTTGCATTATTTTTTGGTTTTAGAATTGATTTTTCGATTCTTTTTAAAGATAATAGATTTTTAAGTATTGATTCTTTATCGTACTCAGGGATCGATACATTTTTCGGGTATCACCCACCCCTCGTACCCATATAGCAAGAAATATTTCGGTGAAATATTTTTAAATATTTCATTAAAAGATTTCAGTACAAGCTTTGATAAACATTTTGTAAATATTTCAAAACAATATTTACAACAAACTTTTTATTTCTTTCAATGAAAATTTTTATAAATATTTTATAAACATTTCATGAAATATTTATTAAAATATTGTTAAAAGATTTCACTGAAACCTATGATGAAATATTTATTAAAATATTGTTGAAAGATTTCACTGAAATCTATCATGAAAGATTTTGTAAAGCTTTATTGTATATTTCACATCGGTTATAAGTAAATCCAAATCTGAAATATTTATGAAACATTTTACCAAACTTTTCAGAATTGTTTCAATTTAATATTGTTAAAAACTATCAAATAAGGCTTCTTAATATATTTCATAAATATTTTAGCAATATTCCTCAGCAAGATTTTTGATCTCCCAAAACCGACTTGAAATATTGTTGAAATATTTCACTGGAATCTTTCACAAAAGATTTTGTAACGTTTTATGTAATAAATATGTAATAATATTTCACATTCGACATAAATAGATCATATAATCTGAAATATTTATAAAACTTATTATTAAACCTTTCAGAAATATTTGAATAAAATATTTTGGGAAATTTTCAAATAAGGCTTTCTGAAATATTTCGTAAATATTTCACCTATATTACTCGGCAAGATTTTTGATTTCTTAAAGCCGACTTGAAATATTGTTTAAATATTTCACTAAAATCTCTTATGAAAGATTTTGTAAAGTTTTATGGAATATTTTACATCGGCCATAAGTGGATCAAAATCTGAAATATTTAAAAAACATTTCATTAAATTTTTCAGAAATATTTCAATGAAATATTGTCAGAAACTTTTAAATAAGACTTCTTGAAAAATTTCGTAAATATTTCAAGAATATTGCTTTGCGAAATTTTTGAATTCACAAAGCCGACTTGAAATGTTGTTCAAACATTTCACTGCTACTCAAGCGAAAAGTACTTTAGTCAAGCCTGGATTCATCCTTCGTACTCCCAAGTTACGTATTTAACTAATATATATAGATATTGGCAAATATACATTAATGTATAAGTAAAATTATAATATAATATTGATTTTCTGAAATAAAGTTGAAATTTTACTTAAATCTTTCATGAAAGATTTTAATCGATGTTAGAATAATGGAATATTTAATAAACGTTTCGTGAAGATTTCCTTGAAATGTTTGTGCAAACATTGCTGAAATCTTTGAATAATCTTTCATGATCCCTGGTAGAATCGTTGCTGGGTTTACAACTGAATTTCGCCTAGAATTTTTCAATATTGGTAGAATCTAATTTATAAATCCGACTAGAAATACTATGAATGGCGACATGCATTTTGCATGAATTTCTAGGTGAAATTCGGGTAAGGAGAAAAATTACACTCCGAACATATAGAATAACACATGCATTAGTGCGTGATCATAAGTATAAAAAATTTCTTCTTTATTTTTTTCCACTAATTTTCTTCTTTATTCTTGGAAACTATTATATTCGTTTAACAAATTTTACTTTCTGTTTTAATTTCTTCAATTCTATATGCTTCACACTGTTTCTTGTTAATCCATGATACATTTTGAGGTTAACATAAGAAAACGGCGTTCGTATGAAAGTGTCAGCGTTAGGGAGGAAAATTTAAAAATGTTTTTAAAAAAAGTATTTAAAAAAATAGTTTTTACAATTTGATAATTAATAAATAATTCTAAAAAACAAAGTTACTATAACAAAATTAATTTTTTTTCATTATTTATATTTTTTTTGAAGTTTCAAAAATTTTTTTCATTCAGATTCAGATTACACCTGAATAAACGGCTAAAGGACATATATGATTTTATGTCCGAAGTAGGTCGTATGAGGAACTGTAACTTATTGGTTGAAAATATTAACCTTTTTTTCAATACTTTTCAAATTTAATTTTAGTTTTAATGATTTTTTCTTTTGTTTCTTAGATTGACATTTTGTAATGAGTATAGCTGCTGTCGAAGCGCGAGTCATTTTTTTTCACTAACATACTTTCAATATGATTGCTCTTTGACATATTGAACAAAACATGGTAGGATCGGTGATGCCATATTGATTTCTCCTGAGACATATTAAGTTTCAATATGTCTCAGGAGGCCATATAAAACTTGTAAATAGTTGAGGAGCGCGTCTGAGACATATACGACGCCAATACAAATTTAGCATCCTCTTTACATATGACACCAATAAGGACTAAGAGGACGTAAAATATAATATAGTATCATGCAATAAAAATATGTTTCGTAATTACAATATATGTAAATGCCACTTTATAATTAATGCGGATATACAATTAATGTATAAGTGTAATGCATTATAATATTAAATAATGTTTCCTGAAATAAACGTTAAATCTTTTGTAAACATTTCATGAAAGATTTATGTTGTTCCCAAAACGTTACAATGAAAAATTTGTGAAATATTTCAAATTTTGCTTGAAAATATTTCATAAATATTTCATATTTCATGAAAGATTTATATGTTTGTTTAGTTGTTGCTTTGAAATATGTAATAAATAATTAAAAAATATTTCTTTGAAATATTTTCAAATATATAGTTGAAATCTTTCATAAATATTTCATGAAAGATTTTTGTTGTTTTCTAAATGATGCAATGAAATATTATATAAATATTTCTTAAATATTTCTTAGAAATATTTACGTAAATCTTGTTAAAATCTTTCATAAATTTTTCAGATAATTATTTATTGGTCATTGCACAGGCGTACATAGCAAACTTTCAATAACATTTCAATTAAAGATTTATGGAATATTTCAAATCTTGCTTGTAAATATTTTATAAATATTTCATGCTATGTGGGTATTCTATAATTTTACTATAGTTTTGATTCTACTTTTGTTGAGAAGGGCATAATATACTATACTTAAAAAATACGTCTTAGAAGACTTCAATAATTTTATTGCAGAAAAGTTTTGTCCGGAAAATTAATTCTTCATTCGTAGAAAAAATTGATGGACAGTCTTAATTTATTAAAAACAGAAACGATTTAAATCTGCATTTCTTGATTTTTTAAAAATAGATAAATAAATTAAGATTATTGAAATAATGATAAATAGATTCTTCTTATAATCTTGGCTTATTAGAAATAAAAGATTTATAATATACATATTCAATATATGTGGTATATACGTAATGAAATAATTTCAAGGTAAACTTATGAATTAGTAACTTTTTATTCGTCTTATGATCCTTGTGTTCAGAGCCTAATAACATTTATTAATTCATAATGCCAAAAGAAAAGACTTTTAGATAAAAATCAAAACATTTTCTGAATTGTAAACTTATTAAATATAGATATTTAAGAGGTGGCCGAGTAACTCTGTTCTTGTCTAATCTAAATTTTTGTTATGATTAAAAAATTAAATATAATTTTATATTAAGGAGATGTAGAACGGACACTACACCTGTACTTATAGATATTAGCTTTCTTTCCATTTTATTGCTGAATTTTCAGAAAAGAAATACATTAGCTTGTAGTATGTACACTTGGCGGAAAAGATATTTTTCCGAATGTGTACCTCAAATAGCAACATCGCATATTTTACCACAGGCATAAGACAATTTCAAATTATAGAGCAAATTTCGCATCATCGTTACTTATTCCTTAATGACATAATTTTAGTAAACAAACAATATTACTTTTTTTTTTCATGATCCGAATTATAATTTTATTAAATAAAATTTTTATTTCTTTCTTCAATATTCATATAGAATCTAATATTGTGAATTTAAATTATATAAGTAATAAAATTTAAGTTGTTATCATTTGAATTTTGCATGAATAACCTATAAGAAAAAAACAAAATAATCGTGATGCAGAACTCAATGCATAATTCGAAGTTTTCTTATGTCTGTGGTAAAATATGCAGCGCTGCCATTTGAGGTACGCATTCGGAAAAATATCCTTTCCGCCAAGTGTACCATGATGATTATTTAGATAAATTTTCAAATAAATTCATTAATTAGTTTTTAAGATATTTGGATTCCTGTACAAAATTGAAAAATGTTAATAAATAATTTTGGAACCCAAAATTCTCAATAAGTAATAAATGAATTTATTCAAAAATTTAACCGAATAATCTTCATGGTACATCCCTAACAACACAAAAACGTTTCAAAAACGTTTTTGAAACGTTTTTCGGTAAACTTATATACGTTTGTAAATTTCGACAAAAATACATATTCAAAACGTTTTTAAAACGTAAAATATGTCCGCATATTTTAGATTCTCAAGAGTAATGTAACGTTTACGGAACGTTTAAGAAACGTTTAGAAAACGTTTTCTCGATGAAAATTTACGCAAGCTCAAATATCCAAACGTTTCCTTAACGTTTAAAAAACGTTTTATTTGGTAAAATTTTTTTCTCTATATAATAATTTTTTTAAATGATAAAATAAAACGTTTAAAAAACGTTTTAGAAACGTTTGGAAATTTAAGCCAACGTATTTTTTCACCGAGAAAACGTTTTCTAAACGTTTCTTAAACGTTACATAAACGTTACATTACTCTTGAGAATCTAAAATATGCGGACATATTTAACGTTTTAAAAATGTTTTAAATACGTATTTTTGTCGAAATTTATAAACGTATATAAGTTTACCAGAAAACGTTTGTAAAACGTTTTTGAAACGTTTTGTGCTGTTAGGGATAGTACAAGCTAATGCATTTTTTTATCGAAAATTTCGCAATAAAATGTAAAGATAGTGAATATTTATAATAACAGGTGTAGTGTCAATTTTATATCCCCTTAAAGAAAGAGTTACACCCAATAGATTTAAGAATGAGCAAACGATTCTATTCTATGAAAATATATATATAATTCACTTGGAAAATAATGAAAATTTTGCTCGTCCTCATATTTATTGGGGATAACTCTTACATTTGTATAAAAATATTTAATTTTTTAGCTATGCGGCAGCCTCTCAATGACGACAGCATAGTGTATGCAAATAATAAACATTAACTGATATATTTATATATTTTATTATACATTTATAGAGATCAATAATCTGCCTCAAATAAACAGACTTTTTTTCTTTTAGGTATATCATAAGTTTAGCATAATGCTAGGAATCGACGCTATTGATTCAATTAATTTAATAGGCTAACAGTTGTTGTCTGTCAAGCTTAAAGCATTTTTATTCTCTACGGGTGCTACTATAGCTAGTAATAAATTGCTACAGTATTGTTACGCCCATCAAACCTGTCATTCTGCTTGTAATCGGTATATTATCTTCTTGATTGTTGACCGTATCAATTTAAAAATATTTTATATATGAATTTCTGCTATCAAAATTATAAATATATGAAATATGACTGTTTCAAATAATAAAGTAAACAAATACATTTTTTGGTTGAAATATACGGAGAAAAATTGTTGGGTAATGAATGGTTAAGCACATACAGCGATAGTTTGTGCTAAAACAAGTCAAATATTCGCTGTAAACTTCAAACTATAACTATTTAGTCATTTCATAATTGATGCAGATGAGGGCATGATGAAGCTCCCTCCATCTAATAATATTTTGATTGCAAGTTTATGAGTAAACGGTCGCTTTAATCAAGTTACATAAAAAAATTTGTAACATTAAATTTGAGTGCGGATCGCTAAAAAAATCCATCAAAATACTATACATTAAAAGTTATAAGCAAAATTTCAGTGTATAATATTTTGAGGTTAGGTTTGCCGAGCTTGATATCTAATTTCCATTCCAAGTTTATGAAAAAATAAATCCAAATGATTCTTATTTTAACAAAAACGATTGATTTGACACAGCTTTAGTACGAAAAAGTCATTATAATTGTTTAAGTTATAAATTCAGAAAGATATCAATAAAATAAAAAAAAAGCAAAAATCGATTCTAACAGCTCCGACGTTAAGCGGAGGTCACGTATCTCCGTCCTTTTCTAATCGAAGAATAAATTTTTATCAAAAACTAATAACTTTAGCAAAAACTGAAAAGAAAGCCACAACTCGTATCAAAAAAGCAAAATTTTTTTCGATAAGGAAGAATTAGTTTTATTGCTTCGTTTTCAAGAAAAGCTTGAAAAACTAAATTATTTACCCTAACCTCTATGTTTTAAGTTTTTTAAGGTTTTCTTGAAAACGAAGCGATAAAATTAATTCTTTCTCATCAATGAAAATATTGCTTTTTTTGATACAAGATGCGGCTTTCTCTTCATTTTTTGCTAAAATTATTAGTTTTTGTAAAAAAAAATTAATTCTTTGATTAGAAAAGGATAGATATACTCGACCTCCTCTTAAACATCATTCTGTTTTTTGACAGTAACTAAAAAATTTTCATCTACTAGAATTAAAATTATCTTATGTTAATCTACTCTAACATAATTTTAATAATCGCATTAATATTTTAAAATTTATTTTTAAATACTCATTTAACAATATTTTTTAAAAATGTATCTGCTGGGGCAAGTATTTACAAATTTTCGAGGCAAATATTAACACTATTAATACATTCACTGAAAAAAAAATTTGGTAAAAAGAAAAAAAATTTCTTTGCTCCAAAGAAATGGTGTGTTTCAATAGTGCCAAACACACGAATTTTTTAAAACAAAGAAACAAATTTTTTGAAATTGAAAACATGTTTTTTAGATGCAAAAAACGAGATATTTAATTTAAAAAATATTAATTTCCAATTAGAAAAACATTTCTTAAAATCTAAATTAAGTTTATAGTTCTGTTGGATACAAACAAATTGATGTTGTTTTTAATAAATATGTCTTTGTTCGTAAGAAATATTTATTCTTTTTAAAAAAATATCTTTTCGAATCTAAGATTCATTTTTTTTTAAATCTGTTGGAAAGAAACAAATAGCTGTTTCTTTTTAATAAATATGAGTTTGTTTGTAAGAAATATTTATTCCTTCAATAAAAAAACATTTATTTAAAAAAAAATATTCTTTCGAATTTGAGACTCATTCCTTTAAAAATCTGTCGAAAAGAGACAAATAGTTGTTTCTTTTTAATAAATATGTGTTTGTTTGTAAGGTATATTTATTTATTTGAAAAAAAAGATATTTTTTCTTGATGCCCTGGTGGAAATTCTGTGGTTTCGCTATTGTTTTTGATGGCGAAAGCCAAACTTTTACTCATTGCAGCCCTATTGAAAAAAAACACGTGCAAAATACACGTGTTTTTTACACGTGTTTTTTACATGTAAGATTTGCGTGTTTTTTCAAGCATTTTTTTCACGTGCTTTTTTCACGTGTTTTTTTCACGTGTTTTTGTTGACGTGAAATATTGTGAAAATTGAAAAAAACACGTGTTTTTTGTATATTTTTTTATATTAAAAACTACACATTTTTCATTAACGAACAATGAGAATGTTTTGTAAAGAGTATTTATAATACTTTATTTTGACCCTTTTGAAAAAAATACGTTCTATCTACACGTACTTTTTATAACTCTTCGAAGATCGAAGAGCTTCTAAGACCCAGAGTGTCTGGCTTCATATATCTTGTGTCTTCAAAATTTGTATAGGGGATGACAAAACTGAGAAAAACGCCACCTAGTGATTTAAAATCGCTATTGATGATCGATTATGTCGGTCTGACTCTAAGTCACTAGGTGGCGTTTTTCTCAGTTTTGTCATCCCCTATACAAATTTCGAAGACACAAGATATATGAACAGGGTTGGTTTCAGAAAAACTCTACGCTCACAGTTCATGACTGTAAGTGTAGAGATTTCGCGCTTACAGCGCTGCGACGACTTATTGTGTAATTGCTATAATAGAGAAACAGCGTTGGCGTCGCAAAATCTATACGTTTACAGTCATAAACTATGAGCGTAGAGTTTTTCTGGAACCAACCCTGTATATGAAGCCAGACACTCTGGGTCTTAGAAGCTCTTCGATCTTCGAAGAGTTATAAAAAATACGTGTAGATAGAACGTATTTTTTTCAAAAGGGTCAAAATAAAGTATTATAAATACTCTTTACAAAACATTCTCATTGTTCGTTAATGAAAAATGCGTAGTTTTTAATATGAAAAAATATACAAAAAACACGTGTTTTTTTTCAATTTTCACAATATTTCACGTCAACAAAAACACGTGAAAAAAACACGTGAAAAAAACACGTGAAAAAAGCACGTGAAAAAAATGCTTGAAAAAACACGCAAATTTTACATGTAAAAAACACGTGTAAAAAACACGTGTATTTTGCACGTGTAAATAATACGTGTAAAAAACACGTGTATTTTGCACGTGTAAATAACACGTGTAAAAAACACGTGTTTTTTTTCAATAGGGAGGCAACTTTAAAGTTTGTTGATCGATTGTTTATTATTTTAGTTGGTTAGTATATCTATATATACGAAAAACAGATGCGTTGTCTCATGTATTTTTTATATATAGATATACTAACCAATATAATTTTGTATCAGTCATTCGTATCTTTTTGAATGTAACAGGTTTTAACCTAAAAATGTACAAAAAAAAGAAAATCGCATCAATTCACGAGCTGTTGATAATGCTTTAATGTTATTTATATGACAAATTTATTTCTAGCGTACTTAAAAAAAAATGAAAAAAAAAGAAATAATCTTTTTATATGGTTTTTTAGAAATTAATCGTAAAATAGATATTTATGATATTTTTATCCCTCTCTGATTTGTATGTCATTAAATCTGTCGTTCAAATAACTTTACATTTTTTATGTATTTTGTTTATGTATGTGCGTGATGTTTTCGATGCCCGCCCCGACCAGCGACACTCGCTAACGCTCGTGCCGTAAATGTCGGGACGGGCATCAAAAACATCACGAATTTCACGACATTACAGCTTCATCATTCTCAGTGGTAAAATCTAAACTGGACTTTCAATACAATAATAATTTCGGGCATCAAGAAAAATAGTATACGGTACACAAGACGAAATTTTAAGGCCCGCCACTGCATGATATGGCACCCTCGGCTTCGCCTCGGGGTCAACTTCACGCAGTGGCGGAACTTCAAGGTTCGTCTTTTGTACCGTAATATACTATTTTTAATCTAAGACAAATTTTTTCTGTGAAAAATCTGTCGGAAAGAAACGAATGGATAATTATTTTTAATAAATATGTGTTTGTTTGTAGAAAATATTTTTTTATTTTGAGAAACCATTTACTCAAAAGAAATAAATATTTTTTTATTAAGATATCCAAATTTTTAAAAATTTGTAGGGAAACAAACAATTGTTTGTTTTTAATAAATATGTGTTGTTACGAGTGCCGTATAATAGCGAATTTAGAAAAAATGCAAGTGTGCAGTTTATAGAATATGAAGCGACCAAAGAAATCAAAATGCATCGGTGGGAATAGCTCAACGTTTGAGCGCTTGTCTTTCGTGCAAGAGGCCCGGGGTTTGAGGCACGTCGAGGACACTTTCTCGCCGTTTTTATAATTTAATTATATTTAGTCGCTTAATAATAAAATAAGATTCGTAACAAAACTGGTGTAAGCTAATGGGATCTTACCCAATCGCCTAGAAGAAGACTGTGTGTTTCCAGTTGCCGCCTACCTTACCTACTTCCAAATAATTAATATAAATGGATAAATAATAATGAAGTAAATCCTTCTATAAAAAAGTCATGACCAATGTTGTGATGCCAAGATAAACGTTCCGTGATTGGCTTACAGCATGCGCATGCGTGTAGCGCTTAATTTAAATCGTCTGATTTTCTGAATAAAATTAGATTTATTCAAGATCTTGAATGAAGATTATTGTAAATTTTAATAATAACAAACAAAATTTTAAACCTTTTCTTATGATATATTTTTTAATATAAAAACTCATGCGAGTAGATAAGCTATAGGCATACTGGCTCAGGTTCATTCTGGATCACCCCCTCTCTCCTCAAAGTGATCCAGAATCCGTACGCATTGTAGATCACCTCAGTGATCTAGAATCCGAACGTGATCCAGAATGCCTATAGCGTTTTCTACTATTTTTTTTTTCTTTTTTTTGTCTTTTTTTCTTACAAATGATTTTGTGAGAGATAGAATAATTTCATGAGTTTGACATTGTGTAGTGCACAGACAGTTTTATAAATTGGATTATGGTTTGTGCATATGGTAACACACTTGAAAGATGGTTTTGATGGATAGCCGTATTAATTTATATTATAAGCAGGAAATTTGAATCGTAACAGCCATTTACGTTTGAATTCATTCAGAACAAAAATTTTAGTAGCATCATGTAAATATTCACGAAGTAAGTTTGCAATTTGAGAGTAGTCAAGCCCATCAGTATTTCAAGCTATTCTGTGATTATGTTTGAGGCGAATGTTTTCTTCTTGTAATTCGTCAGAGAGCCTTTTCCATGAAAAAGGTTTTTGGAATAGATGAACGATAGGATCACCACTGTCGTTGAGAGGAATGATTGCTATTTCCTTTAGAACATATTCACCACCCATTTGCTTCAAACCAATCATGTCTACCGCATATTCCATTTCGAAATATAAATTTTTTTTTACGTAAAAGTGAAGATAATTCAGACAAGCTTCCGAACATCTCCACTAATAGGATTGTACTGAATGATGCGATCGTGTAAGATCATGCAATAAGCTGAAGTATTAGCTGGAAAGTCAGTTTGAGACTCAAATTCTAGACGTACATCGACAGGAGCGCTCTTTAGAGATTCGTTTTGTCGTGAACAGTCAATAACTATGAGTGGTTCAAAGTTGATAAACTGAGACTTTGTCGACAATGGCTGTGAATCTCTTCCGTAATAGCTTTTCTGAAAATTAGCATACATATCATAGAGAATAGCAAATTGATTCTTAGATATGTCAAGATTGAGATTGCTGTACGAATAATATTGCGAATTCAAGAAAAGTCTCACATTACTAATATTACAATGGTCAAAGCGACTGGCATTTTTAGATCTTGAACCTTTTCTTTCCGATTGTAATCCAAGAATCACAAAACGTGGTTTCTCCAATTGATTTGAAGTTTTTACCGTCCAGACGTGTTTATTTGTTGTTGGAAGAGGATATTCAAATAACTCCCATGAACGAAAACTCATAGAAATAGGATTATCTTTGCCGATGAAATTTGACAGCTAGATTTTTTGTTTATCTGATGCAATAACATATGGCATTAACCACTCTATCTTTGATATTTTTATTTCATAAGGTTCATATGTGGTTGCATTATTGGCTACAGTACCTTCCTGTATTATAGCATTCAGGTCAATTCTTGATCTTGTGAAAATGAGTTCATGCTTCATATTAACAACAATTTTTTTGTAATCTTCTGCGAAGCCTAAAATCATACTTAGAGGGATAGAAACGTCAAAATTTCCATGATCATCTACAATTGTTTTGTTTGCTTCTTCAACACCAAGCCAGCCTGCATTTTCTAATGTTAGAGTCTGCTTTGGATTAAATTAAGTGCATCCCTTCATGAGACTACTCAAACCAACATTTTTACTTTTATCTACCTCTACAGCATTAGTTTCATATCGAATTTCATCAAACAGATGACAAATGCCATTGTTAACGAAATTAGTTTTAGTTAGTGCTTGTCCATCTGGTTTTTGTAATTTTCCACATATATGTATGTAACTACATGATGGTAAGAGGCATAAATCTTGATGCTGAATAGAAATACGGATTTCATCACTGATATTGAAACTTAATGTGGAGTATCGTTGATGTGCGTGAACCTCATAATGAGCAATAGACTCTTCGAATGCGACACCTGATTGAATGCTTAGAATTTCGTCCATTTTTCTGAAAGCAGCAGAGAGTGATACAATTTATCTTTTTCCACGTACTTATAGACCTATGCTTTTGAGAAACTGGATGAGTAGATAAGCTATAGGCATACTGTATTAGGTTCATTCTGGATCACCCCCTCTCTCCTCAAAGTGATCGAGAATGTAATGTGTGTGTATAAGCCCATAAGAGTATCCCCTTCTTCGTGCGATTTTTGAATTTCAGTTTTTATTTACGCCCACCCTTTCCTACTCAATGTGATCGAGAATCCGACATGTGTATAAGCACATACCCGATCGGAAAGATATCGTGGCTAGCCAAGATGGCATACAAGGCCCTCTATAGGCCGCCAGGCGTGGCCCACGCTGATTTTGTAACGGGGGTAACACACGGCGCAAGCAGGGCCCAGCCTTTTTACGATGATATGCGCATGCGTCAACACAAACTATACATTGCTTTTTTCCTTACCAAAATTTAACTTTGTATAGTTTATGCTATATATAGATATAGATTTACTGCAGAGAAGACGTTGCCTTCCAAGGGCCTCGCTAGCACCCCGTTACACAGCGCCATTCTTCACTACAGTTTGCCTAGAGAGGGCCCTGTTAGGCTTTCTTGGCAACTAGTTGGGGCCAAGCCGGCGCCCTGTTATCATTTCCGATCGGGTAAGAGTAGCCCCTTCTCCGTGTGATATTTTGAATTTCAGTATTTTTTCACGCCCACCCTTCCCTACTCCATGTGATTTAGAATCCAATATGTGCATAAATCCATAAGAATTACCTTTTTTTGTTCGATTCGTAGGTGCCCCCATACGGTAGGGAGTCCCAAGATGTTTTTTTCTTTTGAAAGATTAATGTTTACGATTGCATGTTGTTCTTTTTTTCTTTAAGAGTCCGCTGTATCTCTGTCCTTTTCTAATTAAAAAATTGACTTTTTTCCCAAAATTAGCAACAAGAGGCAAAAATAAAGAGATGGTTTCGATGTGTTTAATAAAATGTAATATTTTCTTTGATTAGTATGAATTAATTTTATTGCTTCGTTTTTAAGAAAAGTTGGAATAACTTAAAAAAATTAGAAATTGGTGTCAAATAATGGGATTTTCAAGTTATTCCAACTTTTCTTGAAAATAAAGCGGTGGAATTAAATTATTCTTATTAGAGAAAATATTGCTTTCTATTACACGAATCGAAACCATCTCTTTATTTCTGCCTAAAGCTATTAGTTTTTATACAAAATAAATTTTAAATAGATTCAGTAAAACAGGTAACTGTGTCGGTATACAGCTGACTCTTAAGCCACCTTCTTTTGATCGATAGATATTTTTCCTTTGGTCAAGGAATATTTTTCCTTATCTTTTACAAATAAGAGTTTTTTTTTTTAAAACAAGATGAAAAAAGATAGCTGACCCTTATAATAAATTTTTTTCTTAAAAAAGATTTTCTTTCAGAAAGATGAAGACAATATTATATCTTAAAGGTTGCATGATTCATTATTTTCATGCACCTGCGACTCAAAAAAGAACACACACAGTGTACTGCATTAAGAGAAAGGACATTCTTTTCCTTCTTTCCTAAAGGCAGGTAAATTTTTGTGCAACGTTCAAGAAAACGCATAGTGGGCAGCGCTACAAAAAAGACTCTCCATCCGCCGAAAAAACTTTATGTTTGCTAGTGACCCTTTCGCTTCCCCGCAGCGCCACTTAGTCGGTACAGTCAGTGTGCCAAAAAAACGGACTTTGATTGCTCCGATAATCTTAATGCAATCGGCGCTTTACGCAATGCTAAAGGATACATGCGGCGCCTAATGTCTTTGGGTGCAGGTATACATAGAAAATCCTCGGTCTCGTCATTGTTTTACCACTGCATGTTTTTTCTTTTTCATCTTTATGACAGTTTCTTTAACCCACATGCTTCTGATCGATAGATATTTTCCCTTTGGTCACTTTCACATTACTTTACTATTTAAAGTCACTTGTTTTCAATTTGTTGGAAAGAGACCTTTTTTTTTCCTTTTCGTAAAAATATGTTTTCTTTTACTGAGAAAAGAAACTTTTTTTTTGGTTTTCATGATTATAATATTACAATCTTTTTTCTTTCAAAATTGAAACTCTTATTGTGCCCATTCTATATCCATGTATTAAGATAAAAAAATAAGGTTATTTGTGAATTTTTTCTTTTCAGAAAAAGTTTTCTTGACAGGTTTATATTTTTGAAAGTCACCTGTTATCGTATTTTATCTTTTCTTTGAGAAAAAAGGTCTTTTACTCTTTTCCTAAAACGATATATCGGTCATTTAATTTTGAAAACGAAGCCCGTTGCGAAGGTATTCTTTTTAGATAGAAAAGAGGGTGTGGAAAATACTCGGAGGATTGTCAAAAAAAATTTTTTCCGCAGGTAGGTAATTTTTGTAAATTTTTTTGTATAAATACTGTGCTGCATGCAATGTTCAGTATTCAGTAACTTAAGCTTCCTAAAGCAAGATTGAAAAATTTAAGTTTCGATTTAAATCGTATTTAAAAAAATAAAAAATGTCAAACTGAAAAAAAACCAAGAAAACAAAACTAGTGCGAGCCTCAAAATAATGAGGGATAGAATCCAATGGATAATGAGGAACGGGTCGTTGATCTTGTTGATGCTTGATCACGTCGCATGGGCGATGGATGCAATAACATCGTGTAAGTAATATTTGATAATTTTTTTTTTTTTCATAATTAATAGTTTTTTATATATTTTCTCAATAATTAATTATTTTTGTTTTCGTTTTTTTTAGTGCCACCGATGCCGCAGTCTGCTTCAATGCAGCAATTATATCAAGGCTTCGAAAATATGGAAACACCGAAGGCAAGCCCGAAGCGCTCGAGAAAAAGATCATCAAGCTCGAGTTCAAGTTCGAGTTCCAGTGGAACTTCATCGAGTTGCTCTTCGTGCACAGCAACGCCCAAGAAAGTTCCCAGAGTCAACAACGAGGATGTAAGAACTCCTCTTCGAGAGAACTCGCCGCAATCAGGGCCCTCGGGCACAAGTAAGTTAAAAAAAAAACAAAAAATATTTTATTAAAAAAGAAAGAAGATTAAAATATTTATTTTCTCTGTTTCAGGATCACAACTTCGGGAGAAGTCTCCGCAACCAGGACCCTCGGGTACAAGTAAGTTAAAAAAAACAAATATTTTATTAAAAAAGAAAGAAGATTAAAATATTTATTTTTTCTGTTTTAGGATCACAACTTCGGGAGAAGTCTCCGCAACCAGGACCCTCGGATACATGTAAGTTAAAAAAAACAAAAAATATTTCATTAAAAAAAAAATTAAAAAAAAAAAAGTCGTTGATCTTGTTGATGCTTGATCACGTAACATGGGCGATGGGTGATATTTGATAATTTTTTTTCTTTTTTCATAATTAATAGTTTTTATATATATATTTTTTCAATAATTAATTATTTTTGTTTCCTTTTTTTCGTGCCACCGATGCCGCAGTCTGCTTCAATGCAGCAATTATATCAAGGCTTCGAAAATAAGGAAACTCCAAGGACAAGCCCGAAGCGCTCGAGAAAAAGATCATCGAGCTCGAGTTCGAGTTCAAGTTCGAGTTCCAGTGAAACTTCATCGAGTTGCTCTTCGTGCAAAGCAACGCCCAAGAAAGTTCCCAGAGTCAACGACGAGGATGTAAAAACTCCTCTTCGAGAGAACTCGCCGCAACCAGGGCCCTCGGGTACAAGGAAGTTAAAAAAAACACAAAAAAATATTTTATTAAAAAAGAAAGAAGATTAAAATATTTATTTTTTCTCTTTCAGGATCACAACTTCAGGAGAAGTCTCCGCAACCAGGACCCTCAGGTACAAGTAAGTTAAAAAAAAACAAAAAATATTTCATTAAAAAAAAAAATAAAAAAAGAAAAAAGTTTAAAATATTAATTTTTTTGAAAATAATAATTTTATCTAAATAACTAATTAATTTTTTTTCCTTTTTTCAGAGGTGAATGGCAGCGCTACTATCCAGGAGAATAGACCTCCTCCTGCAAGACGAATCTTGCAGCTGAAAAATTCAGGAAAAAAAATTATGATGAATACAAGGCTTCCTAAGTCTAACCAGGAGGATGAGAATGTCAGATCCCCTAAATCGACGCAAGAGGATGAGAGAACAGTTTCGTCATGCAGTGGTCCCGTGATAACAGAAGATATCACATGGCTTGATTGAAAAATAAATTTTATGTATATGTATTTTTTTATGTAAATGTAAAAAAGAATTTTTGTAACTGGCGGAAAAATATGTAATAAAAATTTTAATTCAATAAAAAAAGAAAAATAATAACAGTTCATAAAATCTTAAACTTGCTTATTTCATGAACCTTCCTATAATATAAACTATTTAATAAAAAAAAATTTTTTCACTTAAATAAATTATTATAATTAAAAATAGTAGTTGGTTTGGGAATATTAAATTAAATTATAATAATCATTGATAAAATTTTTATTTTTTTAAAATCACATATAATTATTTTTTCATTTTAGAAATACAATTATTTTTTTCATTTTAGTAATACAATTATTTTTTCATTTTAGAAATACAATTATTAAAGTATTTTAATAAGATAATAATAAAAAATTTTTTTTAATTTTATTCATTTGCAAAATATAAACATGTACATTTCATTTTTTTGTTTTGTTTAAAATAATTATCAACCTCATCTTTATCATTAATATTTAAGTAATTTCGTAGCCATGCTCGTATAGCAATCGCATTATTGACTGCACACACGGGTCTTTTTCTTCTTATACAGAAAACGTGGTTCAAGCAGAAGTGGCGCTTATCACTTATCATTTCTTCTAATGCTGGACAGTTGAAATCTTCAACATTTGAAATTGACCTACGAATGAAATAAACAGAATAATTAAACTATAATATAAAAGTATGAAAAAAGTATTAAAAAGTATGAGAAAAGTATGAAAAAAGTATTAAAAAGTATGAGAAAAGTATAAAAAGTATAAAAAAAGTATAAAAAAAGTATAAAAAAGTATAAAAAAGTATAAAAAAGTATAAAAGAAGTATAAAAAAGTATAAAAAAAAGTATAAAAAAGTATTAAGAGAATGATTAATTTGAATATAAACAATTTAAGTATATTTTTACTTACACACTTGGTAAAAGATTTTTCAACCATTGCACTCTCTGCTCTCTTTTGACAAATAATTTTTTGATTCCTTGCGAGCAGATTTAGAAAACAAGTCGTAGACGATGATATGGAATATCTCCGGAATTCCATGCTATACCGTGATAGAACCTTTCCACCCACTGAGCCATGCATTTTTCTTCTGTATTTAGTTCCTCCCATGTAATTGGAGATTTGAAAACATAGACTGTAGGTAAAGCTGTTTTTCTAAAATTAAGGAAACTAACTTCTTTGAAAATAAAAGAATTCTCTGATATTCTTTGAAATCCTTGAATATCACATACATAAATGCTTTCTTCTTCCGCAGACTGCATGATATAATTTTTGAACAGCATATCGTAATCACGAGTTCTAGCCATCTCGTAGCGTTGGATGTTTCAGTATGAATTAATATCGGGAAATGAGAATATAAAATTTTCAAATCGTAAGTTTATGTCAAGCAATTCCCCTCTTACTTTTTTAAGATTGGACGATGGAAAATAGGTCAGTTTTCACTGGTTAAACTAAAAGATGATAGTAACTCCGCCTCTAACTTTTTTAAGATTGGACGATGAAAAATCGCTCGATCCTCATTGGTTAAAACTAAGAAATGATTCTGATAGGTTAAAAAAGGTAAAAAATTCATCCCTACCGGTAAAAACCTCTCTTTTTTCTGAAAAACTTGCACTTCGTTTTACTATTGGTTAGTTAATTGAATTTTCTATCTTTCTTTTTGTTAACTTTACCTTCAAATAGGACTGAAGGTTTCTGGATGAGCATACTTCGTCAGAGGAGTCGTGAGTGTACATAGTCATCAGGACTAAACTTTACTAATCGTAAAAGTTTGTGTTTCTGAAAGGTTATTTCAAATAAAAAGAAAAAAAATGTCTTCAATAAATTTCTTTGAACGTCTTGTGCAACCACTCCGTGATACTTTACAAAATGCAAAAGAACTGAACAATACCGATCTCCATTATTGGATAGATATGTGCAATGGGAGTTGAGAGAAATTGAATGAAAAAATTGTCAATTCTGATCTTACAAAAGGAGAAAAGCAGAGATGTCAAACTTGTGTGTTACATCTTTCGGGTATTCAAGTTCAATTTGAACATCATCTTCAACGAGGAGGTGGTCTGCAATCTGAAGAAACAGAAGCTTCTGTTGAATGGCGAGATGTGCAGTCAGCTTTCGAAAACAGAATTAGAATTGGCGTAGTGGTAAATACAAATCATGTAGATATTAAGTTTTTTAAACGACGCCCGAGAACTCTTTAAAGTACATGTACAGTCATGCTTAGAAGAATATAGTGCTCTGAAAGTGAATTCGGATTTCACCGCAGAATTTTCCATACAGAAAAGTAGTGAAGAATTGACAGATATTAAATATTTTACAACCACAAGTACTTCAATTTTCATGTCAACGAATTTAGAAGAATGGTTCAAAATAAATATCAAAGATTCTATTTTAACACAGATAGAAGAATTTCAGGAAAAAGATTCTGGCTGGGCTCTAAAAAGCATTATAAGTCTGAGTATAAATATGAAAAAATATTCTCCGATCAAGGGCAGATCGTACAATCCTCCACCACCATTTATACAAAAGAAAAAAGTATGTGTCAATGTTCGTAACAATGACAATCAATGGTTCAAGTATGCTATCCTCTCAGCAATATATCCAAGTGAAACTAATACTAATAGAGTTAATCAATATAGCATGCATGAAAACAAGTTGAAATTTAATAACATAGAATTTCCAGTGACACTTAAAAATGTTCCAAAATTTGAAGAACTGAATAATATTTCAGTAAATGTGTACATGTTGAAGAAGTTTGGACAAAAGTTTGAAGTATCACCTTGCCACATTACATCGGATAAAAAGGAAAAGCATGTCAATCTACTCATCATCCAAGACTTTTACATCGATGAGTATGAAAAAGATAATCATTCCGATGATATTAGTTTACCCAAATACCACTACGTTTGGATAAAAAATATGTCTCGTCTTCTGAAATCTCAACTATCTAAGACACATGTAAAATCATTCCATTATGAAAGATGTTTACAAGTTTTTTATAATGAAGAAAGATTGCAAGTTCATGAAAATGATTGTAAAAATTTGAATTATTGTCGAATTAATCTACCTGACTCTCAGAACAACATTCTGAAATTTGAAGATTATTATAAAAGCGAAAAAGTTCCTTTTATTATTTATGCTGATTTTGAATGTTTACTGAAGCCTACAATGAATGAGACTGCCTTCCAACTTCATGAAGCATATAGCATAGGATATTATATAAAATGTAGCTTTGATGACAGCTTATCTGCTTATAAGTCATATAGAAAAATATCGAAGACGGACAGACTCCTGCACAATGGTTTGTTCAAGAATTAAAATCAATCAGTGAGGAAATTGATAAACTCTACAAGAATCCGAAACCATTAAAACTTACGGATTTAGAAGAATTATTTTTCCAGAGGTCAACCATTTGTCACATATGTCGAAAACTAATCCGTGATTAAGAACTTGCAGTACGAGATCACTGTCATCTCACAGGACGGTAAGATATTAATTATAGTTATATTTCAATGAAAAAAAAATTAACTTTATCATGCAAATTTATTTAAAATATCTATTTTTTTACATTAGTTTTAGAGGTGCAGCGCATAATTCATGTAATTTGAATTACAAGTATTCAAAATTTATTTCTGTGGTTTTTTATAACCTCAATTACGATACACACTTCATTTTGAAAGAGATAGCCACATCTTCATTGATGGGAGGACGAGTTGCGCTATTACCACATAATAAGGAAAAATATATTTCTTTTACAAAATACATAGATGTCAGTGACTTAAGTTTTAGATTCATAGATTCTTGGCGTTTTCTTCCTTCGTCATCAGAAAAACTTGCATCATACTTGAAAAATGTGCCGATATTGATAAAAGAGATTCGAACTGATGGTTTTACAGATGAGAAAATTGATTTTCTCAAACGTAAAGGTATATTTCCATATGATTTTGTAGATGGATGGGATAAATTATTAGTTACGAAATTGCCAGAGAAAAATCAGTTTTATAACCAACTCACCGATTCTCATATTGCTGATGAAGACTATAAGTATGCTATTCAAGTCTCGAGTAAGTTCAATATAAGGACATTAGGCGAGTATTCGGATTTATACTTAAAAACAGATGTTTTACTATTATCGGATGTATTTGAAAGTTTCCGAGAAACATCTCTCAAAGCTTAGGGTTTATGTCCAGCTTATTTTTATACGTCTCCAGGCTTGACATTTTCAGCAGTGCTAAAAATGACGTAGGTAGAACTGGAGCTTCTTACAGATATAGATATGTTGATGTTCATTGAAGCAGGTATTCAGGGAGGAATAAGTCAATGCTGTAGTCGCTATGCCAAGGTGAACAATCCATATATGGACTCTTCGTATGATGAAAAACAGAAAATAAAAACACTTATGTATTTTGATATTAATAATCTTTATGAATGGGCAATGGTTTAATATTTGCCAGTCGGAAAATTCAAATGGTTAGAATATGAGACGAATCCAAACTTTTACAACGCACCGCCAGATTCAGTTCTTGGATATATTGCTAAAGTAGATTTGGAGTATCCTGAGGAAATACGCGATGCGCATCGAGATTTTCCATTCTGCGCAGAGCATAGTGCGCCACATGGCTTAAAACAAAAGAAACTTCTCACTACTTTGAAGGACAAGGAGAGATATGTTATTTACTATCAAACACTCAGACAAGTGTTGGAAAATGGACTTCGACTGAAAAAAGTGCATAGAATTTTAAGTTTTGAGCAAAAAGCATGGCTCAAACCTCATGTGGAATTGAATACTCAAGAAAGAATGCAGGCTAAGAACGAAATTGAAAAACTTTTTTATAAATTCTTAATCAATGCTGTCTATGGAAAGTGCATTGAGCGAGAGCGGTCTCGAGTTGATGTCCGATTCGTCAATAAAATTACTGGTAGATATGGAGCAGAAGCACGCATAGCTCTACCAAATTTTCACAGCTGTAATATTTTTGATGAGAATTTAGATGCCATTCAAATGAAGAGAACGAGCATCACAATCAAGAAACCAATTTATGTTGGATTTTGCATTTTAGAATTATCAAAAACATTAGTTTATGATTTTCATTATTCGTATATGAAAAAGCGAGTTAGAGACAAATGCAAACTTTTGTATACTGATACTGATAGTCTCATATACGAAGTTGAGGATGTTGACATGTACAAAATTATGAAAGAGGACATACATAAATTTGATACTTCCGATTATGAAGAAAATAATCCGTTCGAAATTCCTCGAGTTAATAAGAAAGTTCCAGGTTTGGTGGAAGACGAATGTAATGGTAAGATAATGACAGAATTTATAGGATTAAGAAGCAAAATGTATAGTATTTCAAACGATGGAGGAGGAGTTATAAAGAAAGCCAAAGGTATAAAGTCCAGTGTTGTTAAAAAATCAATTACTTTTAAGGATTACCGAAGCTGTCTTCAGGTCCTCACTATTATATACCGTGAACAGTGCAATATTCATTCAAAATTGCATACCGTGCATGCTGAAAAACAGAAAAAAATTGCTCTAAGTCCTCACGATGATAAGAGATTTTTATTGCCTGATAGTACAGATACTTTACCTTGGGGACATTATAAAATTGAAGAAATACAGTTTGCGCAAGCTGCACTTGAAGTAGAGAGGGAATATGCAAGAAAAATAGCTGCTGAAAAAGAAGAAAAAGAGCGGGAGGTAGAAATGAGGAGGGGAGATACACGAGTGGAGATGGATGCTACAGAGAATGAAAGAGAGAGGAAAATCGAGAGAAGGGATAAAGCCACCAATGAAAATAGTGCAGAGCGAGTGGGGATGTCACTTTATGAAGGCGAGAAAATTACCATTGAGTATGATATGTTAGAGGAGTTCATGAATGACTGGCATCCATTAATGGAGGGATCAAGTTCCCAGGAAGGAGAAAAAAAGGATATATTACGAGTAGCAATGGAAAGGGCAGACATCGAAGTGGGGAGTGGGCTATATCAACCAACGGACCATGAGGAGGAGCGCATTCAAGTAATCGAAGAGCTTGAGGACGATCAACCTTGCACAAAGAAATCTAAAATCGACTAACTTTTTAAGTAAGTAACAATCTATATTTTACCAACAAACATTATTTTTTTTCATCAAAATTCTTCTCTAACAGAAATTTTTAATTTTTTTTACTTGTTCTTGTTTTCAGAATGGATTTATCTGCACCAAACAAGATTGCAGGATGCGACTTTCTGCCAAGGAAGAAAGTCACAGACTTAGAAAAAGACCAGCAGTACATGGTGACTACACTGAAACAAGTCAAGACAAGATTTGGAACTAAGGTCGTAGCAGATTTCGACCAAAGCTTCCAAGTCTTCTTAACAGAGAAGATTTCATCTGCAATCCTAAAAGATGAAGAATTTTTCTACAATCTCTGTGATAATGCAAATAAACTGCGTTTGATTGCAATATACCTGGGAGGATCTTCTTTTAAATTCGATCGTGCTTAAAATAAATAAGAATATACTCGTCAAATTATTTTTCAAACTATTTATTGTGAATTGTACATAATAAAAATATATGAATAAATGAAAATTATTAAACATTATATAATTGTTTTTATTTATCACCACTACTTATAATTATTATATTTATATTGAATCATTAAAAGAAAATTTTCAATAATAAAAATATTTTATACATAACTTAAATTAATGAACATAATAAAATAAAATTTTTTCTTTTTCACTTATTACACTGAAATACGTTGTAAAATACATCTTAGCTTATTCAAATAATCTCATTTTTATCTATCTAACTATTATGCTTGCTATTTAGACCTAACCACCTAACATATACACGTTTACCACTTTTCTTTAAAACTTTTTATACCAAATAAATTTCTGGATACATAGTCTTTTGAATTTCCGTTTCATAAAAGCCGCCGGAAACTGGTTTATGATAATAATCTTTGACGTGGTAAGTTATGGGATTGGTTTTTACAACTCTTGTTATTGTGAAAATTTCAGTTGACCAATTTGGTGTATAACCTTCTTCAAAAACTTGTTTTATCTTACTTATTCGCACTTTATCTCCTACTTTGAATTTTGGTTTTTTTACAGGTCTCTTTTCAGTTGGGTAATTTTTCTTGATTTCTTTTTCATTTACCTTCGTAACGTTTTCAGGCTCGATTCCTATTGTCCGATGTTTTCTTAAATTGTAGGCTTGCACTAACTCAGGCAGAATATCCAATCATTTATAACTTCCTTGTTTGCTGATTTCTAACCACATTGCATTTTTTAAAGTTCTATTAAAGCGTTCACATATGCTTGCATGAAGATTACTATGTGAAGAGTAGTGATTTATCTTGTACTTTTTCATAAGATTCTGAAAGTTTGAATTGTAGAATTCTTTTCCTTATACAGTTTGTAAATCCGATGGCACCCGTTCTTGTTTTAATATTGACTTCATAGCTAGAGTAACATCATTGACACTCTTCGATTTGACTGGTACAGCCCATGCATGCTTTGAAAATATATCTATGACAGTTAGTAAGTAGCGAAAACCTTTGTTTTTCTTAAAATAAGGCATCATTTCTACAAGGTCAGCTTGCCAAGTCTCATCTAATCCGAGTATGTCATATTTTCTTCGCTTGTACCTTCGACGTGCTGGCTTGTGTAGCTCTTCAACTACTCTTTGACGTTCCATCTTAAACTTCAACTTTAGCAATATCCGATCGTCTATTCATTTCTTTAATTATATATTCAATATTTGCAAAATTTCGTTGAGTCATATCATAGATATAAGTTAATTTTTCGTTTATTTCTGCTTTATATATTTCAACTTTGTTCTCATATTCTTGTATAGCTTCAGCAACTTCTATAATTTTAGAAGATAAGTAATCAACTTCTTTCTGTAGGATATTCTTTAGTGAATTCAAACTAATCGCATCATTTAGATCATTAGCCTCTCCAAAATTGCAAAGCCACTTTTTTTCTAAATCAAAATTACCATCTGATGTAAAATTGAATCCAATACCTCGAGGACCACGACTCACTTGCGAGCCATCAAGTTTTCTTCCAAACACATCGAGACTCATGTTACTACTATTGATTTGAAAATTCTGTACGTCAATATATATGTCCGGCTTCACGTAGTTCCTCTATAATTGATTGGATTTCATTGTTGTGATTCTTATTTCCAGCAGATCGTTCGGCTATTGATAATTGTAGTCTCTCGACAAGCTCATTTGGATCATCCCAGTAGACTAGATCTATGGAAATATTTTTTTTGCTATTTTATATTTAGTTATGAGACCTCCTCCGCTGGTAGACATTCTACTGCGATCACTGCAGAACATTGGTGCTATGATTTTTGAATATTTTCCACTCTTCGAAAAGCGTATATTCTCACTTTTGCTATGTCTTTTTCTATGGGCATTTGTTGCTTCCAGAATAATGCGATAGTTCTTGCGATCTGTTGTACTCCAAAGATTATCATCTGGTTCTTTTTTGAAAAGCAATTCCATTAGACCACTGCTTTTAGGAAAACTTAAATCTTTCACTTTTATCATTTTATCATCAAATTGAATTTGTGAATCACCCATCATGTATACCCCACTGACTTTTCTCACTCCGTATATGTTATCGATATTGCTGCGGCTTCCATTTAGCATTGATAAAAAGTCTGTCGGCTCAGATTTTTTATGCGCAGATACAAATGGTGAATATATAGATTTGAATGATGAATTTGCAGAATTGAATGATGAATTCATCATTGTGCTATTTATCGCAGAAAAATCATCGCCATTAGAAGCATCATTATCAAACGCCGAACCCGAGTTATTAATATCGTTTACAATATAACTTGATTCATCAAATCTCAATCTTTTTTTGCAGATTTTCTGTTACTGTCTATGGCCGAAATGTGATTAGAACGTGACACACTTTCAGTTGTCGAATCGACAAGCTTTTCAAGTGGTGTAATAACTGGTTTTAAAGTATAACCAATAACCTTTTCAAAATCATCTCTCTCTTTTTTTAACAAAGAGTATTTTTTTTAATAGCCTCGCGTGCTCGTAAGAGCTCGCTAAGAACATTTTTTTCTTCCTTAAAATCAGGCATGCTGACAAGATGCTGTCTACAATCAAACTGCAAAGATTAAGATTTATACTTCCTTTTTAATGGCAAAACAGTCAAATCCTTTTCTATATCTACCATCATTCATTGCTCTATCTTTGTCAATAACAACAAATCCATACTTGTCATTCTTCCAGCATTTTGTACAAAGATTTCGAAATTCATTCAAAGTTAAGTCAGTATTCACATGGTCTTCATAGATATGTTTAAGATTAACATTATCTTGGCGATAAATTACCATCAAATTAATATTGTCCCTGATGAGATGTTTCGGTATATGAGCATATGACTGACATAGAGAAAAGCTATCTACACTTTTGTGTCTTCCCATACAGAAAAAAGCTCTGACGTTATCCTGCTTCTCACTAACCACATCATCAAAAATTATAATTGAATTAGGTAGGTCTTTATCTGGTGACACTACAGATGCATGTTCACTAAACGGTAGATATGATATACCTTCAATTGGTTCTAAAACTTTTTGAAGAAATTGGTATTTCGGTTGATTTAAGGATTTAGAGTATACATACAAATTTTCAAATCTAAGACCATTAGGGTGTGTAATTAGAGCTAATAAACTATTAGTTTTTCCACAGTTTGATGGGCCACAGAATACTGCTCGTATAATATCTGGAAGTAACTCTCCATGTCGCTTTTTTCTTTTCGTTTTCTCAAAATCAAAGTTGCCGACGGGAAGTTTGACGTTCTACTCAGTAAAATCCATTTTTACGTAACAAAATCAAATCTAAGATTGACCTTTTCTAAATATAAACGCTTGTTTTATATTTTGATCATCAGTTGTAAATCAACACTCGAAGAGAGATGCTCGAATATTGTGGTCCCGGAACAAAACTGAAAAGGCGTCTAAAAAGAGGTGATACAGGTATCAATCCACTTGATCAAGCATGCAAAGAACATAACATATCTTATTCTGATAAAAATGCTGATTGAAAATTAGCTGACATGAAGCTCGCCGATAAAGCTTGGCAGCGTGTTAGAGCCAAAAATGCAAGTCTTAGCGAAAAAGCAACTGCTTCTGTTGTTGCAAATGCTATGAAATTAAAAGGAAAGACAGGAATGGGTGTAAAATTGAGTGAATTAGTAACTGCAAGTAAAAAGTCATTAAAACCAAGTAAACATTCTTGCAAAGTTATTCAGTTGGCTTTAAAAGGTGCACGTGAAGCTCTCAACATCGTTGGCGGTAAGAAAAAATTATCATTTCACGTATTCTACCTGTTCCATCATAAATAGGTGGCACTCTGCCTTTTCTCATACCATTGTTCGCAGCACTAAGTGTAACTGGTGCTCCGGCTGGAGGAGCTGCTGGAATAGCTAAAGCAGTAAATGAGGCTAAAGCTGCACAGAAAAATTATGAAGAAAGTAAGAGACATAATAAAACTATGGAAGCTATTGCTCTAGGAAAAGGTCTCTATCTTAAACCATATAAAACTGGAATGGGATTATTTATCAAACCTTATATCGGTCATGGTCAAGTTAAAAAAAAAACTTTGATTTAACTTTACCAAATCGTGCACTGACTGACTATGATCTTATAAAGTATGCTCGTATGATGCGAATTCCATATTTTCGAGGTGTTTTTATGAGAAATAATCTACCTTCTGATGGCCCATGGCATAACGAATCTGCTATAGTTAACTTAGATGATTTTCAAAACAAAGGCACTCACTGGGTATCTTATCGAAAACGAGGTTCTGAAGTGATTTATTTTGATAGTTTTGGTGATCTTAAGCCCCCTATAGATCTCATATTATATTTTAACGTGAAAGAAGTGAAATACAACTATAAAAGATATCAAAATTTTGACTCATTTATTTGTGGACATCTTTGTCTTCAATTCTTGTGTGAAAGACTATAAAAGAAGAGTTTTCAGACAAGCAGGATCATTCTTTTTTAAACAGTCATGGAAGATAGTTTCACTTTGAGTCTTTCAGGCAAATCTTCTATCTTAGAAGCGCAATATTTTTCTTCAATAGAACTACCACAGCATAAGAATTTTGTTTTGGGTTTAGTTGAACTTTTAACATTCAACTCGATTCCTAATGTTGACGATTCGAATAATAAACTTTATATAAACGGAGAGAAGATTATTACCATTCCTACTAGCAGTTATGAAATTGATGCTATTAATCAATTTTTGCAAGAAGATTTGAAATCTAAAGACATCGAGTTTTCCTTGAAAGCTAACAACAGTACTCTCAGAAGTGAAATTTATTGCAGCCATCAGATAGATCTTAGACCTCGCGATTCAATAGGCAGTCTTCTCGGTTTCACTCGTTGCGTTCTTCATGAAGATATTTATCACAGCTCTGATTTACCTGTGAAGATATTAAAAATAAACGCACTCAGAGTAGAGTGTAATATTACTACAGGTGCTTACATTGCGACGATTCAAAAATCGCGCTAGACTTAGTACTTGCGCTCAGCCGCTACGACGCGCTACTCCCGCAACGGGAAAAGCGAGCTCCGTAGCATATATAAGCGAGCCGCCGAGCCAGCAAGGGGACTCTCTCCCCTTCCATTGTGCAAGAGTGGGATTGCTCGGCACAGTGGGAGTTATCCTTGCCTATACTCCTGTCTCAAGCTATGCAAGGGTGGGATTGCCCGGCATAGTCTCCTATCCATCCGTCAGTGTAAGGGTGGGGTTGCCCGACACTGACTCCTAGTTACTACCTCCACCATCGCTGGTCGGGGTAGAGTCCTTCGTTGGTCTTCGACCAAAAGCCTCCCCCCTCTTCTCCAGCCATGGGTTAGAGGGTTACCATCCTAGCTCTCCTATATTACCTTACTTGGCTCCGTTACCGACCGCGCCGAACTCCGTCGATAAAGTAGGTCGCGAATTTACCCGCCGAGTTTGCTTTATTAAATAATTAACCATTGTATTTCTTTTCTGTTTTTATTTGTTACAGCCGATAAATACGAGATAGCGCCACCTAGCGGTCAAGGAGAGAACTAAAATAAATTCTGTTCCTTCGCAACGCGCGAAACATTATTTCGCTCAATTATAATCTTTATTTATTTTTTTGTTATTAAGTATTATTGAAATCGGCGTTGTAATTATTTTTGTTACTTTTTATTATTAATAAATATAAAAGAAAAGATAATTTAAGTTTAAACCCAAAGTGTCGTGTTTGAACTTAATCACCAGTCCGCAGTACCCATCCTGCTTCCTCTCATTATCGTTATCACTTAGTACGTAAGGATAGATTAGCTTTGTACCATTTATTTATGATTGACTCTTTTAATTAATATTATTACTTTTTTTTTGATCATTCATATTTCATTCTTTTAATTTATTTCTTTATTATTTTTCTTATTATTAATTTTATTAATTCAATAAGGTTAGGTTAGTTTAGTATGTAAGTTTGAACTTTGGCCTCCGAGAATCAACATCTGCAGCGCCCTCTAAAAGTCTGACGCCTACGATATCAAGATCTATTCGAGGCAAAAAGGCCAAACGTTACAACATCAACGACAAAAAAGTTCACACGATCCATGAGTTTTTCCCAAAAGTTCCTCCAGGATATAAAATCATAGAAGTTCCATCGCATGTCATATATTTACCACTCAATGTTAAGAGTATAGATCATCTTCAAATCCGACTCGTTGATCAAGACGGGAATTCAGTGAATTTCCGAGGAGAGGAAATTACTGTTAGACTTCACATAAAATCTGTATAATGGGAATCGTTTATAATTCTAGTGTGCATATAAGTCAGCCATCATGTCAACCCACCATCAGTCGTCCAAAGGTACTCAAACCGTTAACAGGAAAGAGCATCCAGTTTCTCAAAAGCATAGGTCACAAAGTACGTGGAAAAAAATAAATTGTATCATTCTCTGCTGCTTTTAGAAAAATTGACGAAATTCTAAGCATTCAATCAGGTGTCGCATTCGATGAGTCTATTGCTCATTATAAGGTTCACGCACATCAACCATACTCCACATTAAGTTTCAATAACAGTGATGAAATCCGTATTTCTATTCAGCATCAAGATTTATGCCTCTTACCATCATGTTGTTACATCCATGTATGTGGAAAATTACAAAAACCAGATGGACAAGCACTAACTAAAACTAATTTCGTTAACAATGGCATTTCTCATCTGT
This sequence comes from Anastatus disparis, assembly GCA_017163975.1. Classification (NCBI taxonomy): domain Eukaryota; kingdom Metazoa; phylum Arthropoda; class Insecta; order Hymenoptera; family Eupelmidae; genus Anastatus; species Anastatus disparis. The sequence continues at coordinate 187,012 of JAFFSR010000043.1, read as the reverse complement.
TTGATGAAATTCGATATGAACTTAATGCTATAGAGGTAGATAAAAGTAAAAATGTTGATTTGAGTAGTCTCATGAAGGGATGCACTTAATTTAATCCAAAGCAGACTCTAACATTAGAAAATGCAGGCTGGCTTGGTGTTGAAGAAGCAAACAAAACAATTGTAGATGATCATGGAAATTTTGACGTTTCTATCCCTCTAAGTATGATTTTAGGCTTCGCAGAAGATTACAAAAAAATTGTTGTTAATATGAAGCATGAACTCATTTTCACAAGATCAAGAAATAACCTGAATGCTATAATACAGGAAGGTACTGTAGCCAACAATGCAACCACATATGAACCTTATCAAATAAAAATATCAAAGATAGAGTGGTTAATGCTATATGTTATTGCATCAGATAAACAAAAAATCCAGCTATTAAATTTCATTGGCAAAGATAATCCTATTTCTATGAGTTTTCGTTCATGGGAGTTATTTGAATATCCTTTTCTTCCAACAACAAATAAACACGTCTGGACGGTAAAAACTTTAAATCAATTGGAGAAACCACGTTTTGTGATTCTTGGATTACAATCGGGAAAAAAAGGTTCAAGATCTAAAAATGCCAGTCGCTTCGACCACTGTAATATTAGTAATGTGAGACTTTTCTTGAATTCGCAATATTATTCGTACAGCAATCTCAATCTTGACATATCTAAGAATCAATTTGCTATTCTCTATGATATGTATGCTAATTTTCAGAAAAGCTATTACGGAAGAGATTCACAGCCATTGTCGACAAAGTCTCAGTTTATCAACTTTGAACCACTCATAGTTATTGACTGTTCACGATAAAACGAATCTCTAAAGAGCGCTCCTGTCGATGTACGTCTAGAATTTGAGTCTCAAACTGACTTTCCAGCTAATACTTCAGCTTATTGCATGATCTTACACGATCGCATCATTCAGTACAATCCTATTAGTGGAGATGTTCGGAAGCTTGTCTGAATTATCTTCACTTTTACGTAAAAAAAAATTTATATTTCGAAATGGAATATGCGGTAGACATGATTGGTTTGAAGCAAATGGGTGGTGAATATGTTCTAAAGGAAATAGCAATCATTCCTCTCAACGACAGTGGTGATCCTATCGTTCATCTATTCCAAAAACCTTTTTCATGGAAAAGGCTCTCTGACGAATTACAAGAAGAAAACATTCGCCTCAAACATAATCACAGAATAGCTTGAAATACTGATGGGCTTGACTACTCTCAAATTGCAAACTTACTTCGTGAATATTTACATGATGCTACTAAAATTTTTGTTCGGAATGAATTCAAACGTAAATGGCTGTTACGATTCAAATTTCCTGCTTATAATATCAATCAATACGGCTATTCATTAAAACCATCTTTCAAGTGTGTTACTATATGCACAAACCATAATCCAATTTATAAAACTGTCTGTGCACTACACAATGTCAAACTCATGAAATTATTCTATCTCTCACAAAATCATTTGTAAGAAAAAAAGAAAAAAAAAAAAATTAAAGAAAAAAAATAGTAGAAAACGCTATAGGCATTCTGGATCACGTTCGGATTCTAGATCACTGAGGTGATCTACAATGCGTACGGATTCTGGATCACTTTGAGGAGAGAGGGGGTGATCCAGAATGAACCTGATCTAGTATGCCTATAGCTTATCTACTATAATTTTAAAAAAAATTACAGTTTTATAATTAATTGATCGGCAATAATTTAAATCAGATTTAAAACGTTTGCCTGATGACGAAGTTAAATAGAACTCTTTAAAAGTTTATTCGTAATTTTACGTAAAATTAACCTATAATATTATTCAAATATTAACTTTACCACATTTTACGTTCTGCTTACTATTTCTTGGCCTCGCGATGCAGAATTCACCTCTTCAGGAAGCGAAAATGCAGCCTCGTAAATTTATATTTCCACGAATTCGAAAATTTTTTAAAATCTTGAAGTATCTTACATTTAGAAATTTCACAAAACAATTTCTTCATCGTAACCTCTTGTATATTTTTATTTCACCTGAAAGAAGAAAGATTTCACAAAGCTAATTCTTATAGTACAGTATCAAATGAAAAAAAAGGTTAATTTTTGTGTAAGTTGATGTGTATACAATTTCATATATAAAATATAAAAACAATAAAGTTTTTTACTTATCTAAAAATTATTCCTGGTATTGGGTTTGGATTAAATATTTTGTAGGATAAATTAAAAACTTTTTTAAAAAATTCACATTACATTAGACTTATTAAATTGACTTGAATTTATTTAATTATTTGTTGTTAACCAATTAATACTGAACATATCTATCATTAAGAATTTTTCGATTAAATTAACTTGAATATATTCATAAACGTCAACAAGAATAATCGATTAATAGTAGTTCGTTAACAACAAATCAGCAATAAAAAAATTAAAGTAAATTTAATAAGTCTAATGCAAGTTTGATGTGAATTTTTTGAAAAACTTTTTAATTTATTTATGAAACATTTAATAAAGATCCACTATCAGGAATAATTTTTAGATAAGTAAAAACCTTTATTTTTATGTTTTATATATAAAATTGTATACACATCAACTCTCACAAGAATTAACCTTTTTTTCATTTGATGCTGTTACTATAAGAATTAGCTTTGTGAAATCTTTCTTCTTTTAGATAAAATGAAAATGTACAAGAGGTTACGATCAGGAAATTCTTTGATTAAAATTCTGAATGTAAGATACTTTAAGATTTTTAAAAATTTTCGAATTCGTGGAAATATAAATTTACGAGGCTGCATTTTCGCTTCCTGAAGAGGTGAATTTTTCATCAGAAGGCCAATAAATAGTACCTATTATTTTAAGTAGAACGTAAAATGAGGTAAAATTAATATTTTAATAATATTATAGGTTAATTTTACGTAAAATTACGAGTTAACTTTTAAAGAGTTTTATTCATCTTTGTCATCAGGCAAACGTTTTAAACCTGATTTAAATTATTTGCAATGAACTAATTATGAAACTAAAATTATCTTAAATTATTTCTCACGTTAAATTTTAAATTTTATAAATTAAAAAAAAATGTTGTAAACTTTATTTAGTTGTTTACAACTTAATAATACTATCGAATTTACTTTTCTATGCGTGTTGAAATCAACATAAAATATCATGATTTATTTACAATTTCGACAATCAAGAATTTGAATCTTGAACTTTATTTTGTAATTTTAGTCTTTTTATAAATTAGGAAGAGGTTGAACTATCTGTGTTTGTCTAATGGTGTTTTTCATCATTTATGTAAACACCATTGGCTTTAACACGAAAAAAATCGCAGCCCCCGCTAGATACTAGTATAATAGCTAAATTTTATGATAAGAACAAAATAATTTAATCATTTAGTTTTTGAATAATATGAGACCTACCAAAAAAGATAGGTTATATTTTAGATTTTCAGTAGGTCTCATATTATTCAAAAACCACGTGATAAAATTATTTTGTTCTTATTATAAAATTTATCTTTTATACTAGCATCCAGCAAAGGCTGCCATTTTTTTAGTGTTACAGCCAATGGTGTTTATATGAATGATAAAAAACACTATTAGATAAGGACAGACAGTTTGGCCTGCTCTTAACTACAAAACTTGATAGCCTAATTAATCAGAATGTTATATTTATTAGTTTAAAAAAACTTTAATTTTTATTACTTATTTTATGCATATATCTATCCTTATTTCATATAGAATAAAATTTTTAAAGTGTAAAGCAATTTTTTTACTCTATTCTGGCTTATAATTTTCTTGATTTATTTCTATCTAGATAAACTTTCAACGACCATTAGGATGATCCACTCATACCTGTCGACGATATGATGATTTTCTTCAGGAAGATCCTGAGGATTCAAACATCATCATTCCGAATCATTTTCTCATCAACTTTCAGTCCAACTTGCTTTATTTAATAAAATTTTATCTTTTAACTTGTATAACGTTTTCATATATTTAATCATTTATAAAAATTGTATTTCATGTATCTCAAAGTCAATAAAAATAAAATGCACGGAGAAATTCCATTATAAAAATTACAAATTTTATAAAAAAATTACTACTTTAGATAGTAACCGTGGGATATATTTTATTTTGTGTAATAATTACTATTTTAAATCGTAAAATTTTAGAATAAATATAAAAATTCAAAATTTTTTCTCTTTGAAGTAGCAATTTTGACTATTTTAAATAGTAATTTTTATACAAAGTAAAGTATGTCCCACGGTTACTATATTAAATAATAATTTTTACGATAGAATTTTTCTTCGCGTGGCAAGTTGGTCAGTGTCTGACCAGTTTACTTGAAACTTTGGCCAAGGTTCAGCCAACTCAAATAACTTTTCCGATAAACTTTTCCCAAACTTTAAACCAATCCACTCCAAAAAAGGAGATTATTTATACTTTCCCTGACTTCTTTAAAGTTTTCGCTAACTTTTACAAATCTTCTCCTAAACTTCCTCTGAGCTTTTGCCAAACATAAAAATTTAATATATCAAGTTTGGCATAGTCTCATTGGCAACGTTTAGATAAAATTGAGCCAAACTTGAACTTTATATAAACTTCCGCCAAACTAAATTTTTTTTACGTCAAAGTACATAAGTGTTTTCATTTTCTGTTTTTCATCATAAGAAGAGCCCACCCTACTAAAAAATCTCAGGTGAGAAATCACCTGATTTCTCAGGTGATTAATCATGCTAAAATCTCATGTGATGATTTTTTCGGTTTTTACACGTTTCAAACCATGCTTAATCAATTGCGAACTATTTTTGAAAATTTTTGAAAAATTTGAACTTAGAAGAAATTTTGACTCATTTTACAAAAAAATTTCTAAGTTCAATTTTTCAAAAATTTTAAAAAATAGTTCGCAATTGATTAAGCATGGTTTGAAACGTGTAAAAACCAAAAAAATCATTACACGAGATTTTGGCATGATTAATCACCTGAGAAATCAGGTGATTTCTCACCTGAGATTTTTTAGTAGGGCATATATGGATTGTTCGCCTTGGCATAGCGATTACAGCATTGACTTATTCCTCCCCGAATATCTGCTTCCATGTACATCAACATATCTATATCTGTAAGAAGCTCCAGTTCTACCTTCGTCATTTTTAGCGCTGCAGAAAATGTCAAGCCTGGAGACGTATGAAAGTGAGCTGGACATAAACCGTAAGCTTTGAGAGATGTTTCTCGAAAACTTTCAAATACATCCGCCAATAGTAAAACATCTGTTTTTAAGTATAAATCCGAATACTCGCCTAATGTCCTTATATTGAACTTACTCCAGACTTGAATAGCATGCTCATAGTCTTCATCAGCAATATGAGAATCGGTGAGTTGGTTGTAAAACTGATTTTTCTTTGGCAATTTTGTAACTAATAATTTATCCAATCCATCTACAAAATTATATGGAAATATACCTTTACGTTTGAGAAAATCAATTTTCTTATCTGTAAAACCATCAGTTCGAAACTCTTTTATACATATCGGCACATTTTCCAAGTATGATGCAAGTTTTCTAATGACGAAGGAAGAAAACGCCAAGAATCTATGAATCTAAAACTTAAGTCACTGCCATCTATGTATTTTTTAAAAGAAATATATTTTTCCTTATTATGTGGCAATAGCATAGCTCGTCCTCCCATCAATGAAGATGTGGCTATCTCTTTCAAAATGAAGTGTGTATCATAATTGAGGTTATGAAAAACCACAGGAATAAATTTTGAATACTTATAATTCAAATTACATGAATTATGCGCTGCACCTCTGAGACTAATGTAAAAAAATAGATATTTTAAATAAATTTGCATAATAAAGTAAATTTTTTTCATTGAAATATAACTATAATTAATATCTTACCGTCCTGTGAGATGACAGTGATCTCGTACTGCGAGTTCTTCATCACGGATTAGTTTTCGGCATATGTGACAAATGGTTGACCTCTGGAAAGATAATTCTTCTAAATCCGTAAGTTTTAATGGTTTCGGATTCTTGTAGAGTTTATCAATTTCCTCACTGATTGATTTTAATTCTTGAACAAACCATTGTGCAGGAGTCTGTCCATCTTCGAGATTTTTTCTATATGACTTATAAGCAGATAACCTGTCATCAAAGCTACATTTTATATAATATCCTATGTTATATGCTTCATGTAGTTGGAACGCAGTCTCATTCATTGTAGGCTTAAGCAAACATTCAAATTCAGCATGAATAATAAAAGGAACTTTTCCGCTTTTATAATAATCTTCAAATTTCAGAATGTTGTTTTGAGAGTCAGGTAGATTAATTCGACAATAATTCGAATTTTTTACAATTATTTTCATGAACTTGCAATCTTTCTTCATTATAAAAGACTTGTAAACATCTTTCACAATGAAATGATTTTACATGTGTCTTAAATAGTTGAGATCTCAGAAGACGAGACATATTTTTTATCCAAACGTAGTGGTATTTGGGTAAACTAATATCATCAGAATGATTATCTTTTTCATACTCATCGATGTACAAGTCTTGGATGATGAGTAGATTGACATGCTTTTCCTTTTTATCCGATGTAATGTGGCAAGGTGATACTTCAAACTTTTGTCCAAACTTCTTCAACATGTACACATTTACTGAAATATTATTTAGTTCTTCAAATTTTGGAACATTTTTAAGTGTCACTGGAAATTCTATGTTATTAAATTTCAACTTGCTCTCATGCATGCTATATTGATTAACTCTATTAGTATTAGTTTCACTTGGATATATTGCTGAGAGGATAGCATACTTGAAACATTGATTGTCATTGTTACGAACATTGACACATGCTTTTTTCTTTTGTATAAATGGTGGTAGAGGAATGTACGAGCTGCCCTTGATCGGAGAATATTTTTTCATATTTTTACTCAGACTTATAATACTTTTTAGTGTCCAGCCAGAAGCTTTTTCCTGAAATTCTTCTATTTGTGTTAAAATAGAATCTTTGATATTTATTTTGAACCATTCTTCTAGATTCGTTGACATGAAAATTGAAGTACTTGTGGTTGTAAAATATTTAATATCGGTTAATTCTTCACTACTTTTCTGTATGGAAAATTCTGCGGTGAAATCCGCCAAGTGTACATGTACTTTAAAGAGTTCTTGGGCGTCGTTTAAAAAACTTAAAATATCCACATGATTTATATTTATCACTATGCCAGTTCTAATTCTGTTTTTGAAAGCTGACTGCACATCTCGCCATTCAACAGAAGCTTCTGTTTCTTCAGATTGCAGACCACCTCCTCGTTGAAGATGATGTTCAAATTGAACTTGAATACTCGAAAGATGTAACACACAAATTTGACATCTCTGCTTTTCTCCTCTTGTAAGATCAAAATTGACAATTTTTTCATTTAATTTCTCTAAACTACCGTTGCACATATCTATCCAATAATGGAGATCGGTATTGTTCAGTTTATTTACATTTTGTAAAGTATCACGGAGTAGTTGCACAAGACTTTCAAAGAAATTAATTGAAGACATTTTTTTTCTTTTATTTAAAGTAACCTTTCACAAACACAAACTTTCACGATTAGTAAAGTTTAGTCCCGATGACTATGTACACTCACGACTCCTCTGACGAAGTATGCTCATCCAGAAAACTTCAGTCCTTTTTAAAGGTAAAGTTAACAGAAGGGGAAATGGAAAATTCAATTAACTAACCAATAGTAAAACGGAGTGCAAGTTTTTCAGAAAAAAGAGAGGTTTTCACGGGTAGGGATGAATTTTTTACCTTTTTTAACTTATCAGAATCATTTCTTAGTTTTAACCAATGAGGATTGAGCGATTTTCCATCGTCTTATCTTAAAATAGTTAGAGGCGGAGTTACTATTATCTTTTAGTTTAACCAGTGAAAACTGACCTATTTTCCATCGTCCAATCTTAAAAAAGTAAGAGGGGAATTGCTTGACATAAACTTACGATTTGAAAATTTTCTATTCTCATTTCCCAATATTAATTCATACTGAAACATCCAACGCTACGAGATGGCTAGAACTCATGATTACGATATGCTGTTCAAAAATTATATCATGCAGTCCGCGGAAGAAGAAAGCATTTATATATGTGATATTCAAGGATTTCAAAGAATATCAGAGGATTCTTTTATTTTCAAAGAAGTTAGTATCCTCAATTTTAGAGAAACAGCTTTACCTACAGTCTATGTTTTCAAATCTCCAATTACATGGGAGGAACTTAATACAGAAGAAAAATGCATGGCTCAGTGGGTGGAAAGGTTTCATCACGGTATAGCATGGAATTCCGGAGATATTCCATATCATCGTCTTTAAGAGGAGGTCACGTATCTCTGTCCTTTTCTAATCAAAGAAATGATTTTTTTACAAAAACTAATAACTTTATCAAAAAATGAAGAGAAAGCCGCATCTTGTATCAAAAAAAGCAATATTTTCTTTGATAAGAAAAAATTAATTTTATTGCTTCATTTTCAAGAAAACCTTGAAAAACCAAATTGTCCACCCTAACCTCTATGATTTAAGTTTTTCAAGGTTTTCTTGAAAACGAAGCAATTGAATCAATTCTTTCTTATAAAAGAAAATATTGCTTTTTTTATTACGAGATGCGGCTTTCTCTTCATTTTTTGATAAAGTTATTAGTTTCTGTAAAAAATTCAATTCTTTGATTAGAAAAGGACAGAGATACGTGACCTCCTCTTAACGTGTTTTCTAAATCTGCTCGCAAGGAATCAAAAAATTATTTGTCAAAGGAGAGCAGAGAGTGCAATGGTTGAAAAATCTTTTACCAAGTGTGTAAGTAAAAATATATTTAAATTTTTTATATTCAAATTAATCATTTTCTTAATACTTTTCATACTTTTTTATATTTTTTTATACTTTTTTATACTTTTTTATACTTTTTTTATACTTTTTTATACTTTTGTTTATACTTTTTTATACTTTTTTATACTTTTTTTTATACTTTTTATACTTTTTCATACTTTTTTCATAAGTTTTTTTTACTTGTCTCATACTTTTTAATACTTTTTTCATACTTTTATATTATAGTTTAATTATTCTATTTATTTTATTCGCAGGTCAATTTCAAATGTTGAAGATTTCGGCTGTCCAGCATTAGAAGAAATAATAGGTGATAAGCGCCACTTCTGCTTGAACCACGTTTTCTGTATAAGAAGAAAAAGACCTGTGTGTGCAGTCAATAATACGATTTCTTAACGAGCATGGCTACGAAATTACTTAAATATTAATGATAAAGATGAGGTTGATAATTATTTTAAACAAAACAAAAAAATGAAATGTACATGTTTATATTTTGCACATGAATAAAATTTTTTTAATTCTTTTATTATTATCTTATTAAATACTATAATAATTGTATTTCTAAAATGAAAAAATAATTGTATTTCTCAAATGAAAAAAATAATTGTATTTCTAAAATAAAAAAAATAATTATATATGATTTTAAAGAAATAAAAATTTTATCAATGATTATTATAATTTAATTTAATATTCCCAAAACCAATTACTATTTTTAATTATAATAATTTATTGAAGTGAAAAAAAATTTTTTTTATAAAATAGATTATATTACATATATATAGAATGGCTCATGAAATAAGCGAGATTAAGATTTTATGAACTATTATTATTTTTTTTTTATTGAATTAATATTTTCATTACATATTTTTCCGCCAGTTACAAAAATTCTTTTTTATATTTACATAAAAAATACATATACATAAAATTTATTTTTCAATACGATTTTTTAACCAAGCCATGAGATATCTTCTGTTATCACGGGACTACTGCATGACGAAACTGTTCCCTCATCCTCCTGCGTTGATTTAGGGAATCTGGCATTCTCATCCTCCTGGTTAGACTTAGGAAGCCTTTTATTCATCATAATTTTTTTTCCTGAATTTTTAAGTTGCAAGATTCGTCTTGCAGGAGGAGGTCTATTCTCCTGGATAGTAGCGCTGCCATTCACCTCTGAAAAAAGGAAAAAAAAATTAATTAGTTATTTAGATAAAATTATTATTTTCAAAAAAAATTAATATACTAAACTTTTTTCTTTTTTTATTTTTTTTTAATAAAATATTTTTTGTTTTTTTTAACTTACTTGTACCCGAGGGTCCTGGTTGCGGAGACTTCTCCCGAAGTTGTGATCCTGAAACAGAAAAAATAAATATTTTAATCTTCTTTCTTTTTTAATAAAATATTTTTTGTTTTTTTAACTTACTTGTACCCGGAGGTCCTGATTGCGGAGACTTCTTCCGAAGTTGTGATCCTGAAACAGAAAAAATAAATATTTTAATCTTCTTTCTTTTTTAATAAAATATTTTTTGTTTTTTTAAATTACTTGTACCCGAGGGTCCTGCTTGCGGAGACTTCTCGCGAAGTTGTGATCCTGAAACAGAAAAAATAAATATTTTAATCTTTTTTCTTTTTATATTTTAATGAAATATTTTTTGTTCTTTTTAACTTACTTGTGCCCGAGGGCCCTGGTTGCGGCGAGTTCTCTCGAAGAGGAGTTCTTATATCCTCGCTGTTGTCTCTGGGAACTTTCTTGGGCGTTGCTTTGCACGAAGAGCAACTCGATGAAGTTCCACTGGAACTCGAACTTGAACTCGAACTCGAGCTCGATGATCTTTTTCTCGAGCGCTTCGGACTTGCCCTCGGAGTTTCCATATTTTCGAAGCCTTGATATAATTGCCGCATTGAAGCAGACTGCGGCATCAGTGGCACTAAAAAAAGAAAACAAAAATAATTAATTATTACAAAAATATATAAAAAAACTATTAACGGCAGGTCGGAGTAGAGCCTGATACCGACCGAGTAACAATTGAGTTGTTTGTTATTTACTCAAGTATTAATCGGTGTATCTTCAAAATAAAGGTTGATCGCAATAGATATTATTATTATGAATATCTATGCACAAGAAAAAAAAAATCTACCGATTTGTTTTTGAGAAAAGTAAGGAACGCCGAAGTAAAAGATTATGTTTATAATATTTTCGCGTTCCTTACTTTTCTCAAAAACAAAGCGATAGATTTTTTTTTTCTTGTGCATAAATATTTGTAATAATAATATCTATTGCGCTTAACCTTCAATTTGCAGATACACCGATTAATACTTGAGTAATTAACAAAAATGCCAATTAGACAAGGACAGCGAATCCGGCCTGCTCTTAATTATGAAAAAAGAAAAAAAATTATCAAATATTACTTACACGATGTTATTTCATCCTTCACCCATGTTACGTGGTCAAGCATCAACAAGATCAACAACCCGTTTTTTATATCCATTGGATTCTATCCCTCATTATTTTGAGGCTCGCACTAGTTTTGTTTTCTTGGTTTTTTTTTCCGTTTGCCATTTTTTATTTTTTTAAATATGATTAAAATCGAAACTTAAATTTTTCAATCTTGCTTTAGGAAGCTTGAGAGACTGAATACTGAACATTGCATGCAGCACAGTATTTATACAAAAAAATTTACAAAAATTACCTACCTACGTAAAAAAATTTTTTGACAATCCTCCAAGTATTTTCCACGCCCTCTTTTCTATCTAAAAAGAATGCATTCGCAAAGGGCTTTTTTTTCAAAATTAAATGACCGATATATCGTTTTAGGAAAAGAGTAAAAGACCTATTTTCTCAAAAAAAAAGATAAAATAAGATAACAGGTGACTTTCAAAAATATAAACCTGTCAAAAAAACCTTTTCTGAAAAGAAAAAAATTCACCAATAACCTTATTTTTTTTAACTTAATACATGGATATAGAATGGGCACAATAAGAGTTTTAATTTTGAAAGAAAAAAGATTGTAAGATTATAAACATGAAAACCAGAAAAAAAATTCTTTTCCCAGTAAAAGAAAACATATTTTCACGAAAAGGAAAAAAAAATGTCTCTTTCCAACAAAATGAAAACAAGTGACTTTAAATAGTAAAGTAATGTGAAAGTGACCAAAGGGAAAATATCTATCGATCAGAAGCATGTGGGTTAAAGAAACCGTCATAAAGATGAAAAAGAAAAAAACATGCAGTGGTAAAACAATGACGAGACCGGGGGTTTTCTGTGTATACTTGCACTTAAAGACATTAGGCGCCGCATGTATCCTTCAGCGTTGCGTAAAGCGCCGATTGCATTAAGATTATCGGAACAAGCAGAAAGTGACTTTGAATAGTAAAGTAATGTGAAAGTGACCAAAGGGAAAATATCTATCGATCAGAAGCATGTGGGTTAAAGAAACTGTCATAGAGATGAAAAAGAAAAAACATGCAGTGGTAAACAATGCCGAGACCGAGGGTTTTCTGTGTATACCTGCACGCAAAGACATTAGGCGCCGCATGTATCCTTCAGCATTGCGTAAAGCGCCGATTGCATTAAGATTATCGGAGCAATCAGAGTCCGTTTTTGGCACACTAACTGTACCGACTAAGTGGCGCTGCGGGGAAGCGAAAGAGAAAGGGTCACTAGCAAACGTAAAATTTTTCTGTGGATGGAGAGTCTTTGCATTAAGATTATCGGAGTAATCAGAGTCCTTTTTCAGCACATTAATTGCGCCGACTAAGTGGCGCTGCGGGGAAGCGAAAGGGTCACTAGCAAACATAAAATTTTTTCGGCGGACGGAGAGTCTTTTTTGTAGCGCTGCCCACTATGCGTTTTCTTGAACGTTGCACAAAAATTTACCTGCTGTTAGGGGAGAAGGAAAAGAATGTCCTTTCTCTTAATGCAGTACACTGTGTGTGTTCTTTTTTGAGTCGCAGGTGCATGAAAATAATGAATCATGCAACCTTTAAGATATAATACTGTCTTTATCTTTCTGAAAGAAAATCTTTTTTGAGAAATAAATTTATTATAAGGGTCAGCTATCTTTTTTCATCTTGTTTTAAAAAAAAGAGAACTCTTATTTGTAAAAGATAAGGAAAAATATTCCTTGACCAAAGGAAAAATATCTATCGATCAAAAGAAGGTGGCTTAAAGAAAAAAAGAAAAACATGCAATTGTAAACATTAATCTTTCAAAAGAAAAAAACATCTTGGGACTCCCTACCGTATGGGGACACCTACAAATCAAACAGAAAAAGGTATCTCTAATGGGTTTATACACATATTGGATTCAAAATCACATGGAGTAGGGAAGGGTGAGTGTGAACAAAATACTGAAATTCAAAAAATCACACGGAGAAGGGGCTACTCTTCTGTGCTTATACACATGTCGGATTCTCGATCAGATGGAGTAGGGAAGGGCGGGCGTAAATAAAAACTGAAATTCAAAAAATCGCACGAAGAAGGGGATACTCTCATGGGCTCATACACACATTACATTCTCGATCACTTTGAGGAGAGAGGGGGTGATCCAGAATGAACCTGAGCCAGCATGCCTATAGCTTATCTACTAATGCGTATTCTTGGTTATATAACCGTACGTACACAAAATCTTGACATACGTGCACTGTTCGCATTGTTTTTGTCCATAGTCTGCGAGATTTTAAAACATAATTATTAAGGTTATGATTATTATATTTAAATATTTTATAATTCATTATAAGTATATAGATACTTGATTTTTAATAAATATAAAGTCAAGATAAAAATAACTCGCGCGTATTACTGTTAAATAATAAATTATAGTGATGTCACTTTTAAATAACGTCCCAATAAGCACACATCTGGAAAAAAGAATTCTTTAAGAATTCACGAATGTCCGCTCTAAAGTTAATAAAATATATTAATAAAGTATTCATAAAATATTCACAAAGTATTCTTCCACAAAATTTAAATAGAAAGTAACTCTTCAACATATCCTTATAAATATTTTAAAAGGGTTAAGAAAGTATTCATAAAGAATTCTTTTTTGGAAAAGTAATCATAATCCAAAGTATTCATAAAGTAGTCAAAAAGTTTACTTTTGAAACACTGATTTTCTAGTAACTTAGTCACTTTCAAAAATCGAAAGATGTTAATGGATATTTTATCGCTTTTCAGGTTGTTTTAAAATCATTTTTAATTTTGATTTTCATGAAATTCAAAATTGAAAACTTGAAATTCCTGATAATTTTATAAATTGTAAAAATACAATTTAATTAATCATTTAATAATTTAAATATTTTTTATCTATTTTAAACGAAAAAATTGTTAACATTTTATGAAACAAAATATATAAATATTTAAAGTGTGTTTTAAATAAATTCTCATTTTGAGAATTGAAACAAATATCTAAACATTCTTCAATTTAAATTAAATTAACCATGACTTCACAAAAAATTTCTTTTATTAAATTAAGGTATCTCTTGGATATTTAATAAATTTTTACTTAAATTATTCAAATAAAAATGTAGTTTGGCTAATTATTAATTATGAATAATTAATTAACAAATTTACTAACATTTCTTATGCTTTTACCAATTAACATGTACAAGTTTCGAGAATTTATTAACAGATGAGTTGGTAGTCAAGTAGGCTAAGTCATGGGCAACAGTTTTTTTATTTTGTTTGACATCCTCAAGAACCGTGGTTCGAATCTCGAACAAATAATTTTTTTTTTTTTTTAATTTAATAGCTTATTTTTAATCAATTATAACATTTTTTGTTTTTCATAATCATGTAAAATAGAAGGATTATTTATAATTTGATGATTAAAAAAAGTATTTTGAGAATGTGATTCAATCAAAAGAATTGTTTAAGAATACTTTGTGAATACTTTAAAAACTAAAGTGGTCGGACATTCGCGAATAAACAAAGCTATCATTAAGAACTCTTTATTGATACTTCCGTTTACGAAAGTATACATAAAGAATTCTTTTTTAATTCTCTCTTTGACACCGTTTGCTTGTTGGGGTTATAGATTTAATAATTAAATTTTAATAAATTCATCTTAAAAATTAGGGTGTGCAACATGCGCTGTTCAAGCTCTAGTAAATAAATAAAATACGTACTATGTCCCGTGAAGTTAGAAGTTCCACGTAAGGATCCGAATAGCACGGTCGATAAATGAAGATTTCTACAATAACTATGAGAGTTAATATATAAAACGTCGGGGACGACGTTACCACGGCCTCAGACGTGTTACGAGTGCCGTATAATAGCGAACATAGAAAAAATGCAAGTGTGCAGTTTATAGAATATGAAGCGACCAAAGAAATCAAAATGTATCGGTGGGAATGGCTCAACGTTTGAGCGCTTGTCTGTCGTGCAAGAGGCCCGGGGCACGAGACACGTCACGGACGCTTTCTCGCCTTTTTTATAATTTAATATTATATTAGTCACTTAGTAATAAAATAAAATTCGTAGCAGTGTTTATTTGTAAGAAATATTTCTTTCTTTAAAAAACCCATTTCCCTCAAAAGAAACAAATAATTCTTTGCAATCTAAAAATTTGTTTTGACAACGGAAAAAAAAGACACGCACAAATGTTTGTTTTTAACCTTTTAAGGACGGGACTAGTCGATATTTCGACCACTCAAGTATCAGAATATTTTTGAGTGTTTTAATATAATATTATTCTTAAAATCATTCAAAAATATTATGATACTTGAGTGGTCGAAATATTGACCAGTCTTGTTCTTAAAAGGTTAATAAATATATTTTAGTTTCAAAAAAATATTTCTTTGAAACTATAATAATTTTTTCAAAAATTTGTTTGTTTTAAATAATTGATGATTGTGGCTTTGTCATGTTTTTTACCTGTATTATTTATAATACTAATTATTTTTAGAGTATGAATACATATATATATATATATATATATATATATATATATATATATATATATATATTCGCTTATTCTTATACAGCATATATTTTTTATTTTAATTACAAATAATATATATAGTTAAAGTTATCGCTCGCAAATCTTACCCTGGTAACAAAAAATTTGCAATTCTGACGCAATTCTGACGCAATTGACTTGACCGTCAGTGAAATTACATCAGACCATACGTCATATGCTTCCGATTTCTGCTATATTTCTGCTGATGTGTAATTACGTTAGGTGACGCTCAGCAGAATTGCGATGAAATTGCAAGATTGAAATTGCAATATCAAAAGGATAATTGCGAGCACTTGCGCGTTCGACAGAATTGCACCAGAAGTGCAAAAGTTTACTAACATTAAGTGCTGCGCAGCAGAATTAAGGAGCTTTACGTAATTACAAGTGCACTTAACGAGACCCTCTCATCACTTCCGCGTGCACAAGAATTGCAATGGAATTGCACAAGCCGTCTGCAGCAGATGACTTGTGGTAGAATTGCGATGAAATTGCAAGATTGAAATTGCAATATCAAAAGGATAATTGCGAGCACTTGCGCGTTCGACAGAATTGCACCAGAAGTGCAAAAGTTTACTAACATTAAGTGCTGCGCAGCAGAATTAAGGAGTTTTACGTAATTACAAGTTCACTTAACGAGACCCTCTCATCACTTCCGCGTGCACAAGAATTGCAATGGAATTGCACAAGCCGTCTGCAGCAGATGACTTGCGGTAGAATTGCGATGAAATTGCAAGATTGAAATTGCAATATCAAAAGAATAATTGCGAGCACTTGCGCGTTCGACAGAATTGCACTAGAAGTGCAAAAGTTTACTAACATTAAGTGCTGCGCAGCAGAATTAAGGAGTTTTACGTAATTACAAGTGCACTTAACGAGACCCTCTCATGACTTTCGCGTGCACAAGAATTGCCATGGAATTTCGCAAGCGGTCTGCAGCAGATTACTTGTGGTGAACAATTTGATTTTATATAAACTGTGAAAAAAAATTGACGTAAGCAAATTACCACTGCAACATGCAATTCCTCTCCCATAAACTATATTTTCAATTTACTTTTATCTATATCTAGGAGCTTCTTTAAATGTTCCAAAAGAAAGTTTTTTACTGTTTCTAATACAACCGTATACGTTTCTTTTGACCAAGATTTAAGCTGAAATGTATAGTCGAGACTCATTCCTCAATACTCATAACCTTGATGTACATGAATTTATCTTATTTTTTTCTTTTTTTTTAACCAAATGAATAAACTTTTATCTCTTTTTCGCACAATACATAATTTAAAAATTCCAGAATTTAAATCGTTAGAAAAATATATTATAAACATTCAGTGGGTGAAAATTAGTCTGTTTTATTCCGTTTACTACGTATAAAAATGCTACGTATATCATGTTCATAAAATGCGTATTGAAAATACTTTATATTGAAGTCCAAAAAAATATTATATTATCGATAAAAAAAAATACAGAATTATTAAGTATTCCAAAAGCTTATATCAAAATGAAAAGAAGGAATAATTTCATTTAGTTTCTAATAAGAAAATGTAATTCATTAAAATGTGATTCTTATCGTTCTACAAAATTTGTTATTTGGAATGAAATTGAATAAAAATTATTAATTAAATACAATTTTTGTTTAATATGTGGAAATAATTTTGTTTTTATAATACCTAAATGTTAGTAGGATGGCCATTGAACATCGTTTTATCAGACAAAATAATATATTTATAATAAATAAGGACGTTATACTACATATATATAAAAAATTATATAATATTGTCAATAATATTAAACAAACTTATATATAAACGTAAAATAACGTTATGAAGACAGATTTCCAATACATTCTTATATTAATAGCAATGTTAACGCTGTTTGTCTACTAAGTAATAAAAATATATTTCATACGATGCTGAAATTTTTTTACAAAAACGCATGCTTTACTCCATCTTCTATTTGCACTGTATATGTTACCACTTCGCTCCAATGCTGCTGCGAAGTATCTGCTCTAAGCTACCTTCGTAAGTATATGCTGTGAATCTGCTGGAAAGTATATGCTTCACGTAGACTTGGTAAGTATGCTGCAATTCCATTGCAAGCACGTGCACACTACACCATTCTCTAAACGGCACCGTAAGTCAACTGCAAAGCTGCTGCGAAGTAGCTGCTGCATGCTCACCTTCATAAGTATGCCGCAATTCTACTGTAAGCGAACGTGCAATATACACTTCTTTAAACCGCAATCTACCTGTCGTGAGTCTGCTGCAAAGCTGCTGCGAAGTAGCTGCTGCATGCTCACCTTCATAAGTATGCCGCAATTCTACTGTAAGCGAACGTGCAATATACACTTCTTTAAACCGCAATCTACCTGTCGTGAGTCTGCTGCTAAGCTGCTGCGAAGTAGCTGCTGCATGCTTACATTCGTAAGTATGCCGCAATTCTACTGTAAGCGCGCGTACAGTCTACACTTCTTTAAACCGCAATCTACCTGTCGTAAGTCTGCTGCTAAGCTGCTGCGAAGTAGCTGCTGCATGCTTACCTTCGTAAGTATGCCGCAATTCTACTGTAAGCGCGCGTGCAATATACACTTCTTTAAACCGCAATCTACCTGTCGTAAGTCTGCTGCTAAGCTGCTGCGAAGTAGCTGCTGCATGCTTACCTTCGTAAGTATGCCGCAATTCTACTGTAAGCGCGCGTGCAATCTACACTTCTTTAAACCGCAATCTATCTGTCGTAAGTCTGCTGCTAAGCTGCTGCGAAGAAGCTGCTGCATGCTTACCTTCGTAAGTCTGCCGCAATTCTACTGTAAGCGCGCGTGCAATATACACTTCTTTAAACCGCAATCTACCTGTCGTAAGTCTGCTGCTAAGCTGCTGCGAAGTAGCTGCTGCATGCTTACCTTCGTAAGTATGCCGCAATTCTACTGTAAGCGCGCGTGCAATCTACACTTCTTTAAACCGCAATCTATCTGTCGTAAGTCTGCTGCTAAGCTGCTGCGAAGAAGCTGCTGCATGCTTACCTTCGTAAGTCTGCCGCAATTCTACTGTAAGCGCGCGTGCAATATACACTTCTTTAAACCGCAATCTACCTGTCGTAAGTCTGCTGCTAAGCTGCTGCGAAGTAGCTGCTGCATGCTTCTGACTGCAGAACTACAATAGAATGCTGAAGCATACGAAGCATGTTCTGCGCACTCGCGATTGCGTCAGATTGTGTTACCAGGGTAAGAGTAAATAACAGTAAATAATTGTAAATAATTGTAAATAACTGTTATTTATGTCTCAATTCCCACATTTTTTAACACTTTTTTGCAGTTATTTACAGTTAATTACATTTATTTACAGTTATTAACAGTTATTTACAATTATATCTAAAAATTTTTTCCATATGGGTTATTGTTTGTTAAATAGATAAGTTGTTAATTTATAAACAATTAATTAACGTAAATCACATATATATTTCACTCTCGTTGATAATTAAATAAGTAGATGAATGAATGAATAAATTAATAAATAAATAGCCCTCTTGACTGGAAACAATGTTAATGAAATAAAAATAGATATGAAATTTTTTTTTATTCAATTTTTAGTAAATTATACTTCATGGTGACTTTAATAACGATCTGTAAAATTAAATTAGATTGTACAAATGATTTGGAATCGAAAAAAATGTTAATACATTTTTTCTAAAAGTTTTTTCTTCACAAAAATAATTAATTTTCAGGAATTTCCCTGGTTGTTGATGGAAAAATAAACTAAAGTTTATAAAAATATTAACTTTGTAACTATTTTGATAGATTAAATATGATATTTACACCAATCACATAAGTAAAATAACCTACATATCATAATTCTTAAAATATCATATGTTATCTTTCTAACAAAAAGTATTTAATTAACTTAGTATTAAAAATTGATAATTGTTTAGTATAAAAAAAGCATTAAAAATTTTATTTTAGAATTTTAAAAATTCGAAATATCTTATAAATCCTAACTCTAGACTACATTTCTAAAGTTTTTTATATGTTATTTTGAATGGCAAATGGAATATATATTACTTGATTTGCAGCGATTTTTATTTTTCAAGTGTGCGAGTAATAAATACACATTTATTTATTTACTATAAATATTTATTGAAATATTAAACCAATGAATACATAATAATGTATTAGCATCTCTCTTATCATTTCTATTATAATTTACTCAATTAATTAAAAAGTAAATATGAAACATCATCGCATTCAACTATTTGAATAAGTGCGATTCTCCTTTTCTTAAATAGCTATCGTTCCCATAAGCTTTAATGGTTCCATTTCTTATATATAGAATTAATGTATGATAGTGTTGACTAAACTCGTGTTGTTAAACTATGTCGCTTCAATCGCTTCATTTCCTAAATAATATTGTGTAAAACCTTATCGACTCGTTGTCTTTCGAGTCCGGAACAGAGCGCGTTTGTTAATTTTGACGGATTATATTACTTTTACCTCCACCGGCCACAGTTCGACGGCAGAGCTGTGTGCTGTATATACAGTGAACTGCTATGTTACCGCACCTATCTAATCTTTGTGATTGGTTAATGTAACTGTATGCGTTGCGTATTTTGGATTGTACTAATACTATATCGATAGAATCGCTTTCGTTTACGTTTATAATCATGTGCATTTTGGTTATGGAACATATAGCATTACATATACGCTTAACTTATACTGTTGAGTTAATATCAACGCACGCATACTTCAATCAAATCCAACGAGTTAAGGGATAATGGAACGTTTGTGATTAGACTTTTATACGAATATAGTTGCGGTTTTGCGAACAATAGCGTTTGAAGGATTTATGGAACCGCTGGGACTCCGGATTTTTTTCGGTGTATTAAATGGAACTATTAATGTTTTCAAACGTATGCGTGATTATACTTAGGAAAAACTGTGCAGGATTTGTATAAAAATTTTTAATGATCTTCTGCAGATTTATTGCGGTCTTTGTGATGGATTTGCACGCGAATGTTTATTTACTGCAGTGTCTGCATAGTCAGTCATGATATTGAAACAAATTTTCTGCAGCATTTATGTATCTAATCTAGAGAAAACCTACATAACTCATGCATAAATTAGATACCTCAATTCTGCATAAGATATTCTAATTTGCTAAGTATTCTGTACAATTTATATAGATATTATGCCGAAATTCTGCATACAGACGTACGTTGGTATAAAACCTCGCGTAAACTGTTTCATTCTCCCATAATTTTATAAAATACTGACTATTGAGAGTACCAGGTACTGAATTATCTGTGTCATTTTGTCTAGAAGAACCAGGAACACTTTCATTTAGAACAACGAGTCCGCCATCGTCATCAGCACCATTAATCTGCTCCAAGTTTCCAAGCCCATTTTGAATAACAGCAGGTTCATTGGCTGAATTTTGTTCATTTATACTGATTTGCGATTGATTTTGAACAAGCATTTCAGGATTATGAGTATCAGCATTATGCACCTCAGCTGTTATAACTTGAATATCTGCAAACGTATGAACAGAAATATATTAAGATGAAAAAGAAAAATTTAGGAAAATAAATACGTGTTCGTATTTATATATATTATAATATTATTACTAAAAATAAAGAAAAACTTTCTTTTAGTAAGATGTGCTTCATTTCCGTCGATCATCATACACTGCCATCCAATCACTTTTGCCATGGCTAAGTAAAACTTATCAAATGTTAAAAGTTTTATATCTTCGGAACTAATGATCGTATCTTCAAAATCCAAACGGCATTTGGAAGATTGATTAAAAATCTTTGAAACAAAGTAAGTCCGGCATAAGAAATATTATTTCCTTATTAATCGTAGTGATATAAAAAAAAATTTTTTTACTAATTTTTTTTGCCCATATAAAAACGTATGCCAATTAAGTGGAAATTATGATATTGAAACAAAACCAAATGGGTTTTAAAACTCTAATAGTGCTCTTTCAAACGAGATGAGTGAAATGTTTCTAGGACTTTTTTTACCACAGTTATGATGATTTTCCGGCAAAAAAGACCTTTTTTTCAATTATGATTATCTCATAAGCTAAAAAAGATAGAACATTTTTTGTGAAAGAAAAAATGTTTTATTTTTAGTCTAGAATATATGTATCTAGTGATCAACAAGTTTTTGAAACATATTTTTTTTATTACATGTTCAGTTAGCAATTTTTTTAAATTTTTCATGAATTTTCCCTAATTAAACATGTAATAAAAAAAACTTGTTTCAAAAACTTGTTGATCACTAGATACATATATTCTAGACTAAAAATGAAACATTTTTTCTTTCACAAAAAATGTTCTATCTTTTTTAGCTTATGAGATAATCATAATTGAAAAAAAGGTCTTTTTTGCCGAAGAATCATCATAACTGTGGTAAAAAAAGTCCTAGAAACATTATACTCATCTCGTTTGAAAGAGAACTATTAGAGTTTTAAAACCCATTTGGTTTTGTTTCAATATCATAATTTCCACTAAATTGGCATACGTTTTTATATGAGAAAGAAAAATTAGTAAAAAAATTTTTTTTCATATCACTACGATTAATAAGGAAATAATTTTTCTTATGCCGTACTTACTTTTTTTTAAAGATTTTCGATCAATCTTTCAAATGCCGTTTGGATTTTGAAGATACGATCATTAGTTCCGAAGATATAAAACTTTTAACATTTGATAAGTTTTACTTAGCTATGGCAAAAGTGATTGGATGGCAGTGTATTTTCAGACGGTGCATGATCAGATGGTTGTTGGTTTTCTAAAAGTTTAAAGTTTCAAAATTATTTTTAAATATATATAGGAATATATATCAAGTTTATTATAAAATTTATAATATTTTTATTTTAGAAAAACAAATTTAATCTTATGATTTGACTGATGAGTTTCGCTTCCTTTGATAATCATGTTTGCGAGTAGTGTCATCATCTGTTTGTTCAAAATCTAAAAATGTACAGAAAATTACTACTAAATAGAAGTAAGAAATTATGTTTTCAAATTCATAATTTCACACATAAAAACGTTACAAAATACATATATGAATAAATGTATTGGTGTACGCAAATATATATGTATACGCATATACACGTCCATATATATATAGTCGTAAGACAAGATTCAACAAACCCCCCCCCCCTCAGCCCCCCTCAAATGTCTGTCCATACAGCCCCCCTCAAATTACGTTGTAATTCCTCTTATAGATGGCCATTTTAAAATTAACGTAACTGAGGCCCCCCTCGCCCCTCCTCAATTTTTATAGCCCCCCCTCAGCCCCTCCTCAATATGCCTCCCCTCAATTTTCATAGCCCCCCCTCACTATGATGTTATGTTTTAGTAATTAGTAATAAAAAAATATTCTTAGCATTAAGAGCATGACGAAGTTGTCCGCCTTCTAATAATATTTCCAATCTTAACTTATGAATAAGCGATGCGTTTAATTGAGTTTTTTTGCTATAAAGAAAAAATTTGTAAGATTAAACTCTAGAGCGGACAACTCAAGAAAACCACCAAAATATTATATATACAAAGTTATAATAAGAACTTTCAATATATCGTATTTTAAGGTTAGGTTTGTCGAGTTTGATATCTAATTTCCAATCCAAGCTCATAAAAAAATAACAAGTCCAAATGATTTTTTATTTTAACAAAAATTATTGTACTAATATAACTTTAGTGCGGACAAGTCATTATATTTGTTTAATTTAAGAATTTAAAAAAATATCGATAAAATAAAAAAAGCAAAACTCGATTGCTGCAGCTCCGACATGCCGTTAAAAGCTTTAGAAGCTTACAAATTCATTTCTTATTGTCGCTGAAGCGTACAGATCTATTATTTGTTGTCGCTAGAAAGAAAGCTTATAGAAGCGTACAGATTTATTATTTGTTGTCGCTAAAAAAAGCTTATAAAAAGCATACAGATTTATTGTTTGTTGTCGCTAAAAAAACTTCATATAAGCATACAAATATATTGTTTGTTGTTGCTAAAAAAAGCTTACAAATTTATTTTTCATAATCGCTGAAAGAAACTTTTTTTCCCATATCATAATGAGATATATTTACAATTTTTGGATTAAGAATGATAAATGTAGAAACCTGTAATGCCGGTATTTTATAATCAAAACGAGAACAATATACTTGACTTTTTTTAAATTTTATGTAATGTCGCTGTATGTCAGCTATCATTGCGATGCTAATTAGCGACGGAGATCGTCAGTGCGTTCGTGAACAAAGCACATGCAACGTACAGTGGTGCTTGTATCAGCCTTGGAACTTGTGATCTCGAGATTACGAATCCATAGCTCTACAGTTAATAATATTATTTTTAAAATAAAATTTTTGCAATAGAAAATCTTAAAGAATAGGTGTAATATAATTTAAATTAAAATATAATATACCCTATGTAATCTATGTCAACGTATATAAATATACACACTTATAAAAGAAGTCACCAATCACTGTCTGAAGTAAGTTACATTTAAATACAATGAATATATAGTTATAAATGTTTATTTTAACCAATTTATTTATTTGAATTTTTTCAAGTTTTGAAAAAGAATTGTAAAAAACATATACTTTTTTCAAATATATTTAAAATAAAAACTAAAAGTTAGTTATTTATGATTTAAATTTTTATATTTGAATTCCAAATATTTCCAATGAAAAAATATACGTATATATATACATATATATATGTTTTTATATATATATATATATATATATTTTATATATATATATATATTTTTATATATATACATATATATGGGACGTTTCACGTCAACTCACCTAACAAAAAAATAGAATTCGTCGAAAATCTGAAAATGTTCTATTAAATACCCAAAATATACAAAAAAAATTTTAGAGGTCGAGGTCAAAGGGGTCAGGATTTAAACGTGATGGAATTTTTCGAATTTTCCAAATTTTTTGCTAAATAAATATTTTAAGAGGAGGTCACGTATCTCTGTCCTTTTCTAATCAAAAAATTGAGTTTTTTACAGAAACTAATAATTTTAGCAAAAAATGAAGAGAAAGCCGCATCTCGTATCAAAAAAAGTAATATTTTCTTTGATAAGAAAGAATTAATTGTATTGCTTCGTTTTCAAGAAAACCTTGAAAAACTTAAATCATAGAGGTTAGGGTGGACAATTTGGTTTTTCAAGGTTTTCTTGAGAACGAAGCAATAAAATTAATTTTTTCTTATTAAAGAAAACATTGCTTTTTTCGATACAAGATGCGGCTTTCTCTTCATTTTTTGCTAAAATTATTAGTTTTTGTGAAAAAATCATTTCTTTGATTAGAAAAGGACAGAGATACGCGACCTCCTCTTAATGAATTTTTTCCTCAAAAACTATCAATTTTTCGTTAAAACTTAATAGAATACTTTTTCTTGGAAATTAGATGTAGAATTAACCTCGATTTTTGCAAATTATAATATACTGATTTTTATGCTTACTTGATCGATTTAAACATACTATTTAGTATATCTAAAAATCGAGTAGGTGAAATTGTCTTTTTAAAGTCTTATTTTTTTCGTTTTTTTATGAGGAAAAAATATACGAAGCCTCTAGTTGGGCAGCCTTCTCAAAGTTACTTAATTGTGCAAAAAAGTCTGAATAAATCGTTATTTTGGATCAATGATGAAATTCATGATTTTTTTTCTGAAAAAGTATTTATTTTTGGGTCAAATGTATGAAAATGTTTTTTATTGGAAATTGTATGTAAATTTTTGTAAAGCATTATTTGCTAAACATCACAAATTATAAATGAAATTTTGAAATTTTAAAATTTATTTTTTGTTAAATTTTTAGTATATATGGTTCATAATGTCTTAAATTACAATTTGTAAAAATATGTTTATATTCTACACATGATTTCCAATAAAAAACATTTTCATACATTTGTCCCAAAAATCAATACTTTTTCAGAAAAAAAATCACGAATCACATCATTGATCCAAAATAACGATTTTTTCAGACATTTTTGCACAATTAAGTAACTTTGAGAAGGCTGCCCAACTGGAGGCTTCGTATATTTTTTCCTCATAAAAAAACGAAAAAAATAAGACTTTAAAAAGGCAATTTAACCTGCTCGATTTTTAGATATACTAAATAGTATGTTTAAATCGATCAAGTAAACATAAAAATCAGTATATTATAATTTGCAAAAATTTAGGTGAATTCTACATCTAATTTCCAAGAAAAAGTATTCTATTAAGTTTTAACGAAAAATTGATAGTTTTTGAGGAAAAAATTCATTAAAATATTTATTTAGCAGAAAATTTAGAAAATTCGAAAAATTCCATCTCGTTTAAATCTTGACCCCTTTGACCTGGACCTCTAAAATTTTTCTTGTATATTTTGGGTATCAAATAGAACATTTTCACAGATTTTCGACGAATTCTATTTTTTTGTTAGGTGAGTTGACGTGAAATGTCCTCTATACATATATATATATTTTTACATATATCTTCCTATATTATATAGACGTAAGCCTCAAAAAATAGCATTCTTGCGTCCTCCCCCCTCCTCCCCCAGCCTCACATTTTAAAATTTTTTTAACGTAAATATAGGTTTTTTTTTCAGCCTCTGTGAGATGCCTTCCCCCTCCTCCCCCCTCCTCGACCCGCCTCTGACATCGCCTCAACGTTTGTCGCCTCATATTACCTCATAGGTCTCCTCAAAGACTCCTCAGAGACGCCTCAGGTAAGCCTTAGAAATTCCTCGAAACGCCTCAAGTTTGTGAGAGTGATATTTTTTAAAATTTTCAAAAATAACGTAAAAATAGTTACCGACGCCTCAGTGCTTTCTCATCCCCTCCTCTTACAACGCCTCAGGGTACGCCTCAGAGATGAGGCATTTTTTTTGTATGCCTCTTGTCCCGCCTTATACATCGCCTTAGAGACGCCTCAATGTTTCCTCATCCCCTCCTCTTACAACGCCTCAGGGTACGCCTCAGAGATGAGGCATTTATACGTATGTATACACAAGAATAAGTACATCACAAATTTGGGGGCTGGCGAGCAGGGCGAGCAGGGGGGTACCCCCCTAGTATATATATATATATATATATATATATATATATATATATATTTATTTATTTCTATTACAAGGTTAGTATATTAAAATTAATATTTTACAAAAATTAATATAAAAATTTGAATCAAATTATATTATATGCTTTATTACATTAAAAACTACATTACATCTTATACATTTCCATTTTTTTTTAATATTAGCAGTTAATTAGTTTACATTGTTTAATATTTTAATTGATTTTATTTTTTTAAATGTGATTTAAATGTAACTATTCCTACCCAATGCATCAAAGGCTGTCTTAAGATCTAAGGAAACTATATGAATTTTATTTTCAAATAATTATATTTCTTAAAAATAAATTTGAAATATATTTTTATGCATCTTACATCTGTAATTTGATTCTAATTTCCTGGTAATTTTACTTTAAGTCTTTTTAAAATATTTATCATTCTTTTGAAATATATATTATCTTTGATTTCATCTAACAATATCAATACTTTGTACTTGATTTTTAATTTAAAAAAAATTATTATCATTCAATTATTAGAGATTAATTATAAAACTTTTATATCATGTCATATTGCCTGTTGACATATATTTTTATGAAAACAGAAAACCTCCTATCCAATTACGTTTTTGAAGTATTTTTATCGATGAAATTAATTAAAAATTATATATTTGAGATTCCTATTTCTGTTAAAACTTGATCAATACAAATTATTACAGGTTATATTCCAGGAAGACATTTTGTTCAATCATCTTAACTTTTACAAATAAAAAAGAAATAAAAACTAAGTTAAAAAAATATTTTTATAGAAATCTTCTATAAAAATATATTTCAAATTTACATTGTTACCATCAATTTTATGCAATTCATTTTTCGCGAACTGACAATGTTTTAACAGAATTGGATACAAGAAACTTATTTAATTCTACTTTTTTCGGTATTTAAACACAATATCATTATTTTAATTTTTGTGCAGTCTTCAAATACTCCTACAATTTTATAAAAGAAATTAATAAACTTAGCTCAAACTTCTTAAATCATCTTCTAATATTGAATAATTTTTTTGCAATAATTATATTACTAGGTTTGGTATTTACATTGACAAGTAATTCTCAAAAACTTTACTAAAAGATATATTAAAATTGTTAAATCTTTTATTTGTTTCCTAATTACAATAATGATTTACAATTTTTAAATTATAAAATTAAATAAATAAATTTTAAAATGTATAAAATTTATTTGTAATATAATTTAGGTTAAGTATGAAATTTGAGAAAGATGTATGTTTACTGTTGTAATTAAACATAAAATTCAATACATGTCATCATTTATACGATTTACTCTAAAGAAAAGAAATATGTAAGGGTGCAGTCAGATGAGTAGAAAAGAGACTGCCGAATAGAGGATGCATAATAGAAACAACCAATCAGCGCTATTCGGCAAGTTTAATGCGAAGAATAGAATTCTATTCTCTATTCCAATGTAGAATGGAAAAGCAAGTTGCGATACGAAGTAAATAAACAAAAATAATTAAATTATAAATACAAATCTACTTCATTCATTTTAAAACAAATTGTAGAAAATCGCTCTGTAAGAGCTACAATTTTAAAGAGGTTATGTTTATGTTTACGCGACCTAATACGCAAGCATCTTTTTTCCATTCTACGGATTTTTTTTCCCCTATATGGTCACATAGAGAGAAAAAACAGTAGAATAGGCGGTAGAATAGAAAAATGAATATATAGCTAAATGTTTGTTTTAATCAATTCATTTTGTTGTCTTTTTCAAGTTTTTAAAAAGAATTGTAAAAAACATGTACTTTTTTCAAACATATAATTTCCTTAGATCTTAAGTCAGTCTTTGATACAGTTGGTAAGAATATTTACATTAAAATCACATTGTAAAAAAATGTAGCCTTTTTTCAAACATATAATTTCCTTAAATCTTAAGTCATTCTTTGATGCAGTTAGTAAAAATATTTACATTAAAATCACATTTAAAAAAATTAAATAAAATTTCTCAAACTTAATATGCTCTATGAGAAAGCATTGCGCTTAAGCACTTAGCAACGTTTTTTTAACATACATATTATCAATAAAGAGAAAACGCTTATAAAAAAGTATCTTTAACTTTGATGGATGTTTATAACATTTTATGTTTATCTTTAGATACAGATGAAAACATTAATAAATGTCAATATAGAAATACATAGCATATTAGTAATGCTACTATATAGCAAAAAAAACATTTAAAAACATTTTTTTCCTTGCTTTTTGTCTATTTGACATGAATTATAACATATAAAAACCTTATATATGTAATGTTTCAAGAAACATTTCATGTAAAGTTTTCAAATTATTTAATAGATTTTGCAATTAAATTTTACAAAATTCATAGTTAAATTTCACGAACTCTTTCGAAAATATTTATTGAAATATCTCTTGAAATATATTAGAAATATTGCAACAAAACATTTCATGATATATTTTTAAAATATTTCCAAGATACCCATTGAAAAGTTTTTATCGTAATATTGAATAAATAAATATTACAGAAATATTTTATGAAAGGTTTCAAAAAATATTTAATAAATATTTTTCGGCTACATTTTATG
Source organism: Anastatus disparis (assembly GCA_017163975.1). Lineage (NCBI taxonomy): Eukaryota > Metazoa > Arthropoda > Insecta > Hymenoptera > Eupelmidae > Anastatus > Anastatus disparis. The sequence goes on along the minus strand of JAFFSR010000043.1, from coordinate 157,537 downwards.
GAATCAGAAACAATATATTTATGTAACAATCATTATACAAACGAATTATTTTAACTTATATCAAAAATATAAATATTTATTAATTAGCAAAATGAATATAAATCTTGTATTTAAATTTACAAGGTTTTTAATAATTGTATAAAATAAATATAATGACAAATGACACAGGCCCACAAAATGAAAAAAAATGTCTGAACTTTTGACCGGACATACATATTCCCATGTATTTTTCGACGCTGAATCCGAATCTGTAATAAAAATATAGGGTTTTCCTACCTTTTCTCAGAGTTTTATTGAAAAAACCTCATTTTTTACGGTTTTTTTGCGGTTTTTCGAGTCTAGAAAAAACAAATCATGAGATACGGTTAATTGGACTTCAAAATCGAATTCTACGGGAAAAAATACACGGGAAACCATACCTTCAAATTTTTTTAACGCGATTCTAGTCCTCTGTATGGAGCTGAAAAGATGAGGAAATCGGTAAAAGTCGAAATTTTGCCTAAAATGGATTTAAACAATATTAAAATTTAATCATGCGTCTTTTGAAGAGTCGATAAACATTGAAAATACTATCCTGGGGGTTTTTCAGATTGCTGATCATGAATTTGAAGTCAGATTGTGTAAAAACTACTTCTAGAGGGCGGTGACAAGAACTGTATATGGTAAATTTATCGATTTTTTAAAAATTTTACGTCTGAAATACTAATTTTAGAGTCTTTCACAGCATTGACTGTAAATTCAAGATATTAACTTAGCCTATTGTGTACGTTAAACTTAACATTTTGTCTATGTTTGTCTCTCTCTCTCTCTCTCTCTCTCTCTCTCTCTTCCGATGTTTTTTTAAATTGGCTTACGCTTACGTACACGTTTCTCTTCGAATGACCGATGTAGTGGATTTCTGACACGTTTTTGTCCTTTTTTCGCAGCTGTTTCTCTTTTGATCATCCAGCAGTAATCTGCTAACATGTTGATACCCCAGTTTCCTTGAAATCTACGTTCAAACTCCTTTAAATCTTGGTGAAATCGTTCACCATGCTCTTCACTAAAGTCTCCGTTATTTTCAGGAAACTGATCAACGTGTGAATCAAGAAAATGAAGTTTTAAGTTCATTAGACAACCCAATTTTTCAAAATTACGTACCATTCTTTTCACAATAGCTTTATAATTCGTGTCTTTGGCATTACCCAAAAATTTCGTCGATACCTCTTTAAAACTTAACCATGCTGCCTTTTCAACATCAGTCATGCTTTGTTCAAAGTTTTCGTCTCTAAATAAAGTTCGGATTTCAGGACCATTAAAAATACCTTCATTTAATTTAGCATCAGATTTATGGGGAAATACTTTGCTTATATATTGGAAGCATTGACCGTCCTTGTCCAAAGCTTTAACTAATTGCTTTATCAATCCAAGCTTTATATGCAGAGGCGGTATCAAAATTTCGAATGGCAAATATGTGGCGATTTAAAGATTTTATCTATGATACTTGGACAACAATCTGGATTTACGAAGTACCCATGTTATTTATGCATGTTTGATAGCAGAGATAGAGGAAAACACTATAAAAGGAAAATTTGGCCATCAAGAGAATCGTTTGAACCTGGAAAACAGAATGTTATAAAAGATCCACTCGTTAATCCTTCGAAAATTTTGATACCGCCTCTGCATATAAAGCTTGGATTGATAAAGCAATTAGTTAAAGCTTTGGACAAGGACGGTCAATGCTTCCATATATAAAGCAAAGTATTTCCCCATAAATCTGATGCTAAATTAAATGAAGGTATTTTTGATGGTCCTGAAATCCGAACTTTATTTAGAGACGAAAACTTTGAACAAAGCATGACTGATGTTGAAAAGGCAGCATGGTTAAGTTTTAAAGAGGTATCGACGAAATTTTTGGGTAATGCCAAAGACACGAATTATAAAGCTATTGTGAATAGAATGGTACGTAATTTTGAAAAATTGGGTTGTCTAATGAACTTAAAACTTCATTTTCTTGATTCACACGTTGATCAGTTTCCTGAAAATAACGGAGACTTTAGTGAAGAGCATGGTGAACGATTTCACCAAGATTTAAAGGAGTTTGAACGTAGATTTCAAGGAAACTGGGGTATCAACATGTTAGCAGATTACTGCTGGATGATCAAAAGAGAAACAGCTGCGAAAAAAGGACAAAAACGTGTCAGAAATCCACTACATCGGTCATTCGAAGAGAAACGTGTACGTAAGCGTAAGCCAATTTAAAAAAAACATCGGAAGAGAGAGAGAGAGAGAGAGAGAGAGAGAGACAAACATAGACAAAATGTTAAGTTTAACGTACACAATAGGCTAAGTTAATATCTTGAATTTACAGTCAATGCTGTGAAAGACTCTAAAATTAGTATTTCAGACGTAAAATTTTTAAAAAATCGATAAATTTACCATATACAGTTCTTGTCACCGCCCTCTAGAAGTAGTTTTTACACAATCTGACTTCAAATTCATGATCAGCAATCTGAAAAACCCCCAGGATAGTATTTCCAATGTTTATCGACTCTTCAAAAGACGCATGATTAAATTTTAATATTGTTTAAATCCATTTTAGGCAAAATTTCGACTTTTACCGATTTCCTCATCTTTTCAGCCCCATACAGAGGACTAGAATCGCGTTAAAAAAATTTGAAGGTATGGTTTCCCGTGTATTTTTTCCCGTAGAATTCGATTTTGAAGTCCAATTAACCGTATCTCATGATTTGTTTTTTCTAGACTCGAAAAACCACAAAAAAACCGTAAAAAATGAGGTTTTTTCAATAAAACTCTGAGAAAAGGTAAGAAAACCCTATATTTTTATTACAAATTCGGATTCAGCGTCGAAAAATACATGGGAATATGTATGTCCAGTCAAAAGTTCAGACATTTTTTTTCATTTTGTGGGCCTGTGTGATTATTAATTATTTTTAATATATAATTAATTAAAACATTTCAATTTTAAAACTTAAACTCATCGCGTTACAATATTCTTCTTTTAAGACCAAGCTGGAGTACAATCTAATACCGACCGAGTAACAATTGAGTTTTTTGTTATTTACTCAAGTATTAATCGATGTAAATCAATTAGAAAAAAACAGCGAATTCAGCCTGCTCTTAATTTAAATATAAAAATTTTATCTATTGAAATTATTATTAAAATCGAAAAGTTTATAATTTTTAATATTAATTTTAGACCCGTGCAAAAATTACGTAAGGTTGATAGGGGGACAAAGGGTGTCCAAATAACTTATAATCTCTTACATAGATGGAAAGAGGAGGTTTAAAAATATTTGAAAAGAGTTTACCTTTATATTTATATATAATTATACACGGATTATATACAATTATACATAGTTTATGTACAATTATATATACTTTATTTTGTATAATAATACATAATTTGTATAAGTCTACATATTCTCACATGTATCTATATATTTATATATATTCACATGATAGTTTATATTATTATAAGAATATTGTCTCTACATAATTCTTAATAAATAAATACAAAGAAGTCTAATGATACAGAAATACGTATTAATACATATGATTTTTTATAAACAGTATAATTTTAAGATTAGAAATTACAATTTTAAACTGACGATTATCATATTCATTTATTCATAAATGAAAAATTTTTAAGATTATGAAATTACGATTTAAAACTAACGATTATCATATTCATTTATTAATAAATGAAAAAATTCTATGATAAAGAGAACTTTGTTTTTAAATTTAATTTTTATTATTCTAGCCCCACTTACTTAACAAAACGTTAAATAAAGTAAGGGGTCAAAATTAGAAAAAGAAAAAAAAAAAATACAGACCCTTACATATAAATAATGAAAAGTCATTAATAATAATTTAAAAGTATAATAACTGCGTATATTTTAAATAAAAAAATTTTTAATTTAAAGTAGAAAATTAGAAAATTATTAGTAAAATATATATGCATATAGTAAATTATGCATAAGTTATAAATAATAAGACTTAATAATATTAAAAAATTTTAAATTACACTATATATAATATAATAAGTATTATTATATTAATTTAGCAATAAATATGTTAACTTGCACTAATGCAATCAATCATTTGAGAGACATAACCATTTTTGAAACATAATAAGAAATTTCATTAATCAAAAATATATATTTGTTATAAATGTGGAACAATATTAAAGTATAAAAGAGGTTATATAAGACATTTAAAAAAACACAACAAACCTGAAAAATTAGAATTTCCTATTTGCAAAAATAAATATATAAGAAATGAACATTTAATAAGACACTTACAAAGTCATGCATCTAATTATAATAATATTTGCAACATTTGTGGAAAAGGATTTCATCGGAAAGATAATTTATTACGTCACATAAAAATACATAAAAATGTAACGTATATATTAATAACATTAAAAATATTAATACAATAAATATATAAAAATAATATCTTATTTATAATATTTTTAAAAACTAAAATTGTAATAGGAGATCAATCGACGTATGTATTAAAAACTTTATTAAAAAAATCAAAAATATAATATATGTTATAAATATTTTTGATTACATATAATAAATCTCTGGTTGCATATATTGAAGAAATTCCTGAAGAACAAACTTTTGCTAACAAACAAAAACAAACTGATTTCAGGATTTTGAAATTCATAATAAATAATTCTGAAGGATTCAGAATTCAATGCAATATTTATGATGAAAATATTGAAAAATTCAAAAAAAAATCTAAAACCAAACGAAGTAAATTCTTATAATATACAATATTATTAATTACAACATAATATTAAACATTTTTCAATATTTCAGAAAATATTATTAGAGAATGTTAATGTTTTAAAAGCAAAAGGATACAATAAGGAAACAATATATATGACTCGATATTAAAATATTATTCGAATATTATTTATTTAGGCGAATACAACATATTGAAAAATAACAAACCAATCAAAATAAATTTCGAGGAAATAAAATTAAGACCTGGATTAATAAGTAATTAAATAATTTTGAAAAAAAATATAATAATTTAAATAATTTATTTTTCAGAAATACAAGGGTATTTAAAAAATTCTTTTGCACAAAAAAAATGAATCAGAATAAATCAGAACAATAACGGATGGACAATATAAATAAGACGTTTAATTAAATAAATTAGAAAATGAATATGTGAATTGGGAAAGAGAAACAAAACTAGAAATTATTGGAGAAATAGAAGAAAATAGTAAAAACAATTATAATTATATATTATATGCATATACACTTATGAAAATATTCATGTATATTTATATATATATATATATATATATATATATATATATATATATATATATATATTTTAAAAATTTTATAGATATTACATATATATTAAAAGTAAAAAGATTGGAATTTAATAAAGTATTAAATGATACAACACGGAGTTAAAAGAACTTATATTAGCAAATGAAATAATTTAATATTTTTATTTTATTACATTAATAAATACAATATTCTCAATATAAAATGATTATTTTTCAAGGTTACAGAAAAACAAATTGATGATAATTAAAATACAAAATATAAAATATTGCTACGTACATTATATTGTACGTATATTATAGTATAAAACATAAAATAAGGTAGAAACTCAGAGAAATGCGACTCCGAGTTTCAGGACCAAGAGTCGCACGATGCGCGAAGTGCTGATTTGGCACTTCATCGCGGGCAACTTACATCGCCGTTTTAGACAACGACGAGCGCCAGACCATTGCTGGACGCGCTAGAACACAGTAGTAACTAGTCTCTCTCTCACTGTATTTACTTTATAATAAATAACAGATAACTTCATATTAATTGTCTCGTTAATTTATTTTGCATCCTCACACTCCCCATAGGAGTTCGTATCAAGTAAATCCCACGTAACAATATTATTGATTTATTGCAGAAAAAATTAATGTATAAGTTTTTTTTAACAACAATAAAAAATAAATATGTAAGTTAGTAATAAAACATAAATTTGTAAGCTTCTTTTAGCGACAATGAAATTTAACGACATATTAAATAAATATTTGAAATTATTTAAACTTTTTTTAGTAAAAATACAAAGCAACTGTACAAGCTTCTTTAGCGACAATGAAAAATAAATATGTAAGCTTTTTATAAATACAATGAAATATAAATTTGTAAGCTTCTATTAGCGACAATAAAAAATAAGTCTACGAAATTATTTCAGTAATAATAACAAATTAATCTGTAAGTTCCTTTTAGTGACAAAAAACAATAAACTTTTATGCTTATATGAGATTTTTTCAGCGACAACAAACGATAGATCTGTATGCTTCAGCGACAATAATAAATAAATTTGTAAGCTTTTTTAGCGACAATAAAAAAAAAGTGTAGGCTTCTTTAGCGACAGTAAAAAATAAAAATGTGAGCTTCTTTTAGCTACAATAAAAAAAAAGAAAAACACTCATAATGCAGCCATATATTTATATATGTTGATCTTAAGCCCAAAAATAAAAAATGCAGAGAGGGAGCGTTTCCTTTGCATCTTCGCGATATGTATAAAATTTATGACATAAGAAGATAAAAATATTTATTTATAATCATAATTTTCTATTATTCTATTTTTTATTATTCGCTCATAATTATTAATAAATATTATTATATACAATCATAACTTGAAATTTTATTGTTATTTACTATTCTATTTTTAATTCATTTTAAAAATATATAAGTTTGATTCATTGTAAACTTTTGAATGTTGCGTTAAACCATCTTTCTTTTATTCATTCTAATTCTATAACTTCATATCTTATATTTTTATGTATCAATGTTTTCTATTGAACTTTTTTCAAATTATAAAATTTAGATTTACTATGTTCTACTCTTCTATTTACTTTGAAATTGACTGTCAGCAGTGTGTATTCGGGGGGTTGGCGAGCGGAGCGAGCAGGAGGGAACCCCCCTAGTATATATATATATCCATGTATAAATTATTTATGTAAATAAAAGTAGTTCATAATTAAAAACTCACCATAAAACGAAATACTGTCATCTATATTAGAAGCCGCATTGGTTTTTTGAGGATGAGATGTCTTCGGTAATAATTGATTTTCTGAAAATATTTATTATGTTGAAACTTTTTTAAAGAAACATTAATTGTATAATAAATTTATATTGAGTTTTCGTATCAAAATCATTATTTTGTTGTTTTTAAGTTTGATCAGTTCGAATTAAGTCAAGACTTTTTTTACATATCTTTTTATTAAATCCAGTTTAATAATCAAACTATTTAAGAAATAAATTTTAATATTCTTAGAAATTCAAAGTAAAAAAAATAAATTAAAAATACTAGGAATTATTTTTTAGTTGTGTATAAAAACTCACCAGCGATTATTTTTTCATACATTTCGATGATAAGTTGAGCACTTTCATCGTGCTGTACCCTGTTGAAAATAATGACGTCTTTCCAGTACGTCTTTGAAAGATGTCTTTGAAGACGTCTTTGAATACGTCTTTGAAGACGTCTTTGGTCGTGTCTTAGATTGGAACAAAATAAGACGTCATTTTTTTAATGTTCCGGAAATATAGTAACCAAATGACGTCTTTTTTATAAGTAAAATAATTTCAAAGACGTATTTTTCCAATAAATACTCATAGTAAAAGACATAAATTTCCAAAAAAAATTCTTTTTTTAAAACGAATGACGTCCTTCCTGTTGAAAATAATGACGTCTTTCTAAGACGTCTTTGAAAGACATCTTTGAAAGACGTCTTTGAAGACGTCTTTGGTCGTGTCTTAGATTGGAACCAAAAAAGACGTCATTTTTCCAATGTTTAGAAAATTCAACAAATGACGTCTTTTTATTATTTCAAAGACGTATTTTTTTAAATAAAAATGACGTCTTTTCTTACGACTTTTTATTAAAAAAATACGTCTTTGAAATTATAAAAAGACGTATTTTTATTAAAAAAAAATACGTCTTTAAAAATGTAAAATGACGTTATTCGTTAAATAGCTTTTTAAAACATTGGAAAAATGACAACTTTTTTGTTCCAATTTCAGACAAAACTAAAGACGTCTTTCAAAGACGTCATTTTCTCCGAATTTAGGAAAAAAAAACGTCATTTTTCATGAATTATGTCATTGAAAAATGACTTTACATGATAATCATTTTCCATTTAAAGGAAAAAACAACAAAAACGAGGTAAACTTCGTAGTTTCAACTCCTCGAAAAACGAAGAGCATTTGCGATTAAGCTGAGATCATTCTGGCCTTATATATCTGCGTCTTTGAAATTTGTATAAGGGATCGCAAAACTTGAAAATCGCCACCTAGTGACTTACAGTCGAATTGATGGTTGCGCTTGCGTCAATTTTATTCTAACTCACCAGGTGGCGATTTTCAAGTTTTGCGATCCCTTATACAAATTTCAAAGACGCAGATATATAAGGTGTTGCGTCGCAACATGTCTTTTCTAAGAAATCTATTTTTTATTGAATAGACGTCAGCTCTAACGAACATACGATAGGTAGTGGGGTTAGAGGTGGCAGCACATCGCGGTCAATCTACAAGAAAAACTTCTCTCTAACGAACGAGCGCGCGCTCAAAAGCGTGCCATGACTTGATTAATTGGCTTTAGTTCGTCAACCGAGCAACACCTCTAACCGCACTCCGTATAGAATCTCTTAGATCGCTCGAATAACGATAAGTTTGTACGAAAGAATTCAATCGTTTCGGTAGCTTTCTCGTCAAAAGCTAGTTATCTTTAATCGTTTCTGTAGCTTTCTCGTCAAAAGCTAATTATCTTTACTGTGACAAATCAGTGTAAAACAAATAAATTGAAATTTCATTGCGCGCGTTTAACTAAACGCGATCGCCGTGTGCACACGCGATTATACGGCATCAAGCCTAACAAACAAATTTGATTCGATTCACGATCAACGATCGTTGCATTTTCACGTTGATTAATTAAGAAAAACCGTAAACTTTGCGATAAGCGGCGTTTAGTGTGTAAGTGGCGTCATATCATTTTATCACTTAGATCTTGTTCTCAGTGTTGTGCTTGTAATTAATAAAAGGGTTTTTTATGCCTCTAACGGCTTTTTCCCTCTAAAAAATTGTGTTTAAATTATTTCAATTACTCACCTGTTTTTATTCTTAGGTAAAGTTGAAATAAAAAGAAGCTTTAATAAGATCTTGTGAAAGAAGGTGTAATTTGGGGTTTTAGTGTGTTAAATTCAAGATAAATTCGATTTCTCTAGTGTAAGATTTAGATTTTGGTAAATTTAGCAAAGAAAATTTTAGAATATAAAAATAAATTAAACTTAGAAATAAAATTAGAAAATTTTTAGAATTCAAATAAAATTAGAATTTTATTAGTGTAGTATCACGCTACATAAGGCCAGAATGATCTCAGCTTAATCGCAAATGCTCTTCGTTTTTCGAGGAGTTGAAACTACGAGGTTAACCTCGTTTTTGTTGTTTTTTCCTTTAAATGGAAAATGATTATTATGTAAAGTCATTTTTCAATGACATAATTCATGAAAAATAACGTTTTTTTTTCCTAAATTCGTAGAAAATGACGTCTTTGAAAGACGTCTTTAGTTGTGTCTGAAATTGGAACAAAAAAGATGTCATTTTTCCAATGTTTAGAAAAGCTATTTAACAAATAACGTCATTTTACATTTTCAAAGACGTATTTTTTAAATAAAAATTCGTAAGAAAAGACGTCATTTTTATTAAAAAAAATACGTCTTTGAAATAATAAAAAGACGTCATTTGTTGAATTTTCTAAACATTGGAAAAATGACGTCTTTTTTGGTTCCAATGTAAGACGCGACCAAAGACGTCTTAGAAAGACGTCATTATTTTCAACAGGGAGGACGTCATTCGTTTTAAAAAAAGAATTTTTTTTTGAAAATTTATGTCTTTTACTATGAGTATTTATTGGAAAAATACGTCTTTGAAATTATTTTACTTATAAAAAAGACGTCATTTGGTTACTATATTTCCGGAACATTAAAAAAATGACGTCTTATTTTGTTCCAATCTAAGACACGACCAAAGACGTCTTCAAAGACGTATTCAAAGACGTCTTCAAAGACATCTTTCAAAGACGTACTGGAAAGACGTCATTATTTTCAACAGGGTAGACCTCTTCTCACTATTTCGCTGACCAAAACTCTTAATAATTTTATATTTTTTTCAAGATTTGATTTGTGATCATTATATAATTTAGTTAAAAATCGTAAATTTCTAGTTACTAGAAATTCAGCAAACCGTTCTGTAGCTCTGTTTGTTATTACGTTTACGCTTACTAACAAAACGTTTATCTTCTTTTTCTTCAGAAGCCCAACGCTCAATTCGTAAAGCAAATCTATGCAAACACTCCGCTTCATTATTGATAAACGCTATCTTTTCGTTTTGATCACGGTCTTCAAATCTTGCTTTGATCAATGCAAAATTATAAACAATGGAAATGCAGGAATCTACAAATGCCATTTATACTAAATTTGAAAAAAGAAAAATACTAAACAACGATAATAATTAAAACAAAATTATTTTATTAGTAGTTAAGTATCTTTATTTCAAAATTTTTAGTTGTATACTTTTAGAAAACTCAAAATAAGTACACCGTCCAAAAGTATCTATATGATGCACTTGAAAGAAGTCTAAACTTAAAGTGTCTAATAACTTTCCATTTAGTTTGTCTTATGCTACGTTTTCACTTAGTTTTTTTCCTATAGGATTATCTGAAGGATAATAAAATTAAAGAATTAACTAATTAGGGGGAGGGCCTTTCGAAAAGAAATTTCAGATAATTTTATAACATGCAGTTAAAGATTTCCGAAACGGCTTTTTAACTACCTGCGACCTTTTTCAGTGCGTTCAAAGGCATTGAGTTTATCACTGTATTAAGTAATATAACAAAATCTTTTGTTATGAATAGAAATTTTACCTATGTAAAATACATATTTCAATTTTTACTTACATTTAAAGTATAAATATATGTTTGGGAATTTTTAAACACATAACGAAAACTTTCTTAGATAATAATAATGAAAGATAAAATGTTTCAAACCTTTTAAGTTCCTTAATTACTATTGATATTTTACATTTGTGAAGTATCTAACTAAACTGTGACTCAGTCTGATAAAAATGTCATTAACTTATACATACAAATAGCATATGATTTCATTTGTGGAAATTAATAGTTTTCTTCTAGTTTTCACTAATTACTAACAAACTTTCACTCATCCTATTCACTAACCCTTCTACTACACACATAACTGTATATAACTAAAGTATTGAAACTTGTGTATTTCGTTTACTTGCATCATAAAATCAAAAGATTTTTTTTAAGAAACATACTTTTTTTCTGTCATATTGTGATTTTTCAGTATCGAATTTTTATTTAACGGCAGGCCGGAGTAGAACCGGATACCGACCGAGTAACAATTGAGTTGTTTGTTATTTACTCAAGTATTAATCGGTGTATCTTCAAAATAAAGGTTGATCGCAATAGATATTATTATTATGAATATCTATGCACAAGAAAAAAAAATCTACCGATTTGTTTTTGAGAAAAGTAAGGAACGCCGAAGTAAAAGATTATGTTTATAATATTTTCGCGTTCCTTACTTTTCTCAAAAACAAAGCGATAGATTTTTTTTTCTTGTGCATAAATATTTGTAATAATAATATCTATTGCGCTTAACCTTCAATTTGCAGATACACCGATTAATACTTGAGTAAATAACAAAAATGCCAATTAGACAAGGACAGCGAATCCGGCCTGCTCTTAAAAACTTGTTTTAAATGACTAGTGAAAATCATAGTCTACAAATTAATAAACACATTAAAATGGCTTCTAATAATTTAAAAAAAGAAGCTACAAATCATCTATTACATTCAAGTGTTTACCCCTTGAACGCATCGTATACTAAAAAAATTTCTATCGGTGTTGCTCCACAAAAAAATGAAAGTTTGAGTGCGTAATTAAAATAATCAATCAAACATTTTTTGGTATTAAATTTTCTATTGAAGCTTGGAAAAAATTTAAATCGTATTTTGAAAATATAAATTCTTATTTGAGTAACGAAGATTTTACAACTCAAAACGAAAAAATTTCTTTCAATGAAATAAACTCTGTCATTTACCACAGCGTACAACTCCAGGGCTATAATTTTGGATAAGGAAGAAACAGAAAATATACCAAATTCTTCAGAAAATCATCAACATGAAACAGGAACTGTAAAAAAGAAGAAACTCTATACTTCAGCGATAGTTATGCAAAAGACTTCTTTTAAAGGCATTCTTCGTTTGACAGCCTGCATTGACGAGTGTATACCCATAAATGAAAATATTAAATGTGTAGTGTCAGTGTCTAACCAAACTATTGTCAAAGGATTGTGCAGTGTTTTTGACGAAAATTCTGCTTTTCCTAAAACTGATATTTTCATCAAACATTACATAAACTCTGAATCTGAAAAATTAAAAAGTAAAATATCACCTGTATTGAAAAATGATTTTATTGAAAATTATTTCAATATAATTTTTAATGAATTGATTGTTTTGCACTTTAACTCCATATCGTCGAGTGTTTTATTTAAAAATTTAGCGTAATAAATATTTTATATTAATGAAATATTGTACTTCGTTAAATTTATAACAAATGTAAAATTTATGCATATATAACATAATTCATTTATAAAATAATTCGTTTTATTTAATCTTTTAATCCTGATCCCCTTTAATATATTCGAGTGTATTTATATTAAAATGTATATTTCTATATATAATATCAGGAATATGTAACTCCACCCATATAGTTAATATATTTTAATTGCGTGATTGACTTATTTTAGACAGTTATACCTAGATCAACATCAATAATAAAATAATCCTAATACGTAAGTAATTGTTACAGTCAAGTTCACGTTTTTGGTACATAATCTTTAAGCTATATCTGTTCTTTTTTTTGGAATTGACTTTAATACGTAAACCCATTAACTAATATTTAATAATTTCGGAGTCATTTATTGAAACATTCATTTACCCAACCGTAATAAAACCATCCTAACATTCATGTAGACTTTACAGTTAACGTCACAGGATTAACAAATAATCCCTAAGTTATACCTGTTTTAAAATTAACTTTAACACGTAAACGCATTAACTAATATTAAATAATTATGGAGTCATTCATTGAAATATCCATTTACTCAAATATATTTTTTACACGCACCTATAGCTTATATACTTAAACTACCTGAACGCTTGACCGAACCGTGTACACGCAACCCCGACCGACGCGGCGCGGTAGACCTACTGACGCACAGGCGTAATTGTCAACGTCGCGGTAAGGCAGACTTGAAGACGTCATTTCTCTATAATTTCTCAGACATTGGCAGACTTCCCTATAGTCCCCCATATACTACTTATGTATATTATCATATTTAAATAACCCTGTATCGTGAATGAATTTACATTTTTCATGGCTAATTTTATATAAGTATTCCTGTAAAGCGTGAGCAGTTGATCCTCAATGAATGAACATCCCGCAATGGAAAACTGTTCTTTGAATTCCTACTTTGCATTGTATAACTTTAATTTTTTTAAATTCTGCAACTTGTAATAGTTCTATTGTAGAATTAGTTATAGTAATATTTTTCTGTTGAAAGTCTCATTCTCCTGTGTTTAGTAGAGAATATGTAGTGATGATTGGGTCCGTAGATTTACAATTGAATCCAATAATTGCAACATTTTCTCTAGCAATAGATAATAATATGAATAAATTAACAGGATTTTTTTTTTATTTCTCTCTTTTCCTTTTCCTTCCTGAAACATTAAATAATAATAATTTTTTCGTTAATTTTAAATTAATTTAATAAAATTAATTTAATAAAATTAATTCATTTGCATGAACTAATTTTGAACCACCCTTAAAATCTATAGAGATTATGCTATTTTCGTGAATTTTTAATACTTCAAAAGGTCCCAGGTTTTGATTTTTTTCTAATTTACCTGGTTTTGGCTCTTTTATAAGCCATACTTTTTTTCCTATTTAAATTCTACAGGATTTATGAATCTGTCGTGATAAAATTTAGATTTTTCTTTTGACAGTATTAAATTTTCACGGGCTTTTTTCGCAATATCTTTCATATTCATTAATAATTTTTGTATATAATCATTAAGGCGACTACGGAGGTTAGGCTAAATTTTTATTTCGTAGTTTACAAATTAAACTTTTATTTTGTAAAATTTTTTGGATTTATAAGTTTTCCACCATTCTATGGGTATCAAAGAAAGGTGGAACATTAAAGAATCTGAAAAATTTCATGTATTAAAAGTATGATTTGTAAACTAAGAAATAAAACCTAACCTAAGTTTCAAGGTCGCCTTAAGGGTTTTTTCTGATGATTTTAAAGGTTCGCTAGATGGTAATCTAGCTGGGTAGACGAAAACTAATTCATGTGGAGTAAATTTATGACTTGAATGAACACTAGTATTATAATTAAATTGTGCAAGTTCAAACCAATCATCCCATTCTGATTTTTTATCAGCAAAATTTTTTAAATATTCACATAGGGGATGATGAGCTCTTTCTAATGAACCATTAGATTGTGGATGAAAGGTAGTAGTTTCGATTTTTTTTAATTTAAATCTTTTAGAAATAGCTTTTATTAATTTGCCTGTAAAATTTGCACCTTTATCTGTAAGTACTAATTTTGGTGAACTAAAAATGCAAATAAATTTTTTTATAAATGCGTCTGCTATAGTCTCTGCTGTTTGATCTTTCAGCGCGACAGCTATTAGAAATTTTGATAAATGATCTTGAATAGTTAATATATATTTATTATTATTTTTAGTTATATTAAGGGGTCCTACTATGTCTAATGAGATTTTATCGAATGTTTTTTCTGGAGTTTCTGTTATTATCATAGGTTGTTTTGTTTTGTTTCTTTTTAATTTACTTCTCTGACATATTTCACAGTTTTTAATACGATTTTGTGTATCGATTTTAAGATTCTTTCAGAAATACTTATTTTTAATTCGATTATATGTTCTATTTACTCTGGAATGACCTCCTAAACTTGAAGAATGATATAGTTCAAAAATTTCATTTCTTTCTTTCTTTTCAACATATTCTGTATTATTTAAGAAAATTATAACTTTTATACTTGTATTTTTTTAAATATTGTTTAATATTTCTTCAATTTCATTCCAATTTATATTTAATATTTTTATATTTTTTGATATACTAAATAAAGTACAATTATTTTCAATCAATAAATCTTTTAGCGTATTTAAATTATTTATTAATTTTTCTTTTATTAATATTGATGATTCTTTTATATTTAAGCACATTATAAAAATTTTTTTCTTTTTTTAATTTATTATTTTAATTTCATTATCTTTTAAATCGTTATTTATATTAATATTTTTGTGTGTAAAATATTCATCTTGAATCTCATCCAAAGATATCTTTTCATTCGTAATTAAATGTAATATATTATCTTTTCTACTTTGTATAGAATTGTTAGAATATTTAATAGTATTAGATTTATTTAAGTAAATATCTTCTTGTTTTTCGACTTCGTTCTCGACACTTTAAATTTCCTCGTTGGTTATTTCTTTGATTACTTTTTTTGGTCTATCGCGTTTATTTTTAATACGTGTAGGTTCTTCATTTAATTTTTGTATTTTTATTTCATTTAAGGGTATATTAGTTAATTTAATATTTATTTCATTTTCCTTTGCTTTTTGAGCTCTAGTTATCACATTGATTTCTACCGTATCTATAGGATTTCTAGATAACGCATCACTATTCACATTCATTTTTTCCTTCTTATATATTACATCAAAATTGTATTCTGATAGTTTGAGTCGCCATCTTTGAACTCTGTTATTTTTATCTGCAGATCTAAAAGATAGTAATGGCTTGTGATCTGTTACTATTGTAAATTTATTTCCATATACGTAATTTCTAAATGTTTCTATTCCAAACAATATACCTAATGCTTCTTTTTCATAAGTGTGATATTTTAGTTCAGGACCTTTTAATACTCTAGAAGCGTATGCTATGGGTTTATCTTTCCCGATTTCACCTTGTGATAATATAGCGCCTAAAGCATATCCTGATGCATCTGTAGTGATTATAAATGGTTTATCTAACTGTGGAAATCGCAATAAGGGTGCAGAGCATAGTGTGTCTTTCAATTTATCGAAAGCCTCTTGTTTTTCTGAATCCCAAGTGAATTTTACTTTTTTTTGTAATAATAACGTTAAAGGTTTTGTTATATTAGCAAAATCGTTAATAAATTTTCTGTAATAACCTGCTAAACTCAAAAATTCTCTAATGTTTTAAACTGTTTTTGGTGTTGGAAATAATTTCACTGCATCAATTTTTTTGGATCTGCTTTGATACCCTCTTTACTTATAATAGACCTAAAAATGTCACTTCATTTTTCATAAAATCACATTTTCTTGGTTCTAGTTTTAATCCGGCTTCCCTTAATTTTGTAGCTACTAGATTAAATTTAATATTATGTTCTTCTTCTGATTTTGCAGCTATAATTATGTCATCTATATAAACATGACATATTTTTATATTTATTAATTCACCAAGAGCTGCTACCCTCATAAATGTTCGTGGTGAATTAGTTAAGCCAAAAGGTAATACCGTAAATTCGAATCTTCCTAAAGGGTGCACACTAAAAGCTGTTTTATGTATGTCTGATTCTTTCATTGGTACCCAGTGAAAAGCTGAAACCATGTCTACAGTAGTAAAATATTTATTTCCGCCTAAATCATAAAAAATTTCAGTTATAGATGGTATTAAATAAGGATCTGGTATAGTTTTCTCGTTTAATTTTCTATAATCTATAACTAATCGCCATTTTTCTTTTCCATCAGGACCTGGTTTCTTCTTAAGAAGAGGTAAAGTGGACACTACACCTGTACTCATAAATATTAACTGTCTTTCCATTTTATTGTTGAATTTTCAGAAGATAAATGCATTAGCTTGTAGTATATATCATAATGATTATTTAGTTAAATTTTCAAATAAATTTATTCATTAGTTTTTAAGATATTTCGATTCTGGTAAAAAATCGAAAAATTATAATAATCATTATTGGAATCCAAAATTTTCAATAACTAATGAATGAATTCATTTGAAAATTTAACTGAATAATTTTCGTGGTAAATACTACAAGCTAAAGCATTTTTTTCCTCAAGTTTTGCAATAAAATAAAAAGATAGGCCAAATTCATGAGTACAGGTATAGTGTCCGTTTTACATCCCCTTAACTACAAATGCTGGAGCGTTATATGCGCTTTTAGATAGCCATACTAAATTATTATCAATTAATTTTCGAGTTTGTGTAATAGCGATTTCTCTTGATTTATGTGGCAATGGAAATGGTTTAACATATACTGGTCTGTTATCTGTTAAATTCATCTCATGTTGTTCTAAATAGCATTTTCCAATATTTTTTCCTTCTAACCAAAATATGTCATTATTTTCTAAAATTAAATTTTTTATATTTTGTTCTTTTTCTTCACTTAAATGATTTAAACTTATATTACTTAGTAATTCCTCTCTACGATCTATTTTTTCTTCACATATATAATTTATATTTTTATGCATTAAGTTCTCTTCTAATTTATGAAATTCTTCTTCATGATTATCTAATATAAAATTTGTTAAAATATCTTTTTCCATAAAATATGTAAGAAATTGTTTGTCTTTATTATTACTGTTAAAATTTGTGTTTTCGTCAAGTTTTAATAGAAATTGTTCATATTCTATTCACATATTCTTATTATTTTTACATTCATCTTTTTCTAGAACACAGTTGATTTCTTTCATAAAATTTTCAATATTTTCATTCTTATTCTGTAGAAATTGTATAATCGAAAATATGTGATTATTGTCTCGCATTAGCATGATATAATTGAAAGCGTTATTAACTGCTGTGTCATTAATTTCGATGTTTTCTATACATAAATTTATCAATGAATTTTTATCGTTTTTATAATATGTTTGAATAAAGAATTTTTTACCATTTATTTCTAAATATCCCTTATCTAATCTCAACTTATTTTTTCTTAATACATATATGCCTAAAATACCATCATAAGGTATTGAAAATTTTTCCGATGCTACGTGAAAATTTGTATATGAATTATTAATAGGGAAGGTAATTAAACCACATGTTTTAACCGAAATATCGGTAATTCTTGACAAATATATTTTAATATTATTATTAATAGAATTTTGTGGTACTAATTTTTCTTTTATGATGTTAAGTTGGGCACCCGTATCTATTAATAATTTGCATAAATCATTTGTATATGGATTTTGTATCTCGATGAATTGTAGTGTGTCACCTAGTTTAAATATATAAATTGGTATATTATTATTATCATTAATGTTTTCAGTTTTCAATTGCATAATTTTCTTCAATTCATTGTTTGTTGTATTTTTTCCCTTATGTAGTTTTACTGTTGTTGAATCATTCCTTATTTCTGGTTTAAATTCCATTGCATTATGTAAAGTTTTTTTTGCTTAATAATTTTAACGTACTCGTTATTAGTTTGATTTTCATTAAACTCATCACATACTTCGAAATCAAAATTCATTTCGTATGTTCTTGCGAAAAATTGAATATCAACATAATTTTTGAGCGACTTTTGTTGCGAAACTCGTCTTGTGCGCTTTTTCCAAGTCGAGTTTATGCGTTTCCCTGTATATGAGCTGATGTGTTTAATTTAGCTTGACATTCTTCCTCTGTGTGATTCATGCTTTTGCAAAATGTGCAAAATTTACTTAGCTTGCTTTCTATATTCTTCAATGTAAAACATGAATCAATTGAATGTCCTAATTTTTTACAATATGGACATTGTACACTTTGATTTGCGTTTTGAGGTTTTTTGTATTGTATTTTCCTACATTCCTCTATATTATGCCCTCTATTTTTGCAATATTTACAAAATTTCGCTTGAATTCCTTGTCCATATGAATTATTATTTCTGTTATTTTCTATGAACATTTTATGTTGATTAAAATTATTTTGATCGATGTTATTATTTCTGCATTCTTTACCCGAGTGACCCCATTTGTCACATAATTGACATCGTATTTGATTATCTGGTTTAGCCTGATTTAAAAATATCTTAAATTTTTCACAATCAATAGTATTATGTTCACTGTTACACAGATTGCATATGCGCGTAGGTGTAATACTTTTTTCTGTAATTTGATTACAAAAGTAGGTTTTATGTCCGTTCTTATTGCATTTCAAGCATAATTCATATTTTTGTATGATTGGACAGTGGCCTATTTGATGATTATTTTCTTGGCAATATTGGCAATAATATTCATTGTCTTCTAAATATTTACACATGCTTCTTGAATGACCTACTCGATTACAAAACTTGCAGATTAATATAATTTTATCCTTTGCATTTGTGCATTTAAATGATGGATGAGTTGGCTGTTTGCAATATATGCAGCCTGCATAGTTGCAACACAATGCCTCATGGTCTATGTCTTCACATATTTGATAGCATTGAATTTTTTTAGGTTTATCTTCAAAAATTTCACTATACATAATTTTCTATCTAGACGAATTTGTCTTTATCCTAATATCCTTCTGTTTCTCCTGTTGTTTTTCAATTTCTATTGCTTTAATGGTTGCACTTGAATGATCTGCTACCTCTCCTAATTCAAATCTGATTTCATTTTTTAATCCTTGTTTAAAATATTTTAATGTATCTTTAGCTAAATCATTTGAAAAACGTTGATAAGCATCTTCTGATATACCCGCTTCATTTTGTTTCTTATCTTTAATTTTTAATGTTAACTATGTTATTCTTTCTACATATTCAATCACTGATTCATTTTCTCCTTGTTGTATTTGTTCCAATTGTGCATACAATGAATGTAAATTATCAATTTCAGGATATAGTTTTTTTATTGTTTTAATAAAATCTGCAATACTTTCAATGTTACTACCTTTTATAGCAGTACGTATCGTTTCTGATACTTTAAATCTTATGTGATTCATGAATTTCTTTTGTTCATCTGCAGTCAGCATATCTTTTGCAATTTCTAACGAATCTATGTACTTTTCTAAAGGTGTATTTTTACCCGTAAACTCAGGTACTAATCTTGACACTTCTTTTAAAGAATATCCTGAAGTATTTGCCATGTTTGTATTATTAGGCATATTTATATTGTTTACTGTATTATTATTTTTATTATTATTATCAAAAATTATATTTTCTAGGTTTTCAATTCCCTTTATTTCGTAATAACTCTCCTGTTTAATAGAAAATTCCTGTGAGTCGTTAATTGTTTCGTCAATAGTTGAATTATTTTCTGATGAAATTGTCACGTTTTTGTCTGTTGTATTAGTATTATCAGCTAAAGTAATATTTTTCCCGTTTTCAATATTTCTTATTTCTTGATATCTATCTGTTTCGATGAAAATTCCTGAATATTCTTAAGTGGTGTATTAGTGTCTGATAAAATCGTCACGTTTGTCGCTAAAGTATATTTTTGTGTAAAACTGTCTTCTTTATTTTTATTATGGCTTTGTTTTGTCTTAGTAATTTGTGGGAACGTTTTTGGAATCGTGCCTGTATATTTATTTAATAGTGTATTTCGTTCACTTGAATCATCTGTATTAATATTTGATTGAACGTCCGTAATTATATTTAAGATATTATTTTCAAATGTTTCTTCTAAAGTTGTATTTGAAGCATTACCATCTACTGTTTCGTCTAAGGTTTTATTTAAATTATTACTTTCAATTATTTGATCTAAACTTTTAGTCGGAGAGCGTGTAATTTTAGTGCTTTTGCGAAACGGATTAATATTTTCGTAGATATGTTTTCCTAAAACTGCTTGTTTAATATGATTTCTAATTCTTTCACGAATAGCATTAATATTTTCGTCTTTTTTAGTAGGTATTTTAAATTTTTGACAAATTTCAGATAATTCTAATTTAGAGTATGATATTACCCACTGTGTTTTTCCTTCTTTTATATAATTTGCTATCTGATTAAAATTTATTTTACTCATTTGAAATCTTCATTATTTACTTAACAATGAAGAATTTTATTTATTTAAAATATTAAATTTTGTACATAAAATTGTAAGTTTTAAAAATTATAAATACTGCTGACTGTGTTTCTCTCTTTTTTTTTTTTTTTTTTTTAATGTTGTTTGTAAACATACGTTATTAACAATTCTTTGACACTGACCTACTATTCTTATATAAAAGTAAAGAATTTTGCCGATCTATATTTTGAAACTTGATATTAACTCACTGCTGTTATACCTACACGAGAGCGTACGGTAAAAAAAAAAATTTTGCTGAGCTTGTATTTTCGAAGTTCAATACACTTGCAATGTTTTGATGACAACTGTCTATGCCGTCTGTTTACTTTATTTTGATATCTTCAAATTTACTTTATATTCTTTTCATAAAAATTTGTACGTTTTTAGTATTATTTAATATAACTCAAT
This sequence comes from Anastatus disparis, assembly GCA_017163975.1. Classification (NCBI taxonomy): domain Eukaryota; kingdom Metazoa; phylum Arthropoda; class Insecta; order Hymenoptera; family Eupelmidae; genus Anastatus; species Anastatus disparis. The sequence goes on along the minus strand of JAFFSR010000043.1, from coordinate 135,992 downwards.
ATTTTAAATGATATTGAATTTTTACTGTTTAGTCAACTTTCCTTTTTATTTCTTTTATTAATCGTGAACTTGAAACTTATTTCACTTTTAAAATTAAATTATTATGCAAAAATTATTGATATCTGTTGTAATTTCTCAATGCACTAAATAAATGATATTATTTGAAATCAATTTATAAAATAATTTTTACTTGATTTCTTATTTATAATTACTCTTGCTAAAATAATTGATGTATAGATTTATTTATTGATTTAATGATTTCACATTTATTTTTATTGACAATTTTCATATAAATTGTATTATTTATTTGATATATGATTTTTAATCGCGCAATTTCGCGTATATAGAAATTATTTCAATTACGAACTTTGCGTATAATATATCAATTTTATTTGTATAATATTTTTATTTTTAACAACACTATTCGTATTTGAAAATACACTTCGTGTTTAATATTTTATTTTTGATAACGCTATTCGTATTTTGTAATGCACTTCGCGTTTAATATGCTATTTGTATTTGATAATACACTTCGCGTTTAATATTTTTATTTTCAATGACGCTATTCGCTTTTAATAATGTACTTCGCGTTTGATTTTATGTATATTTACTTGATTTGTGCCTTCAATATATAATATTCTATTTAACGCATTTGGCGGTTAATTAACACACTTTTTAACACTGTATTTATTATAAGCCCTTTATATTTTTATGCACTTTATATATGAATAGGTAAAGAATTATAAATTTTCTTTGATTATCCTTCAATATATTCAATACGATTTCTCAATTAAAAAGTTTGTACCGGAACCAAAATGTTAAGTCCCGGCTTTACACCAAGACGGAATTAATGATCGATTATATTGATGTTATGAGGAATATATATTTTATTAAATAAAAGAAAAAAGTTTGATTTCAAAATATTTAATAAGCTCTACCAATTTTAATCGATATGAATCGTTCTCACGATTAAATATACTTGAATTGAAAGAAATATAGATCAAAATATAATTGTAATGATCTTACCTTGATTTCAGTGTAGTAGTTACAGGACGGGTACAGCCAGACGATAAATGAACACACTTGATGAATATTTAATTAGATAGATATTTATTTCTTATTTTGAACAGTGTTTGTAATTAGTTGAATATAATTATTTTGTATATTTTATAGTGCAATTGAATTGTATTGGGATCTGACATAGACCAGACGCTCTCTGGTGGATAAAATCTGAACGAATAGTAGCATACAAGCAGAAAGCGTTCGTTGATGCGACTTGTATGTTCTTGTATGTCTTGCGTGAAAAGGTTATTATATCACCGATATTTTTGTTATTTTTAACGTATTTTATTATATGTCCTGCTCTGAAAACTTGTTCATCTTTTATAAAATAACGTTTGGTAGGATTAGTATCTGCCCAATAGTACAGAAATATTCATAATTAACAAAAACAGGTACTTGCTCCATATATGACAATATAAATTGTATACTATGGTACGCCATCTTAGCTTAGACCACGCCCCCATGTCAGATCCCAATAGCGCGATTTAATTTATGTTCTCGAAATTTCTATATAATGATATCTTTACAAGTGCTTTTATTGAAGTGCTCTCATATATGATTTTTGATATTTATAGTTATTACAACGAAGATAGACGCTTATAGAAGCGTACTTCTGGGTTAACTTTGAGGGCCCAGCTTTTGGAGGACATTTAACATTACGTGTATATCTATATATATGAAAACATCGGTATATATAGATATAGAAATACATGGGATTTTAGTAGCGCCACCATGCGGCTGGAGGACATAAGCTTAAATTTTGAGCCCCTGTCCGCCCATTCAAAGTATGCTTCTATAAGCGTCTATCTTCGTTGGTAATTATTTATATTTATTATTCATGAATAATTGTTTTAGAATTTCTTTAAAGTTGATAAACAAAATTGATTATTAAGCATTTTTACGAAGTTTTATAATTTCATTTTTATAACTGATTTTAAGTTTCTTTAACTGTTCTACTTATCTTTTTGTTTAGCTTAACACATTCTTTTATTGTTCAATAACTGTTTTAATTTGTTCATGTTAAGAAATTTTGAAAAGAAAAGATACGTTTTTGACGTAACAATGCATGGAAGATTTGAGGAAACTTTCATCAAATATATCATAAAATATTTCTGGAAGATTTTAGAAATCCATCGTAAAATATTCCATGGAATATTCATGGAAGATTCGTAGAGTATTGACACGGAAGATTAGAAATATTTCAGAAAACTTCCGTGGAATATTCCTCTAATATTCGTATGTCCTTGATTCCATATTCCATGAAATATTCTTGAAAGATATCAAGAATACTTCAATGGAAGGTTTGGGTAATTTCACATCTTTCATGAAATGTTCCTGGAAGATTTTTGGAAGGTTTCGATGAAAGATTTAGGGTTTCAGATCTACCACAAAATATTTCTGGAATATTTTATGAAAGATTTTGAAATGCTGAGAGGGGATAGTATATATATTATATAATAACACATTGTACTCATATATCAATATATATACGCATACATAAACATTGACATTAACGGTAGGCCGGAGTAGAACCTGATACCAACCGAGTAACAATTGAGTTATTTGTTATTTACTCAAGTTTTAATCAGTGTATCTTCAAATTAAAGGTCGAGCGCAATAGATATTATTATTATGAACATCTATGCACAAGAAAAAAAATATCTACCGGTTTTTTTTTGAGAAAAGTAAGTAACGCGAAAATATTATAAACATAAACCTTTACTTTGGCGTTACTTACTTTTCTCAAAAACAAACCGGTAGATATTTTTTTTCTTGTGCATAGATGTTCATAATAATAATATCTATTGCGCTCGACCTTTAATTTGAAGATACACTAATTAAAACTTGAGTAAATAACAATAATGCTAATTAGACAAGGACAGCGAATCCGGCCTGCTCTTAAGTAATAAAATAGCATTTACATAATCGCTTTGACTGTACGCAACAAAGCGCCGACCCTTTCGCTTATATAGTGAGTGAGGTATTGCCCAACCACTTGAAGATAAAACTCCCATTTAACGAACATCCCCCTATGGGCATCACTGGAAATCTCCCGTAACATTCCGCGCAAGCTTCCAACGGAAACTTCATGGAATTCTTCTCGAATCTTTCATACTATATACCACTGTAAGATTACTTAAATCTTTCCATGAAATATTTCGTGAAATATTACTAGAAGATTTATGTAATATTCCACTGTAAGATTTTGAAGTTTTTCGGAATCTTCCAGCGAAATACTTATGGAATCTTCCTAAAATCTTTGATGAAATATTTTTGGATGATTCAGGTAATAGTCTGTTGTGCGATTTTAAAGTTTTTCGGGCTCTTTCAGCGAAATTTTCATAGAATCTTTCTGAAATCTTTCATCTAATATTACACCAAAAGATTACTTAAATCTTTCTGTAAAATATTTCGTGGAATATTTCTGGAAGATTTATGCAATGTTTCGCTGTACAATTTTAAAGTTTTTCTGAATCTTCCAGCGAAATATTTGTGAAATCTTCCTAAAATCTTTCATGAAATATTCCACCGTAAGATTACTTAAATCCTTCTGTGAAATATTTTATGGAATATTTCTAGAAGATTTGTGTAATATTCCACTTTACAATTTAGAAGTTATTCGGAATCTTTTAGCAAAATGTTTATGGAACCTTCCTGGAATCTCCCATAAAATATTCCACTGGAATATTTGATAAACATTAAATGTAATATTTCATGAAATATTTCAGAAATATTCCGTAAATATTTCATGGAATAATTTGAAAAAGTTTCTGAACATTTCTTTGAAATATCCCATAAATATTCCTGGAAGCTTTCAATGGTAGATTTCAGTGGAATATTTCAAAATATTCTGTGGAGACTTCCTAGAATCTGCATGGAAGGTTCCATTGAGATATTCCAGTGGAAGATTTCGCAATATTTTAGTGAAATTCTCCATGCTGTGCTAGCCATAACTTTTTAATTAGGCAAGACTTTCTGATGCAATAAAGCTCAAATTAAAGTATTTAACTTATACGCCCTTTTTTATACTTTACTGTGAGAGTTTTAGTTCTTTGGTTAATCAAGGTTTTATAAGCGCTTCTTCTTACTATGTTTTTAAAAAATGGCTTTATCTTAGCCTCTGGGTTCATTAGACGAAAAGAAAGAACCCGGGTGTATTTTTTTTTTTTTTTATCAAAGAATCATAACCTGCAGTATCAGCCAAATTTGTTTATTAGAGGTGAGGACCTCTCCTTGTTATTCAAGCAAGTTTTAAATTACGACTGAATTGCTTAAAATCTGACATGATATGAGCTTCAACAAATTAAAGGATATATTAGAAGATGGCATCGATGTCAAGCGCAATCCAAAATTATTTAAGAAGGGGCCGAACTATCTGTCTTTGTCTAATAGCGTTTTTCATCATTTATGTAAACACTATCCGGTATAACAAGAAAAAAATAGCAGCCCCCGCTAGATATTAGTATAATAAGTATATTTTGTAATAACAACCAAATTTTTTCACTGCGTAGTTTTTGAATAATTAGAGACCTACCAAAAAAAGATAGGTTATATTCTAGATTGCTAGTAGGTCTCTAATTAGTCAAAAACTATGCGGTAAAAAATTTGGTTGTTATTACAAAATTTACTAATTATACTAATATCTAGCGGGGGCTGCTATTTTTTTTATTGTTATACCGGATAGTGTTTACATAAATGATGAAAAACGCTATTAGACAAAGACAGATAGTTCGGCCCCTTCTTAAGTATTATCAAAATTACAAATATATTATAATTAAAAAGAACTAATGTAGCAACCGTAGGAATGGCCGACAGAAGTTATATTTCCAATATATATATATATATATATATATATATATATATATATATATATATATTTATAAAATTCTTTTTATTAGAATTATTTGTAGTAAACTTGACTTTTCTTAATAATTTTAATGAATCTAATAACAATAAATTTTCAAATAAATTGATAAGATGTTAATGAGCAATACTGTTCAAGAATAATTTAAGAGATCAAAAAATTATTTTATCAAGAGTTGGATTCCAAAAAGGTTAATAATGTAATTAGTTCACCTTTTGGTCGCTACATGGAGCTTGTTTGCTTAGCTCCCTTAGCAAAATTTATCACCTCATGTCTATATAAGAACTCACAAAAGGCATAACATTTTGCGTCTACAATAGAAATCTCCTAGTTGTACTGATGATGGCTTATAGGAGAGTTTGGAGCGGAAACGCAACCTTTTTTCATTATAACTTCATTATTAACCTTTTTGAAATCTAACTCTTTATAAAATAATTTTTTGTTTTTTTAAATTATTCTTGAACTGTATTGCCCATTAACATCTTATCAATTAATTTGATCTTTTATTAATTAAAAAAAAAATAGTATAAATTTTTATGTCGTCGTAGGCCGTCTTCGGTGGAATACCTATAGACCACGCTAAATTAGTATAGGCATTGCATACGTTCATGCTAATATCTCGACGATATTCTCTCTGTCAATACTCCCTTAGGGAGTATTGACAGCTCTATACTCCCTAAGGGAGTATTGACAGATCGAGATATCGCACAGCATGGCCGTATATGACGCGAGTGACATCGATTCGTAGGTTAGTGAAAACAAAAGAATGTCGTTAGATATGTCAATGCTCATACAAATTCATATAAAATCTTAACTTTACAGAATGTTTTGTTTAAACAAATTTTCAAAGTCAAACAGTTAATAAGTAAAATAAATAAGTGAATAATGACATTATTTACTTTTTTTTTAATAAAACATATATCATTAATTTAAAAAAATCATTTTTATAGTTCCTCATACGGCCTACCAACGACATAAACTTATCTACGTAACTTGGGAGTACGAAGGATTCTGAATCAGGCTTGACTAAAGTGCTTGTCGCTTGATCAGCAGTCAGAGCGACAAACACTTTAGTCTCGTCTGTATTCATCCTTCGTACTCCCAAGTTACGTATATAACTAGTATACTAATATTAAAACTGATTAATAGTTATATAAATTATTAGAGGGAACATATTTTGATTATGATTGTAAACAAAGTGCACAGTAACCAATGAAATAGAGAGAGCAAAGAATAGGTTTTTTATTGAGACTTCTTTTGACCAAACTTTTCAAAATTATATTTAGTTAAATTAAACAAAAAAAAATTTTTTCTAATTTTTGTCTTTTTGTTGGATTTTTTTGACTCGTGTTTTAATTAACAACTCCTCAAGTTTTCTTAGAATTTGTTTTAAAAACCTTTTTTATAATATACAGATAATAACGATTCTATCGGTGTAAAGAAAGGTTATGCAAACGGTACTAAATTTGGAGCTATTGTTATATGAAAGATAGAAAATGCACGAATTCTATTTGATAAACATGAATTTTGCTTAGGCGTGCAGAAGCGTGCTCAACGTATTGCAGCGCCATGATAGGTTAACTTTATAGAAGAGTACTACAGTTAAGTTCAGTACAACTGCCTGCTAGGCAACGTCCTTAAGCTCTGCCCACGACTCGTAAAGTTTAATAATTTATACTGCTGTCATTGATTTGTCAAAACAATAAGAGCACATATCTCTATACATTTTTTATAAATCCGAAACGAATATTCAGGACGACATTAATACGATTCTTCTTAACAGTGAATTTATAATGGTAAATAATAAATATATTAGTGACGTTCGTATATTTTAATACTACCTCTTCCTGTTATTTATATATTGGAATGATCTAATAAAAAAATATATCTATAGATTTTTTAAGAATTTTTAATTTTTTTCGTGAATGAATATAATAGTTTATATATTTAATATTCAATGTTTTAAATAGTATGCGTGTATGATGTAAAATAATGTTCTAAACAGTATTATTCTTTGACAGTGAATTGTTTCATATATTTTTTATATCCAACCTAAAGTCATACTATATAGCAAATTAAATTGAATCAACTTTCTTGTTTCAAGAAAATTTCTAAAAGTTTGCATACAGAAGGCCTTTCTATAGATTAAATCAAAATGTTATTATAGTATATACTGAATCAATCTTGAATTCAATAGAGTATAAATTAATGTGTGGATTAGGTACCCAGTAAAAAAGATGTGATAATAAATTAAGTAGACTTCTGGGTAAAAAACACAACAAAACAGAACACAAATAAACTTAAACGTGTTTATTGCTGCAACATTTCGTGGTCGAGAAACCACCTTGTCAGACTATAAAAATATATAATTTTTATTTCTTAATGTAAACATACATAATTTTGACAGCTTAAAAAACATAAATTACAAAAAATAATTATAACGACTTAAAATTATATTACGGGTTATAAAAATAAGTAAACAGTTACAAAAAGAAAAGCATAAAGTAGCAAAAACATATTTCAATAAATATTATTTTTTTTAAGTTGTCAAAATTATGTATGTTTACATTAAGAAATAAAAGTTATATATTTTTATAGCCTGAAGAGGTGGTTTCTCGATCACGAAACGTTGCAGCAATAAACACGTTTAAAATCATTTGTGTTTTGTTTTGTTGTGTTTTTTACCCAGGTCTACTTAATTTATTATCACTTCAATAGAGTATCATTTCTTGCAATTAGATCTTGATGATTATTTCTGATTTACACGACACTAGAAGGGTTAGCGCTGCCCTTTTTTTATTCGACAATTTTAACTATCGTATACAAGCATTATAACTTGTGAATAGAAAAGGACAGTGCGATACTTTTACGGCGTGCTCTTAAAGATGTATGTTATTGTAGAAGTTTTTCAATTTTATTTTTTATAGCCATTCTAGTGTATCTTCTTTAATTGAAAATGAGAACTTAATAAATTATTTATGACTTTATGGTATACTTTTTTTATTTAAATTAAAGATTAGGAATTCAAAAAATTTTATGTAAAATCGTTCTATTTATACTGATTAAAATAAATAATTTTTAAATAGTATCCCATATGGAAAAAATTTTTGGATATAATTGTAAATAACTGTTAATAACTGTAAATAAATGTAAATAAATGTAAATAACTGTAAATAACTGTAGAAAAGTGTTAAAAAATGTGGGAATTGAGACATAAATAACAGTTATTTACAATTATTTACAATTATTTACTGTTATTTACACTTATTTACAGTTATTAACTGTTATTTACACTTATTAACTGTTATTTACACTTATTTGCAGTTATTTATATTTATTTACAGTTATTTACATTTATTCACTTTTTTCACAATTATTTACAGTTATTTACGATTATTTATAGTTTTTTACAATTATTTGCAGTTATTTACATTTTCGAAAATTATCACGAATTTATTCAATAATTTTATATATAGGCGAAAATTTTTGAAGATGTGAATAACTGTAAATAATTGTAAAAAACGATGGAAAATTGTAAATAGTTGTAAATAATTATAAATAACTGTAAATAACTGTAAAAAACTGTAAATAATTATAAATAACAATAAATAATTGTTAATAATTATTAATAACATTAAATTATTCACAATCCAAAAATTTTTTGAAAATGTAAATAACTTTAAATAATTATGAATAATTGTAAATAACTGCAAATAACTGTTAATAACTGTTAATATCTGTAACTAGCTGTAAATAATAGTAAATAATAGCAAATAACTGTAAATAATAGTAAATAATAATAAATAACTCTAAATAACTGTAAATAACTATTATTTATGTCTCAATTCCTACATTTTTTAACAGTTATTTACAATTATTTACTATTATTTACAGTTTTTCACATAAATTATTTCCATATGGGATATAATAAAAAAGTAACTTTCTTTATAATTTTTTTAAAAGATAATTATATATAAATTATTTTATTATAGGATAACGAATCTAACAATCAAAAAAGAAAGAAAAACAAAAAAATCAGTTCATATTTTAGTCTAATATTATTAAAAAAAGTTTGTTTGTCTGAATCAGAATCAAGTACATTACATACAAGTTGTTCAACATTACCAAGCGATTTAAATGAACAAAATTTTGATGAATTGCATAAACTAGAAATTAAAGAATCTGATTTAAGAGGAGGTCACGTATTTCTGTCCTTTTCTAATCAAAGAAATGATTTTTTTACAAAAACTAATAACTTTATCAAAAAATGAAGAGAAAGCCGCATCTTGTATCAAAAAAAGCAATATTTTCTTAGATAAGAAAAAATTAATTTTATTGCTTCGTTCTCAAGAGAACCTTGAAAAACCAAATTGTCCACCCTAACCGCTATGATTTAAATTTTTCAAGGTTTTCTTGAAAACGAAACAATAAAATTAATTCTTTCTTATCAAAGAAAATATTGCTTTTTTTATTACGATATACGGCTTATCTCTTCATTTTTTGATAAAGTTATTAGTTTTTGTAAAAAAATCATTTCTTTGATTAGAAAAGGACAGAGATACGTGACCTCCTCTTAAATCAAAGTGTACAGAAATGTTCTAGTACATATATTGCAGATTTTGAAAGTGACTGTGAGCATTCTGTGCTTTATAAAAATAAAAGTTTAAATATCTGTAATAACGATAAAATATTAATGAGACGTCACAAAGTTCTGTGAAATACGATGTAGGAAATTTTATTTGTAAAGAGATAAGTAATTTAACAAAAAGAAACTTAATTTTGAATTCATGGATACTGCCTAAAAACTATCAATTTCCTTTCTCTACTCATAAAATCAATGGACAAGAAATAAAACGCTATGCTAGTCATTAATACCTAGAATCATTTGAATAGTTAGTATTTTCAGATACTCAAAAAGGATTTTTGTGTAAATATTGTCTTTTTTTTGTTAATAACAAACTTGGAGGTCATCAAAAAAACGTTCCTCTTAATTATTTAGTAAAGCAACCATTAAAGAATTTTAAAAAATTGCTCGGCACTGATGGTTATTTGATTGTACACAGTAATAATAAATATTATTTGGATGCTGACAGCGCTGGTAAAGACTTTTTACGAGCACAAAATGAACCAAAATGAAGCATAAACAATAAACTAAATGATTCACTATTGAAAACAATCGAAGACAATCACAAACATCTTGAGCCAATTGTTAAGACTGTTATATTACTTGGGCGTCAAATAGGCCAGTCAAAATAGGGTATTGTTCTGCCAAAATTAGTAACCAGCAGCGACCTATGCGATTATTCAAAAGATAGTCCGTAGATGTTTACTTATATGTTTTGGACTAGCAACTATGATTTATTAATTAGTTATTAACAAATTAGTGCAAAAAAACGCGTTTTTTTTTCTTTTTGGTTAATAAAACGAAAACTATTTGACGAATCATTATGGTGTCAATGAGAAAGTTGTAGAAAATTAAATTATTAACAAAACTAGAGGTCAAACGACCCGATCGGTTTATCAAAACCGAAAAAAATTCAAAAAAACCGAAAAATTTTTCATTTTTTTAAAAAATACATAACTCTGTTGTTTATGAATATTAAGAGCTGAAATTTGGCACAAAAGTAGATAATTATATCTACTTTTAACATACCAAAGGCAGATACTATCGGATAGTTAGTTTCTGCGCAATTGTAATTTTTTTTTTTCGGTATTACTCCCTTCTTTATATTACCGATTGAGAACGTCGTACATACATTTTTAGAACGGTTTTTAAAACTAAAAACAATATACTATTAAACGTATATTCTAAGTTTTCAATAAAATTGTGTAAAAAGGAAGAAATATGCACTTAAACATCGACGTAAACGGTCGAGCGATGGAGGAGAAACGATACATATAGATATACCGGCGCGCGGCGTCAAACGATCAATTTTTTAACTAGTTTGTTTTTGGCGATTAATGCACTTATATTAAAGTGTTTTTTTTGTAATTAGGGTATTTTTACCGAGGAATCTGATTTCCTATTCAGATTTTACGAACAATGAAATCTAAAGGTACTTTCATATTTCGGAGTTTTTTAAAACTCACAACAAACGAAGCATATACATGTACCTACAGCAGGTATAAATTTTTCACAGCTGTATAATACCGTCTTTCGTAGCATCTCTCTTAAAAAAAAAAAACACTTTAATATTAGTGCATTAATCGCCAAAAACAAGCCAGTCAAAAAATTGAACGTTTGACGCCGCGCGCTGGTATATCTATATATATCGTTTCTCCTCCATCCCCACTTTTTGCTGTGTACCGCGCGCTCGACCGTTTACGTCGATGTTTGAGTGCATATTTCTCCCTTTTTACACAATTTTATTGAAAACTTAGAATATACGTTTAATAGTATATTATTTTTAGTTTTAAAAACCGTTCTAAAAATGTATGTACGACGTTCTCAATCGGTAATATAAAGAAGGGAATAATACCGAAAAAAAAAAATTGCAGTTGCGCAGAAACTAACTATCCGATAGTATCTGCCTTTGGCATGTTAAAAGTAGATATAATTATCTACTTTTGTGCCAAATTTCAACTCTTAATATTCATCAACAACAGAGTTATGAATTTTTTAAAATAATGAAAAAGTTTCCGGTTTTTCCGAATTTTCTTTGGTTCTAATAAACCGATTGGGTCGTTTGACCTCTCGTTTTGTTGATAATTTAATTCTCTGCAACTTTCCCATTGACACCATAATGATTCGTTAAATATTTTTCGTTTTATTAACAAAAAACAAAACAAAAGCGCGTTTTTTTGCACTAATTTGTTAATAACTAATTAATAAATCATAGTTGCTAGTCCAAAACATAAGTAAATACCTACGGACTATCTTTTAAATGATCGCATAGGTCGTTGCTGGTTACTAATTTTGGCAGAATAAGACTTTTTTTCGGTAGATTAACTGGCCTAAAAATATACCATTCCGTGTTCATCGAGATGATGGTAAATTAGCGGACATTGAAGGAAGTCTAGTGAATCAAGGAAACTTCAGAGCTGTTTTAGATTATCGCGCTGAAGTAGATCCAATTTTAAAATCACGTTTAGAAAATTCATAATCCAGAGCGACTTACATTAGCAAAACCACTCAAAATGAAATTATTGAATGCTGCAAAAAGAGATAAATTCTCAAATTATATCTGAAATTTAGAATTCACAATTCTACACTATAATGTTTGATGAAACGACAGATATATCTAAAAAGTCGCAGTTAGCATTAGTAGTTCGGAATGTGAACAATTGCATAGTGTACCCACACAGCATGAAAGAATTTCGAAATAATTTCATGAAATATTACAAGTAATAATACGTTGAAAAAATTTAAAAAGGACTTAAAAAGATAACCATATTCTTTTGAAAAGAATTTATGAAATAATACACAGAAAGATTACAAAGTCTTTACAAAAATAATACCAAGAAGGAAATGAAAGTTAAAATATGAAATATTACACGAATCCTTTCTAAAAGGACTTTGAAATGACTTCTTGAAAGGAAACAAGAAATAACTCAGAAATCTTCCAAAGATTCTAGTCATGAAATAATTTAGAAAGATTTTCGAAATAATCTAAGGTATTCTTTCTACGAATCATTTCAAGATACTTACAAAAAGCTTTTATGTAATAATTCCAAGCAAGGTTTTGGTAATATTTCAAGTAATCTTACATGAAATAATTTTAAAACCTTTTTGAAATAATTCATGAAAGAACTTATCATGACGATAAAAGTTATTACATGAATCCTTACTGAAAGGACTTTGAGAGAACTTCTTGAAAGGAAACAAGAAATAACTCAAAAATCTTCCAAAGATTCTAGTCATGAAATAATTTAGAAAGATTTTCGAAATAATCTAAGGTATTCTTTCAACGAATCATTTCAATATACTTACAAAAAGCTTTTATGTAATAATTCCAAGCAAGGTTTTGGTAATATTTCAAGTAATCTTACATGAAATAATTTTAAAACCTTTTTGAAATGATTCATGAAAGAACTTATCATGACGATAAAAGTTATTACATGAATCCTTACTGAAAGGACTTTGAGAGAACTTCTTGAAAGGAAACAAGAAATAACTCAAAAATCTTCCAAAGATTGTAGTCATGAAATAATTTAGAAAGATTTTTTAAATAATATAAGGTATTCTTTCAACGAATCATTTCAAGATACTTACAAAAAGCTTTTATGTAATAATTCCAAGCAAGGTTTTGGTAATATTTCAAGTAATCTTACATGAAATAATTTTAAAACCTTTTGAAATAATTCATGAAAGAACTTATCATGACGATAAAAGTTATTACATGAATCCTTACTGAAAGGACTTTGAGAGAACTTCTTGAAAGGAAACAAGAAATAACTCAAAAATCTTCCAAAGATTCTAGTCATGAAATAATTTAGAAAGATTTTCGAAATAATCTAAGGTATTCTTTCAACGAATCATTTCAATATACTTACAAAAAGCTTTTATGTAATAATTCCAAGCAAGGTTTTGGTAAAATCTCAAGTAATCTTACATGAAATAATTTTAAAACCTTTTTGAAATAATTCATGAAAGAACTTATCATGACGATAAAAGTTATTACATGAATCCTTACTGAAAGGGCTTTGAGAGAACTTCTTGAAAGGAAACAAGAAATAACTCAGAAATCTTCCAAAGATTGTAGTCATGAAATAATTTAGAAAGATTTTTTAAATAATCTAAGGTATTCTTTCAACGAATCATTTCAAGATACTTACAAAAAGCTTTTATGTAATAATTCCAAGCAAGGTTTTGGTAATATTTCAAGTAATCTTACATGAAATAATTTTAAAACCTTTTGAAATAATTCATGAAAGAACTTATCATGACGATAAAAGTTATTACATGAATCCTTACTGAAAGGACTTTGAGAGAACTTCTTGAAAGGAAACAAGAAATAACTCAAAAATCTTCCAAAGATTCTAGTCATGAAATAATTTAGAAAGATTTTCGAAATAATCTAAGGTATTCTTTCAACGAATCATTTCAAGATACTTACAAAAAGTTTTTATGTAATAATTCATGCAATATTTTGGTAAAGTCTCAAGAAATCTTACATGAAATAATTTTGAAATCTTTTGAAATATTTCATGAAATAACTTATGATGAGAATAAAAGTTATTAAATAAATCCTTACTGAAAGGACTTTGAAAAGACTTCTTGAAAGGAAACAAGAAAGAACTCAGAAATCTTCTAACGATTAAAATCAGAAAATAATTTAGAAAGATTTTCGGAATGATCTAAGGTATTCTTTCACCGAATCATTTCAAGATTCATTCAAAAAGCTTTCATGAAATAATTCATGCAATATTTTGGTAAAGTCTCAAGAAATCTTACATGAAATAATTTTGAAATCTTTTTGAAATATTTCATGAAATAACTTATGATAAGAATAAAAGTTATTACATGAATCCTTACTGAAAGGACTTTGAAAGGACTTTATGAAAGAAAACGTGAAAGATAACAGAATCATTTAGAAATATTTTCGGGATTAGTTTATAATTTATCCGCTTGATGGCGGTATCTCTTATTCTCGCAAGCGGTAAGAGTGCTTCCCGTTTCATATATAAGGAAAATAAGAATCTTAAATGGAAACTATAAATTGTTATGCGTGCGATGTCTGTGTTATGATAACTTCGATTTTAACCGCTGTAAAACTATTCGTAATCCTATGAATAATTATATCATCATATATCCGTTATATATATATGTGTGTGTGTGTGTTTGATTCTAAATTGATTCTTAAATAATACAGGAAAGAATAAAATTTCTAGAACTTTACACGTCTCTCAACTAAAGATAGATGAAAAGATTAATGCATTATTACTAAAAGAATTCATGGATCCTTACAGAATTCTTTCATTGAAAGGACTCTGTAATAATTCTATGTCCGAGGTATATTTCTTTCAGAAATAATACAATGAAATATTTTTAAAATATTTTATATCATTCTTACAGAATACTTTCAATGAAAGATGTATGAAAAGATTTAAGAATTATTACCAAAAGAATTCATGGATCCTTACAGAATTCTTTTATTGAAAGGATTCTGTAATAATTCTATGTCCGAGGTATATTCCTTTTAGAAATAATACAATGAAATATTTTAAAAATATTTCATATTATTCTTACAGAATCCTTTCAATGGAAGATGTATGAAAAGATTTACGAATTATTACCAAAAGAATTCATGGATCCTTACAGAATTCTTTCATTGAAAGGATTCTGTAATAATTCTATGTCCGAGGTATATTCCTTTTAGAAATAATACAATGAAATATTTTAAAAATATTTCATATTATTCTTACAGAATCCTTTCAATGGAAGATGTATGAAAAGATTTACGAATTATTACCAAAAGAATTCATGGATCCTTACAGAATTCTTCCATTGAAAGGATTTTGAAATGACTTGTGAATTCTTTATGAAATATTTTTATGTATTATTTTTAAAAGAATAATACCTCGGACATAGAATTATTTCAGAATCCTTTCAGTGAAATATTTCTGAAAGATTGTAGTCTTTTTATGAATCCTTTCAGAATCCTTTCAAAGTCCTTTCATGCTGTATGGGGTATGAACAATTTATTGAATTTATTGATACAAGAAATGAAATAAATTCTTCTGATGATCCTGAAAAAAAAACAGGATAACGAGAATATAACCAAAGAAGAATTGAAATTGACTGGGAAGAAAATTGGACACGTAGTTTTGAAAATAATTAATAATTTAAACTTGAATATAAAAAATTGTATATGTGTAACAACTGACGGATGCAGTACGATGTTATCGGAAGCTCTTGGAGTTGTAACTACTATACTAAGTGAAGCGAAAAAATGCAATTAGTATGCCATGCTTTAACCATCCTTTAAATTTAGCTATTTCTAAGTCTTCTAAGGTACAGAAAATTAGAAATGCAGTCAATACTATGCAAGAAACAACATTCTTTCTTAATGCTTCATCTAAACATTCAGCAATTTTAACAGCAAAGTTCGACAAGAAACTCATTGAACTTTGTGAAACAAGATGCATTGAACGTCACGATGCTGTATTACAGTTCAGATATTCATTGCCTACAATTGTGAGTGTTTTAACGTCTATCTCAAAATGGAAAGATAGAGATACTTCTATTAAAGCTCAAGGGTTTCTAAAATCATTAGCAAATAGTGATACTTTAGCAGCTATAATTTGTTTGTCTGATTTGTTAATATGCACAAAAGGTTTGAGTAAATTTTCACAAAACGTAAATATTGATTTAAAATCAGCAAGCAATGAATTAAATATTACTTTAAAGTATTTAAGAAGGGAGAAAAGTGAGGAATATTTTTTAAATATTTTTCTTGAAATAATTCAGATTTCTGAAGAGTTAGAAACTAAAATTGAAATACCGAGAATCATTGGAAAACAAATTCATAGAGATAATTATTCAACTACTGATCCAGAAACATATTATAGACAGTTAGTGTACATTCCAGCATTGGATAACATGATTCAGGATATAGAAACCAGATTTTCCGCCGATGTTCTGGAATTATATAATTTTTCAATTTTATTCCCTAAAAACGAGAATAGCCGCGATTTTCAAACTATTCAGTCGTTAGTAAGAAAATATTCATATTTTCTAAATAATTCTCCCAAATTAGTGGCAAAAGAATTGCAAATAGAACTTGAAAAATGGGACATGATGTGGACTAACTAAAACGAAATTTCTTCTGCTATATGTTAATTAGATAAATGTAATCCAATAATGTATCCAAATATACATTTTTTTTAAGAATCACTAGTACATTAACAATTTCTAATGTTAGTCCAGAAAGAACGTTTCCTGCTTCAAAAAGGCTTAAATCGTGGCTTGTATCCACTGTGACTCAAGAGAGATTAACAGGTTTAGCGTTATTACATATTCATTATGAGAGAAATATCGAGCTAACCAAAATTATTAATGGATTTGCTGATAAAAAAAAGCGTCACGTAGAGTTTAGTATATAAACTGTATAATGTGTTCATATTTATTCTTATATTGAAATCACATTTATGTATTTATTATTTTGTTCGATTATTTTTAAATGATATTTTATTTAAAAATGATATTTTATTATTTTATTGGAAGGTGTATTTGTATAATTTATTGTAACTACTTAAATTCTGAAATTAAATACAACACAAAATAAAAAGATGTTAAATGTATAAAATAGGCATGAATTGCAGTTCTTTAAACTTTAAACCATTGACATTTGTATGTAATTTTTCAAAAATATATAAAAAATGCATCTTACATCATGAATTGATTATTTGTTAAGCTTTAATTGAAGACTAAATGAACAATGTAACAGCTTTCCATAGTATTAAATATAAAGGAGCAGATGTTATTAAATATAAATTTTACATCAAATACATTTTTCAAAATTTAATATTTTGGTCCAAATAATGAATATATTTCTAATTTCATACAAGATACTGTTCATATTTAAGCATAAAAATTATAAAAAAAATTTGATATTAAAAATGTTAATTTTCATTGCATAAATTAAATTTTTTATTTGCCCTCTTAATAAAATAAATCTATAATACAATTGGATACAACGTTCTTTACAAAAATAAGTATTATGACTTCGAAATCGTTTTATACTCTCTTCAGTTGAGTATGGACAATGTCTCGTATGGGTTTTGAAATGTATCCATTTTTTTTTTAAATAACTTTATTAATAATTATTTTATTGATTTTATTTAATTGAATAAAAAAATTTATACTTTAAATATTGTCCTCCTTTGATACGAAGTCATTTGGAACTACCTATTCCCTGGTTTTGTGAGTCAAACTTGGGATTTAAGACTCACTGAATTAGATGAATTTATCTCCAGTGCCCCCTCCCCCCCTTAAAAAATTTTCTGGATCCACCCTTGGATGTAAATATCTACATTCTTTAAATACTATGTATTCATACGTGAGTAGCTATAGAATTATTTTTCGACCATATTTTAAATATTTGAGCCCAATAGCTCTATAACATAAGGCCAATATTCTTCAATTTTGTTATATTTTTACTATTATACCTTCGTTCCAAACACTTTTGAGCATTTTTTTATAAATAAAATAAAATTGTTTGGTTTTGAATTATTCTTTTTGTTCCTATCTGTTTTTCTCCAAATCGGCCATGTAAACCGATTTTAAAAATGATGCCTAAATGTTCGCAGATCATTCTCAAAAAGAATTTTGAAGTGACAGTAAATTTTTATTTAAATTCACTCCGAAGCACCATGATTGCCGAGATTGAACTTCTTGAAAAAAACTGACAAATGCATTTATTATCATAACAAAAAAATATCATGGAAATGTGTCATGATTAGAAGAATTCAAATCTTGAAATGATCCAGATGGAAATTGACAATGACATATCAGATACAATTTTTTTTAAACAAAATGATGAATTAATGGATTTCGATGATATCCACATAAATTATAACGATATTAAAATTAGGACTGATGAGATTACATTAAATGAAGAAAAAAAAGTATTAAAAGAAATACACTGTAAAAAATCCTCTTGTAAAATTACTATTCTGAGAGAAGTATAATCGTGTAATAAAATCACCTACACCGAGTACAATGATTTTACTAATTTTTAGTTATTTTTCATATTTTTCTGGTAAACTTACTAAAAACTATGGTAACTTTATTGATTCCAGAATAATAATTTTACTATAGGATTTTTTATAGTGTGTTTGTAAAATTTCTAGCTTGGGTTAGGTAATAAAAAGACCTACACTGAGAACAATAATTTTACTAATTTTTAGTAATTTTCATATTTTTCTGGTAAACTTACTAAAAACCATGGTAACCTTATTGATTCCAGAATAATAATCTTACAAGAGGATTTTTTACAGTGTAGATGACAAAGAAGCTTTATGTATAACAGGATTTAATATTAAAATGGTAACAGTACTATCGAATGAATATAAAGAAAATTCATGAAAAGACATGATTATGAAAATGCAGAAAAATATTAATAATAAATTAGAACTAAGGCGTATTCATAGTGTTTACGTAAAAGAAAATTATGTGAAAATAAAAGAAGATCGACGATATAAATATGAAAAATATTAAATAATAATAAGATAATAAAAATGAAATTGAAAAAAATACTGATGAATTGGAACTAATACGTGCAAATGAGGCTTTAAGAAAAAAAGAAGCTTATATTTAAATGAAAAAAAACAACCAAATGGATATAAAAAGGTGAGAAAATACAAGGATAACGCAATTAAAATTCAAGAAAGAAAAGTGAAGCGGGCTTGACTTTATTCACGGTTGCCAGGTAATAATTTAAATTTAATCATTAATTTAATCTATTACATGCATATACAAGGTGCATACAGCAATATTATAAAAGAAAATTACATTTATCGACGATCTCCTCCAGTGCAATACTCTTGGAGATGGGATAGTTTATAATTTTCTTTACGTGTGGAGGAGAGGGTAATGTGATAAAAGTTATTATCGACGACTCCATTGAGTGCAATCAACGAAGATGGACGCTTATAGAAGCGTACTTCTGGGTTAACTTTGGGGGCCCAGCTTTTGGAGGACATTTAACATTACGTGCATATCTATATATATGAAAACATCGGTATATATAGATATAGAAATACATGGCATTTTAGTAGCGCCACCACGCGGCTGGAGGACATAAGCTTTAGATTTTGAGCCCCTGTCCGCCCATTTAAAGTACGCTTCTATAAGCGTCTATCTTCGTTGGTGCAATACTCTAGAGAGTGCGATAATAAACTTTTTTATTATTATGAGATACGTAGAGAAGTGCTTAAATCGACGACATCTTTGAGTGCAATACTCTTAGATGTGCGATCCCCGTCAAAAACGTTTAGCTAAAAAAATTAGTTAAAAATATAGCTGAAAATACAGCTGAAAATATAGCTATATTAAGCTGGAATATAGCTATATTCATCTCGATTTTTCAGGTAAAAATCCAGTTATTTTTTAGGTAAAAATCCAGTTAATATTTTGAGTCTCTTGTAACAGAGGAAAATACAACTGTATTTTCAGCTGTATTTTTAACTGTATTTTTAGCTAATTTTTTGAGCTAATCGTTTTTGATGAGGCGAACAATAGCTGATAATATAGATAAATTTTCAGCTATATTTTGAGCTGTATTTTTAGCTTAAATTATTTTATAATTTCACGGGATAATAACTCGTTAGTTATTTTCCTGTAAAAGAAAGTTCCAAAAATGAGGTGAACCTCGTAGTGTCAGATCTCCGAAGATCGAAGAGCTTCTACGTTTTGGGACAAAGTATCTTGCTCTTTTATACCTGTGTCCTCAAAATTTGTCGATGGAATCTTAAAATTTAGAGAAACGCCACCTTGCGACGTAGCATTAATCAATAATTAAAGACAGGTAAGTTCACTTCACGTCGCTAGGTGGCGGATCTCTAAATTTTACGATTCCATTAACAAATTTTGAGGCCATAGGTATAAAAGAGCAAGATACTTTGTGCCAAAATGTAGAAGCTCTTCGATCTTCGGAGAGCTGACACTACGAGGTTTACCTCATTTTTGGAACTTTCTTTTACAGGAAAATAACTATAGTTATAACGAGTTACTATCCCGTGAAATTATAAAATATAATTTAAGCTAAAAATACAGCTCAAGATATAGCTGAAAATTTAGCTATATTATCAGCTATTGTTCACCTCATCAAAAACGATTAGCTCAAAAAATTAGCTAAAAATACAGTTAAAAATACAGCTAAAAATACAGCTGAAAATACAGCTGAAAATACAGTTATATTTTCCGCTGTTACAAGAGACTCAAAATATTAACTGGATTTTTACCTAAAAAATAACTGGATTTTTACCTAAAAAATCGAGATGAATATAGCTATATTCCAGCTAAATATAGCTATATTTTCAGCTGTATTTTCAGCTATATTTTTAACTAATTTTTTTAGCTAAACGTTTTTGACGGGGATAAATAACACTTCTATTTAATGCAAAATGAATAAAGAAATTATTATCGGCGACATATCCAAGTGCAATACTCTTTAATGTGCAATAATTAATTTCTTAATTATTTCTATGAAAAATGATGAATGAGATGAGATGAGTTATACTTTTCTCAATAACTTTTTGAATACAGTCTCATTTAAATTTGAAATACTTAATCTTTTTATTAAAAAATTAAGAAAATATATATTTTACAAAGATTTAAAAGTTACGACAGAATGCTTAGATCTTACACTTCTGACAGTATAAGATCGAATGAATATAGAATCCATGTTAGATGTTACATGGTCGAACAACTAAAAGATAATGAGAGAGCTTGCTTGGATTCACGCTCTTTTATATTATTTCATAAACCTTCTATGAAGTTCTATTTCTCACTGAAGAATTATATATCAGGAAATAGAATGTTCCATAACATTTATTTTATATATTTGCAAAAGAAACATTTCATTAAGATAAATATATTAGTAAAAGAAACATTCTATTTCTTATACATTCCAAAAAACTATTTTTTATATTTAATTTTATTATTTATTGATTAAAAAAGCTAATTTTTTATATTTTAATTTATATATTTAAATAGAATAATCATTTTTATACATATTATAGGAATAGAATGTTCTATTTATATATACAAAATTATTTTAACAAGTTACATCTTTTGTTATTAACAATCAAATATTGATAATACTTTTTATTAAAAGAAATCGAACATTCTATTTTTATAATTATTTTACTATATCTATATATATATATATATACATTTTGAGTTATCTTATCGGCCTCAGTAGGTAACTATGAAATTCTACTTATACCTTTAATGTAATTTAATCTTATTATTACAGAAAATCATTCTATGCTATAAATAATGACAAATTAATTATAAAATATTTATATCAAATTTAATAATTCTATTCAAAATTGATATGAGCCGTTACAAAAGAGTACTGATGGATTGGAACAAATGCGTACGAATGAGGCTTTACGTAAGAAAGAAGCTTATATTAAAATTAAAAAAGTAAAATTGAATAAATATAAAGAAAAATTAGAGAATACTAACAAGCAGAGTTCCCCACCTCCGGGAAACGGATTCGGCTGAAACTGCAGGACATGGTTTTTTAATGAGATAAAATTAACCCATGTTTTTTCTTTTCGTTGAATAGGTCTCTTGGACAAAAATATAGACATTTTTTCGAAAATGTAGTGAATAGGAGCCTTTATAAGAACTTGAATATCCAAACAACTAAGACTTTTACAAAAAAATACATAATGAAAGAAGTGCAAATTAAATGCTTTACTTCAGGCTTTGTTGCATTAAAAAAACTTCAGTGATTTAAAAGCTATGCTTTATTGAAAATTACTACATACTTGTTAATTTTTTAAGCATATAAAAAATAATTAATTTTTTATGCTATTTCATTAGCATATTTTAATTTCCTGTAACTTTTGAATAACTGAAGCTTTTTTAATGCAACAAAGTTTAAATCAAAGCATTTGATTTGCATTTTATTTCATCTTGTATGTATTTTTTTGTAATAGTCTTAGTTGTTTGGATATTCTTATAAAGGCTTTTTACTATATTTTCGAAAAAATGTCTATATTTTTGTCTAAGAGGTCTATTCGAAGAAAAGAAAAAACATGTCAGTCAAAATGAGTTCAAAAAGAGAGGATTAAAGATTTTCTTTAACAAATTTCTTCTTGTACTGGATGATTTAAATATTATATCTTAGAATTCCGTTTATAAGACAAAGTTAAACAAACTCTTATTTCGTCAAAACTACGTGTAAAATAAATAAACAGCTTTCAATATTATTTGTAAGATTTTCACATCCTCCAAATAAATCTTATTGTAGAATAAAATTATGCAATATTTAAAACTTGCAACAAAGAAATATACTAAGCAAGTAAAATAATATAAGCGAATATTTTTACTTTCATAAAATATATTTTTCATAAGTTATTTATGTATATACTTATTTTATATCATAGTTAATTAATAAAATTATGCTTAAATATCAGAAATTAAATGTCAATAATCAAGTGAATTAATTATTTATTAAAGAAAAGTAAATTTTGATAATAAATGATTTTAAAAGTTTTTATAATCATAATATTGGCTTGCATTTATATTTTTTTTAAATTGAATGATATACTTAGAAGTATACTATTTTATTTTCACATTGTAAAATAAAAATGAATAAAAAATATGAAATATTTAGTACTGCAAAGCATTTAAATTTTGTAATACCTACATAATACAAGAAAATGGTACCTAAAAGCTAAAAATGTTATTACTCACTTTGTTCACCAATACCGTGAAAACCTCCATGACTAATTAGCATCGCTATGATAACATAAACGCAACAACGTTAAAAATTATAATGAAATATTATTTACAACCAATTTTATACTTCAGAAAATTATAATAAAGATTTTAATTTTAATTAATATCACATTTCATTGATAAAAAAATTGTATAACTTAAATAAGACATTTTAATAAATGACATAGATTTAAAAGAAATTATTTTCACATATAGTGTTTTGATACCGTCAAATTTTTTCAACAAAATTGTGCGAATATCTAGAATTGATATATACATGAAATATTGTACATTAGCTGAATAATTAGTTTCACAAAATAAATTTGAGTAAATAATAATATTTGTTTATAATAATTAAACCTAAATTTCACATTTCACTTATTTTAAAGATTTTTAAGCCGTTAAACATTAATTTATTTATGATTTATAAAAATGTCTAAATTGCTAATTGAGGGTCTGGAAACGAAAAAGGCTTATAGCCCATTAAAATAACATTGGCTATAAGCTCTTTTCGTTTCCACGTCCACAATTATCATTTTTAAACAAATTAAGCATTTTCATAAAAAAGTTCAGATTCTTTATTGTATATTACTTGAAAACTAAACATCAGCAATTATCAAGTATATTTTTTTTATTACCTGCAAATCACTTACAGTGACATTTTATCATTTGTATTTTATATTTTTTTATCTATCTTTTCGATAAGACATTGCATGTAACAAACTGCAGAGGACTACTTACAGCTGACTTTCGATTAAGCATACTTAGATGCTTTTTGACGCGTGTACAAAAATTAAATAGTAACATATAATATAATTTGCTAATATAAATACTAATCAATGATTAAGAAGCTTATTCTGAAAGAATTTTAATCTTCATTCAATTATTTTTAGCTAATCTATGCAACACCATTAGCTGAAACCATTAAGAGGATAGGTAAAAATTTATTAATTTTAAATAGAAATTTACATATTCCTGTTTTCGTTTCAACATTCTTCAACAATGCTTTTTATATTAATTATAATATCATTTAATAATTTAATGCCATTATATACATCATTCATATATTACAGCTTTCTTGTTATTGTTTATTCCTTATTATTATTTTGGCCACTCAGCTATTTCTCCAAGTTTAACAATTTTTCCTATAATATAAGAATTAATTTTAGATAATGTTTAAAATTTTAGTAAGTTACGGAAATTCTTCTAGTGTAAGTTTATTTTATCTTACACTGACTGACTGAAAAAGAATTATCCTTAACATACATAAATTAGAAGTTAAAGTTTTCAAAATAAAATTTAAAAAATTCTAACTTTAATGAAAATTTTAGTAAAGGAAATTAATTTTAAAACAATACTCAATACCTGTACATTGAAATTACAGCAATCTCTATTTCTTAAGGTAAAGAACCATAAATGTGATCTGCATCTTTTCTTTTACATAATAGTACTCCTAGAATTTAAGGCAATAGAAGAAAAACAACAGCGTCTTCGCTTTCTAGAGAGAAAAATAATTGTTTAATATTCACATTTAAATTAAATGTTTAGCAAAGAATCATAAAATATTTTAAAAACTAAATCTCAACAAAATGAACTTGCTTCAGTTCACGTATAAAAGTTTATTATTCATTATCTCAGTAAATGTATACTAATTGTTTAGTTAAAATTTAGTGATTAATATTTAAGAAACAAGTTATTTTAGACATTGTGAAAAAAAAATTTTAATAAATGTCAAGTTTTGTCATTTAGGATTATACAGAAAAAAAAGCTTTTATTTTGTTGGTATTGTTAAGGGTATGGTTTCACGCTACTTTACCGATCGAAAATTATAATTTTATAGAATTACAATTTTTGAAAAAACTATACATCGGAATGAGTTTTCCTTTTATAGATCACTTCATTTAATTTCGATGAAGGGCGTAAACTCTAAAAATTAGCGGAGAAAAGCGTTAAGAGGCGGTTGGAACCAAATCGGTGACTTAGTTCGGTGCTTGTAATAAATGCTTATAATAATTTATTCATTTATTAATATGGTAAAAATATAGTCATTTCCTCTAGTCATGTATATAAAGAATAATTTAAAATAGTTAAAGCCATAAAAATATACAAAATATTGTTATAAAGCGAAAAATGCCACCTAACAATCGACACGACAGTTTTTTGCATGCGGTATATGTCAAGTCAGTTTGATATTTGTAATAAATGCTTATAATAATTAATTTACTTATTCATATGGTAAAAATATAGTCATTTCCTCTAGTCATGTATATAAAGAATAATTTGAAATAGTTTAAGCCATAAAAATATACAAAATATTATCGTAAAGCGAAAAATGCTGACTTGATATATACCGCAAGTCACCGATTTGGTTCCGACCGCCTCTTAATCGAAGATAATTAGAAAAACAAATTTCTCAGTTTGAAAAAATCAAATTTCCCAAAAAACGTGTTTCGTAGGGAAATTTCTTATTCAGGATCATTTTATTTTTGAAAAATGAAGGGCGGAAACTTGGTTTGATAAATCATATCGCAAAAAAGCAAAATTACATTTTTCTAAAAAGATGTGATCAGCTGTAAGAATCCAATGGCCGTGCAAGAAGCCATGTTTCATAGTTGGCATCAATGCTAATGTATAGTTTGGTACGCGCCAACTTCAAATTCGAATTTTAAATGTAAATTGAATTTGTTTTATATGTACAATTTCTACAAATAAACACTTTTTCAACATAAAACTGTTTTATTTTATTATTTAAAACATAAATATGTAAAAAATTTAATATTATAAGAGAGAACAATATAGTTTACATTATTTGCGAACTCATTATTTTTTTTTAATTTTCATAATAGCAAAATAAGTAATCTATTCGTTTTTTTGTTTGAAACAAAATATTTTTTGAATAACTTTATTGAATTAGCGAAACTTTGGCATATCCTAACCTTTTTAGAACGAAAATGTTTTCAAAAGCGAATAATAAGGATTACTTAATTTTATTGATAATTATGGTTTTTGAAAAATAAACAGTCATAAGTAATTTTATTAAGATATGACTTTGAAAAAACGTGAGAAAAACCACTTAATTTTTTTAATCTTAGTGTAATGAGTATAAAATAAAATTCATAATATTATTTTTGAAAAATTTGTAGAAATCTATTTTTCAAATTCATTATTTTCCTAATATTTATCTTTTAATACGGAATTTAAATTTTACATTCATGTTATATATAGATTTATCAATCAAACATAAATATAAAAAGAATAGAAATGATTTTGAAATATATTTTTTTTGACAAAATTTTTTTAAAGATAAACGAACAAGACTCTCCGTAAAACACAAACTGCAAAAAAAACTTTCTTTTATTTGACAAAGAATTCAATTTGGTAGAAATGAATGATTAGTTTTTGAATTTTGTAAATAAATTAAATTATAAATAAATGTACATGTTGAACCTTAAAACTTCAATTTTATTTATGCATTATAATACTTATCATTTTAACTAAATGTTATTTTTTCAAAAAACTGTAAAAAACTATAAAAAAATATAAATAATTGTAAATAAATGTGGATAATTGTAAAAAAAATAAATAAATGTAAAAAAAATAAATAAATGTAAATAACTGTAAATAAATATAAACAACTGTATATTTATAGTTATTTACAGTTATTTACAGTTAGTAACACTTATTTACAATTATTTCCAGAAATTTTTTCCATATGAGCTTATCTTAATAAAATTATTTACAACTGCTTATTTTTAAAGAACGATAATATAGAATAATATTTGATGAGATTATATTATATAATAAAATTATATTAGCAATGAAATTATGTAATCCTTATCATTCGCTTTTCAAAACATATTTTCATTCTAAAAAGGTTAGGATATGCCAAAGTTTCGCTAATTCAATAAAGTCATTCAAAAAATATTTTGTTTCAAACAAAGAAACGAATAGATTACTTATTTTGCTATAATGAAAATTTAAAAAAAAATAATGAGTTCGCAAATGATGTAAACTATATTGTTCTTTCTTATAATATTAAATTATTTACATACTTATGTTTTAAATAAAATAAAACAGTTTTATGTTGAAAAAGTGTTTATTTGTTGAAATTGTACATATAAAACAAATTCAATTTACATTTGAAATTCGAATTTGAAGTTGGCGCGTACCAAACTATACATTAGCATTGATGCCAACTATGAAACATGGCTTCTTGCACGACCATTAGATTCTTACAGCTGATCACATCTTTTTAGAAAAATGTAATTTTGCTTTTTTGCGATATGATTTATCAAACCAAGTTTCCGCCCTTCATTTTTCAAAAATAAAATGATCCTGAATAAGAAATTTCCCTACGACACACGGTTTTTGAGAAATTTGATTTTTTCAAACTGAGAAATTTGTTTTTCTAATTATCTTCGATTAACGCTTTTCTCCGCTAATTTTTAGAGTTTACGCCCTTCATCGAAATTAAATGAAGTGATCTATAAAAGGAAAACTCATTCCGATGTATAGTTTTTTCAAAAATTGTAATTTTATAAAATTATAATTTT
This sequence comes from Anastatus disparis, assembly GCA_017163975.1. Taxonomy (NCBI): domain Eukaryota; kingdom Metazoa; phylum Arthropoda; class Insecta; order Hymenoptera; family Eupelmidae; genus Anastatus; species Anastatus disparis. Next base: position 108,112 of record JAFFSR010000043.1, on the reverse strand, counting down.
CGATCGGTAAAGTAGCGTGAAACCATACCCTTAAGGGGAATCCTCATACCAACATAGAGTTCTACTTTATCTACATTTAAATTATGAGTTTTAATAAAAATTTAACTATTCATGACTGAAATTCGTAGGATAGGCACATTCTTAACATACCAATGAATTTATTGCAACGTGTAAAGACAAAATAAGGGTAAAAATAAAGGCGAAAACTGCTTAATACGATTAACTTTTCAATGTAGTTATGAATAATCGTATTATGCAGTTTTTGTCTTCATTTTTACTATTATTCTGTCTTTTGACGTTGCAATAAATTCTTTAGAATGTTAAGAATGTGCCTCTTCTATGAATTTTGGTCAAAAATAGTTAAATTTGTACTAAAACGCATAATTCAAATGTAGATAAGGTAGATCTCTGTGCCGGTATGAGGACATCCCTTAAGTATTTTGTATGTATTTTTTATAAGTCATGCTGACACTTGGTGCATATACTACTGGAGGCAGCTTTGAATGCGCCGTGCGCGTGGTTAAGGTATTAGTTCTTAGCTAAATCGAATGTCATGAAAAAACTTCATTTTTTCAGGAAATTTACATTAACTATCATAAAATAACGGTGCGAAATTTTAGAGTGATTCACTACAAGATATGATCTGCAAAAAATCATAACTTTTAATATTGCTTCTTATGAGAGTATGGCATCGGCAGCTAAAACGCAAGAGTTATTTTACTCTATGTATTTCGATAGTCATGACATTGTACTGAAAATTGGAGGAAATTTACTTCAAACCCTAAAGATTATTATATCAAAATTTCAAGATGATCTACTACCTAGTTATTTAACAATCTTAATCTAAAAACTGATACTCCGAGAATTCTCACAGAGTTTTTCTAAAGCGGCGTAACGTGGCAACGTTGCACCATATATATGCATATATAATACACTCAACACTTTACTACGCGTTTGAATTTACAAACATTTAACATAGGTTTTTTCTGCTATTATGTTTTTAATTAAATCCCAGACGGAAATTGAAAAAAGTAATAAAAAATATTAAAAAATAATAAATAGTAAAAATTAGTACAAAATAATAACAGTTTATAAAGTCTAGATTTGAGATTATAATAATATTTATCAGTAATTATTCTAAATCGCTGCGTATTTATAAGCGTTATTATTAGTTATTATTTTTTATATTTTTTTGAATTATGAAATATAATAGCACAGGAAAAGTGTTCGTATAAGTTATAATTTTTTATTATTTTTTTTATTCGGATATTTTCTTTTCGGTAATAAGAAGAAAAGCTAGAAAAAATTATGAAATTAATAAAGATATGTAAAAAAGATTAATAATTCATAATAGTTATTATTTATTATTATATTATATTTACTATTGCACCTAAACTCTTGTCAAACAATTGGCTATTATTTGCAATAAAAATTAATTGTTTTGCTAAACTACCTATTTTGGAACTTAGAAATGAAAAAAATCAACTTGTCAAAATTATTTGATCCGAACATGGAATCTCCTTCTTTATGATAAGTGTAACAAAAAATGTTAATAACTTTTTCTTCTAAAATGAAAACTTTTTGAGTTAATAGTTTATAATGTGTGATAATCAGCATCGGTGATTTAAGACCAAATTTGAACTTTTTCAATACTTGAGAAAACATATTTCTAAAAATATATCTTAGTTCTTTATGTGATTTATAAAAAAAAGTCTTTCAACAACTTCTCTATAAAGCTGATAGATTTTGAGATGAAAATTCACAAATTTTATAAATTTTTGTTTCATATTATTTCTATCTCAAAATCTATCAGTTTTATAGAGAAGTTGTTAAAAGACTTTTTTTTATAAATCACATAAATAACTAAGCTATATTTTTAGAAATATGTTTTCTCAAATATTGAAAAAGTTTAAATTTGGTCTTAAATCACAGATGCTGATTATCACATATTATAAACTATTGACTCAAAAAGTTTTCATTTTTGAAGAAAAAGTTATTAACATTTTTTGTTACACTTATCATAAAGAAAAAGATTTTGTGTTCAAATAATAAGATCCTCATATTGTTTATTTTTTAACATTTCTGAGTTTGAGAATAGTTGTTTTGTATCGGTTTGGACAATGTACAAACCGACGTTAGGTTAGAATGAGAAAGGTTAGTCAATGTTAGGTTAGGGTTCGTCAAAATATATCTCATGTATGTAAGATTATGCAATGATGTCACGTTTTCATGATTGCTTACTACTACTTGAAACTTGAAAGTCTACTTTTAACAATTATCAATGAATTTTTCATTTTAATTATGAAGAACACAATTGTAAATTCTTATAATTGAATTTAATGATTTTTTATGATGAGAGAATTAAATATTTCTGAATTTATTTTTTCAGTTCTATTTTGACTTCCGTAGTTGGCTAAGAACTACCTTAAGTTGAGAAAGAGAAAGGTATATTGAAGTTGACATATCTTTTTTTCTCCGGCCCGTGATTGGTTTGTTTTGTTCCCTACTCCCTTATCACATGACGGAGAGATAGAGATAGATATCAACCTTAGTATATCTTTCTCTTTCTCAACCTAACCACGCGCACGGTGGATTCAGAGCTGCCTCCAGTAGTATATGCTCTAAGTGCTGACACAAATGTAAATTGGGTTAAGGAATGATAAAGAGATTATAATATAATAATATACCTGCTTCAATTAATTTACAACATAAGCTAATTAGCTTCTTCTTTTCTCGGAGAAATAAACAATAAATTGTGTCTCTGCGTTTTGAGTATTTATCAGATTTTCACATGATGGCACTAGAATTATAATAAATAAATATTTTAATTTTTGAAATTCTAATTTTATGAACTCAAAAGCTCTTCTTATTAAGATTATTGTTTATTATTACCTTACTCATCCAAGTGTTGCTCTTAATTCATAATAGTTTTTTCTATAATTAATATAATTATATTTTATTTTAATATTTCTAAAATAAACTTAACTTAAATTTAACTTTTTATACTTAACATACCAATTAACTTTACACGGAAAAACTTTTGCAATTGATTTGTGTTCGAAAAAACTCGAAACCGATTTGAATGCGCTAAAGACTCACTAATACTTTCATTATTGACATATTTTTACACTCAATAGTTATGATGTAAATATATTATCTATTTAGTTTGCAAAAAATGATCAAGTATGTACGTTGACTACATTCGAGACAGTCGAATGGCCTTATTTGTATTCAGACCTGATCGGGATTTAGCTTCAACTCGAACTGAAAAAGTTAACAGTAACCGAGCGCATGTTTTTAAAAGAGGTAGGGGAAAAAGAAAAAGAGGGAGTAACCAAAATACATTCTTATTATGATGTTAAAATAGTAATTTTTAAAAAAATTACAGAATGTTAAGATTTCAATTTAATTTGTGAGTCTTTAAAACTATTAAAAAAGAATTTTAACTCCAAATCTACTTATTTTAAACAACTAGGGGGCAGATGAGCATGTATCATTTCATGTCAATGATATTTTGAAGTAGGTTTGGTCGAGTGCGCAACGTTCACGCTTTTCCATTTGGGTGTGCAAGTTCAACTCTTGGTCAGGATCACGTTTTTTTAAAATTTTTTTTATTGCTTTAAAATTTTTTATTAATTTTTTTATTTATATTTTTTTTCTTATAATATTAAAATCCAATTTTTCACGAGTATATTAAGTATACTCGTTTTTCCGATGAATATTAAAAAAAAAAATTATTTCTTAGACGTAATAATGAAAAATATTAATAAATAAATAATAATAATGTTTATTTTATAATACTATGGTTTAGTTTATTCATAATGTAATTTGTAAAATTAAAATAATATATAAATTAGACTATAATATTAATTTATTTATATTAGAATGTATATTACATATTAATATATATCTTAAGATAAAATTTAACTTTAAGTATTATAAACCTAACTATTATTCACTTATTAATATTTTTAATTATTACATCTAAGGAATAATTTATTTTTAAAAAATATTCATTGAAAAAATAAGTCTATTTAAAATTTAAAAAAATTTTTTTTCATTATTATTGAGTAATACTATATAAATACATTTAGAGAAATATTGATGGTTTATTTGATCTATGACATAGTTAGACCTTCTCTAAGGGTACTACAAAAATTTTACATTTAAATTTTGTTATTTATATTTTTTGGAGCTGTGTAAAGTAAAAAAATTTGATCCTAAAAATTCAATAAATTTTTGATAGATCTCTTGATGACCGTTAAAATGATCATTGTGCTGTTATAATTTCAAATAAATAAAAGGTACAATTTTTCATTTTTATTTTTAACTTTCATTATAAATTACACTTTATTGTATTAAATGCATATATACGACACGTATTTATTATTACATAAAAGCTTACCTTTAAAAAGGTATATGGTGGTTAAGTATGCTTAGCGATTTATTTTAATCATTTTGATGACTTTAACATATTATAAACTATTTTTAGTAATAAAATCAAACCTTGATATTAGAATTCTATGAAATCATGAAACAAATGTCAAGTATTTTATTTTTATAATTGAATTTTGCATGCGTTCACAGAATTAATCTATTTATTTAGTATTTGAACCTATTAAATCTTCACATTAAAATTTCATGAAATCACGAAACAAATGTCAAGTATATAATACAGATGATAAAACTATGGCATCTTATACTATAAATTTGGGCAAATAATTTTTCAAATTTTTTTCTTTATAAATAAACATTCAATTTCACTGACTGTATTACTCTTTGTTATCTTTTCTTCTAACATTTATTTAAAAGTGTTCTGAAATTTTTTTAATATTATTCAATATTTACAAAATTACTTGCCAGGTCCATGTATAAAATTTTTTTAAATTTTTATTTAATTTAAAAAAATTGTAATCATAAAAATATTGTTTAATTTTAAAATTGTAATTTTCTAATTTCATTATTTTACGTAATATGGTGTTTTATATTCAGTATTTTTAGGAGCGTATTTTATCTTAGTACAATTTCATATTACCTGTATCTTACATCTATTATAATTTATGGTTCAAATGTCAGAACATACATTCATGAGGCATTTCACCAATAAAATATTTATACACGGGTTTGGCAAGTAATTTTGTAAATATTTAATAAGATTAAAAAAATTTCAGAACACTTTTAAATAAATGATAGAAGAAATGATGAAAACAAGTAATGCAGTTAGTGAGATTAAACGTTTATTTATAAAGAAAAAAATTTGAAAAATTTTTTGCTAAAATTTATAGTATAAGATGCCATAGTTTTATCATCTGTATGTTATGACATTTATTTCGTGATTTCATGAAATTCTAATATCATGGTTCGATTTTATTACTTAAAATATTTTATAATATGTTAAAGACATCAAAATGGTTAAAATCATTAATTAAAATAAATAGCTTAGCATACTTGACCACCATATACCTTTGAGGTAAGCTTTTTACAGCATTGAGTTGGTTGGTTACAGAGATTGAATAAAAAAAACTATTTCATTTAAATTTTTACTTATTATTTTTCTCGTTCAATTCTACGTGAACTTATTTTTAAATTTCATTGAATTATACTATCAAATTCTATTAAACCATTTGAAATAATATTGGATAAGACAAATTATTATATTACAAATTTAAATAATGCATTTAATATGTGCCATCTGTTCAATGATTTCGTGGCATTTTAATATCAAAGTTTCATAGTTTTATATAACCAATGTATTTAAGAAATTCTCTAAAACCATTATTTAAATTTAATTTGTAAAAACAAATTAGCGTTAAACTTTAATTTTTTTCCAAGGTAGTCGATAAAATCTCCTTTTTAGTTAAAAATTATGATATTATTCAATAAAAATGATAGTCTAAAATATGAAGCATTGAATGCGAAACGAATTATTGAAAAAAAGATAAAAAGTTAAAATCAATTATTAAAATAATCGCTACCCTGGTAGAAATTTACTCTAGATTTGTCTAGTTTTGTCTGTTAAATAATCGAGGCCTCGATAAAGCTAGACAAATTTTCTACCAGGGTAAGCATACTTGACCACCATATACCTTTTTAAAGATAAGCTTTTATATATAATAATAAATACGTGTTGTATGTATGCATTTAATATAATAAAGTGTAATTTGTAATGAAAGTTAAAAAAAAATGAAAAATTGTACCTTTTATTTATTTGAAATTTTAACAGCACAATGATCACTTTAACGGTCATCAAGAGATCTATCAAAAATTTATTGAATTTCTAGGATCAAATTTTTTTACTTTATACAGCTTAAAAAAATATAAATACCAAAATTTAAATGTAAAATATTTGTAGTACCCTTAGAGAAGGTCTAACTATGTCATAGATCAAATAAACCATCAATATTTCTCTAAATGTATTTATATAGTATTACTCAATAATAATGAAAAAAAATTTTTTTTAATTTTAAATAGACTTATTTTTTCAATGAATATTTTTTAAAAATAAATTATTCCTTAGATGTAATAATTAAAAATATTAATAAATGAATAATAGTTAGGTTTATAATACTTAATGTTAAATTTTATCTTTAGATATATATTAATATGTAATATACATTCTAACATAAATAAATTAATATTATAGTCTGATTTATTTATTATTTAAATTTTACAAATTACATTATGAATAAATTAAACTATAGTATTATAAAATAAACATTATTATTATTTATTTATTAATATTTTTTATCATTACGTCTAAGAAATAATTAATTTTTTTAAATATTCATCGAAAAAACGAGTATACTTAATATACTCGTGAAAAATTAGATTTTAATATTATAAGAAAAAAAATATAAATAAAAAAATTAATAAAAAATTTTAAAACAATAAAAAAAATTAAAAAAAAACGTGATCCTGACCAAGAGTTGAACTCGCACACTCAAAAGGAAAAGCGTGAACGTTGCGCACTCGACCAAACCTACTTCAAAATATGATTGACATGAAATGATACATGCTCATCTGCCCCCTAGTTGTTTAAATAATTAGATTCGGAGTTGAAATTCTTTTTTAATAGTTTTAAAGACTCACAAATTAAATTGAAATCTTAACATTCTGTAATTTTTTTAAAAATTACTATTTTAACATCATAATAAGAATGTATTTTGGTTACTCCCTCTTTTTCTTTTTCCCCTACCTCTTTTAAAAACACGCGCTCTGTTACTGTTAACTTTTTCAGTTCGAGTTGAAGCTAAATCCCGATCATGTCTGAATACAAAGGCTGTTCGACTATCTCGAATGTAGTCAACATACATATTGAGTATATATTGAATGCATAGATGACTGGTTTCCAATTTCATTTCTTCTGAGGGAAACATCATCTTAATTTGATTTTAATCTTTTTTCAAGGATGATATTAAAATTATTCCAATAATAATAAATGTCAATTTATATGCAACATTTGAACGTATTTTATGTGCAAAAGTTTTTCCGTGTAGATGATTCTTGCTCCTTCTGAATCTTATTATTTGTTTACATTTAAATCCACGTGCAAGTTTACAGATTACCTCGCTGTTTATCACTAGTTTTGATCTAGTTATTTCAAATTTAAAAATTGCGCTATTCGAACTTAGCTATATCATCGACTTCTTGATCTGGTATACTCTGAACATAGCATAGTGGTACAAAATAATAATCGAACCCACACGCTGACGAGATTCACATACTATTTTCTCTCATAAGTGCTGAGTGTAAGAGAGAGAGAGAGAGAGAGAGAGAGAGAGAGAGAGAGAGAGAGAGAGAGAGAGAGAGAGAGAGAGAGAGAGAGAGAGAGAGAGAGAGAGAGAGAGAGAGAGAGAGTGACATGTTGAAGCGCGATACTCGGGGGGATTATCGGGGTATATCGGAAAACTAAGAATGTTCGAATAGTTTTATTCTTTCTTCATTAATTTATTAACCTTTTCATGCCAATCTTTCATTATACTATAGATAGTCAGAAAAAAAATATTTTTTTAGAGCGAAAAAACTTGAGTCATATTTATTATCGATTATACTAAACATAAAAATTCATACTTTCAATTTTCTTACTATTCGAGAAAAAATTAGTAAAAACTAGAACATTTTTTAAATTAGGCCCTACTGAAAAAAACCAAGTGATTAATCACTTGATTAATCACATGATTTTTCACTTGATTAATCACATGATTTTTCACCTGATAAATCACCTGATTTTATGACATGATTTTATAGGTGATTAATCACGTGAAAAATCATGTGATTAATCATATGAAAAATCATGTGTGAAAAATCATGTGATTAATCAAGTGAAAAATCATGTGATTAATCAAGTGAAAAATCAAGTGAAAAATCAAGTAAAATATCAAGTGATTAGTTAGATGAAAAATCAGGAGATGAATGAAATAGAAAATCAAGTGTCTAATTAGGTGATTAATCACTTAATTAATCATGTGATTACACAATTAATAAACTAATTAGTCATGTCATTAATCGGGTAACCTACCTACATTTTTTTTGTGTTGCTGAAAATATTTGTAATGTAATAATTTTATTTTTCAACTTTATTTGATGTCGCTGTATTTATGATATCATTGCGATGATAATTAACGATGAAGGTCGTTAGTGTTTTCGTGAACAAAGCACATGTAACATACATTGGTGCTACTAATAAACGTCCAGGACGAGATTACGAATCCATCGTTACATGTGCTTTGTTCACGAAAACACTAACGACCTTCATGTCATTAATCGGGTAACCTACCTACATTTTTTTTGTGTTGCTGAAAATATTTGTAATGTAATAATTTTATTTTTCAACTTTATTTGATGTCGCTGTATTTATGATATCATTGCGATGATAATTAACGATGAAGGTTGTTAGTGTTTTCGTGAACAAAGCACATGTAACGTACATTGGTGCTACTAATAAACGTCCAGGACGAGATTACGAATCCATCGTTACATGTGCTTTGTTCACGAAAACACTAACGACCTTCATGTCATTAATCGGGTAACCTACCTACATTTTTTTTGTGTTGCTGAAAATATTTGTAATGTAATAATTTTATTTTTCAACTTTATTTGATGTCGCTGTATTTATGATATCATTGCGATAATTAACGATGAAGGTCGTTAGTGTTTTCGTGAACAAAGCACATGTAACGTACATTGGTTACCCGATTAATGACATGACTAATTAGTTTATTAATTGTGTAATCACATGATTAATTAAGTGATTAATCACCTAATTAGACACTTGATTTTCTATTTCATTCATCTCCTGATTTTTCATCTGACTAATCACTTGATATTTCACTTGATTAATCACATGATTTTTCATATGATTAATCACATGATTTTTCACTTGATTAATCACATGATTTTTCACACATGATTTTTCATATGATTAATCACATGATTTTTCACGTGATTAATCACCTATAAAATCATGTCATAAAATCAGGTGATTTATCAGGTGAAAAATCATGTAATTAATCAAGTGAAAAATCATGTGATTAATCAAGTGATTAATCATTTGGTTTTTTTCAGTAGGGGGATTCAATATTTTTTAAACATATGTTGTTTTAATTTCATTATCGAAACACCTTAGTAGAAAATTGAACATATTTTGGGCAGAATTCCTGGTCAACGAAAGTTTAAACCACATTTATTAAACAATTCTCGAAATTCTTCGGACAAAATTTTTTGGAAAAATATCATTTCAAATTACAGTTAATCAGAAATTGTGCCCAAAATATGGTCAATTTTCTACCAGAGCAAACATTTTGTTCAATCAGATCTGACTCGACTGTCAAATTCTCGATTCACTATATTTTATGTATTAGGAACGTAAAATTCCCATATTAGAGAAAACAAAACTTATCAAATCTCGATTATAACCATCGACTAATTTGGTATAGGAAATTTTCATATTTTGAATTATGCAAAATAAATATTGTATTGTAATTTAATATTAATATTTCCAAAGTAGTTAAATTTAATTATATAAATGATAAAATAATGAGCCTTTGAAATTTTATTAATCAAACAATCTCGGTATTTTCAAAGATCCAAATTTCTTTTCCTGTACGTCCAACATTTATAGGGACATTATCATTATGCATTTCTGATATATATATATATATATATATATATATATATATTTTCTCCTAATATGTTCTTATAGTAATCATTTTAGATTTTTTTCAATTCGTATGCATTTTTACAATTTTTACGTATATCTTGAGAAAAGGAAGGAGTTGGATTGAGATTCAAGTCGATATCGATTATATTAATCCTTCTGGATAAGCTGCTGTTGGAATTTTTTTTCATCAATAATCGTCATCTAGAATCAATAATTTTTCCCCGTGTACAAGTCGCCCGTGACGAAGTGCTAATTCAGCACTTCACGCACCATGCGACTTTTAGCTTGGAAGCTCGGAGTCGCAATTCTCTGAACTGCTAGCTACATACTACCAACGAAGATAGACGCTTATAGAAGCGTACTTCTGGGTTAACTTTGGGGGCCCAGCTTTTGGAGGACACTTTAACATTACGTGTATATCTATATATATATGAAAACATCGGTATATATAGATATAGAAATACATGGCATTTTAGTAGAACCACCACGCGGCTAGAGGACATAAGCTTTAGATTTTGAGCCTCTGTCCGCCCATTTAAAGTACGCTTCTATAAGCGTCTATTTTCGTTGATACTACTCTGTTATCACATACTTCATAAAAAGACTATAGTAACGTACTATATAATATACGTTGCAGCATCTAGAATTATAAACTCTTTACTTCAGAGAAGAAAAATTATTCCAATATAATATTAAATTTTTGATCCAACAAATAGTCGACTTCCTTCAAAAAGATTTTTTAATAAAAAATTTCGTTTCTATTGATTTAACCTGATATTTTCATACTTCGATTAAATATTTTAACACTTTAATTAAATTTTTTAGGTTAAAAATTTGATTATTATAAAAAAATACTATGCTATGACTCATTTATACTCACGTAATTTAATAATTGTATATATTAATAGATTATTAGTAATAATATTTTCGCCATTCTAACCCTAAAATCGCAACTTCGTTGCTCTTTTTTGGCTCTCATGGCGAAAAACACTCTACACAACTAGTATGGAAAGGCTTGTTTACGAAACTCGTTACGACCTTCACTTTTGGCTCAGACATATTGAGTCTCAATATGTCTCAGGAGGACATATAAAGCTTGTAAAGAGTCGAGGAGCGCGTCTGAGACATATGCGATGCCAATAAAAATTTAGCATGCTCTTTATGTACTGACACGAATATGGCCTACGAGAACATAAATATATTTATGTCTTCGTAGGCCGTATTCGTGTCAGTATGTAAAGAGCATGCTAAATTTGTGTTGGCATTCCATATGTCTCAGACGTGCTCCTCGACTTTTTGCAAGATTTATATGTCCTCCTGAGACATATTGAGACTCAATATGTTTTAGGAGAAATCAATATGGCACCACCGATTCTACTATGTTTCGTTCAATATGTCAAAGAGCAATCGTATTGAACGTAGGTTAGTGAAAAAAATGACTTGCGCTTCGACAGCAGCTATATTCATTACAAAATGTCAATCTAAGAAACAAAAGAAAAAATCAATAGAACTAAAATTTAATTTTAAAAGTATTAAAAAAAAGATACTTCGGACATAAAATCATCTATGTCCTTTGGCCGTTTATTCAGGTGGAATCTGAATCTCGAACAATGTTTGCCGCTTGAGCAGAAATTTCAACTCAAGCGACAAACATTGTCCTCGATTCATATTCCACCTGAATACGGCCAAAGAACATATATAACTAATATATATACATATATTAAGTTAATATCCCACACAAAATTGACACTTTTATTTAATTCTATAAGGCGCAGCACTACTACAATTCTTAAATTTTCTTTCAGGCTTACTCTCTCTCTCTCTCTCTCATACATATACACACTTTCTCTTTTTATCCTATCACACTACTATAGCCGCGGATGCGCTACAACTTGCTCACGGCAACGCAGGCTCTACCTACTTTTGTTTTCACTCCCTCTCCCCATTTTCTGCGAGTTTTGACCGACTTCCAAGAACTCGATGTCTCTAAGCTAATGTTCAAAAATTCCCTTTTCCTTTTTATTTTTTTTATTTAATAAAATTCTCTCTCTCTTTTCATTGTTTTATATTATCTAAAGCATTATTGTTATTATTTTGTTTAGTATCAGAAAAAAATTTATAATTTTGTTTTTGAACTTGATTTTACATATGTTACTATGAAAACGTAATTCGACGTTGTAATTGATTCTTTAGTGCCAGACAGGGTTTTACCTCAAGGCCAAATAAACTAAGTCTAAGTCTGAGTCTCTCAATTCACAGTCATAATCGTCGTTTCTCGCATACAAATTTTGAATTAAGTTATTATAACACAAGTAAAATTTTTATTCCAACTCGGCACAAACATTATGTACACACACATACCCGGAAACATACGCATTATAAAAAAAATAAAATATAAATTTCTACTATTACCAAAATCTTAGTTGAGGACAAGATCTCTCGTACAGCCGGCTTCATGGCTTAATGGAAAAATGCTTGGCCCAGACTGAAGTATCTTATTCTTCCTTCTCGGGTTTTTCCCGTACCGCCCTTATGTGTGAACTTCTTTTTTTCTTTTTTTCTTTTTTTTTAAGGTGTTACTCTTTTTCTCTTTTTATTATTTCTTTCACTTTTCTTTGTAAAATCTCACTCACTGAATTTCACTAGACGCTACTATCTCTAAAAGTTATTGTTCATCTTATATTAAAGTGAAAACACTTTTTTTCCGTTTCTCCAGTTCTCCGGTTCTCCGCATTTTTTAAATGTCAATCTTTTGGTAATAAGAGTAGCAATTTTTTATTGGGTCCTATATAATTAGTATTTATTAGTCAAAAGCTTTTTTTGGGTCTATAATATTTTGGGCTCTATATGTTTTCGGGCCCTACATTTTTCTGGGTCTTATTATTTCGGGCCTCTTATTTTTTTGGGCCGAATATTTTTTTGATTTTTATATTTTCTTGAGCTCTATATTTTTCTGGGCCTAATTTTTTTGGGTCCTATATTTTTATGGGCCTTATTTTTTTGGGTCCTATATTTTTATGGGCCTTATTTTTTTGGGTCCTATATTTTTTGGGCTTTATATTCTTCTGGACCTTATATTTTTCAAGCCCTACATTTTTCTGAGTCCTATTTTCTTCAGGCCTCATTCTTTTATCCTCTTTTTTTTTTAGGCCCAATATTTTTTTGATTTTTATATTTTCTTAGGCTCTATATTTTTCTGGGCCTTATATTTTTCGAGTCCTACATTTTTCTAAATCTTATTTTCTTTGGGCCTCATTTTTTTGGGGCTGAAATTTTTTTGAGTTCTATATTTTCTGGGTTCTATATTTTCTGGGTTCTATATTTTCTGGGTTCTATATTTTTCTTGGCCTTATATTTTTCGGGCCCTACATTTTATGAGTTCTATTTACTTTAAGCCTCATTTTTTTGGTCCAATATTTATGAATAATTTTATGCGTCGTTGTATTTCACCTAATAGTGGCAGACAGGGTATATATCCTGAGGCCAAATAAAGAATGTCTATGTCTATGTCTATGTCTCTCTGACCCTCTTTTGCTATCTCTCTTCCTCTCTTGTCCTTTCTTGTCCTTACAATTTATCCGAACTTTTTTTTTCTTTAATTTCATTTCTGTTATCCTAGAATTATTTGATTTTTCTTTATATTTATTTTGTTGTTTTTCTTTCATTTTTATATAAGCCTCTTTCTTACGTAAAGCTTCATTTACATGCATTTGTTCCAACTCATCAGTACTCTTTACTTTCTTGAATTTTAATTTTGTTATTTTTGTATTTTCTTACTTTTTTATAAACAATTTATTGTTTTAAAAAAAAAAACAACCATTTGGTTGTTTTTTTTTTAAGCTTCTTATTTTCGTAAAGCCTTATTTACACGTATTTGTTCCAATTCATCAGTACTCTTTTTTTTCTTGAGTTCCATTCTTCTTATCTTAGTATTTGCTAATTTCTCTTTATATTTATTTGGTTGTTCTTTTTTCATTTTTATATAAGCTTGTTTTTTACGTAAAGCCTCATTTACACGTATTTGTTCTAATTTATCAGTATTTTTTTCAATTACATTTTTATTATTTTATTAATATTTAATATTTTTTTATATTTATATGGTTGATCTTCTTTTATTTTCATATAATTTTCTTTAACATGAACATTACGAAAACGCCTTAGTTCTAATTTATTATTGCTTTTTTTGTGCATTTTCATAATCATGTCTTTTTCTGAATCTTCATTATATTAATTCTGTTACCATATTCATATTAAATCCTGTTATACATAAAACTTCTTTGTCGTCTATTTCTTTTCATTCTTTTTTCTTCATATTACTTAATTTCATCAGTCTTAATTTTAATATCGTCATAATTTATGTGGGTATATATAATAATTTAAAATCAAACAATTTCATTTTATTCATAAAAAAAATGCTCAAAAGTGATTGGAACGTAGGTACAATAGTAAAAATATAACAAAATTAAAGAATATTGGCTTTATGTTATGGAGCTATGGAGCTCAAATATTAAAAATATTGTCGAAAAATAATTCTATAGCTACTTACGTATGGATACATAGTATTCACAGAATGTCAATATTTACATCGATGCCATGTTCTAATATATTCTTTAATTTGTTGAAGTTCATATCATATGTCGGATTTTGAGCATTTTAGTCCTAATTTGAAACTTGCTTAACTAACAAGGAGAGGTACTCACGTCTAGGAAACAGATTCGGCTAATACTGCAGTATATGATTTTTTCATGAAAAAAATGAACCCGGGTTCTTTTTTTTCATTTAATTGACCCAGAGACTAATAAAGCAATTTTATGAAAACATAGTAAAAAGAAGCGCTCATAAAAACTAAATTAACCCTGGTAAAAATCTTTTCCGGTTCCCTACCAGAATTAACCGATAAATTATAGTGACCAACAATATAAAAACAATATTTTGACGATAACTCAATAACAATAAATAATAACATGTTGCGGCTACCATATTAATATCAAGCTGTCTATTCTTAAGATAATCATGTTTTAATAATTAATACATTGTCAAAGAGTAAATATCAGCTAATTTTCCACCTATTTAATTAACACATTGCCGATGAAATATGGTTAATTTTCTACCAGGGAACCAGAAAACTGAAACTCTCACAGAAAAATCTAAAAAAGAAGAGAGTATAAGTTTAATACTTTGATTTAAGCTTTATTGTATCAAAAAGTCTTGCCTAGTTCAAAAGTTATTGGGATCTGACATGGGGGCGTGGTCTAAGCTAAGATGGCGTACCATAGTATACAATTTACATTGTCATATATGGAGCAAGTACCTGTTTTTGTTAATTATGAATATTTCTGTACTATTGGGCAGATACTAATCCTACCAAACGTTATTTTATAAAAGATGAACAAGTTTTCAGAGCAGGACATATAATAAAATACGTTAAAAATAACAAAAATATTGGTGATATAATAACCTTTTCACGCAAGACATACAAGAACATACAAGTCGCATCAACGAACGCTTTCTGCTTGTATGCTACTATTCGTTCAGATTTTATCCACCAGAGAGCGTCTGGTCTATGTCAGATCCCAATAGCTTACACAGCATGAAAAATAACACTGAAATATTTCGAAATCTTCTACTGGAATCTTCCATTGAAAGCTTCCAAGAATATATATATGGAATATTTCAGAGGAATGTTCAAAAACTTTTTCGAAAAAATTCCATCAAATATTCACGTAAGATTTCTGGAATATGTCATGAAATATTACATGCAATGTTTATAAAATATTCCAGTGGAATATTTCATAGAAGATTCCAGGAAGGTTCCATAAACATTTCGCTGAAAGAACCCGAAAAACTTTGAAATCGTACAGCGGACTATTACATAAATCTTCCAAAAATATTTCACGATATATTTCACAGAAAAATTGAAGTAAACTTTCAGTGAAATATTGCATCAAAGATTCCAGAAAGATTCCATAAATATTTCGCTGTAATATTCCGAAAAACTTTAAAATTGTATAGCGGAATATTACATAAATCTACCAGTATTATTCCACGAAATATTTCACAGAAATATTTAGGCAATTCTGCAGTAGAATATTTCATTAAAGATTTTAGGAAGATTCCATAAATATTTTGCTGGAAGATTTGTAAAAACTTTGAAATTGTACAGCGGAATAGTACATAAATTTTCCAGCAATATTCGACAGAAAGATTAAAGTAATCTTCCAGTGGAATATTCCACGAAATATTTTACAGAAAAATTTAAGTAATTTTTCACTGGAATATTCCATGTAAGATTTCAGGAAGATTCCACAAACATTTTGCTGAAAGATTCCAAAAAACTTAAAAATCGAACAGCAAAATATTACATAAATCTTCCAGTGATATTCTACGAAATATTTCATAGAAAGAGTTAAGTTATCTTCCAGTGGAATATTGTATGAAAGATTCTAGAAGGATTCCCTAAAGTTTCCGTTGGAAGGTTGCGCCAAATGTTACAGGAAATTTCCAGTGACGCTGATAGGGGAATGCTCGTTAAATGGGAGTTTTATCCCCAAGTGGTTGGACGATACCCTATTTACTATATTAGCAAAGGGTTGACACTTTGCTGTGTACAGTCGGTGCGAATATGTAAATGCGATTTCATAACTAAATGTCAATGTTTTTGTATGCTTATATATATATTGATGTATGAGTATAATGTGTTATTATATAATATATATACTATATCCCCTCACAGCATATTAAAACCTTTTATGAAATATTCCAGAAATATTTCGTGGTAGATCCGAAACTCCCAATCTTTCATCGAAATCTTTCGAAAATCTTCCTCGAATAATTCATGGAAGATGAGAGATGGCTCTAACCTTCTATTGAAATATTTTTAAAATCTTTCATAAATATTCGATTGAATATTTTACGATGGATTTCTAAAATCTTCCAGAAATAGTTTATGGAATAGTTTATGAAAGATTCCTTAAATCTTTCATGCATATTCTATAAAAGGTTTATGAAATGTTTCAAATCTTCCGTTTTAATATTCCGGAAATCTTATATAAATGTTTCAACCGAATATTTCATGAAATATTCCTGCAAGATTCCTGAAATGTTTCAATGATAGATCTTAGATGACCCAAATCTTCCAATGAAATATTCTTGCAATCTTCCAACAATATTCCATGGAATATTCCGATATAAGAATAATCAAGGACATACGAATATTTTACAGAAATATTCCATGGAAGATTCCTAAAATATTCTAAATCTTCCGTGCCAATAATTCAGGAAGCTTCCATAAATATTCTTTGCTGCGTTGGAGGCGATCAAAATATGCTAATTAAATCATGTGTCACATGCTAAAAATTTTAAGAAGATTTGTAGTAATATTTAATTTAGCCTAACTTTTGAATCACAAAAACTTTTCTAACACAATAAGGTTTCAAGTGAAGTGCTCAACATTTACTTTTTTATCTTCCATGCACTTTTTTGTTAGAGTTTTAGTTTTTTGATTTTTAATGTTCTTATAAATGATTTTTAAACATTTCTTGTTATTATATTTTTGAAAAAAATAACCTAATCTATGTCTCTGGGCTTCATAAAGGAAAAGAAAAAACACGGATTCATTCTTTTCATCAAAGAATCATAACCTGCAGTATCAGCCAAACCTGTTTCTTAGAAACGTAGAGACCTCTCCTTATTAGTTGTGCAAGTTCCAAATCAATACTTGCAGTGCATATTAACAGATGTCATCGATGTAAATATTTACATTATTTGAATACCATGCATCCATACGTAAATAGCCATAAAACTATTTATCGACATTAATTTTAATATTTGAACTTAATAGCTCCATAAAATAAGGCAGATATTCTTCAATTTTATTATATTCTTACTATTATACCTACGTTTTAAGCACTTTTGAGCATTTTTTTATAAACAAAATAAATTTGTTTGGTTTTGAATTTTTCTTTTCATTCTTACCTATTTTTTTGTAAATCGTTCTTGTAAAACAATTTTAAAAAGGATGCCTAAATTATTTAGTGGGCCTAGAAATCATTCCCCATACAGTATGGAAGCTTTCATTGAAATATTTTGAAATCTTTCACTGGAATATTTCAATAGAAACTTGCATGCATATTCTAGGAAGACTTCACGGAATCTTTCGGAATAATCCGCTGGAATATTCCATTGAAAGCTTCCAGGAATATTTATGGAATATTTTAAAGGAATGTTTAAAAACTGTTTCGAAATATTCCATAAAATATTCACGAAAGATTTCTGGAATATTGCATAAAATATTACATGTAATATTTATGAAATATTTCAGTGGAATATTGTATGGAAGATTTCAGTGGAATATTGTATGAAAGATTTCAGGAAGAATCCATAAATATATCGCTGGAAGAACCCGAAAAACTTTGAAATTGTACAGCGGACTAATACATAAATCTTCCAAAAATATTTCACGATATATTTCACAGAAAAATTGAAGTAAACTTTCAGTGAAATATTGCATCAAAGATTCCAGAAAGATCCCATAAATATATCGCTGGAAGATTACGAAAATCTTTAAAATCGTACAGCGGAATATTACACAAATCTTCCAAAAATATTCCACGAAATATTTCATAGAAAGATTTAAGTAATCTTCCAGTGAAATATTCTACAAAACATTTTACAGAAAGATTTAAGTAATCTTTCAGTGAAATATTCTACAAAATATTTTACAGAAAGATTTAAGTAATCTTTCAGTGGAATATTGTATGAAAGATTCTAGAAGGATTCTATAAAGTTTTCGTTGAAAGGTTGCGCGGAATGTTACAGGAGATATTACATTCTTATTTGTTGCGTTTCCAAAATTCCTAATGAATGTAATCGCTTATGAGAAATATCATATTTTAAACAACATAGACATAAATTATAAAGTATTGCAACAGCAAAAACAATTGCAAAAAGGCCGCAATCATAATTATTTGTTTGTGATTGTACTGTTTCGAAAACTATACTTAATTCTGATTTGTTTGGAAATAATCTGTTTATATAAATCTTGTACTCATCTTCTAGATATTTAAGATTTAAACTGTCATATATTTGAATTATTTTATTATTATAATACATATAAATCCAGTGACCTCATACAAAATTTCCGGAAAACAATACTTCTTCATCAGTCTGTACTGAATTAATATATTGTGGTTTTTGAATTAGTAAAGTTGTTTGCATATTAAATGAGGTGCACTGATTCAAAATATTATTAAATCCTAATACATGTAATCAGCTAACATGGAAAAAATTCCACTATACGATTCTTGTCCTGTAACAATCAATTTATCTTTCGTAGTCAAACCCATTATTGAAAATTGAAAATTTTTTAAAAAATGTCATTTATTTTAAATAGACTTCTCCTAAAAATATTCACAATAGAATTGCTTTTATATTAACTAATTTAATTCAGTGTATTTTTACTTTCGAAAGCTGAAAAATATAAGAAATTATGAAAAATGCTATGAATTAATCGTAATAAGATAAAAAATTATAATAAAATTTGTAAAAATGATATAACAGTTTAAAATGGTTGTTTTTGTTAATTATATACATAACAAAAAAATATCGGATAAGGTTTTTTAAAATTATTAATGGACCAAAGTTTTATAATCAATATATATTTAAGGTAAAAAGAATTTTTATTGATGAATATTATTAGAAAAAAAAAATTATGACTACATTCGAATATTTTTTTTCAGGCTCAAAATCCATCCTGATACCTTTAACAGCTTTTAGATATAAACACTGTAAATATCTGTGAATAACTATAAATAATTGTAAATAATGCAATCATTCAAAATAACTAAAAATAATAATATATATGTTCTATTTACAACAAACACCTTCCTGAATAATTAAATAAACATTTTTATAATATTATAATTTTTAAAAGCAATTTAACAAAACATTTATTTTATTATTATTCTAAATACAAAATTATTAAATATAAATATATATATATATATATGTATTTGATTATTAAGAAAAGTTTTTTGTAAACAGAACATAAATATAATTATTTTTAGTTATTTTTAACGATTGCATTTGTTGGCGTCACTTGTGTTCGGCGGGCACTGATGGGTTTTGCGCGCTTTGTGTGGTGCTAAGTGGGGAAGTGAGGGTGACGCGCGTGTGAATTACAGGGTGTAGTGGGTTCGGTCACGAGTGCGTGGCTCAGTAACAGTTTTACTGCCAAGCAGCTTGGACGTGTTCGTTCTTCCTTCCGGAGTGCTCTATCAGTGTTGTTAAGTGGCTACGTTGGTGATTGTGTTTGTGGTGGTAATTGTGTTTGGGTAGGGAGTGGACCTCACGTGATTGTTGGTTTCAAGGCGAGCATTAACGCGGCAGTTTGTCCTTGTACGAGTTGTCCGTGTCGCCAGATTGGGCTCCCCGAGACGTCGGGGCGCTCTGCGTCAGGAGGTGCAGGCTAGTGGTGGCCTCACGCTTGTCCTCCGTGGCTGAGTGCGCCAGAGACAACGGTGGCTACTCATTTGGGAACCCGGCTGGTATCTAAGGTAAGAGAGCATTCCTAGTTATTCTTATAGTTTGCGTTTGCGTTCATACTCGTTTCTTCAATTCTCTTAATTATCATTATCGTTAACGTTTGCGTTTCTTTTTTTTTTTTTTTTTTTTTTATAATTTTAATTGGCCTTTTGACTATTAACCATATTTGGTTTTCTTGTCTTTGGCCATGACCAGATATTTGCCCATTGGGACTTTTTTTGTATATTTTTGTGTTTTTCGGGTTTATCCCCTCGGAAAAACTTCGAAAATTATTTTTTCTAATTTTTCCTAGGGAATCAAACCCCGGTCCACTGGGACGCAAGGTCAGTTGATTTTTACAACTGCACTTTTTCATCCCTTAGCGACGGAGCTCGTAAGTGTGTTCTGTGTACAAAGCACATGAAATAGAGGTGCTCGTTTGAAAAACAGCCGAGAGCGGGATTCGATCTCGGTTCCCCAAGAATGCGAATCCAACGCTCCTACCTACTGTGCCACAGACCGGCTCGTTTGCGTTTCTATCTGTTTCTTAGAGCTTCCTTTTATTCTTAGAGCTTGCGTCCGAACTGTGTTTATTAATAGTCTAATTTATAGTTTAGGATTCAAATTAGTATAATTATATTTTTGTAATAAATAAAAATAAAAACTGATTGAATGAATAGAATCTAGTGGTGTACTTAAGTAGAACCTACTCATCCCGATCATATTAAAATTATCATACCAAACAGCAATCATTTGTAGTTATTCACAGATATTTACAGTATTTACATTTAAAAACTGTTGAAGGTATCAGGACTGAGTTTAAGCCTCAAAAAAAAATTCAAATGTAGTCATAATTTTTTTTTCTAATGATATTAATTAATAAAACTCCTTTTCACCCTAGATATATACTAAATGTAAGACTTTGATTCATTGATAATTTTAAGAAACCTCATACAATGTTTTAAACTCGTTTGAGTTGTCGAAAACTTGATTTTTGAAAATTTTGGTACTTACCATAGATTTTCTCAGCCAATTCTCAACTAATTAACTTAAAAATTTCCAGAGATCTTAAGTATATATATATATATATATATGTATATATATATATATATATATATATATCTTTACAAAATAACAGTTCTGGAATTTTGGTAAGATAAGATGAAATAAATGTTGAATTAAATTACTTATATAAATATAAATTTATAATTATAGAAATAATCAGGAAAATTTATCCATTTTTCATATATTTTTCTATCTTTATAATTGACTATTAAAAAAAATTTAATATTAAAAAAATAACTTTTTAAGATTGTATTTTATAAAATGTATGTTAAAAAGATACTAAAAAGAATATTTCTATATTATGTTATGATAATTTTTCAATTGAGGTCATTAGATACATTCTAAAAATTAATATGTTTCTCTTAATAAAAATATTATTGTTTTAATACAATTATTATCAATACATTCAATTCTTAACAATTTTCACATTAATGACAATTTACACACACACAGCATGGAATATTTATGGAAGCTTTCTGGAATATTAGCACGGAAGATTTGAAATATTTTAGAAATCTTCCATGGAATATTCCTGTAATATTCGTATGTCCTTGATTCTTCATACATTGAAATATTCCATGGAATATTGTTGGAAGATTGCAAGAATTGAAAGATTTGGGTCAACTGAGATCTTTCATTGAAACATTTCAGGAATCTTGCAGGAATGTTTCATGAAATATTCCGTCGGAACATTCATGGAAGATTTCCGGAATATTGGAACGGAAGATTAGAAACATTTTATGAACCTTTCATGGAATATGTACAAAAGATTTAAAGAATCTTCCATGAAATATTCTATAAAATATTTCTGGAAGATTTTAGAAATCTATCGCAAAATATTTCATGGAATATTTATGGAAGATTCGTAAAAAATTTGCTATAGTGAAAAAGAAAAAAAACGATTTTTAAGCGTGATAAAGAAATAGTATACATATAAATTTGTTGATAAATTAATAGTGTGTGTAAATCGGTAGCATTAGGCGGTAATAATTAATATTGCAAATTATAAAAACAATTTTTTTGAAAGAAATAAAATTCAAATAAATGAATGCGTGCGAGTAATACAAATCAATATTCTAGTTACTTATTAATTTTTGTCAATTTCCAAAAAATTTCTTATCAATTTCGAAAACATATTATTAAAAAAAATTATCAAAAAAATTATTATAAACATATTCGCTTACTTACGTAAATGAACAATAAAAATTGCAGCGAAAAGAGTTTAAACAGAGAAAGTTAAAGAATAACGTTTAGATAATATTAATTTTATAATTGATTTTTATTACCAACATTTTTTACTACAAGATTAATTAAGTATCAGCGCGCATAAGAGAATGTAAACGCTTCTCCCTCTCACGTGTAATTTGAAGGGTAAAAAGTAAAATTAAAAAAAAAAGTTAATTTGTTAAATCTCGTTTTAAAAGTAAATAGATTGTCGAACATGTCTCTTTATAATCTATTTTCGAAGGAAGACGGAAAGCGTTAAAATAACGTTTCGTCGACAAAGCGCAGGGGATGCTCCTTATCTCCTATAAGAAGCCCACGTAGCGAGGAGTATGTAAACAGTTTTGGAAACAAAAACAGCAATAATTCTATAACTTCGTGTCCATGTTGGAAATTCGTGCCGATTTACGATTTTGAAAACACACAAATATGGAGCGCGCCGGAATTACTAGGCGTGTCGGAAGAAGGAATGAAAGAGATTAGGAAAAGATATGCAATAGCCGCGTCGTAAGGATCCAATTTACCGTGAAATACATCAAATATCGTGAGAGAGATTGACGAAATAAGACGAGATATCGGTACAGAAATATGAAACGGTGCAAGGCCGCAGACAAAAATAGTAGGAACGAATAATGAAATGGAATCAAATATGCAATTACAAAGAGCGGAACAGTTTGGAGCGGCAGAAGCTCATAAAAGAGCAAATGCATGGATGACACCAGGACTAAACACAAACTTAAATTCAGAACAACTAACTCTTCCATCAATGCTGTATAATGGCACTTCTCTAGCAAGTACAAACTTTTCACAAAATAGCCCGCAAACGTGGAATAATATATCAGCGCAAATTAATTCAAATTTTAATTTTAACACATCAATGAATTCTAATTACGCAATAAACGCACAACAAATAAATCCAGCGCCGCGAATGCAGCATGCAAATTTTCCAAGTACGCCTAATTTATCGTTAGATCAAGCAATCAGACAAATTCCAATTTTTGATGGAAGCAGAAATAAACTGAGATAACAGCCAAAAAAGATTTGAACGGGATAGAAGTGAGAATAGAACGCGCGACTCGAGTATAGAGCGGGATTCAAACGCAAGAGAAAACAGAAATAATCAAGAAAACAAAATGAGTGAGCCTTTAAACTCGCAGGATGTCCCTCAGGCGCCGGGCAGGAATTAAATAGTAATAACCAACATACAATAATTAATGATAATAGTTAGCATGTAAAAATTAGGCGCACAATAAACATGAAACTCGCGTGCGCAGGGCGTAACCCGCCTATTGTTAAACTGGAAAGTCGGAATTTAAAGGAAAATAGTGCAAGATTTTATGTTAATTCAGGAGCAGATATTTCCGTAATAAAGGCCAAATGTGTAAATGAAAATACAAGTATAGATAAGCAGCATACTTTAGAGATTACAGGCGTCGTACCAAGGAAAAGTATACGTTAGGAAGAGCAGATATAACTCTTAAAGGACTAAAGTGTGAGGTCCCTATTGTCCCAGACAGCTTTCCTGTAAAAACAAATAGGCTATTAGGCTAGGAAACTATTAGTGAGCACAACGGAAATATAAATGCCGCACATAAATGCATTGATTTTGTAAAATTATCAATTCCCTTTGAGCGGGTGGAAACAGTAGAAATTCCCGCAAGAATGAGACGCGTTATTACTGCAAAAATTATTAATAATTATTAATAATGATGTTAAATACGATATGTTTAAATACGAATCATAAAAATATTCAAATTCCGATTGCAGAGGTAGAAATTTTTCCATGTGAAGTTACAAAAGAAGATAATGATTTTTATGCCAGTGAGGACGGCAACCCCGAAGGAAACGAAGTTTCCGATTGCAAAAAGATTAGACGCGCAATGTCGGAGTACGCGCAACAAAATTCAGAGAAAAAAGTGCTGATGCTGAAATAAAATATGTAAACAGATGCAAGGCGAATAAAAGCCCAAGTGAAATAAAAGAAAGAGTAGAGAAAAAAATGAAAGTTTTAGACTTAAAAGAATTGAATGAAGTAGAAAAAGAGCATGTTAGAAGCTTGATATCCGAGAATCCCTTTGTCTTTGAGTTAGGAAATGAATTATTGCCAGCAACGAATATTTTAACACATAGAATAAAAACGACACACGAGGAGCCAGTTCGTGTGAAACCGTACCGTTATCCAACAGCACTAAAAAATATTATGCAGCAAGAAATAGAGAAATTACGAGAAAAAGATATCATAGAACTATCTATATCGAGTTATAGTAGCCCAGCATGGACAGTTAACAAGAAACCTGACCTTCAGGGCAGGAAACACTGGCGTTTGGTGACAGATTTTCGCCAACTGAATGAAATCACTGTGGGAAGCTGCTATCCACTGCTATTAAATCGTGACATCTTAGAAAATTTAGCTCCAGCGAATTACATCACCGCCCTAGATCTTAAGGACGGCTATTATCAGGCAAAAATTGATTCAAAAGACGCGCATTAAACTACGTTTTTAGGGCTATCGGGTACATATCAATACAAGCGTATGACTATGGGTTTATGTGAAGCACTCATGACCTTTAGCAGAGCAATCGCTCTAGCGTTACAAGGCTTGCAAGGTTCAGAATTAAAGATTTATCTAGACGATGTAATAATTCATGCGGAAAATTTAAAACAGCATGCAGTGAGATTTAAGAGATTTTTAAAACGTATTGAAAAGGCAAACTTGATGTTGATTTTGCATTTACATTTTCTTGCAAATAACTGCACTGAGAAAAAAATTTCATCAGATCAACTAAAATGTTATTGATTTAACAGATCTGCTGTTAATCTGACGGAATCATTTTGATCTAACAGAATCTGTGCAGTTGAAATAGCCCAAATATGATTGTGCTGCCAATTTAACAGCACGGCTGTTGATATAATTGAATAACAGTTAATATAAAAAAAACATAAGTCCAAATGAAAGTATGACTTACATTTCAACAAAATTTTATGAATTGAATCAATAAAATGTGCATGCTCAAATTAACTGATGAATTATTTCAATACGAATGTTTCAATTTAATTATATCAACAGCACGGCTGTTGATATAATTGAATAACAGTTAAAATAAAAAGAATGTAAGTCAAAATAAAGTATGACTTACATTTCAACAAAATTTTATAAATTGAACCAATAATATGCACATGCTTAAATTAACTGATGATTTCTTTCAATATAAATGTTTCAATTCAATTATATCAACAGCCCTACTGTTGATATAATTGAATAACAGTTAACATAAAAAAACAAGTCAAAATAAAATATTTATCATGTATGTCGTTAATAAATTTATTTTTTAAAGATTTTTATGTTATTTAATAAATATTTTTAAATCTCTCGCTTTTCAAAACAGTTACGTTTTGATAGTATAATAATAGATGGCGTATTTCTTGTAACCCGCAAGTGATAAGATTGCACGACAGTTAGTATATAAGAACAAATGAATTTATCCGCTGTATGTATAAATGCGATGCGATGCGATGCATATCGATTGTTAGCGAACGATATTAGATTTCATTTGTAAATATCAATAGCGTAGTTTGAAATATCTAAGAAAATATTTAAAAATTGCACTTAAGAAATGAGAATAATGATCATTGTTATAATATAATTTATATGTTAATGTCTGGAAATGGAACGCTGTGAGTTGTAAGCTTCAACTAAATGAAAAAGTTTTTATCGTCTTTAAAATTTATTCATTTGATACAATAAAATGTAACAGCCATTTTGACTTACTTTGCTGTTAAATTATAGTTTATTTTCAATTGAATCAATATTACAATATCCATCGAATTAACAGAACTCGTCTGTTAAATGAATTGAATATTCC
Organism: Anastatus disparis; assembly: GCA_017163975.1. Taxonomy (NCBI): domain Eukaryota; kingdom Metazoa; phylum Arthropoda; class Insecta; order Hymenoptera; family Eupelmidae; genus Anastatus; species Anastatus disparis. The sequence continues at coordinate 81,280 of JAFFSR010000043.1, read as the reverse complement.
ATCGTAGTATATTAACAGTAGGATTCAGTTGATACAATCATATTTTTTTCTTAGTTTGTGTGCATTTTATAACAGAATATGATGAAACGCTATATGGTCATTTCAAGGCAAATAATTCAAACAATTTTATTCATTTACATTTAAAAGAAAGGCATTTTACGCCGTATTTTTATACAAGAAAAAATAGTATAGTAGAAAGACATCAAAATAATAAAGAAAACGATGAAAGTACAGCGTCGAGCGGAAACGACAATGAACAACGGGATAATGATATCAACAATCCAGGTACTCCTATTACATATACGACAGAGTTACTGGCGCAAAGAGAAAAAAATCAATCACATAAGATAAGTGATGCACTTGCTTTGTTGCCTTGTAAAGAATGCAAGGCCACCACGCGAAAAACCACCTTGGACGCTACTAGATAACGAGTCCTCGGAACCATTGCAAAATTATGTTAAATTAAATACCAAAAATTTTCGAAAAGGAGAAAGCGTATATTTATTAAAGCAAGAGCAAAAAGGAAAACACAATGCTATCAATACGGAGGGTTTTTTAAAATCCAAAAAATAAACCACGTGAAACAATATAATGCTAAAAATGCGAATAGAATCAAACAGATAAAACCAACAAGTAACTATTATAACATAAAACCTCTTTCCTTTTGAATGAATACAGTTAAAATTATTAAGATATAGCAAATGGCTTTTATTTTTCTCTTTTTCCGCGGCCTTTGGACGAGAAAAAAGAAAAACGATATATGATCACTGCTTATTGAAAAAAAAAATAAATGAAAAATTTATGAAAATGAAAATTAGTAATGAAATCAAAATTATTAAATGAAAAATAATAAGATATCCTTGAAGGCGCGACAATTAAATAGAGTATTATGTGAAAATGTACGAAAAAAGAATCAAACATTTATTAAATAAATTGAAAAAAAATAAATAAGAAGTTAGTAAGTAAGCATTTAATTATACAGCAAAGCGTCAAGCAGGATAGGGCTGCGAAAATCTTTTAAATAATCAAAATTAATATTTAATTAATTAAGAAAAATATATTATGACGGTCATGGGGATCAGGTGACCGTACAAGAATAGCTAAATGTATAGATAGATTTGTATTATTATTATTTTAAAATATGCGCTTCAAATACACACAAGAAAAAGAAATAAGCTAAAAGGTAAAACTTATAGATTTTATTGAAATACACGTTTTAATTATACAATGAAAAGGGCGCCAGCTGCGATAACTGACGCGACTCCGTAAGTTATCGTGCTTATATTAAAACAACGCGGCGAAAAGAGAGCCAACGATGTGCTTGATTAATATATTTGGGATATCTTATTCGAAAGCTACACAGCGAATCAGCTTGAACGAAAGCTAGAAAGAAAAACGGTCGCACTATTCAATATTGCGCACATGGTGAGCATGAGAGGTATATAAGACTTATTTCGCTTTGTACAATCGGTTGCGCTCTTAGAGCATATACTACTGGAGGCAGCTCTGGATGCATTCAAAGCTGCCTCCAGTAATATCAACGAAGATAGACGCTTATAGAAGCGTACTTTAAATGGGCGGACAGGGGCTCAAAATCTAAAGCTTATGTCCTCCCGCCGCGTGGTGGCGCTACTAAAATGCCATGTATTTCTATATCTATATATACCGATGTTTTCATATATATAGATATACACGTAATGTTAAAGTGCCCTCCAAAATCTGGGCCCCCAAAGTTAACCCCGAAGTACGCTTCTATAAGAGTAGATAAGCAAAGGGGCTTCTGGCCCAAGTAAGCTAGAAGCCCCTGAGGTTTCTGGGCCACCTGTGCTATTGCACGACTGTCCCAATAACCCAAGTGGGCCAGAACCCCCATAGCATTTCTGGGGCCAACCTGTGTTATTGCACAGCTGTCCCAATAACCCAAGTAGGCCAGAACCCCCATAGCATTTCTGGGGGGCCTACCTGTGCATGGCTGTCCCAATAACCCAACGCTGAACAAAGCAATATCCGCGAGCGCTATGCCCTATCTACTATTGAAATTTTAAATATTTTTTATATTATAGTTTTATATTATAATATTTTATACTTAATATTCAATGATGGAGTTTTGGATGATTGCTGCATACTGGAATATTTTTCATCTACATATTTTTTCCAGTTTACATTTTTCTTTCGTTTGTTACGAAGAAGCGGGGTATACTCTGAACAATTTTGATCAGAGGAATTTTGATCTGAGGAATTTGAGGAGTTGCCCTCTCCCATACTTGTTGAAGCCTGTCCCATTTTGGAATGAATGTGAAATTGGAAAACATCCGCTATTTATAGCTACTCACACTCCATTTTCTCGGTAATACTCTCAGTGAGGAATTTTTTCATGAGTCTTACATTGTGAAGCGCACAACTAGCTCTGTAGGCTCCATTATGGTGGGGGCAAACCGTGACAAGTTTGATTTTGTCTAGCGGTGGGAAGCCTATTTCTGCTACATCGTGGACTTTGAACTTGAATCGTTCTAACCACGCTTTCTTGATAGAGCCCATAACTAAGACTCTACTAGCATCGTGTAATGCCTCTCTGAGTAATTTTTCTACGTCTGTGTAGGGAATATTTCCTGAATCCCAAGATAGACCATGGTAGTGTTCTTCTAACCATATGTTTTCTCTCTTGTACTTATCTGATAGTCGGCGCCAAGGATAAGGCTTTTCGAATAAAAGTACAACGGGGTCGGAAATCTTTCAGAGGAACTGTAGCTAATTCTTTGAGAATGTAGTCGTTGCCTGGCTGTTTAAAGCCTTGCATATCCACCAAGTACTCCATCATGAATGAGACTCTTACTAACGAGTCAGCTTTTTATAATGGTTTCCCCACTACTTACACAAGTTTTCGTACGTTACCGCTCGCGGCGCTGTACTGAACTACGCGATCGTGTAAGATTAAGCAGTAAACAGAAGTTCCGGCTGGAAAATTACCTCTCGATTCGAATTCCAGTCGAACATCCACAAGGGCACTCTTTAACGAATCGTTTTGTTTAGAACAATCGATTACGAAGTACTGGATGTAATGCTGCTTTTTTAGCATAGGCTTGATATCTTTAAAATAGTAAGCACTTTGAAAGTTGGCGTACATATCGTATAGTATTGCGTATTGATTATGAGGGATATCTAATTTTAGATTTCCATACGGATAGTATTGAGAATTGAGAAACAGCTTCACATTACTGATATTGCAATGATCGAAGCGGTTCGCGTTGATAGTTCTCTGACTTTTTCGATTCGTTTGAAAACCTAGTATTACCAATCGTGGCTTTTCCAACTGATTGGAAGTTTTGACGGTCCAAACATGCATAGATGTTGTGGGGAGTAGTGGATACTCGTACAATTCCCAACTACGAAAACTTATATCGATAGGTTTATTCTTCTCAATATGATTCAATAGTTGAATCTTGTACGCACTTGATACTACTACGTAAGGCATGAGCCATTCTATTCTAGTCAATTCAATCTTAAAATTCTCAAACGCGTTAGGGTGAGCAGGGTCTGGTGCTGTCTGTACGACAGCGTTCAAATCATTTCTCGATCTCGTTAGAATGAGCTCGTGTTTTACGTTAATCACGATTTTACGATAATCTTAAGCGAAGCCGAGAATCATAGCTAGAGGAATCGAAACATCGAAATAACCTGCATTGTTAGTCAACTGCTGTGTTTCTTCGACATCGAGCCATCCTGCATTTTCAATAATCAAGTTTTGACTGGGATTGAACGAAACCCAACCTTTCATTAGAGTAGTCAAACCTACATTCTTACACTTATTGATTTCTACTGCGTTGATCTCGTAACGTATTTCCTCAAACATATGACAGATGGCGTTGTTGACTAATTTAGTATTAGTTACAGCAGTTCCATCGGCTTTCACTGGTCTACCACAAATATGTAGCGAACTGCACGATGGAAGAAGACACAAATCTTGATTTTTTATGGCAATGCGAATCTCATCGCTGTTGTTGAAGTTAGATGCTGAGTATGGTTGATGAGCATGTATCCCGTAATGTTCAATTGATTCGTCATACTTTACAGCTGACTTTATACTTAGTATTCCATCCGTTTTTCTATAAACAACAAAAGAATAAACAAGTTATTTTCCACCAAGGACGACACGAAGGCCGAGACTCTTTAGAAACTGAATGTTTTGCCGTGTTAACGCTTTGTCTGCTATTGGCCGACTGATCGTTGGTCGCCATCTCGATCTGCTTTTATAGCCTTTTCCAACTTTGGAATTGAATACGATTCCCATTACGCTGCTTTCAGATGTAATCTGATGGTAATGATTTCTCCTTGAAAATTAACAAGTTGTCCGTCTTGATCGACTATGCGCACTTGAATGTGATCTATGCTCTTGACGACGATCGGAAGGTAAATGACCTGTGAAGGAACTTAGATGATCTTATATCCTGGTGGTACTGCTGAAAAGGACTCGTGTGCACTCGTTGACCGTTTATATACCCACCGTGGGTAGTATTGCACTCTATTCGTAGAGCGTTGACCTTCAAGGTGGCTACTGGTAAATCAGAACTATGAGTGACGTCTGCTGCAAGAACACGTTTCGCAAATCCCAATAAAGGTCCTATGGAATTTTCCGGTCGGAAATCAATGGAACGATTGCACTTTATTTCACTACAAAGAGTATTATTATTGGGTTTTATACTGATTGAGATATTTTTATGAGCCAATGTCTCGCTTAGAAAATTCTCTGTATCTTCGATTTCGTAACTACCTGTCGGTAAAGTGATTTCTTCTTTATCAACGTGAAATAGATCGCTACCTTCGTCAATATTTGGTATTGAATTAAAGGTCATAAAGGCAACTAAACCAAGAACATAATTTTTATCAGGAGATAGTTCGATCGGTGGAAAATATTGTGCTTCAAATACGGATGTTGTATCCGAAAGACTTAACGTCAACGATTCTTCCATGATGACTGTCAAACTTATAATAACTTAATATTTACTCACTTTTCTCCTTATATACGAAGAGCTCTGCTGAGAAACTTTAGACAAAGATGGCCGCAGTTGAATGTATCGAAGTCTTGGTATCTCTGAGGGTTGTACTTAATTTCATCGATACCCAAGTATAGCATCAAATCTAGAGGTGGTTGAAGATCTCCAAAACTATCGAAATATACTACGTTGTTTCCTCGCTTGCGGTAAGCTACCCAATGAGTTCCTGGCCCATCTGCATCATCAAGATTGACTATAGCAGATTCACGATAATGAGGACCGCTTTTCGGTAATGCGTTGCGCATAAATACTCCTCGAAAGTTTGGAATTTTCAAAATTCTCGCATACTTGATGATATCAGCGTCAGTGAGAGCTCTATCGGGCAATCTTACTTCGTCGATTTTTTTTTTTAAACCTTTACCATGGTAAGGTTTTAGACGAAGCCCGAATCCTCTCTTACTTGGCTGTAAATAAACCCCTTTACCAAGAGCCATTTCTTCTATTTTCTTATTGTCTTTTTATCTCCTCCAGTTGCGAATTAGCTGCCTTAGAATCGTTGACCGCTTTAGCTATACCAGCAGCATCACCTGCAATACCTCCAACTGCACTCAACCGGCAAATAATGGTATAAGGAATGGTAAGAATCCACCAACTTTCTTTGGAATTGGTAGTGTACGTGGAATCTTGACATTTTTCTTACTACCTGCTGCTTTAACAGCTCTACGTGCACCTTTTAATGCCGATAAAATGACTTTGCGAGCACACTTGTTGGGAACTACAGATTTAGAGGCTGCTTTAATCACGTTACTCAATGTAACGGTTGACCTCTTCTTCTTTCTCATCCTCATACCGAATGTTGATTTTAGTTTTATTGCTTTACTAACAGAAAAAGCAGCTGCTTTTTCACCTATGGATGCGTCCTTTGATTTTACTCTCTGCCAAGCTTTCTCTGCCAACACTTTGTCTGCAGCGTTTCTTGCTTCGATATTCTCACGATTTTGGGAATAAGCTATATCGTGCTCTTTACAAGCATTGTTGAGGATATTGATTCCTGGGTAACCTCGAGCTAATCGTTTAGCTAATTTCGTACCTGGTCCGCAGTACTGATATCCTGGAATATGAAGTTCGAATGGAAGATTGTTGATGATTTTATTGATAAAACCTCTACCGCGTTGTCGCTGTTTATAATGTACGATCATCACCCTATGAAGGTTACGTGAAGACTGATGCTTGCGCGAATATATAAGGCCTCTATTTATACTAAATTGATCACTCTTGTTTGAGATCTAATAGCATCAACATGAATTTCAAAGAACATCCGGTTAAACTTCCGATCGTGAATTTTGATACGATAGTCAAGCAAGAAAAAAAGATAAAGAGACATGGAGATTTACTTCCAGATAGTATTCGAGCTATATTTTGTGGACCATCCAACTGTGGTAAAACAAACAGTCTACTTGCAATGATTACACATCCTAATGGACTGAGATTCGAGAATGTATATGTATACTCGAAATCTCTGAATCAATCACATTATAAGTATTTGAAGGAACTCCTCGAGCCTATAGAAGGTATACAATATTTTGCATTCAGCGAACACGAATCAGTAGTATCACCTGACGATGCCTTACCTAACTCAATAATGATATTCGACGATGTAGCTTGCGAGAAACAGGATAATGTGAGAGCATTTTTCTGCATGGGAAGCCATAAGAATGTTGACTGTTTCTATCTCTGTCAATCTTATGCTCACGTACCGAAACATCTTGTGAGAGACAACGTAAATTTATTGATAATTTTTCGTCAAGATGACGTTAACTTGAAACATTTGTATGATGATCATGTCAATTCGGACATGATTTATACACAATTTAAAAGCCTATGTTCACGATGTTGGGCAGATGATAAGTATGGTTTCTTGATGATTGACAAAGATAGTTCGATTAATGCCGGTCGGTATCGGAAGGGTTTCGACTGTTTTGCTATAAATATAGCACACTCTTAGAGTGGTCAACACTGCGTGATTGAACGTCTAATCGTCAACATGGCCGACATTCGTCAAAGAAAAGATATACTTCATCAACTTATCAAAGCGAGAAATGCAGTTAAGCGTAAATACAATCTATTGAAATATGGAAAGGAGAATTTTGAGAAAGCGATTGGAAATACTTTTAAACCAATAATCGATCCTCTACAGAAACTTGTTGAGACATCTCGAAATATTGAAACGAAGGAACAAGCTACCGATGCTATGAGCGTAAATAATGATAGCATTGCAGAGGAGCCCGATGAACCATCTTTGAATGCAATTGTTCGACCGCATACGGATACAGAGTTTGAATCAGCGCTCAGTGATGAAGATAGTGGTACAAATGGTAAGTATATTTCCGAACTCATGAAAAATAACGCTAAGGAGTTGGATAAAATTTATGGTGTTTGTAAAGAGGGTAACAAATACATAATAGGCGACTCACCTATGTACTTTGAAGATAAATATGTGAAAGTTAAAGATGTAAAATATCCGAGAACTGATGGTTTGTTAGAGTTACTACTAGCAAAACAGCCTAATCAAAAAAACATTAGTTCGAACGATATGAAAAATTATCGAAAAATTCTTGAGGTTACCAGTGCTCACAAGAGACGTTACAGAAGCGACGAACAGATTCGTGCTCATAGAGGCAAGAAATTTGATAACATTATTGCTCCTATGTTCAAACGTGGCGGTGGATTATTACCTCGATACAAAATTGCTAGAAGGGATATGTTGATGGATTACGTATATTGGGATGATCCCAATGAGCTTGTCGATCGATTACGATTACTTATAGCCGAGAGAAAAGCTGGAAATTCTAGTCGCACAAACGAAATTCATTCAATCATCAAAGAACTACGTGAAGCTGGCTATATATACTGAGACGCGAGCGAATACTTACACATTATCAATATGAGTGTTGACGTATTCGAACGTAATCTTAAGCGTAGCGAGGGTGCTCGTGGTCCTTCAGGTGTTGGATACAAAATCACATCTGATGGTCAGTATGACTTAGAGAATAAGAGACTTCGTAATCTCGCATTACCTAATCAACTCAATGAAGCTGTAAATTTAGATACTTTACGTTTCGTACATTTGGAAGTTCAAAGATTATTAGATTCAATATCTAGTTTGAGAAGTGATCTTAATAACCTAGATAAAATTGTAGAGATGTATAGAAATGAACTCGATAAGAAATTTGCACAAAACCAGACGGAAATCAAGACTATAAAAGAGGCGTTATCACTGTTAGTACAAAACAGTCAATCGATAACCATCGATGGAACAACGTCAAAGAGTAGTAGAAGAGCTTCACAAACCAGCACGTCGTAACTATCCACGTCGAAAGTTCAATGTGCGAGGTTTGGTCGAGACATGGCAAGCAGATCTAGTGGAAATGCAACCTTATTCTAGAGAGAATAAAGGTTTTAAATATATGCTTATAGTAATAGATGTATTTTCAAAGTATGCGTGGGCAGTTCCTGTTAAACGAAAAACTGGACAAGATGTCGCCGATGCTATGAAATCTATACTGAGCAAAGGCCGAGTGCCGAAAAATTTACAAATAGATAAAGGTAAAGAGTTCTATAATACAAATTTCCAAAGTCTTATGGAAAAATAGAAGATCAATCTATACTCCACGTATAGTAACCTTAAGGCATCCATTTGTGAGCGTTTCAATCGCACGCTGAAAAATAAGATGTGGATAGAGTTTAGTCTACGTGGTAATTATAAATGGCTCGATATCTTGCCCAAGCTAATAGCAGCTTACAACGATAGAAAACATCGAACTATCGGTATGAAACTCAACAATGTCACAGCTGCCAATGAAACACAAGTTCTCAAATGTTTTAATAAAAAAATTGGTATGATTAAAAAGCCAAAATTCAAAGTTAGTGATAAAGTTAGAGTTAGTAACGTAAAACAATTATTTGAGAAGGGATATACACCTAACTGGTCCACAGAGATATTTACAATAACTAAAGTGGCAGCAACTAATCCAGTAACTTATCATCTTAAAAATTATCGCGATCAGCCGATCACTGTTGGCTTCTACGAGCAGGAACTTCAAAAAGCAATGTATCCAGATGTGTATCTTGTCGAAAAAGTTTTGAAAAAACGCGGTAATGAAGTTTATGTGAAATGGTTGGGTTTCGATAGTTCCCACAATAGCTGGATCAATAAGTTTGATAATTAAAAAGAAATAAAGAGAAAGTGGTAAGAGCCCCCACCTTCGCTCGTACCTGTGAGGAACAACCAATGAAATCGTCATTTGTTAGTCTTATAGAATGAATTCACTATATATGACTGACCCATGACTCGTTTTCCTCTCCGTTGACTTTCTCTTAATTTTTTTTTTTTTTTATTTCATTTTATTTACAATATATACAATTAATTGAATTCAAATTTATTATCATCAAGATATAACAAAAATAATTGGTATTTATTAGCTTTGGCCGCTATTTCTTCAAACGAACTTTCGTTTTTCTCCAATGCCTTGGATACACGGTCAGGTAGAAATACTTGAAACTCCTGTCTGATGGTAACTACAATCCTTAGGCCGAATTTAGTACTGACTCGCCTGAGCTCAGTTATCATATAATTTTCTCTCTTCTCCAATTCTTCTTTAGAAGATAGGCGTTTGCGCAGATTTTATTTAGCATGTTAAAGTCCATTCTGAAAAACAAATAATGGTTTATTACATTGATAAAAAATATCAAAGAGATATTTTATAAATACTTACTTAAGACGTTGCTTCTTAGATTCTAGGTTTCTTGCTGAGAGGCTCTCCGTTCTCTGGCTCGTTGACTGAACGAATGTGCCGATCTTCGTTGCGGAGCTCCTTATGTAGGACGTTTCCCCTCTCCTGAGCAACTCCCACCTCTTCCATTTCCCACTTTTCCGCCATTTCTAGAACCTCCGATTCGTCTATAATCTTGTAATGCCCCCACGGTAATGTGTCAGTGCTGTTAGCTAATAAATGACGTTTGTCGTCGTGGGGGCCAAGAGCAATTTTTGATTGGTGTTCAGTCTGAACATTATGGTGGCTGGAGCGAATATTATTCTGCTGACATCTGATGATGGTTTTATCAAATAGGTAATTATGATAATCTTCGAAGTTGATGCAAGTTTTTACCACAGCTGTTTTAACACCTTTTGCCTTCTTTATAGGATTTTTGTTTTGTATGCGAACTGCATACATTTAACTGCGCAGCCCTATGAATTCCGTCATAATATTTCCACCACACTCGTCTTTTATCAGTCCAATCACCTTCTTGTTGACACGAGGAAGTCCAAATTGATTATCTTCAGGATAGTCTGATGTATCGAACTTTTCGATATCACTTTTCATCATGTCGTACACATTTACGTCTTTAAAACGTAAATAAGGCTGTCTGTGTCGGTATACAGAAGTTTGCACTTGTCACCAACACGTTCTTTCATGTACGAGAAGTGAAAATCGTAGATAAGAGTCTTTGAAATATCTAGTACACTCAGTCCAACATAAATGGGTTTCCTAATGGTGATCTGCGTACGTGCCAGTTGTACAGCTACAAGATTCTCATCAAAAATGGTTCTGCTATGGAAATTTGGACTAGCGATTAATGCCTCCGCTCCATAACGACCAGACCACTTATTTACGAGTTTAATGTCTACTCTTTTTTGCTCGTTTTCCATAGTTTTACCGTATATTGATCATTAGTTTAAAAAGAGTTTTTCGAATTCATTCTTCGACTGCTTCCTTTTATCAGTATTCAGGTCCACATAAGGCTTTAGCCAGGGACTCTGTTGAAATTGTAGTACTCTATGTACCTTCTTTACAATGAGTCCATGCTTGATTGCCTACTTCAAAGCGATGTAATGAATAACGTATCGCTTCTTATTATCGAGCGTTGTCAGTAACTTTTCTTGTTTGCTACCAAATGGCGCTCGATGCTCTGGACACAATGGCAAATCTTTGTGATGATCGTGGATGCTTGGTGGATACTCTAAGTCTACTTCGTAGATGAAACCAATGCTTGAATTGTCGGCAACGTTGTAATCGAATCGCGTGTTGTCAACGTTAAGCCACTTAAAACCACCAGTCGGTAAGTATTGTGTCATTGCCCATCCGTAGAGGTTGTTGGCATCGAAATACATGAGGTATTTGTCTTCTTCTTGAGGATTATAGTCATCCATGTATTTATTATTCGCCTTAGCGTATCGATTCGAGCATTGGCTGACCCCTCCTCTTATTCCTCTCTCGATAAACATTAGCATGTCTATATCCGTAAGCAACTCTAATTTTACATTGGTATATTTCAACATGTCAAGCCTGGAGTTGTGTAGTAATGCGCAGGATCGAGCCCGTATGCCAACATACACGTAGATCGGAAATTTTCAAAAACATCCGCTAACAAGAGCACATCTGTTTTTATGTATACATCGGAATACTCACCTAGCGTCTCTATCTTGAGCGTTTCCCATACGTTTTTCGCGTGTCTATAATTGTCCTCACTGATCCCGGACTCATTTAACTTATTATAAAAATCTTCTTTTGTTGGCAGCTCTTTATCTTCTAATTTTTCGAAAGAACTCACATAATCATATGGAAAAACTCCTTTTCTCAATAATAATTTAACTTGATCTCTTGTATAGCCAGACTTCTGAAAGACTTGAGTGGTGATATCATGTTAATCCAAGTATGAACTTAATTTTTCTAGAGACGAAGGCATAAATCTAAAAGAGTCTATAAACTTAAAACTCACATCACTACCTTCCACATGTTTCGTGAAACAAATGTATCGTTCCTTGTTCTCTGCAATCAGCTGCACACGACCCTTGAAATTCTCAGCTATGGCGAGCTCTTTGATAATAAAATGGGAGTCGTATCCAGTCAAGTTGTGGAACACTACTGGAATAAATCTAGCATCTTGAAAATTTATATTACAACCTTCGTGAGCAGCACCTCTGTACTTTCTCGTAAGATGGCAGTGGTCTCAAACTCTTACAGCAGAAGCAGTGAAAGACTTAGTACAAATATGACATACTTTTGCTCTTTGAAAGTCTTCTTTATCTTCTGTGGTTAGTTCCATAGGCTTCAGATCAGCCTGTAAGGCAATTAAGTCGTCTGCTAATGCTTTAAGTTTTTCAATAAACCATTCAGCAGGAGTCTTGGTACCGTCCTCTTCTTGTCTGTAACTATAGTAACCACACCTAACATAGTAGCCAATATTATAAGCTTGATGGCGTTGATAAACTCGCGTATCGTTATCCACAGGCTTTAATAGACACTCAAAATCTGCATAAATAATAAACGGCACTTTCGTTTTATTATTGAAGTTACGGAAAAGCAATATATTATCATTCTTCAGAGGCAGGTGGATTTTACACTTATTTATTTGTTGACAGTCCATCTCGTGAGCCTTGAATTTTTCTTCGTTAACGAAGTAGTGTAGACATCTATCACAAATGTAATGATGTTGTTTATGTTTCGGTGCTTGAGTTCTCACTAGTCTTGATAAATTTTTAATCCATACATAGTGGAACTTAGGAGTAGAATCATCATTATCTTCTTCCTCTCCTTCTTCTTCATCATCGACGTAAAAATCCTGAATGAGAAGTAAATTAACGTGTCGTACCTGCTTGAGAGAGGTAACGTGGCATGGAAGGGTTGTATACTTGCTCCCAGATTTTTTTAATATATACACGTTTATAGATATGTTATTAAACTTCTCAAACTTAGCCACCTGTTTTATTGGAACAGGAAAGTCTATTCCACTGAAATTGAGTTCGCCTTCGAAATCCTCGTAATGACACATACGATGAGAATGACGATCAACTGGATGTAATGCGGATAATACTGCCCACTTAAAGCACTGCTCATCGTTCTTTTGAACATTCATGCACGCCTTTTTATCTTGAATGAACTTTGGTAATGGAATATATGAGCTGCCACCTACAGGGTTCAGTTTGTTGATATTAATAGCTAAGTTTAATATCTGTCGCAAACTCCAGCCGGAATCTTTTTGTTCAAACTCTTCCATTTCTCGAAGAATGGTTTGCCTTATATTATCATTGAACCACTGCTTTATATCTGTCGTTTGATAGATGGCCATATTCTCTGTACTGAAATACTTAACTTCTGCTATCACTGCATCATTCTTCTGGACTGTATACTCAGCCGATAATTCAGCGTTTATTTTTAAAGCGTTGTATTCACTAAGAGCAGTGACAATCTTTGACTCGAAAACCTTCTGAGCATCGTCCATAAAAGCAACGATATCTAAATGTCCAAGATCCAACTCGTTCTGTTTCAGGCGACCACCAGTTTTTAACTGATTATTTAGCTTACACTAAATCGTAAGTAGGTAAGTCATCGATGTCTGACACTTCTTCTTCTGCGGGTTGGTTAATTTCGTTGCCATAAGATTTTTCAAAGCAGTAATGGCTTCAGTACACAAATTAAGCCAAGATTCCAAATCACCAGCTGTAGCTTCTTTTCTTTCCATTCCGCCCATCAATAGCTTCACAGTGTGAGTGAAATATTCGGGTGACTGCATGATGACTTCTCGTAGACTGATGAATCCAAGCTATCCAGAGCTCCTTATATAACCAGATTGAGTGGTGGTGGAAGAAGGTTCTTTCTCGATTTACTCTAGCAAGCTCCTGATGGGAGAAAGTTCTCGATGGTCTCTCTCGTAATACAGAATTGTTCTAGCAATCTCCTTGTATAACCAGAGTGGTGAGAGAAAGTTCTTGATGGTTTCTCTTAATACTGATTGACTATAGTTAACTCCTTATATTCACTTGATGGTTATAGAAAATTCTCGATGCTCTCTCTTAATACTATACTTCTTAGTAAGATCCTTATGATAAATATCTGTAGTCTTGGTGGAGTTCCTTTCCGATCGAGTCGAAGCACAAGAATGATTTTCAGCTCGCGATGTGCCTCCATATATACTAGTGGGAAAGTCAAGATGGCGTTGAAAGAAGACTATAGAATGGAACGATTATTCCAGAAGCTTAAAGAGAGGGGAGACCTAAGTTCGCTTACAGAAAGAATGGAACGATTATTCTAGAAGTTCAAAGAGAGGGTAGTTCGTTAACAGAAGTTCATAGAGAGGGGTTTGCTTATAGAAGGGGTATGACTATTCTAAAAGCTCAAAGAGAGGGGAGACTAAAGTATAAAAGAAAGCTCATGAGCTCAATGAAATCAGTTCTTGCTTTGCAGAGTTAGTAGCAACATCAGAGAGCAAACCAGGAAGATGGAATACGTCGTAGATTTACAAGGCTTTAGGAGATCATCAAACCTCTTCATTGTTAAGGAGATAGCTCTTATCTCCATTGAAAGAAAGGCAGTACCAATAGCTTTCCATTTTGAAGCTCCTTGCAAGTGGTCCAAACTTACAAAAAATGAACGAACTGTCAATCGTTGGCTTGTGCTTCATCATCATGGGATTCCCTGGACTTCAGGCTCCATACCATATCAGTATAGAATTAAAATTATACAAGATAGCCTAAAAAACGCTTCCAAAATCTACATGAAGGGTCTTGAAAAGAAAAGGTGGCTCCAGAAGATTCTACCGGAAAAGTAAGTTTAAATAAAAAAATCTAAACACTAAAGGATTATTAATTTACTGAATAATCATCTTTTAGGATTATCATCAACATGGATGAAATAGGATGTCCATCGTTAAAAAATATTAATAAAATATCTATTAGTCACTGCACCTACCACACACCAAGTCGCGAGTTTGTATGCGCATTAAGAAACGCGAATACGCTAAAGGAATGGCTACTGGACAGTTATCTTCCAATCCGAACACCACTACCTGAAGAAGAATATGATCAAGTAGATTGTGGTTGCCATCGTGTAGAACGGACTAACATGCACTCATCGTTCACTCATGCGAAATTAAACGAAGATATATTGTTGTCTATGTATAATTAATATTATAAATTTCCTGTATTATTATTATAAATTCATAATTTTATCTGTAATATAAATTTAAATAAAAAAAAAGAAAAAATTAAAAAAGAGTAAGAAAGTTATAGGAAAGGAAATACTATGGTTGTTCCTTACGGTTAGAGGGCCTAGGTTGGGGCCCTTACCACTTTCTTACTCTTTTATTATTATTATAGATTTTATACACATTCACGTATCCTTTATATTGCATTCATTTATACTATTATATTAAATTTAACAAATACACATCCGTTTTTTTCCTATCATCATACATACACCCATCAGATCCTTACAATACACATTTGAATATAAATTTTTTTTAATCATTCATATGAACTTTCATACATACTTTTATTTTGATCATCAATACGTACTCTCCATTCCATTCTATCTCATTTATTTTCAAACTGATATACTATCATTCATTTTTATTTATTCTCAAACATTCATTCATCAGACATCCAAACTATTTTTATTTCTTATATTTAGTTTTATTTTATTTTTTTTTTGTTTATAATTATCAATTCTCTCTCTCTCTCTCTCTCTCTCTCTCTCTCTCTCTCTCTCTCTCTCTCTCTCTCTCTCTATTTCATTCCGTCTCATTTATTTTCAAACTTACAAATCACACACATACATAATCATTTATGTATTCCTTTCTCTCTCTCTCTCTTTCATTTATTTTCACACATATCATTCACACACATACATTATTATTCACTATCATTCGTCTTTTCATACAATTTTTATTTATTTATTTATTAAATACAATTTTAAAAAAATTTAAAATACAAATACAATCAATTATTTTTTTAAAATTAAGAATGATTTTCTTTTAATTTTTCTTGAACTCTTAATCTTATCTTGTTCAGGTTCTCTAGTAAGCGATTATGCTCTTCACTTCTGCATCTAGTACATCTAATTTTTTTCGGCCTTGGGGATGACCAGTTTTCTTCTAAAGATTCTGCAGCAGTAGAAGAAAGAGGATCAGATCGCTGCGCTTCTCTCGTTTTCTCAATATGATGCTTGGCAGCGAGTTTTTTCATAATTTTTGCTGCCCTCTCCTTGGCTAGCTGCATTCTGCAGATCTGCTGAGCTCTCTAGAATAAATAAAGAAAAAAAGATTATTTGATGTATGAAAACTTTAATAAATAAATTGAATATACGAATACTTACCGGCAGTTCGAGTGGATTTTCTAATAACTGGAAAGAAGTGTTGTCTACTTCGATGTGCATCTTGACTATCGATGATTGATGACTAACGACTTGGGCGTCAAGTCTCCCTTTTATATGATTAGATAACCAAGGGTTCAAGAAGGATTTTTCATAAAGTCTTTCTTAACCTTCGATTATCTAATCATATAAAAGGGAGGTTTGTTACTTGAATTATCTCAAAATTGAGAAAAAAAAATTCAAACTTTCTTGTGTTTATGAGAATAATATTAACCAATTACTTATTTTCATAAAATGCTATTTTTCTAGAATCTTTTAAACAACATACATTAAAGAAAATTCAAGAAAATTATGTGACACAAATTTTATTTCTTATTATCAATTTTTTTCTCGATTATTCTAGTGACTTTTTTTTTATGAACCATTATTCGACATATAAAAGGAACGTTTGTTACTAGAATAATCGCGAAAAAAAAATTGATAATAAGAAATAAAATTTGAATCGCATAAATTTCTTGAATGTTGTTTAATTGATTTTCATGCTCTCTCAATCATTTTTAAACTCATATCACTCACACACACACACACACACACACACACACACACACACACACACACACACACACACACACACACACACACACACACACACACACACACACACACACACACACACACACACACACACACACACACACACACACACACACACACACACACACACACACACACACACACACACACACACACACACACACACACACACACACACACACACACACACACACACACACACACACACACACACACACACACACACACACACACACACACACACACACACACACAACAACAACAACAGCACGCACGCACGCACGCACGCACGCACGCACGCACGCACGCACGCACGCACACACACACACACACACACACACACGCACGCACGCACGCACGCACGCACGCACGCACACACACACACACACACACACACACACACACACACACACACACACACACACACACACACACACACACACACACACACACACACACACACACATACACACATATTAAATTCACATCCTTTATGCTATTTCAATCACATACATATATTCTTATTAAAAAAATTTTACATTCACTCACCTACACATTCATATACTCAACCATTCATCAACATACATCATACATATCATACATTTATTTCTACTTTTCCAATCATACCTACATTAATATTTTTATCAAGTTTTCAAATTTACACACATCTATCCATACATTACATATTTGCTTAATTATTTTCAGCTTATATACTATCACTCATTCATTTTCTCGTTTTATTTACATACATACATATATTATCATTCATTTTCTAATTTTTTACACGCTTACATGTACATACACTATCATTCGTTTTTATTCTCTCTCTCTAATATTTCATTCTATTATTCACTCATTTCTCTCCATATAAAATCATTTACGCACACACATGCATTCATGTATATACTCATTCTTTCTAAAATTTTATTCTATTGTTTTATTCATTCTTTTTCTCTTTCTATCATGCTCTCGCTTATTTATAAACTTACATATCATACATACCTATATAAATCATACATACCTATATAAATCATACATACTCTTTATTTTCATTTATTCTTTTCTCTCTCTCTCTCTCTCTCTCTCTCTCTCTCTCTCTCTCTCTTTCTCTCTCTCTCTTCCATGCTCTCACTCATTTATTTTCAAAATAAACTATCATTCATTCTTTCTCTCTCTTTCTTTCATGCCCTCACTCCTTCATTGAATCCTCACTCATTTTTAAACTTACATACTATCCATTCATTCATTCATTCAATTTTATTTTATTTTATTAAATAAAAAATACAAAGTTACAAAAGTTAACAAAAATACAAAGGTACAACAAGGTACAATAATTACAAATAAAATTATAAATTATAAATTTTTTTCTTCTAAATTTAAATAAATTTCTTCTTTATTTGAACTCCTTCTTCTTTTCTTAGATGTTGGAACGCCCTCTGGTTGCACAGGTTTTCGTAACCACGGTGCCGTATATATAGTTTGATAAAAATTTTTCTTTTTCTTCGGTGGTGGCATGTTTAATTTTTCCTGAAAAAAAAAAATTAATTAATTTTTGAAATATTATTTTTAATTAATAAAATAATGAATAACTTACCTCTTCTTTTACATTTTTGCCGAAATTTTCATAATACTTTTTCGTTTTACCACCATCGTCGCAGTTGTTCACATAGTCCTCGATTTCTTTTAAGAGTTCATCAATCGATTTGGTTGAATCCTCTATGAAATCTGCTGCATTGTCGCCATTCGTGATGTGGTCCTCCATCTCCTTCATCAGCTCGTTCCGCGTTTTGAGCGAGTCAGCTAGGATTTCCGTCTCGCTTAAATCTTCTGCTGCAGCTGCTAACAATTCCTCCAACGTTTCCGTTTCGATAGTGTCGATGATGATTGCACTGACGACTGATGATTTCAATAGCAAGTCTCCTTTTATATGTTTAGATATTAGCGTATGAAAAATCAAGAAGGCCCTTCTAGATTGTTTATACACTAATATATTTAAACATCTAGACGCTTGTTAGAGAAATCATCGAGAAAGAAAAAATAATCAAGAGAAATCTAGAAAAAAAACAATCCCTTTTTTTATAAATAGTAGGAGAAATTTTATAGAATTTTTTATGAATACTTTAAACTTAAAATAAATTCATGACAATTCTATAAAAGTTTTTCTGCTATTTACGATGAGATGGAATGGTTTTTTCTAGATTTCTCGATCGAACTAAAAATCTATAAAGAAATCAATTTCTGTTATTGCGAACTGCAACGAAATTTTATAGAATCATCGTGAATACTTTAAACGTAAATAAATTCAAGAAAATTCCATAAAATTTCTTTGCAGTTCACAATAACAGAGATTGATATCCTATAGATTTCTCAATCGAATTAGAAAAATCTATAAAGAAATCAATCTCTGTTATTGCGAACTGCAACGAAATTTTATAGAATCATCGTGAATACTTTAAACTTAAATAAATAAATTCAAGAAAATTCCATAAAATTTCTTTGCATTTCGCAATAACAGAGATTAATATTCTATAGATTTCTCAATCGAATTAAAAAAATCTATAAAGAAATCAATCTCTTTTATTGCAAACTGCAAAAAAATTTTATAGAATTTTCTTGAATTTATTTTAAGTTTTAAGTATTCATGATGGTTTTATAAAATTTCTTTGCAGTTTACAATAACAGACTGATTTTCTATAGATTTCTCTATCGTATTTAAAACAAAAATTGAAAATAATCTAAAAATTCAATCAAGAGAAATCTAGAAAAATCAATCCTTTTTATTATACACCGAAAAAAATCCGTTACGCCAATGGTTCCATACCTCCTAGAACTATTATTGTTCACGAGGTCGAAACTACAGCGGTCTAAAATATGCGACGCACATTATTAGATAGGTATAGTAACAGAGTAGTTCACTGTTAATACTGCAATAGTTCGAGCGCTGAACGTTGGCTTTACTAAAGCCTCATCGACGCTATATCATTCGAGTCTGGAATCGCGCGCGTTCGTGTATTTTGACGGATCGTATTTCATTTACCCCCAACAGCCAACGTTCAGCGCTCGAACTATTGCAGTATTTACAGTGAACTACTCTGTTACTATACCTATCTAATAATGTAAGTCGCATATTTTAGACCGCTGTAGTTTCGACCTCGCGAACAATAATAGTTGTAGGAGGTATGGAATTATTGGCGTAACGGATTTTTTTCGGTGTACATATAAGAAGAAATTTATAGAATTTTCATGAATACTTTATACTCAAAATAAATTCTATAAAATTTCTTCTGCTATGTATAATAAGAAGGATTGATTTTTTCTAGATTTCTCTTGATTTAATTTGAAAAATGAATCTCACTTATTAATAATTGATAGATATTGGTTATTTTAACACGTGCTCTCACGATAGGTAAGCGCGCACCCTACTTTACCGATTCTGGTATATAAAACTAGGGGTTTTACGCGCTAGATTTGAATGTTCGAAAATAACTATGTAGCTAAATCGATAAAATAGAAATAGTTTTAGCTATAGTTACATAAATAATACTGCAAAATATAAAAATTTATATATTTTGTTTAAAAAATGTTTATTTTAAATAATTTATTTTAAAATATTTTAATAGAAAAAAATTTTTACTGAAAAAATGTTTTATTTTTTTAAAAATTACATAAACTTATGATAATAGGCTCGCGGATATTGCTTCGTTCAGCGTTAGGTTATTGGGACAGCCATGCACAGGTAGGCCCCCCAGAAATGCTATGGGGGTTCTGGTCCACTTGGGTTATTGGGACAGTCGTGCAATAGCACAGGTAGGCCCCAGAAATGCTATGGGGGTTCTGGCCCACTTGGGTTATTGGCACAGGTGGCCCAGAAACCTCGGGGGCTTCTAGCCCACTTGGGCCAGAAGCCCCTTTGCTTATCTACTTATAAGCGTCTATCTTCGTTGGTAGTATATGCTCTAAGGTTGCGCTAGCACAAAAAAACGTCAAGTCGACCGACTTATATGCAAACAGCAGAAAGAATGAGCATCTCAAGATAGATGCTTTTCCTTCCACACGCAGCACGCTATGCGCGCCACTTTACTTGACTGCTAGAGTCAGGCTGTGCGTAGACTAGACACGTTGGTTAAGCTTACTGTATACTAATGGTATCGTGATGTGCTGTGCACGCGTGTATAGTTAGTGGCTTGTGGTTGGTTTTAGCTTGACTGGCATTGTCTCTTTCTTAACCACGCGCGAATTTAACGTCTTTCTTCTGCCGCATATATTATCGTATTATAAAAGCAAGGTTTAAGTAACATGGCAAATTTGCCATGTTACAATATAACAACAATATCTTAATAGTTTGTAAAAAAAGAGAAGTTAAGCAACTCAAGTATTAATAATTAATGTAAAATTAAACGCAAGCCTCGCCTAAGGTTTATTATAAATAACCTTTCATTTCTTACAGAAATAAAAGTCGAATAAATAAACAAAAAAAAATAAGTAATTGAATATGTGAGTTTAATAAAAGAGATTGAATGTACAAAAAAATGACGAGAAGATAAATAAAGGCTTCTCTATGTTGTAAATAAAACAACATGATAATCAATGGATTAATCAATAAAACATGCATGAAAAAAATAAAGAAATAGAAATAACAAAAGTGCAAAAAAAGGCTGTTTAATACAGTAAACTGGCATATGCATGTAATATCAAATATCTTGGAAAAAAGAGAAATTGAATAATAGTACATTACGATACAAGTGACCTAAGTGGCACTTTATGGCGTTATGGCGAGGGCGATAACGTAGAGCCGTGTAATAAAGTTCCACTAAGGTCACGAGTATCGTATACTATTTTGTAGCACGTGGGACATAAATCCGCCAAATTAAATCTGCACCCTTCAAAATCAGTAATAAACAAAAACTATGCACTCCACGAATTATAATTCAAAAAATAAAAGCGAAAACTATAAAAAATTAAACACTACGCATCCTGTGAATGATAAATCGGAACAAAGAAAAGAAAACTATAAATAAACTAAAACTAAACACTCCATGAATAATAGATCGAAAAAGAAAAAAAAGAATATAATTTCAAAAATATACTCAAAATGTGTAATAATAATTAATTTTTATCAATATTATTGATATTATGTGAAATTGTTTGTTGAAATCATCTTCTATGAAGTCATAAATTGAAATTTTGTTTCACGCATGAATTAGCGTCGTAGGAGCGG
Organism: Anastatus disparis; assembly: GCA_017163975.1. Classification (NCBI taxonomy): domain Eukaryota; kingdom Metazoa; phylum Arthropoda; class Insecta; order Hymenoptera; family Eupelmidae; genus Anastatus; species Anastatus disparis. The sequence goes on along the minus strand of JAFFSR010000043.1, from coordinate 59,327 downwards.
TGAGGAGGTAACATGTTTAGTATAGCAATAGCAATCGTGTGTAGTAATAGGGGGTTCCCTGTAGCATTTTATAATACAACGCTGAAATGACTATACCTCTTCGCTTTACATGTTACGCTACTATCAATTTTAGTTTTACTCGTATTTTACTTGCTTATAATTGTTATTTAATTTGAAGAATGTTAAGAGCAGGTCGACTTTTTCTGTCCTTTTCTAATCGACGAACTGATTTTTTCACGAAAACTAATAATTTTAGCGAAAACTAAAGAGAAAGCCCCATCGCGTATTAAAAAAAACTATATTTTTTTTAATAAGAAAGAATTGATTTTCTCGTTTCGTTTTCAAGAAAACCTTGAAAAACTTAAAACATAGAGGTTAGGTTGGACAATTTGGTTTTTCAAAGTTTTCTTGAGAACGAAGCAATAAAATTAATTCTTTTTCATTAAAGAAAAAATAGCTTTTTTTAATTCGCGATGGGGCTTTCTCTTTATTTTTCGATAAAGTTATTAGTTTTTGCAAAAACTTACTTCTTCGATTAGAAAAGGATGGAGATACGTGACCTCCTCTTAATGTAAAAGAGTTTCAATATACTACAGCTTATTGTTATTTATGAAAATACTTTAAAAAATAATTTACATATAAAATTATTTCTTATTATATACGTACGTTACCTAAGTAAATTCATTATTGTACCGTGTAAAAAAGTGCCACCTAGGTAACAGAAAAGTGTTACCTAAGTGCGGATTTAGGTCCCACAGTGCTATAAAAATAATTATAAACTATTAAGAACTCATCAAATGGACTAATATCTTAAAAAGAAAATAAAATATTTACCTTGTACAACTAAACTTATCCTAAAATTCATAGGAATCGAACGCAAAAATTTTTGATCAAATAGTTCATAAAAAAAAGCAAAAAAAGATTCCAAAGTTAATAATAAAATTTGAGTTGAGTAACAATGCTTATAAAACTAAAAATACTAATAGTGAAGAAAAGTATTATTAAAAATGAAATTTTAGAAAAAAAAGGCAAATTGTAAGCCAACAGCATTTAAAACCGTGTCTGTATTCTGGTGGACGTAGCGCTTCCTTAAGAATAAATAAAAATAAAAAAAAAACCGATATGGCAGTCTTTGGGACTGGCCGACAGAAGTGAAACTTCTTTGCGAAATTATAGAATTCATAAATGTTTATTTAAGTTCTATCATCGTTTTATTTAATTTTAAAATAATTCTTAAACTAAATAATTATAAAATTAAATAAAACTAAATTAAAATAATTTAGTTTATTTTAGAAATTAATTTTTTTTTAATTTTAAATGAGATAATATATAAAATTTTTGTTAATATTTATTTTACAAAAATACAATTTAAAAAGGGTTTACCATAAAACATTATAGAGAAAGAAAGAAAAAGAGAAAACGAGTGCTATTGTTTTCTTCTTTATTTATTATTCTTTATTTATTAAGATCAGATTCAGATATTTGTATTGTATGTATAGTATGCATGTATACATATACTATATCTGTGCGTTTGACATCAAGTCAGTCCCGTGAATGTTTATTTATACGTATTTAGTACCTTGATTTGCATATAGGAGGCACGGACGCTCCTCCTATATATTGTAACGGTTATTTTGCCCGTTACAAAAAAAAAATTAGCTTTTAATTTAATGTAAACTTTAGCTAAGTCCTTAAATTTTACTATATGCAGAGTTGCTAAAATTTGTAAGAATTTCACTAAATATTATACAGCGAACTCCGATTGAGCTAGCTAATCAATCCTATTGATAAACGACAAAATCATATCTGATATACTTGTCGCTTGCTGCACGCACTGCGTCTCTCTCTCTCTCTCTCTCTCTCTCTCTCTCTCTCTCTCTCTCTCTCTCTCTCTCTCTCTCTCTCTCTTACCTGATCGAGAGACGCGTGGCCGGTAGCGCAGTTTTCCTTCGTGAGGCAGGTTCCAAAATACGTTATATTAAAATATATGATATTACGTAATTAAATAATTTATAACTGCTCACAAGGACCGCGGAGGCGTCGGAGTAAGCAACGGGAAATATATATTTTATGTTAAATATAGTCAAGCAATATAAATTAATTGGAAGCACGTTTTAATAGAAAACAAAATTAATTTATTATAAGAAAAATATAAATAGAAAGATGAAATATGAATTAAACAGAAATGGAATAATGTAATTTATGAAAAGTAATGTAGGCGTCTATGACAGAGTGAGCTAAGGGAGGGCGTGTCGCAAACTAAATCAAACTCGCTTATGACGCTGATCGGTTATATAACCGATGATACAATTCACCCGAACAAGTATCTCTCGAGGAAGAGACACTTGGATATCGCACAGTATATTTATACTTACAGTAACGCGCTGGCCAGCTTACACTAATTACCTACGAGCACGCAGACGCCGCTCGCCCGTTACCGTAGCTTCTCCTCTGTACGTAACCAATACGTAGATGCTCTGGAGTAGATCGGTGGAACACGTCTCTTTCCGATCGTTGAATTCCGCTGAGCTCTGCCAACGTGGTTGCCTGGACGTAGATCAGTGAAATCCTATACACGCCGATCAACGTATTTGCTGGCTCTTAATGGCTGACCGCTAAGACGTGCGAAAACGGTCAAGCAAAACTCTACAGAAAGAATTTCTGAGAGTTGCAACTAGCCAATATAATATAATACTCTAGTCGATATAATTTAACGACTTTTATTTAAGATAACGTTTCGCGCTATCAATTGCGAAGTTAGTCTAACGTATTATAAGATCGCGTGGCGAAATATTTTAACAAGCACAGCGCGGCTTAGGTTTCGTGCTAACGCAACGGTAGCCGGAAACTCTCTGAAGCGCCTCGCGGCCGGCGAGCTTCTTTCTAGCGTGCCAGTCGTCAAGATACGCACTTCTTTACTCGTCTTAGACGAGTTATATGACCGAGTGTTCATCCTATTTTAATACCTAAGCGTGCAAGATTCAAACATGGTAGAATACCATTACACCCCTCCGCCAGACGCAGCATAACCTGGTTTGGCTGCTCTGCCTATCGCGCGGTAGGTATGCAATTATTGACTTAAGCAATGACTTAACACTTACGATTTTCTACCACGAAATAATTTTGAACACGCGTTTTTCCCAGTGAACAAACTAATATATTTTCAATACGTCTTACATTAGTAGGACATTTAGGTCTACTACGTTTATGCCTGATCGTATCGGACTCAGCTTGACGCATATACCCTACAGTTCGCGTTACGATAACCACTGTTTTACGCGGATGACCTCGCTTCCTATTCGCTTTCTCGATATGGGAGAATCACTGCTCGCAGGCGGTCGCACGCAGTCTGAGCCCGATCCTCCGTTGGCACACGGAGTCGCATCGCTCGCAAGAGACGAGTCGCTCGTCGTCTCATTCGCACGCATTGATTCCAACGGTGATTGAGGTTGCAGATCGTTTTCCTGTCTTGCGGTATATGCTTTCAGCTGCTCTCCATGAATCGGACTATATGGATTACCATCCTTGTCTAACAACCTATGTGTATTTAATCCGGATTTAACTGTAACGACATATGTACCAACCACTTTTGATGCAAAATTATTTGTTATGCCTTGAACAGCTGGAGAGAGTATTTTATTTCTCTTGCCTATTAAATAATCTGTATTATGAGTTGTTTGCTCTACCTGCCACCAAACTTTTTACACAAGCCTGATCAGTTGCTGAGACATCAGCTAAACCAACTGATTCTAATTTTCCAATGTACAGTTGTTTAAGAGCAGCAACTTCTAGATTCACCTTTACGTTAGTACCTTTGAAACAAAGCTTATTTTCGCAAGGATTGAAAATAGCTCTAAATGCTCATATGAAGTTGCCTCCTAGATAGCATTCTTCATTTAAGCTAGGCATGATCACACAGCGAATCGTTTTAGTAATTCAACCTACGGTGAAAGGAAGGTCAACATAACCTACTAGTGAGCATGATCTACCATCTGCTACTTTAACCAATCTACCTGTAGCTGGTATTAAAGGTACATTACAGGCTACTGCTAGCTGTGATCCTAGCGAGTTCATGACCGTACGTGATGCACCTGGGTCATACAGAGCCCTTATTCGGTAATCTCCGATCACTACCGCGAGCCACCATCAAGCTTCATCATCGATTGTATTTTAATGATTAAAACAACTTTTACTGTCAATTCATTTATTCTAAAATTAAACTTGCAACGATTCAGTCATATTTAAAAATGATTCTCTTCAGGCAAACTAATATAAAACAGTTTACTACATTTCCAATTGATTATCTGAAATTAATAAGATTTGTGCAATGAAAATGATATATTATTTAAAAGGAATGTATTTTCATAATAATTATTTATTACAATTAATAGAAAGAAAAGGATTAAAAAGAAAGATTAGGTATTTATGTTATATTATGTGCAAATTGTGTATGAATATTTGTAAGTTTATAAAAAAAATTTCTTGTAATCTTATTAATTTTAGATAATCAATTGGAAATGTAGTAAACTGTTTTATATTGTTTTGCCTGAAGAGAGTCATTTTTAAATATGACTGAAACGTTGCAAGTTTAATTTTAGAATAAATGAATTGACAGTAAAAGTTGTTTCAATCATTAAAATACAATTATTAATTGACTGTCGTTAAAATCAACAAAATAATTCATCATCGATTGCTGGCTGATTTATCTCTGCCTGCTCACTTATCTCAACTTGGCAAATGTGAGACTCGGCTTATGTTTCTACCGAGTCTTCGGGCAGATTTTTATCTAATACCTTTCTATTAAAAGGTTCTGAGGTCTCATAAGCCTCACTGGGAACGGTAGGTACCTCGTCTACTCGTTCTCTGGTCCTTTTCCCGCACACATAAGGCAGACAGTATATCCAGGTAATCCACACTGATAACATTCACGGTTACGTTTTGGATTTTTCGAACCTTTCTGGTTTTATTGACCTGGTTTTGTTTGATTTTTATCTTCTGAAGAACTTTCCTTTTGCTGTTGGCTCTGTTGTTCCGAATTACTGTCATCTTGAGCAGATTTTCGAGATTGCTTCTTAAAATTCCGATGACGCTTAGCAGACTTCCTTCGAGGCACTTTAAGCGTTGCAGGTCCTTGTACGTTATTCTCGCTAAACCTCTGCTGCTTTTCAAACGCCTCAGTAAGTTTAATCAACTTAGTCGTTATTGCCATCATCATTTTAACTATGTTAGCCTGATCATCAGCAACTTGTTCCTCCTGTATTGCTGCTATTTGTACTTCTTTATCTTTGACCTTATTCGTTGGCCAATAGGCTGCGTCAGGTAAAAATTTCTGTTCGGGTGGAGGAGGTGGTCTATAGACTCTCTCCGCCTCGAGTATCAATTCAGCTTCTAAAGCTTTTTCAAATAAAGATACGATGTCCGTAATTTCGTCTATTCTGACCATACGTTGAATTTCTGGTAAGAGGTTACGGTGCAATAAATCAAGCTGCTGATTAATCTCAGGTAACGGAACTTGTTTTAAAATTATACATTGTAGGCATATTATATAATCTCGTACAGGCTCATCTTTGCCTTGTGTACGTGCATTAGCTTCTGCTAACAATCTCTGTTGGAAACGTCTGCTATATCCGAACCAACGTAATGCAGCTTCTTTGAATTGAGCCCAGGTTTGCCACGAATGCCTGTTATTTCGATACCATGTCACAGCAACCTCTGTGAGCAGTTAAGAGAGAGAGGCTAGCAGATCACTCTCGCTTATTTTTGCTAGTGCTCTACATTCTCCTATCCTGGTCAGGAAGAGATCTATGCTCTGTCCTTTTTCGCCTGAGAATGTAAGATTCCAGCGGTGAACTATATGACCAACATCCACTGTTTTATCTATATTTATCGGACAATCGGTGTGTCTGATAGAACTTATACTATCCATCGCGCTGTTTCCAGTGCAAGGGGTCCCCCTCTCCCCGACTGTACTTACGTCTGGAAGTTCACCTGGAGGTGAATCCGATTGTACATCTGCCATTGTACCATCATCGTTATTGGTATTTATCCTAAACGTATCGTGGAAAATAACTCCTGGTGGTCTCTGGCTAATATTCACATCTTGTGGTATGTTTTGCTGCTCATCTATCCGTGTGCTTAATGATCTGGGGTTCGGTGTTTCCTCTATTCTTTGTGCTAAAGCTGCTATTGATTTTGCCAGTGCTTTTATTTGCGTCTGCATACCACAAAGGTAATTCACAATTTGTTGTTGGCGTCAGAAATTGTGTACCATCTACTGTTTGCATAGCAGTTGTTTGCGTATTTATTGATACCTGTTCTGTGACTTGTGTTGCCATCTCGTAGAAATATTTCTATCTTCTTTCTTAAGATATTTTCTATGTATACTAGTCGCACGCTGTTTCACTAACGCTCTCTGTGTGTGTGTACGCACGTTTATTTCATAAAGACAACTATACTAATGATCGTTTGTATATAGTTATACTAAAACCATATACATACGTACCAGAAAAACTTTATTAAATACGTATTTATTAAAAATTAAATGTTTTGATTTTTGGATTTTTAATAAGATTTCTAGGAATAACAATTAATTTATCAAATTGAAAATGCAATATATCACTAAAAAAAAATTTTGCAATATCAGTCAATTTAAAATACAATATATCTGACTGAATACAAAAATCTGTGCGTTCTTAAACTTTTGTTAAAAATGCACATCTAACTGTATAAGGACAATTCATTTATTATACATGTGTATCTAACGTCTAATGTAAAATCAATTTTGATTCAAAGTCTTCGAGAAAATTCTAAATTTTCTCCACACACACACACAGCGCCAGTCGATTGCTGCGCTACGAGTTGGCAGTCGTTGATGAGAGAGAAAGAGAGAAAATTAAAAATTTTACTACGTGCAAAAATAAAAATTTAAATTTTGACACTTCACTTATTATATAAGAAAAAAAAATTTGTGGCCCTTTAATATGTATAAAAAATTTTAATTTTTATTGAATTAAATATTATATCGAAATAAAAAAAAAATTTTAATGTTAATGATACTAAATTATCTTATATCTTATCTTATATTATATTAAAGTGAAACCACTTTTTTCTCCCTTTCTCCGGTTCTCCGTTTCTCCGGTTCTCCGGTTCTCCGCATTTTTTGAATGTGTCTTTCTTGGGCCTTATATTTTCTTGGGCCTTATATTTTCTTGGGCTTTTTATTTTCTTGGGCCTTATATTTTCTTGGGCCTTATATTTTCTTGAGCCTTATATTTTCTTGGGCCTTGTAATTTTTTGGACTCAATATTTTTTTAGGCCCAATATTTTTTCGATCTTTATATTTTTTGGGTCTTATTTTTTTGGCCTTATATTTTATTGAGCCTTATATTTTATTGGGCCTTATATTTTTTTGGGCCTCATATTTTATTGAGCCTTATACTTTCTTGGGCCTTATAATTTTTTGGACTCAATATTTTTTTGGGCCTAATATTTTTTCGGTCTCTATATTTTTTGGGCCTTATATTTTACTGAGCCTAATACTTTCTTGGGTCTTATATTTTTTGGGCCTTATATTTTATTGAGCCTTATACTTTCTTGGGCCTTATATTTTTTTGGGCCTTATAATTTTTTGGACTTAATATTTTTTTAGGCCCAATATTTTTTCGGTCTCTATATTTTTTGGGCCTTATATTTTCTTGGGCCCTAATTTTTTTTGGGCCCAATATTTTTTCGGTCTCTATATTTTTTGCGCCTTATATTTTCTTGGGCCTTATATTTTATCAAGCCTAATACTTTCTTGGGCCTTATATTTTTTTAGGCCTTATAATTTTTTGGACTTAATATTTTTTTGGGCCCAATATTCTTTCGGTCTCTATATTTTTTGGGCCTTATATTTTCTTGGGCCCAACACTTTCTTTAGCCTCATATTTTTTGGGCCTTATATTTTCTTGGGCTTTATATTTTTTTCCCTAGATTTTTTTGGTCAATATCTTTTCTAACGTAGCTTTTCATCCAAGCCTGTATACTTTTACATTGGATTCTTCAGTGGAGCGTATTTTTATAATGTTTTATACAGACTCCGCTCCAGACGCGATAATATTTTTTTCTATTTCAAATGCAATGTTTTAACGTCTCATTCTTACACTGGACATTGCAAATCTAATAGCGCATCTCCATATGCTGCCGATTAAACAGAGCGTCCCAATATGCAGCCGTTTAAACAGTGCATCCCCATATGCAGCCGATTTACGAGCGTATCTCAATATGCAGCCGATTCAACAGCGCATCCCAATATGCAGCCGATTCAACAGCGCATTCCAATATGCAGCCGATTCAACAGCGCATCTCCATATACAGCTGATTCTACAGCGCATCCCTATTTTCAGCCGATTCAACAGCGCATTCCCTAATGTAGTCGATTTATGAGCGTATCCTCGTATGCAGCCGATTCAACAGCACGTTTCCTTATGTAGCAGATTTAACAGCGCGTCCTTTATACAGCTGATTCAAAATCATATTAAACTATTTTGAAAGCGTCAGTTGATATTTATTTTTATTAAATATTATATATTTTATTATATTCCGAGTTCAACTATTAACACAATCTGAAACATAAATATTGAATACATATTTACATATTCTTTATAATATCTCTTTATAAACAATATTTTTTGTATATATTGTGTTCTGATCATTTTTATTTTCTCCGTTGACAATAGCGTAGTCACCTAAAAATAATTTTAAATTGTTTTTAAATTTCGTCCTTGAAAGAGCAACATATAATTGCCCATGACTGAAAACTGGTGATGGCAAATAAACACCAACTTTTTCATAAGATTGTCCTTGTGATTTATTAATAGTCATTGCAAATCCTAATCTAATAGGAAACTGTTTTCATTGCATATTAAATGGAAGTTTTTCCGTGGATGGAGATAAATTTATTCTTGGAATGAAAACTAATTTACCTTTGTTTTGACCAGTTGCTAATTCCGCTTGAATGGAATATTTAAGCATTTTTTTACTATTAACCTTGTTCCATTACAAAGTCCCTTATTGACATTTCAATTTCTTAAAAGTATAATGATAGCCCCTACTTTTAAATGTAATTTATGTGGTGGAAGTCCATTAGGAGTTAACTTATTTAAAAATTCTGTAGGTAACATAATATCTCAATTTTCTTTGTTATCATCTTCAGCAGTATCAATACTCAAATATTCAACATGGTTTCCTTCCATTAAATTCAAAACATTATTATTGATTTCAGTTACATCATTATTTTGAGGAGCCAAAATAACTTTTTTCGTTATATTCGTATTGTCTATTTTTATTGTTTTTCCGAATATTTATTCGACAAGATTTTCTTTAATGATAAAATTATCTGATATAGCAGTTACTTCATTATCATCTTCAAAAACATCGTGGCGTTTTCCTTCTCCGATGTCTAATAACCATTGTTTAAAATTATTATCATTATCCGAAACTCGCAGATTTTCATTTAACTTCATTTGCTTAAAATTTTGCCATGATAAACTAAATTTAACTGAATTTTTAATAATATTCATACGGCTATCATGTCGTACAATTGGTAATGTTTACCTGAAATCTCCTGATATAATTACAGTTTTACCACCGGAGGGTTAGTTTACATTGCATGAATCTTGAAAAAGACGATCGACCGCTTCAAAAGCAAATTTTGAAGTCATGAATATTTCATCCCAAATAATTATTTGTGTTTCCTTTAATTGTTTGCCTTCTGCAGAATTAGACTTAACATTACAAGTTGTACAATCTGTTACATTTAACGGTAGTTTAAATGTTGTATGCACGGTTTTTCGATCGACTAATGAATTCGCTGCCATAGCTGTCCAAGTTACACATAAATAATGTATAGTATGATATTTAAAATAGACTATTAACACGTTAAGTAAATAACTTTTTCCACTTCCATCCGGTCCATCTATAAAAATATATTTTTCTTTACTTTGGTTGTTTAAACTTTTTAGTGTAGAGTCGAATATTTGCCTTTGTTTATTATTTGAAGAATTTATTTTCATTTCTAATTCATTAAGAATATAATTATTATAATTTAAAATTGTTTCATTATTATCTTCTTCTATAAATGTGCTTATGTTAGGTAAATTAAAATCGTTTAATGGAAATCTATTGACTTGTAAATTATTTTTAATAAGATTCAATGCAAGATTTTCACCTACATTTTTTACGTATTTAGGGTGGTAAAATTTATCTTTATATTTTTCATATAAATCTCGTGCACTTATAGGATTATGAAAAACGCAAATAAAAGCTAATAATTCACAAAGAGCATAAGGGAATCCTGTTGAAGATGCTTCTTCCAAGCATCTATTCCATTCTTTATCTTCATTAATTAATTGTTTTGCCTTTGCTGCCTTATAAAACGAATTGTACATCACATCATCAACAGTACGCAAAGCTTCAAAAGACGTGGCTCCTTTAAAATGTAATAGTAATAACCTAATAAAATAACGTCCTCTATCTTTCGGACTTACTAAGTCCATTCTATTGAGTATTGGTTTTTTTTTCTTTTATTCCACTTATTCAGTTTTTTATCAAATGTATAAAAATTTGGTATTTCTGAATATAAGTAATTTCGTACTTCGAAATCTTCTCTATTCAATTCAGAATATGCTGTTAATGTTGTTCCAACATTTTTTTGCATGATCATTTCTTCTTTTCCTTCTTTAAAAAATACGTTTTGTTAATTTTCTTCATGAACGCTTAGACGTTTTATAGTATGTGAAATACCATGTAAAGGATATTCTAATAATCTGTGCATTGCTTCAGGTGGACATAAATATCGTGTATTAATGTATTGTTTGATTTCGTCATATTCATATTCAACATTTTCACTATTGTCATTTGCAAAAGTGTCTTTATTTTCTGATCTAAAATCAACATTTACATGATGTATTTTAATGTATGCACAATCATGACCTTCATAACAGTATTTGAATAAATATTTAATGCATTGAACAGTGAAACAAACTTCTACGTTCATGTGTGCATTAAATTTTAATAATAAGTAAGGATTATAAGGAACAACGAATTATCTGCAATTCTTTCTGTAAATTTATTTTTAAAAATAATTTTGACGCCATCATTTTTGCGTTTGTATAGTGGATACCCATTTGATTTAAATGTTGTTGTATTATTAAATTTTTTTGGAAAATTTTTCGTACATTGTTTCGTATTTTTATCTATACACAGACAATTTATATATATATATATTTATATATATTTTAATACATATTTATTTTTTGCACAGGAACCGTGTATCATAAATTGTTTAACAATACTATATAATTTTGGATAAATATCTCTATTTGGGATATCTGCACTTATTATTTTATCAACTTTTTCGGAAATGTCAAATTTATCATTTTTATCTAAGAATAAGAACATGTGCATATGTGGTAGTCCTCGTTTCTGAAATTCAATAACATAACTATATGCAATACATTTTCCTAATATTCCCTTTTTTATTACTAATTTTTTTAATTCTTCTACTTTTTGATAAAATACTTTTGTTATACTATCTGGTCTATCTATTGCATTTTCATAAATTTCCAAGTTTTCAGTTATTTCTTTCTAATGTGGGTTACAGGTCATAGTTACAAAAAAGTCAGGTTTACCATGATAATTTACAAGTGTTATTGAATCAATGTAATTTTGTTTTGAAAATCGTGGACTTCCTGTAAAGTTTGATGGTAATTTTGACACCATTATCCCAATTTTTAAATAATCTAATTCTTTTTTTTATGTAAATAGTCCATAACACCTTTGTAACAATCACTTCTTAATACGTTTTGGTTTTTACGTATGAAATAGAATTTGGAGGTTTCAACTTTTACAAACGGATTAACAATGAACTGTTGAGATATTTTTCCCAAATTAAGAAATGGATTTAATTCATTTCTAACACCGAATCTATAATTATAAAATTGCAAATTTTTAATATTAGATTTTCCGAATTTATTTTTCATATTTGACATCTATCCAAAACCACCATTAGGATGAATAAGCGAATATGTCATAGGATCTGTGTGTTTGCTGATTGTTAGTATACTAATTGGTTTATCAGACTTAGGGTAAATGACAATATCACGTTCAATAGGAGGCATATCTCTTCTTCAACGTATACTATTGCTACTTCATTAAAGGTAGGTAGATTATATCTATTATCGAAATTATTATTGCAGACAATAGGCATAGTAACAGTTTTCAAAAAACAATTCATTTTTGCACATCGTTGTAGTTCTTCTTCTCCTGCTTCATGCATTATTTTATAGGCTTTAGCATGATGGTTAGTATCTCTTATTGAGTTATCTAAATGTTTTAATAATGTTAAGTTTGTATTAAACTCATGTCGCTCAATCGTTGCCATTTCATTATCTAAAATATATAATTGTCCATATTTACGTGCTTCATCTTTATTAGGATGTAACGCATATACATTATGGTAAATTTGTCCACATATTCTCATAACTTGTGGTCCTTTACCCGGCAATGTATCAAAATTGGCATCAAAACTTGCGAATGCTAAAGCATTATTGTACAACCTAACATTTCGTCGAAAATCAATACTTTCTTCCGTAAATTCAGTTGCTCAAAACATTAATCGTTCTGGGTAAGGTGGATTTTCTAACAATTCTACTTTACCTTTATGACAACGATTGGAGAAATCGTTACTTTTAGTATATTAAAAAGCAAAATGTTGCGCATTACAATAAACACATGTATTCGTCATGGAACCAATGTAATTTTCAGATATGAGATTTCTATCGAAATATATATTCGCCATACAACCAATCAGTTCCAAATTAATTTTTTCAGTTAATATTTTTTCATTTAATTTCTTCAATTTTTCTTCTACTTTGCCCTCTATTGTTTTATCAATAACTTCGTTTAATACAATATTATGATTGTTATTATGATTATTATTATTATTCTAATTTTCATTATAATTATTATCTTTAATTTTTAATCGTTTACACTTAATATTTTCTAATTTTTCTTTATATTTTTTGGTAAGTTTTCTTTAATTTTTATATAAGCTTCTTTCTTACGTAAAGCCTCATTCGCACGTATTCGTTCCAATTTATCAGTACTCATTGTTTCCTTGAATTGCCATTTTGTTATCTTAGTATTTTCTAATTTCTGTTTATATTTATTTGGTTGTCCTTTTTTTATTTTCATATAAGCTTTTTTCTTACGTAAAGTTTCTTGAACACGTCTTAGTTCTAATTTATCATTACTTTTTTGTTTCTCGCATTTCCATGATAATGTCTTTTTCTGAAATTTCTTTATATTTATGTGATTCTTCTGTTACCATTTTCCTATTAACGGGATGTCGGAGCTGCATCACTTGAGTTTTGCTTTTTTTATTATATCAGTATCTTTTTAAATTAATAAATTAAACAAGTATAATGAGTTGTCCCTGCTAAAGCGATATTAATACAATAATTTTTGTCGAAATAAAAAATCATTTGGACTTCTTATTTTTTTATGAGCTTGGCTTGGAAATTAGACATCAAACTTGATATACCTAACTTTAAAATACGATATATTGAAAGTTTTTATTATAACTTTATATGTCCAATATTTTGGTGTATTTCTTGAGTTGTCCGCACTGGAGTATAATCTTACAAATTTTTACTTTGTAGCAAAAAAACTTGATTAAACGCATCGTTTATTCATAAGTTAGGATTGGAAATATTATTAGAAGGCGGGCAGCTTCGTCAAGCTCTTAAGTTCTGTTACAAATAAAGTTTCTTTTTCATCTATTTCTTTTGATTCTTTTTTTTCTTCATTTAATTTAATCTCAACTGTCCCAATTTTATTATCGTTATAATTCAAGTGGATGTCATCGTTTCCCATTATATCATTATCTGGTTTTTAAAAATTTCTATCTGAAATGTCATTGTCAATTTCCATCAAAATTGTTTCATGATTCGAATTCTTTTGTTTACGATACATTTTCATGATCTTCATTTGTTCTGGCAATAAATGCATTTGTGAGTTTTTTTTATAATATTTCAAGCTCAGCGAAATCTAAATTAAATGATATTTGATTAAGACCTTGCTCATGACAAAAACTCCTTTTTATCATATCTGGTGGATTATCGTAATTAATTTTCGCATTATTATAATTTTGTAAAACGGGAAACATTTTTATTTTTTGCGTTATCAAAATTCTTTATAAACGTAATCGCATTTGAGAAACATTATATCTTAAGAGTCCGCTGTATCTCTGTCCTTTTCTAATTAAAAAATTGACTTTTTTCCCAAAATTAGCAACAAGAGGCAAAAATAAAGAGATGGTTTCGATGTGTTTAATAAAATGTAATATTTTCTTTGATTAGTATGAATTAATTTTATTGCTTTGTTTTTAAGAAAAGTTGGAATAACTTAAAAAATTAGAAATTAGTGTCAAATAATGGGATTTTCAAGTTATTCCAACTTTTCTTGAAAATAAAGCGGTGGAATTATATTATTCTCATCAGAGAAAATATTGCTTTCTATTACACGGATCGAAACCATCTCTTTATTTCTGCCTGAAGCTATTAGTTTTTATAAAAAATAAATTTTAAATAGATTCGGTAAAACAGGTAACTGTGTCGGTATACAGCTGACTCTTAAACAACATGGACCTAAATTCTAAAGTACTGCAACAGCGAAAACCATTGCAAAAACGCTACAATCATAATTATTCGTTTGTGGTTGTACTGTTTCGAATACTGTGCTTAATTCTGATTTGTTTGGAAATAATCTGTTTATATAAATCTCATACTCATCTTGTAAATATATAAGATTTAAACTGTCATATATATGAATTACCTTATTATTATAATACACACGAATCCGGTGACTCTTTTCTAAATTTCCGGTAAAAAATAACTGTATAAATTTTCCATCAATCAGTACTAAATTAACATATTGTGGTCTCTGAATTAGTGAAGTTAATTGCATGTCGAATGAGGTGCACTGGTTTGAAATATTATTATATTCTAATATATGAATATCAGTTAACATAAAGCAATTCCACTATACAATCTCTGTCTTTTAACAATCAATTTATCTTCCTCAGTCAAAACCATTATTGAAAATAAAAATTCTCTTAAGAATTGTCATTCATTTTTAATGAACTTTGTCTAAAGATATTCACAAAAGAATTGCTTTTATATTAAGAGGAGGTCGAGTATATCTGTCCTTTTCTAATCAAAGTATTGATTTTTTCACAAAAATTAATAATTGTAGTAAAAAATAAGAAGAAAGCCTCATCTCGTATAATAAAAAGCAAGATTTTCTTTTATAAGGGAAAATTATTTTTATCGCTTTGTTTTTAAGAAAACCTTGAAAAACTGAATTGTCCACCCTAACCTCTATTTTTTAAGTTTTTCAAGATTTTCTTCAAAACGAATCGATAAAAATAATTTTTCCTCATCAAAGAAAATCTTGCTTTTTATCATACGAGATGAGGCTATTTCCTTATTTTTTGCTACAATAATTAGTTTTTATAAAAAAATTAATTCTTTGATTAGAAAAGAACAGAGATATAGGACCTGCTCTTAACTGATTTAATTTACTGCCTTTTTACTTTAAAAGCTGAAAAATTAAAGAAATTATGAAAAACGCTATGAATTAATTGTTATATGATAAATAAATAATAATGAAATTTGTAAAAATAATATAATGATAAAAAATGATTATTTTCGGCAATTATATATATATATATATATATATATATATATATATATATATATATATATATATGGGACATTTCACGCCAACTCATAGAGCAAAAAAATAAGAATCGTTGAAACTCTAAGAATTTATTCTTTATGTTACCCAAAATATGTAAAAAAATTTTGAAGGATCTAGATTGAAAGGATCAAGAGTTACAGGACCTGGAAATTTGAAAATTTTTCAAAATTTTTAGAAAAGTCCCAACTTTATCATTTTCTTTCTGAAAATCACGACGTTTTAGAGAAAAAGGCATAATAACACTTCTTGTTGTAAATGAAGAAGAGAGTTAGCAGGATTTTTTACAGACCTGAATCTCGCAGTTTTCTGATTGGCTCTTATATGTAAAACATGGTTATTGAAATTATTTGATGTTTGTTACTGCCAAAATTGGCTTCCGAAGGCTTATTTTTTTCTATTTTTTATTAACTTTGAAATAAATTTTGGTTCGTGTAAGCAAAAGTCACCAATAAGGAGTTATCACAGTTTTAAATATACATTTTCATGTCAAATTTATTTTTCTTATTGAAAATAGCCTGTCATATACTAAACATGATCATCTGGTTTTAATACTCAAAAACTATTAAAATAAGTTTAAAAATCATTTAGTAAAATGCCATTTATCAATTATAAGCCCAATTATTAATTAAACAACACTCATTATTATTATAATTACAATTAATTTCAAAGGAAAATTAGACTCTGATTATTATTCCAAAATCAAATAATTATTTTTCAATAAAAATTTACTTATTTCAAAGAATTGATTCATCAATAAAAAAGAATAATTAAATAATTACTATTTTCCTTACCTTAACTTTCTAGAAAAAGTATCTGTTCAATAGAAAATGATGATAGAATTTTGGAACACACACTAAATGAATTTTTCGAGGATGATTATAAACAAAAGCTTTCTGATTACCCATCTTCATTTATTTATTTAAATATATATTTTTATTTTTATTTAACAGATAGACGTATTATTTGACTCAAAATACTATATATTGAATGTTAGTTTATAACTTTTTATGCATAGTAATGGATCTTTTGAGTTATCCGCACTTAAGTTTAATCTCATAAATTTTTTTACTGTAGCGAAAAACTAGATTAAACGCACCGTTCATTGATAAACTTGGATTGGAAATATTGTTAAAAGGAGGAGTTTTGGTATGCACTTAAGACCGTTACATATGAAAAGTAGATAAGATGTTAATTACCAAAAAATTCTCTTAGTTTTATAAATTGTTTTTTTTCAGAATATTATGAAGAACAAATAATAGAAATATAGTTAAAATTATACTCATTGTATGGAAAAAGAAAAATGGATTTTGATCCATGAACAGCTGTAGATACAGCTGTTAAAATTGCTGAAACTGGATACACGCAAAGAAGAATGGTAAGAGTTTAGAAGATCTTAGTTTACATTATGATATGACAGTTGAAAATTCTTTTGTTGATATTGTTTAAATTCTTTATCGTGTAGATTCTATGGATCCAACGTATATGGAAGGCAAAGACCGTCTTATTGATTATAAAAGAGTTTTTGATGAGATATTAAATCTACATCAACGTACAAAATTGAAAATCCATTAGACAGCCCTAGTATTATTAAAGTAACCCCTGAACTTTTGATGTCAGAGAAATATTCTTGTGTAAGTTAAGAATTTAAGCAAAAATCAGCTCAATTTTTGAAAACAGTTGCAATTATAATTGCTCGGATAAGGCAACATATTAAACCAGATGTCCCAGTTTACAGGTATATTATACGTTTAACTGTGTCATAACTTCTTGAATTTATTCATACAAGCAAGAAAAAATATATGAAAGCAAAAATTGAATCAGTCACTGCAGTTGGTGCTTTAGCTGCACAAGGTATTAGAGGACCTGGTACTTGAATAACCTTGAAAACTTTTATTTGTGCTCGTGTAGCACCTATGAACATTACTCAAGATGTACCTTGTATTAATGAAATTATTAATGCTAATCCGAAAATCAGTATTCTAATTATAACAGCTTATTTAATGTAACTCATGGTAATAAAAGCCTTTATCATTTCTTTTAAGCGTATGTTCCAAAATGATATCATCATTTTCCATTTTACTGATACTTTTTATAGAAAGTTAAGGCAAGGAAAATAGTGATTATTTAATTATTTTTTTTTATTGATGAATCAATTCTTTGAAATAAGTAAATTCTTATTGAAAAATAATTATTTAATTTTGGGATAACTCTTGTTTTCCTTTGAAATTAATTGTAATTATAATAATAATGAGTGTTGTTTAATTAATAATTGGGCTTATAATTGATAAATGGCATTTTACTAAATGATTTTTAAACTTATTTTAATAGTTTTTGAGTATTAAAACCAGATGATCATGCTTAGTATATGACAGGCTATTTTCAATAAGAAAAATAAATTTTACATGAAAATGTATATTTAAAACTGTGATAACTCCTAATTGGTGACTTTTTCTTACACGAACCAAAATTTATTTTAAAGTTAATAAAAAATAGAAAAAAATAAGCCTTCGGAAGCCAATTTTGGCAGTGGCAAACATCAAATAATTTCAATAACCATGTTTTACATATAAGAGCCAATCAGAAAACTGCGAGATTCAGGTCTGTAAAAAATCCTGCTAACTCTCTTCTTCATTTACAACAAGAAGTTTTATTATGCTTTTTCCTCTAAAACATCGTGATTTTCAGAAAAAAAATGATAAAGTTGGGACTTTTCCAAAAATTTTGAGAAATTTTCAAATTTCAAGGTCCTGTAACTCTTGATCCTTTCAATCTAGATCCTTGAAAATTTTTTTACATATTTTGGGTATCAAAAAGAATAAATTCTTTGAGTTTCAACGATTTTTATTTTTTTGCTTTACCAGTTGGCGTGAAATGTCCCATATATATATGGGTCCGTCCACGTCAAACGGATAATGGCTCGGTCCAAAATTGTAGATCACCAAAAAAATCGTATGTAAGCTCAAAATTTTCGTCTTACACTCTACTTTCTTTTGCAATGTGGCGATTTAAAAAAATCCAGAATGGCGGCTCCAATATGGCGGCTCAAACCTAGAGATATCATAAAAAATTTTTTTAAATTGATTTTGATTTATTCAAATCAGATCCTACATATTTTTTTACATCAGAAATCAATTCAGCGTTTAATTTTACTTAGGAATATAGATTGCACTCGAGGTAAAAAAAATTTACAACGTCATCGGAAGGTCATATCGGGAAATAATAGTTATTTCTCAAATTACTCATTGATCAGTGTTGATTAGTGAGGAAATGAAGATACTGATTGATAACTCAAGTTACTGAATTTAAATCTGATGTCCGCTTAACCCTACAAGATCTGAATGAAAGTCATTTGAAGGTCAAATCGCGAATATCTTTTATTATTTGATAACATTAGGACACCTTTAAGTTTTACGTGCCGCTGAATCCAAAACCGGGGTCTGTTGGAGTGTCAAACGACGTAATTACGTAAAAATTAATCAAATATTGACTAAAAGAAAAGTTTTGTTCTCCAAAAAACCACAGTTTGAAACGAATTTTTCTGTAATTACGTCGTTTGACACTCCAACAGGTCTCGGATTCGGATCCAGCATCACGTAAAACTTATAGGTGTCTTAATCTTATCAAATATTAGAAGATATTCGCGATTTGATCTTCAAATGACCTTGATGGAGACTGGTAGGGTCAAGCGGATATCAGATTTGGATTCAGTGACTCGAGTTACCTATCAGTATCTTTATTTTCTTACTAATCAACGTTTATCAACGATTGATTCGTGGAATAACTATTGTATCGCGATATGACCTTCAGATTATATTGTAAAATTTTTTTACCTTGAGTGCAATACTATATTCTTATGTAAAATCGAACGCTAAATTGATTTCTGATATAAAAAATATGTAGAATCAGATTTGAATGAATCAAAATCAATTTTAAAAAATTTCTTATGATATCTCTAGATTTGAGCCGCCATATTGGAGCCGCCATTTTGGATTTTTCAAAATCGCCACATTGCAAAAGAAAGTAGAGTGTAAGACGAAAATTTTGAGCCCATGCACGACTTTTTTAGTGATCTACAATTTTGGACAGAGCCATTATCCGTTTGACGTGGATTGACCCATATATATATATATATATATATATATATATATATATATATATATATTTTTATGAATGAGGTATTATGCAGACAAAATCATAAATGAATCGTGACTTATGCAGACATTAGCGTACTTATGCTGACGTCCGCATAATGCCACCCGTTTTTCATTTATTTATTGATACTTGTGCTGACAATTCCATACAGTAGATTTTTCTTGAGTTGAGTTACGAAAAAATTCTACAAAACAAAAACGCGCCCACCAATCAAATTTCGAGAACAAATGTGCCCACCAATCAAAGTTTTAATAAATTCGTATTTAACATATGCGTAAGTAACAAAGGAAGGGATAACATAGGAGACTGCCACACACCCGCGACGTGTGCAGGACACTAAACAAAGGCTGTACTGTATGAGTCAGCATAATGCCGCGTACATACGTTTATATATATATATATATATATATATATATATGGGACATTTTACACCAACTGGAAGAGCAAAAAAATAAAAATCGCTATAAAATAAATAAATAATCGCTATAAGAAAAAAATAAAATCGAAACTCTGAGAATATATTCTGTCTGTTACTCAAAATGTGTAAAAAAATATTCAAGGATTTAGATTTGAAGGATCAAGAGCCATAGATCCTTGAAATTTGGAAATTTTCAAAATTTTTGGAAAAGTACCAACTTTATGATTTTTTTTCTGAAAATCTTGATGTTTTAGAGAGAAATTTATGAGAGTTCTTCTTGTTCTAGATAAAGAGGAGAGTTAGCATTATTTTTTACAGAGCTAAATTTTGAAGTTTTCTTTTCTAAATTTTGGTTCTTACATGTATTACATGGTAATTGAAATTACTCATTGTCTGCTACTTCAGAAATTGCTTTTCGAGGGCTTATTTCCTTTTATTTTTTATCAACTTAAAAATAAATTTTCGACTGTGTAAGAAAGAGCCACCAATAAGGAGTTATTACAGTTTAAAATATATATTTTCATATCAAATTCATTTTAAATATAAAAATTAATCATACATGATAATATATATTTTTAACTGTTTTAACTCCTTATTGATGGCTCTGACTTACATGATCCAAAATTCATTTTAAAGTTCACGTGAAATAGAGGAAAATAAGCCCGCGAAAAGAAATTTCTGAAGTGGGGAGCAATGAGTAATTTCAATTACCATGTAATACATATAAGAACCAATAGAAAACTTTAAAATTCAGGTCTGTAAAGAATCATGCTAACTCTGCTTTTTATTAACAACAAGAAGTATTCTCATGAATTTCTCTAAAATATTAGGATTTTCAGGAAAAAAATGATCAAGTTGGGACTTTTCCAAAAATTTTGAAAAATTTCCAAATTTTAAGAATTTATAGCTCTTGATCCTCCCAATCTAAATCCTTGAAAATTTTGTTACACATTTTGAGTAACAGGCAGGATATATTTCCAGAGTTTCAGATATTTTTATTTTTCTGCTCTTCCAGTTGGTTTGAAATGTTCCATATATATATATATATATATTTATATATATATATATATATATATTATATATCTATATATTTATACATATATATATATTTATTCATTAAAAAAAGTTTGTTGGAAAAAGAACTAAAATCAAAATTATTTTGAATTATTTTTAATAATTGTATTCTTCAATTTATTTACAGTTATTCATGGTTATTTGCAGTATCTACATTTAAATAATGTTTAAATGATAATAAACAACCTACACAGCATGAAATATTTATGGAAGCTTCCTGGAACATTGGCAGCGAAGATTTGAAATATTTTAGGAATCTTTCATGGAATATTCCTGTAATTTTTGTGTCCTTGATTCTTCCTACATTGGAATATTCTATGGAATATTGCTGGAAAATTCTAAGAGTATTTCATTGGAAGATCTAGGACATCTCAGATCTTTTATTGAAATATTTCAGGAATCTTGCAGGAATATTTCATGAAACATTCCGTTGGAACATTCATTGAAAATTTCCGGAATATGGGAACGGTAGATTTGAAACATTTTATGAACCTTTCATGGAATATAAACGAAAGATCTAAAGAATCTTACATGGAATATGCACGAAAGATTTAAAGAATTTTTCATTAAATATTCCGTGAAATATTTCTGGAAGATTTTAGAAATCTGTCGTAAAATATTCCGTGGAATATTTATGGAAGATTCGCAGAATATTGGCACGGAAGATTTGGAATATTTCAGAAATCTTCCGTGAAATATTCCTGTAATATTCATGTGTCCTTGATTCTTCCTACATTGGAATAATCCATGGAATACTCTTGAGAGATTTCAAGAATATAAAAATGGAAGGTTTGGGTAATCTCTCATCTTTCATGAAATGTTCCTGAAAGATATTTGGAAAATGTGAAATGCTGTGAGGGGATGGTATATATATTATATAATAACACATTACACTTATACATCAATACATATACGCATACATAAACATTTATTTATAAAATCGCATTTAAATATTCGCTTCGACTGTGCACATCAAAATGCTGATACCCTTTCGCTTTTATAGTAAGTGAGGTATCTTTTAACCGCTTGGGGACAAAACTCCCATTTACCAAACATCCCCTCATCGGCGTTACTAGAAACCTCCCGTAACATTCCGCGCAATCTTCCAATGAAAACTTCATGGAATCATTCTAGACTCTTTTAAGCAATATTCCACTGGAAGATTACTGTAATCTTTGCGTAAAATATTTCGTGGAATATTTACGGAAGATTTATGTAATATTTCACTGTACGATTTAAAAGTTTTTAGGAATCTTCCAGTGAAATGTTTCTGGAATTTTTCTGAAATCTTTAATGAAATATTCCACTGGAAGATTACATAAATCTTTTTGTGGAATATTTCGTTGACTATTTATGGAAGATTTATGTTATATTCCACTGTACGATTTGGAAGTTTTTTGGAATCTTCCAGTGAAATGTTTATGGAATCTTTCTGAAATCTTTCATAAAATATTCCACTGAAAGGTTACTTTAATATTTCTGTGGAACGTTCCTTGGAATACTTATGGAAGATTTATGTAATATTCCGCTGTACGATTTTAATGTTTATCGGAATCTTCCTGAAATCTTTCATGAAATATTTCGTTGGAAGATTACTTCAATCTTTCTGTGAAATGTTTCGTGGAATATTTATAGAAGATTTATCTAATATTTCGCTGTACGATTTTAAAGTTTTTTGAAATCTTCCAGTGAAATGTTTATGGATTCTTTCTGAAATCTTTCATGAAACATTCTACTGAAAGATTACTTAAATCTTTCTATGGAATATTTAGTTGACTACCCATATGGAAATAATTTATGTGAAAAACTGTAAATAATAGTAAATAATTGTAAATAACTGTTAAAAAGTGTAGGAATTGAGACATAAATAATAGTTATTTACAGTTATTTACTATTATTTATTATTAATTACTATTATTTACAGTTATTTACAGTTATTAACTGTTATTAACTGTTATTTACAGTTATTTACAATTATTTACAATTATTTACAGTTTTTTATAATTATTTACATTTATTCATAATTATTTACAGTTATTCATAATTATTTACAGTTATTTACATTTTCAAAAATTTTTGAATCAGTGGATAATTGAATGTTATTAATAATTATTTACAATTATTTATAGTTATTTACAGTTATTTACAGTTTTTTACAGTTATTTACAGTTATTTATAATTATTTACAACTATTTACAATTTTCCATAGTTTTTTACAATTATTTACAGTTATTCACATTTTTTAAAATTTTCGCCTATATATAAAATTATTGAATAAATTCGTGATAATTTTCGAAAATGTAAATAACTGCAAATAATTATAAAAAACTATAAATAATCGTAAATAACTGTAAATAATTGTGAAAAAAGTGAATAAATGTAAATAACTGTAAATAAATATAAATAACTGCAAATAAGTGTAAATAACAGTTAATAAGTGTAAATAATAGTTAATAACTGTAAATAAGTGTAAATAACAGTAAATAATTGTAAATAACTGTTATTTATGTCTCAATTCCCACATTTTTTAACACTTTTCTACAGTTATTTACAGTTATTTACATTTATTTACATTTATTTACAGTTATTAGCAGTTATTTACAATTATATCCAAAATTTTTTCCATATGGGTAGTTCTGAAAGATTTATGTAATTATCCGCTGTACGATTTTAAAGTTTATTGGAATCTTCCAGCGAAATGTTTATGGAATCTTTCTGGAATCTTCCATGAAATATTTTACTGGAATATTCATAAACATTACATGGAATATTTTATGAAATATTTTAGAAATCTTTCGTGAATATTACATGGAATATTTTGGAAAAATTTTTGAACATTCCTTTAAAACATTCCTGAAATATTCCTGGAAGCTTTCAATGGAAGATTCCAGTGAAATATTCTGAAATATTCCGTGAAGACTTTTAATAATCTGCATGAAAGGTTCCATTAAAATGTTTCAGTGGAATAATTCGAAATATTTCAGTAAAATCTTCCATGCTATGTGAGAACCATTATTTATTTCTAGCCTAACGCTTGTTTATTGTTATTTACAGTTTTCAATATTTACTTATAATCATTTGTTTATTCGCAGCATTATTCTTTTTTTACAAAATAATTTTCATACAAGGTGATAAAATATTTTACTATAAGATTATATATATATATATATATATATATATATATATATATATATATATATATATATATATATATATGTTTCATTTCACAAAAAAATTTCAACATCAAAACTAATTCTCTAATGTAAAGAATAAAAAATTAAATTGGTATAATTCTGAAATTTTGATATGGGAATACTTTTTATAAATAACTTTTTAATAATTTTTAATAATGGTAAATTTTTTAAATATTTTGTGGTATTGAATGCTAATTAAATTTAGTTTTAACATGAAGTTAATTATTTAGATTGAAAATGTATTCAATAAAATAATATAACTATTTATAAGTTATCACTTAATTTTTTAAACTTTTTATTCATAGTTGACAATTATATTGAATATATGATTCTCATTTTAATAGTTTTTATATGATATTATGTGAATTTTATAAATATAAATTATTCAAGGAGATGTAAAATGGTTAGCATACTTCCACCCATAAATATTGATTATATTTCCATTGTATTTTAAAATTTTGAATAAATAGATGCATTAACATACAGTGTGTATCACGAAAATTATTCAGTTAAATTTTTACATAAATCTATTCATTAGTTATTGAGAAGTTTGGGTTCCAATATTATTTACTAAAATTTTTCCATTTAGAATCAGAAATTTACATATCTTGAAATCGAATGATTGGAATAATTTGAAAATTCAAATAAATAATCATCACGAGACATACTACAAATTAATACATTCCTTTTTTGGAAATTCAGCAATAGAATGGAAAGACAGTTAATTTTTTTTATCTTCTTATAGTAAAATATAATCAAGCTTTGACAACAAATTTAACAAAATGAAATAATTGTACTTTCAATGATTTGTATCATATTTAATACAAATTATAGAGTGATATTACAGAATATTATTTTTTTCCGCATTCATAATAAATGTTTCGCAAATAATAAGTAAATTTTCTTTACAAATGTTTACTTTTTTAGGGGGGATTCTATTTCTATCTAAAAAGTTCATACATATAAATGCATAATTATAGACATAATCAGAAACATTTATTCATATTTTATATATAGTCCTATCTTTATCATTAACTATTAGAAAAATTTAATATCTAATAAATAATTTTTTTAAATTGTATTTCATAAATTTTATGTTCAAACGATATTAAAGAAAATATTTTCATATCATGTAATTATAATTTTTCAAATGAGGTAATTTGATATTTTTTAAAAATTAATGTTTCTCTTATTAAAAATATTATTGCTTCAATGAAATGAATTGCTAAGAATTTTTATATAAATCACAATTCATTTAAATATAAACACGTATACAAATGAAAATGTAATTAAGGTTAAATGTATGTTATTTATAAAAAATTGTTAACAAGTAACTTTTAAAAAAATATATTTTCATGAAAACTAATTTGAATACCTCATTCTCTGAATGATAACTGAATACAATTTTAATTTAATAAATTTAGTTATACAATTATAAATATATAATATTTATATTACTGTTCATCAAATAAAATTATTATTTTTTTAATACATATATATTAAAAAAATAATTATTACAATAGATTGTAGTTAAATAAAAATGTTTTTTTTAATAATTATAGCGTTGAAATTTATTTTGATGAAAATGTTATTTAATTGACATTTAAAGTATTATTTTAACTACTTTTGAAAAGTTACTTGTCATCTATAAAAAAATATTTAATTTTCCAAATTAATAATCTATTAATATCAAGAATTTTCTAAAAATTATAATATTTATGATATGCAAACCTTACTTGTGATACATACACTTTGTAATATTTGTATCTCATTAAATTTTTATATTAAATGCAAAAAGGATTGTTAAGTAATTGCAAATATTTAGTTTTTTATTCCGAAATATTCGAATTTGAAATTAACTAAAATGTTGTATTTTAATCTTATGATTTTTTCTATTTAAATTTCGTATTTCATACATATAAAATACATTTGTGAAGATATTTTTATTAGAAATCAACACGAATTTCTTTTAAGCATATTTCACTTATGAATTAATTTCATAATTCAAATTCATGGTCATATATTGAGGTCTGGAAAATATAATTGTAACTCAGTACCCAGTTCTCAGTTTATTTACATCAAATATCGTACTATCTTTGTTTTTCTAATGGAAGTAGAGTAAGAAATAGTCAGTTGAAAAAAATTATACGCTTTTTTACTTTAAGCACATGTGTACATATATTTTTATATTATGTTACATCAAATTATTTTCAATTTTATTCAGTACTCAAAATTAAATTAATTAATACTTATTTACTTAAAATTAGTCATTTATACATAATAATATAATAAAAGAAAATTCAACTAAGCGACGTTAAGAGCGAAAAACTTCAATATAATTAATACCTGTTAACGTAATAAAACCCAATAAATTGTGTAACGATTTTTAACAGTTGATAAATATAATGTAAATCATATAATATATATATCAATTTTAAATTTTTAATCATTGATTTAAAACTCAAAAGTAACTATTTTAAAACGGAATATGGAAGATAAACATGTATCGTTTTAATCCTTAAATATCACGAATTTAAATATTAATTATTAGTAATTTTAAAGAGTTATATATTATATAAATAATTCTATATTTAATCATTTTCAATTATAGTAACAGGAAAAGCCGCACGAAAAGAGTTTATCAATTGCATTTTCTGCGAAATATTGCCCTTGAATCGAGTCGGTGAAAGATCAGTCTTAATACCAAAAAAAAGGCAGTAAGCATCGCAAATTTATGCTCTTACTTCATAATATAATAGTACCAACATTGGTCCCTAAAATTCAAGCTATAGTACTAATTGAAATTATATCGTCACTCTTTTTTTAAGTACCTTAATACATAAATTAGATATACTTGATTTAGAACCTATTTTAACAATACTTTCTTTTCTCCGTGCAGTTGTTAGTTCTAGTAAACGTCAAATACTGTTTTCGATTATTTCATGGTTCGTGATTGAAACACGTGATTAAAAAGAAAAAATTCCTATTATATTTTTTCATTGATTCAAATACAATTTAGTAGAACAAATTCTTAATTTATCATGATATAATTCGTATTTAAACAATTTTTATGCACATTGTAACTTTAATTAATCTATTTTATAAAAATAGAAAAATTTAATTCAGTACAAAACTACAATATCACAATTCATAAGTTGCGTCGATTCTTTTTTATTTTAAAATTGGCTAATTTATACATAATAATATAATATATGAAAATTCAACCGGGCGACGTTAGGAACGAGGTATTTTTTGCTAGTTCTATATTAAAGGGTTATTTTTTAACTGATTTAATTTCAACTTCCTCGTTAGTCGAAATTAACCCATTAAGGCCCATGCAAAATCTGGATAAGATAGCAAAAAAGTAACTACGCCATCCTTTGCATAATCAAAAAATAAAGTATACGTGTTTTTTCTTTTGCCATTTCTAATTGTTTATAAAAAATTATCTAAACAAATTACCAAAAAGTTCATAATTTTGAAAAACTAAATGCAGAAATCGATTCTACGGGAAAAATCATGAAAAAAACCTAAGTAACATTTTTTTGTCAAAGTCCAATTTGTCAGTGTAAAATGAGGATAAACAATTGCATTCTGGCCGGGAGTAAAAGTGACTATGTCTAGTCCCATGCAAAATCTGGATACGATAGCGAAAAAGTTACTACACCATCCTTGGCATAATCAAAAAATAAAGTATACGTGTTTTTTCTTTCGCTATTTGTAATTGTTTATAAAAAATTATTTAAACAAATTACCAAAAAGTTTATAGTTTAGAAAAACTAAATGCAAAAATCGATTCTACGGAAAAAATCATGAAAAAAACCTAAGTAACATTTTTTTGTCAGAGTCCAATTTGTCAGTGTAAAATGAGGATAAACAATTGCATCCTGGCCGGGAGTGAAAGTGACTATGTCTAGTCCCATGCAAAATCTGGATACGATAGCAAAAAAGTAATTACGCCATCCTTTGCATAATAAAAAAATAAAGTATACGTGTTTTTTCTTTTGCCATTTCTAATTGTTTATAAAAAATTATTTAAACAAATTACCAAAAAGTTCATAATTTTGAAAAACTAAATGCAGAAATCGATTCTACGGGAGAAATCATGAAAAAAACCTAAGTAACATTTTTTTGTCAGAGTCTAATTTGTCAGTGTAAAATGAGAATAAACTTTCCACGTTTAAAAGTACTTATTGTTCCTTATGAAATATAGACTTGTGAATCAGTTTCTTGTTTGTATAATAAAAGTAGATGAATATTTTTTTATTTTTCGATTCCTTTCGCGTTAGAAATCACGTTTGAGTGGCAGGCTAGTGGTTGGATACAAAAAGTTCGGATACAATTTTTGAAACGAAAATTTTGGATATAGCTGTTCTGTTTAGAATTTTGAGATACGTAGTATATATTTTTTGTAAATTTAAGTATTAGTAGACGTGGGTTTTATCATTCTACATTGTAACGCAACTAACAATGGCGAGACGGAGACTTACTGATCTCCCTGATTTAGTCGACGATTCTGACATTGAAGGAAATCAATATATCGATATAGCATTTATTCCTGATGAACATGAATGTTCAGATGGAGAATCGGATGGTGAACTAGATGAAAATACGTTGTATCATAACCTCCCTACAGGTGCTTACGAACATGTGAAAAGTACTTACACAAGTACTCAAAAATTATAGGAGCCCGATCATATTTACAATTGGAAAAATAATGCTTTGAATGATAGTCCTCCTGATGACGAGCATGACTTTGATATTTCACCTATTTTACCATTACTTCCTAAAAATTCTTTAGAATTATTCGAAATATTCTTTTCAAAATCAATGAAAAATCACATTATTGAAGCCACTTCTGAAAATAATTTTGATTTATCTGTAAATGATTTGGACAAATTTATTGTAATCATCATGATTACTATCATCAATTCCCGAAAAAGTTTTCGTGACTATTGGTCAACAAGACGAATTCTTCAGTGCCCAGTAATTTCGGAACTTATGCCAAGAAACAAATTTGTTGCCGTCAAGAAGAACCTGCAATTTTATAAACTTCAAGAAAAAAACGATAATGATAAAGTTTGGAAGGTTAGACTCTATATGACATGTTTCGTAAGAATTGCATGCAATTTGGTTTCTTTGACTACAATTTATCAATAGATAAAGTGATGATAAAATATTATGGTAAGTTCGGTATCAAGCAATGTATAAGGAATAAGCCTATTCGATTTGGAATAAAGGAATGGGCACTCTGCTCTTCTGATGGGTCTTTTTACGACATCGATATTTATACCGGAAAATTAGGCATTGATAAACGAAATCCTTTACATGCCGTTGGTTTGGGATCTAGAGTAGTAATGAAATTACTTTCTGCTTTACTAGAGATTACCGAAAAAGAAGAACTGAATAAATACCATGTTTATTTTAATAATTTTTTTTACTAATCCGGATCTTATGATCCATTTGGTGAAAATTGGTTTATCGGCAACAGAAACTGTTCGGCAGAATCACGTGAAAACGAAAGTCGAAATGACGAAAAAAGCAGAAAGAGGAACCACTATTTCGATGCATGAAGAGAATTCAAAATTGAATTACATTACGGTAATGGATGCAAGACCCGTGTCGATTCTGTCTACTAAATATGGGGATGAACCAAAATGTCCAATGCAAAGATGGCAGGGATCGGCTAGAAATTCTGTTCTTTTTCCTCATACTTTTTCTATGTACAATCGACATATGGGTGGAGTTGATCTTCATGATCAGCACTGTAATGCTTTGATGCCCTCGCTTCGAAGTAAAAAATGGACATGGTGTCTCTTTTTACGACTTATCCAAACATCATTATCAAACGCTGCAGTGATTTATAATGAGCTACACCCAGATAAAAAAAAAGGTTCTAAACAAATTGTTCAAGATGTTTGTGAATATTACATTGACAAGTTATCCTCGACATGTCCTTCTTCACGAAAAAATTGATTCAGGCAGCTGTTCAGCAGACGAACACGTGATGAAACATAGAAGCCTGAAAAAATGTGGAGTATCGACGTGTTCTACAAGAACTGAGTGGTATTGCACAAAATGTTGTATATCTATATGCAGAGTACATAGAGAAGGACATGGCGATGAACAGTAATTCAATTCTTCTGAATAAACTTTCAATGTCTTGTGTAAATCATTTATATATCAATGCAATCAACAATTTATTATTAATTGACTTGCATCTCTTTCATTCGCGTGATGCGATTGTTTATCTTCATTTTACACTCACAAATTAGACTATGACAAAAAAATGTTACATAGGTTTTTTTCATGATTTTTCCCGTAGAATCGATTTTTGCATTTAGTTTTTCAAAATTATGAACTTTTTGGTAATTTGTTCAAATAAATTTTTATAAACAATTACAAATAGCAGAAGAAAAAACACGTATACTTGATTTTTTGATTATGCAAAGGATGGCGTAGTTACTTTTTTGCTATCGTATCCAGATTTTGCATGGGACTGGACATAGTCACTTTCGCTCCCGGCCAGGATGCAATTGTTTATCATCATTTCACACTGACAAATTGGACTCTGAAAAATTAATGTTACTTAGGTTTTTTTCATGATTTTTCCCATAGAATCGATTTCTGCATTTAGTTTTTCAAAATTATGAACTTTTTGGTAATTTGTTTAATTCATTTTTTATAAACAATTACAAATAGCAGAAGAAAAAACACGTATACTTTATTTTTTGATTATGCAAAGGATGGCGTAGTTACTTTTTTGCCATCGTATCCAGATTTTGCATGGGACTAGACATAGTCACTTTCACTCCCGGCCAGGATGCAATTGTTTATCCTCATTTTACACTGACAAATTAGACTCTGAAAAAAAATGTTACTTAGGTTTTTTTCATGATTTTTCCCGTAGAATCGATTTCTGCATTTAGTTTTTCAAAATTATGAACTTTTTGGTAATTTGTTTAAATAATTTTTTATAAACAATTACAAATAGCAGAAGAAAAAACACGTATACTTTATTTTTTGATTATGCAAAGGATAGCGTAGTTACTTTTTTGCTATCTGTCGCTATGCTATTAAAGCGCGAGAATATCTGCGCGTTAAGCCAAGAAATAGAATTTCTCACTGGGACACGTGGGGACACAAATTTGTACTAGCTGAACAACGAAAAATTTCAATTGAAGCCTAGCAATTTTTCTGAGAAATTTCTACTATTTTATTTTTTGAGAAAAAGGCAATTCAATATTAATTTTATCTTACGAAACGTGAAAAAAATGTAACGTCAATTCTAAATTTATTTATCTTTGATTAAAAATAATTTTGTTTTTTCAAAAAGAAAAAAAAATTTCTTGACACGTGCTATTTTAAACATCAAACTTTA
Organism: Anastatus disparis; assembly: GCA_017163975.1. Taxonomy (NCBI): domain Eukaryota; kingdom Metazoa; phylum Arthropoda; class Insecta; order Hymenoptera; family Eupelmidae; genus Anastatus; species Anastatus disparis. The sequence continues at coordinate 27,307 of JAFFSR010000043.1, read as the reverse complement.
AATATAGTTAATCGCCATCTTTGATATAAAATCCTTTATGAACAATGCGAAGTCTGTTTGCGTCGACGCCAGCTACACGCTCGACGCCATTTGCAAATTTCAATTTATAAGCCTGATCCCGTTGACGCATCTATACGTTGGGCGCCATTTTGTAACGGTTATTTTGCCCGTTACAAAAAAAAGAATTAGCTTTTAATTATGTGTGAATTTTAGCTAAGTCTTTAAATTTAATTTTATGCGAAGTCGCTAAAACTATAAGAAATTTACTAAATATTGTACAGCGAACTTCGATTGTGCTACCTAATCAATCCTATTGATAAACGACAAAATCCTATGTGATATACTTGTCGCTTGCTGCACACACTGCGTCTCTCTCTCTCTTACCTGATCGAGAGACGCGTTGCTGGTAGCGAAGTTTTCCTTTGTGAGGCAGGTCCCAAAATACATTATATAAAATTATATTATATTACGTAGCTAATCAATTTACGACTGCTCACAAGGACCGTGGAGGCGACGAAGTAAGCAACGGGGAATATATTTAATGCTATATATGATCATATCTCCACAACTTTTAATCTTTTGGTGATATGTCATTTTACAGCTGTCACTGGGTAGCGAATGATGCACACTATTCAAACTAGGTTCACACCTTTTGTACAATCTTGTTCCTCTATTTTTTATGTATATAGTGAATGTGCCACCAATGCTCCAGTAGATATTTCTATAAAACGTAAATTTTTACATGGATAAAAGTTCGGAAATTTTATCCATGTAAAAATTTTCGTTTTATAGAAATATCTACTGGAGCATTGGTGGCACATTCACCATATACATAAAAAATAGAGGAACAAGATTGTACAAAAGATGTAAACCTAGTTTGAATAGTGTGCATCATTCGCTACCCAGTAACAGCAGTAAAATGACTTTTCAAAAACATTATAAAAAAATTAAAAGTTGTGGAGATATGCTCATATAGTCTGGCAATATAAATCAAGTAAAAGCACGTTTCCATAGAAAACAAGATTAATTTATTATAAGAAAAATATAAATACAAAGATAAAATATGAATAAAACGAAAATGAAATAATATAATATGTGAAATATAATGTACGCGTCTTATGACGCGTACATTATATTGTGTACAGTGAGCGAGCAAAGGGAGGGCGCGTTGCGAACTAAATAGTACTCGCTTATGACGCTGATCGGTTATATAACTGATGATACCAATATACCTGAACAAGTATCTCTCGAGGAAGAGACACTTGGATATCACACAGTATATTTATACTTACAGTAACGCGCTGGCCAGCTTACACTAATTACCTACGTGCACGTAGACGCCGCTCGCTCGTTACCGTAGATTCTCCCCTGTACGTAACCAATACGTAGATGCTCTATAGTAAGTCGGTGGAAGCCGTCTCTTCCCGATCCTTGAATTTCGCTGAGCTCTGCCAACGTGGTTGCCTGGGCGTAGATCGGTGGAATCCTATACACGCCGATTAACGTATTTGCTGGTACTTAATAGCTGACCGCTAAGACGCGCGAAAAGCGGTCGAGAAAAACTCTACAGAAAGAATTTCTGAGAGTTACAACTAGCCAATATAATATAATACGCTAGTCCATATAAATTAACGAGTTTTATTTAAGACAAGTTTCGCCCTATCAATTGCGAACTTAGTCTAACGTATTATAAGACCACGTGGCGAAATAATTTAAACAAGCACAGCTCGGCTTAGGTTTCGTGTTAACGCAACGGTAACCGGAAACTCTCTGAAGCGCCTCGCGGCCGGCGAGCTTCTCTCCAGCGTGCCGGTCGTCAAGATACGCACTTCTTTACTTGTCTTAGACGAGTTATATGGCCGAGCGTTCATCCTATTTCAATACCTAAGCGCGCAAGATTCAAACACGGTAGAATACCGTTACAATATATACACTTCCGTTTCATTAGTTCCGTTGCATCTACCGTCATGAAATCAATTCACTTCCGTATAATTTTTTATATGTCTCTTATGGGAAGTGTATACTTTCGGTAAAGAAGTTTCACTCCAAAAACACATAGATTTAGTGAATAAATTTTGTGAGACGCAGCTTGAAAGATACATAGTAAAATATTAATCAGTGATCAGTTTAATAACAAAAATGTTTATCATAAGAAAGGAGGAAATACAAAATAAAAATAAATAGATAAATGACTGTTAATCGATTAAACATATAGGGGGGCTTTTCTACTAATCAGTAAATATTTTTGTTTTAGATAATCATAGAAATAACTAGAAATTCATATAAAAATTTTTATTAAAAAGTTCAATTAACAGCGAAAATTACCGTGTTCGAATCCCGCTTCAAACTCACGGCAGAGAAGGGTGAAGAAAAAGAAACAATCTGTTTAAACGCTTTGAATACTAATTAAATACCATCAAGAGTAAGAAGAGAAGTTCACTCAAAGACTAGCTAGACTTATCTTATCAACAGTGCAACTTGAGGCGCACATGAATTTAAAAGACAGGTGCAAACATCTTGTTTTAAAAATTAATATTGTTTTTAATAATTATTATTATTTTAGATTAAAATCGATTTTTTGTAAAATTTTGTAAAATATTTATTTTGATTTCATAATGTTTTGTTAATAAGAGAAAAGAGAGAAAACTTTAAATAATTATTTCAAGTAGAAATTAAGTACTTAAGATAGTACGCAAACAACATACACTTAACAACACATCCAGAAAAAAAAATTGTAAACCAGGACGGGCATCGGCCTGCATAGGTACTCTAAAGACTTACCAATTATACAATAGGGATTTAATCATAATATTTGTTTATTGTATTCATGTGTACGTTCTTGGCTTCGGGGGCCGAAGCCTCGTGGCCTCGGACGTGCAACGTACATTATATAAGTACGTATTATAGTCTTTGTATAAAGTATATGATAAGAGAATAGTATAAAACTGAAAGTTCGGGGAGTTGCGACTCCGAGCTTCCAAGCTAAAAGTCGCACGGTACGCGAAGTACTAAATCAGCACTTCGTCGCGACCGACTTACATAGTCATTTTAGACAACGACGAGCGTCAGACCATCGGTGCACGCGCCAGAGTAAAGTCATAAGTAGTCTCTCTCTCATATTGTATCGTTTTTATAATAAACGTTAAGTCTAAGTTATATTATCTCTCTTCAATTATTTTGCACCCTCCCACTCCCCATAGAAGTGCGTATCATTTAAATCCCACTTAACACTTTATTAATATTGAGAGGACGCTGGATCTCTCTATCCTTTTTTATTTAAAAAATGTAGGTTTTTGGAAAAACTAGTGATTATTGATAGAAACCAAGAGTTGTCCGCAACTTGTATAGTGAAAAGCAATATTTTTTCCGATAAGGACAAATTAATTTTGATGCTTTGTTTTCAAGGAAACTTTTACATACTTGCAAAATCATAAGTTAGGCTAGAAAATATGATGTTCAAGTATGTCAAACTTTTCATCAAAACTAAGCAACAAAATTAATTTGTCCTCATCAAAAAAAATATTGCTTTTTACTATACAAGTTGCGGACAACTCTCAATTTATATCAATAATTACTAGTTTTTTAAAAAATCTACATTTTTCAATTGGGAAAGTATAGATAGATCATACGCCCTCTTAAGAATTCATTCATAAATTATAATATCAATAATATGGAAATAGAAGAAACAAATCTCTGTTGAAAAAAACGACATGGTTAAACTATGTGGTCATCATGACCATGTGGTCATTTATAAAAAAGTATTTTTGTCTCGAAAATTCAGAGGGCAAAATAGTATATTGTTAACCAGGGGAGTAAAATAGATGATTTTTGCCCGAGCGAAGCGAGGGTGACAATAAAGACGAGGACATAAACACCTTTACTTCCGTGGATAAAATATTACTTCTTTCATACACGAAGGGCGTTCAATTCAGCCACATAGAATATTGAATATCAATTCATTAATAATACATAACGCAACAACATTATAAGATCAAAATAAAAATGTGGTAAAGAACCTTTATGAGAGGCGAAGCCCCCCCCCCTTCTATAAAGAAAAATAATAAATCTATATAAAAAAAAAACACCTTTTTTATTTAGGGTAAAACAGAGCTATTTTGGCCCCTAAGAATACACATCAAAAATGGAATTTTACGCCCTGAGTGTTAAAAAGTTCTTTACTCCCACCGCATTCGATTTCTCTAAAACTAAGCGGGCAGAAATTACTTTTCTTTTGCAAATTAAATTTCTCTTAAATTAAGCCAGAGAAAAGTATTTTTCTTTTGCAAATGCAGAGAGCGAAAAATTCTTCACTTTCGCCAAATTTAATTTCTCTAAAAATAAGGGGGCAAGAAGTACTTTACTCCTGCAAGTCAAATATCTCTAAAATGAAGGGGGAGCTGCGTACTTTTCTCCCGCTAATTCAGAGGGCGAAAAGTTTTTTACTTTCGCCAAATTAAATTTCTTTAAAAATAAGTGAGTGCCAAGTACTTTTCTCCTACAAATTAGACGGAAAAGAAGTACTTTTCTCTCGCCAATTCAGAAGGTGAAAAGTTCTTTACTCCTGCCAAATTTAATTTCTTTAAGAATAAGCGGGCGAAAAGTACTTTTATAGCACTGCGTGATTTAAATCCACGCTTAAATCCCGCTGAGCCGAGAGTTAAAAGATAAATTTTTACGCTGTTCAATAATGAATATGATGCTGAATTTACTTAAAACACGCACTTATAAAAAGCGATATTTTGAGATCTGGATTATTTTTAAAAGTTGATTCATCGATAATAATAAAGTGTAGATTATTGCAACTCTTTTATATCGATATTTTTCAAAATAAATAACAATTATAAGCGTGTAAAATACGTGTAAAATCAAAGTTAATATCAGTGTAACATATGAAGCGAAGAGGTAGTCATTTCGACGCTCTAAGACTCCGTCGCGTCTGTGATTCCCCTAAACGCAACTGCTAATACAATACATAAGTTACCAATTGTCGCTCCTACGGCCCTATTACACGTATGAAAGGAAATTTAGATTTTTACTATTACAGAATTAATTTCAACAGTTTGACATAATGTTATTTCACGTTTTATATAATATTTTTAGTTTTTTTTTATTTATTATTCGCGAAGTGCTTATTTTGTTTTTTTCAGTTTTCGCCTTTTTTACGATTTATCATTCGTAGAATGCCTAGTTTTGCTAGTATATAGAATTCGTTTTTTTAATGAATTATCATTCGTGGAGTGCATAGCCTTTGTTTATTATTGAATTTTGAGAGTATAGATATAGTGCGGCGGATTTAAATCACTCGAGCTATAAAATAGTATACGATACTCGCGACTCAAATTCACCTATTATTACACGGTGTTTAGGACCCTCGCTGACGCTCAGGCCCTAACCTCGCCGTGTAATAATAGGTGATTTAAGTTGCCCGTATCGTAATATACTATTCTCGTGCAAATTGAATTTCACTTAAATTAAGCCAGAGAAAAGTATTTTTCTCTTGCAAATTCTGAGGGCGAAAAGTTCTTCACTTTCGCCAAATTTAATTTCTCTAAAAATAAGGGGGCGAAAAGTACCTTACTCCCGCAAGTCAAAATTCTCTTAAATGAAGGGGGAGCTGCGTAATATTCTCGCGCTAATTCAGAGGGCAAAAAGTTCTTGGCTCCCGCCAAAATTTATTTTTTTAAAAATAAGCGAGGGCAAAGTACTTTTCTCTCGCCAATTCAGCAGGTGAAAAGTTCTTTACTCCCACCACATTTAATTTTTTTTTTAAATAAGCAGGTGAAAAGTACTTTTCTCGTGCAAATGGAATTTCACTTGAATTAAGCCAGAGAAAAGTATTTTTCTCTTTCAAATTTAGAGGGCGAGAAGTACTTCACTTTCGCCAAATTTAATTTCTTTAAGAATAAGGAAGCGAAAAGTTCTTTACTCCTGCAAGTCAAATTTCTCTTAAATAAAGAAAAAGCTGCGTACTTTTCTCCCGCTAATTAAGAAGGCGAAAAGTTCTTTACTCCCGCCAAATCAAATTTCTCTGAAAATAAGCGATCAAAGAGTACTTTCCTCTTAGAAATTAAATTTCTCTTGAATTGAGCGGGAATAAAGTATTGTTCTCTCGCAAATTCAATGGGCGAAAAGTTTTTATTTTAGTCACACTTAATTTCACCAAAAATAAGCGGGCGAAAAGTATTTTCCTTCGGCAAATTAAATTTTTTCGAATCAAGCGGATGAATAGTACCTTTTGCCATACTCTGCCCGAAACTACGACTTTCGTCCCAGCACCAAAAAACAAAAGTCATAGTTTCGGCCCGGGTATGGCGAAAAATAGTATACACTCCACGGGAGGTAAGATGGCGACCTATAGCACATGTGTAAAGAACATTTTGCTCCCTGAATTTGGGAGAGAATAGTACATTGTTAACCAAGGAAGTAAAATAGGTTATTTTGCCCGAGTCGGGTTTGACGCCTGAGCAAAGCGAGGGGACAATAAAGATGAGGACAAAAACACCTTGACTTCCGTGGATAACATATTACTTTTAATACACGAAGGTCGTCAAATTTAGCCACATTGAATATGAATTCGTTAATAATACATAAAGTAACGGCATTAATATATGATAAAATCAAAATTAAAAAGTGGTAAATTAAAATAAAAAAGAACCTGCCGGCGGGGCGGGGGGAGAGTTCAAGGGGGCGAAGCCCCCTGCTCCAAAAAAATAAATAATAATTCTTCAAATAAAAAAACAAATAAACTAAAATTCTATGTAAATATATTGATTATTTAAATAAATCGAATTACACAAAAAATTCGTTTCTACAGAAATTATTTAAAAAAAAGCAACTATGTTTTCGAGTAATTCATATTTTTTCGAATAATTCGAGTGATTCATATTTTTTCAAGTAATTCGAGTTATTCGAGTAGCTGATATTTTTTTCGAGTAGCTCGACAAGTATGAGTTAATACTCGACACGAACTCTTTGAATCGAGGAATCATTCGAATTGTTCATAGAATCGAATACTCACACTAATAATTATAACATTCATTTTAGGCTCGCTGAATTTATTTTGCGCAAACTCAATTTTCATGCGCCATTAGTAAAAGTAAATTTCTTATTGGAAACAGGGAAAAAATCAATCGAATTTGTGAGAAAACTACTTTTTTGCCCTAGGGTAAAAAAGAGCTATTTTAGCTCCTAAGAATAGACATCAAAAATTGAATTTTACGCCCAGAGTGTGAAAAAAGTACTTTTACCCCGCTCAATTCAAGATAAATCAAATTTTCCGGAAAAAATACTTTTCGCCCGATTATTTTAAATGAAATTAAATGTAGCTGGAGTGAAAACTTTTCGCCCATTGAATTTGCGAGAGAAAAATATTTTTTCCCTCTCAATTTAAGAGAATTTGATTTGCAGGAGATAAGTACTTTTTGACTGCTTATTTTCAGAGAAATTAAATGTAGTGAGAATAAAGGACTTTTCGCCCTCTAAGTATGCGAGAGAAAAATACTTGCCTCCCGCTTAATTTGAGGGAAAATTAATTCGTGAGAGATTAGTACATTGTGTACCAAGGGCGTAGAATAGGGGATTCCAGCGTGCGAATGAGCGCCCAAGCGAAGCAAGAGCGCTAAATTTGCACGAGGGCCGTGAATCCCCTTGCGCGGTGGTACACATACTGTTTTTTTATCCAAAGGGTGAAAAACTCGATTTTTTATGCTTGTCAAGCGGGCGCAAAATAGTGCTATTTTGCGCCCGCTGACATGCTTTACAAAATCGAATTTAGCGCTCTCAGGGTCAAAAAAGTACTTTTCGCCCGCTTATTTTTAAAGAAATTAAATGTGGCGGGAATAAAAAACTTTTCGCTTCCTGAATTTGCAAGAGGAAAATACTTTTCTCTGGCTCAATTTAAGAGAAATTTAATTTGCAAGAAAAAAGTACTTTTCGCCTCCTTATTTCTAAAGGAATTAAATTTGGTAGGGGTAAAGAACTTTTCACCTTCTGAATTGGCGAGAGAAAAGTACTATTCTCCCGTCTAATTTGTAAGAGAAAAGTACTTTGCGCTCGCTTATTTTTAAGGAAATGAAATTTTGCGGGACTAAAGAACTTTTTGCCCTCTGAATTAGCGGGAGAAAAGTACGCAGCTCCCCCTTCATTTAAGAGAAATTTTACTTACAGGAGTAAAGTACTTTTCGCCCCTTTATCTTTAGAGAAATTAAATTTGGCGAAAGTGAAGAACTTTTCGTTTTCTGAATTTGCAAGAGAAAAATACTTTCCTTTGGTTTCATTTAAGAGAAATTCAATTTGCAAGAGAAAAGTACTTTTCGCCCGCTTTTTTTTAAAGAAATTAAATTTGGCGGGAGTAAAGAACTTTTCACCTTCTGAATATGCGAGTAAATCGTACTTTCCGCCCGTCTAAATTGTAGGAGAAAAGTACTTTGCACTCGCTTATTTTTAAAGGAATTGAATTTGGCGGGAGTAAAGAACTTTTCGCTCTCTGAATAGGCGGGAGAAAAGAACGCAGCTCTTCCTTCATTTAAGAGAAATTTGACTGAAGTACTTTTCTCCCCCTTATTTTTAAAAAAATTAAATTTGGCGAAAGTGGAGAACTTTTCGTTTTCTGAATTTGCAAGAGAAAAATACTTTTCTCTGGCTTAATTTAAGAGAAATTCAATTTGTAAGAGAAAAGTACTTTTCGCCCGCTTATTTTTAAAGAAATTAAATTTGGCGGGAGTAAAGAACTTTTCACCTTCTGAATCGGCGACAGAAAAGTACTTCTTTTCCGTCTAATTTCTAGGAGAAAAGTACTTGGCACTCGCTTATTTTTAATGAAATTAAATTTGGCGGGAGTAAAGAATTTTTCGCCCTCTGAATTGGTGGGAGAAAAGTACGCAGCCCCCCCTTCATTTAAGAGATATTTGACTTGCGAGAGTAAAGTACTATTCGCCCCCTTATTTTTAGAGAAATTAAATTTGGCGAAAGTGAAGAATTTTCGCCCTCTGCATTTGCAAGAGAAAAATACTTCTCTCTGGCTGAATTTAAGAGAAATTTAATTAGCAAAAGAAAAGTACTTTTTCCCTTGTTTTTAGAGAAATTAAATGTGGTGGAGTAAAGAACTTTTGCCCTCTAAATTTGCAAGACAAAAATACTTTTTCATAAATGATCACATGGTCATGATGACCACATAGTTAAACCACATAGTTCTACCAATGGTTTTACCACATAGTTAAACTATGTGCACGGAAAAAGGTAAATACTATTAAAATCAATACTACACGTAGTATGTATTATTTCTGTGATAAAGTATTGAAAAAAATGTAATAGTATAATTTTAATCAATACTATACTTCAAATTTTAACTACTAATGCTGGCATAACTATATTACGAACTGAGTGCATGAATTTCCGCTACGTAGTACCTATTTTTTCGGTACTAGGACTGATATTTCACCTATCCGATCCAGGGTAAAATTTTTGCAGAGAATATAATTGCTATATATAGAACTGATTTTCCCATACTAGAATTAAAAATTGATGATTCTAAAATCATTTTTATAATATACAACCCTTTTAAATTACTAATAATTAATTTTCAACTTAACAGGATGTCAGAGCTGTTAGAATCGATTTTTGCTTTTTTATTTTGTTGACATCTTTTTAAATTCATTAATCAAACAAATGTTCTAACTTATCCGCACTATAGCTATGTTAGTACAATCATTTTTGTTAAAATAAAAAAGTCATTTGAATTTATTTCTTTTATAAACTTAGATTGAAAGTTAGATCAAACTTGACAAACCTAACCTCGAAATACTATACATCGTAAGTTTGTATATAACTTTTTATGTATAGCATCTCGGTGGATTTCATGAGTTGTCCGCACTCAAGCTTAATCTTACAAATTTCTTTATTGTAGCAAAAAAATTCATCTGCTTTTTCCCGTTTATAATAATCAACTCAAGTTTAAAATTAATAATTAGTAATTTGAAATTTTTACATATTATATGATCGATATTATATTTATTGATTGCTAAAAATTTATATACAATTTAATGGTTTTTACATTATGATAAATTAGCTGTATTGAAGTTTCATATTCGACAGCGCCGCAATAAATATTGTATAGGTACTATGTTAGTAAAAGATAATGTAGTCCCGTAGTACGGAAAAATTCGGTACTATACCACACAATTCTTGGGACGAGTCGCGTTAAAAATGTACTTTATATAGGTCGTTTTAAAATATATACTGAGTATCAATTAAAAAACGACTAGTAATATTCTTTCTAGTACTGACTCAAATTAGTACATTCTTTTCAGGTATTTTCCTTTTCCGTGTGGTAAAACTATGTGGTTTAACCATGTGGTAAAATCATGTGATTTTATTTAACAGGGATATAAAATTGAATATAATATAACCTTACTTGTGATAAATTTCATTAAGAATTTACATTTGATGCAAATAGAATTGTTGGGTGATTGTAAATAGTCGATTTATTATTTTAAAATATTCGAATTTAGAAATAACCAAAATATTTTATTTTAATCTTATGATTGTGTATATGCATGCAGTATTTCGTGTATATAAAATACATATGTGAAGATATTATAATTAGAAATAAACACGAAATTCATTTTGAAGCATGTTTCACGTAAAAGGTTAATTTCAATTTCATCGTTTAAATTCATAGTCATATATTAAGGTCAAGAATCTAAACATAAGAGCCGTTCTTTAATGATATTACACGTTACACGAGAAAATTAGTTTCCTAAAGCTTGTTTTCTTTAGAAACAACTTGCATACAAATTTTGGAGCAAATCTATCGAATGGTCGTGCGCTAAGAAAATCAGTTTTCAAAAGTTTTTTCTACTTTTGGCAGTTGAAATTAAGTTCTATATAAATTTTCAAACAAATTCTTCGAGTGGTTTACGTATAATACAAAAAAAATGAAAAATCGAAATTTTTTAGAAATTCTTAAAATGACTCTAAAAAAAACTACTCTAAGAAAACCAATTCTCAATAGCTTCCGCGCCAGTTGATCGAAAAATTGAATTGTATGGAAAATTTGAAGTGAATCCATCGAGTAGTTTTTATGATTTTATTGACTTAATAAATAGAAACATTTTTTCAAAAATTTCTAAATGCTCTAAAATTAATACCAAGCTAAGAAAATCAGTTTTTAAAAATTTATTTTATTTGAGCAATCACAAATAATTCCCATGCAAATTTTGAAGCAAATTCATCGAGTAGTAAACAAAAAAAAAAAAAAAATGAAAAATCAAAATTTTTTTTAACGACTCCGAAATTAAAACTACCCTAGAAGAACCAATTATCAATAGCTTCCCAGCAAGTTGGTCAAAAAAAAATAAATTCCATGCAAAATTAGAAGCAAATCCATAGAGTAATTTTCGAGATACAATTAAGAGGAGGTCACGTATCTCTGTCCTTTTCTAATCAAAGAATTGAGTTTTTTACAGAAACTAATAACTTTAGCAAAAAATGAAGAGAAAGCCGCATCTCGTAATAAAAAAGCAATATTTTCTTTGATAAGAAAGAATTAATTTTTATTGCTTCGTTTTCAAGAAAACCTTGAAAAACTTAAATCATAGAGGTTAGGGTGGACAATTTAGTTTTTCAAGGTTTTCTTGAAAACGAAGCAATAAAATTAATTTTTTTCTTATCAAAGAAAATATTGCTTTTTTGATACAAGATGCGGCTTTCTCTTCATTTTTTGAGAAAGTTATTAATTTTGTGAAAAATCATTCCTTTGATTAGAAAAGGACAGAGATACGTGACCTCCTCTTAACTAACTGAAATCACACACACACACACACACACACACACACACACACACACACACACACACACACACACACACACACACACACACACACACACACACACACACACACACACACACACACACACACACACACACACACACACACACACACACACACACACACGCACGCACGCACACACATACAGACATTTTCTAGAAACCCACTTTTTCGGCTCCCTGAGTTCGAATCTGTACAAATTAATGAAAAAATAGAAAAAAAATTTCTTTATCGTTACAATGCTTTCTCTATGAGAAAAAGCAAAAAGGCAACAATCGATTCTAACAGCTCTGATATCCCGTAAAGTTAAAAATAATTACACAGCCACACAAAAAAAAAAAAATGTCAAAACCCACGGACCAGACCATATATACCTTATGTTTTTGAGGTCGCTGATTCCGAATCCGTGGTCCATTTGACCCCCATCACCTCAGGGTCAAGGTCAGGTCAAGGTCAAATTTACAAAATTAACGGCAACCAAGGTTTAACAGTATACATATATGTTTTTTGAGGTCGCTGATTCCGAATCCGTGGTCCATTTGACCCCATCACCTCAGGGTCAAGGTCAGGTCAAGGTCAAATTTACAAAATTAACGGCAACCTAGGTCTAACAGTATACATATATGTTTTTGAGGTCGCTGATTCCGAATCCATGGTCCATTTGACCCCATCACCTCAGGGGTCAAGGTCAGGTCAAGGTCAAATTTACAAAATTAACGGCAACCAAGGTTTAACAGTATACATATATGTTTTGAGGTCGCTGATTCCGAATCCGTGGTCCATTTGACCCCATCACCTTAGGGTCAAGGTCAGGTCAAGGTCAAATTTACAAAATTAACGGCAACCAAGGTTTAACAGTATACATATATGTTTTTGAGGTCGCTGATTCCGAATCCGTGGTCCATTTGACCCCATCACCTTAGGGTCAAGGTCAGGTCAAGGTCAAGTTACGATCTTGATTTTTAAATATTTAAAATATCGTATTTTAAGGAAATGTAAAATACAGGCATTACAGTTTTCAAAATATATTTTTATAACCTCAATTTTTATAATATCTCTTTATTATAATATTCATAAAAAATATTTTTAATTATTTTTACTAAATTTGTATCATTTTCAATAATTTACAAATAAACATTTTTTTTTTTTGCACGTTTCCTTTTTTTAAATCAGACATTTTTCGTATATAACTTTAAATATTACTATTAAATGATTGTTTGTTGGTCTTATATTATATATATTACGATCTTGAATTGTAAATATTTAAAATATCGTATTTTAAGGAAATGTAAAATACCGACATTACAGTTTTCAAAATTTATTTTTATAACCCTCAATTTTTTATAATATCTCTTTATTATAATCTTCATAAAAAATATTTTTAATTATTTTTCTAAATTTGTATCATTTTCAATAATTTACAAATAAACATTTTTTACCCATTTCCTTTTTTAAATCAGACATTTTTCGTATATAACTTTAAATATTACTATTAAATGATTGTTTGTTGGTCTTATATTATATATATTCGATCTTGAATTGTAAATATTTAAAATATCGTATTTTAAGGAAATGTAAAATACCGGTATTACAGTTTTCAAAATTTATTTTTATAACTCCTCAATTTTTTATAATATCTCTTTATTATAATCTTCATAAAAAATATTTTTAATTATTTTTACTAAATTTGTATCATTTTCAATAATTTAAAAATAAACATTTTTTACACATTTCCTTTTAAAATCATAGACATTTTTCGTATATAACTTTAAATATTACTATTAAATGATTCTTTTGTTGGTCTTATATTATATATATCGTATTTTAAGGCAATGTAAAAATTCCGATATTACTATTTTCAAATTTTATTTTTATAATTCACAAGTTTTTTAAATATCTCTCTCTTATAACCTTCGATTTTAATTAATGTAGAGTCTAAAATTAAAAATCATGCGCTGTATATATACAATTGTAAACTTATAATTATTATATGGTTTATTTTTACAGCTCTTGAAATACTACTAGGTAGTAGTAGTGATAGTAGCGATACGGACAGCGGATGACAGCGCTGAAACTTTATTTGAACAATCAGTCAACAATCATGCTCTGCCTAGTACATCAAGAAATACCTCTTCCACGGCGTTTGTTTTTGATGGAATAACGCGTAATGAAGAAGAAGAAAATAGAGATGAAAATGTTGAAATTGTAGAAGAAGAAGAACAACAAAACGAAGAAGAAAGTGTTCGAATTGTGCATGATGAAATGATTGTAGACAGCGATGCTGAAACAGTCATCAATGATCAGATTCCAATTGCACAGCAAGAGCGAATACAACAGGAATCAGAATCCGAAGATAGCGAGTTTGATGATGATGAAGTGTCAAACCCCGAAATAATCAGACCAGGTTGTCTATTGTCGCGTGCGGTGATTAATAATTATCCAGAGCCGTTCGACGCTGTTATGAGAAGTTTACTTCATAATGATCCTGAAAATGAAATAGGGTCAACAAACACAGCAGGCCCTTTGGAACCCTCTCAAGAACGGTTTACTCTATTACACATTTTTATATCAAACAATACCATTAAGAGAAAGAGAATTTCACTGGTAAATGGCACGCATATGAGTTATCACTCTTTGACGGAAGCGTACTGGATAGGCGTCTTAATGAATGTAAGTTTTCTGTATTATTATAATTATTATTTATTGTTATTGTTAGGTATTATAATAGTATTGTTAATATATTTATTCTTTCATTTGTTATTTATTAACATTATCATTATTATTATTATTGTTATTATTATATTTAAAATATTTTTATTTTCATCTAAAGTGATTCGGCGGGAAGAAAACGGATCTGATAAGTGTATCTGATTATAATTCTACATCTCTGCAAGTTTATGCCCAAAGAATTAGACCCGTTCGACGGAGCGCAAGAATTGCGTTGGTTTCATACAAATGGCTGAGAATCTACATCAGCATTGTATACAGATTCGACCAGGGATTTAGCTGATCTACTCGATCGTGTACACGATAGTTTAAATGGTCCTCCAGAAGAATGAAAATTTAAAAAATTATTTTTATTTTTCGTTTTTAATTTTAAACGTTTGCAAACATAAGTAAATAAATAATTTTAATAACAATGGTAATAAATAATGATAAGAATCATGTAATATAAAAATTAAAAAAACTCTTAATTAAATTTTTAAATAAATTTTCAAAATATTTATTTAAAATTTTTTCTAAACATAAAATATTTTATAGCATCATCATCATCATCATCCCTCATAGAAACATCAACACCAATTGAAAACTATGCTACGCTTCTTTCTATCACAGAAGAAGAAGAAGAGAGGGGGGTAGAGTGGGGAGCCACAAATACATCAGAGAGAGAACAGTTGGGTATGTCTACGAGCAGGCAGCGTCAACCATGGACATAGTAATAGCAGCGAGAGGGGGAGTCCAACGCATATGTAAGTTAGAGTGGCAATAGGAATGAGTATGCACGAGAGAGTGAATCGTGCGTGAGTGAAGTAGAAAATGTTCAAATAGGTGGCGGTAGAGGCGCTAGTGCGGAGGAATTTTCAATAAGACCCCCGGGCGTAAGATTCCGATATTAATCAACAAAGGAATCATTACATGAGAAAATTCAAATGAATGCGACAAGATTAGTACTTTGCATGCGTCCCCACACAGAAAATTTTAATCCTGTTTTATGGTTAGAATTGGTTATGCGGGATATTCACGCGTATTTGATGTCGTTAGGAGAAGAAATGACTTAGTAGGAATTACAGTAAAAAGTATTCACTTTAGTCATGGCCCAGCCGGAATGTCACTTAGACCGATTTTGAATTTTAATTACGATGATTTATGGGAACTTATAAGTAATTTAACTCAAAGTAATGAAAATTTTGAATAGACGATGGTTTTATTGTAGAGGCAACGTACGTTAATTTACCTCGCGGTACTGGATGGAAAAAAAAATAAATTGAGTATAAACATATTGCATAAAAAATCAATAGTTTGCATACAAAATAAAGATAATTTATGTTTGCCGCGAGCTTTAGTTGTTGGAAAGATGTATATAAAATATAAAAAACATGATTCTGTCGATATGAAAAAAAGTGGGCGACGGACGTAGATCTTTGCAAAAAGAGTACGCTCTGCGGTTAATAAAAATGCTGGATTGAACAACCACAGGAAGGGGGGGATTCGCAAATAGATAAATTTCAGAAGTACTTTACTAGACTTGGTATTGCAATACAAGTATATGATAAAAGAAATTTTGGAAGCGGGGAACCACCATTTTTAATGGTCGTGCGTTAATTGAACAATCCGAAAATAATGTGGATTTGCAAGGTGTCATAAAATTTATATTATGATTCGGATGAGCACCATTATCACACTATTTTAAATATAACCCGAAGCAGCAGGTGGTGGATTTTTTCAGATACTGTAATAAATGTTACAAATATCCCGACCAACATCAGTGTTCAAACGTATGTTCAATGTGTTTATGTATCGCCATCGTGTAAAAAGAAAACGGTATAATTTTGAAGTGTAACGAATGCCATAGAACATTTTCAATAATGCTTGCAAAAATCATCAAACAAATGGAAGCTATAAGGCCAAAAATAAAAAAATTTGTGAACTTGTTAAAATTTGTCAAGTTTGTAATAAAGTTATCCATGTTCACAGAGACAAGCATGTATGTGGGAGTTAATTGGTGTAAGCTTTGTCGAGGAAAACACATTCTGTTAACGAGTTATGTTACGGCGCGTCCTCTGTCCACGAATGACTATGACAATGGAAGCAACTTTGAAAAAATAAAGAAAACTTTGTTTGTATTCCTACGATTTAGAAACACAGCAAGATACAGAATTTAAATGTCACACTACCACGCGATTACACGTTCCTAACCTCTGTGTTGTCCTTCAGCAAATGTGTGATGATTGTTTGGAGAATAATGATTTTTCTCAAAGATGCGATACTTGTGGTATTCGAGAACATGTTTTTCAAGAAAACCCAATTATGCAATTTTAGATATGTATATTCGCGAGAGAACAGTTCTTAACTAAATCATATGCATTGCACACAATGCTGGTGGTTTTGACGCACAATTTATGCTGAAAGAATTAGTGGAAAATATAATCAGACATCACCCCAGGTGATTCTAACGGGCAAAATATAATTTTGTTACAATGCGGTCGGACAAAATTCATTGATAGTTTAAATTATTTCCACATGAAATTAAGCGCATTAACAGAAACTTTCGGCTTACCGCCCAGCGTGGAAAAGGAGTACTTTCCTCATCTGTTTAATACTGTAGAGAATGAAAATTATGTGAGGTCCACTGCCAGATTCGCATTTTCACGCGCCTGATTCCATGTCGCATGAGGAAAGAGAGAAATTTTTCACGTGGTACAATTCCGAAACTTTGAGTTGGGCGCGTATTTGATTTAAAAACGAAATCGTAAGAATATTGTCGCATGGACGTTGAAATTTTAAGACGCGCATGTTTGGCCTTTAGAATAATTTTCTTAGACGTAGGACAAATCTGTCCGTTTACGAGTGCGACTACTATCGCAAGCGCATGTTCTCTCGTTTATAGAAAGAATTTCTTACTACCCCAAAACCATTGGCATTATACTCTGCAGGCTATCGTCGTGCTGATAAACATTCTCCAGTCAATTAAATGGTGCTTAGTCTGTGAAAGAGAGATTGGTCGTGAAATAATTCATGCTGGTAGAACGAGAGGAATTTATCTTGCCTGGAAGGTTTCCTCGTAGACGGATTTTACCTCCTGCATCGGGAAATCAGGATAAAAAGGGTATAGTTTTCGAATATGAAGGTTGTTACACATGCATGTTGTCCCCAATGGGTTTTAATTTTACATCGGGATACGCGCATCGCTTTTGGACGGCCGTTTAACGAAGTTTATGAAAATACATTAGTAAAAATAAATAAAATTCGACAACACGGATACGAGGTTCGCTTGTATATGGAAATGCGAATTTGATAAAATTAAACTTGAAAATCCGGAAATAGCTGAATACGTGCGTGTAATCATCCTGTAATGAGTAGAATAACGTTAAACCCACGAGAAGCATTTTTCGGCGGAAGAACAGAAAATATAATTCCCGCATTATAAAATTAAAGAGGGTGAGAAATCAAATACCTGGATATATGTTCCTTGTATCCTTACGTATTATTAAACTGGTGGCAATTTACGTTGGACATCATGGCAACAGTTACCCGTTAAAATGCACGGTCTTTGTTGTTTGCACTTTGTCGTTCTTGTTGCGAGGAGATGCGAGAAGCAGCGAGTTGTAATCACAGAAAACATTGACGAGCGAGAATTCCACGGGTACGGGTAGTCGACGAATTACGTCAAATCTGTCGAACTTGGGTACCGATTATAACGAAAATATATTTATATGGCAATACAGAAATGACACGCTTTTTGATGGTATTAACAGAGGACTTCTTTGAGGATAAGCAAATACGTTTTTGAAAATAAAACGTGAAGCAAGTGGATGGCCTACTTGGTGTGGCAAATGACGACAAGGAGCGAAATTGCGGTACTTGGACGAGTAAGTGAGCGAAAAGAAGGTATCTGATTGGATCGTGACAAAATAGAAAAAAATAGTGGTCTGAGACTGTAGCAAACCTTGCTTAAATTCTTTTTGGGTGCAAAGTTGGTTAACGCACTAACGTTTAAGACAAACAGGGGAAATCGTGAAATCGCTGAACATCTCTTACGAACATTAACTTGTCCTGATAAAGAAAGTTCTCAGTATTTTACCTGTAAACGACGATATTCTATACGTTAATTGGCAGCTGAGGAGAAGGCTGTTTGAAGCATCATCTAATACAAATGTGGTAATAGCAGCATTCACAACTGCAAAGCCAGTAAGCGAATTGTACAAACATATGGAAAAGCTTGATAGGCGTACTGTTGTACTGTGATACTGATTCGTGTATTTTTGCAAAAAAAGGACGATTCAAGGAATATGAGCCAGCCTTGGGAAACTTATTGGGTGATATGACGATTTAAATTAAGATGTTACGCTCCTGGTACCTATATGACGCTTCTAAGTGATGTCTGCAGCACCAAAATTTCACGCTTATCGTGCAATAACACCGTCAGGTAAATATTTATGAATGTTGCAAGGTTAGGGAAATAACTTTAAGAAATTTCAAAATCCATTAAAAATAAATTTTAATAGTATTAAAACGCTCATAGACGAGGTATTCGCGAAAGCTTAGAGGAGAGGATGAGAAAGACACGATTAAAACTGAGATAGGATTTGAATTTTAAATCTATACGACGAACACCTTATCACGAAGTCATAACTAAGAGAAGAATTCAAAACCTGTAGCGTCGTTTTGAAAAAAGACGCTGAGGTTTTCCTATCGCTTTCTCTTCCTTTTGGTTATAAGAGTGAATGTGAACAACGAGTAAACTTAGATAACTAATATTGAATAAAAAAGGAAAGTGTTTTCGCTGAAATCTATTATTATTTTGCAAGCAATCATCAATAATTCTTAGAAGATAACAATACTGCTAACACCCGGGCGGTGATAAGCTTATACATTTCTCAATTAGCTGATTGACGCCGGAAAATGAAACTATTCTCGCACACGTGTTAAATAAAAGCTAATAAAAACGCATTCCCGCCGCCGCCGCCGCCCCCAACACCATCTAGCCCTCCTTAATAATAATTATTAAAAATAAAAACATAAAGGGTGCTTAACATAAAAAACATTAAACTTTTTTGTCCGTCTTTGTCAGTATTCAAACACTGGATACACGATGGAAACATCTCTTTATGCATAATTCCAGGGCCGGACTGCGTGTGGAAAAACTGTTTTTGTCAAAAGATTTCTCGCCAGTTTACCCCAAATTTGCTGACGTTGCATTTTGGTCGTATTCTCTTTTATTACGCTTGGAATGGCAAGAGGCCTATCGTATCGAGTTCAAAGTAAAGCGGAAATCAACGCATCGAATTTCGAGAAGGCTCACCACAAGGTAGTGATTATTCCAATGACAATGATAAGAAAAAATTGCTCATACTTAGACGATCTGATGTACAATCATCAAACAATACGGTACTTGATTTATTTACAAAAGGTTGTCACCAAAATATCAGTGTTATTTTTATTACGTAAAAATATTTTTCATAGGGGGCCAAATCAGCGGATTTATCATTGAATTCAAATTATATCGTATTGTTCAAAAATCGAGAGATCGTGCACAAATACAGTTTCTCGCGCGACAAGTTTACTCCGGAGGACCCCAAATTCTTGCAAGAACCTTACATTGATGCCTGTAGTCGACCATTTAGCTTATCTTTTGTTAGATTTGAATCACAAGATACTCCAGATGAGTTTCGCTTTCGTACCAACATATTTCCGATGACAAGCTGCACTATACTTACGTGCCTAAATTTTTCATCGAGATTCAGGTAAACATGACTAAATAAAAGAAAGAAGCATCTGTAGTCAAGTAGCCAGTCTTGAAATAGCGATGGCTGAGACAACATCTATGGCCCCGTTCGTAACAAAAAGAAAACAAGGAGAAAAGAAAAACTTCCATAAAGTCTCAAGGGGTCTGTTCACACCTGGGAAAGTTATATTCGAAAAAGCACGTCGCACTTTTGAATGCTCTGAGTCGCGCTGACAGTCAACAGCGTTCAGCTTTGATTCGAACAGTCGATAAAAATCTCATAAAGTGCATTTGGTGGGAGTGTGCACTGAACGTGTTGCAAGGTGTAGTAAAATTAAAACTCCCTGAACAAAAACCGCTTAAAAAGCACAGAACTATTTTAAGGAAACTAGTAAAAGTGGAAGAAGCAGTGGTACCAATGCGTGGAAAAGCTAAAAAACGTACTATAATTCAGAGTGGTGGTTCTTTTTTACCACTTTATTGGGCCCACTATAAGTACAATTTTTTCAAAAATTTTTGTGTAACAAAAATTAATTTTTTTCAAGATAAAATAGCCATGGAACGCGCTCGAAAAATGATCATTGTCTGTAACAACTCTGGAACAAATACAAAGTTTTTGCAGCCAGCAACAACAAGGAGGAGCTGTACCTACGATTATTTCTAGGACTGATAACATGACTGGAAAATGCTGAAAAAACCATACAAACACCTGCTGATAATTTAACATGGCTTGATTTGGAAATGTACAAAATTCTTCATTCTAAAAGTTTTTTAGCAGTGAACGGGAAAAATGTAAAAATTATTGGCAAGTTTTGAGGCGCTATTTATTTTTCAAGATAATAAACGTGTGGATGGTGGTGACATTGGTCGAGATAATGACGAAATCAAGAAGCTACCTGGCACCATTAACAGAAGAAAAAAATACTCGATAATGTACCTACAAAATTTATGCTGAAAAGCACGACTCTTACTAAAACATTGGCGCACTTTGAGGCCTGATCGGTTAAAATGGGATAGTACTGGAAGCGTTATCGTAGATGGCAAACTTATACCACGATCTAACATAGTAGAATTGCTTAACGATGTTTTACAAAAAGAAAAAGAAAAAAATAGAGGAGGATGATGAAGCACCTATTGGTAGATTTGAATTTGCAAAGTTTATTGGAAGTTCAGAAACCCCTCATAATTTGATTGGAAATAGAAATTCTAAAATTGCCAAAGACTATCGTCTCCTTTAAATACTGCGAAACGGAAAACCTCGTCACCCGTATTTACACCACCAGCAACGCGACATGGTGCTAAGCAAAAATGGTTAAAAGCAAGAATCTGAAGAAAATGTCTTTTGGAAAAACAGTATTACGAGCCTTCACACGAAGCCAGGTTATGCTGGAGCTCGAAATTTAATACGCGTAAATATAAAAGGTAAATCATTGATAAACAGGAAAAAGAGCAAAAACGAATACACAGGTGGTTAGGCTAATCAAGATGCTTACACGCTTCACCGCCCTATACGAAAAAATTTACTAGATTATACTATAACGTAACTAACGTAGATGACGTTTGGGAGGCAGATTTGTGATCAGTTAACGGAGTCTAAAAAAAATGATGGTTATTCGTACTTACTAGTGGTGATCGACGTGCTCAGTAAGTATGCATGGGTAGAACCACTGCGGGATAAAACAGCACACGCTGTATCAGCTGCATTCGAAAAGATTCTTACGCGGTCCAGTAATGCTCGTACACCTGTTTGACCACAAACTGACAAAGGTAAAGAATTTGTTGGATGCAGATATACAAAATACTCTTAAAAAATATGACATACAGTTTAGAGTGGCAGGGAACCCTGACATTAAGGCGGCAGTGGTAGAACGTCTCAATCGAACTCTCAAAGAACGTGTTTGGAGATATTTCACTCATCGCAATACACATAGGTACATCGATGTAATACAAAGATAGTTTATGCATACAACAATACAGTACATTCAAGTATAAAAATGAAACCTTCGGATGTTAATTTGTATACCGCTGCTGAGGCACGAGGTAGATCTACAGAGGCGCGCTCTTGAGCAAAAGTAAAAATCAAAGGCAAATAAAAGACCGTAAATACGAGGTTGGTGACTACGTGAGGATCAGTCGCTCTTAAGGGAACCTTTGCGAGAGGATTCGAGAAAGAATTATAGCGAGAAGTATTTAAAGTCAAACGCTTTTCTACCAGACAAAATCTTTATACCTACGAGCTAAAGATTTACAAGGAAGGACATTGACGGATTTTTATACAGAAGAATTGTCCTGCAGGATCACAACGACTGTTGGAAGATCAACATTTTAAGATTGAAACGCGTTCTTCGGACCAAAGGAAGCGGAAATAAAAACAGTTATTTGTAAAGTGGGAAGGATATCCAGATAAATTAATTCTTGGATAAAGCATCAGACGTTGAAAGAGTTTGAAAATAATGGATAATCTAGATGATTTTTTTTTAGTATTACTGAGTAACGTAGTATGCGTTATTTTCCTGACAATACGATTACTTGTTTTACCACTTTACTTATCCCGTAGAAATTAGATTAATCGGTAACTGGCAGGTCGGTCTAGGCTGAAATACACGTACCCTGTACTATCATGCATATTCAAGAACCTGAAGCTTATTATACTTTTAAATTCGGAAGCGCTAAACCCAAAGTTTCGGAAAATAACGGGTTTTGTAATTTTCCTCACGGCGTATACAGTAGCATCGAACAGACCTTGCAGAAGAAATAAATAAAGTACAATGGGTGCGTGAACATTAGAAGCTTGAACCGACTGAGTTTCAGGAAGGTTATTACATCTTAAAAAGGTTACAATTACGAAGCCGCACTGAACGACTTTCAACGAAAAAATTCTGATCAATTTTTGGCTTGAAGACATTGTCCACAGAGGAAACAGGAACTTTTTATCACTTCCAACTCAGGAACGAGTATAAATGTGCGGGCAATAGACCAGCTACTTTAGCACGGGCTATACCCGATCAGCTTTACGTTTACACAGACATATGCGAACCTTATGCAGTCGGTGATACGGAAACGGCACTTTTACGCATTGTAGCCTGGAAAATTCAAAGTACAAATCCGGATCAACCGTTGTCAAACAGTTTGCACGATTTAATACATACCTCTACTACATCATACCTTTCGAAATATTGTTATCGATATAAGAATCAACATGGGCGCAAATACCATTTAGGTATGGAACGCTGACAGTTGCGCTTCTTTTAAGCGTAGTCGTTAATTGCATAGCGATATGCGTTATTATATTCATTACTACGACGAGCAGGTTGGTGGTGGAGCGGTATTAAAAACGTTTACTCTGGTTCAACGTTTCAAAGGGCTCTGGAATTGGTAGCTTTGGAGGATTATTTCGAAAAATTGTGCCTTATCTTGCCAGCGGGGCCAAAGCAGTAGGCAAAGAAAAGTCGTCCGAACAGGCTTGAACGTGCTTAACGACGTGTCGAATAAGAAGCGAATTTAAAGAGTCCCAACACGCGCATTCGAGAGTCAGGTCGAAATTTAAAAAGAAAAGCTGCTATTAAAATTTCCGATATTATGAAAGGTAGTGGATATAAAGCTGTTACTGCTAAGCGCAAACGACAGTCAACGCGAGCTCGTGTTCCCCCACACAAAGCATCGAGCAAGAAAGAAAGACAAAAGAAAGACGAATAGCGTGGTACAGGCAAGAAAAAGAAAACATCAAAGGCGAAAGAAGAAGGTATTGAAGCGTATCCGACATTTTGACCCCTAAATAAATCATTTTAAAAATGGCTTTCCTACACGCGTGCAGTGGTGAAGGTATGAAGAGCGAAACTAGATATTTTTACTCTTCCTCCGACGCAAACATCAATTGAAAGCAGTTCTTTTCTCTACTACAAACTTGTATCATCTCTCAGCAATGAAAGCGATTCTACCTTTAGAATTTTTGGTTCCTGGTTCGACCGAGCATTACATCGATCTAGAGAATACAATGTTGCAAGTGAGCGTAAAATCACACCGTGGGACCGACGCCGAGAATGCAAAAGTTGCTCTTATTAACAATTTTTTCATTCGTTGTTCGAGCAAACGGACATCTTTTCAATTCGAAGCTAGTCTCACCCCAAACAACGCTTATCCTTACAGAGCTTACATAGAAACACTCTTAAATTACGCTTCTCCTGCCATAACATTACACCTGACCTCCGCACTTTGGTACGCGGACACAGCAGGATGTATGGATGCTTCACCAGCAATTGCTACTGGAAGCAGTTGGGGCCAATATCGGTTCTCGAAATCGCCAATACTTTACAGCTGGTGGTAAAGTTGTCGATATGATTGGACACCTCCATTGCGATGTATTTAATCAGGAAAATTTTTGGTAAACGGTGTTGAAATGCGAGTGAGGCTCGTTCAGTACAAGGACGCGTTTTGTTTGATGGATTTCGCGGATGACGGAAAATTTTCAGTACGCATCAGAAAGCGACGCTAATCGTCCGTCGAGCTAAATAAGTCCAGCCGTTACTATTGGGTCATGCTAATGCTTGGCCAAAACTACCGCAAAATATCAATAACAAGGGTGGAAGCCAAATCATTCCACTCTACATAGCGGAATTCTAGGAGATAACCTTGATAATGTTATATTGGGCCAGTTGCAAAAAGAATCATCATAGGTTTTGGGAGTAACCGAGCCTTCAATGGCAATCTGACAATTGAATCCTTTCAACTTTCAACATTATTCCATCAATTTTCTCTCTCTTACGTCGATGGAGTACAAATACCAGCCAAACCCTACAGCCAAATACACTGGGAATAATAAACTCTATGTGGAGACGCTTATCACACGCTATTCTCGGTACTTGGTATACATTTTCCAACAGCGGGTATCGATGTCAGGCCGAACGTCTTATCCAGAAGGTTGCTGTCTCTTTGCATTTATTGACGCCAGATTTGTCGAAGCTCATTTTTCATCAGCATTGGAATCTCGTGCGGTCGGGGGTGCTCTGCGCATTGAAGTTCGCTTGAGGAAGGCTCTTAGGGAAACAATCAATTGCATCACGTTTATACAGAATTTTGATAACGTGCTAGAAATCGATTCAAACAGACAAATTATTACGGATTTTAATGCTTAAGGTGGAGGGGGAACATGTTGGGAGAAATATTATAAGACCATTTGCTTCATACCCCACAGTTTTAGTTCATTTCACTCTCAGCGTAGCACACAGGCACTCGCGTTCTCATGCAAAATGGATTACGTAATAGATATTCAAGGCCCAAGAGATAAAGATAATAAATTTACGCAAAGGAAGTACAGTAGTTTCTCTACAAGAAACAAGTTTTGGTCATTGGATAATTGCACTACCTTACGAATTCGATAATTTGCAGAAGATATAAAAACCAGTAACGATTACGTGTCGTCACGCCTCTACGGTTTACAATGGTTCGATGGGGGTTATTCTACGAAAAATTACGCTATCATTTTTATAATATAGCGAGAAACGCTACGATAGAATTTATGTAAGAGGTGCTGAAAAGCTCGCTATATATCGAATCTATTATGGCCCGTAACGTTATAAACATAGAAGATTAACCACAACAGGTTTCCAACCGACTTACAAAGACAATTCTCTTCTCAGAAAGTATGCTTTCACGCCTGGAGAAAGCCTCTATAAAAGGGAGTATTGTGCCATGCAGTGATCACATCTATTGAGAGAGTGGCTTAAATTTACTACTCCTCAAGAATCTCAACAAAATTTGTCTAAAAAGTAGCGAACTCTTTCTACGACTCTCTTCAAAAGGTTGCTACCAAGAAAAAATGAGCGTTGTGAGATTCGGGTCAGCGTCAGCTTTTACAGGGGTCGATGAGGTAGGACGACGATGACGACGACGACGATATAAAACCATAGAATACGCAAGTAGTGATGAGGGTTGTAGTTTAAACACCAAGAAAATAATACACATGACTACCACCCAAATAAAGAGCCCTAGAAGGGTTGAAAGACAAAACAATAGGCGTATACGCAGCAGATCGAATTCCGAATGTACTGATAACACCAGTCGCGGTAGGTAATACCGATGATCATACAAGACCCTGGTACACACATTAGGTGGCTATGTTCATCGATAAAAATGGATACGGAACGTATTTTGACAGTTACTGAGTTTCCTACCCATCTCAAAAATATCACCTGGAAACGACTCAGGCTACAGTCTGTCACATTTTTCGATGGAATACCAAGAAACTGCAGAGCATCGATTCAACGTGTTGTGGTCAATATACTATTATGTTTTATATCTATATGTGATCGGTGTTAGTTTACGAACGTTTTGTAGCATCCTTTCAAAATAACACGAAAAAAATGATCGGATAGCTGAAAATTACTATAAAAGAATTTTAAATAAAAATTGGACATAGAAGATGTGCGCGCGGGTACATTGTAGTGAGAACGTTCTCAAGGTTTCAGGCCATTGTAATCAAACATGTACTTCCTAGGTTAAGATATTCATAATATATAAATTTTTATTTCTTTAAATATTAAATCAAAATGTGTTTTAGATTAAGTATAATCAATGTTAATTTTGGAATTTATATTTGAATAAAAATGTACTATTAAGTGCACAAATAAAATATTTCAAATTTTTTCTTTTTCACTTTACCTCTCCCTCTTATCCATGAATGAAGAAACACACTGCCCTGCTGGACTAGCTGTCTCTACGTTTTCCAGTTACACCTGGTCTACTGATACCATCCCCACCCCATCACTTCGTATCTTCCCTAAATAAACACCCCCTGTTGCTTCTGACTACTCAATAAATATGTATTTATCCCCTCTACATACTATTTTGTCCAATGCTTGGTAGAGAAATATTCTTCCAAGTTTTAGTAAGAGTTTAGCTTCAGTTCGATCAAGACGTAAAAATGGCTCGTTGTGAATTACCGGAGTCGGGAAAACCCGAATTGTCAAACCTTTATTATTACTACCTACGCGCTCAATAAGTCTAACTCGAAAGAATTCGTGTCGGACTTGAATAT